>CM069592.1:28300963-30728463 GCA_035771175.1 Paratinospora sagittata
TTCCAACCGAATAGATTCCCATATAGACCTTTAAATCTAACTAGGATGACAAGACCCGATTATTCTCGTAGGGAGCAACTCAACCTACTCCGAATGTCCAAAAGTCTAACTCCAATAGATTTATCAGTCAATACAGACAATCTCTGTCTTTTCTCATGCAACAACCATCATACACAGGTATAAACATTCTATTACACATAATATGATGAAAAAAATTAAAATTCTACTCACAACCAATTTTGCTAGAATAACTTTCTCACAGTACCAACTCACTCCACACCCCTACTCAAACCCTGCAAATATTAACACATTCACATCAATATAATTACCCAATATCTCAATTTATCTTCAAAATCAACCTATTACCTTTACATACAAACCTCCAATTATGCTTATCATTTCAACCATGAAAAATTCATCAATTGCCTATTTTTTAATTCAATTATAATCTATACTATGCTAGAAACAGTAGAAATCATTAATTAAGTTAATTTTTCATGTTCCTAACTTAATTTCCCCAATATCTTTACTATTTTTAGAAATCTAAAAATTCTTTAATTTAAGCACTTAGCTAAATTTTCAGCTCATACAACATTATAATTTTAACTCTAGCTTTTCAATTCAGTCCCATAATTATATTTGAGTCTCACAGACACGTGATGATTAGTCTAAATAATTTCTACCACCCTCTAAAATATTTTCACAGTGAAAGACAATAGAAATAAGTTTTTTTACAAGTCTCCAAGTCCAAAGTATTTATTGAAACCATTCAATTGCATACTAAAAATATCAATCGATATCCAAAAATCATGATCTTGGTATCGAAACGTCCGAAATTCAGTCCTCTACGATTCGATGGTTTCAAACCGAAATTTCACCAGAGTTTGACATGGTTCGAATGGTCCTTAGTGTCAAATTTGGCTTCCGACAGCTGCATCAATACTAATAGTACACATGAACCCAAACAAACTACATATTTGTTATCTAAGCGACTATAGGAGTGATAATATATAATTTTTACGTGTTTCGAGTCAAAGTGGGTCAAAATTTCATTTTTGAAAACTCTACAAAACACCTCCTATAGCAAAAAGTAATCCGCTAGAATCATCATACACTAGTTAAAGATCAATTTTACGACGAAAAATAGCAAAAATCGCTTACCGGCACGTCAGATTTGGCAGCAAAACCCTCGCCCTTTTCTTTCTCTCTGTTCGGTTTTCCTCTTCGTCACATTGGTTTTGTTTTTTTTTCTTTCTTTCTTTGTGGGCAAGATGAGAAAATTAGCAAATGAATGAGCAAGTGATTATCTCATCTTATTATGCCATACACCCATGCTCCATGTAGGTAACCAACTCCCATATACTTTTAGTGTTTTTTTTTTACAAATTTAACTTCCATCATCGAATTTAATACTCATCATATAATAAGCAACCTTCAATTAGATAATATCATTTAAACCACTACACATACCTCTCATAATAATGTTATGACTAATAATAATGATGTTATGACTAATATTATCTAATATTATTCATAATATGGTTGTGAATAATATCATCTAATAGTCATAACATACATATATTCATTTCACAAGAACATATCACGCGACATCAAAAAATTCTTAAGGTCTCATTTTATGAAAATAAGGGTCGTTACACTTTGCGTTAGATTGGTGAGGGGGTGTGGGGAACCCCCTGACAATTCACTTTCTGAAGAAATTGGTTAAGCTCCATTCCCCTGATAGCCTGATGTTGTTTAAGACAAAGAATAGAGATTTAAAGCTCCAGCAAATGAAGAACAAGCTCGGCTTTAAATGTTGTCTGACGGTGTCACCAATTGGTTTGGCAGGGTGTAACACTTTGTACATTTGAGTCAAACATAATCGTTGACTTATACGTGTTGTCAGTAGTATTTATACATGTATACGTATGAATTGTTTTTAGACTAATGCACTTGTGTATATTGGACTGAAAACAACATAATTGTATGAATTATAAGTCATTGGTACCTTAGGACCATAATTGGAATAAATGGAATGACACTTAGAATAAAATTTTCAAGTTCAAACATCGAGGAGCACGCTTTTGGGTCAAGAAACACACTCCTATCAAGGGAAAAGTGCGCTCCTCATGAGTTTGGGTGAAAATTCTATTTTCTGGGCGAAAGAGAAGCGCGCTCCTTCCCTGGAGAAGCACGCTTCTCATTGTCTGTTAGAGTTTTTAAAAATGGACGGTGAAGTGGTTTGCATGTTTTAAAACCCAATTGTTGCGACTTTTCAACTCATTTGAGCTAGAAAAAAATGGAAGGAAAGGGAAGAACGAAAAGAAAAGGAAAGGAAAGAATTTGGAGGATCACAATCTAAGGTAAAAACTTGTCCTTTTGAATTAAATTTTCAGATTTGAGTTCCTCTCTTTGAGTTGTTCAACATATATGATTTATGTTGAATTCCCATGGTTAGATTTGAGGATTGAGAAAGTGGGTTTCATGCTGGATTTGTGAGAAATTGAAGTGTTATGGACTGGTAAGTGTTTCTTTATCATTGTGCAAATGATTTGATGATGAAATTGCGTTGAATTGAGGCATTTTAATTGTGGAAGTTCCCACCCTAGCTGTTGAAGCAGTTGAGCGTTTGGAGCTCCATTAATGGTGTTTTCTAATGTATTTAGATGTGTTTTGTTGGACAATTGTGATTGAGAATTGTTTAAATGGGAAATTTACAATGTCCACCCCAGTACACAGTACACCGCAGTATCTAGTACCCCCGGGATGTGATGGGTACCTCATACCGAGCGTACCCCAGCCGTTACATACCACATAATATTGTCACATCCCAGTACACAGCCCACCACAGTGTTTAGTACCCCCGGGATCATTTGTCTATACTATTCATTCATAAATAGTGTAGGGCCTCCCCCAAATTCGAACTCACAACCTCATAAGGTTTGATTTCGCAATCTGAGTAGCCACTGAACCATTTGGCTTAGTGGTTACTCAGATTGTGAAATCAAACCTTATGAGGTTTCGAGTTCGAATATGGGGGAGGCCCTGCACTATTTATGAATGAATAGTATAGACAAATGATCCCGGGGGTACTAAACACTGCGGTGGGCTGTGTACTGGGATGTAACAATATTATGTGGTATGTAACGGCTAGGGTACGCTCGGTATGAGGTACCCATCACATCTCGGGGGTACTAGACACTACGGTGTGCTGTGTACTGGGGTGTGACATGCAGAGATTGGAATTTGAAATTGGAATAATTGGTGATTTGAGTGAAGATCATTGTGAGCAACTTGTGCTAGAAATTATAAAGTGCAAATTGAGTTAGGAGTATTGTATCAATCATTGTGAGTATTTTCCTCGACTTGGTTATTTGTATTGCATTATATGTATGTAAAAATGTTTTGAATGTAAGCATGTTATATCGGATTGTTCATTATGGTTTATTTCAATTCATGAAATGTTTTAGCATTGAAGCATGTGGGACTTGCTAAGGCAAGTCAAACATGATTTCATTTCATTGGGACTTAGTCCCGAATGAGTGTTATATATAACCTCTTTGTGCAATGGGTTGTCCTAATTGAGATTGTGAATCCTTGAAATGAATGTGAATTGAGTAATTAGAGGTTGTGGCTACCTACTAAGGTCATACAAGGGTGAGACCCACTTTATTACTTAGAAGGTAAGAGATTGTGAATTCTGTTAAAAATTATGCATGTCTTATTGAACATGTTATATAATATCTCCAAATTATATTGCAAGCATATATGTTTTATTTAAATGATGCATATGTGTTTAATAAGATTTCGAATGTATTGAATTTACATGTTTCCATAAATCCATATAAATGCCATGACAGAAAATATTTACTGAACTTGTTGTAGCTCACTCTATTTCCTCTAATATTTCAAGTAAAGACCCCAAAGGAAAAGGAAAAGGAAAAGCAAGAGAAAAGTAGTGACTCTTCTAGAGTTCTTCTTCTTCAATGTATGTAAATGGAGGAAATAGCTTAGACTTGTTTACTTTCAATATGCATAATTATCATGCTATATATATATATATATATTATTATTATTATTATTATTACTTAGATGAGTGGGGTGATAATATGAATTGTATTTTGATATTTTGGGATATATGATACTGCAATGATAATGAGTTGAATGATGTAAATAGTTTGGATAATGAGATAGATAAGATTATAAAGTATTAGATGGAAATGGTGTAATTATTGTGGTTAAAATGATTAGGTTATATATATGTGAATTGAATTTATGGCTTATTAGAAAAATTTGTGAGATGTCCATTTTATAAGGACATGCTGTCAAAATTTTTAGAAAATTGCGTATTTTTTGATGAGGCTGGCAATATATTATACATTGTATACATGGTATGTATAATTTATAATACGTTGTGCCGGTCATGACGTCACCCTACGTAAGGGGCGTCATGACACATGGTCAAAGTGGCTGCCTATACTTAGTTTTTTATTGAGTTGCTTGTGGATGATTATCATTATTGAGTTGCTTGTGGATGATTATCATAAGGGCTTTAGTTGGCTCCTTCTTTGAGTTTATGGTAGCCCCAATGCAAATCAAAGGAGGGAGCAGTGGTCATTGATTTCATCTTTTCATCTTTATTAGTGATTTTAATGCCATGGTAGAGGCTTGTGAGAAATTTGGAGGCGACAATTGGAATAGTAAGGAGGGTGAAGAATCCTCAAATTTTATATGCTCAAATAAGTTAATTGATTTGGACTTCATGGGCCAATGTTCACATGAGCCAATAAAAAGGCAAGGTAACCGACTGATTTTAGAAAGATTGGCTAGATGCCTTGTTCATCCGGATTGGCAGAATTTTTACAATCAAGCTTCCATGTTCCACCTCCCAACTGCAGGCTCTAACCATCTTGCCTTCTTTCTAGACACTGACCACATCAGAAGGTCCTTTTAGCACCAATTTATTTTTTATCTGAGATGGATGGCCTTTGAGGATTGTTAGCATATTATCCAAGACATTTGGTCCTTAGACTCTTTTCATGATTGAGGATGATGTATGCGGATGAAGATTGAGGAGACAAGGAAGAGAATCCTATCTTTGAGGAAAAATTGTCAACAAGCAAAAAAAAGATATTTATTCAACAAATAGCGTCAAAATTAAAAAAATCTCTATAATAACCTATCTTCAAATATGGAGGTTATTAAATTATTGGAAAAAGACTTAAAGATGGCCATTACCAGGGAAGAGGAGTATTGGGAATCCAAGGCAAGGATCGATTGGCTAGGCTTGGGTGACAAGAACACAAAATTCTTTAAGGCTAAGGTCAACTCAAGAAGGCGGAAAAACAAAATGCATGCCATCCAAAATGATGAAGGGGTGTGGTTAAAGAATCAAGACCAAATTCTTGATTTTGCAGGTCAGTTTTATCAAAAATATTTTCCACTTAATTTCATTATGATGTACTTTGTTGTCTTAATGTCTTTCCTGTTAGACTGAATTTGGAAGATGCTAGATGGTTAGAAAAACTTGTTTCTATGGAAGAAATGAAAGAGGCCTTATTTGTTATGCACCCCCATAAAGCCCCGTCCACATAGACTTACTGTGGCCTTTTATCAGCAGTTTTGGAACTGGACTAATCCTCATCTTTTTGAATCTGTTAAGCAATTTTTTCTATCATGGCTGCCTTGATGCATCCATTAACCATACCATCATTACTCTCATCCCAAAGACTAAAACACCCATTAATCTTAATAATCTAAGACCTATTAGTCTATGTAATGTGGCGTACAAGGTCATTTCCAAAACTATCACCAACAGGCTAAAGATGGTTCTTAATAAAATCATTGGCCACACTCAAAATGCTTTCATTCAAGGCTGGTAGACCACTGATAATATAATCATTGCCCGTGAAATTATTTATTCTATGAACAAAAGGAAATGAAGGATGAAAGAAGCAGTGATTAAGCTGGACATTTCCAAAGCATATGATCGAGTTAAATAACCTTTTATTGATTTTATGTTGCAAAAGTTGGGTTTCTTAGATCGTTCGAGGAAATAGGTCCAGATTTGTATTTTCATTGTTGCTTATCAAATTAGAATTAATGGAGAGCTCTCTCAGGTTATCTATACCTCTAGGGGACTCAGGCAAGGGGATCACTTATCCCCTTTTCAAATTATCATTTGGGCAGAGGCTCCCTCCTTTTTATTCATGCAATGGATTCTCAGATGTTGCATGGTTTCAATTTTGTTGAGGATCTTCAACAATATGGAAGGCCTTAGATTAAGGCAGAGAATCCTCAATAATATGGAAGGCCTTAGATTAAGGCAGAGGATCCTCAACAAATTTCCCTAATGATGGCCTTGTGATCTCCCTCTTGTTTTTTTTTTCTTTTACAGATGACACCCTTTTATTTTGGAGGGCTTCTATGAAGGACTTTCAAGGTGTGGCAAAGGTGCTTCAGCAATATCAGAATATCTCTGGGCAATTTGTCAATGTTAAAAAATCCAACATCATTTTCAACAGTAAGTGAAGGATTTCCCAAAAAAAAAAAATAGCTAACTAACGTTCTTGAAATGGGAGCAAGTGACAAGTTGGGGCTTTAGGACTTTGAAAAATCCAAAAGGGAGGTTTTCTCAGACCTGGGTGCTAAACTTAATTCCAAGGTTATGGGATGGGAGGAACACTTGTTATCACAGGCCGATAAATAAACATTAGTCAAAGCAGTTGGTCTTGCCATTCCAACGTATATTATGTCATGCTTCAAGGTTCAATGTACAGTGATTCATGCATTCTCTAAGAAGCTTGCCAACTATATTGGTAGGGTTCCCATAGAGAGAAATCAAATATACACTGGTGCAATTGGCAATCACTTGCTCCTCCAAAAAGTAAAGGTGGCCTAGGCTTCCAGAACCTAGAGATGTTTAATATTGCTCTTCTAGCCAAGCAGTGTTGGCACTTGCTGACTGTTCAAGATTCTTTGTTGCATTAGTGTTTAAAAGCAAAGTAATTTCCCTATGAAGATTTTTTGGATGTTAGCTTGGGTAGAAGACCCTCGTGGGGCTGGAAAAGCCTATTGGTGGATAAACAACTACTAAATCATGGCCTTCGTTGGAGAATAGGTAACGGGTTGAATGTTGACATATGGAAAGATCCTTGGGTGCCTAGACCCATTACCTTCGAAGTCTTGTCCCCTAAATTCAATAGTGTGTAAAGTGGCTGATCTAATGACTCATGACAGAAGCGGGTGGAACCATGAGTTTATAGCCTTCGTTTTTTCCCGTGAAGATGTTAGGTTAATCTCATCCAGTCCTCTAAGCCCACTCTCTAGTGATGACAAAATTCTATGGCATTTCAACAAATTCGGAGTTTAAAGTGTTAAATCAGGGTATCATTTGGTTGTACAATTGGCTAAGGGTAGGTTCTTTGGGTGTAAGGCAGAAGGATCTTCGAGTTCTCTTGCTATGACCAATAATGGGATGCAAGCATGTTGGCGACTGCAGGTTCCAAACAAAATAAAACTTTTTTTTGTGGAAGTGTTTCAATGGCTTTCTACCAGTTAAAAAAATCCTTGATGAGGAGATAGGTGATAGTTGATCCCTATTGCCCCTTGTGCGAGGTTGAGCAAGAGGATATTCTCCATTTGTTCTTCAGTTGCATTTTCTCTAAGGCCTATTGGTTTGGTTCTCCCTTGTCTTTATTCTCCAATAGCTTGCCAAGATCTTCTTTTAAAGATAATTGGGATTTTATGTATAAATACTTGAGGAGCATAGGTGTGGTGTGGTATGGTTTGTTTTTGGATTATGGTAGTTGTGGAACGTAGGAACAGGAAGCTCTTTAATGAAACTTTTATTTCTCATGCTATTGCCATTCACAATACCTTTAAATAGTTTAATGAATTTGTGGAATGCTCAAATCTTGCATAAGAGAGAGTTGCCACCCGCAATCAGTTTTTGAGCATGCAAGAAGATTTCTCGAGTAGGAGTTTACATTGTGACGCAACATGGAATGCATCTACTCTGATATCTAAATTGGGATGGGTCCTCTTTGATGACCGTGGCCATGTTAGGATGCCAAAAAGTTGGGTTGATAAATGTTTTTTGTCTGTCGAGGACGCGAAGGCAAAAATGATTTTAAGAGGATTAAAATACTCTATTGGTTGTTGCTCTAGTTTATGAGTGCATTCAGGCTTTTGCTTGTGATTCAAGAGCTGAATTTGAAAAGGGTTAATCTTGTTATGCGAAATCGTGGTAAAGCATGAAAGAAAAAATAAAACAACAAATTTAACGTGGTTCGGCAAATTGTCTACGTCCACGGGAGGCAGCAAACTTGTATTACTTCACCCTTAGGTGGATCTTACAGATTGGATCTCTCAGAATAGATCTCTGAATATGAATGACAAGAATGAAGTTAGGCTCTATTTATATGAGTATTAAGGAGCATTACCGTAATTAAAATAATATATTTTAATATACAATTATCAAATAATTCGGCTTGACTGAGTTGGTGGCCGCCCTCATTAGCGGCCACCAACCAATATTGGGTTCCCACACAGGTGGACCCCACAAATCTCCACCTCCACCTCATGTGGAACAGGGCTCCTTCACACCTTCAATCTCTCTACAGATAGCAAGCTTCCTTCAAAAAACTGTTGTTGTCTCCATTAGTGCCCTTAGGCACTCCGAGCTCGTGAGATGTTGGTCAAGTCCAAACAATGTTAGAACTTGATCCCTGTAACCACCTTTGTAAGCATATCTGAGGGGTTATCTGCAGTCTTGATCTTTTGCAGAAGAATACTTCCTTCTTCTACTATTTCTCGAATAAAATGAAAACGAACATCAATATGCTTCGTTCGACTGTGATGAACTTGGTTCTTTGCCAAACAAATGGCACTCTGGCTGTCGCAGAAAACTTCAACATTCTTCTGCACAATTCCTAAGTCTTTAGTCAATCCATGAAGCCAGATTGCTTCCTTGAAAGCTTTCGTTACTGCCATGTATTCTGCCTCTGTAGTAGACAAAGCAACTGTTGACTGTAGTGTTGATCTCCAACTCACTGGTCCTCCTGCTATAGTGAAAACATAACCAGTAGTAGATCTGCGCTTGTCAAAATCTCCAGCATAGTCCGAATCCACATATCCGACTAGATGCTTACAACTTTTCGTATCTCTCTCGAACTTTAAACCAATATCCACAGTACCATGAATATACCGTAAAATCCACTTCACTGCGTGCCAGTGGCCTTTACCGGGGTTGTGCATGTAATGACTTACCATACTTACAGCATGTGAAATGTCAGGTCTGGTACACACTATAGCATACATCAAGGCACCAACTGCATTTGCATATGGAATGTTCTTCATTTGCTTCTTCTGATCTTCAGAATTTGGTGACATTGATGTACTTAGCTTGAAATGTGGTGCCAATGGTGTGCTCACAGGTTTTATGTCGTTGCCAATGCCAAAAGTTTGAAGAACTTTCTTCAAGTACTGAGTCTGAGTCAAACAGATTGTGCTTTTGGCCCTGTCTCGAGTTATCTCCATCCCGAGAGTTTTTCTAGCCTCTCCAAGATCCTTCATTTCAAACTCTGAGCTCAATTGAGCCTTCAATTTGTTGATCTCCACCTTGCTTTTAGATGTGATTAACATATCATCTACATATAAAAGCAAGTAGATAAATATACCATATTGAAGTTTGTGATAGTAGACACAATGATCAAATTGACTCCGGGTATATTTTTGCCCTTGGATGAAGCTGTCAAATCGCTTGTACCATTGTCTCGGTGACTGCTTCAGGCCATACAATGACTTGCTCAACTTGCGAGCCCAATTCTCTCTTCCTAGTACTTTGAATCCATCTGGTTGAGACATATATATCTCTTCTTCCAAATTACCATGCAGAAAAGCAGTTTTGACATCGAGTTGGGCTAACTCGAGATCAAACTGTGCAACCAAAGCCAATAATATTTGAATTGACGAATGCTTAACAACAGGTGAGAATACCTCATTATGGTCAATTCTTTCCCACTAAGCGTAGCCTTTTGCTACCAGTCTGGCTTTGTATCGGATACCATCTGTGCTGAGAGAGCCTTCCTTCTAAGCGAAAACCCATTTGCAGCCAATTGGTCTATTTCCTTTCGGAAGTGGAACCAACTTCCAAGTCTGATTCTGATGGAGTGATTTCACCTCCTCATGCATAGCCATTTTCCACTTATCACTTTCCATACTCTAAATAGCATCTTTGTAATTGTATGGAATATCATCTCCGGTGACTGGTAATGCATATGCAACCATGTCAGTGTACCGAGCAGGTTTGCGGATTTCTCTTCGTGGTCGACTGGTGGCAATTGATTCTGGTTGTTGACTGATGTCTGGTCCTGGAGCTTCCACCTCAACTGAGATTTCCTCCTCGTGTTCTTCAGGATGGTTGGATATCTTTGCTGACTTGTCAGGAGTTACTAGAATATCTAACTCCACCTGCTGAGGCAAATCTGGATCTTAATTTTTTTTATCAGAAATTGTATTTTTTAACATTACAGATTCGTCAAAAGCTACATCTCGATTTTGTACAATCTTTTTTGACTCAGGGTTCCATAGTCGGAAAGCCTTAACTCCTTCACTAAAGCCCATGAAAAACGCTTTCTTGGACCTAGGATCTAGTTTGGATTCCTTCACATGAAAATATGCAGTGCATCCAAAAATGCGCAGAGAATTATAATCTGAAACGAGTTGTCCAGACCATACCTCCTTGTGAGTTTTGTCATCTAGTGTTGTTGCCGGAAGTCTATTGATGATATAAGAGGCATATGACAAAGCTTCAGCCCAAAATGCCTTGCTCAGTCCAGAATGAGATAACATGCAGCGAACTTTATCTACCAAAGTACGATTCATGCGTTCAGCAACACCGTTTTGTTGTGGCGTGCCTGGGACTGTGAAATGTCTAACTATACCTTCATTCTCACAAATTTTCTGAAATGGGTCTGACTTGTATTCTCCTCCATTATCAAATCTGAGCCTCATGATCTTCCTTCCTGTTTGGGTTTCGACCATTTTCTTCCATATAAGAAAGATATCTTGCACTTCATCTTTATGCTTCATGGTATAAACCCAAACATAGCGTGAGAAATCATCAATGAAAGTAACAAACCAACGTTTACCGCCCAATGAAGCATTTTGAGAGGGTCCCCAAACGTCGGTATGAACATAATCCAATGTTCCTTTTGTGCGGTGGATTGCAGTTCCAAACTTGACTCTCGTCTGCTTGCCTAAGATACAGTGCTCGCAGAAGTCAAGTTTCCCGGTCTTTGCACCTTTCAGAAAACCTTGCTTTATCAAGGTTTGAAGAGCCTTCTCTCCAACATGTCCGAGCCGCATGTGCCAAAGTCGGGAAGTATCCGATGAGACATCAGTAGAACTGGTGCAAGCTGATACACTTCCAAGTACTGTGTGTCCATCAAGGAAATAGAGATTTCCTTTCTGAGTACCCTTCATGGCCAAGAGTACTCCACGTACAACCTTCATAACTCCACCTTCAATGGTTACCTTGTACCCCCTGGAATCAAGGGCTCCTAGGGAGATCATATTTTTCTTCAGATCTGGGACATATCTGACTTCCATGAGCCGTCTTGTTGTACCGTCATGCATCTTAAGTCGTATAGCTCCAATACCCTTTGTTTGGCAGGTATTGTTGTTGCCCATGAGCACAACTCCTCCATCGAACTCATCCAATTTTGAGAGCCAACTTCGATTCGGACATATATGATAAGAACATCCAGAATCTAATATTCATCTATCAGACTGATTGTCTATAGATGAAACTGAAAATGTAGAATCTTCTTCAGTCTTCTATTCCACATTGGCATCTGTCTTGCCCTTATTTGGGCAATCTTTCTTCCAGTGCCCCTTTTAGTGACAATAGGCACATTCGTCCTTTGCAAGACGTCGACGTGATGAAGGTCCTTTTGACTTTAAGCGAGATCGACCTCGCCCACTGGAGCTATCAGATTTGTTGCTAGCCCTGCCTCTGGATACCGTCAAGGCTTCTGGTGATGCTGCATTGTTATCGAGCTGGTCCTTCCTTCGATACTCGTTGTTCACCAAATTTAACATCGTCTTTACCATATAGCAAAGTTGTTGTTAAATGTTCATAACTTTCAGGCAAAGAGTTTAACAACAATAGTGCCTTATCCTCATCAAGAGGTTCAACATCAAAATTTAGTAGATCAGCGAGAATCTTGTTGAAATTATCAAGATGCTCAATCATGGGAGTACCTTTCTTGTACTGAAAACGAATGAGCTTCTTCTTCAGGTAGAGTCGGTTCTCTATGTTTTCTGTCATGTACTTGTCCTCCAGTTTCTTCTAGAGACTTGTTGCCATAGTCTCTTTCATGACAAAGTACTTATGATCTTTTGCTAAACAGAGTCTGATTGTTCCACAAGCTTGACAATTTATAAAATTCCAATCATCGTCAGACATATCCTTGGGTTTGGTTTCCAAGGCGATATGTGATCCTTCCCAGAATAATAGATCTTGAACTTCGCATTGCCACATGCCAAAGTTGTTGGTGCTGTTGAATTTCTCCAACTCAAACTTTGCGTTGGACATTGAACTTCTTTGCCAAGGCCTGCTTGTGGTTGGGATTTCCTCCGCCATTAAGACCGAAGATATGTATGACGCCAAAAAGTGCTTTAAAAATGATAAACGACTCCAACTAAGCTATATCAATAACTTAGGAGCTGAATCTGCAAAAACTGATTGCACGGTTGCGTCCGAAATGGTCGAAAATGGTGGAAACGAGTCTGACTTTGCTGAAATCAGATGAAAAATGAGTCGGATATGGTTGGTCAACCAAAAATGGATTCAGTCAACTGCGGACCGAAACGGGCTGGGGCCTGATGCACAGTATCTGGCCGAAACGGCTGGGCCGGGTGAACAGTGCGAGGTCGAACAGCTGGGCAGGGATGAACAGTGCAGATTAAGTTGGTCGAGCCGGAGGAACAGTTCTGGACCAAAAAGGCTGGGTCGGTGAACAGCGCGGGTCGAATGGTTGGGCCGAGATGAACAGTGAAGACCGAGTGGGCTGGACCCCGGATGAACAGAGCGGACTGAGTGGGCTGGGTCGGAGGAACAGTGCCGGATCTGGGTCAGATCCGGGCCAGAACAGTGTCGGGGTGAACAGCGTCGACCAACGTTGTACAGTGTCGGCTCCTGAGAACTCGTTTCTTGTCCGTTTTTCTAACCGTTGATTGCGTTGGACTCCTGAAAACAAGTGACGACCAAGTGGGCCGAATTAGTTGATCGGCTCTGATACCAATTTGTTGTGCGGAATCGTGATAAAGCATGAAAGAAAAAACAAGACAACAAATTTAACGTGGTTCGGCAAATTGCCTACATCCACGGGAGATCAAAAAACAGTTCCGATTACTTTTACAGAATCTCGAAAATTTTGACGTTGTCTCGAAAAATTCAACAGAGTGTCTGTTTTTCTTCCAAAGCTTAACCTTGGCTCTGATACCAATTTGTTATGCGAAATCGTGGTAAAGCATGAAAAGAAAAACAAGACAACAAATTTAACGTAGTTCGGCAAATTGCCTACATCCACGGGAGACAGCAAACTTGTATTACTTCACCCTTAGGTGGATCTTACAGATTGGATATCTTGAATGGATCTCTCAGAATAGATCTCTGAATATGAATGACAAGAATGAAGTTAGGCTCTATTTATAGGAGTATTAAGGGGCATTATCGTAATTAAAATAATATATTTTAATATACAATTATCAAATAATTCGGTTTGACTAAGTTGGTGGCCGCCTTATGGGCGCCCACCAACCAATATTGGGTTCCCACACGGCGGCCACCAACCAATGTTGGGTTCCCACACAGGTGGACCCCACAAATCTTGCATACTTGGGCACCACTCTTCAGGAGATTTGTAACATTGCCAACAAACATTTTAGTATGGTCACTTTTACTCATGTCTCCAAGCAAAACAATGTTGTAGCTCACAAGTTAGCTAGATTGGCTTTTGTTTCGTAGTTTTCATCATTGTGGGATCATTTTCTTGTCAGTCGTGTATCTCATGTCTTCTTCTTATCATTAATTGATTTATAATTTCTTTGGCAAAAAAAAAAACACGCACCACCCTTTTTTTTTTCTCCGCTTCTTCCAAACGAAAATGTGAAAAACTATTAGCCTTACAATTGTTTCGTTGTAACTCTTAAGTTAAGCTTATCTATCGCATGTGAGCTCCAATCAAAGATAGCATGTAATGTCTTTGATGTATTATAATTCTTCATCTTTGCCTTGTATTTCTTTTTGATAAGCTTGTTCCTCGTCCTCATTCTTTTTTGTTTCTTTTCACAAAAAACATTTTGTGGCAATGTTTTGTTTTTTTTTTTCAATTGGACCTTCGACTCGTTGCCTTGGGACTTTTCTTTTCTTCCACCAAATTTTATTTATCTTGAATGACAGTAAGTTTCGCTTGTTCTCTAAATTGGGCTTCCCATCGTAGAATTTTTTTATTTTTTCTCTAAGAAGTGCCAAAATCTATTTAATATCATCTTGTACCATCTTTACAATTTCCAGATCTATCAAGAACACAATCTTCACAAAATCGTTCGAGATGTTCAACTACTGATTGATATTCGTTCGAGATGTTCAACTACTGATTGATATTCCCCAAGGTCATAAAGCAATCAATGTAGTGTGAGTCTTTACGACCAAAAAGAAGCCAAATGGTGATGGTGATCGTTACAAAACACAACTTATGGCAAAAGGTTATGATCAAAGGCTTGGATTTGATTATCAGGAGGTGTTTGCCCTTGTTGCTCGTATAGAAACTATGCGATTGTTGATTGTTATAGTTGCTCAGTACCATTGGAAGCTTCATCATATGGATGTAAAATTAGCTATTTTGAATGGGTACTTAAATGAAGAAGTCTATGTGAAACAACTAACTGGAAAAAGGTTATGAAGATAAAATATACAAGTTGAAGAAGACATTTTATGAGTTGAAGCAAGCTCCTCGCACCTGGAACGAAAGGATAGATCAATTCTTCTAAGCTTATGGTCTATAAAAGTATGTTTATGAACATGTTTTATATATGAAGATTGATAAGTCTATTGGTGATATATTAATTGTTTATCTTTATGTTGATGACCTAATTTTCACTGGAACAAAATCAACATGATTACAAAGTTCAAACAATTATGATGCAAGAGTTTGAAATGACAAACATTAGCCTAATGTCATACTTCCTTAGCATGCATTGAGGTTGACCAGTGTGATGATGAGATTTTTGAGTGTCAGGATAGATATGCTACAAAAATATTGAAGAAGTTTAATATGTCTAAATGCAATTCTATATCCACTCCTGTTGAAGTTGGAACCAAGTTACCTATTTCAAAGGAATAGTTGGGAGACTGAGATACTTAACATTTACTAGGCCAGATATTTTATATGGAGTTGGATTGATTAGCATATTTATGTAATCATTGTGTCAGTCTTATCTTGTTGCTGCTAAACGTATCCCCCTTTGCATTAAGGATATGTATGATCATGGACTGTTCTATTCTAGTATTGCTGATTGTCATCTCTTTGGATATTCTGATAGTGGTTGGAGAAGTACATCTGGATATGCCTTTTATTATGGTTACATTGTCTTCTCTTGGTCATTAAAGTAGTCTATTGTTGTAGGGCCCTACTCAAACAAACCACAAGGAGTAGGAAAGTGAAGTAGATAACTATATTCCCACTTTTTCAATTTATCTCAACTATTATTACTAATCTCCCTCTCAAACCCTTCTTTGTCATCTCTAACTCTATAAACTTAGGTTTTTGGGGTGGTTTTAAATATTAGAAAACTTTAGGAAAAAAAAATAGAGAAGGAGAAAAGAGAAAAAAAAAATTCTTGACAAGGGGATTGAAAATAACGAGACTTGTTTAGTTGAAAGTCGGTAAAATTTTGTAAAAATTCTCTTTATTATAGTGCAATTGACACTCTACAGAGTCGGGAATGTATCCTTAATTTGGGTTTTACCATGCAAAAAAAATGACTGGTCACTCTTTATTTATTTTCTTTTCTATTTTTTTTTTCCTAGTAACTTATTATTTTCTCCAGGAACTAGTTGTATTTAATTTTTGTCGTTAAGTTCAGATCAAATAAATCCATTGACATAGATCCACACGTCCGTTGATGGACCTACACCAATTTTTGTTGATAATGTGTTTGTCAATGACTTAGCTAAGAATCTAGTGACTCATGAGAGCGGTAAACATATTCATATGTAGTATCACTTCTTGCATGATCAGGTGCAGCATAAAGAAAGCAAGTCTGAAGATCAAGTTGTGTATTTATTTACTAAGTCATTGAAGATCGAGACATTTCTAAAGCTGAAGAATGTGCTTTTGGTATATGCAAATTTGAATTATGGGGGGAGTTTGTTTAATTTAGATAATCTAGATTATAATTTTGTTAGAATTTGTGTCTAATTAAGAATTTGAGATGACGTCAAATTAGAAGGTTGAGTTTGTGTTCTAGTAGGGTTATTGTATTAGGATTGAGTGTTTAGAAATTAGATTTTGGTGTTTATAAATACACCATGCTAGTAGGTTGTAATACATAAGTTTAAGTGAATAAAGAGTTGAGATTTTTTAATCCAACAACTGAATTTACATTTTTAATAATAAAGAACTATTCTTGTTTGTAAGTTTTTCGCATGCATGTTTGATTAAAGGATGATTTGTAACATAAACCTCTGTGATGTATGTTGGATGTTCTTAAATCATATATATTGCTCCATGATTTATTTAATGACATTCAATATATTTCATTGGTTGTGTGTTGAAAATTAGTGCTAAAAATT
Source organism: Paratinospora sagittata (assembly GCA_035771175.1). Taxonomy (NCBI): domain Eukaryota; kingdom Viridiplantae; phylum Streptophyta; class Magnoliopsida; order Ranunculales; family Menispermaceae; genus Paratinospora; species Paratinospora sagittata. The sequence goes on from CM069592.1 coordinate 28,317,828, forward strand.
TGTGTTGAATAATACTCTTCTTAACTAAACGTGTCCAATTGTTACCAAACAACTCTTAATGGCCATCATCTTTAGATTCAATATTGTGATCTTTTCATCAAGACACATTAATTTTATATATCTTGTAACCCAATTCTTAATTAAGTTCAAATACACCAACGATCATTTGGTCTGCCTGTTGGCACCCTTCTTCTTTTCACAAATAGAGAGTATTCTAGTCCCATTAGTATATGTATTATGAATATGGATATGATAATTAGCTCATATGGTCTTTGATCTACCATGTTCAGTACTTTTCCTAAGTGCTCATTCAGAATATCTCACTCCTTTGATAACGTGTACTATATTTGTAGTCCCAAAAAATTAAATAAAATTAAGTACAATATATCTAATGGCGGATCTCAACCTCTAGACTTATTTGATCTTAGAAAATTTAAATGCTCTATCTACAAAATATGTAAAAGAAAACATAATGTTGTTTTTATTTTATTTTATTGTTGTTGTGTTTTTGATAGAAATTACATCTATGTGAAACAATATTAGATTAATGATTAAGGTAGTGTTTGGTTTAGAATCTAAAAACTATTTTTAGTTCTTAAAATAATAAAAGAAAAATAAAATAATAAAAAATATGTTTGATGGAATAGTTTTTTTAAAAATATTTATTTAATTTTTTCTTACAAATAAGTAAAAACTTGCGAAATAATCTAATTGTACTTTTTGAGTAACCTGAAAATAAAAAAATTATTTTTGAATACTCAACCAAGCACCGGTCTAATGTTTCTCAATATGCATGATTCGACCGGAGAAGAGAATCACTATTCCAAGGCAATCCTATTCATTAAAAAAAAAAATGCAAAACAGTAAATTCTCTCTTTTTTTTTCTTTTTTTCTTTTTTTTTTTTTTGTCAAAAGCATAAAAGTAAATTCTTATCATGTACTAAAGTAACAACTGGACCACTAAAATTTGCATTCTTTATCTTATTTTCATTTTAACTACAGTATCATTAATACATCGATTATTAGTTCTTCAATGATTCTCTTAAATATTTTTAAAATAAATGTATAACATAATCCATCGAAAATAGTTATTTATAAGTGACTCTTTTTGGTATGGTGTCTCCCAGATGAGCTTTGGCATAGCAAAAAGACTAATCCACTTGGGAAACAGCACTATAAGGACTTTAGTGTTGTGAATAAGTGTCCCTACCCATGGACCAGAAAAAAATAAAAGATAAAAAAAGCTTTGGCCTTAGAGCAATAATATGTCACTTAAAGGTGGTTTAGACATATACAATCTAAGTTTTTAGATGCACTAATTAGAAAAAATGATATATTAATAATAAATAGTAACAACAGAAGTAGATGTACACCTAAAATAATATAAACAAAAATAAATAAGAAAGATTTGATTTTTTTTATAATTTGAATGTTGATTTAGGCCTCAATTGAGAGTTGAGTGGAGGAAGCACAATTATATAAACGACCTCATGTAATTAGAAACCGACTTAGATAGTGTTTGATAACTCTACTATTTTTAGTTCTAAAAAAATTAACTCTACTTTTATAAGAGTTTATTTTAAAAATATTATTTGGTAACAAAAATACTTCAACCTCTTATTTAAAAAAATTAAAATTAAAAATTAATTATTATATTATAATCAAATGCTATATTTGAATAAATTAAAAATTATTTTGAATTAATTATCACTTACTAAATTTGAGTTGTGAACAAATTATTTTATAAGGGTAACAAATTATTTTATATAATAATTAATATAAATTTGATATGTTACAAGTTGGATCATCCTTTGTTACAAGTTAAGGATAAACTTCTACAATAAAAAATAAATTTTTATTTCTTTTTTCTTTTAAAAGTTTATACTTTATTATTTGTCAACTTTTATTTTATTTAAAAATTATAAAATTATTATCAAATATTTTAATTTTGTCTAACCTTTATTTTATTTAGAGTTGAATTGGGGATTTAATAAAATAGAGGAAAGAAATAGAGTTATCAAATGCTATCTCTATTTTAATTTTTTCTTTTTATTCTTTCATTTTGGCTTAAAGAAAATAACAAGTTATTTCGTCCACAAAAAAAAAAAAAAAAAAAAAAAACCGTCTTTAAAATCCCAGAATGTGAGAAAAGCAAAGCTTTTGAAAATCAAAGCAAGAAATTGCAGAAGAGAGGGATGGGATTGAGCATGTCTTCTACTGCCACTACCACTAATTCGTCGGAGGCCTCTCGTGTTCGAACATTCCAATCTTCTGCCGAATGGAATGATCATTTCAATTCCCTCAAAGACTCCTCTCAATTGGTAACAATAACCCTAACCCTAACCTCTCTTCTTGTTATCAAAATTCGATCTTTACATTAAATTAGTTTCTCTGTGTTTCTTTCCGATTTTGAAGATGGTGATCGATTTCAGCGCCTCGTGGTGCGGGCCCTGTAGATTCGTGGAACCTGCATTCATCGAATTGGCTGACAAATACACCGACGTCGTGTTCGTCAAAATCGACGTCGACGATTTGAAGGTTTTCCTCCTCTTCTTCTTTACTCCTTCAATTTTTTGAAAGAAAAAATAATAAGTTTGCAATTGGATTGATGGATGGATGGATGGATGAATGCAGGATGTGGCGCAGGAATTTGGGATTCAAGCGATGCCGACGTTTGTGTTGGTGAAACAAGGTAAGGAAATCGACAAGATTGTTGGGGCGAAGAAGGCTGAATTGGAGAGCAAGATCGTCAAGAACAGAGGATAATTCCCGAGTGCCTGAACCAAGGAATAAGTTTTTTCTGGGATTTTCTTTTTTAAGATTACTGATCAAAGTATGTATAATTAGAATTCTGGTTTCTTCGGTTTTTAAATTTACAGGGACTCAGCTGGTTTTCCTCTTTTCTTTTCTTTTCTTTTCTTTTTTTGTTTTTTTTTTTTAAGATGATGTTGTGATTCGGCCAATTGTGATATCAATCTCAGTAATTTTCTTGGTTTCTGTTGGTGGTGTGTTTGGAATCAGTCTCAAAAATTTTTACGTATGGTATTTAAATATAGTTTTTAAAAAATAAAATTATATTTTATTTTTAATTAATTTATAGTTTTTAAAAAAACGTTTGGTATCATATTTAAAAAAATGTTTTTAAAATTTTTAAAACAAGAAAAACTTATTTGATTGATTTAAAGATTTCATAAAAAAAAATGAAGTGAAACTATGTGGTTCCATTAATTATAAATCAACCAAAACTTTAAAATAACTTTTCTATGATTTTTAAAAATAACACTTTTTTTTTACTTTTTTCTAAAAATGTTTTTTGATTCATAATGAACCAAACTGTTACAAAATAAAGAAAAATTAAAATAAAATAAATATTAAACTAAAACTAAAACCAGAGATTTTAGAGAGAAGAATTTGTAGATATTAGAAAACTTTTATTTTTTTGTTGATGACAGATACAATATTCTTTTATATAGACTTTTTGGTAGGGGGTTACAACACTTTTACACAATATATTTAATACAATTAAGAACAATCAAATAATCTCATAAATTTGGAGGTTATGGAATTTAAAATATAGGGGTTACAAGCATTGAAATTGAAGGTTATAGGATGGGTATTCAACACATTTATAACACTCCTTCTTTGAATACCCTTCATATATGAGAATATGTCTCGTGAAAACCCTGTGGGAAAAAAAATTAGTGAAGGAAAAATAGTACAATTCTCATGGAGTCTTATATTATTTAGGGTTACCTCATTAAAAACCTTGCTACGAAAACTCATTGGGACAAAATTATAGCGAAGGTAAAAAGAGTATAGTTCTAAAAGAATAACTCATCTTTTAATTCCCCCCTCATGATGATATGTGCGAACTTTCCTTTGTTGCTTTGCTTGAAATATCTTTAAGTCGACGCATCCCAATATTATATGCAAGTTTCTTAAATGTTATGGTCGGCAAAGCTTTTGTAAACAAGTCTACAAGATTCTCACTCGATCTTATTTGTTAGACATCAATTTCACAATTCTTTTGAAGCTCATGTGTAAAAAAGAATTTTGGTGAAATATGTTTCGTTCTGTCACACTTGATATAACTTTTTCTTAACTGTGCAATGCATGCGACATTATCTTCATATAATGTTATAGGACAATATTTGATAGAAGATAATCCACATGATCCTTGAATGTGTTGGATCATAGATCTCAACCATACACATTCACGACTGGCTTCGTGAATTGCAAGAATCTTCGAGTGATTTGAAGATGCAGCAACTATTGTTTATCGCCATGATATTGCAGTCACCGTAAGTAAAAATATATCCTGTTTGTGACCTTGCTTTGTGCGGATCTGCTAAGAATCCAACATCCGTATATCCAAGCAAATTTGATTTTGCCTTTCTCAAGTAAAATATACTCATATCACTTATTCCTCGAAGATGGCGTAATATATGTTTAACTCCATTCCAATGTCTTCGGGTTGGTGCAGAGCTATATCTTGCAAGTAAATTAACAGAGAAAGCGATATCTGGTCTCATACAATTTGCTAGATACATAAGTGCACTTATAGCACTAAGATATGATACTTCAGGACCGAGAAACTTTTCATCATTATCTTGAGGGCAAAAAAAGTCTTTATCCACTTCAAGCGACCTAACAACCATTGGAGAACTTAGTGGATGTGCCTTGTCCATATGAAATTGCTTTAAAACTTTTTCAATATAATTTGACTGATGGACAATAACTCTACTTGGAAAACTCTCGATCTGTAAGCAGAGACAAAACTTTGTTTTTTCAAGATCTTTTATCTCAAACTCCTTTTACAAGTAATTAGATGTTTTTTCAATTTCTTCATGAGTTCCCCCAATATTTAAGTCATCAACATATACAACAACAATCACAAACCCAATTGATGATTTCTTGATAAAAATACATGGGCAAATTTCATTATTCACACAACCTTCCTTCAATAGATATTCATTGAGGCGATTGTACCACATGTGACCAGATTGCTTTAGTCCATATAAAACCCGTTGTAATTTTATTAAATACATACTACGAGGTTTTACCTTATTCTCTTCAGGCATTTTAAATCCTTCAGGGATTTATATATATATATCACTATTAATAGACCCATACAAATATGCAGTAACAACATCCATTAGACGCATTTTAAGTCCTTCTGAGACTGTTAGACTGATTAAGAAATGAAATGTAATTGCGTCAATAACAGGAGAATATGTTTCCTCGTAGTCAATACCAAGTCCTTGTGAAAAACCTTGAGCTACAAGTCGTGTTTATATCTTGTAATCTCATTTTTTTTCATTTCTCTTCGCACAAATACCAATTTAAAACTAATAAGGTTTACATTATACGATTTTTGGACCAGCAGCTCGGCACGCCACAAGCTGACCGAGCTGGCAGACGGGTCCATTTAGATACTGAGCTGGCGATGCCCAAGTCAAAATAAACAACACCCTAGTCCGACGACCAAAAAACGAGGAAAACATTAAATCACGGTAGCTCAGCCTGACCGAGTTATCGTCCCATTGAGTATCCTGAACACGACGAATAGAAAGTCGGACCATCCAAGAAACGACAGCTCGGCCCCCATCGATCTAGTTAAGAAGAGATCCAATGTAAACTTTTGGGATAATTGACCACCAATAGCTCGGATGTCGAATACCTCGATTTAATTAGGAAACGCCGCCGAGGCCGATCTCCAGTGTAAATGTTTCTTAGTACAACACAAAAAGGATCCTGAGATATAAGGGATAGAAATGTACACAACAATTACGAAAAATCTGGGATAAACTACAATCCGCAGCTTGGGATGAGACCTACTTCATCTGAGATGGAGAAACCTATAATCTCGGAGCAGATGAGCTTGACAGCTCATCAGGCCTACTATCAACTAATTGGGACTCAACACGTGGCACATGCTTAAGGGGCGGCTAGCCACACCGGCCAGATAACCTCTGCTATAAATAACTCATTATTCCTTTTGAAAAGGTATGAAACTACACACCCTAGATCCTGTGCAAGGTTTCTTACTAAACAAACACTAACTTAGGCATCAGAGGATCTTTGGTCGGCACCACACCGGTGTTCCTTACGAGAGCCCTTTTTTCATCAGTTTGAACTATCTCAGATTCCGGTGACTCACGGTCTCAGATTCCGGTGACTCACGGTCTCAGGTCGGCTCGCCTCCTCAACACATCAACAAACTTATTGTTAGTCAAATTCTACACCAACAACAGTGTTTGAACAATTGGTCCAAATACTTCTCGTTTTCTTAACGAGTTTAGTTCTATTTCAATTCCCTCTTTCCACTTTTGTCAATCATTTCTCTGTCAGCATTCATCCACAGTTAGTGGTTCAGGACAATCATCATTATAAACATCAGAAGATACATTGAAGGAAAATATATTGTCTGGAACAATATTATTTCGATCCCATGTTTTTCCTATATATTCATAACTTATTGAGATCTCTTCATTTTCAAGCATTTTGTCCACTTCGGGGGACAATTGTTCCATATCATGTTCAAAGGGTACTTCTTCCTTTGATTGATCTTTTTCAATGGATGCTTGTTTATGTAGTACTACTCCAGGAGTACATCTCTATTCATTTACTTGTTTTTTCCTCTTTTGAGGAATTGTATCCTTTGAGCCAACAAGCCTTTCACGCTTCAAGCGTTTTATTAATTCGTGTGCCATTAAATTAATAGCTTGCCCTTCAGGGCCATCAACCCTTGCGGGAACATTTGCAGATGGTATATGTGATTTCGTCACATTCTTTATATCAGTAAATGCATCAGGTAATTCATTTGCAATTCTTTGCAAATGAATAATTTTTTAAACCTCTAGTTCACATTGATTGGTGCATGGATCATAATGAGACAAAGTTGATACATTCCAAATAATTTTACGTTATTCTTCTAAAATTGGCCTTTTGTTTTCTTCTAATGGTGGGAAAATTACTTCATCAAATTGACAATTTGCAAAACAAGCGGTAAAAACATCACCCGTTAAAGGTTCAAGGTATCGTATAATAGATGGAGAATTAAAACCAACACAAATTCCGAGTCTTCGTTGAGGATCCATTTTAGTTCTGTGAGTAGGTGCTATAGGGACATATACTACACAACCAAAAGTTCTTTAGTGTGAAATATTTGGTTGTTAACCTAATACAAGTTGTAAAGAAGAATGCTTATAATAAGCAGTAGGTCGAATGCAAATTAAAGTCATCGTATGAAGAACAACATGTCCCCAAACAGAAGTTGATAACTTCATTCTCATTAGTAAGGGTCGAGTAATCAACTGAATACGCTTAATCAAATATTTAGCCAAACCATTTTGAGTATGAGTATGAGGAACATAATACTCAATATGAATCTCAACTGACATGCAATAATCAATAAAAGTTTGGGATGAAAATTCACCAGCATTATCAAGACGAATTGTCTTAATCAGATTATCTAAGAATTGAGCCCTTAATCGAATTATTTTTGCAAGAAGCCTAGCAAAGGCAACATTTCAGGTCGAAAGTAAGCAAACTTGTAACCATCTAGTCGATGCATCAATCAAGACCATAAAATAACGAAATGGTCCACAGGGTGGATGACTAGGTCCACATATATCCCCTTGAATTCGCTCTAAAAAAGTTGGAGATTCAACAATGAGCTTACTTGGAGATGGTTTAACAATTAATTTACCTTGTGAGCAAGCAGCACAATTATATTCATTTGGCAAAAAAAACCCTTTGATTCTTTAGTGGATGCCCATGCAAGTTTTTTATTATTCGCCTCATCATTGAGGATCCTAGATGACCCAATCTATCCTGCCAAATTATAAATATTTTTGGATTACATAATTTTTTGCTCATGGCAACATTTATTTCCACTTGCCTTATAGTTGAAAAATTTAATCCAGATGATAAAGCTTGGAGTTTTTCTAATATTTTCTTATTCCCAGTAGAAATTGAAGTAATATATAAATATTCTTCATTGCCTTCATTCATAGTCTCAATATGATATTCATTTCTACGAATATCCTTAAAATTGAGCAAATTTCTTCTTGATTTAGAAGAATATAAGGCATCATCAATATTTAATGTTGTTCCACCCGACAACATTATACTTGCTCTTTCTGAGCCATCAATCATATTTACAGTGCTTGATATTGTATTTACATTAGCTTTAGCTAATTTCAGATTCAAAAAATATGTTTTATCTCAAATGATAGTATGTGTTGTTGTACAATTAGAGATGCACACATCTCCTTTATTTAATTCAAAATTTGGGCATTCTTCATGAAGATCCATCTATCATAGTATAAACAAATATATACATATAAGTCATCTTAAAAAAAAAACAAGGACATTTTATTAACAAAAAAAATCATCCCATTACATAATACTTTTATTAAAAAAAAAAAAACACCATACTATTCAATTAACATTCCCTCATTGATATATTGTCCACTGGGATCTTTCAAAAAATTTGAAATATCAAAATTTGTCATGTCCACATCCGGATCTCTATTATAAAAGTTCTTATTCAAACTTTTCTCTGCATCAATCAAATTCATTTCAACATTTTTGCCTTTATCTTTAATTGAAGCTTAATAAAGGTCAACCAAGTGCTTGGGTGTACAAGTACGATGTCAATGCCCTTTCATTCTACATCTATAACATGTATTCACATGGTCTTTTGTAGGTTTATTCTGAAAACCTTTTCCTTTTTCTTACCTTGCATCATTTTTATTTCAATTCTTTTGGGAATTATGACCACCATGATATCGAGGATTATTTCTACATCGGCCTCTGCCATACCCTTTTCCTCGTTTATTATGATGATTATATCCACGTCCATATTAATGACCATTAACTGAGGTAAGACTCACTTCAGGGAATGGTGCGGTACCAGTTGGACGGGAATGATGATTTTTCATCAATAACTCATTGTTTTGCTCAGCCGCCAAAGGCCATGAGATCAATTCAGAATACTTAGTGAATCGACACTCCTGATATTGTTGCTGCAAGAGCACATTCAAGGCATGAAATGTAGTAAAGTCTTTTCTAACATATCTTCTTTAGTTATTTTCTCTTTGCATAGCTTCAACTGAGAGCTAATTTTGAACAAGGCGGAGTTTTATTCACTGACTGTTTTGAAGTCTTGCAACCTCAAATGCATCAACTCAAAACGAGCTTTTGGTAAAATGATTGTCTTTTGATGGTCAAACCTTTCTTTTAAATTATTCCAAATGATGAAAGGGTTCGTAAGAGTGAGATATTCACTTTTCAAGCCTTCATGGAGATAGTGTCGAAGGAATATTAAAGTTTTTGCATGATCTTGTATGGATGTTTGATTTTCTTCTTTAATTGTATCGCTCAAATTTTTGGCATCCAAGTAGATCTCAGCATCAAGGATCCATGACAAATAATTGTTGCCCAAAATGTCAAGTGCAACAAATTTAAGTTTCGTAATATTCGACATATCTGAACAAAAAAATATATTGGTAAGTTCTAATCAAAATATATTATTTATAAATGTATGATAGATCATTTATTTTCATAAAATTCATAAGATGAGTATTAGTATGCAAAGAAATAGTCATATATATTTTATTCAAAAATATATATAATCTTTTTTTTATACTACTTTTAACAAAATGACATACATGTGTATATTCAAAAATAAAGAGTTTCAAATCATAGCTGAATATTAGACATATATATTTTAGGCTCAACAATTTATATGATATGATTTATAAATATATATGCATAGTTGCAGTAGAATAATAACAAGAACCAATACAAGGTTATTCAATAATTGCAAGAACAATCTAAATTTGTATTTAAGATCTAATATAAATTTATTCAACCATCAAAGCAACCAATGATTTTTTTTTTTTTTGTTAATCACAAAAAAATATTCAATAGATGCAATCTAAAGAAAAAAATAAAAAATAAAAAAAATCCAAGTGCGAGAATTGTAATTTCTTTTTTTGGAATGCGAAAAAAAATCTTTCAATGCAACTATTACAACTCTTTTTTTTTATTATTAGTAAAGAAGTCAGCAAAAAAAATATAGCATACTCTACAACTTGATTATTAGAGTATTTAGATATACTTTTCTAAAGTTGTACATTAGAATTTGTAATAAAAAAAAAACTGTAAATGGTAGAAAATCTCTACTAATTTAAATCTCTAAATAAATAGTAAATACTTTAGCAACAAAAATAATGAAGAAAGGGAAAGAAAAAAAAAATAATAGAGGGAGAGAGAAAGAAAAGAAAAATGTACACATTCTTTGACTATGATAAAAAATAATAGTGCAAGATTTTGATATAAATAAAATGAAAAGAGTAACACAAATAAAATAAAATAAAACCTTACAATATTGTATACCTTTCCGGATGAGCAAGAATGATAATTTGAGTAGAAGATGGTGTTCTCTTCTTGATCGATCCGAGCAATCGTGCTGATAACGTATTACAAAATAAAGGAAAATTAAAATAAAACAAATATTAAAACTAAACTAAAGCTAGAGAATATAGAGAGAAGAGTTTGTAGAGATTAGAGAACTTGTGCTCTTTATTGATGATTACATTAAGATACAAGACCCCTTTATACAGACTTTTTGGTATAGAGGGTTACAACACTCGTTTACATAATATATTTAATACAATTAAGAGCAATTAAATAATCTCATAAATTTAAAGGTTAAGGGTTACAAGCATTGAAAGTGAAGGTTATAAGATGGGTATTCAACACATTTATAACATAAGTTTTTTACAACTTTTTTTTTATATATATAAATACAGAAAACCAGATTTAAAAACAAGACGTAGCCTTAATTTTTCAAAAGAATTTTAATTTTTATACTATCACTTATATGTATCATAGTAATTGCGGTTCACTCTTCTTCTTCTTCATGGTTGACAAAGAGACTCACACCACAGCCTTATGGTAATGCCTTCTTAAAGTTTTCTTCCTTCTTTTATTTTTTTTCCTCATTGAGGTATTCTTACCAAGAGACTTCACCGAAGGTTTTGAATCCAAAAATAAATTTCTTCTTCTAATTGTAAAATTGTGACTACATATATGCAATTAAATTATCTTCTTTTCAATATTTATGAGGTTTATGCATTAGTGCATGATGCATAATTATGACAATATAGTTGTTTACTCTAAAAGATATTTGGACCCTTTTTTTTTTTTTTTTTTTTTTTTTTTTTTTTGCTCTTACCATATTTATCTCTCCTCCGTCAACTAACTTTTCCCAACTGAACCAACCTCATGGTTTGCACCCATTTGATAACTTTTTCCTCATTTTCTTTTTATTTTATTTTTTTCTTTTTAATGCTTCTTAGCTCAGTTACTATTTAATATAACAAAATATTAATTTACTTGTGTGTGTGTGTGTTTTTTTTCAATTATTATTATCGTTTTTTTGGCACCTGAGAGAGGTGTCTTTCTTCCCTTTGAGCGAAATTACTCCTCCCGGACTCAGGCATAACAAAGACTTTGGACTGGCTTCCCAATAGGGGTGAATATATGAGGGCACGTCCAAACTCAAACTCGAAACTTTGACTTCAACTCATTCATACTCAGTTTTTTAATCAAATGAGCTGCCACTTATTGATAATTGTGTGTATTTTTATTAGTATATATATAGTTCTGCCTTTATTAGAGTCACATCTATCTTTTGCCTAAAAATATAGAAAAGAACTATCTCTTAGGAGGGCTTTTGGTAGCTAAAAAGTTTTCTTCGAAAAAATACTATTTTCTCGTAGTTGTTTAGTTAGTCACAAAAAAAAATTCTCATGATTATTAATTAATTATTTAATTAAATAACTGTAACTTTTTAAAATTTAGTGTAAAAATATTTTTTCATAATTTTTTTTTTTCTCTCCACTGATACTAGAATGGGCCCTAAAAATTCTTTTAAAATATAATCTTCTCAAGAAACTACTATTTTCTTAAAAAAAATTCTATTTTATCACCTATCAAACACACCCCTAGTTAAATATTTTGTAAATGAAAAATATTACTTTCAACAACCAAATTTGTGCAATATTCCAACCCTAACCCTACCAGGTTTGAAAAAACGTAATCCTTCATAGTAAATTTTCAAAGCCAACTTGAAATTTGGTAGACTTTCAATTCAAGCAAATTGAAAAACACGGTGCATGCTGCAATACAATTTCCAGCTTCAAAGCAGTTTTAATAAACATTTAAACAAAGAAAAAGGAATAGCTGAACAAGCTCACTGATAAATAAAATTGCAAGGAGATAAAAAAGGCCGGCCCTAAAAATGCTACAATGAAAATTGCCAAAGCACATACACTCACTAATAATAATATGTAAACATATAACAGTTTACACCAGCAGGCTACTTAGTAATATATGATGATAACATCCCAATTTGATGAAATCAAATTGGTACAACAAATCGGAGCAGCAGCAGCAGCAGCGGCAGTAGCAGCTTCTTCTCTTTTACTCTCAGCGATGCCAGAAATATGTACTAATTTTAATAGCAGAAATGTGGGAAGGAGAGATGAGAGCTTAGTTTGCTCAAACCGTGTAAGCTTGCTGGATAGTATCAATGTCGAGACCCTTCAGTCTCACTACTGATTCAACATGACCTTTCAGTGTGTGAAGTTCTCTCAGTCTGCAAAATTTTTTCCCAGAAAAAACAAGTTAGGTAGTGCTTTTAGTGTTAAGAAAAATCAGAATGTCAGAAACTGTGATGCAAAGAAAAATGTCGATGAAGATCAACCATAGATCAGAATAATAAATAGCTGATTTAGTATTAATGTAAGTGTACCAACCTTGCAATCTCAGCTCGCCTTTTGGCCTCTTCAGCCATCTGATTAAGATCAGTGAAACCGGTGCGGTCGTTGAACATTTTTGTGTCGGGAGGTTGCAACCCGTGAAGCGTTCTCTGAGCATGTGCCCATTTAAGCTCACGGGCTTCTTTCCCAAAGTCCTTCTGCCTTGTAAACGCAATCTGAAAAACGAGAGAGAATCCAATCCTCATCAGATATGCTAAATCTAAAATTTCTAAATGCTAAGTTCCAGGGCAATCTATTTATCTATCTATCTATTCATACCCTTTGTTCGATAACAAGATCCCAGGCTCTTCCACTCAGAGCGTATCGGATTATGAACTTAATGAAATCAAGTGGGATGTAGAAGATGATGTTGTACAGCCAAACTACGCCAGCCCATCCCCATCCAATACCTTCAATTGCAGCAAAGCCCCAGTTTGCATAGACGGCAATCAATGTAGCAATCTGGAAATAATGAAAAGTTCGAGAATATAACACTTTTTGTCTCTTTCCAATGAACAAATGTACTGAAAACAAGAATTTTGAAATAGAAATATTTGCTTACCAGTTGAGCAACAACAAAGGCTACTACAAGCAGAAGACCAGGCCTCTCAACAAAAGACCAACTTCTCGATCGGGTCACAAAAATGAGGGCCTGACTAATTGTGCTCACTTGCAGATATATTGCTGAAGCAAGCTTTCTGAAGTCTTCTTGATCTTTTTTTTGAAGGCTTGAAACTTTAAATATCCGCTGGAAACAACCAATTAAAAAGATTTTTAAGACATTTCAAAGATGCAATACTACAAAAAGACATTTAAACTTCCTTTCGGGTGTGCCCAAAAAATAAAAACAAATTCATTCGTTTCCATACCGGGAAGAAATCTGTTTTATATGCCGCCCAGAAGAAAATAACTGTCATCATGGCCAAGTAACCACCAAGAATGACGCCAGTTGCAAAGATCTCAGCCAGCTTCCAGCTATCTGGGAGAGGAGAGGGCTTTACCCTATCCTTTGATATTGTCATAATGGTGCCTGGCATTCATAAATGGCTTGTCACTTACACTAACATTAGAATGAAGTAACGTGGACAATTACTATAACAAGAATTATCAGTTAGAGATTAACAAAATGTTGGTAACCAAAAATTGAAGAACGTTAAAGAAAACACAGCAGAAGATACAGAAGATGAAAATATGTTTTCTATGTCTTGAGATACGAACCATCATTCAGGATCGCAATGATAAGAACCATGAAGGGTGGAAAATCAAATTGCCAGATAAGAGCAAGCAACATGAAACCGAGCTGTCACAATGAAAATAAAGTGGAAATAAGAACCATAAACCATATTCCATAGAATTCCAATAAAACATATTTGATTATAAGCTGATCCAATTACTATAAGGGGATAGAGTTCTAGTAGAGAAAATAGACTTGTATGACTGGATAACTTACCACAATACGGATGGTAATAGAAACTGCATATATCTGTGATAAAAAATAAAAAATAAAAAAACACCCATCAATAAAATCCCATGAATTACATGATAATTTAATAAATATATAAAGCTAGTAAAGTGTAAAATATTATACAAAATGCAGATAAAAGTGGAATTTTAATAGGGTAAAATATAATATCCATAATTGCAGCTGCTGGTTACCGTGTAATTTTTCATCCTTTGAAAGATTGCTCTGCTGGTCAATACAGCACTAATGATAACACTAAGGCCAGGTTCTGTAAGGACAATATCAGAAGCACTACGAGCCGCATCAGTTGAATCAGCGACAGCAATTCCAATGTCAGCTTTCTTAAGAGCAGGAGCATCATTGACTCCGTCACCAGTCATTCCACATATATGTTTCCTAGCTTGCAAGCGTTTTACAATCTCATATTTATGCTCTGGACCAACAAAAAGATTAAGAAGAAATCAGAGAATTGTTGAGGAGAAAACCCAAGACATAGAATAAGAATGGTACAATACCAGGGAAAACGCCAGCAAAACCATCGGCTTTCTCTATCAGTTCGTCAACGGGTAAAGCTGCAATTGATTCATCCTTGTTCTGGCCAAGCAAAGCAGATGAGGGATACATGTTGGTTCCCATGCCTAGACGGCGCCCTGTTTCCTTGGCTATAGCCAATTGATCACCTGATGGAATTTGAAATAGTTAAAAGCAATTGTCATGGGGAGTTTTTTTTCCATTTTTCTCTAATGCCATATATATATTAAATTAAGGCACACATCTTTCCTCATTACTTCTATTCTATTCAAGTCAGTTTTGACATTCTTTTTGCCCTTTCGGATCTTCAACTTGCATCATCTCATTTCTCCTCGTTGATCCAGCCACGACCTTAATTAATTACAAATGACCAAACCATCTGAACCAACAATTCCTCACAAATGACTTTGCCTTCTAGTTTATCCACCAGTCCAACTCAATATCCTCCTCATCTATGTTACCCAGACTCTTTACTTTAGCCCAACGTACCCATGTCCGACACTTCATGATGTGATTTGGGTATGGGATATGTGTCCGACACTTGGAATTTTAGAATATTACTATGTAGATTCTCCAATGGAAAGAAAAGAAAACATAAAAAAAGATAATGACTAATAGGTGAATTCGCTTAAGTGGGAGAACAAAACAGACAATAAATGAGTGAAAAGAAGAAAAAAAAAAGGAAAGAATGACATTTAATATAGCCGAGTCCCCGTATCCCAAAATTTGAAAATGAAGAAGTCGGACCTCTAGATACACCCGTATCCGACACCCATGCCCGAGTCCAGGTTACATAGCCCCTCATAACCATACTAATTTATGTCTATTGTTCCATAACTAAGTTACCTTCTTATAGTTGCCTAATCAAATTTTCTCCTTAGTATCGAAGGCATTTTCTTAAGAAGCTATTCACACCTCCCCTTTTCATCTATTTTTCATAATTATACGAACAACATTTTCTTCACTATAATCATGGACAACAAAGGAAAGTGTAAAAGCCAAGCATATTAATTAAGAGAAGAGAAGAGAACAAAACCAAATGTAATATTAATAGGCTGATGAGATTTATAAAGTGAAAACAAATGACAGTAGACTATCCACATGCAAGGGAACAGAAAGACAACCACTATGGGTGAAGTGACTCATATGCCTGCCCAACCACCCCCATGCCATCCAATCCAGTCTACTTTTCCTATCGTTCAAAACCGGATCATATATTAATCCCCCCAAAAAACCGTGGCAAACCTCCTCCTCCTCAAGAAAGGACACAAGATATCATATAGACAAAAAAAGAATGAATAGAAAGAGGACCCATGGACTTACTAAGAAACTTAGAAATGAGTTAGAAGTCCTTAAAAATGTTATCCAACAATAAAGTCGTTTGATACTCAAGACTTCAGTAGAAGATAGACATAAGATCTTCTATATTCTAGTGGGACCATTTCCATATGCGGTACCTTATTACAGCCTTGACTATTCCAAACCCCCCCACCACACCTATATGTCATGTCACCACCACAACTCAAGATTTCAGTAGAAGATAGACATAAGATGAAGAACTATGTTCTAGTGGGACCATTTCCATATGCAGTACCTTATCTGACTAGTCCAAACCCCCCCACCACATCTATATGTCATGTCACCACCACAACTATCCTCCACAGGCTTTCCTTTCTTCACACTATCATAAGACAGCTGATATCAATCTTTCAAGCTCAAGTACTTCCATGCTTCCTTCTACTTTAATAAACTAATATCCCACAAAGACACTATCCAAAATTCTACCTCAAAAGCATGGACCCTGCTACAATAGTACATAGAAATGACTCTAGGAATAATCTCCTTCAAACTTATGGCCAGTGCCTTATAATGACACAGCTTTTTCTACTCTAATAAGCTCATAGCCAATGCAGACCATCCAAATTTTTCTCTCATGGAAATCTCCCTATTTCTGGAAATGACTTAGGAAGCAACTCCTTCAAACCTGCACTCAGGGTCTTAACAATAGTCTTGCAGCCAGTAAATCAAAAGTTCAAAAGTCCAAAGCGCAGTATATCCTGTAAACCATAAACCTTTCAAATCAAGGAGATCAACATGTTATAAAATTCCATGAGACAAACAATTAAGATGTATCCCTCGTTCTCTCCTAAATGTGTTCATTTGTTGGAGTCCTTCCACATCATTTTCTCTAGGATAAACGATGAAGGACTTGGCACGTGCCTTTTGCTACTTATTTGAAGATAATACACGTACACCTTCATTCTCACTTAATCTTTCATCTACTCCCAGTAGAAGGTTTATCAGTGGATGATACAAGAGATCCACTTCTTTCTTTTCACTCACCTGTGCAAGTTTCACTAGAACTTAAATAGTGCTCACTGAAAAACCCTGTTGAACCAATAAATTCTGCTAAACCAGTAACATTCCAATCCAAGCAACCTTTTGCAGGTTGAGCCCCTCCTGTTAGTGCCCATTCCAAGGCATGGGGTATAGTGATGAAGAAAAGTTGTTGCATTTCTTAATTTCAGTCAACCCATTAAGATATACATTCCAGTAGTAAATGAAAGTTAATGCAAGACAATGCAACTAATGAAACGAAACAATCTACACGCACCAGTGATCATTTTAACATTTACCCCAAGATTCAGAGCCCTCCTAATTGTATCTGCACTGTCATGTCTTGGTGGGTCAAAGAGAGGCAGGAGACCAATGAACTGCCATGGACCTCCAAGACTCTCTTTCCTTCCATCTGGCACTTCCTGTATATTTAAAGAAAGATATATATATATATATAAAGGCCAGTTGGAATTAAAAAAAAAAATGAGTAAGTAGTTAGAAAGTAAATGCTTATCAGAAATAAAACAAATAAATTTTAATTACCTGGTATGCTACAGCAAGTGACCTTAGGCCTCTCTCCGCAAACTTATCAATGACAGCATGTACTCGACGTTCTATGTCTGATTTATTGTGTGCAAGATTCAGAATCTGAGAAAGAAACATAGCAAGGGCGTGAATAAGGATGAAAAATTAATAACAGTTTTATCCCTTCCAAGTCGACATTACATAAAGGCAGGAATAAAAGTACCTGCTCGGGTGCACCTTTGCTGACCCTATGCATTTTGCCTTCACTGTCAATATAAGTTAAAGCCGTTCTCTTATCAGTTGGGTTGAATGGAAGAAAATGAAGCTCTTGAATTCCAGCTCGTGCCTTTTGGTAGGATAGAAGAAAAAAGTGTCACATAAAATGCATGAGAAAGTTCACAATAAATTAAATATTTACAAGAAACATTACTAGCTTACCTCCTTTGGATCAGCCAACATCCCAACAATGGCAGTGTCTATTGCGTCCTGGTTTTCAGTGCGGGAAGCCCGTGCTGCCATCAAAACCACAGTATCGGCATCTACACCTTTCACGAAGACCTGAGTGTCAAAAATAAAATATAAAAATCTAATTTGGGAAATTTTTCTGGTCATTCTGTTACACAATTAAAGATATATAAACCACCTCAATGAGATTTTTGTCAACTGAAAGTTTGTTCAATGTCAATGTTCCAGTCTTGTCACTGCAAAGCACATCCATGCCAGCCATTTCCTCTATTGCTGTCATTCTCTTTGTGATAGCTCCCTTTAAAGGTTAAATTCCAAGCAATTGATAAATATAGAAATCCTCAAAAAACAATAAATTAAACAATAAAAGAATGATAGAGAGCTAAATATAGAACCTGCTGGGATAGGCGATGAGAACCAATTGCCATAGTCACTGATAGAACCGTGGGCATTGCAATAGGAATTCCTCCAATCAAAAGCACCAAAAGATTGTCAATCCCAGGACGATACTGCCGATCTTGTATTGGGTACATGACAATAATCTCTATTATCATTCCAATGGCAATTGAACATATGCAGAAGTTCCCAATTGCAGTCAAGACCTAAGAAGCAATGAAACAAGATTTTAATAAAATTAAAACGCAACAACAAGAAAAAATAAATAAAAGAATAATAGGAAGTAACAATCACAAAGAGTCACTTTTCCTCCATTAACTACCTTTTGGAAATGCCCAACTTGATTTGTCGAGTCCACAAGATGTGCAGCCTTGCCAAAGAAGGTATGAACACCAGTAGCAATCACAACTGCTTCAATCTCTCCTTGTTTACACGTTGAACCTGAATAAACACCATCCCCAGGCCCTTTTGTTACAGGAAGAGATTCCCCAGTGAGAGCAGACTGCAAAATACAAATCCAATATGAAAAAATTTTCAGCAAGATCACTCAAATCCCATCAACTGAGAAACTACAATCACCAGAAAGTAGACACACCTGGTCAATTTTCAACGGATCTCCCTCAAGGAGACGGGCATCGGCAGGAATGATGTCCCCAAGTTTGATACTAATTACATCACCAGGAACCAGAATAGCTGCATCTTCCTCATTCCACCTTCCATCCCGAAGAACCTACATTATAATCATGAACATGAACACAAATTGCACCATGAATACCCAAAAACAAACACACCCACAAAACAATAATCCAAACAACAAAAAATTCAACAAGATCAAAGCATAACAACCAGTTAATTAAGTGGGTTCCATGTAATACCTTGGCCTTAGGGGCGAGCCTGGCCATGAGGGCAGCGGCTGCATTACCTGCGTTGTTCTCTTCAATGAAACTGATTGTGGAGTTGATGATAAGCAGAGTAATGATCCCAACAAAATCCTGCCAGTCTGGAGGCTTACCCTGCAAAATAAAGAGTGTTCTTAGAAATTACACAATCCCCAAAACAATTGAACAATTCCTTGAACCAAAAAAGGAAAATTAAGTATAAACATCACAATGCTCAATTACCCCTCCATTAGCAAGAGCAATAGCCATAATTGCAGCAGCTTCCATAACCCAAGATAAAGGATTCCACATAAAACCCAAGAACTTCAAGAACTTACTCTCCTGCAACACCCAGAAACAAAATAAAAAAAAATTGATTTTATTTTATTTAAAATTTTTGGCTCAAATCACAAATTGCACATAAAAAAAAAAAAAAAAAAACAGAAATGAAACTACAAGAAGAGGAGCAAAGGAGCAAACACCTTCTTTTCTTCAAGCTTGTTGTGCCCAAAAATGGTTAATCTCTCCTGGGCAGCAGTAGAAGTGAGACCTTCTTTACTACATCTCAGATTCTCAAAAACTTCTTCAATGGGTATGTTTTCCTGCACCCAAAAACCACAAATTCATCAACAAAAACACCCACAAAACCCAACTCAAAAAAAAATCAGAAAAACCACAGAGATCTATCAAGCTCAGATCCACACCAAATCCACAGCCTCCTTCAATACAGCTTCCAAAACTTCAGCTTTATCCCCCATCTCTCTTTCTCTCTCGCTCTCCTCCTCTACCAAAAAAAAAAACCCAGTAGAGATCACAAATCAAGAAACCCAGATGAAGCAACTTTGCAGAGAGAAGATTTCAAAGGAAATGAAGAAAAAAATATACCAAATTTCAACCTAACAACAGAAGAAGAAGAAGAAGAAGAAGAAGAAGCAAGTTAGTAACAGTTGAAGCGTTTTATCTCATCTTATTCTCTCTCGTCGTGGGGTGCAATAATTTGCAGTTTTTTAGAGAGACAGAGAGAGACAGTTGAGGGCACGATCGTCCACTCACCACAGAAAAACGGCCCAAGCCAGACATGTACTTGGCGGGTACACTCTGTATTACTATAATTTTCTTACCATTAACACAAAAATAAAAGAAGGAAAAAAACAATTTTAATTTAATTTAGTTATTTTTTTCTTAATATTGCCAGGCACCATTAGCCACACCCAGAAAGCAAAACTTCTAATTATTATAATTTTTTTATTTTTTTGTTTAAATTCAAATTTTAAGCAACTGTTTTAATAGAATTATGGAAAAAACGCGTTCGTTAATCCTTCCTTTTTATTTTTCTTTAGTGATGCTAATGGGTCGATCATAACGGCTGTAATTTTGAAAATATAGCCGTTACCCAACCAAAGGTCAAGGATTTAAAGTGAGTTTGACATTTTTTCCTACATTGGTGGATCTCTCTTATTATAGAAAAGAAAGGTGTTTTTTTCTTAAGAAAAAATAATAATAATTATTGAACTGAAAGAAATTACCACAATTTCATTAAAGAAAAAAAAAATCTTAAAAATTCTACCTTTAGTTAGACAAGATCTTAATGGTTTGTTGGTTGGATTTTTTTCTCTCTTTTTTTTGAGTTGGTTTCAAGGCTACCAAATATATCATTTTCCAAACCTTGGTTGTTACAACAACAGTACCTTCTTATTAATTTCTGTGTGATGACTTTTTGATGTTTGATGATAAATTTAAATATATATATTATTTATAAAGTTAAAATTCTGTAATTCACCTTTCGCTATTTTTGTTATAAATTCTTAAATTACTTACTATTTTTTAAAATAAAATTTTCAAATAAATTTATATAAAAAATATATTTATGGGTAATTTAGTAATAAAGTGTTAATTTTTTTTATAATATTAATAAATATAAAACTTATTTGGAGAATTTTTTTTATCATTTTCAGTCGCTTTTTTTTTTTGGTAAATTTCAGCCTTATTTTATCTACGTGCACGTAGACTAGTAAATATATTAAAAAAAAGAATTATGGAAAGGAATATTGGTTATGCTGAAAAATTAGACTTTTTAAAACTATATATGTAACATAGATAAGCTAAATTTTGATTATATATATATATTAAAAATGACAAGCATTGTTGAGAGAAATTCTTTTATTTGGAATAAAGATGATATGGACATATTGATGTCTCTTAAAAAATACTATTGGGTGGAGATCAATTAGATCATGGAAACCCTAAGAAGACAACAACATCATATTATTAAAACAAATTAAAGGGTGCCCACTGCCCACTGCCCACTGCCCACTGCCCACTGCACTTAGTATATTAATTAGTTAAACACAGTGCGTGTATGTGTACAAACACTATATTAAAAGGTAATGAGAGACGATGGGTCTGAGAGATGACGATTAATTCAGCCCCTTTGCACCATAAGAGGTCATGAGAGTGAGTGATGTAGTTTCTTGATCTCTCCGTCACTCTCTTTCTTTCTAACCTTCACATGTGTTTTTGACTCTTTGGATTTTTCTCTCTCAACCGCCTTTAACTTATAGCTTGGACATGACTTGTCTTGCTCCTCCAACATTACTCCTCGTAGAAAACAAAACTATTGTGTCCAAGATAATTTCAGTACTATTTTAATATAAATAACTCTCCTTAAAACCTTCCAAACCTATCTAGCATGTGCATCTATTTTATATATATATGTAAGCCAAATAACTTTTATGTAACCTAACCTATCATCCATCTTAGTGGAGTACAGGTAAAGATAATGGTTATTTATATTCAAATATTGTATCCCCTAAGTTTGTGTTTATGTTCATTCAAGGTTATGCTTTATTCATGAGTTCTGATGATGATATGGGAAAACAAAATGTAGAAGTCTGAAAGTTTGAATCCTATCCCAAGTAAGTCATTTTCTAATTAATGAGCTTTCAGAGGCATAAAAATTGAAGGGAAATACAAATTTAACTGTAATTTTTGTAATTACATGTATATATCTATTAGATATTAATATTTTATACATCTCGAGGTGTGTAATAAATTATTCAACAGGTATAAATGTTTAGTTGTATATTCAATTGTAATATTTTGAAATTAAATTAGCATTTTTTAGAATTGAAAGGTTTGCATAAATCTCGAAGATTCGTGGAGTTTTAAGAGGCGTTGAGATACAATTGAATAAAAAAAAAAGAAAAATTGGCTTTATTTTGAATTTCAAAAGGAGTCTTTAATTAATTTGTTTAGACTTAATACAATATTTTTGTAATAATAATGTTTTCACTATTTTTAAGTTGCGTATTAGAAAAATTAGACAATATTCAAGTTAGAACAATTTATAGGGATAAGTGGGTTTTAAGGGGGCCGACACCTCACGGGTAGAGACACAAGGCTTAGTTGTTTAAGGACATGTTTCTTCTAGTAAAAAAAATGTAATAATAAATATGCCCACCAAAAATATTTTTTGTGCCCACGTACTTTATAAAATTTTAACAATAATGCATAACAAATAAATAACAAAAAAAAATTGGTAGATATATTTAGAATTATTTTAAAAAAAGGCAAAAATAAAATCTTAAAACATTAGGTAGATGGAAATATATAGATATAAGATATATATATATGGGAGTTTCTTTTTGGATTTTTTTTTCCTCGTTTTAAATCACCTTTTGCTTTCCATTTCAATGACATAAAAATCTTAAAAGTATGTTAGTTCTTTTCTAAATCTTAAAACTTTTTATACCGCCACACTTTTTTCTGCACCAAACGGACATGTACCCTTTACTTATTTTTATCTTTCCCAGTTCACCTTTAATCTTTTATATATCTCTCTCTCTCTTTTTGTTTTTTTTTTTTTTTTTTTTTTCTGATGATGATGAAGAATACCCAAAAAGGATGGAACAATAATTTGAAAATTTTAATTACGTCAAGAAATTGAATGAATAAATTGTTAAATAAAATGGTGGGTTCCATGTTATATGCTTCTAGAAGAAATTTAATTGAATACATCTGTGCCTCAAATGAAAGGTTTTGAAACTAACATATATATGGTATTTATAGGTAACCGAATAGTTCAAAATATGAGAAATTGATGGGTTTATGTGTATATACATGAAGGGTCAATATAATTTAAGTGGGTTGTTTTGATTATTTATTATTGCTTGTAATATAAGTTAAGACAATATTTAATAGTGATGAAAATACACCCACAAACTTGTGTACCAACAAAAAGAAAAAGGAAATACACCTACAACTTAATTAGTATTAATACAATCTCTTATTGATGTTAAAGTGAGCTATGCTTGTTGAAATTAAGTAAAATAAAGAATTAGAGAAGAATAATATATATATATATATATATATATATATATATATATATATATATATATACAAACAACCCAAATGAACCATATTATTTTTTTTCTTTTTCTTTTTTTTGAAAAGAAACAACCTCATGTACAATTGTCCTCATCTGTTGGTATCACGCCCCACCTTCAGTAGAACCCTCTAATCCCACTCTAGCGTTTAATTAAAAGATTACATTTAGCTTATTATATAGAGCAACAATCTTACACATTTCACGTAACATTAATGGATCTAGATATCTAACTAACTACAATACAAGTAATATTATAAAGTTGGAGAAAAGCTCAAATGAATGAAGACAGAAGACAAAAAAAATTAACCAGCTAGCAGAACTGTTAAGCTTTCTCACTGCATTTCACCTTTAACGCCGCTCCACGCTATGCCACATGTCAGAATAATTAACCAAATAAATCAAAAGAAGTACGTATTACTTTTCATACTATTATTACTTAATTTCATCAAACACCTTCTGAATCTTACCAAATTTGATGGAGTAAATGAGCAAACATGGTCAATCAATAAAAATTTGGTGACCATTTTAACCAATGTTAAAAGTCAAATCCTACGTGACTATTTGTGTGTGTTGTGTGTGTGAGTGTATATATAGAAAAATATTTTATATATGCACGGTGTTAATGTTATTTTTTGACGTTGACAATCAGTTCCGTTGAATATTTTAAAGATGCGTGTATATTACATAACATTTTTAAATATATACGTATTTTTAATATATCGAACAGAAACTGGGTGCCAACTTAAAAAATGACGTTGGCACCACTCATATATATATATACCCATTAATTTGACAATTTCTTCTTGCCCATCTAAGAAAAAATAAAAATAAGGAGATATATATATATATATATATTCTCAATGGGTGAGAGCCATTAAATGATGGGTCCCCTAACCCATTTTTGCAGCTTGGAACAAGGAAATAGCAATGTGATCATTTAATGTTTTTGGTAGAGCATAAATAATGGGCAGATAATAGAGGAAGAAGAAGATGGACGAGGTTCACAACTTTTAGAATGCACCTTGCACAACTTTTAGGCTTTCAGCAGTAGTGGCTCCCACACACTAGCATGTACGCAGATTTTTTTTTTTTTTTCATTTTTATTAATTAAAATTCTTTTTTTTTTAAATTAAAATTTTCAATAAGGATATAAGTAATAATACTATTGTTTTGCTAGTATATATTGATATTGTTTATATTAAGCTAATAGAAATATATTTTTATTTATAACTAGAAAGAGGGTAAACAATAGTATAATGCTAAAATAGAAAAAAGGTAGAAAAGAGAAATTAAATATAAAGTGGCCTTTAGATAGAAAAAATGGAGGGAAGTGAGTCATTTTTTAAAATAAATGACAACTATAGATGAAAGATTCAAAAAAAAAGAAAAAAAGATTAAGTTTTGAAAATTTAGCAAAAATGACCATTTGATAAATGAGGTTGAAACAAATTTATTATTAATATATAATTAATCACTTTCCTAAAATATATAAACTTTATTTCATTATCATTGCGATTGAGCAATCAATCCAAAAAATAGTTATCATCATATGGCATGCAAAGCTGAAAGGTGACCCCATATTCATCTGCGGTGCTTAATTTTGGACCACCCACAAAATATGCTAAAGTAGTGGTCCTCGTCTTTATATGCCATTGTACTTGCAACATTTAACAACAAGTGGGTCCTAATATATTTTCCTTTGTTAATATTGAATTCTACACAAACCAAGGTTCTCGGGACCGGTAGGGGCGTAAAGGATGGTAGAATCGGTTCTATTAAAATCCTATCAACTAAAAAATATAAATATTATTTATATATAAAAGTATTTAAAAAATATTAAAATAATATATATAAATATAAATTAAGTTAAATTTTGAGAAGTATAGCTAAAAAATAAAGTCCTAGTTACATTTATAAATTTATAATTATTCGACAACAAATAAATAACCAAATTTATTAAAAAAATTTAAAAAAATTAGAGAATCACAATAATCTATATGTTTTTTTAAACCCACTTTTTTTTTTAAACCAATGTTAAAAAAATGATCTAGTTGGATTACGATCCTACCAATTTAAATCGGGATCCTGACAATATTGACCAAACTGAAAGCAAAAGTTTTAGGTTTAATTTTTGTTACTGTATTACCTTAAAAGATAAAAGAGATTAATAACTCAGGAATGAGCCCGATACCTTCCTGAAAGTGTTGTATGATAATAAAATTAATTAAACAATTAATAACTAACATTGTTTCTTTTATAAAAAAAAAAAAAAAAAAGAAGAGGTATATGTAGATTGCATGTTCTCATATGAACAATGGAATGGAGGCTGGAAGCAGATTGGGGGATTGAAGTAAAGACAATTAAAATAAAGACATGACTTCATATAAATAGTGAAAGAGTAAGATTTGTTCAACCAATATTACCCTATAATTAAAGTAATTATGATAAGGCATGACGTGACGTGATCCACTTGATTTTGATCTTTTATTCTTTTAAATTGTAGGATTTTTTAATGAAAGACGAACGACAATTAAAGTTGATCCATTACAACCTACAAGTGATAGGTTTGAATATGAAAATTAGCCGCCCATCTAATTTAGTAGTAACATTAATGCATATATCATCATTTACTTTGTACCTTACAATGATGAGCACTCTCTCAATCTCTTAGTACACCTTTTTTATTAAAAACATTTTTTACGAATTAAAAATTATATTTAAAATATATGGTATATTATGTTTGTTTTCTTTTCTTTTTAAAATGAAGAGATCGAGGCCACCTTCACATATTTTTTGAGGCACGACTATAAATATCTAAAGATATCATTGTGTGAGTGACAATACTCAAACTCAGAATCTAACATTGTGTATGATAAGTAAAAAGCATTTCTTTTTCTTTTTTCCTTATAATAATATGGTGATATCATGTATTGGCCTATTATGTATTTATTAGATGGCTTTAATATTTCTCATAAAATTAAGGGAGATTCATGCATTTAATGAGTGACTTGAGGGACTAATATTCAGGTATTCCAAAAGTCTTAAATACCCATACTTGGTAAATCCACTGCCATCCGATCTAATATATCTAGACTTTCTTCTTCACCTTTGGTACTAGATGATCAACTCGTAATAAGCTGTTTGACCTGATGACATCTGATGGTGGGTCCTGAGCCATTCATGCTTATTAAATACATGGTTGGGTAATATCAGGAAACACAAGGCATGTGGGCAAGTGTTAGGACGCGGCCTTTGGGTCACGGACATATATGTAAGACAAACATGTTATTCATGCAGTACTTTGAATACACATATTTTTGGTTATCTATTTACATGTATACTCATGTTACAACAGAATACTCAAATATTTCGCTTGTTCATAGCATCGGATAATCACTCGGACGGATTACTCAGATACCTTCAATGCCCCAGACCATACAATATCGGTTAGGTTTATGGATAACTTCCTCATGAGTATCTTTTCCATAAGCATATTCTAGCACGTAAGCTAAAGATAGCTTAATGCGTTCAACTCGATAGCAAGTGGCATAACAGTGTTAGATACCTAGCCTTATATATCGACAAATCTCGCACTACTAGCTCGATAGCAGTGTTCTATAACCTATCCAAATGCTATTAAAACTATCATTACCCCTTTAGAATGATGGTAGTAGACTCTTTGGATTGTGCCAAGAGAATGTTCTATGTATGACCAAACATTGGCCATAAGAAAAAGTTGAATAACTATTCATTCTTAAGACAGATGTTAAACTTTTAACTTTTTCTATAAAAAAAAATTAAAATGTGAGACCAAACCATATTTACGAGATTATCATCTGTTATTGAAATGAAACTTCACCAACTCTCTTGGCTTCATACACCAATTTGATGGGTGAAGGATATCAACAAGAGCAGGACCCTTGTCTGCTTCTAGAGAAAAGAAACAAGGTACAGCATTATAACATAAATAATATAATATAAGAGATTGATTTTGGGCAAAACTTTTTATTTTTCTACTTATGCACACTTTGAAAGGTACGTTGGCCTTAGCTTGTTTGAATATCGTTGTCGATTCATTTGGCTCTAGCAAGTATATTTGAACTTAGTTTAATGAAGAAACTGTTAAAAGTATCATTTCTAGCTGAATCAGATTTCAGTATCAAAAGTAACATGAAAGGCACAAATACTTTATTGGGGATGGAGGGAATAAATTAAAAAGGGAGAGAGAAAAAGCAGGAATCTGTTCTTTTAACTTTAAGATTCCAATAAATGGATTGTAATCCCCTCAAAAAAAAAAAAACTTACGTACTCACCTTCTTCGCTGCCTCCGACGACATCGCCCTGCGATCTTGCCCTACAAAATCGCCTCTCTTTTAAAACCCCAATCGCACTAAACCTTGGACCCCAATCCCCCAATCGCAAACCTAATCGCCAATCGCCAAATCTCTCTCTTTCTGTTGGTTCGCCAGAAAGCAAGTTCTTCACCGTGGAAGCCGCTGTCAACAACTCTTCTGTAAGCTTTCTTTCCCACTCTTTCTCAACCCTGTGCTCAAAAATTAAATCGCCTCTCTCTCTCGAAACCCTGTGCTCAAAAAAGTTGAACAACTACTCATTCTTAAGGCAAATGTTAAACTTTTAACTTTTTTTAAAAAAAATATCAAAATATGAGGCCAAATCATATTTACGAGATTATTATCTCTTATTGAAATGAAACTTCACCAACTCTCTTTTAAGTGACAGTGCATATGTTGAAATGAGTATGACATTTGGCTTCATACACCAATTTGATGGGTGAAGGATATCAACAAGAGCAGGACCCTTGTCTGCTTCTAGAGAAAAGAAACAAGGTACAGCATTATAACATAAATAATAAAATATAATATAATATAATATAATATAATATAATATAATATAATATAAGAGATTGATTTGGGCAAAACTTTTTATTTTTCTACTTATGCACACTTTGAAAGGTACGTTGGCTTTAGCTTGTTTGAATATCGTTGTCGATTCATTTGGCTCTAGCAAGTATATTTGAACTTAGTTTAATGAAGAAACTGTTAAAAGTATCATTTCTAGCTGAATCAGATTTCAGTATCAAAAGTAACATGAAAGGCGCAAATACTTTATTGGGGATGGAGGGAATAAATTAAAAAGGGAGAGAGAAAAAGCAGGAATCTGTTCTTTTAACTTTAAGATTCCAATAAATGGATTGTAATCCCCTCAAAAAAAAAAAAAACTTACGTACTCACCTTCTTCGCCGCCTCAACGACATCGCCCTGCGATCCTGTCCTACAAAATCACCTCTCTTTCAAAACCCTAATCGCACTAAACCTTGGACCCCAATCCCCCATTCGCAAACCTAATCGCCAATCGCCAATCGCCAAATCTCTCTTTTTCTGCTGGTTTGCCAGAAAGCAAGTTCTTCACCGTGGAAGCCGTTGTCAACAACTCTTCTGTAAGCTTTCTTTCTCGCTCTTTCTCAACCCTGTGCTCAAAAACCAAATCGCCTCTCTCTCTCGAAACCTAGCGGCACAAATCGCACAAAACCCTCTCTCTCTTCTATCTTGCTCGAAACCTACATCAAAGACTCTACCGAGAAATTGCGCTTGTTCCGCGAGATCGAGACCGTCCCTTGCGTCGCGAAGAAAGCTGATTTGGCGCTCCGGTGGATCGACAGATCGAAAACGTTCGCAAAGCGGATCGTATCATTCTCTTGCGTCGAAGGGATCTTCTTATCCGGCAGCTTCTGCGCGATCTTCTAGTTGAAGTAAGCGAAGGGGTTGAACCTCGTTTACTCTCCATTGTCGATCAACGTGGTTCTGAGCTTGATCGCCACTGGTTCCAGCGGTAGCACTCTCAACCAGCCGCTGTCGTTCCTCAGGTCCAAGAGCAATAACGATCTTAACTCCTTCGCGTCAGAGTTAGTGTCTACGATTTTAGCAGATGGAAGCGTCAGGGAAGGGCCTCGCGTTTCGTTCGCCAATAGCGTGTGGATTGAGAAATCTCTTCCCATCAAACCCTCTTTTAAACAAATTGTAGAGAATGTTTATAAGGCAACAAAAAAGCAAGTTTATTTCCAGACCAAGGTTGAGGACGTACGTTACGCACCAAGGAATTCAGACAAGAACAAATTGCGTGCGTTACAGGTGGGGATGATTCTAGGCCTTCAAAATATTTTATTTTGATATATAGATAGGAATGTTAAATTAATTAGGTCTATAATATCATTAGATTGCTTATGCATGCCTATTGTACATGATTTTATATATACTATGTTGTGATTGATAGCCATGATGATATGTGTGTCAACATGACTTCTTGTTTTGATTAAATGATAATTGAATGCATGCAATTCATGTAATATTTGAGACTCGTTTATAAATTATAATGTCTGATGATAAAATACATGACTTGAGAATATTGACATAGTAAAATCTATGCGTTAGTACTATTATATTTGACATTGTGACATGATACTATGTGTAGTGAAGTTTGAATATGTTTTATGAATGCACTTAATATCGTACTTATACCGTACGTATGGCGTGACATCACTAAGGAACACGATTAAGATAAGAATCACACATATGAGGCAATTATTCTAAGGAATATCGCCAATATTTATTATGGGGCAGTTATTCATGATGAATATCGCCAACGAGTGTTTAATTTTTGGGTAGTGTCACATTGTGTTTGATTTCCTAAAGGTATGTGATTTAGAATGTGATAAAGTTTTCGACTCAAACAATCTAATGTTGCAACGATTAATGTGTGAAACTTGTTTGTAATGTTCTTGTGTATATATCATGATAAAATGTTGTGAATCGTTTGGATGACACACTGGGCTTTCAAGCTTACCAATATTTTTCACATGCAGGTACTTAGAAAATAAAGTAGCAAGTTGTGACGTGGTTCAGTGATAGGGGTAGGATGGACAAGATTTTAATTAGTGAATGAGTTAATTACTTGTTTAACTTTGTGAACTTTTATTTTAAAATGGTTGTATTGACATTAGAAATTTTGATAAAACCTTATTATAATTATTGAAGGGATCATGATTTACTTTAAAGGTGTGTGCTTTAGACTTGAATTCATTAATTCTATTTAATAAATGTATTTAAAATATTGTGTCCATAATGAATGGACAAGGGCAAGTACCCTCATAATTCACTATAGAAATTTGTATAGTGGAATCATGAAGATGACAGGGTATTCGTGTATCTTAACCAGTAAGTTGGTTAGAATAATACAAATTCATAGTGTTGTAATTTTTATTACCTATATAATGGTTATGAGTTAAGATAGACGGATACGATTAACATCTCGATTTTCAGTGATTTTCTCGATAAAATTAAAATATTTATTATTTTACTTGAAATTTAAGTTTTAAAAATTAAGGTATTACATGGATAAATTAAAGTATATATATATATATATATATGCATCTCTTTCTAGTAGAAGTAGACCTCTCGCTCTCTTTTTTATATGCTAAATGCACTATCTCCATTATATGATCACCCACTACTTCTTCTTCTTCTCTTTTTTTTTGTTTTTTTAACATGGGATACGAAGGAATATTAATTTTTTTTTTTGTTAAGGTCAGCAGAAACGGAGACTTGCATCCCCTAATATCTCTAAAAGTATGATTACAAACACTCAAAGACGTTGTTGACTAATAAATATTAAAAAATATTTTAAATTCAAAACCTTTAGAATAAGTGAGCTTACATCACTCAATTTGCAACATTTGGCTTCATGCAGCAATTTGATGGGTTAAGGATATCAACATGGCTTCATGCAGCAATTTGATGGGTTAAGGATATCAACAAGAGGAGGACCCTTGTCTGCTTCTAGAGAAAAGAAACAAGGTACAGTATTATAACATAAATAATATAATACAATAAAATAAAATAAAATATAATATGAAGAGATTGATTTGTGCAAAACTTTTTATTTTTCTACTTATGCACACTTTGAAAGGCACCTTGGCCTTAGCTTGTTTGAATATCGTTGTCGATTCATTTGGCTCTAGCAAGTGTATTTGAACTTAGTTTAATGAAGAAACTGTTAAAAGTATCATTTCTAGCTGAATCAGATTTCAGAATCAAAAGTAACATGAAAGGCACAAATACTTTATTGGGGATGGAGGGAATAAATTAAAAGAGAGAGAAAAAGCAGGCTCTCTCTTTTATATGCTAAATGCACGTATCTTCGTTGGCATAACCGAAGACTTGCATTCGCTTACACCCAACTACTGAACCAACTCACAGTTGATTCAATATTAAAATTTTTAAGTGATTATCAGAATGGCTAAGATTTTTTTTTTTCTTCTTAATTTGATTGCTTTTGTACTACAAATTAACTAAATTATGGGAACTGATTGTAAAGGTAAATTGAAGTGGAAGCACGCGGAAAGTTTTCTGATAAATTAGTGAGATTTAGATTCATGACCATAAAGTTTGCATGTTCTGGGCAAGTCCGGCCTCTCGGATCGATGCTCTCTTTTATCCATTCTCTATTCCATAAGTCCATTATCTATTTCATGTCAATAATCTTTAAATATATTTAAAGTTCCCAAAGAAACCACCTAATTATTCTCATGTTTGGAAATAATATGAACATAAATCAGTATAGGTTTGGATAAATATGATCTTAATTGAAACCATACCTTTGTGTCCATTAGATATATGCATGTTTTATACATCTCATGAATGTGTGTAAGAAATGAGCTAATAAATAGGAAGGTGTAATTGTACACAATTAATCATTTTTTTTTTAATAGTTAAAATAACATTTTCTTAAATAAAAATGAATAATGCTACGTTAACACCCAAAATATATATTTAAAGTATATATCACCCTTATAAACTATTGGATTGTCTCAAATCATATGTGTGTACATAATTCGAAGCAATTCAATAATATTTAATGGTGATGTACACCATGTATAGATGTGCACTTTGAATGTCACTTTAGCATTTGAGATTTTCTTGGAAATTCAAGATTGAATTGAAGACTGTAAAATAATTCAACCAAATTAGCTAGCTTGATATATACAACAAGCAAGCCTATCAGGGCGTTGGTTTGGTGGCAAGCCAACGTGGGGCAAGGCGTGCTGTGTGAGTTCAAGTTGTAACAAGGTTCGCAGATTTTCAAAGCATCAATGCCCGACAGGTGTAGTGGCCTCCATAGTGCCCGTTGTAGTTCGCGAGTGCTGAGTGCGACAAATTTTTAAATCTCCTGTACCTGAGCCTTGTATTGTAGTGTTATTGAGTCAAGCTGATGGATGAGGATTAGTCTGTCCTTAAAGGATGGGATACCCCGGGAGATGGGTTGAGGGTGCGTTGCACTGTCTGCTTTGTTTCTTCTCAAAAAAAATATATATATACAACAAACAATGTCCACTATATATATATATATACATAACAGTGTTTTTAAACTTAATTATTAACTGATTTTCTCTTCTTTGAATCAAAGACAAAGATGATTCAACCAAATTAGCTTAATACAAGGTTTTTTGTCATACATCACAAAGGAAATTAAACGTATATAAAAAAAATAAAAATTGATGATCTAATCATTCATTTAATTTAATTATAAAGATATATAATTAATTAAGAAGGAGAAATAATTCAGGGACGCAAGGTATTAGCCCAACTACAACTATGATTATTACCAAATTAGACAGACTAATCTAAATTAATAATTCACTCTAACAAAAAACTCTCACATTTTAAGAATAATTAATATTTGATCCAAGCCAAACTCCAAAGTTACCAATAAGAAAACAAAAATTCAGAACTTTTTCTTTAAATCATGAAGTCATGGCGTATGTACATTGCAATTTGATGTTATATATCAAATCATTGAACCACAAATATATCAAAACTGATCACAACTATTCTTACATGATCGCAATAATTTTTTCTAATTATAATTAGTACCAAGAAAACAACTGAATTAATTAAATAATATAATACAATCTTATTTGTCTGCATAATTTATATAATCTAAATCACCAAAAGCAATGTCCCCACGCTAAAGAAGAAGGATTTTGTTGTTTAGAATGAAGATCTTCCTTGCCTTGTCCAACCATCACAGCCACCACCCTCATATATATATATATATATATATATATATATATATATATATATATATATATATATATATATGTGGGTCAAGATCCGTACACATGAAATCTTCACTTTTCTCATCAGCATGAGAAATTGGGTGGATTGAATTTGAATTGGAATCGAATCATTGAATTAGTACGTACTTTTTCAAAGAGAAAATAAAAAATGTGATTATGTTTAGATTTTCTTTTTTGTGTTGTTTCTGATTTTGTTTCCATTCACTTTATTTTATGTATTTCTACAAGGAAGTCCTCATTGTTTATGTAAACTTTTAGAAAATATTAGCCAATTGAGAGAATAATTTGTACAAATATCAGTAAAATTCAATTCAGTACTTTTATATATGAATAATGCTAGAGATACATCCATAAAAACTCGAGATTTCCAACTCTATCGGATTATAGGGATGTGTATATCACATGGAGATGTGCAATTGCTCGTGCATCTCCATGTGATGATCCCCTGAAGGTGAAAATTAAAAAAAGAAAAGAAAAGAAGGGATAAGAAGGATGAAGTAGAGATCTTAGAATCAAAGTGGTAGGAGAGTAGAGAGTGATAGATTAGTTAAATAACTCAAGGTGGTCTTGGTTTTTAAAGATTTGAAGCTCTTTGATAACTTAGTTTTGCTAGCAAAGCAATGTTGGAGGCTCGTTGCTTCCCTTCCCCTCCTTTCACATTGCTTGGGATTCGTTAGAGAGTTGGCAATGGTAAAAGAATATGTTAGGTTTATTCAACCCCAATCAATCGATCTAACGCATCAAAAATATTCTAACAATCAATCAAACTATCACACATTCAAATTTTTCGTGATTCAGTTAATCATGCCTACACCTACAGTTGGAGAAATCAATGCATTATACAAATAAGATTACAAAACAAGATGGCTATCCTTCAATGCTTTTCTATTGTTACACACTCAATCACTCGTAATCTTTCAGCCCTAAACATACCACTCTACCTTCAATCAATATGAATTGCCCATCCCATATTGTTCATAATGAATAAGTTAGACTCCTAATACAACTCAAATAACCAATCAACCATCTATTATAGGTAGGAATCTATTAATTGATACGCATTAAAATTGATACTTCTACCTCTACCTACAACTCTATCCATTAGAGTTTCAAGTCAATCCCACCAGTATACATGTTAGGAACGACCCCAGGTTACCAAGACCAACTACCTTCGAAGTTCGAACTTGTCCTGGTTGTGATTCTTTCCTAGTTTCCCACCTCATACAAAGCAATTGGAACACCAATTTGGTTAATTCTCTTTTCTTCCTTGAGACTCTAGACTACTTCTTGCAACCCCCTTGAGTTTCTTTGGTTGCAAGGATCAACTCATTTGGCCATCATGCCAAAAATGGAAATCATACAAGTCAAATCTAGCTTTTTTTTTCTTCTTTTTGTCTATGACCCTCCGGTGTCCCCGTTAACCCTTTTGCGAGGGTAAGACTATTTCACAAAAATTATAAAAATTGTTGGACGTCCTTTCTTAAAATGGGCGGAGAAGTGTGGGTACGAACTCAAAGTCAAGACTGAGCTCACCCCCCACCTCCCAAGTCAAATCTAGTCATATCCCCCCTCAATATCAAGCTATTCGTGTGGAAATGTCATCATAATTTCCTCGCTTTCAAAGCATACTTGGAGAAGAGAGCCCTCAGGGTCGATTCATCATGCCTCTCTTGTTCGAATGTGTGTATGTGTGGAAGGAAAGGTGGTTCCTCCCACGTAGTTCATTAGAGCTCCGTGACCCTTAACCAATATAAAAAAGTTGTCTGATAGTAACGTAGCCAAAAAAATTATTTAGGGTGGACTAAAAAATTTTTTAGACAAACCTAAGATTTATTGATTAAAATATGTAAATCACCAACATTCAAAGAATAAGCATGTATAGTCACATATGTAACTTTTACAGTTAGATTATCATTTCTCTTTCAGTAATAATAATAATAATTTAATTACAAAAATTTACAACTACATATGTAACTATACATATATTAATCGCCAAGATCTAAAAGATATGCATGTGTAATTATTTTGAATTCAACTAAGTATTATTATAAAAAAAAAAAGTCTAGCTATAAAAATCATTTAACAGCCTTATCTTTAATGTTGTAAATAGACGGTTGAGTGACAAATTTAGAAGAGTGTGTTTTCAAGTGTTTATATGTAAATTTTTTATTTGATTGTGATTATAATTTGTTAACATTATATTTTGATAAATTAATATTTTTAATAATTTTCTTTTTATTTAATTAAATTATTTTAATTTCTTATATAATTTGATAAATTAACATTTAACTTATCGCTAATTAATCAGGGATATAAATGTATTACTAACATTAATACGAATACATGAGTTGTAGTTCCGAAAGGCAAACTTAATTAGTCAAGGATATTGGACAGACACATGAGTGGGGTAGTGCTTCCAGAGATTTGAAGACATTAAGCATGTGGTGTAGTCTCCAGTAGGACAAAACAATTGGATCCATTAAGCAAGTTGAAGGGTTGAGAAAGAAACAACTCGGTAAGGTTTGTCTGTTTTTCACAAGACCACCTGCTACAACACCGTATATTATATATAACATCAACATTTTAAACAACAGCTTTGACATTTGCTCTACTGCCCTCACCTTAAATTAGTTACTAAATTAGTGAAGTGGTTATATAGTAACTAATTTAACATTACCTTCAGTTTTTTAAGTCTTTCAATGATATATATAGATTGACAGTTATATTTTATAATTTATATATATTTTTTATTTTAGTTTTAAAGGTATGTAACACATTAAGTCTTATCGGTTGCATTTATTAGTTAAAACAAACATAAAAAAAGAAGTGAAAACTGAAAAAATGGATTGGTTTAAATTTAATTGTTTCAAAAATTTCCTTTACTGTTTATAATATAGGTTAAAAATCAAAGTTTCTATTAGATAAAAAAGAAGAAGGTATTATTAAAATTATGATAAAAATAACATACCGTCAATAAAATTTTTTGGTTTTATAAATAATATAGATATATATAAGCTATGAGACATGGTTTCAAATCAAAATAATTAATAGTATTAAAAGAAAATTATAGGACTGGAATGAAGGTCATGATGAGAATTAAAGGTAGATGGGTCTACTTGACAGCAGATATAAGCCTAAGAACGCGTACATTGAGAGAGAGAATAGTTATAATATAAGAACTTGTGCATTTAGCAGTTTTTTTGGTTTTTTGATAGGACTGGTCCTACCTGAGACAATCTTCCTTTTGCCTAGTGGTTATACTTTTACTTACCCTCCTGATCCTTTTGTTCTTTGTCTTCATATACCAACTTTCTTGATATCGATCGTTTTGCGTTCGCCCGGAACGCAATCAGGGAACGTAGCTTCTGCCTCAGAGGAACGGCTCGATATGTTGGCCTGTAATCATTATCTAATCAACCTTGGCTTGAATTGACGAGACAGGTTCGTTCATCCCATTCCTGGATGACGTCAAGTCATCATGCCCCGTGTGCCCTGGGCGACACACGTGCTACAATGGCCGGGACAAAGGGTCGCGATCCCGCGAGGGTGAGCTAACCTCAAAAACCCGTCCTCAGTTCGGATTGCAGGCTGCAACTCGCCTGCATGAAAGTTTTCCTATCCTCCACAAAAAAAAAAAAAAAAATTCTGCAAAGTGAATAAGATGGCACTTAATTGCTAGTGTTCTGTTAATATATATTTTTTGTTTGGTTTTGGGTCAATATGCTAGGAAAAAGGCTTTATCTTTATACTGGATAGACCTGTTTAACTGAAAAAAGCATAAATATTCTTTATTTATTCATATAATACATCATAGAAAATCAAAGAATACTAAAGACGTTAGGGGCAATTAGGGTTGTAAATGAGATAAAAAAAAGTATGATCCCACGCGTGAACATCAAAAGGGAACTCATGAATCATTTTAATTATCACTTCCTAGAAAGAGAGAGAGAGAGAGACCAAAATGCATAGGAATGAGAATAAAGCATTCCCTCCCTTCTTTATCCAAATATCATCTGTGCCTCTTCATCAAACAATTAAAACAATTTAAGGCAAACAGCCTGTAATAGTATTGCCGTTCATAATAATTTCTTTGGCTGTACGAGTTATTGCATTGTGAAATGGGATGTTCTAAGTTTATCCCCCAATCATATTAGATGAAAAGCTATCCAAAATCAGAATGAGAAGGTGGGCGCCTTTAAAAAAATACAAAAATCTTTTCCACAAATGCTTTCTGATCCGTTCTTGTCGTCCTGTCGAATATTAATCAGTGCAAAAGTTGTTATCTAAGTTACTTGACTTACAATAATTGACACTAAAGAATCTGTTGAATCAACCAGTCCGACAGTGCAACATGTACAGAGATCTGCCTTTCACTTACTATAATAATAATATTTGATAGTTAAATTTTAAAAAATTCAATTCCACAAAACCTTTTCTCAACTACATACAAAATCACAGAAAAATTATTATTTGATGGACCGGCATTTATGATATAATAAAACCGAAGCAAAGGCTATAGTTTCCTTTTTTCTTTCCTCCAACTCTTTCTACTACTTAAAAGGCTGCTGCATGCACAAAGAATAAGATACGGTCATTGCTTTGCTTTGGTGCAGTGGTAAAAGCTACACCAAAGACTTGAGAAAGATGGTTTTGAGTCTAAAGGAAGCAGCTTTGTTAAATTAAGCAATAAGATGTGTATTTTTCTACCCTTTTTTCCTGTACATGATTGAATGGGAAAAAAGGGGAAAAGAACAAAATTGAAAAAGAAACAAAAATGTAATAGTTACTTCCCATTTGTAGTCGCATGCTTATGGAAAGGCCACAGATTTGCAAGGCGCTCAAGCATGCCGGTGCTTTTCGTGAAGTAGCCAGAGAAGCCATGCGGAGTCGAGGGCGGTGGAAAATCCTCTGCCGGCATGGCAAATGGGCGAACCATTGTTTCCATCTTTTGTAATGTGAGATATGAACCCATTTCTTGAAGCCTTTCCGGGCCCATTATTGGGAGAGTGTGTTCCTGATGCAACGAAGCAGCCACGCCATCGTTGTTCTGCCAAGGAAGAAACAAACCAATAAAAAGAGGAAAGAAAAAGATCCTATGAGAGTCTTAACAGTACTGCCATTTAATGTACTAGCATGTTTTACTTTTGATGCTTTCCGACTTGATAATGTATAATAAGATTCCAAAAAAGAGCTCAAAATCTTTCCATCAATTAAAAAGAAAAGTTACCTCTAGAGGGCTTAAATCAGCACCTCGGCTGAAAGTCATCTCCACCCGGAACCTCTTTGGGTCTTCTAAAGAAAGCTGCACAAAAATTTCCAAGACATTTCTCTAACTCCAGTTTCTGATGACAATATCAAACCTCAACAAAATGAGAATAACATCAAGAGTCCAACAGTGTAATATTAGGTCACATTGCTAACACGACTATAGACTCGTGAACTGAAAATTACCAAAATTTTGTAAGTTGGTCAATTTCGTCCAATAATTTGTCAAAGTGCTAAACCACTGTAATACTTTAACATTCTATTATTCTATGATAATTGGAATTCCTGGCAATGTTTTATTGACAACGAACTAAGTATTTTGTTCACTGTTGAGAGGTTCATCTTCGCAATGTAAGTGAAGTTTTTTTTTTTTTTTGTCCTCACTGTTTCTTTTAAAAAGTATTCCAACAGTAAAATTGATGCAGGGATCCATTTCCACGAACCAAACACAAATCCTACAGAAGCTTGATAGGGCGTTAGACACATCAGCTTCCAAAAAATAGAGTCAAAACAACCAGATGTGCTAGATGTATCCGATTTTTTGGGACACGTGTGTGTTTATCTGCCCATACTGCCACTGTTGCATCCTTTATTTTAAAGGGCATTAGTGTTAAAATTATTAGTTCAAGTACAAATTATACAATTTTGTTTCTTTATTTTCTCTACCATTTTACAGTTCATTTAAGGTAACCAAAACTACATTGTTGAAATTAATTATACTTAAGACTATTCCCCACTACCAATAAAATCCCTGTACTTTTTTCAATGAATATAATAATTAGTTCACACATGTTACTGAAGCATATTTCTGGCTCATATTCTATTTAACATTGGATAAAAGGTACATACCTCTATATTCTCAAACATCCTGAAAACAATATAACTCATGTAATCAAGTTCTCTTGTTTTGAACAAGCGATCAAGAGCACTATGAAAGACAAGGCTATCTTCCCCTTGCAGTGAATCATCCAGATTGCAATAGCGGAGAACATTCATTAGGGAATGTATATGTGATTCCTTGCATTCACAAATAATATGAGACAAATCAGTTACAGCAACAAGTTCAAATGCTGTGATGATGTAATCATCACATATACAGTACCAAGTGGATAATAGCATCATTCATGTGATTAAGTTCAAAATTAATTGTTTGGTCTAACATATATCTGAGTTCTAAAACCTGAGACAGTAATGTAAGCCTAAGAAATACTAAAGAGAGATGAGACTTACTGACGTGAAATAAAGGCGTGTTCTAACATGTCTTTCTGGGGTCTTGACATTGGCATACCTGAATGGATATTGTCAGTATGTCTATTCAGTTATGTACTGCATATGATGAAATATGAATCACAAGGT
The DNA here is from genome assembly GCA_035771175.1 of Paratinospora sagittata. Classification (NCBI taxonomy): domain Eukaryota; kingdom Viridiplantae; phylum Streptophyta; class Magnoliopsida; order Ranunculales; family Menispermaceae; genus Paratinospora; species Paratinospora sagittata. Next base: position 28,358,419 of record CM069592.1, read on the forward strand.
ATGAATCAATACTCTGGATCCAAGCGGTATTTGGTCTCCTTATCTTCATCATCATCTTGGTCCAGCGATTTTTCACTTGTGGAGCTTGATCTTCTACCATCTTCATTCTTGATCTGAGGCTTTGATGGGTGATCATGATCTTCTTTTCTAGTCTTACTGGAAGCTGGGTTTTGGTCTTGATTGCTTTTTAGTTCAGCAACACTAATAGCTTCTTCACGGGTGTTCCGCATGTCAATTAGAACCTTACCCAACAAGCGTCGAGCAATCTGAAGTATGCAACAGAAAAATATCACAGAAACATTGTATTGACATATTAGTGCTACCAGAATTGAAGTACGATTTGTTAGATTTGGACACAGCAAGGATTAAGACTAAAAATTCAACTTGTTGCTACTGCTAAACTTTGTCATTGAATTGTTTCAGGAAATTTTAAGCGGAAAATTTTTCAAGAAAAAAATAGGCAAACTAGGGTCAGTTTAGAAATTATTTGTCTAAGTGTTGAAAAAACAAATTCATCTTTCAAGAAATTAAAAAGAAAAGCATTATAACATACCAAGAAACATTAAATAACGAAATACATATGGCAGAATTTAAATATTGATAATGATTGATCATTGATGCATATACCACATTGCTAGCAGGACCGTGTAATATCAGTCTCTAAATACTGAATTGGAAGCCAACATCAAACATTACTTCAACATATTATTGAAAAGATACAAGTTGATCAATAATAACATTCATCTTCCCATCTTTGTGTATTTATTTTCTAACATTCTATGCATGCTAATGCTGAACACATCCCTGATTCAAATAATTTGACCAAGAACATTTAATAAAATTCTATCATCCCTCTAAATGCAATGCTTGCAGGATCTCTAGCCATATAATATATAGTTGGTAAACAATATTACATCAACTTCAAAGAACTCCTTAACTTTTTGGGAATCAGTTCCTATTCCTAAATGTCAAAAAAAGACGCTGAAACCTGTGGCTCTGGACATATTAATTACATTATTACTTAGCAAAAAAGAAAAAGAAAAAGAATGATTCAAGGCACTTTTCCAACCTCAATGAGGTTGGGGGTTCTATTCTCCCTACTAGCATAGACGTGGGAGTAAAGCATGGTAGTGGTCTATAACCATGCCATGAGTTTGGGTCCCATACATCCTGCTAAGCACTCACCAATTAGGGTCACGGTTACGTCAAATTCTGCGGGTATCAGTACTCGAAAAAAAGTAGGAAAATCTATGCAGCTACTACATGATAAATTTAGAAGTGGTGAGGTGTAATTGAGGCGACTTTCATTTGTGAGGCAAGGAATAGCCTCGAGGCAGTGGCTGACATGCGTCTTGGGATCAAAAGTGGGTTCCTTGCGGTCGCATAGTCTAGGATCCAGATTTTGTGACAATTGGACTAAAGTGGGTTGCTTGTAGTTAGTTTGGTCTAGGAACCAGATTTTTTGTGACTATTGGGCATTCGTGACTATTTACTTGAGTGTTTAAAATTTGAGTACAAAGTTTACTTAAAAGTTATGGGGAATAAGTTTCTTTCCTTTAGAGTAGGGCTCAATCCACTTAAATGGAGATTGGAAAAAACTGGACCTTTATAATGGGTCAAAGATTAAATTAGGTTTAAAGAATACATGGGCCTTTACCTTGTTAAGTTTACAATAAGTGAGAGGGCCACACAAAGAGGTGTTGGCCAAGTGGTTGGGTAGAGGGGCAAGTTACCCAAAGGTCACAAGTTCGAGCCCCATCCACTTATTCCCCCTCCAAGGTATATACGAGCCCGAACGGGGATTTTTCTCAGGGTTTTAGGGGGTGCCCCCTTTGCGGGCTAGGGGCTTGCACCCCCCTGGGATTAGTCGAACGCACGCAAGTTGGCCCGGACACCCAAGTCTCCAAAAAAAAAAAAAAAAAAAAAAAGTGAGAGGGCCACTTTAAATAAAGTGGAACCACAACTTAAGTGAGCTTTGTGTAGTATTGTCAAGGCGATGTGTAGGCATTTGGCCTCATCTAGGTGAGGCCTACGTATTGTAAATAATATTTATTTATAGCTCGCTAAATAAATAATTAATGAGTTTTTACAAACAAACCTTCTCGATATAGTTACATACATACTGCACCATATAGAAGTATCTTGTTCTAAAAAAACAGATCTAACAATATTTTACACTCTTCAATCTTTTGTCCACAAATTAAAAATAAAATAAAAAAATTAAAGACAAGTTGACATATAATGAAAGTACAACAATTTAAAGAGTCATATTTGATGTAATACTTAATATTTGCAGCAAAGTAAGAAATAAAAAATAGAAAATTAGAATTAAAAAATAGAATAAAAAAAGAAAAGATATAACTTGTATAATGGAATTTGAAGTATAACATATAGAATTGAAAGTTATGTCAACGTCGAAGCTATAAAATCACATAAGAACAATATGAAGAATATTTATATTGACCAGTGTTTTCAAGGCGCCAAGATGATGTCTAGGCAAGGCGTAGCCTAGGCGTGGCCTAGGGGATAAAAAAATATTTATTTATAGGTCCCTAAATAATTAATTAATTATTTACAGGTCCCTGAACAATTTATATACAAAATTATATATATCTAGCTGTATTCTATAATAAATATTAAATTTTCATAAAATGATAAAAAACACTTCATACTAATTAAAATTTGTCCACAAAACACTCATTCATGCCACAATACACATTATATAAAAGGTTCAAAAGTACAAAACTCAAATATCTATTGCCGGAGGGTCACCGACGGTCGCCGGAGATTTCGACGACGTTTCTTGGTCAGAGCAAATGGAAAGGATGGGCTTAGGGAGAGAAAGGTTCCACGGTTTACTATAAAAAGGGGGCATTTCTATTTTTAAAGCTTTTTTTAATTAGACAGACCCCCCTAAACTTTTTAAATATTTGCAAAACCCCCACTGCCTGCCTAGCATAGCGCCTAGGCATTTTCTTCCTAAAACAACTAGGCGTTTCCTAGGCGATGCCTTGAAAACTATTTTTAAATTGTATATCAAACACAGGGTAAAATTTTCACTCCTTCGAAACTCTTGACTTCCAATTTTCACTATCTCTTCATTTGTATTTCTACTTCCACTGAATTACGTTTAATGTATTCAGTCTTAGTCCTATAAATCTAAAACCCTTAAGATTCTAGAGCATCTCTTCAAGCCTCTAGCTTAGCATTTACTCCAAATGTCGTTCCATCAATCAATACTATAATATTAACAAATAACATACACCATGGAATATCTTCTTGAATATGTTTAGTCTATTCATCCATAACTAGTGCAAACATGTAGGGGATTAAGGCAAATCATTTGTGTAAACCTACTGTAATTGAAAATTTGTTAGTTTCACCTACTGTTGATTTTACAATGGTGTTGCCCCGCTTTCCATATCTTTTATTAGTTCAATGTACCTAGTTGTAACTTTTTCTTTCTTAATACCCAATATATCATTTCTCTAGGTACTCTATCATATGCTTTCTCTAGATCGATAAAGACCATATGAAGGTCTTTCTTCTTCTACCCACACCTCTCCATCAATCTCCTTAATAAATAAATAGCTTCCATAGTTGATCTCTCAGGAATAAATCCAAATTGATTGTTTGACGCTAAAGTTTCAGCTCATACTCTATTTTCTAGTACTCTCTCCCACAATTTCATTGTATGACACTTCCAATCATTATGTGTGGTTAAAATAGGTAGGCAAAATGTCATATAGTCAAAGTTGAACATGACATCATCAAGAGGACTTTGCCTATGGATAATCTTTTGGGACCTAAATATTAGAGTTGCCATTACCACAATTAACTCAATTTTTATGAACAATGAGAGCAAGACTAATGTGAAGCAATTATGAGATTTTAAGCAAATGCGCCATACATACCATTTAAAAAGTGCATATTTCAGAGAAATGTTAGAATAAATTGATAATTTTGGGTAGGGTTTAAATCCTCCAAGTTATCATAAAGCTAGAGATAATTTTTAAAAACAAGTCATGGTCAACACAAGCAAGTTGGTTGAACAACTTAAGGGTGAGTGGAAGAGTATAGGATGCACAACTATGTTTGATCGATCTCAAGATGGAAAAGATTGTTCTCTTCAACATAGTACATCAAGGACTATGTTTTCGGACTCAATGGATGCTTCTAAAATATTTAGAACAGCTGAAAAATTCTTTTAGATGCTAGATGATGTTGTTGAAATTGTAGGGAAAGAGAATATGGTCCAAATGGTCATAAATATTGCTGCTAATTTTGTAGTTGCTGGTGCTTTGTTGATGGCAAAGAGAAAGAGTTATATTTGACACCATATGCAGCACATTTCCTAATTTAATTTTACAAGATATTAGGAAGTTAAGAGTGAACTCAAATGCATTTATTCTCATTACAGGCTTCTAGCATGAATGAGGCACTTCGCCAAGGGTATGGATATACGAAACTCAGCAGTAACAACTTTTCTACTTAATATTTGATATTGAAAAAGCTATAATGAAAATAAATGTACATAAATCACCAGGTTTGCATCATTTTAGTGAACTAGCAGTAGATATGGAAAAAACACATGGTTAACATAATTGTTGGCAACCGTGAATTTTATTGCATGAAATGCACAATGCCATTTGTGAAAGTGTTGTGCATGGTGGATTTTGACAAAGAGCCTCCAATGGTTTCATAAACGACGAGGTTATGGATCATGCAAAAGAAGAGATCTCAAATCATTTTGACAAACACCAAGGAAGGTGCCCCATTTATTACAAATATTATATATGGTGGCATGGTAGTTGGATTGTATGAATGCACTAAAAGGATGGCACAGAGCAAACGGTGTCAAGACATAAGCTAATTAGAAGCATCCACACATGTTTGATAACTTTTTGGAAGAAACATAGAAAAATTAATTGGAAACAAGAACGTAGGCCTCGTTTAGTTTGCGACTTATTTACAGCCTTTTGTATTCAAGATTTCAAAACATGAAAAACCCGTTTGGTTAGTCGAATTCAAAAACTCCTCTTGTTTTTTTTTTTTCTTTTTTATTGAGATTGTACTCAAAAAACAACTTGTCTTTAAAAATGATAAAACAGCATTTCTTGAATTTTCATTTTTGGATTGTATCCCTGTTTTCAAATCACAAATCAAACACTAGTAAATCACAAAATCTCTAACCAATTTTTTCAATTAACATAGAGCTACAAATAGATGCATTCAAATATGCTCGAGAACCATTGAAAGAGAAAACACAAAAATTAACTAGAAATGAGAAGACATCTAGTAAATTACGAAATTGTTTAACCAATTCTTTCAATGAACACACATAATTCAATTCTAGAGTTTTCACATTTTTAAATGTGGTACATGTAAATTAACTAATTAGTGGGAGTCATTTGGTGATGAATGCCCTGAGCTCAAGTGGTTGGCTGTTTGGATTTTGAGCTTAACATGTAGTTCATATGGGAGTGAAAAAGTCACAGCATGCCTAGTGCACTGGTTATGCCCTTTAATGTGAGGCCAAATGGCTAGTTTCAAAATTATATATAAAATTATATGACTTTAAAGAACTTGACCAAGATATGTGTTGGGAAAAACGATGGTTGTAAAGAAATAAATTCTACAATCACAGGACAATTTCCCAAACTAAAATACAACAAAAATAACACCAACAATTTTTAGCGTGGAAAACCCTCCAAAGATGAGGTAAAAACCACGGGACCCGTAAGCCGCTTAAGAAACTTCCATTATAATCAAATGGGATTACAAACTTCACCCTTAGGTGGATCTCTCACAAATATACACTTACTATGTATCTTCAATTTGTGGATAACACTTCACAAATTGGCTCACACTTTTTCTTCTCAAAGAAACTCTCTTTGAGGCTCTCTAGATCTCTAGAATTAGATCTCTCTGAATATTTGATCTCTCTCAGATGATATTCAAGAATGAAATTAGGGCTCTATTTATAGGAGTTTAAACAGGGGCTTTTCTGTAATTTTTGGAGCTTCCCACGTGAAGCTTGCTGGTCATCCCATGCATCCCATGCGATTCTTGCTGTTGGCTGCCAGCCGCCCTGTTTGCTTGCTTGTTGCCCACGTGAGGTCTGCAAGTTGCCCATGCATGAGTTCCGCCCATGCATTGAATTCTTGAATTTTATTTCATGTGGTGGACCCCATCAAATCTCCCCCTCCACCTCATGTGGAACAGGGCTCCTCCACACCGGCAATCTCTCTACAGATAGCAAGCTTGTCTTTGGTCAGGGACTTCGTCATCATATCTGCCCCGTTGTCATTAGTGTGGATCTTTTCAACTTGCAGCAGCTTATTTTCCAGCACATCACGAATCCAATGATACCTCACGTCGATGTGCTTGGACCTTGAATGGAAGGTTGAGTTCTTACTGAGGTGTATTGTGCTCTGACTGTCGCAATAAAGAACATATTTTTCTTGGTTCTGCTGCAATTCTTGTAGGAACTTTTTCATCCACAAGATCTCCTTACAACCTTCAGTGATTGCAATATACTCTGCTTCTGTGGTACTCAAGGCAATACACTTTTGTAATCGTGATTGCCATGAGACAGCTCCCCCTGCAAAAGTTATTAGGTACCCGGATATCGACTTTCTCGTATCCACGTCGCCAGCCATATCTGAATCTGTAAATCCTTCTAATACAGATTTATCATTACCAAAACATAAACAATGACTAGAAGTACCTCTAAGATACCTGAGTATCCATTTGACTGCTGTCCAATGTTCCTTTCCAGGATTTGATAGAAATCGGCTCACTACACCAACAGCATGAGCAATGTCTGGTCTGGTGCATACCATAGCGTACATTAGACTGCCAACTACTGATGCATAGGGCACCTTGCTTATCTCTGATTTCTCCTCCGCGCTTGAAGGACACTGGCTCGAAGTAAGCTTGAAGTGGCTTGCCAGTGGACAACTAACAGGTTTAGCTTTGCTCATGTTGAATCGCTCTAAGACTTTCTCAATATACTTTTCTTGAGATAGCCAAAGTCTCTTGTTCTTCCTGTCACGAACAATATTCATGCCAAGGATTTGCTTTGCGGGTCCTAAGTCTTTCATGGCAAAGGACTTGCTCAACTCTTTCTTCAACGTGTTAATCTTGCCAATATCTTGGCCTACAATTAACATATCATCAACATAAAGCAAAAGAATAATAAAATCACCATCAGAGAATTTCTTGATGAAGACGCAGTGATCAGCTGTCGTTCGGTTGTACTCCGTTTTCTCCATGAACGAGTCAAACTTTTTATACCACTGCCTTGGTGCCTGTTTCAAACCATACAGACTCTTTTTCAGCCTGCATACCAGCTTCTCTTTTCTTTTGACTTGGAAACCTTCGGGCTGCTCCATATAGATTTCCTCGTCAAGATCACCGTGTAAGAATGCAGTTTTTACATCAAGTTGTTCTACCTCCAGATTAAGACTAGCTGCCAAGCCAAGAACAACTCGGATTGAAGACATTTTTACCACCGGTGAGAAGATTTCATCGAAGTCAACGCCTTTCTTCTGTCCGAATCCTTTCACAACCAATCTTGCTTTGTATCGAGGTTGCGAGCTACCTTCTTCGCTTTTGATCCTGTACACCCACTTGTTCTTGAGGGCTTTCTTTCCCTGCGGTAATTTCACCAAGTCAAATGTGTGGTTCTCATGCAGAGATTTCATTTCTTCCTGCATGGCTTTCATCCACTCAGTCTTATGATCGTCAGTGATAGCTTCGGTATAGCTCTCTGGTTCTCCCCCGTCAGTGAGCATTACATAGTCGCTAGGAGGATATCTTTGACTTGGTTGTCGCTCTCTGGTGGATCTCCTTAGTTGTGCTTCTGGTTGGACTTGTTCAGGAACTTGTTCTGGTTCTGAACTTTGAGCTGGTGGAACATCATCCTCAGTATCTGGTGCAACTTCCTTGTCATCTGAATTTGATGATGGAGAGACTGGTTCCAGATTAACTGGAAGTTCTTCTGATTGAGGCTTCTCAGGTTTCTGAAAATCCTCGATGGTCTGATCTTCAAGAAACACCACGTCTCTGCTTCTGACAATCCTTTTGTTAACAGGATCCCAAAGTCTGTAGCCGAATTCTTCATGGGAATATCCCACAAAGATACACTGCTTCGCTTTTCCATCCAGCTTGGACCTCTCGTCTCTAGGGATGTGAACAAATGCTCTGCAGCCGAATACTTTCAAGTGTTTGTAAGAAACGTCTTTCCCCGTCCAAACTTTTTCTGGTACGTCGTAGTTCAGTGGAACTAATGGAGAAATGTTGATTAAATCGACCGCTGTCCTCATTGCCTCCCCCCAATAGGAGTTTGGCAGTTTTGCATTTGAGAGCATACATCTGACTCTTTCACAAATGGTTCTGTTCATCCTCTCTGCGACACCGTTGTGTTGAGGTGTCTTTGGTACCGATTTTTCCAGCCTAATGCCGAAATTTCTGCAGTACTCTTCGAATGATCCTCGATACTCACCGCCATTGTCTGATCGTACACACTTCAATCGTCTGCCAGTTTCTCTCTCAACTTTTACATGAAATTGCTTGAAAACTTCCTGCACTTGATCTTTAGTTTTCAAAGCAAAGGCCCACACTTTTCTAGAGTGATCATCAATAAAAGTCACAAAATAGTGAGCACCTCCTAGTGTCTTACAACTCATTGTACAGACATCTGTGTGTATTAAATCTAGAATATTTGCTTTTCTAGATGGTGGGGAACTACGAAATGCAACTCTATGTTGTTTACCCATAATACAATCAACACAAGTACGTAAAGATGTACCTGTTATTCCTGGCAAGTGCTCCTTCTTGGAAAGAATTCTGAGACCTTTTTCACTCATGTGGCCGAGCCGCTTATGCCATAACTCGGTGGGAACTTCTTTTCTCATGGTATTTACTTCTTCTTTACACAGCTTGACTTCTGTGTGGTAGAGTGATGCATCTTTCTTGCCTCTGGCTACTACCAAGTTTCCTTTGGTGAGCTTCCATTTTCCTTCACCAAAGTTATTATTGTAGCCATCGTCATCAAGCATTCCGGTGGAGATCAAATTGAGGCGGATATCTGGAACATGCCTCACATCTTTCAAGAGTAACCTGTATCCAAGGTTAGTTTCTAAATAAATATTACCGATGCCGATAATTTTGGATGCATCATCATTTCCCATCCTCACTCGTCCGAAATCACCTTGCGTGTAGGCTGAGAAGAAATCTCGTCGTGAGGTGACATGGTAGGACGCACCTGAGTCAACTACCCATGTAGAGTCTTGACTTGCAAGGTTGACATAATCAGCATCTCGAACAATGACGACTTCTTCAGTGAGAGTTGCGGTGTCATTTGTTCGGGTTTCTGCTTCTGGATTTCTGGATCGTTCCGCCTTTAACTTTCGACATTCTCGAATGAAGTGTCCGGGCTTGCCGCAGTGATGACACTTCTTGTCATGCCACGATCTGGACTTCGAGCGTCCTCTTTGCTGACTTTGGTTACGAGGATATCTGCTTTTACTCCTTCCGTGCCATTCTTGCTTGCCTTGTTTTTCCATGACAAGTGCTTCAGTTTCAGGAGTATAACCATTGTCTTTTCGTCGAGACTCTTCGTTCAGCATTCTGTCTTTTACCATCTCCATGGTAAGCTTGCCGCCAGGAGCTGAGTTACTAACTGACACAGCTAGAGTGTCCCAACTTTTTGGTAGAGAACTCAGCAACAACAACGCTTGTAGCTCGTCATCTACGATCATCATCATAGAGTTGAGTTGATCTACAATGCCTTGGAACTCACTCATGTGTTCCGATACGCTGCTTCCATCTTTATACTTCACATTGACTAATCGTCGTATCAGATTAGCTTTATTCTGTACGGTTGTCCTCGCATACATTGTCTCCAACTTTTGCCAAAGAACGTAAGCATTGTGTTCATTAGCAAAATTTTGAAAAATGCTCTTGTCGATCCATTGTCTGATTTGAGCAGCACACTTTCGGTTCAGCACGGCCCAATCAGTGTCTGTGCTGGTTGTTTTTGGTGTTTTGTCATCTGTTGAAGTTGTAGTCACAGCTTCCTCCTTCGGCATTATAATCGGCTTCCACAGATCTTTAATGTATAAAAGATCTTCGATCTTCGGCTTCCAAATTGCATAATTAAATGCAGTCAACCTGATCATATTGCCTGTGTACATATTGCTTGTGCTCTCCTCCATTTGAGTCGGCAGTCAACAGGTTTCGCGGAGCTTGACACTTTTCCGACGATGAATAGTACTATGTGAATAGTACCCCTTGTGAATAGTACTTTGCTGAAAACGACCCAGGCTCTGATACCACTTTGTTGGGAAAAACGATGGTTGTAAAGAAATAAATTCTACAATCACAGGACAATTTCCCAAACTAAAATACAACAAAAATAACACCAACAATTTTTAGCGTGGAAAACCCTCCAAAGATGAGGTAAAAACCACGGGACCCGTAAGCCGCTTAAGAAACTTCCATTATAATCAAATGGGATTACAAACTTCACCCTTAGGTGGATCTCTCACAAATATACACTTACTATGTATCTTCAATTTGTGGATAACACTTCACAAATTGGCTCACACTTTTTCTTCTCAAAGAAACTCTCTTTGAGGCTCTCTAGATCTCTAGAATTAGATCTCTCTGAATATTTGATCTCTCTCAGATGATATTCAAGAATGAAATTAGGGCTCTATTTATAGGAGTTTAAACAGGGGCTTTTCTGTAATTTTTGGAGCTTCCCACGTGAAGCTTGCTGGTCATCCCATGCATCCCATGCGATTCTTGCTGTTGGCTGCCAGCCGCCCTGTTTGCTTGCTTGTTGCCCACGTGAGGTCTGCAAGTTGCCCATGCATGAGTTCCGCCCATGCATTGAATTCTTGAATTTTATTTCATGTGGTGGACCCCATCAATATGTATGTTCAAATACAAGATTTGTGTAATGCGTGTATGGATTTCATCAATATGAATCCGAATTCAAATTGTCAATTCCAAATACTTTGATTTTCATTCAAGATCCTGATAACTATGTTTATTCCCATTAAGAAGAGATTATATGGTACTAACTTATGGTATAGCATTTTTAAATGCCAGACTTTGGAGTGATCGCGTTTGAGATTTTTTGCCTATCACCATTGAGTTTTGGGCATGTCAATCAATACAAACTATCCCCCTTTAAAGGGGCATGGGATTTCCAAGAGGATTTGGAAAGAATGATACCAAATAAATCATGCAGACTGCAATTAGAAATAGACATAACTTACTTGATAATGCTATTTTTTTTTTTTTTTGAGAAGAGCTGATAATGGTACATGACGTATAAAGAGAGTTTTAATGTAGAAATATATGAAAAGGTGCTTACCTTTGAACCAATTTTGAGTTTCTGTTTTGCATTTATTCCATATTCATTTGGAATAACACCATCTGCAAGTAACTGACATGAAAAAAATGAAGGCATTTAGTATGTGAATTACATAAGGAAACTTCACAAGCACACGTATCCTATGTCCATTCCTGTTAAAATTATCCTAATAAAACTACGGAAGGAAATTCAGTCATAACCATACAACAGTTGAACAAAATTTGGCCCCCAGCAACTATCAGTGAAGTTGCAGAGTTGGTTCTTTGTGTACCTGAGCTACTTTGAAAAGCTCATCCAATCCATCTAAATTCAGATGTGCATTATGCAATAGATCATACCTAGGAAGAAACACAAGAAATAGCAATTTTATTAGAATTAAATTAACATAAATTTGATTGCAATCCAGAGAGAAAGCATGAAATGAAGCTCTCAATAATTCATGTATCATTTCACTTGAAATTAGGAAAGATCAATGCCTGGCACAATGGGTTTAACACCAATTCATTGGTTTCACTAATGACAAAGAATATGAAAAGTACTTGCTATTTGCTGTATATAGATGCAATCCCTTAGAAGAGGATAGATGTTGTCTACTTGTCAATACACAGGAAAGCTTTGCCTCTAGCTGTTTGGCCAGTAAATTGACAATAAAGTCAAGAGCTGATGCTAAAATATTTTATACAAATGATTCATCAAATTTTGTTGACGATAAATGACATCATTGATTCTTGTGCCAACAGTCATGTGATCCCAATATGCATTCTTCTAGAGCGATTCTGTGTTAGGTGAGTGGGATAAAACACATGACATAGTTATCATATAACCTACCTACATGGTCAATCCAATTTAATTGAAATACAAGAGTGTAATGTGCATTTTCTCACTTCTTTGACATAATTGCTATGAAAATCTAAATGTTATTCAGGCTTTACCATGTAAGAAAATTTCAACATCTAAACTATTAGTCCAACAGACCATACAAGGCTAAAGGAATAAAGTTAGAAATTTCTAATATCAATTCAAACCATTTAATCTTAATCTCCTTTATGTGTTAAAAAAACAGATAGTGATTTCATAGTAAATCCTCGTATTGTCGTTCCCTTGTATCACCATCTGTTTTTTAACAAAAAACACCACATCAACACGAAGTATAAAAGTAGATTACATGAAACATAGGGCATATTACATGAACGACAGATTTAATCATTGACATGGAAGCAGAAACATGTCTCAGTGACAGCGATGGGGTGTCAGTAACAATAAAAGGCAAACACAATACATAGGCACATCCATACCCCAATCCACATGTTAGAAGTTTAGATACCTTTTTTTTTTTGAAAGGCGAAGTTTAGAACTTTAGATACTTTTTTGCATGCTGACTAAATAAATAGAATCACAACAGTGTCAGACACACCAAAAACGGTAGAATTATAAGCATATTTGAAAAGTACAGTTAGATTCATATTACCAGGGTATTTCAACCTAAATTATTAATGAAAGGATGGAGTTCGAGGCAAGCCCACTATTGATGGGATTTGTTTTTCCCTCGGTCCTCTCAATACCCCTTGCTGTCAAGTAGAATCCAACAACAATAGCCTTCATTGAGATGAGGACAGTCACTAGACTTACAACAACAAATTCACAGCTTTAGACAGTCTCGCCTACATTACCTAGACTCTTTACTTTAACCCAACATACCCGTGTCGATACTTCATAATTTGGACATGGCTGTGGGATGTGTCCAACACTTCAGATTTTGCTATGTAGATTCTCCAAAGAAAGAAGAAAAAGAAGAAAAGAAGATCATGACTGACCTCAACTCAACTAAACCTTTTCCCAACTACATGGGTTCAGTTTCATGAATTCGCTTCCTCCTCTCTGCTCTATTGAGGGCTAAGTTGGCATTCGAATTAGTAAATTACAAAGAATTAGATCTATCTTAATTGTCTTTGTCCATGTTATTTTAGGTCTACCTCTACCTCTATTGCCACCATCTAGCATTCATAGGTCACTCTCTTCCGAACTAGTGCATCTAAAGGCCTACGTTGTATATGTCCAAACCACCTAAGTCGGTTCTATCTCATTTTTATCCAATTGGTGCTCCTCCTACCATTTTCCAAATATGCTCATTTCTAATTTTAACTTTTTACATTTTACCACATATTTATCTTAGCATTCGTATTTCTGTTACACTTAGTTTATTAACATGTTTTTTAATTGCCCAACATTTTGTACCATATAGCATGGTTGGCCTAATTGCAACTCTATAAAATTTACCCTTTCACGTCAATGGCATGCGTCTATCATATAGAACCCCAGAAGCACTCCTCCACTTGATCCATCCTCCTTTAACTCAATGGTTTACATCCTTACCTATTTCTCCCTCTTTATATATAATGGACCCCAAATACCTAAAATTTCCGCTCTTTGGTACCTCTCGACTTCCAATCTTTACTATCTATCTGTTTATATTTCTACTTCCACTAAAATTACATTTAATGTATTCAGTCTTAGTCCTACTAACCTTGAACCCTTTAGATTCAAGAGCCTCTCTCCAAACCTCTAGCTTAGCATTTACTTCAAATCCAGTTTCATCAATCAATACTATATCATCAATAAATAACATACACCGCGAAATATCTTCTTGAATATGTTTGGTCAATTTATCCATATTTAGTACAAAAAGGTAGGGGCTTAAGGCAAATCCTTGGTGTAAACCTACTGTAATTGGAAATTCATTAGTTTCACCTACTATTGGTTTTACAAAGGTCCTTGCCCCATCATACATGCCTTTTATTAGTTCAATGTACCTAGTTGTAACTCTTTTTTTCCCTAATATCCACCATATTATTTCTCTAGGTACTCTCATAAGCTTTCTCTAAATCAATAAAGACCATATGGAGGTTTTTCTTCTTCTGCCTATACCTCTCCATCAATCTCCTTAAATAAATAGCTTCAATAGTTGATCTCCCAGGCATAAATCCAAATTGATTGTCTGACACAAAAGCTTCAGCCCATACTCTATTTTCTACTACTCTCACAAATACAATTTCATTGTATGACTCATCAATTTAATCCCTCTATAATTTTCACAATTTTGAGTATCTCCTATATTTTTATATATGGGTATTAAGATGTTTTTCCTCCGATCATCGGGCATTCTCCTAGTTGCTATAATCCCATTAAACAATTTGGTGAGGAAAAAAGGAAAAAAAAATGATTGAAAAGAAGAGAGAAAAAGAAGAAGAAGATAGAATATAGGCTTAGTAATGGACAAAACTCTATCGAAGTACCCCAAATTCAAATTCTTAGACACTTCTTGCTTGCACTAATCATACGTTTCCTTGATTTTCCATTATTCTCCTACTCATGTTATTTGGCTTCATTTTCTTCTTTCTTAGCCTCTATCCACAATCTTTCTAAACACATCAACTATAAGGAGGCAACTCTCAATCTTCTTTAACAACAAAGTGATTGAGGACCTTTCTTCATTGCATAAGACGAATAAAAAGGCAGCCCAGTGCAAGAAGTTCCCACCTATGCAAGGACCTAGGGAAGGATCGGACCACATTTGGGTCTATTGTACATAGCAGCCTTACCTTGCTTTGAAAGAAGCTATTTCCACTACTCAAACCCGTGAATATGGTCACACAACAACAACTCTTACTATTGCGCCAAGACTGCTCCCTTTCTTGCATAAGACAAATATGAGCAATTAATAAAGAAACATATAAAATATCAAGTAACTTTGAGTAGGCCTTGGCGCAATGGTTGAGGTTGCTCCATTGTGAATTGAAGGTCACAAGCTTAAGTTAGAAAACAACCTATCTAATATAGAGGTAAGGCTACGTACATTGCCCTTTCCCCAAACTCCTATGTATAGTAACAATCATGGTTGGCAGAATCGTGAATCGGAAGTGAATCGTTGGGTGTTCTCTGAATCGAATCGGGATTTGAATCAATGAATCGTAAGATTCAGGATACAAGTGTGAATCGTTTATAAATTTTAGTTTCTAGAGACATTTATTTGTATTCTTAGTGTTATATTAGATTTTCATTATAAAGTTTAGTATCTTGTTTTTAATTTGTGATTTATTCTATTAAATCTAATCATTGAATTTCAAATTTTATCATGCAGATCTTAAGATGATAAAATATCAAAGATTTTGAAGACAAAGAGCTCGCGGCTCGTGCAATTGATAGGTTGCAGCTTTGAACAACAAATGGATGAAAATAAAAAATTAGGCAAACAAATACATGTTGATGTAAAGTTACTAAAGTAAAAAACAAAAGTTCAATTGTAACTTGTAAATTTTTTACACAACACAATAGCAAGAAAAAAAAAAAACAAACAAACGAAAAATAAAATAAAATAAAACGTTGCTGCGTGTGCGAAACAGACGAAAAAAAAAGCGTGTGCATTCTTTCATTGTTTTGGAAGTAAAAACTCAAAAGAAGTTGGAGATCTAACCTTTTCTCTACGAATCGATGCAACCAATGTTGATTTACCTTGTTTCAAAGTGAACAAATCTTGTCTCCGAAGCTTTAGGAACGAAGAAAAACCGAGATAGAAAACTTGATTTTTTTGTCACCATGATAGATATCCAACCTCCAAGCACGCTTCCAAGTCTCCAACGATTGTCTTTTAGTTGGATTGAAGAAGAAAGACAAGAAATCAAGCTAGATTTTTCGAAGAAAAAAAAAACCCCAAAACCCTATCGCACGAGGAAGATGCAGAGAACTAAATGGTTAAAAGGGTTTTTTTTCGTTGTGGAGTGCTAATACGGGAGTGCCAAAAAAAAAACCCCTGAATCGGGTTGAGTCGAGGAGAGTCGCACGATTCACAGATTCAGTGGATTTTCGATTCATACGCATGACTCGAATCGCTGGGGGGTGAAGCGAATCGCGAATCGTGATTAGGATCGCGATTCTGCCAACCATGGTAACAATAAGAGTGCTATTTAGATTGCTCACAACTAGGTTTTTCGTGAGCAAACTAAAATATTGAAATAGATTCTAATTTCGCCTATCATCATCCTATAATGATACCATTGTTGTGTCTTTTGTCTTTTCATCTTTGCAGCTTTTGACTTTTTCATGAAGTCAAACTCTATTTAGCATTGTGTGTTTCTAGTTGAAATTTTTTTTATGCTTCTTGTGGATATATTATGAGACTGAAGGAGTGAAGGGGGATGTTAATGTTATTATATTGTATTAGCTACTTGAGAAGGGTAGTACAATATAGTCATTTTGCTAGTAATGATGTATAAGCTATCTTTACACCTTTTGCAATCAATCTTTCAAACACAATAAAGAAACCGCAGATTTTATTCTTCTTTTTCTCTATGCAATATCCAAACCTTTATCATCAAGATTCTCATTTTCCAAAATGTGTGGCGGCTCTCCAAGCAGGTATTCCTCCTCTTCACCATCATTGAGCGTGGTCGTCCTTGACTTCTATGCTAGAATAGTTGGTGTCCTTAGTTACTTATGCTACTATTCTAGATTGTGTCTCGTGAGATGAGTAAGCATCATAAGTTTGTTTTCCATCCCCAAGTTGAGATTTCAAGTCAGAGTCAATTTTCCCCCATTCATTACAATATCTATCTAGTGTCCTTTAATTTCCTATTGTTTCATTTTCAAATGCTTTGTCATTTTCGTCACCGATTACTGGAAAGAACATTCTCGCCTTTCCTTCTAATTATGACGTGGAATGCGTTCACAATGAGTCATTTAATTATTTAGCAGCTCATGGAGTTTCGAATTTAAAACATTAAGTATTCACACACCTAAAACAAATTCAAGTTAAACAAAAAAACAGCATCTTCAAAATATCCATGACTTATTTGATGATGAGCACGTAGCACCAAGCAAAAGCAAGAGAGAGAGAGAGAGATGTTCATATGAAATTGCAATATTAAATACGCAAAACTACTGAACAAACACAAAAATAATGCCTACGTGAGCACCTTGGAAATTACAAGCACTGGAAATTGATTTAATTAAAGAATTGCAAGACTTGATACTTTTATTGTTGGAGATGTTAAATGAATTTACCAAAAATCCAAAATAACTTCATTAGGGTGCCACGTCTAGAATTTTGAGATATATGAAAGATCTAGAGGAAAAGATCTAGAATTTTGGTTACAAGCCTAATAAGAAGCTGGATAGCGTACGAGTATTCTCATGCAGACAGAGTAGGTTCTAAAATACTGATAGACGGACCAAATGCATTGTACTTAAATTGGAGGAAATCTAGTTGGAAAAGTAAAAAAGTTAAAGGTGTCATAATGTCATTTCATGATCATATTTGGACATGTTGTGGTTAATATTGCATGTGAACAAACAAGGTTGAAGTTTTTATTTTTCTTTTTTTGATAAGAAACTAGAGATATATTAATTATAAAGAAAGAGTACAAAAAAAGAAAATGGAGAAGCAGCCCAGGAGGACAAGATGTTCTCCTTAAAGACCCCAAAATCTTACACCAAAATATCCCCCACACCCTCGTAGTAATTCATTGATACAATAACCCCTTGGAAGTTTGCACGCTGAGTTGCAGACATGGCTGAAGAATTTAATACTAGATTTTTTCTTATGAATTTGCTAACGGCACTATTTTGTGACAATCAAGCTTCTCTTTTAGTACCATATTTTATGAGATCACTAAACATATTGAGACGGGTTTCCATTTTATTTGTGACACAATGATAAATAGCTTGTTGACTTCATTACTTAAACTCCTGGTCAGAGCTAGTTCCACACTATGTGCTCCAAACTGCACTGGGTTGACATCTATGCCCTAGCTTAAGAGGGAGTAAGAAATAAAGTGTACTATTCAATGTAATGAAGCAAGGGTAGTACTATAATCTTTAAAAAAGATTAAAAAGGTGCGTTAGGCATGTGTCTGACACTTTGTCTAACATTTCTCAACATGGAAATTCAAATTGTAATCACCAAATAAGATTCAAAGAATGCATCCAACAAAAATGCGATTCAGTGCTTACTTGCAGGAATCATAAACATCTGGTATTTGTGTTATATCGAACCGTCTGCACACAAAGTAATAATTAGTAAATAACTGACTTTGCATGTCTTGTAGTAGAAAAAAAAAAGAGGTCAGCAATTGAGCATGCATGCATACACAAATAGTTATAATACCAATTATAATAATATAATAATAACAAAAACAACAACTATAATAGAAAATGAGTCCCTTAATGTTGAGAACTCCCATGTCTACCAAGGCCATTTGAAAAAAAGCTACTTTGATATCAATACACTTACTCCTTCCGTTCATTGTATAAGTCTCTTTCAAGCTTCTTCCAGCGAGCAAACATCAAAAGGAAGCCCTCACTGCCACAAGGTAAACCAGCAGCAATACGACCAATGTCAATATTTGTCTTTCCAAGGGCCTTCGCTTGGTCATATGGAGGAAGTACAGCATATGGAATAGTCTTTGCGAGTTTCTCATCCTCATCTTCGGCAAGTAGTTCAACTTGTGAGGTGACCTTCTTAGTCAATTTAACCTATTTACAAGAAGTGTGATTGTCAAGTGCAAAGAAAAGAAAAAAGATGGCAATAGGATTTAGCTTTATAATATTTGAGATTATGCTGATGAAATTATTTCCAAGAAGCACCAGTGTCAGAAAACAAGAAGAAAGCATGTGAAACTGAGAGCCAGGCATATAATGAATGACAAAACAACAATAGGAAGACACCACAAAGAAAGCAGATCAATGAATGTGCTAAGGAATGCAGAAGGCACGAGAAGCAGTTTTTGGACTCAAGTTCTTCGAAAGAAAAATGCATACAAAAACCCCCAAAATTTGATGTTACGTCCAAGAAACTGCCTCAAAAGGTAGGAGTCTTTATTTCAAAACTCACCCGAAGGCATCACCCCCCATTGATTAAATAGGTGCAAGTGGATGGAGAGGCTTCATTGTGCCTATAGAAATTAGTCAAGTACTCAAGAGACCAGGATATCCTCAGTTATGAAACGAAAAGAGCATACGATCATCAATTTGAGGTACAAAATTCAAAGGTACAACCGTACAAGTACAACCAACTCAATTCACTGAATGACAATCAATGCTCAGTGATTCATACTACCAGAAGGAAATAAAAAACAAATGACCACATGATTATGTGAATAAAAAGGCAGAATGCAAGGTACAAATATGGAAATTGGTGGCAGATCTAGAAGTTTGCACAGCTACGTAACACCAGCAGAAACAAAAAAAGAAGGAAAAGAAAAAAGAAAATGTCCCACAGAATGTTAGTCCATAGCATGCCAGCATCTAAAACTACAATTCTCAGAAAACAAGGCTACTTTGACAGAATAAAAACGCAAAATGAGCTAATAACCACTGCAAAATGTATTTACCAAAGTCGGTAAAAGTTTGAAAGCATTAGAAGGGAGCCCGGCACCATCAACCATCCAAGGAAATTCAGCAGATCCATTAGTATGTAATTCCTCTGCATTAGAAGTTATGATCTCATTCAAACGAGCCTGTAATAGGAAAACTTCACTGTTAAATCAAGAGCAACAAGGATGGCATGCTGAAGTTTTGAAAAATGAAAGAACCTGGAAACTCTTTGAATCTTGTTCACTTTTAATAACCTTAATTTTCCAATTTATCATATGTTTTTCAAGTGCTCCTCCATAACACCTTGAGTTTCCTTCAACTTTAACGGTCAAATTTTCCACTGCTTTTAGGAACGATCAACTAATATTTAATCCATATACATTTTATATGCATCAATTTCTTTTTAAGTACTTTTAATTTATATTATAAGGGGTTACAAGTTTTAATCATAGCATCAGATTTAAAAATTCTTAAATTACATTTTATGGGATTAGATGTTTTGATACCAGTTGACCTTTTGCAAAGGATGTTTTCCATGTCAGCTCAAGATGGAAGTTACTTCAGGAAAGCAAGGAGCAAGGAGCAAGGAGTTAGGTATACAATGACAAAATTTAAATAACAAGTGAATCTTTATTCTCTAAACTTCTCATGGAAATTTTTTACAAAAGTTTTCTATTTCAAATCGGACTTCCCTGACTTAATTCTGAATTTTAAAGGTCTGAAATAGGGAAAGTTGAATCTTTGATCCAAACTAATTTCCACATCATGCAATTTTCAGACCCAATATTTTTCTCAATACTTCACAGGTGTTCCATCCAAGCTGTAACTTGAATCATGCTTTTATAGATATGTTTTTTAATCATCTCATTGAAAGTCAATTCAGGATATCTTTACAAAACCATTGATCCTTTATATGAAAAATAGTAGTTCAAAACTTGGGATAACAAGGTAGAACTTCCTTTTAGAGGAGCACACTGACCTTAGCTTCCTTAATCTCCGCTCTGGCATTGTCTAATCCATCCAACATTGAAGAGTCTTTACTTACAAGAGAAACCTTAACGAGACAATTCAAGAAAGTCAGCTAATCATACAGTAAAAGTGAAAAGTCAAACAAATGTTGGAGAAGCAGGCATTTCAGACCAGTATAGGTGTTAATTGCCCCTCCAAGTCAAGAAGTCCTTTGGCAAAAGCAGCTGCAGACATCTGTCACAAAAGAACTCCTAAGAAGATGAAAAGCTCAAACGATGCAAACAGGAGCAATTTTTGGGAAAACCCAACAAAGTAGTCTAAGATACAGAACCACCTAAATTACATTTACTTATGAATTCAAAAGCCAAAACAGTATAACATACCTGAACCCTACCCTCATCTGAGCTGTATATTTTCAGATCATGACGGTAAGTACTGTGTAGACGAAGTAAACCTGTACCTTCACCTATAACATGGCATAAACAGAATGCGCAGATAAGAAACTAAGCATGAAATGTAGCAGACAGCAAATTCACAGATCTAGCAGGTCACTAAATTGAATCATTTATGGTAAACACAAATTGTAATTTGATTTCCCATTCTGCCTTAAGCATACTTTATCAAAATGCTAGACCATCAAGTGATGAATTATTTTTAAGATAAAACCATAGCTAAATTTTCTCTCAAGGTACATTCTCATTATAGATTACTGCACTGCAGTAAAAATGCTGATTCTAATGATCGATAACCAAAGTTTAACCCTAGTACAGAAAAAGCAAGGAATAGCGTAATCAACATGAAAAACAACTATGTCAAATTATATTGAATCTTTAAATCCTAAAGGTAGGAATGGATCCAATTATAAATTAAATTGGAAATTCTAGGTGTTTTTTCTTCAAGTTTCAATAAAAAGAATTAAAAAAATATAATTTAAAAAAATCAGAAATATTGCACCAATCACTTTTTCACTTATGGGAACATTATTGAAGCTCTACCCAGTACCCACAATAAACCAAAAACTTCATTATTTTTTAATAATATTATATAATATTCGAAAATATCTTTCTTCTCCTCGAAGATTACTCCCTGACCACAAATACACACATGCAGATACAATTATATCTGAAGTAGGATTTAGACAGAAGAAAATATAAAGAAACCCTAAAACATGATGAGCAAGATACAACAATTGTACAAACTTCTGTTGTATATGAAACATATAATACTATTAAAGAATGTTTAAATAGGAAAGAATGTAGAACTGAATAGAAAGAGGAAAAAAAGAGATTTTTTATAAGTCATTGTTCTGCTGAACAATAAAAAAAAATGACGACTCTTCTTAATCATATCAAGTTGTAAGATTTAAGCCAATTTGTTTCAATTCAATAGGATTCAGATTAATGCATCTTGATCGAGATTTAAGCAATTTAGGAGTAATCTTTGAAGGAATTTCCAAAGCATTTAGGATTCTAATAAGTGGATTGTTCAAAAATGATGGGAAGTGAAAACATCACCAGATTGTTGTTAATGTAACCTCATAGCTTACCCTCTTCGACATAGAACCAGATTGTTGTTAATTTAACCTGATAGCTACCTTCTCTTTCACATAGAACATGAAACATTGTTCCAAACATAAATTGACACAAATAAATAACTGCAGAATCTTGCAGTGAGAGTAATGGATGGGCCAAAATGAAGTCACAAAAGAAAAATGCCTAGTAACTGTCTTGTGACAACCCAATCCAATGGCTCAATAATTATAAGTTACACTAAGGAAGGAAAAGGAAGAGGTTATTAGGTATTGAGAAGGTAGAATATCAAGCCCACTGTCACAGACAATTCAATGAGGCTAAGCAATTTCCGTCTAGCACTCGGCAATATCACCTACACAAGTCGGCCAACTACAATCAAGGGAGCGATAGCAAGGCAATAACATATATTAATGGATAAGCAGGAGTGAGAAACTATACACAAGAAAGATAACACTTCCTGTTACTGGACAATATCGCTAACATCCAATGTAAAAATTAGTAATACCACTTGACCTCACCACTCAATAACAACTACCACCTCCCCTACAATGTAGATGTTAAGCTTTTGACTGAACTCCAAAAGAGAACATCAAATTGGAGACCAACCATACTGGCCCATAGAAGTACAAAATATCTTCAAAGATTGTATACATGATGGATGAATTGTAATATGTCTGTGACACTTTGCCATCAAGCCAAGCCCAGCTTCAAGAAGCCAATCCTACCTGCCTACTTATATATAATGGGGATTGAGTTAGCCCAACTAAGATGTTAGGACCGAGCTCAAGCACAAGGAACTAGGTCGAATTGGGCCAAGCTGCAAGGTATAGCCCATTTTCCCATCCCTAATAATATACCTTTGGACAGGCTTTTCATGGTTTTTCAAACTACTAGACCTCTATATTCTTGGATGAAATCACAAACTTGTGTTGAGGAACTACTTGATTTCTAAAATCTCACTTTGTAATATCTAAATATTGTCCTTCTTATTAGTGTAAATTTAGTTTTTCATAATTAGGATGTTTCTCAACAAAACTCAACTAAGCCTTTTCCCAGCTACACAGGGTCAGTTGATTAGGATATTTCAAACATTCAATATTAATTTGTTGTCATTTGAACGTCCCCTCTTATGCAGTTCATGTATTAAACCCCATAGTCCCTGTGGTCTAAAGCAAAAATAAAAAATAAGACAAAATTAACCAAAAGTCATGCATGCATATATGCATAAATGTAAATACATATGAACATTAACTAAATTATGTACATGATTAAATGTTAGAATCTATGAACATGCATCACAAACCCATATCATTAGATTGTAAAATTTCCAAAGGAAAAATTATTCACAAATATACAAAAACAAATTAGTGAAGAAATGACCTGGATACATATTGTTTCTAAAGTATCTACCCAATTCTTCTGCCTGCAAGAAAGAAAATAGTCAACGAAGATACCAGATATCCAATGCCCGTACTCAAAGACAAAGCTACCATATAAATGAATTCTTCTGACAATTTATTTTATAAAAACTTCAAGTTGTTGCATAATTTTAAAAGAAAAAATAAATCTTAGTAGGTAGCATATGCAAGAGCCAACTAATGCCTGATAAATTTGATAACCAATTTGGGAAAACCAGGTAATTCGATAACCATATTTTCACATATTTTGGAAAATAAAGGAGTGAAGATCAACCTGCTTTCTTCCAGCATGGGTAAGAACACCTCCATACTTAAGAACCATAAGAGCTTCAACAGGACGCTCTTCTTCACCTTCACCATTATCTTTCAACACTTTAACCCACTTTAATGGCTTTAGTTGGACTTTCCTGTAGATACCAGAAAAATGTCCACCCTGGATACCAATAAATTATAAGATTAGCTAACAAAAAAGAAGAAAATTAATAATAATGCATGAACTTCCCAAGAATTCTAGAAGATTTTGAACATTCATGCAGGTCGATACAAAATTAAAACCTTTGGTAAAAACTATCCAACTCATTTGAAATCCTACATAATTCACCAAGCAAATGCATAGTGCGTATTATGTACTATAGCATGAGTCGTTTGCTGAAGTATTATGACATAAAGGGAGAAGATATTTATTTTTTTCTTTTTCTTTTTTCTTTTTCTTACTTTTTTCCACCTTTTGATTGACTAGTATCTAGGTAAGAGGAGATGTAAAGTCTAACTAACCCTAAGTTTCTTTGAAGAAGTAAATAATATATCTTTGGACATAGACCAACAATTCACTCATTACTCAACAGTTTTTTCAATTAAAATTTGATTTTGTTTGGTTCTCATCTGATACGGCATAGTGCATTTTAATTTTATGACATAAAAAAACACATAAATTCATATTCAAGGACACATGACTCCATTAAGAACCACAATCAAAGTAGATCTAAGTAGTACCCATAGGACCACATGAGGAGAAAGCATAAAAGATTTGCATTAAACAAGGTTGAAGTCATTAGGTTACCAAAAATAATGTTAGAATTCAAACTACACTAGTGTACTTCAAGGCGGGTCGGGTTTGGTCGGTGCTTTGCTCACCTTATTTCTCCCATTTCCTACTAGTCCTTAATAGGCCGAAGAGAGAATATGATCCCTTCTTTCCCCATCCTGATAGCACAAACAACATTATAGAGGAGAAATACATTTTGAGAGAATCTTAATGCCAATTGGTTAACAAATTTTGGTCGGTGATTACAAAATTTAATTCAGTGAATGGTAGGGTACATATTGCACAAGGATGATTGTCCCAATGTTGTTTTGTTGTTGTTCGACTCAATATGGCCTACTGGGTTAATTAGCTCAATGTGTCATGCTCAATGCAGCAATTTAACCTACGAGACAAGTGAGCACCTTAGAGGCTAAGTGACACAAGTGTGATTCCAGCCAAAGCCCCTCTGATGCTTAATTCAGTGTCATCAGAAGCTAGGGACATCCTGACGCGAGTCTAGGTTTGATGTGTATGGATGAATGTCTTTTACATATGTATATGTTTTGTTTATTTTGATACATATGTAATTAATATAACACTTGTTAAACCTAGATGGTGAGGGGGTTTGTGTTGTATTATGGTATGTTGATGTATATTGGCCTTGTGGCCTTGATTTTGATGTATTTGGCTATATGCCTTGGACTTGGATTTGATGATGGGTCTAGGCATGTTGCCTTAGAAAATTTTGGGTTTAATTGAGGACTTTGTGATCATGGTTGTATGTTTTATTTAAGGATCATTGTCTTATGTTCATTTGGGGACTAATATGATCTTTATGATTATTGCCTTGTTCATTGGGAGATTATATCTTGTTGATTCATGTGGATGTGCATGTCATTGATATTAAAATTGTTAAGTCTATCAGGTGTTTGAGGTGTTCAAAAAAAAATTTTGGGGACTCTATGTGAGTGAGGCTTGTAGGGTCCTGATCATCTCATGTGATGACTAGAGGTGGTCGTGGATGCCTACGCCGGGCGTCCCACCCCGGCACTTCAGCACCAATTCATGAGGGATGGCGGTCTGGGGTGTGGGGTCGCCACAAGCCAGTCCACAGTTCAATTGCAAGGAGTTCAACAAGCTCAACACAAACCAGGACACCAACCAATCCAGCCTTTTTCACCCACAAACCATGGGCAAACAGGGGCCATCAGCAAGATCACCCGACAACAACCTAAAGACCAAGCAAAAACCAATGGAGAATTACTCACCTTTGGAGCATGTTCGTTGTGCTGATCTTGCCATGAGCACAAGATCAACTGAAATTAGGTGGCACAAAAGCTTTCCAAATAATGATATGATACTGAAACATGGGGCCATTGGAATAATCATAAAACGATTTGGTGGAGAAGGTTCTTGAAGAACCTAAGGTCCAAACACATTGCCCATCATTATTACAATTAAAATTACATTTCATGTTTTTAATCTTAGTTGTATTAATTTTAAGACCTTTGGATTCTCAAGTTTCTCTCCAAATATCAAATTTAATAGTAACTTTTGATATGGTTTCATCAATTAATATCATATCAAACAATATATATAGAAAATATATAATTAACTATGTTTACTTATTCATCTATAACTAGTGCAGAAAAGAGAAGGGCCTAAAGCTAATCCCTAGTGCAAACCTACTGTAATTGGAAACTCATTAATTCTCGTATTATCGTTTTACTATGGTTATCACTCGTAAGAATAAAGGTATTAAAGAAAAACAAAACAGACAAGTACACAACCCTTCAACCCAGAAAACACTTGTCTACAATATCCACTAAATACTAGCCCTAGTCCACTTCATTTCTTTGCATACAAAAACAAAAGTCAAAAATATAAAGGTTCAATGGTAGGACAAGAATACCTCTTCAAGAACTGCTTTCACTTGGCGAAGCTTTTCAGCATGCACATGATCCTCCGCGTCACTATCACTTTCTATACCACACCTGAATAATAAAACATTACCTTTTATAAACAAAATAGCTAAAGCCTCCATGTTAAACCCCAAAGAACAAGCCAAATTCTCAAAGTGAAACAAAGCCAAGACCATTAAATTCTTTATAAGTTATAGAGAAAATTCAAAACCAATGAGAAAATTTATAGAATCTATGCTAAAAGTTTAGTTTGGAACAATGTCTTTGCACTTATATTCAAAATTTTATAGTCTATGAACCAAAATTCTAAGTTAGAATATGCAATGTAGGCCACAAGATGCCACTCTTCAAGTTTCTTATATGCAATTATTTCTATCAATTTAAGAGTTTAGGAGATTTCATTAAATACAAAATCACCTTGATTGATAGAATTTTATCTACTAGGATTCAATATGTAATTTGAATCATATCTAAATGGTAGTTTGCAAAAAGGACTTGAACTAATGTCTAGTGTTTGTGTATTGTATATGCCATTAAATCAAGCTTTGTGTCAGGTTAAATTCCTAAGAAGAATAAATTGCTTATAAGAAAAGAAAGATGACCTTGGAGATCAAAAACGTACGGTGAAAGACCCAAACTTCAAAGTTCAAAATTGGCCAACTACTCCTCTAAGCCATTAGCTATATTTTGACTTGAGCATGCATACAATTACATAATTTGCTAGCTATATGTTAGTTTAAGGATCCATATTCATGTTCAATCACCTAAATTTGTCTTGATTATGTCATGAAAGCAACATAACGAAAGTTTTTAATATGCTCCCCACAGGTGAGGAGGCTTCAAAATCATGCAAAAGCAAAGGGACGTGAGATCCAAGATCAAGATTTAGAATAGTTACTTTTTCAATTTTTTTTCTTTTTTTTATAGGAATAGAGAAATTTTTATTAATGTCAAAAGGAAACAAAAGATGTGGACCAAAAAACAAAGAGGCCAAGAAGGCTATCTAGAGGCCTGAGACAACTTGTGCTACAATAGATTACCCCAACCTCTTAAACAAATTGAAAGGTTGTACCTAAGGGTATTCATCCTACCAACCAACCCAACTCATATGGGTTGGGTTGTGTTGGTTTTAGGAATTTGTAACCCGATTAGTTTGGGTCATATCATGGTTTTACAACAACAAAAAAAGTATTGAACCAACTTGAACTAATTAAAATGGTTAGCTATTACTCTTTTCATCATTTTACCTATAACTAATCAACATTATTAAATTGATTAAAATGCAACAATGAAAATAACATGGATGAGAACATCTTATAGAGCTATTATAATGTTCAATAGACTTGAAAATAATTTATAAGATGATATTTTAGAATCCGTAGATTGAATAGACTATGAGATTTTTGAATTTATAGATTATGTAGAACAACCCAACCCCAAGTCATTGGATTGGGTTGGGTTGAGTTGGGTTGGGTTGAGTTGGGTTAGGTTGGGTTAAATTTTTTACAATCCGACTTAATTGAATTGTGTTGGTATTTGGCCAAAACTCGAAGAAACCCAACCCATGAACACCCCCTAGTTGTACACCTTAGAAAGCTTGCTTGTCACTGTCAAGGAAGAGGCCACAAACCTAGACTGATCCAAGACAAGGCTAATAACATCCCTATATTCCTCCCCAAAAACTCTTCTAATTCTTTCACTTTAGATGCACCAAATAATAGCTAAAATGAAAGTCTCCAAACATTCTTGATATAATAGAATTGACATCTGACATGTCAAAACATCCAAAAGGCGCGTGAAAAGACCACCTAGTATGTTGAGCCCATTTGCCCCACAAATGTAAGGCAACTGAGCAAGAGGTAAAAATACAATCCTCTAACTCCCCCTCGTTTTTACATAAGCAGCACCAATGAGCAGAGATACTTATGGACAAGAGTCTCCTCTGAAGCATGTCCATTGTATAACCTTGCCATGATCCACAATTCAACACAAAACTTGGATTTTGAAAGGACCATGAGCTTCCCGATTAAAAGAAGAGTAGGGAAAGTAGGTTGATAAGGATCATCAATGAGGAAGGATTACACAGAAGAAATCCATTATAGACACTAATACAATTAGATCCGCTCTTCATAGAAAACTTTGGATTGCGATCATAGGTAAGGTAGAAGAAAGGCTTGCAAGTCATTGGTAGACTCAGATTTCCAAACCTCTCTATCTTCAGTAGAAACAACTAGCCAAACTTCCTCCAAGAATGATAGAAGAGAATTCGTCTCTTCTACCTTCCAAACTATCAAACCCCTCTAGAAATGGAAGTACCATAGAATGTGGAGTCCTACATATGATCCAAGGGAAGGAAGGAAAGAAGAACCTTTCACATCAATGAAAAGGGAGGTCAAGGTTTTTGTAAGGGGCTTGGAGACATTAAAAGGAGAGGA
This sequence comes from Paratinospora sagittata, assembly GCA_035771175.1. Taxonomy (NCBI): domain Eukaryota; kingdom Viridiplantae; phylum Streptophyta; class Magnoliopsida; order Ranunculales; family Menispermaceae; genus Paratinospora; species Paratinospora sagittata. The sequence goes on from CM069592.1 coordinate 28,387,478, forward strand.
AAACTTATAAGAGAGATGGATGCTATCAAAAGGATGCCGAGAAGAATTTTTGGGGAAGACAGCATTACAGCATAAAGAAGAAAAGAATGGCCAGCCAAAAAGCAAAGATAATATGGTTAAAATAATGGGACACGAAATCAGGGTTATTCAACAATGGCAACTCGGTGGAAGATGAGGGCAGAAACTGGAAGACGTAGTGCACTTTTTCCACTCTCCTTTTGCCAAATAGGTATTGAGTGTTGATTCGATTCGGAAGTGTATGTTTGAAAGACCTCTTATCCAGATCATTCGAAGGGGACATGGCCAGTGAGAATTAGGGACAATATTCTGGATAGGAGGGTCCTGAACTATGCATCTTCAGCAGTTTTTCTTGCAAATCTCATTTCGGCATTTTCAGACAATCCTAGCTTCCAAATCTTCTCTCCCTCATCATATGTATAGGAAGCTCAGTTTCCCTCCAAAGTTTAAGTCTGGGGCTGGTTAGTGTGTCGTAGAAAAATCATTACATTCAATCTGATGCAAAGGTGGAATACATCTTTGTTTATTTCTCCAAATAGGTGTTTTTCATGTATACGGACAGTGAGTCAGATGACCAAATTTTTGTCCATTATGCATGTTTAGTTTGCATTTTGGAGAAGTTGAGTGAGCAGCTCCACCTACCTTTTAGAAGATCAACCAGGTACCAACCAGTTATGAAGACCTATTCAGCTTGTCCTTAATAAATACAAAGTCAGTAAAGCTTAAAAACATATGGAAGATAGCAATCATGGTTGTAATTCATCCATTTTGTTTGAGATGAAAATGTGAATATTTAGGAATTCCCATAATCCAGTAGCAGTTGGGAGCTAAATAAGGCCTCCTCATGGATTGTGGCAAAGATCTCTCTAATGGCTGCAGCTTATTGGACTTGTTAAGGGGGTGGGCAAATCTGGGGTAATTATTCTCTATGTTGCACCTTTGAGGAGAACTTCTTGTCCTAGGTTTTACTTAGCAAATGTACACTCCTTTTAATCTAATACAGTTTTTCAGTTTCTGGTTAAAAATAAAAATAAAAATAAAAAAACGCTATCATAGAAAACTGCTAATTATTTGCTATGAACTTTGAAACCTTGTCTGCATGCTCCACTCACATGCATGACTAGTGACTCGTTCGCAAGAAACCATGGAAATATCAGTTTGGACTACATGCCTGGTACGTGGTACTAGCGTCCGTGTTGCATCCAACAAATCTTGCAACTGAATAGCACTCTTAAGCTTTGTCTGCAATAAGAGAGGGATATCAATCAAAAGAAAGAAAACATCTTAAAATCTTTAAAACGTAACTGGAAAGAGTAATTAATTGCAAATCACCTCAGCCCTAGGCCTCCCACCATTGTACTTCAGCATTAGATTTAAAAGCTTTTCTTCTGTAACCTTCAACTTCACTTTCTGTTTAGGGGTTCGATCACCACTGTCAATTTGGGAAGGAGGGAAAAGAGGAGGGGGGGCACAAGAAAAGGACTTGTGAGGCTGTGAAATACGTCACATGCATGGACAGATAAACAATCCAGAAACAACAATCTTACTGACGGATGACAGCAATTACACATCTGAGCTCCTCTGATTGGCCAAACGTTCCAATAAGTCCACTCCCTTGACGAGTTAGACCCTCAGAAGGCTGAATTTCATTGACCCATGGTAGGGTTGGTGGAATTGTTGAGGAGAGATGAGGGGCCTTTGCTTCAATAAATATTTTTCTCAATACACAAGCAGTGTCATCGTAATACCTACACTAGGAAAGAGTAAGATTGCTAAAGATGGCAGAACAGTAGAGAATATTTTGCATTTGAAGCAATTGTCCCAAATAATGGATGACATGAAAGATTGGACAAGAGGGAGCACACTTGTAAGAATTCTTCACAAAACTCCATCCATTTACATCACATACATAAGACCTTCCCTCACAACGTAAGAGATCAAACCCACAAACCTGCAAGTGACATTTAAACACCATTGTTTAAATCGTAAGTGTTAAATCAATTACAAAGAATTGAGACGTGGAACAAACAATACATTTCTAGTTAGTGCAAATGCAACATAGTTTTTATAAATAATATAGGAATATCAATTTGTAGTTAAACCCAGCCACCGCCCTTTGTTGGCCTCCAGAATAGAGTAGTAATGGTACAAGATGAAGATGATATGAATAAAACAAACTATCCAAGATACCCTACTCCAGAGTATCCATTAGTGCAAAAGTGCCTTGCAAAATCCATAGCACATACCGACCTCCCCAAAAAGGAGGAGAGGTAAAAGTCTTCTTCTCTGATAATATCTCTAACTCCTTGAAAACAAAAGTAAAATTGTGGCTCAAAACTAGAGAATGGCAAGAAAAAAAAATTTAAAAAGAAAAAACCAATTTGTTTGTTTCATGAATAAAGCTGAAAAGGTCCTCAGAGCCATCCAGTAAATGAATCAAACTTCTACTTTCAAACTCATGAGAACACCTCAATCCACTACTAAAATACACCAAGTCTAATTCCAATGACATACTCTAAAGTATAATCTAGAAGAATATGGCATGGCCTAACTGATACAGTACTCTTGATTTGAAATCAAAGGGAAAAAGAGAAATACCATCTTTTATACTTTTCATATCTTGCTCCTTAGGAGTTACGACTAAGATTCAATCATCAGTATATTTTTATGCAAAGTTTCAACGTGCTTAAGCTGAATGATGAGCAACCGTAGAGTAGCTCAAATGGTTGCTTGATAAGGTACAGAAATTAGAATTTTCTTTTGTTCTATAAATGGAGTTAAGGATAAAAAGTGGGGAGCAGATTCCCTGCTGCATTACTTATTTGAAAATTTTGCATGATGGTAATCAATTTAGACCTTGCTATGTCACTCGGCAACAGCAGTCAACTGTATAGGAGTCTGATACAGGTACAACTCCCATTCTGCTAAAAATTTTGATATGATTATTTCCATAGATTTTAGACCCTAAATCAGACTATTTTAAGGTTTCAGTTGAGTCTTTTTTCCTAAATCTAACAGCCTAAACCAATTTAGCGTAAAAATATCCGGTTAATGTATAACTAGTTTGACACCATCAATAGCATGAAAACTCTAGCCTTTCACTAATTGCATTATATAACTTACGCACAATGCATATTCTTCTAGCCAAAAAGAATTAATCAATAATTATCAAAGAACATCACAACCAAGATACGAAACTTCGATTTCGCCCAAAACTTCGACCTTCAAAAATCAGAATTAATTCGGAGAAGTTTAATTCGACATGGAGAATTTTTGTAAAAATTTGCTAAATTAGAAAAGTTTAGAGAATTTTTGCATATATGCTTAAATATCTAAATTTATTGTAGTATAAGCTAAAAACTAATATAAATAGACACTTTTAATACATAAAAATATCAATAAGCGACCTAACAAAATCAATCTTGTTAAGTGAGTTGATGAATTTGAATGACGGCTTTTGGTCTTAATTTGTTTTCTTTATTTTGATATTTAATTTTGTGGTGGCTTGCTTCTCGACCATATACTTTACTAGTTTGAATTCTATCATGCTTAATTTATTAGTTTATTATTTGAATGTGTTGTTTATTAATCTTGTTTCAAAAGAGTTAACTAAAAAAAGATGACTTTAGAAAATCTTTTAATTTATTTTTAAGTTTTTATCTTATTTCGACTTTAACTATTTATTTATTTTGCTTCTTTTCTTTTTTCTTTTGGTAAAGCATATCCCATAAACTACATAATTTGTTAACTTGTTAAATTATTTTTTAAAATTTATATTGCTATGCTGGTTGATGAAGTTGAAAATAATACATAATTATTAGTGTTTTTATGTTTTTTATTGATGAAGTAACATCTTTTTTACTTCTCTGTCTAATTTCATCGAATTTTTGCTCGAATTTTTGCATTTTTTATTGAAAAACTAAACTTTTGTCGAAGTTTATCGAATTTCGTCGAAGTTGTCGAAGTTTATCGAATTATTTAGCGAATTTTTGCATTTTTTATTTTACATCCCACTTTGCACTTCGATGGTAAAAAAACCGAAAAAATTCGTCGAATTTCGCCGAAATTCGGCGAATTTTTAGTCCTTGATCACAATAGGCAGCAAAAGTTTATGAAACAGTACCATATGAACCATAGCATATTGTTAAGTAAAGATCGTAACTGCATGTTAAGTTTTCAGATAACTTTACCGACTGCCTAAATGCTATGCAAACATCTCGGGCCATTTGCTTCTCAGCTGGAGTCAATAGCACAGGATACCTCACCTGCAAAACATGCTAGCAATTTTCAAATGCACAATAAAAGACATTTCCCCTATCTTATAAGAGAGATAAAGAGAAGATAAAATGCCATGATGCTGTCCATAATTTAAGCACAGATGGTCCCTTTATGAACAGAAATGAAAAATTGACACAGAATAGGTGTGCAAAATGTACTCAAGTGTACAGGTCACTTGTTACAAATTTACAATCAACAAGAAATGCCTTTCACAGCTAAAAACATCCTCTTATTCTCGTTTGCTTGAAGAAATTTTCTATCAAAATTATTTCCCTAAAAGGTGAGATAGCCAATTAGCCATATAAATTATGATCAATTGTTGATGGGACAACTGCATTCTTTTTTTTTTTTTATAGGAAACAAGAGATTTCTTGAAAAAAAAAATGGGACAACCATATATTGAGGTGAGGCAACAAAAGATCGAAACATAAACCTCTATTTTATCTAGATAAGACTTAGAATGATTCATTTTTTTTATTTTTTTTTATTTTTTTTTTATTTTTTTTTGAAGATAGAATGATTCATTAAAATCCATAAATAAGTGAACCAAGGTCACTTCATTTCAATGTTGTCAAGGTTACACCTAGGCCACGATTAGTCCATCGCCTAGGCCAGTTGCAACTAAATCGCCTAGGTTCTACTTAAGATAGGCAAATGGTGGGGCTCTTTGAAATTTTTTTAACAGTTTATGGGGGTAAATATAAATATACAAAGTGTAAGGTTCTAAGGTTCTTTTCTCTTTATATTATTACTTATATGATTATATAGCTTCAACATTGACATAACTTACAATTCTAGTGTTATACTTAATTTTCCATAATGTAAGTTATCATTTCCTAATTCTGATTTTCTATTTTATTATTATTATATTGTTGCAAATATTTTTTTATCAGTATTACATCAAATATTACTCTTTAAATTGTTATAATTCTATTATACGCCAACATAATGTTTTTCTGGTTTTTAATTTGTGAACACAAGATTAAGAGAGTGTAAAATATAGTTAAATCTTTTATCATTACACAAAATACTTGTACATTATGGAGTATACATGTAATTATATGTGTGTGCATGTAAAAAACTAATTAATTATTAACTTATAGAGATATAAATAAATATTATTTGCAATGCTTAGGCCATTCACAGGCACCCCTTTCCAAGATGGAGAAAACACCTAGACATCACCTTGACACCTTAACAGCACTGCTTCATTTACTTTTAGCGAAGATCCTTTCTAATAAAATAAAAGAATAACAAAAGTAACCCAGTGAAATAGAACGATGATCATTCAATTCACTTCAAGTATTCCCTTTCAAAGATCTCAACAGCAATAGTAAGTCCAAACAAGTCTCGACATGTTGTTTAGGAGAATCATATCAACAAAATCCCTTATTCAAGATCTCGCAAGCAAAACCGTACATCTTGTCCATATCCTTATTTGGCCTAAAGCTCTAAGATCAGTGCTATGACCACTAGAGCAAAAAAAGATTTAGGGGATTGTTTCTCCAAAAAGATCATTACCTACATCATAAAAAAGCAAACATGCAGCTGCCTATGATACCCAAACTCAAGTACAACTGTCAAATGCAGGTATATGTCTAACAATCAAACTTATTCATTCTCAAATTACGGGATACAAAAATTTGGTCAACATGTAAACATTCAAATTGAATTACTTGGACATGAGCTATGTTTATTCCCACACCTTTACCACCTAGGTATTGCCATGATGCCTTGAAAACATTGCCCTAGGCAAACAAGAGAGTGAATAACTTCTGGGAAAATACTAACAACAGAAATGATTTTTAACTAGTTTCTTAAACTGAAGAAATACTTGAAACAAATCGGAATTACAAACATGGGGAAAAATCCATGAAATTTGCAAAAACAAATATAACAAAAAATGATAGTTTTCACCAGAATGAACAAGTGTTGGTCTCCAAACATCAAAAAATATTAACTATAATTGAGCAAAGCTCTTGGAATCATGTACTGAAAAAGGATAGCCATCACTCTTACTCATGGTTCAAAAATTCCCCGAAATTCGGCGAACTTCCACGAATTATTTCCCTTTTTTTTACCATCGAAGTGCGAAGTGGATGTAAAATAAAAAATGCAAAAATTCGACAAAAAATTTGATAAAATTCGATGAAATTCGACATAGAAGTAAAAAATATTATTTCATCAATAGAAAAGAAAAAAAAAACCAATAATTATGTATTATTTTCAACTTCATCAACCAATATAGCAATATAACTTTTAAAAAATAATTTAACAAGCTCACAAATTATGTAGTTTATGGGATATCCTTTACCAAAAAGAGAAGAAAAGAAGCAAAAATAAATATAAATAAATAAATAAAGTTGAAATAAGATAAAAACTTAAAAATAAATTAAAAGAGTTTCCAAAGCCATCTTCTTTTAGTTAACTCTTATAAAACGAGATTAAAAAAATATATTTAAATAATAAACTAATAAATTAAGCATAATGGAATTCAAACTAGGAAAGTATATGGTTGAGAAACAAGCCACCACAAAATTAAATATCAAAACAAAGAAAAGGATTTAAGACCAAAAGCCACCATTTCAAATTCATCAACCAACTTAACAAGATTGATTTTGTGAGGTCACTTATTGGTATTTTTATGTATTAAAAGTGTTTACTTATATTAGTTTTTAGCTTATACTGTTAAATACTAATAAAAGACACAAAAATGTAACGTGGTTCGGCTCCAAGGCCTACGCCCACGGGAGAAGAGAGGAAATATTTTCTTATTCTTAATAATATCTTAATGGAGGGACATCATATGTATAGACATACAAGGCTACGCACACATATAGCTATAATTACAATTTTAGTAACTGCTAAATAAAACGATTACTAAAATTATCATCTTTCCTTAAAGGAAATAAACCTTAAAGGAAATAAATCCCACAGATTTTGCTCTTCTCCACAACACTCCCGACCTCAAGCTGGTGAATAAAGGTTTACCATTCCCAGCATGGACACATTTGCTTGAAATGCAGTATGGTTTAACCCTTTAGTGAGCACATCGGCGAGCTGATTATTAGTAGACACATATGGAGTACAGATCAACCCACTATCAAGCTTCTCTTTAATAAAGTGTCTATCAATCTCTATACGCTTGATTTGATCATGTTGAACTGGGTTATGGGCAATGCTAATTGCAGATTTATTGTCACAATAGAGTCTCATAGGGCCATCCCAGTGTATCTTCAAATCTGTCAAAATTATCTGCAACCATAATAGCTCACAAACCCCTTGTGCCATTGCTCGGAATTCTGCTTCAGCACTAGATCTGGCCACTGCATTCTGCTTTTTACTTCGCCATGTCACCAAATTCCCACCAAAAAACGTACAATATCCAGTAGTTGATCTTCTGTCAACTACTGAACCAGCATAGTCTGAATCAGTATATGCTTCAAGAACCACTCCTGTGTGTCGTTTAAATAAGATGCCCTGTCCTGGAGTCCCTTTAAGTTACTGTAAAACGCGATTAGCTGCTTGCACATGAATATCTTTAAGGTTGTGCATGAACTGACTTATTACACTTACTGCATATGCAATATCAGGTCTTGTGTGAGAGAGATAGATGAGACTTCCTACTAGTCTTTGATACATCTCCTTATTAAAAGTCAACGCTTCTTCAGCTTCTCCAAGCTTGTGATTAAGATTAATAGGAGTATTCATTGGTTTGCATGTTAGCTTCCCTGTTTCTTTAAGAAGGTCTGTAATGTACTTCTGTTGAGAAATAAAGATTTCCAGTTTAGAGTGTGCCACTTCAATCCCTAGGAAGTATTTCAATCTCCCTAGTTCCTTGATCTCAAATTCCTCGTCAAACACTGCTTCAAATTTTGTCTCTCGTTGTCATTGTTTCCTGTCATGATGATGTCATCAACATATACTAATAGAGCTTTAACTCCCCGTGAAGTCAAGTGCTTAATAAACAGAGTGTGATCTCCTTGGCTTTGTCTATATCCCATATTTGTCATTACTATGGCAAACCGACCAAACCATGCCCTCGGAGATTGTTTAAGTCCATACAGGGCCTTTTTCAATTTACACACTTTATCAATGGTGTCAAATCCTGGAAGCACTTCCATATAGATTTTTTCTTCTAAATCCCCATGTAAAAATGCATTCTTTACATCAAATTGTTGCAGATCCCAGTCATAATTAGCTGCCAATGACAAAAGAAGTCTCACAGTATTCATTTTTGCAACCGGAGCAAATGTCTCTTGATAGTCCACACCATATGTCTGAGTATATCCTTTGGCTACTAATCTTGCCTTGTAGCGCTCTAGGGACCCATCTGCTTTGTATTTTACTGTATAAACTCATTTGCATCCCACAGGTTTCTTTCCTACAGGCAAGTCTACCAACTCCCATGTTGTATTTTTCTCCAGGGCTTCCATTTCCACATTCATACCTTGTTTCCAATTTGTATTAGATAAAGCCTCGGATAATGATGTAGGAGTCTGGATGTTGTTCAGGTTGGTAAGGAAACTCTTATGGGTTGGCGAGAACTTCTCGAAGGATACAACATGAGATAGTGGATACAAGGGATGTTTAGTGCATTCCCTTGTGCCCTTTCTAATGGCAATGGGAAGATCATTGTCAGGTTCAGAGGCTAAAAGATCATTGTTAGTTTCAGGAACTAATGAAATTTGTAATGAGGGTTCAGGATTTGTTACCTCATTTTCAGAGATTGGTTTAGATTCTTGAACTTACATCAGTTCAAGAGCTGCAGCTTTCTCCCTGGAGTACATTTGTCAAGTCATCCAATCCTTAGGTTCGTCATTGGGTACAGAGGGTGTAGGAGATTCGGGTTTGGTTTGTTGGAGGTTAAAGGGGCCAAAAAGATCAAAAGGGTTATCAAGGGAGTTTCGATCCTTATCTTCCATGATGACACTCTCCCCCGGAAGAGGAGCGGAAAAATAGGGCTCAGATTCACAGAAAGTGACATCGGCAGAGACAAAGAATTTCATTGATGGCGGATGATAGCATTTATATCCCTTTTGAGTTGAAGAGTATCTGACAAAAACACACTTGAGAGCTCTGGGGTCCAACTTCCCCCTGTTGGGTTGGTGAACATGGACAAATGATACACACCCAAATATCTTAGGTATAAGATTATTGGAGATTTTGAGCTTAGGGTAAAATTGACATAGCTTTTCCATAGGACTTTTGAAACCAAGGGTCCGGGATGGTAGGTGGTTAATAAGGTGTGTTGCAGTAAGGACAGCTTCCCCCCAATAGGACTTGGGCATAGTATTCTGAAATAAAAAGGCTCGGGTTGTATCAAGCAGGTGGTCGTTTTTTTTTTCAGCAACTCCATTTTGTTGTGGGGTGTGAACACAGGATGATTCATGAAGGATCCCCTCGTTTTGGAAGTAATTGGTCAATGTTTGATTAAAATAGTCTCTAGCATTGTCAGATCGAAATCTCTTGATTTTAGCACCAAACTGGGTGCGTATCATGTTATGGAAGGTAGGAAGAACAAAGCTCACATCGGATTTTCGTTTCAAAAAGAATATCCACGAGACTCTAGTACAATCATCAATGAAGGACACAAACCATCACGCTCCAGAAGCATTAGGTATTGGAGAGGAACCCCAAATATCACTATGAATGAGATCAAAAGGATCTGAACTTCTTTCATTACTAAGTGGAAAAGATATACGCTTGTGTTTCGCAAGTTCACACACTTCACAATGAAAATCTTCAACATTGAGAGACTTAAACAAAAAAGAAAACATGATTTTAAGGGTTCGAAAAGAAGGATGGCCAAGGCGGCGATGATGGAGCCATAGCTTTTCTTTATTGGAAAATTTGTGCTCGGAGAGAAATGAAGTGTTACTCTTGATAGGATGTACTGGTGTCTCAAGGTAATACAACCCGTCCTGTTCCTTAGCATGTCCAATCATCGTCCCCAAGTCCTGGTCTTGAAATGCACAATAAGTAGGGAAGAAGGTTACATTACAACTCAGATCATGGGTCAGTTTTTTAATGGAGATAAGATTAGTAGATAGTTTAGGAACATGAAGAACATTTCTGAGTGTAAGGGTGGGGCTGATGTGAACATCACCTATACCAGCAACTGTGGTTAAGGATCCATCAGCTGTGGCTATTTTTCGACTACTAGGACATGGGTTGTAGGTATGAAATATATTGGGAGAATTGGTCATGTGATCAGTAGCACCAGAATCTATAACCCAAGGGTTAGCAAAAGACTTATCCGAGATGTTAAATCCAATAGAAATAGAAAAGTTACCTGAATGGGCCAATGAACACGTACCTGAGGGTTTGTCCAGTGTGCCAAGCAATCTTTCAATGTCGTCTTGGCTGAATCCTTCTGGCACCGTTTCAGAAGTAACCGACATTTTTCTTTTTCCCTTTTTTTTATTTTATTTTATAGGTTACAAACTCAAAAAAGAAAAATAAAAGAAAAATAAAAGAAGAATATCAGATGAAGACAAAGAAGGCGAACCAGGAGCTGCAGATGGCGATGGAGATTAGAGAGATGTAGTGATGCGCAAGAGAGATATGTGAGAGAGATGCGGGAGAGACGACGAAGATCAGTAGCAACGTCAAAGATCAGCAATGGTGGGTTCGAGGAGCGGCAACTGAAACACAATAGCAATGGAGACGAAGGCGTCGAAGACGATTAGGATATCGGCAGTGCCGACGAGGAAGACGTCGTAGTCGATGGTGATATAGTGGCAGTGATGAAGACGTACGCACCAATCAACAACACGAATAATGGCGATGAAGGCCAACGAGGAAGGTTCCGGCAATGAAGGCCAAAATAAAACAATTTCGACGATGAAGGTCGGAAGAAAAGAAAAATTTCCCAGTTGTACGAGCTTCTCTTATACCAGTTAAATACTAATAAAAGACACAAAGACGTAACGTGGTTCGGCTCCAAGGCCTACGTCCACGGGAGAAGAGAGGAAATATTTTCTTATTCTTGATAATGTCTTAATGGAGGGACACCATATGTATAGACATACAAGGTTATGCACACATATAGCTATAATTACAATTTTAGTAACTGCTAAATAAAACGACTACTAAAATTATCATCTTTCCTTAAAGGAAATAAACCTTAAAGGAAATAAATCCTTAAAAGAAATAAATCCCACAGATTTTGCTCTTCTCCACAACCTATACTACAATAAATCTAGATATTTAAGCATATATACAAAAATTCTCTGAACTTCTTTAATTTAGCAAATTTTTACAAAAATTCTCCATGTCGAATTAAACTTCTCCGAATTAATTCCAATTTTCAAGTGACTGAAGTCAAGTCGAAATCGAATTTTCGATCCTTGCTCTTACTTGGTTGTGATGCATCACAAAAAAAAAAAAAAAAGATTCAAATTTAATTTGAAATGAGAACTGATATTTAGAAACAACATGCTTCACAATTTGCACAGAGGGATGCTCAAGACACCAATGCCAATCAAACAAAGAAACACCTTCACCAGCCAACACGAGCCTAGATTGACCATTTCTATATATGATTTCGACCCATACTATGTGGACAAGCCATTGTTAGTGCTAGCTTGATATACATTGTTGGGCCTATACCTATTAGCTATAGCTTTTACGTCAAGTGGTTTCTAATATAGTATCAAAGCTCAAGTTCATAAAGAGGTCTTGGGCTCACTTCTCTTTATTGGCATTTGCATACTCCTCATTGACATGGTATATGTATAATTCTTCTATCTCCCTTCTCTTTCACCACATGCAAGATGGGGTTGCACGTGAGGGGGAGTGCTAGTGACAGCTTGATATGCATTATTATTGATGGGCATCTCTACCTGTTAGTTATAGCTTTTAGGTGAAATGGTTTTTAATATTATTGTGTCATGTCATGCCAATGCAGATACCTTGATTGGAGTGAAGAGTTCTAGTAACAAAAGTCAAGAAACTAGAAGTAACAAACAAAGGAAAGAAATCAAATAAACACAAATACAAGGATAGCTACACTCATTAGCAAGAATGCCAAGACAACTTCACTACAAAAAATATGTTAGTGATAGCTTTTGAGTTCAGGAATATCTTAACAAAACAATATATAACAGTTCTAATATATCAATCCTTTGCCCCAAGACCCTAATATACTCAAAAGGTCATGTTCTCTCTTTAACTATAGAGAAGAACTACTTTACATAATTCTAACATGTCAGAAATATGTCACAACCAAGAAGTGACTGAGTCAAGTTCAAGGCAACACCAAGTCAAGATTGAAGTGCAACTAGGTTTGCATAGATAGGTCCAAATTCAATTCATACAAATAAATTTCCACATACTCAAATTTCCTCATCCTCAACTTAAAACTCAATATATTTCCTTGGAACATGCACCTAGAATAGCATTGACAATTTGAATTGACCCAGAGGTCAGATTTTAGCATTCTGCTTGTCTAATTTAAAGAGGGTACAGATATCAATATGATAAAACCAAACCAAGTACAGAGAAAACAAAGGTCAGATTTTAGCATTTTGCTTGTCTATTATAAATAATAATAATAGCACTAAAGCAAACAAAAAAGAAAAGGAGCACTGAATGTAACGGCAAAAAAACTAAGAAAGAAAAGATGTTATGATGAAGGTAAAGAAACAGCAGAACAGAAAAAAAGATCAAAAAATTATAAATTTTCAATCACAATGATATTGGTAAATATGTAAGGCAGATTACTTCTTTTCCATCAGGATTCCTCATAACCACGCCATCAACAACTGGAGACTTTCTTGCCTCAGCATGTGCATATTCAGGACCAACTGTATAGACCTATAATGTCAAGACAAGAAGTTCAAGTTCTCATATTCTTATTGAAAGAAAAATCAGAGACATGGGAAGTAAGGAAAAGTTCTGTGAAAATGGTACTTTATGACTACTTTATAAAAAGGTGGGTTTAACTTTACAAATAACCACTAATTGGTCAAATTTACAAATAAGAACTAAGATGTGACTTTATATATGCAATTTCTTCATAGTTTCCCCTTTCTTGCAATTGTATAATTTCCTTTGAGAAAGAAAAGAAAGAAAATAACAAATTAATCAACTAATGTCTTTACAAATTACTGAAAAACATAAGCATTGTAAATGAAAGCTATGAGAGAGCATATAAGTAAATTAATAAAATATCTTTCCAGGGTGAAAAATAACAAAGTAATTATAAATTGATGATAAATATCAGGTCAGGGAGCTTATACACAAAAAGAAGAATAAGCTCAATCTTAGGCTAATGACATAGAATGAAAAAGACAATTCCCTTAAGGTGCAAATGAAGCTGATAATAATGAGTACAACAAAATGAAGTTCCATGTATGGTTCCAATACCTTCACATCTGTTCCTCCAGTTGGCATGAACTCTTCATATATATAAGAGCCTTCACGTCTCACTCTTCTAACCTCTGGATTGAACTCACTTGATCGATTACCAATCTGTAATATGATTCAACATAGTCATGTCACATCCTACAAAAATGATTGTCACCTATCTTACTTACTTTGTACAAAACATTTTAAATGAGATTATGAGAAAAAATCATTTCAGGAACAATTTATAAGCCACTATGATATCTTTTAACGTATTCTTTCAATTGTAATAATACTCCCAGTATTGTCACAAATGTTTTCCACAGCCACGGGTATCTTCACCATTTAGTATTGAGAATGCTTTCTTGAATGGAAATTACATGAAGTTATACTGTATACGTAACCGCAAAAGTTATGGAGCGGGTTGAGTATTGATTTCAACATTCCCTTCAATATTTTCTTGAACATGGAAGAAATCTTTTCTTCCAGTAGGTTGGCAACAGATCAAGAAGAACAATCAAATTTTGGATGGCAGCAGTCATAGCAGTTGTTGGTCGATTTGGCTTGAGATGAACCAGATTTGGCTTAATCTGGGATAAGCTTTGTTTCCGAGTTTTCAGTTGGATAGCAGAGGGGAAACTCAGCCATGGTGTTTATATGTTGGAAGTAGTAGAGAGGAGGGGTAGACTTCTGCAACAGTCTCTTTTTCCTTTTTCGCTAGTGGCTGGAGGACTTCTTGTCCTCCTTGCTAGTTGTATCTCTTTTTTTTTACTTATAAAATTGTTTCTTCTCAAAAAAAAAAATGCATCACCACCTCTACATCTTCCTCACACATCAAATCCTTATATGCCCTAAATCAATCTCCTCACGAATGGTTTGAGAAGTTTAACTATACACATCAACATCTTGAGTTCCTTTGTTTCAACTATGACTCTTACCTTATTTATATGTTACATGAAGGATGTTTTTGTTTCTATTCTAACTTCTATGGCAATACAGAACACAGATTATAATGTGAGAGAATTATTCAATGTCACAAAATTGAAACAGCAGTTTCTATTTGATTCTTGAGATTAAAATATTGGGTCATAAATTATTATTGTATCTACTCCCTGTGGTTAGTTACTTTCTCAATGCCCATATATTGTTGACATCATAAACAAAGTTCATATAGCTGACAAGAAGCCAATAGCCACACCTACAAAACCCAACTACAAGCTGATCTTAAATGATGTCCTCCCTAATGCCACCACTCTGAATATTTTTGGTTCTTTGGCTTATCCAATAACAACTCAGTCCAATATTACTTATACAGTGCATGTTATTAGTCATTTCAGCTTTACTTCCCACACTACTCATTCATTAGTGGTTCTACTCATTCTTTGACATGAAAGAGAATAATTATTCTATAGCTTACATTTCTTTACAAAGTCAAACTTATTTTGAAATAAATTGGATCAGAAAATGTCCTTAATAACGGTTGGAACTCTATCACAAGTCACTACATATTTTTGGAGAAGTCACTACTCTCCAACAAAAGTATGAAAGAAAAACTCTCTCCTAGGGAGTCTTAGAAAAATAAGAAACCATGTCCATTTTCTTAACTAATTATGTTAAGTTGCTGAAGATTAGGCCCTTGATAGAGCAGAGTGGAGAAAGCAAATTCATGTAGCAAACCCCATATAGTTAGGAAAAGGCTTTCCTAAGTTGAGTATTCTAAGCAGCTGAGGGTGGTTCATTCATTTTATGTTTATGTTTGACAATACAATTTGTATATTCATGCTTATTTGAGGGAATGGTTGTGGCTCATACATTTCATTTGTTATTCAGTTTGTCTTTGATTTACATGTGCATTCGCACGTGCTAATTTATTCAAGGAACCACCAACCTCAGCTTGTCTAACTCATCCTTCTAGGTTTCAACATTCACTATCATGCCATCTTCTAGTGCTATCCTTGATTGTAACCTATCTTATATATGAATAAATTATATTCCTTGTTTCTGCTCAAAAAAAAAAAACCTATCATGCCATCTTATCTTGGGACCAAGAGTTTCTTTAACAATTGCTACATTTATCCAGTATATCCTCATTGAATCATCCTTACACCCACCAATAACTCAATATTGATTTTTCACCACATGAAAATCTCGAAAGGGTTCAAATGAGTAATTCTATTATAGTTATGAAGAAGAGTATGGGAATTTCTTTGAATCATTTAGCTCACGGGTCCTTCCTTGTTTGGCCATGGGCTTTATTACTCCAACATGATGATTTATTTATGACCATCCTTAACTTCAATCACATATTCAATATCATTTGTTCAACTCACGCCAACATTTATGTAATGGTAAAAACGTAAACAATTTAAACAAATCAGGAGGACCAAGTGGCATCCAATTACTGTTGCGGAGAAGAGAGAAATCTATGGAATTGGTTACTATTTACAGAAAATATTATATTTTTAGAAGTTGTCATATTTAGCAGATACTAAATTTGTAATAGTTACTATGTGCGTATGCAGCCCTGTATGTCTATTTATACGGTGTTCTCCCAATGAGACACCACGAATAAGATTTATCCCTCCTCTTCTCCCATGGACATAGGTCATTGAGCCAAACCGCATTAAATCTGTCTTTTTTATTTTACAACATGATATCATAGCCTTAGGCTCAAACAATTGGGAATTTTTTTTCAACCTCTATTGTCGGAATTTTCTTTGTCAGCCTTCATCGTCGGAATCTTCTTCGTCGGCCTTCATCGCCATTAAACGTTAACTTTCGTACTAACAGAATCGCCTCTGTTGGTATTGTTCTTCGCCTTCACCGCTGTTGCACCGCCGCACTACCCCGTCATTGCTGCTACTCCATCTCCATCGTGGTTTGTTGTCGTTGTTGTCTTTCCGCCGCTGTTTTTTTTTTTCATCGTCACTGCTATTACTCATCACCACTATCGATTTATTCGTCGTCATTGCTACTGCTGCTCATTGTTGTCGTTGTCGTGCCCCCCGTCGCTGCTACTGCTGTCGTGCCCCCCACCGCTGTTGCTGCTGCTACTGCTACGATTCTCTTCTTTCGTCTTCTTCTCTTCTTTTGTTTTTCGTCTTCTTTCTTTCTTCTGTTTTAGTACCCTTTTGTGGAGTCCGAGGAAGTAGTATCCAATCGCAAGACGAGGGAGCTACAGAATATTTAATCAACCTACAAACTCAATGGGAAAAATTACTTGAAGTGGTCTCAACTAGTCCGTACTTTTTTTGAAAAGTAAAGGAAAACTAAGTCATCTTCTGGGTACTAGGCCGCAAAAAGGAGATCCTAAGTTCGTAGGATGGGAAAAGGAAGACTCAATGATTATGGCATGGCTGTGGAATTTGATGACACCAGAGATCAGTGATACTTGTACGTTTTTGACAACAGCTAAAGATATATGGGATGCCATTCACCAAACATACTCCAAGGCACATGATGCAGCCCAAGTGTATGAAATAAAGGTCAAGACAGGAGCCGCGAAACAAGGGAATAAAACAGTTATGGAATACGCCAATCTGTTGAAGAACTTGATCATTATCGATGCATCGAGACTAAGTGCCCTAAAGATGCAGTCATCATGAAGAATTACATAGAGAAAGACCGAGTGTACGATTCCTTGGCTAGCCTCAATTCTGAGTTCAACCAGGTGCGGGTTCAGATACTTAGCAAGGAGTTGCTAACTTTAAATGAAACCATCTCACTTATCCGAGCCGAAGAAAGTCGAAGAAGTGTTATGCTTGAACCTCAGAAGATGGAAGGCTCCACTTTAGTTGCCAATCAGGGCAGTGATCAGAAAACAGGCAACCCACGAGTTGAAATCAAAGGTACAACATCAAGATAACAAGGACAACCTATGGATATGGTGTACCTATTGCCAGAAGGTCAGGCATACTAGGAAGAAGTGTTGGAAACTTCATGGTAAGCCGTTGACATCCTGTAAAGAATGAGGATGCAAAGGAGGACAGTAGAAAAACAGTGAACAGGCACACTTATCCACCGAACAGCCTGTGGCCAAAAACTCTCTAAAGCAAATGGGTCTCAATCGTGATGAGATTGAGCGGTCACGCACTCTACTTGGCACTCTTGAAAAACCCTCAGGTACCTACTCATTGGCACATTCAGGTGAGTTCCCTATTTCTATTGGATTCAAAGTCTCCGATAAATCATTTGCCAACTCCTGGATTATAGATTCTTGAGCCACTGATCACATGACCAACTCCTCACATATATTTCATACCTATAACACGTGTCCAAGTAGTCGAAAAATAACTACAGTCGATGGATCCTTGGCCACAGTTGCAGGCATAAGAGATGTTCACATTAGCCCTACACTTACACTTAGAAATGTATTGCATGTCCCAAAGCTATCTACTAATCTTGTCTCCATACAAAAGCTCACCCATGATCTAAGTTGTAATGTGATTTTCTATCCTACTCATTGTGTCTTTCAAGACCAGGATTTGGGGAAGACGATTGGACTTGCTAAGGAACAAGATGGGCTATATTATCTTGAGTCATCAGCGCACCTTATGAAGAGCACATCCTCATTTTTATCTGAACAACATCTTTCCAATAAAGACAAAATCTAGCTTCATCACCGCCGACTTCAGCATCCTTCCTTTAGAACCCTTAAGGTTATGTTTCCCTCTTTATTTAGGAAATTAGATAGTAAAAGTCTTCATTGTGATGAGTGTGAATTGGCCAAACATAAACGTGTACCTTTTCCAATTAGCAATGAAAGAAGTTCTAATCCCTTTGGTTGTGTTCATAGTGATATTTGGGGACCATCTCCCATTCCTAATGTTTCTGGCGCACGTTGGTTTGTGTCTTTCATTGATGATTGTACTAGAGTCTCTTGGATCTTCTTACTAAAACAAAAATTTGATGTGAATTTTGTTCTCCCGAATTTTCATCATATGGTGCAAACTCAATTTGGAACCAAAATCAAGAAATTTCTATCTAACAATGCCAAAGACTATTCTAATCAAGTTTTGACTCCATACTTTCGAAAGGAAGGAATCATTCATGAATCCTCATGCGTTAACACTCCACAACAAAATGGCGTCGCTGAGAGAAAAAATAGCCACCTCCTGGATACAACTCGAGCTTTCCTATTTCAGAACAATGTACCTAAGTCCTATTGGGGGGAAGCAATCCTAACTGCTACACATCTCATCAACCGACTCCCTTATCGGGTCCTTGACTTTAAGACTCCCATGGATTTACTATCCCAGTTTTATCCTACCCTTAGAACATCGAACAACCTTGTTCCTAAATTCTTCGGGTGTGCATCCTTTGTCCATATTCACCATCCAAACAGGGGAAAGTTAGATCCAAGAGCTCTCAAATGCGTGTTTGTGGGGTACACCTCAACTCAAAAGGGGTACAAATGCTACCATCCTCCATCTAAATTTTTTTTTGTCTCAGCGGATGTCACTTTCAATAAATGTGAGTCTTATTTCCCCGCTCCTTCTCTTCAGTGGGAGAACTCCATAATGGAAGACAAGGATCGGGGCGATTCTTTCCTCGATAACCCTTTTTCCATTGACCTCCAACAATCTACACCTCAGTCATCCATACTCGAGTCATCTGCATCTTCAGAACGCAGTGATGACCAAAGTGGTGAACTCGAGTTGCCTGCTCTTGAGAATCGAATGACTAGACAAGTGTACTCAAGGAAGAAAGCTACAATCCCTGAACCTATGCAACTCCAAGAATCAGAATCAGCTCCTAGAAATGAGGTGACAGTCTCTGACTCTCTCTTGCAAACCTCTTCGGAACCTCAACCTGAAATAGACACTGATCAGAACTTCCCCATTGCCATTAGGAAGGGAACTAGGAAGTGCACTAAACGTCCCTTGCATCTACTCTCCCATGTTGTGTCATTTGAAAAAATTTCAACGCCTCATAAGAGTTTTCTTATAAGCTTGAACTGTATTCAAATCCCTACCTCTTTAACCAAGGCTTTATCTAATGAACATTGGAAACAAACCATGAATGTGGAAATGGAAGCCATGAGGAAAAATGATACTTCGAAGTTGGTAAACTTGCCTGCAGGAAAGAAACCCGTGGGATGTAAATGGGTTTACACGGTAAAATACAAAGTAGATGGGTCCCTGGAGCGCTACAAGGCAAGATTAGTAACCAAAGGATATACTCAGACATATGGTGTGGACTATCAAGAGACATTTGCTCCAATCGCAAATATGAATACAGTGCGAATTCTTTTGTCATTGGCAGCTAATTATGACTGGGATTTACAACAATTTGATGTAAAGAATGCATTCCTACATGGAGATTTAGAAAAAGAGATCTATATGGAAGTACCTCCCGGATTTGGAGATAGCCTAGCCACTGATAAAGTGTGTAAATTGAAGAAAGCCCTATGTGGGCTTAAACAGTCTCTGAGGGCATGGTTTGGTCGGTTTGCCAAAGTAATGACAAATATGGGATATAAGCAAAGCCAAGGAGATCACACCTTGTTTATTATACACTCAGCTTCAGGGGGAGTTACAGTTCTATTAGTGTATATTGATGACATCGTCATGACAGGAAACAATGAGAACGAGAGACAGAAGCTGAAGCAGTATTTGACCAAGGAGTTTGAGATCAAGAAATTAGGGAGGTTGAAATACTTTCTAGGGATTGAAATGGCACACTCTAAACAGGAAATCTTTATTTCTCAACAGAAATATATTACTGATCTCCTTAAAGAAACAAGGAAGTTGGCATGTCAACCGGCAAGTACACCCATTGATCCTAATCACAAGCTTGGAGAAGTTGAAGAAGTTACTGCCGTAAATAAGGAAATGTATCGGAGGTTGGTTGGGAGACTCATCTATCTATCTCATAAGAGACCTAATATTGCATATGCAATGAGTGCGGTAAGGCAATTTATGCACAATCCCAAAGAAATTCATCTGCAAACTACTAATCGTGTGTTACAGTACCTTAAAGGGACTCAAAGACAGGGCATTCTATTTGAGCGACACACAGGGATAGAACTAGAAGCATATACAGATGTTGACTACGCTAGCTCAGTCACTGACAGGAGATCGACCACTGGGTATTGTACCTTTCTTGGTGGGAATCTAGTAATGTGGCGTAGTAAAAAGCAAAATTTAGTGGCTAGATCAAGTGTCGAAGCAGAATTTAGAGCAATGGCCGGCCCAAGGGATCTGCGAGCTATTGTGGTTGAAAATTATTTTGGAAGACCTCAAGATTAAGTGGGATGGTCCCATGTGACTCTATTTCGACAATAAATCTGCCATCAGCATAGCACATAACCCAGACACTTTATTAAGGAGAAACTCGACAGTGGACTAATTATTACTCCATATGTGTCTACTCATCATCAAATAGCGGATGTACTCACCAAATGACTAAGCAGTACTACATTTCAAACAGTTGTCTCCAAGCTGGAAATGGTAAACCTTTATTCACCAGCTTGAGAGGGAGTGTTGCAGAGAAGAGAGAAATCTATCGGATTGGTTACTATTTACAGAGAAGATTAGGCCTCGTTTGATATAGGATTTAAAAACAATTTTATGTTTTTATACCTAAGATTCTTCAAAAACTTATTTGGTTGGGATGTTTTCAGAATATTTAAATAGTGTATTTAAATTTAACTTTAAAATTAGTGAAGAAAACAAGAATATAATAAAAAGTTGTTTTCCTTGTTTTCTAAAAATGAACTTTAAAAACTACTTTTTGAATACTTGTTTTTAAAAACTATTTTTAAATTGAATACCAAATAGGCCCTTATATTTTTAGAAGTTTTCACATTTAGCATATACTAAATTTGTAATAGTTACTACGTGGGTGTGCAGCCCAGTATGTCTATTTATACAGTGTTCTCCCATTGAGACACCACGAATAAGATTTATCCCTCCTCTTCTCCCGTGGACGCAGGCCATCAAGCCAAACCACATTAAATCTTTGTCTTTCTTATTTTACAACAACTACAAATGGGAGATAGTAGAGAAGAATGTTTAGACCAAAGAAAATATCTTTGAAAATCGAATGAGGCAGAGGGGCCTTCCCTAGGGTGGGAAGGATACAAGTTTACGCAGAAGGTTAAGACTGTGAAGTCCAGGCTTCATGGGTGGGGTGAGGAGATCATTGGGTGGGAAGTTGTGAGGAGAAAAGAGCTTGAGGGCTTAGTACTGGAGTTAGGCAAAAAAGAAGGGGGCCCTGAATGGAATAAGGTTTTGGCTCGTGACAGGTCGATTGCCAAAGCAAAATTGTGGAAACTATGTGTGAATGAAGATAGGACAGCTATTCTCAAGTCTAGGGTTCGGTGGTTCAAGGATGGTGATGCTAATTCCAAATTCTTCCATAGAATTATGAGTGGTTGAACGACTATTAACACCATTTTTAGATTGGAGAGGGATGACGGAACAATCTTAGAAGGGGGAGATGAGGTTGTGGATGAGATTATTGAACATTTTCGAGGCGTCTATTCTAGAAGTGGGTGCCGAGTGTGGGGGGTGGAGGAAATTGAGTGGTGCCCAATTAGGGAGGCGTTGAGAGATGAGATTGAACAGCCATTTGATGAGGAGGCGGTTAAACAAGCAGTGTTTGAATGTGAGGGTTCCAAGGCTCCTAGGTCGGATGGTATGACTATGTGTTTCTTCCAAAGTTGTTGGAACATTGTTAAGAACGACCTCATGAAGGTGTTGGTGGAGTTCTTTCACACTGGGGTCATCAATGGATGTACTAATGAAACATATATTTGCCTAATTTCAAAAAAGACGGCGTCTTTGTCCTAGTGAGGATAGGGATGTGTTGTCTTTAGTTAATCTACTCGAGGGTTGTTATCTGTCAGGGGATGAAGATAGGGTCACTTGGCCATGGGAAACGTCGAGGTCCTTTTCCACAAAGTCATTTCATGCATCTATTCTGAACGTGTCAAATATTCTTCCATACATTTATCATAATTCTATCTAGAAAGCACAGGTACCATAAAAGATAAAATTCCTTGGGTGGGTAGCTTCCCTTGGGAAGATGAACACCGGAGATATGTTGCAAAAAAGGATGCCTCATATGCATTTATCCCTATACTGGTGTTATCTTTGCAGACAGGATTTTGAATTTGTTGGTCGTGTGTGTTGGCGGTACCCTTTTGCTAGGGAGATATAGAGTAGATGGCGCTTCCATTTTCCTGTTATGTCAATAGAGGTCATGGAGGATGAAGATACAAACATATTTCCTTTTATGAATAGTGTTCAGGCCTCATAGAAAGAACATTGGAAGGTGGTCTGTCTTGCAAATCTATGGTCTCTATGGAAGGAGTGGAATAACCGTGTGTTCAATGATGAGATGTGCTTGGCTGCTAAAGTGCGGGAGAACTATCACCTCTTAGCTTCTTTTTGGATGGCCAATAGTAGTTTGTCTAAAGGCTATGCATTAGGTGATTGGATTAGAGGATGGGGCAATTTTGTATCGCAGTAGGTTGGGACTGTGTTCCTGCTCCATCCTAGATGTACAATTTTCTATTTCTTTTTATTCTCATACATATATATACCATTTTATAGTTTCTTTAAAAAATAAAAAATAAAAAAGACAGCGTCTAGAAGGGTTGCAGACTTTAAGCCTATTAGCCTCACCACATGCTTCTATAAGATTATTGCTAAGGTATCGGCGAACAGGTTGAAAGGTGTTTCAAGACACGGTCTCTATGAACCAAATGGTTTTTGTAAAAGGACGCCAAATCATTGATGTTGTACATGTTGCTAACGAGTTGGTGGAGGATTATAGATCCAAAAAGAAGGCGGGGGCATGACTTTGCCAAAGCATACAACATGGTCAATTGGGATTTCCTTGATTAGGTGTTGAAGATGAAGGGGTTTGGCTCGAGATGGAGGAAGTGGATGCAGGGTTGTTTACGATCTGTATCTTATTCAATTTTTATCAATGGAAGGCCTCGGGTAAGATTGTGGGGGAAAGGGGGATTAGATGGGGCGGCCCACCGTCCCTTTCCTGTTTACTATGGTGGTGGATGTGTTGGGGAGGATGTTGGATAAGGCTAAAGAGGCAAGATTGGTCTCAGGTTTTGCGGTTGGTCGTGGGAATGTGGAGGTTACCCATCTCCAATTCGTTGATGGTACATTGATTTTTTTGGATGGAAGTGAAAGTTGTATCCATAATGCATCCATGGTTGTAAAGTGCTTTTGTTGGGTTTCAGGTATGGTTATTAATATGGCCAAGAGTTAGCTGGCAGGCATTAATGTTTGTCATGATTGGCTGAGGGAGATGGCGAGCCAAATCGGATATTCCACTTGTGCTCGGCTTATGAAATATTTGGGAATGCCCTTAGGAGGTAATCCCTCAAAGATTGACTTTTGGGATCCAGTTATCCCTAAGGTAACAAGAAGACTTGATGGTTGGAAATGAAGTTTTTTATCCAAAGGCGGTAGACTTACTTTGATTAAGTTTGTATTGGATGCTCTCCCTACCTATTACTTGTTAGTGTTCCAATACCAGTGAAGGTGGCGGATCGAATTGAGAAGTTAATGAGGGATTTCTTATGGGGAAACGACGACAAGATGCATGGGTCCCACCTTGTGGCATGGAGCATTGTACAGAGGAAGATTGAGCAAGGAGGATTGGGTATAGGAAATATATCCCTCAGAAATAAAGCTTTGGTAGGGAAATGGTTATGGAGGTTTCCATGTGAGGACCAATTATGGGGGAAGGTCATTAGTAACTATGTTACCTGGACTCGGGTATGGGTGTTAAATACGGGTACATATCTAGAGGTCCGACTTGTTCATTTTCAAATTTTGGGATAGGGAGACTCGGCTATATTATATGTTATTCTTTCCTTTTTTTCTCTTCTTTTTACTCATTTATTGTCCGTTTTGTTCCCCCAGTTAAGTGAATTTCACCTATTAGTTATTATATGTTTTCATACTCTCTTCTTTCCATTGGAGAATCTATATAGTAATATTCTAAAATCTAAAGTGTTGGACACATATCCCATACCCATGTCGTATCATGAAGTGTCAGACACGGGTACGTCGGGCTAAAGTAAAAAGTTCAGGTAACATAGATTAGTAGTAGGCATGGGCTTCGAGATAACCAAAGGGATGTTGGGTTAGCCAATAGAGCCACATATAGAAGCCCATGGAAATTCATATCATTTGTGTATCTGTTGTAAAATAAACAAGACAAAGATGTAACGTGATTCGACTCAATGGCCCACATCCACGGGAGAAGAGGAGGAAATTATTCTTATTCGTGGTGTCTCAATGAAAGAACACTGTATAAATAGACATACAGGGTTGTACACGTACATAGTAACTTTTACAAATTTAGTATCTGCTAAATATGACAACTCCTAAAAGTAATCTTCCCTGTAAATGGCATCTCCTAAGAGTAATCTTCCCAGTAAATGGCAAGTTCGCAACTCCTAAAAGTAATCTTCCCTGTAAATGGCAACACAATCCCATAGATTTCTCTCTTTTCCGCATCAGTATCCCATCTTTTTACCCTTGATTAGACTTAAACTTGGGAAGGAGGATTCAATTCGTTTTTGGAAGGACTTACGGTATGGGAGTGATACCTTTCAAACACTTGTCCCTAATCTTTATCACCAATCTTCATTCCATAACAAACTTGTTATTGATTTTGTGAGGAATCTGGGAGAAACCACCTTGTCTTGGGACCTACATTTGGGAAGGAACATCCTTCCCAAGGAGGAGGGAGATGTGTTGTCCTTAATCAATTTGCTTGAGGGTTGTCATTTGTCTAGGGATAACGATAGAATTTCTTGGCCATGGGATCCTTCGGGATTATTCACCACAAAATCCTTCCATTCAACTATCCTTAGTGACTCTGATGTTCCTCCTTTCTCCTACCATAATGTTATTTGGAAAGCTCAAGTACCATCAAAGGTTAAATTCTTGGGGTGGGTTGCTTCCCATGGGAAGATGAACATAGGGGACAGGCTGCAAAAAAGGCTTTCATATATGTGTCTATCTCCATATTGGTGTTACCTTTGTAGACAGGAGTCGGAGTCAGTTCGACACATATACAGGGGGTGCTCGTTTACTGATGAGGTTCGAAGTAGATGACGCTATCACTTTCCTGTCATGAGTGGTGATGATGTGGAGGAAAATAATATAAATATTTTTTCCCTTTCTGAACAGTGTTCAATCATCATGGAGAGATCACGGGAAAGTGGTGTGTTTGGCAGTTTGTCGTCTTTATGGAAGGAGCGGAACAAATAGGTGTTTCACGATGAGCTATATCCAGCGGCCAAGGTGTGGAAGAATTCCTACCTTTAAGCATCCTTTTGGGTTGCAAATAGCAATTTGGTAAAAGTTTATGCGTGAGGAGATTGGCTTAGAGGGTGGGGCAATTTTGTATAGCCATAGGGTTATGATCGGGTTGGCAAGTTGTTGTACAGATTCTTGACTCTTTTATTTATAAATATATACTACCCTTTTAGATTCTTTAAGAAAAAAAATGAGGCAGATGCCCGAAGACAAGCAGAGCCTGGAGGCTATCAAAAACCGCCTTAAGGCGTATGCCTCATAATATCCTCTTGAAGCATATGCCTCACCTATGAAGCATACACCTAAAGACTTACGCTTCAAAGCTATGTGAGGCTTAAACCTCACTACATGCGAACATAAGGCCCAACCTAAGCCCCTTTCTCTATTTTTACAATTTCCTATTTTTCCCTAAACACCCCAACTAATATTAGAATAAACATGCTAGTTCTTTTTCTTTCTTGAATTCATACCCTTAATTATTTAAGAGAGATTCAAGTTTTGAGACTCGAAGCCCATTTTTTATTTACATTCTCTAATTTTGTCTAAGACACTTCAACTGATATTAGAATAAACATGCTAATTTCAAGATTTTTTTTTATTTTTTTGAAAAGAAACTAGGGAAAATAAATATAAATAATAAAAGAGGGAGCACATAGCGAGGAATACTTTGCTCCCTCATTGTGGTCCATTGTGTCTTAATAATGCAGATAGTGCAGTTCACCTTTTTTTCAGATGCTCTTTCTCCTTGAAACTATGGAGGGAATGGAAATCAAGAATTGGAGACGGCTGCTCCTTCCCAACCTCAAGTGAGGAATGCCTGACAGTGGGTCACATTCGTGGTCTAAAGGGCAACCATATTAAAGAGATGAGGACGGCGAATCTCGCTACAATGTGGATGATTTGGCTTGAGCGTAATAACTGTATATTTGATGGCATCTCTAGGACTGCGAAGGACGTGTGGAATGGTGTTGTCTTGTTGGCTAGTTCCTGGCTATTGGGTTATAGACTTAATGAAGATTTTTCCATTAACAACTGGGTTAGGAATTGGGGCCAATGTATGATGTGAGATGAGGTTTTGGTGCGTGGATGTATTTTGATAGGTTGGGGTTGTTGTCGTTATGTTGTGATTGTGTTGTCTTGCTTTTACTTTTTCTCTTTTTGAGACCTATTTTTGTTGAGCACTGCTAGTGCTCTGTGTTGTGTTGTACTTTTGTTTTGTTTTATCAATATATCTGTTTGTTTACTCTCAAAAAAATAAAAGAGGGAGCACAAGAAGTTCTCCTGAATACAAGTGATGTAGCACTGAGAAAGAAGAAGAAGAAATATAAGAAAGGAAGACGAAGAGAGAAGAAGAAAGAAGAGAAGAAAACATAAATTCTTTAATTCAATTCGTATCAGCCCATCAATTCTTATAACAAAATTCAATATTTATAAAGAAAAACACAAGACTTCTACTATATCTAGAAAACTATAGTCTTACTAGGGTTAAACCACTACAAAATAAAATCCTTCTAAAAATAAGCAACTAGACTCCTATTTGTTTAAATAACTTAAATTCAATAAATTAGCAACTTAAATCCTACTAAAATATATCCATAAATTAATCTTCATCAACAAGGTAGTTGGATACAATACTTGCTCATCCCCTACTCCAATCAACTGCATTGGAACCCTTCAATGGTTTAATAACAGCCACCCATGATGATGCAAGCCAAAGAAATTGATTCATACCAACTCTGTCCTATTGTTTTCCTCTTTGAAAATTCTACTATTTCTTTCAATCCAAATGCACCACATACCAGCGAAAAACAAAATTCTCCATTACACATGCAAATAAGATTAAACTCAAAACCTAACATCTCTTAAACTACATTCACTAGTGAACCTCAATGCTAATTATTTCTAAGTTTATCGCAAGGAGCCTCGTCAAATATTATTGAACAAAAAAGGTATAAACTTTAAAATAAAAAATAAAAAAAGTTATTATAGATTATGAAAACTAAGAAGTGCAAAATACCTAATATTATTGCATTTTATTTGATAAATTTCTACTAATTTTTTTATAGATCTAAACACAACATTTGAAATATTAACTTGTAATATGTGCTTATTAAGTTTTTAGTAATTAGTAATCATACTTATTTTAAAGCTTAAGTTGACATTTTTCAATTTTGCCTCTTTAATTATAACGTTTTACCTATATCTATCCCTTTTTTTACTTAAAATAAATAATAATAATTTTACCCTTCTAATTTCATTAAAAATATAATACTTTTTCGATAAAAAATAACATTACCCAAAAAAAACTTTAAAAAAAAATTATAATTTTTCACGAGCAATGCATGTGCACACATACTAATACTATTATAATGCCAAAAGTTGAAGAACTTGTAGCACGATCATTTTTGCCATTCTTCTGAAAAATATCCTTAAAAACCTTATTATTGTTTTAAAATCTTTAAAATATAATTTTAGTAAAGTGAAGAATAATATAATAGTTAACAAACTAACTTTTTCTGCACTACTCGTTACGTCTCCTCCACTTTTCAAGGCTCAAATTGGTTTTTTTATTTTTATTTTTTCAGTTTTTCCCTTCTTTATCTTAACATTTTACCTTTATTCACCCATATTTTTATTTTAAATGAGTTTGATAATTTTACCCTTCCAATTCCATTAAAAGAAATATTTTTCAAACAAAAAAAACAATAAAAATACTAAAAATTCATAAAACAGGAAATTTGTTCATGAATGGTAGAAATCATGTGCAAAGCATTTGCAAACACTAGCATGTATCACCAAATAGCATCATAATGTTCAATGTCTAATAAGATTTTACATGCTACAGCATTAACAAAAGAAATCTAAAAAGTAGAACTGAATGATCAGACATGATCCATTTCGCCTAAATCAGAAGTTGGAAGATGAGACTGCATTATGATGATGAGAGAGAACCACTTATTGATATTTTTATATGAAGCACCCCTTGATCAAGCTAAGTTCTAGGAACTGCCATGATGGGATAGCTTTAGCAGCAGTAAAACTGTAAAACTTGAAACATGATTTGAGAATTAAAAAAGGAAAAGAAAAGAATCAAGAAGTTGGTCCCAAGGTGTGAAATTGGCCACCTGCACATCTTGTCCCAAGAAATGTTTGGCTTCAGCTATGCAAATCATGTTTCATCAACTTCCTAGAAGCGATATATAACACAAATTGCATAAGCAGGAAAAAAAATACAGACAAGGTAAAGGCAAGGAATAAGTCACAAATCCAAGATTGCAGCTCATATATAGGTTATCTACGGCTTTTAGCAATGTATGTAATTCCCACCACAGACATCAAAAATATGCTAGAAAATACAGCTGGCCGAACAGGCCTCTGAAGAACAATTACTTATAATGAAATCACATTTGGCCAAACCAATGCAACAGACCATCGCACGTGTATGTTATAAATTACCATCCTTCACATGAGCAATTTGTGATATTAAATGGCTGTCTTGCATGCCATAAGAAGGAAAGAAACACGATACATAAAACTCATTTTAGTTTCAGATCAAACTCCAAGTAGATTCCATGAGAAGTCTCACCTTTCGAAATAGTTCCTTCATACCTCCGCCTGCAGAACTGGGATAGTATATCATTATACTGTGATCATCCCCTTCACAACATCAAAAGATGTGATCCATGATTCCATGTTTACATCAAAAATATAATAATCATGAAAAAAGATCATAGTAGCAATCACCAATTCAAGCATGATGATTTATTTACTTGTTTATGGAAGCAAGCAGGCAAAGAACATCAACAAAAATATCCATGATTAATTAGTTACTCATATCAGTCACACAATAAAGGTCGTGAGAACCCTACAGCATACAGTTTCAAGGAACTAAAGAAACTTCCTTAATATCAGTCATGTAGCATTTATGCCAAAACTAAAGAATTGTGTTTACAGTGCACAACTCTCTTCGTGTAGTTTGATTAAGATGCATGTTATAGTTGATCTGACGAAGTTTTACGTTGGCCTTCAGCTACCTAACGCAACCCTCCTCCTTTAACCGGGCTTGGGACCGGCCATGGCGGAGTTTGTGTTTTACAATGTCAGGCTAAATATGAGACTAATACTAAAAACCAATATCCAGCATTCAAATGTTGTTGCAGTAAGAAGAGTTTTTGAGCAAGACAACGCATCAGGAAACTAAGGGCCTGTTTGGTTCAGTATTTAAAAACAGTTTTTCAAAACATATTTTTTTAAAACTATTTTTAAAGTACTTTTCCCATAAAATGAGGAAAACAACAAAAAGTTGTTTTCTTGTTTTCTTCACGAATCTCGAAGATGCATTTAAAAATCGTTTTCAAAAACAACTTTACCAAACAAGTTTTCAAAGAATCTTTGTTTAAAAACAAAAAACTGTATTTAAATTTTATACCAAACATGGCCTAATCAATTTACTAGTTTTTCAGATGATACGGGTAAAGGATTGAGTAGGAGTAAGTTCCTTTTTCTTCACTAGGTTTGGGGGAGTTAATGATGCAGATATATATAGTGCAGTTCTTCTGTTAATATGCTATCTTCATCCACAAGTTGGTTTGCAGGCCCCTTCTTTCTTTGATAAAGTTATAGCTCACGTCTCCAAAAATTGACTCCCTTTAAGAGAAGGAATTAAAAAAAAAAAAAAAAAAAAAAAAATTGGGTCTAATGATAAAAGAAGAAAAGGAAACTCACCATCAATTGGTTTCTCCACAAATGGCTTCCAAAACCGCTGCCCATGAACCTCAACAAAATCTTCTTGCTCAACAAAGTAATCCAGCTCTTGGTAAGGAACATCCCTATTCACAAGAGCATATCTTGGAACAGGAACTCCATACATTTCAAGACACTATTTCCAATATGACACATTACTCTCGAGTCTCAATGCTAAAACTAAAATGTATCAGGAAAATTATTGACTTTCATAAAAACTAGGATACTTGAGAAGCACATAAGTGTTCAAGATTCTAAGAACTAAGATAGAAGACAATAAAATGCATACCTCATATACCTTCCTTCTATCATGGAGAAGGTGTTGGGGTTCCAATTCATTTACTAGAAAAGGCCTAAAAACACCAGAAGAGATTAAGACACATTATAAACTACAATAGTTTTTACCCACACAATTAAATGATTTAGTACATGGCAACCAATGCTTCACAAGAGACAATGGTTGATCAGAGAATGAGAAGAAAACTAAAAAGAAAAAACTCCAGCTTCAGATCAATCCTGACATTAGTACCTCACAGTTTATTAATTTAATGGCATTTGAGATCCAAAAGAACACAAAACAGCAAATATGAGATCAGAAGAAAGGAACTCTGCAACTATGTCAAGCTCCTTCAAGCCGATCTTTTATCCTAGATTTCTAATCTTTTTTACAAATTCTCGTCAATAGAGATTTCTCTACCTTTATTTTTTTTTTCCCAGAGAAGCACATAGACAATTATTTTAAATCCAAGAATAATGAATTGAAGTGGTTCACTCGTCCAAAAAAATAAATTATTCGTACCCTACTTGAATATGCTAGATGTATGTAGAGCAACTTATTAATAAAGGCCTGATAAGACGTGGTTTAAGAACTCAAATATAGAACATTTGTGAACATGTCAACATTTGAACTTGTCCAACAAAGATTTTGCAGCAACTTAAGTATATATTTGTATAAAGTGGAGGAAATCGAAAACTCACTTTCTTAGCGCAGCATATGCCTCAGCCTTTTCAAGAGGATAGCCAGTAGAATGAAAAGCAATTAAGCAATCACAAGAGGGCCAACTGCAATGTGCCAAAAAGAGTCAATTTTGTAATCATTAACTAGCCACTGATGAGGCATTCAAGTTCTAGTCATCACATACTCTTGACATGCAACAATTTTCGACAAAACAGAAAAGTTAAAAAAAAAAAATCATGAAAAGTAATAAGTTGGGGAATAAATAATAAAAATTTACAAAGATTATAGTCTCTGCATTAACTTTGTAATAGCAAGTACAACTGCTAATGATAGCTAAAGATTCAGCATTTGCAATAAGAACATACACTATTACACTACTTTGGAGTCATCATTCCTAAGATCAACATCACAAACCAGTAAAACATACTCAACTCAACAAATTTTCCAAAGTATCAAGCTCCACTCTATCAAGGGTTGAGTCAACAGTTGCATTATAACTACTTAAATAGTTAAATCCGTATCATGATAAGTCTTCCTCTGACGCAGTGAAAGCAAAGAAAAGAACAGAAGAGTAAAACTCTTTAAGGGAATTAAAATTTTATTGAACTGAAGTGTCTTTCTCATTACAATAGCCCCCTTTAAATAGGAGGAGAAAATCATAAAAAATAGAAAACTACTATTTTCCTTGAGAATCTAAATCTTAATGAGAAAAGAAATAAACAGAATCTACTTTCCAATAGCAAGTTATTCTAAAATGAAGAAATAAACAGAATCTACAATACTTTCCTAAAATGAAAAAAAAAAAAAAAAAATTAGAAATTGGAAGACACATAAAATTAGAAGTGCCTTTCCTACATCAAGCCACAAAGAAATTAGAAAGCACACGAATATAGAATCAAAACCTCACAAAATTAGAAGGCATAAAAATTAGGAGGCCTCGCAAAATTGGAAGCCATGAGGTAGAATTTGTTCTTTCCCATTTCAATGTCGCCTGCCTTTAGTGGGCTTGTGGCGATCCAATTGGTCCATGTATTCGTCGGCTAGTTGTTCTACATCACTGTCTCTAATATTACAATTAATTGTCAATAAGTCAATCTTTCTAGCTATTGCATCTAATAGTCTTTGTTGTATGCGTCCAACCCATCTTAATTAATTTTTTCCCATTTTATCTCCCAATGGGGCTAATCCCACCATTTCTTAACTATGTTCATTTCTAATTTTATCTTTTAAATTTTACCACATATCCATCTTAATATTTGTGTTTCTATAACATTTAATTTGTTAATGTGTTGTTTCTTTATTAACATCCCTCTTGATGAATAATTTGCGCCAAATACCTAAAGTTTCTCCTTGGCACTCTTGGCTTACATAATAATAAAATTAGCATGTGTTACAGTTTACATACAAGAAGATTAGATAACCATATCTCATACATTTAGATCAACTTCCATTCCATGGTCCTAAAATGTTATAATCACCAAAACACCCATATTGAATCAAGAACTTCAATCAAATAACAATGCATTAAAGATAATATAAAACAAGGGGCTAAAATCCATCCCTTATTCACATTCAAAACTCAAGAAGAGTGCCAACATGCAATATATATGGAACTCATGATATCTAAAATATAGGACTACTACACTACTTTTCAACAAAGATACCATTTTAAAATTAGAAAATATATTACTACAAAACAAAAAAAGGAGAGCAATTATTAATTAGGAAACTTCAGAAGGTTGTCTCCAAAGATCTCGTATCAAGAAAAACATCACCCCACTCGCAACCTTGCATATCAAGGTTCAGGCCTTGATGTCCTCAATAAATTGAAAATAACTGGAAATCTTCAAAATGAGAGCATTTACGTCTGAAAGCAAACCTTTATTTTTTTTTGCAAGCAAAATCTACAAATTTTAAGCCACAAAGAATCGTATGTATTTGCTTTTAGTTTTATCTCTCATACACTTATTCTCAGCAACAAATGCATATATATATTGCAGTACTCAACATGTCAAAGGCATCAATGCCAAATACCTTACGCCTCTGTTTTACACCAATGCAATCCTTGTTACATAGCCTAGCTAACCAAACCTCTTGAATTCTATCTTACAAATCACAAATCTTGAGGGCTATTAGAGTAAGCATTTCCAACCTTCATTGGGCAGCAACACCTACTACACAAGAACTTCTAACATTCCATGGATGTCCAAAACCTTCATAGGCATCCATTTAAAATTCCCTTAGCCTCCCCCATCAGCCTTAGGCATCTTAAACCTACAAGTAACCCTATTTAACTCCAAACATCTTACCCTAAATTGCAAATGACATGAACCTATCTCTTGAAAATAACCATCAATTGGTTCACCTTCATAGTGATAATAGGCGACAATGCAAATAAGAACATTAATTGTAAAAGACACGTAAATAAAGCAACTTTCATCCAAGAGAGCATCTTCTTATCAAAGAGGTAACATCTCATTTAAAATCCAAAATACTTCTTAAACCATCCACGTCTTAGATCCAAACTTTCAGTAGATTCGGACCAATATGGAAACATAAAGAAGGAAGATTTCCCACGCTACTGCCTAGACATCCACCATAACTCCTAAACCCTCCAATCTTCCAATTTAAAATGCCTAAGCCTCACTTTTCAAGAGATAATCTATAGATCTAGCACATATTCAAAGCACCTTAAAATACATTTGAGAAACAAGACTGATATATGGATGAAAATATAAGGATTGGGATAGGCATTGTCGCCTTCATGGGATTTTCAATTCCCAAACAGCTAATGATCAATCCCCTTCATGGGATTTTCAATTCACTAGGAATCCCACCGTTAGGCAGGCGACTAAAATAACATCCTTACTTTCCATTCTTGGGGGGGTCCGACTATCTAATCATGATGATAGGAGAGTGGACCCTCAACTCTTCCAGAATCTTCTCTACAAAGTTTTTTCCTTCCAATCTCATCTATTCTCCAAATAGTCAACCTTTCCTTCCTTATTCAGTCATATGGAAAGCTCAGGTGCCTATCAGAGCAAAAGTGTTGAGGTGGCTCATTGCACTTTAAAGAATTAACACAGTGGATAGGCTTCAAAGGAGATTCCCCTTCATGACCTTGCACCTCAGTGGGTCAGTTTTTGCAATCGTGATTTGAAGCATACCCAGAACCTCTTTGCGAACTGCTCATTTGTTAGACTGGTTTGGGAGAAATGGAGGGTGTTGAAACCTTGGGCACTGCCCCAAGCAAATGATGTCATCGAGATTCTCATGTTGCCACCTTTGTGGAATCTTAAAAGGATTGCAAGCTCATACTAGAGCATAATTACTTTCGCCATACTATGGAGTGTGTGGAAGGAACGAAATAAAAGGACTTTTGAAGGAAAGTTTTCTAGCTCAAGTAGGATGTGGGATTAATCACTTTTTTGGGCATCTTCTTGGGTTTCCTCGTATAAATTGTCTAAGGGTTACGAGATAGGGCCACATTTCTTATAGTTGATTCTCTAAATTTAGCATCTTTGGTGCTAAACTTGTTAGTCGTGTACCACCTTATTCTTATTAATATAATTCGATTGCTTTTCTTATCAAAAAAATATATATAAATAAAAATAAAAATATAAAATCTTCTTCTCTTTAGTGCTCAATGCTTCCACTACTAAGATTACCCAAAAATAAGGGTGAGAGAATAAACATCGCAACACTACCTCATTCTTCAAAATTGAAGTACAACTAGAGGGCAGAATCATAGGGGGTGGAAAACCTCAACAAGAGTCCCGTTACGAAGGAGGATCAAATGTGGCTAAAACAATTTTTTTAGGAAGAGGAGATTAGGGGTGCAAAGTTTGAATGTGAAGGGTTTAAAGCTCCAAGCTCGGATGGCTTCTCACTGGCTTTCTTTCAAGAATGTTGGGATATTGTGAAGGGGGGACTCCATAGTGTCATGGGGGAATTCTTTGAAGATGGGGTGATAAATCGATGTACTAAAGAAGTATACATATGTCTCATCCCTAAGAAAACTAATTCTACAAAGGTGGAGGATTGTAGGCCCATAAGCCTCAGAACAAGCCTATAGTATTGGCCA
The DNA here is from genome assembly GCA_035771175.1 of Paratinospora sagittata. NCBI lineage: Eukaryota > Viridiplantae > Streptophyta > Magnoliopsida > Ranunculales > Menispermaceae > Paratinospora > Paratinospora sagittata. The sequence goes on from CM069592.1 coordinate 28,423,215, forward strand.
ACAAATTATCCAAGGTGTTACATACAATGGTTGCAGCCAATCAAATGGCCCTTGTGTAGGGTTGGCAAATGGAGTCGGGGAGCACTACAGGTGCTCATGCAAAGAAGGCGTTGTATTCAAACTTGACTTTGCCAAGGCATATGACATGGTGAATTGGGATTTTTTTGGGTTTTGTCCTAGCTAAAAAAGACTTTGGCCCTAGATGGAGAAAATGGATAAATGGTTGTTAGAGGAATGTGACGTATTCGATTTTCATCAATGGAAGACCAAGGGGCAAAATTTAGGCAAGAAGGGGATTAAGACAGGGGAATCTGCTATCTCCTTTCTTATTCACACTAGTGGTAGACGTGTTGAGAAGAATGATGGGAGGGCTAAAAAATCCAAGGTGATTGTCGAATTCTAGGTGGAAGGGATAAGATAGATATATCCCATTTACAGTTCCCTAATGATACAGTATTCTTTGTGGAGAAAAATGGTCATAGCTTCCACAACATGATCAACCTAATCAAATGCTTTTGTTGGGTCTCTGGTATGGTAATTAATACGTCAAAGAGCCAAATTGCTAAGATCGAGATTGATGAGGCATCCATCCATATTGTTGCTGTGAGGATTGGATGCTCAACTGCCTCATGGCCCTTGAAGTATTTAGGGATTTCATTAGGTGGGAATCCGAGTAAGATGAAGCTTTGGGATCCAGTTTTGGCCAAGGTACCACGCAAAATTGGAGGGATGGAAATGAAGCTTTTTATCTAAAGGGGGTTAGTTGACCTTTATTAAAGTAGCATTAGATGGTCATCCCACATACTTTCTGTCAGTGTTCCAAATTCCAACGAGAGTAGCAAAAACCGCGGAGAGAGTTTAGAAATTTCTTGTGGAAAGGAGAAGAAAGAAAGAAGGGGAGTCATCTAGTGGCGTGGAGTACAATGACCAAGAGGATTGATCAAGGGGGGTTGCTCATGAGAAACAGGGTGTTGGTATCCGAATGGTTGTGGAGATTTCCCCAAGAACAAGACTCCTTATGGGGTAAAGTAGTCAAAAGCAAACATGGCTTACACTGTAACTTGAGGGATGCAAGTCTTGCCAATAAATTTATATTCTCGACTCTTCAATCCTTTTGTAATATCGCCAAACTAAAACTGGGTAAGGGAGATCGCATCATTTTTTGGGAGGACACATGGTGTCGCACCTCTAATTTTGCTACTCTTTACCCAAGCCTCTATCAGTTATCAACCTTGCACCATAAACCCATTCACTCCTTTGTTATTTTTCCTTCGAGTTCCTTTGAAGGGGGCCCCTCCTAGGACCTTCATTTAGCTAGAAATCTAACTGAGAGAGAAATGTAGGAAGCCAAGTACCATTTTCAATCCTTGATCCATGTCCATTTTTTCGATGTACCTAATAGTTATTGTTGGCCTATTTCACCTTCCGAAAGTTCACAACCAAATCCTTTTTATCCAATCTAATCAATGAGCCCATTGTCCAACCTACAATCTCTTTTAGTTATTTATGGAAAGCATTTGTGCCCTCAAAGGTCAAGTTTTGGGGGGTGGGTAACTATCCAAGGTAAGCTAAATACAGGTGATGTTCTACAAGAAAGGTTCCCAAATAGGTGCTTGTCCACTCCTCGCATTGGTGTTGTTTATGTAAACAATCAAGCGAGTAGATCACCCATATTTTCTCTCAATGCACTAATGCACATGAGTTCTGGGAGAGGTGGCTCTCACATTTTCCAGTTGGTTCACATCAAGCAACAAACCCACAGGCAAGGTGCATTTGTAGATTTCTAGCCAATGTTCAACATGGCTGGAAGAAACATTGGTTGCTAATAAATTTTGCAATTGTATGAAGCATTTGGAAGGAAAGGAATAGGTGTATCTTAAATGGGTTGGAGTATAGTGCGAGTATAGCATAGGAAAAATCCCAAGCACTCACCTCTTTTTGGGTTGCAAATTGTAATTTTTCGAAGAATATAGTATTTTCTGAGTGAATTCGGGGTTGGGGTGATGAAGATCAAATAATAGATATTATTATTTACATTTCAATTATTTAAATATAATAGGAATTTAATTATTTATTTTAGGAAGTTTCTAATTATTTTATTTAAGTAGGATTTAGTTACTTATTTCAGTAGAATTCTAATTGTTTTATTTTAGTAGGATTTTAGTTTCTAAATTGTAGTAGGATATAGATTAGGTATTTTAGAATTATATAAATAATAGGTTTGTAATTGAAATTGAGAGATTGATTCAATGAATTGAAAAATATTGATTATTTATTTTTCCCTTTTCTTCTTTTCTCTCCTCTTCTGTTTCTTGTCCTGCATCAGTTTGGTATCAAAGCATTAGGGAGAACATCTTGTCATCAGGGGGAATATGATTTCCATTTAGAATGGTGGCGAGAACATCTTGTCATCTTCATCCATATATTGATTATGTATTGTTTACATATTAACTATATCAATGATACTATCTAGTTTCTTTAGAAAAATAAAATGAAGTACAACTGAATTTATAATCTTCAAAATCCACCCAGCGTGCTACTACAAGCACTAGAAAATTTTATTGGCCCTAGTTATATCCTTATCTAACGCACAATCACCACCAAGCACCCTCCTTAATTGTCTCTCTCTACGTGCATTGGAACAGTCAAATCCCAAAGTGGATCTAATATGGCCAAGCTTGGAATGAAATGCTAAATGGAATATCACCCTCTTCATTTAAATGTAGTCATCATCCTGCACCACCAAACCACATTCCTTAATTGAGAAATGATTATCCTACACCTAGAAATGTAGTTGAAGAATCTCAAGCATTTGCTAACTTCCATCCCACTTTTTTTTTCCAATACGTCGTTTTTGTTTTTTTACTTTGTGAAGATGAAATTGAAGAATGTAAAATATAATTTATATCTTTTACAAGATTTGGCTTTTTTATTACGGAATATGTATGATATTGTGTTTGTGTATATAAGTTTAATATTTATTTACTTTCAGGGAGCCATATATATTCTTTGCAATGCCTATTCATTGTTGCTTGGAATCTATCTTGCTTAGATGGGCCAATAGCCCAAGCATTGTCTTGACAACACTTGAAATTGTTGATATTGTGACGAAAACAGCTTTTTTGTTTCTTTTTTTTTAGCAAGAAACGTCATAAAAGATCATTCTCACTAAAGATAAAAATTTTTAAGGAAATTTCTATTTTGAAAAATCACCTTTCAAAGAGTACCACACAACAACAATTACAAGTGTGTGCATTTTGCATGTCTATAAGTGCTACCGAACCATTATGAAAACCATATGATTTTCAATTTATGGCATGAATTAAGAGAAGCTTCAATCAAGCTAAATTCTAAAAATAAAAGGAAATTTTAATTTTCATAAAACAGAAGTATCAAAAGCAAGGAGTAGAATGGAGGACAAAAATTCATGTAGCCAGTAGTTTGAAAAGGATTTTGTTGAGTTTAAGAATTATGAAAAGGACTGTATGGGAACGTTACTATTAAACTAATACAAAAATAAACTCACATTACAGAAATGATCCATCAGGTGGAAAAAAAAAACTCAGCTCTAGATATGTTGTCATTCAACAACCAAAAAGATATATATATATATATATATAAAGAGAGAGGAAGATAAAGTAGCTAACCTTGAATGGTTTATGTCTAACTAAATTAGATATGTACCCCACAATTTTCAGAGTCAAAGAAACAGGAACACCTTTGACCAAAAAAATCAAACTTCTGTAGATATTATATATCAAAAAAGGCGTCTACTTCTAACTAATCCTATAAAGACAAACCTCTCTACTGGATCCTGGAGAATGACCTTATCCCCAAAATAGATGATCTGCAATAAACACAAAAAATAAACCAATGAAATAACCAATCAACCCACATAAACACATTTCAAATACATAGAGACGCTAGTAGAAAGAATCTCAACAACTACGACACAACACATTAAAATTCAAACAAAAAGCTGAACTGAATCACCGACTGATACCTCAAATTCACCAAACGCTTGTAATCTATCCAAGATCTGTCCCATAGGACCGGAAAATGCCTGACATGACAAATCAACAACAACATACAATAAAAAAAAAAAACGAAAAACAGATCAACCAAGGTTCTCGCCAATCACTGTGTACAGCGACCTCACACATTTTGCTTTTTCTATCAAAAAGAGGGAAAAAAAATCAAAACTAAACAAAGAAAAAGGGAAAAAAATAAAATAAATAAAAGATTAAAAAAGAGAACCTTTAACTCGCATTTCACCTTCTTTTCCATGACACAGACGCCGATTCTAATCTTCATTTCAACGCCTTCCATTCTGACTTCCAAAAGCTCAATCAACTTCACATCAAACCTTCAAAACTCAGTAGTTAACAACAAACAATCTGCTCAAAGAATCACGAAAAAGTAGCAGCGAGCTATTAATTAAAAAAAATAAAAAAAAACAGGAGCACTCAAAACCTCCAATCCAAGATGCAAGAATCTCGCGGGAGAAACCAAGAAAAAGAAGCAAAAAAATAAAAAGAGAGATAAAAACTCACCTTTTGGTTGGCTTTTAATTAAAGGCCGATTTTGCAGCGTCTCGGTAGCCGTAGTAGTAGCAGTGGTAGTAACAGTGGAATGAGAAAGCGGTGTCACGGAACAGAGAGAGAGAGCGAGAGAGAGAGAGCTTTCGCTTTTTCGGTAAAAGAATTAGCAATGAATATTCATGTGGTGTGCTGTGCGTGGCAGACGTGTAAAGCTCCAACATCCATGTAAATCAGATCACAAACCTTAAATAAAATATAATTAATTAATTAACTAATAGATATGATATGATAGTATTGTTTGTCCTTTTCATGCTTTCATTCATTCATTTATATCCTCTTGTACCAATATGCTAGTGCTTTTGTTACATCCATCTGCGTCGGATTCATTTCATATTAATTTATTTGTTGTGCTTGTTGTGGGTGTGGACGACTACTTTATTTTCCTCGTGGTGGTACTGGTACTTGGTCGTAGAAATATAAGAGGATGTCAATTCAATTTTGGTGGCCCTTTTCTTCTTTATGCTAGTAGGTTGACCAACTCTCAAACTTATATGTTTGTAAGGTTCTCGTGCTTTGTTTGAATTAATTAATTATTTTGTGAATGATTTTTTTTTATCTACGACGTGTCGGGCATCAGTGGATGAGGATGTAAGATTTTTGTGTTTGGTCGCGACAGTACCGAATCAATTGCAAAGCAGAGACCATTTAAGTGCAGTGGTAAACATGATGGGATGGGTTGGTTTGTCGAAGCTAAGCAGTGGTTGATTTTGTTCCTTCTTTTTGTTTTTTCTTTTTTTTGGTTTTGGTATAATAATATGGCTTGTAATGGATAGGTATCAGATCACGAGATGTAGCGCGTCTGTTACGCAAGTAAAATCGTAGGAAATAGGAATCAGATTTCAACGGTTGGAATGAACGTGAATTAGTCAAAAGCAATACAACACCTATACTTTTCATTTTCAATGGCTCCGCAGCAGCCACCCCAAATCATCTAGAAACGAATGAGGGTTGGAAAAGGGGTAATTAAACATAATTTTTTACTATTTTTAATTAAAATTATTTTTGATAAAATATTAAAATGAGACTCATAAATAATTTTAGGTCGATAAAAGTTGATTATTAATCTTTAATATACGAAGAATAAGAATATATAAGTATTTTGCTCTATTTATATATAAATGAGAAATTGAGTCTAAAATAATCTATTTGATATATGTAAAGTGGTAAAATTAGAAAATATTTTTTTAGTGTCACATGGGATAGATAGAATTCTAAATTTTAGAATTTTATCTTAGAAAATAAGTATCATACACCGTAAGTACCTAAGTGAGACATAATTGTCTTAAACATATAGAGTTACACTCTAGCCTCAATCTACGTTATTACTCTGCTGGAATAGTAATTGATCTAGTTTAACTAGATATAGTCTTGTCCCTAGTACCTTTAAATAGTGAATGGGAGGCAGCTTCCTGCTTTAAAAGAATGGTATTTAAGCGAAATTATTGTGACTCCACCATTTAAACTGAAAACTAATTTAGTTGATTATTTTAAAAACTATTTTTTAGTGATTATTGTCACTATACAGTCAACAATGAGTTCTTCTTAGCTTCTCAAATAATAATAATAGTAATAATAATATATATATATATATATATATATATATATATATATATATATATATATATATATATATATATATGCTGAGATAGGGAAATACGGTTCAAAACGTTATTCAGGGTTTAAGATTTAAGGTTTATGCAAAAAATTACCGTGATCCACAGACAAAGGCAATTAAGTTTGCCCGCATTTTAGGTTGTGTTTCCATTACATGAAACCTAAAAGACTGAGTGGGAGGAGTCTAACCACTTCGCCAACGAACAGAAAATTGCAGATTATGGGGTGATAAGATCCTATATTTATATATGAAAATGGTCATTTTACATAGATTTTTTTTTTTTAAGTATAGACACAGTGCAGTCACAAGGATTTTTCTAAATTAAAATATACAACAATTTTAAAGCACCAAATTAATCCTTAACGAGCGCTAAAAGAAAAAACCATGGGACATAAAAATAAATGTTAAAAATGTGTATAAATAGCAGCATGTTGTAAAAAAAAAGTAGAGAATCATATAAATTAACAAATAAAATGAGACATGCTCAAAAAAAGTAGAGAAATGGGGAAGAGATTTTATTCTCTTGTTTATCAAGACTTGTACTAGATTTTTGTACAATAATTGTGTATATCTCTTGTGTGTTTTATTTACAATCTAAACACCATTTTATATAGGCTCTTGGCCATGATGAGGGGGTTATATCACATTTACAATATATAAATGAATTGATGTTACAAAGCTAATATTATAAATGGTAGGTTATAAACTTAATAGAATATGAAGAGGTTACAAAGTTAGTTTTATAACGTAGAGGTTATAATATATATATATATATATATATATGTATGTATGTATGTATGTATGTATATTTAGAATATAAAGTTGTGGTATTCAAATTCATTTATAAGGCTCCCCTTTTGAATACTCACCATATGTAGAGAATGTGCTTCACGAAAACCTTACTAGAGAAAACCATGTGGAAAAAAAATTTAGAAGAAAAAAGAGTACAATATTCTCCAGGAGCATTATATTATTAAGACTGTCTTGTTAAAAATTTTGCAAGAAAAATCTAGTGGAACAAAACATTAGCTAAGGGAAAAAAGAGTACAATGTGTTAATCAATAACTCTTCTTCATAAGGATTCTTCCCCTCATATTGATATTGGTGGATTCTTCTCCTCATGTTGGTCATAAATTTTCTTCAGTAGCTTGGCTGTAAATATTTTTCAATCTATGCATTCCAATTTTGAACGTTAGTTCCACAAATACTATAATTCTCAAAGTTCAAATAAATTGACTAGAATATTGTACCATGATCACATTTGCTAAATAAATATCAATTTTACCACTTTTTGTAACTTATGAATTAAAATGGACTTCAATGGTGTCACTGGTGTTACATTGCTTGTGACACTGACATTTTCACCATTATTCCTCAGTTCAGGTTCCACATTCTGAGGCATGGGAGTCATATGGTCTGATCCGACTTTCTCAGGATCAAATGTCTCAACGCTAGAAGTTTCCACATTATTGGCATGGTTCAATTGCACATGTTCTCCGGACTAAGACTCCATAGTTGTATTTTCACCCTTTCTCTTCTGTAATTGGCCTAGTAGCTCTTCTTTCTGATCTCATTGCCTACACAATATACTAGCGTTTGTTAGTTGGTTATATTCATAATGCTTCATTCTAGGGTGACTCTATTGTTCAGAATTCTAAGTTTTCCAAATAAAGTGATTCTAGTGGTTCATTTTCTAAGTTTCATTTAATTTTGACAATACGTGATTATCATAGGGTACAGGAGTTGGTTTTGGTGCATGTAAACAAACAAATATACAACATAACAATAGCATAATGAAATTCCTAAGCTTTCACTTATGTCTTCCGTATTCAAGTGCCTCATACCACTCTAGTCCGGTGACATAAGCTTCCACAATGAAATTTCAATACACCCAAACAATGGTGCAAATGTCCCAACAACTAAGGCTTCCCGGGTACCCTTTATGTCCAACCTATCCTATTCTAGTTGAACATAGCGATACAAGCTCGTCCAAAGTCATTAGTCATTCACCCAACATGGCCTGCCAGGATCCAAGTTCAGAATTCCTCAAATACCCTTAATCCTTTCACGTCCCATTACCACTTCCGAACTAAGGATATAAGTTTCTTCCTGACCTCAAACACTAGCCATACAAAGTCTCACACAAGTTTTCGTCTCTAACTTATGTCCTAACAGTTTATTATTTCATGATCCATTGTGCCCTAGACTTAGATTGCGCTTCAACTATACTCATAATCATAGTCTAGATTACCTAATGGTTCTGATAATAAGTCATAATATACGACTTATCTCAACTTTTTGTCTCCTCAAGATTTTGACCTATGCCTTTACATCAACTTTTTACGACTTAGTCTGACTAAACCCTTAGACACACAGCCTAAGCTTTGACACTAAGCTTGACAAGCTTGATTTAGTTAAGCCCTTAGACTTATAGTCTAAGCTTTTATATTAAGTTTGACAAAACTTGGTTGTCTAACATTTACACTTGATCCCATAAAGATTTGAAGCCTAAGCTCTGATACCAAGTTGTCACACCCCGATTTTCCAGACTTAATCACGTGCATTATAATTAAGTGCAACTTGCCTAGATCACCTAACCAGGACATGAGTGTCCATCTTCTCAGGTCAATGTCATTATAATAAAAAATATATTTTTTAAAATTAGTGAGAACACATTTACTTTTAAGGACATTGTCTAACTCTAATCTTATTGTGCCTGCAAATTCAATTCATCTGAGACTGAATGTCTCGATAATTACCTTGGTCTCACTATAGACCTTAATATATTAATTCAACCAAGAAATACATATTGTTTTGACATTCTTAACCCTGCAGACATTAAAAGACTAGATCTATTTTCAAATTTTACATAATTCATCAATAGAGAAAAATTTATTAATAAACATTTAATAATTCACATGACATTGAATTAATTAAAAGTATACATATATCCACCATGTTCTGACATAAATAACATTGAAACTAGTTGTCATATCCTTAGCATAACACTTGGCATACTAAAATGCCAATATTCTTCCTATTGGAACTATTATTCTTACTAGTAAGTACAAATGCTACACACAGCCAAATCTAAGCCACCAATAGTAAATAGTTATTACTGCTCTTCAACCCATGGATTGCTCATGCTACATTATTCATTCTGGAAAAAGAAAAGGGGTGAGCTAATGCTCAGTGGATCATCTTAAACAATATTCCTGAACTCTTATTTATTAATAGCATAATACATCACATCTCATTAGATATTCAAACAAGTGCATACAATACGTTGCAACATTAATTTGTTTAGTGTCGTTGCTAACCATCCATTTGGGTCATAGACCACCCAGGCGGAATCATCTTTCCCTCGGAACTCCTCTCGAACGGAGTCTGAAATTCACTGGCCATCGTGGCACATAACCTTGGCCTTTCAAAACATCTCAGGCTAGGCCAAGACACCTTTCAATGTATTGTTATCTTTTTAGTATGTCTTTAGTGAGACAAATCATATAACTAATATACCAACATTATTGATATAATGTATTAACATATCATGTTATTATAAAACTATTACTGAACAACATCCAACAACTCATATCATTTCATAATTTTACAATAATCATTTCATATAAGTGCATAGTATTGTATAGTACTGTATCACAAGGCCACTCCAAAAAAATAGTTCTCAATAAAATCAATCAGACTAGTCAAAGGCTAAGTGGTGGAGTCACAATAGTCTCGCTTAAATATCACTCTTCTAGAGCAGCAAGTTGTCTCCCGTTCACTATTCAAAGATACTTCGGACAAGACTGCCTTTGGCTAATTAAATCAATTACTAATTCAGTAGAGTAATGGTAGGGCACATGGATTTCTTATACCAAGGTACAAGCATAAATGACATGGTGTAAGTGAATATCAAATATAATGAAAAATGCATGATAACTTTATGAAAAGACATAATACATGTAAATAATTTAAGAAGGTAATTCACACACACCCATCTAACTAGAGAGGACATAACATGCTAGAAATAAATAAGAATAAAGGAAAAAGTCAAGGATCACACCCACATGTATATGCGTAATTCGTATTCCTCGGTACTTGTTGATCTCCACCTAACCGTAAACCAAGCTCTTAACCTTCACCTAGCTGCTTGTATGCTAGAAGTGAGAGGGGGGATGAGTGTAGTTAAGGGAATGGGATCTATATAAGTGATGGAGTTGCTGTTGGAAAAAGGGATGAGAACACTTAAGAAAATCTTTTATGTTGTAGAATATCAATTAATACCGCAACCACAAAGTATACTAGGAATTTCAAGAGAGCTATGGAGATGAGAATACTCAAGAGCACTAAAGAGAAAACTTGCTACTTGATGCTCAAACCTCTCATTTGAGGGGGTATTCATAGTTGGTTCATGCGAGGTTTATTCAATCCTCACCACTTAATTAAAAGCTCTCAAAAAAATCATGGCCTTACACTTGTAACCCACTTTTGACCACTTACTCGACAATAATTCCACCAATAATTCCCATAGTATTGGACTTGGGCTTTGGGCTTTATAACATTTTAGATGTTGGTCTTGGACTTAGGCTTGATCTTAATATTGATCTTGACTTTTTGTTGGGTTTGGCCTTTGCACTTGACCATGGACATGGGCTCAAAATAAATTTATACTATATTTCTTATTTTGTGACATGTAGATAGTAATGGTGATGAAAATATTGATTTTTACTTATTTATTTATTGGTTATCTATTTTATAAGTTTATGAAAATTTTGGAGTATTACTCAGGATTACGTCTTGCTACAAACCCAATAGCTCCAACGCTTGCTCAAGAGTAACCAGAACTAGCCTCTCCACTTCGCTCTCAACAAAAGCGAGGTTGGCTTAAAAGAATCATACAAACTTCAGCTAAGAAGAAACACACACAACGAGCTCAGCTAAGCAATCTCAAGAAGACCATTGAGGCTATAACCCAAATGTTGCGAGAGCAACAACAAGCTCAACAAGAAGCCCCATCCTCACAACAACCTAGTGAATCCATGCTGCTACCTCGGCATAGAAACCATTGGGATGAGGGCGGCAAAACTCCACCAAGCCAAGGTCGTAATGGGTTAGTACTGCCCGAAAGCTCCCGATCCGAATAGCAAGGTGAGTCTCGCCACAGGACTTTGTCTATAGAAATTCTCAACCAGCCGTCACGGCCTCGTCAAGGAAGGATAATTCTGAGCAGCTGCTTGAGAAGAAAGTAAAGGACGAGGAACACCGACCTCACCGATCCCCGACTCGACGATCAAAGAAATCACTTGTGTCAAATTTTGACAATGAGAACTTCAAAAGCACAGACTCCCCGTTTATCAAGGAAATTCATAAAGCCTCATTCCCGAAGAAAATAAACACCTAAAAAATCAAAACGTACGATGGAACCCAGGACCCTAGAAACCATGTCGACACTTACAAGGCCTGGATGGATCGAAGAGGTACTCATTCGACACCATGTTCCTTGGCTTCCGATTCACACTTGTTGAAAGCCCAACCATGAAGTGGTATCGAACTCTTGAACCTTGATTCATTACCTCTTTTGGGCAACTTTGTAGTGATTTTGTTAGTCCCTTTATTAGAAGTAAAGAAAAGAGGAAACCAATAGAATTCCTCATGTCTATACGACAGAAGGAGGGAGAGAGTCTACGAAGCTACGTCAAGCAGTTCAACAAGTAGCGTTTGGACGTCGATGACTACTCAGATGGAGCAGTTCGATCTGCTTTCAAAGCCGGGCTGAGACCAGGCCAATTGCATTTCTCCCTTTCCAGAAAGCCAGCTTAGACTTATGCACAACTCCTAGCTAGGGCAAAAAAATACATAATGGCCGAGGACATGGAGAAAGCTAAGCACACTGAGTTCAAGCCTGAGAAGGATAACGCAAAAAGTAGAAAGTCCAAACCATCGACAAAGGCAAAGGGAATGACAGAAGGAAAAAAAAACACCGGTTGATCAAAAGGATCGTAATTATCATGTGTCGAGAAGCAAATTTGAAAATTATACGCCTTTGAACATGTCTAGAGAGCAAGTTTTACTTGAGATCCAAGAGAAGGATTTCGTGAGATGGCCCTGAAAGATTATGAACCTGGCAGAACAAAGAGATCGAAGGCGGTATTACCGATATCACAGAGACCACGGTCATGACACATCCTAGTGTTTTGATCTTAAATGGAAATTGAAACCCTCATCCAAAGGTGGTATCTCAGGAAATATGTGAAAGATATCGAGTCCAAAAAGAATGACCACCAAGAATAGCCGCCGGGTTGAGTTCACATCAGGCGTTGAAGGCTCATGTCAAGGCGGCTAGATAAGAGATCTGCAGCTTGGAGTCTCAACAAATGAAAATTCACTGAAGGGTGGAATTTTTTATCACATTTACTGAAGCAAGGCGCGACATGTGCACTATCCCCATACTGGCGCCTTAGTAGTAACGATGAATGTGGCGAATTACAAAGTGCACCGAATATTCGTGGATAACAGAAGTTCCGCCGACATCTTGAATTGGTCTGCATTTGAGCAGATGGGGCTCAACGCCAATGCTCACACCCCTTATTGGGTTTACAGGGGTGGGCTTAATGTCCAAAGAAAGAATCATGTTTCCAGTAACAGCAGGGGACGACGACCAGAAGGTCACGGTAATGGTTAAGTTCCTCATAATAAAATGTGCATCGCCTTACAATGCAGTGGTGGGTAGGCCATTATTAAGCCAACTCAGAGTCATCGTCTCAACTTACCACCAAGCCACAAAATTTCCCACCGAAGAAGGAGTTGGCGTAGTCTATGGTAGTCAAAGCGAATCACGCGAGTGTTATCTGGTGGCGATAAAATGAAAAATAAACAAGAACTTCCATATCACAGGGGAAGACTCCAACCTGCAAAAAAATTAGGGTTCTACGCTCGATAAACAAAAGCGACAGCATACTGATGACCTCGATCCACGATAGGAAAGCAACAACATAGAAGCTTGACTAGGAGAATGGAAGGAGATAGCGCTAGGAACAGATCCCACAAAGAAGGTAAGGATAGAGGGGCAACTAGAACCGAAACTCGCCGAAGAGTTAGTCAACCTCTTAGTGGAACATCAAAATATTTTTGCGTGGTCCCATGCCGACATGTCAGGCATCGAAACTGACGTAATTGTGCACAAGCTAAATTTAGACCAAAGCTTTAAGCCCATACGGTAGAAAAGAAGGACATTGGGGCCCGAAAGAGCCCAAGCCCTGAAAAAAGAAGTCGATAGGTTAATTAATGTTTATTTCATCAGAGAAGCTATGTACCCTGATTGGCTAGCCAACGTAGTGCTGGTGAAGAAGTCAAATGGAAAGTGGAGAACATGTGTAGACTTCATAGCTTCCCGCTTCCTAGGATAAACCAACTAGTTGATGCCACGGCAGGCCATGAACTGCTGAGCTTCATGGATGCTTATTCCGAATACAACCAGATCAGAATGCATTCAACTGACATGGAAAAAACGACGTTCATCATAGACAGTGGATTGTACTTTTACAAGGTGATGCCATTCGGTTTGAAAAATGTCAGGGCCACTTACCAGAGGCTTGTCAACCGAATGTTTGTAGACAAACTCGGTCACACAGTTGAAGCTTAGGTGGATGACATGTTGGTCAAGAGTCGCACTTCGAAGAATCACCTCGCTAACCTTAGGGACGTCTTTTCCATTTTACAAAAATATTGAATGCAACTCAATCCCGGCAAGTGCGTCTTTGGGGTCGGCTCTGGAAAATTCCTAGGCTTCATGATTAGCCAACGAGGGATTGAAGCTAGTCTAAACAAAATCCAAACAATCCTAGACATGAAGACCCCGTTAAAGCTAAAGGAGCTACAGAGACTCAATGGGTGCATTGTCGCCCTCAACAGGTTCATTTCCAAATCCACTAACATTTCTTTAAATTACTAAAATCTGGGAAGGTAGTATGGGATGAAGAATGCAAGGAAGCCTTTGTGGCACTGAAAAACTACCTCAGCAATGCACCTCTTTTCTCAAAGCCTACCCCTGGAGAAAAGTTGTTTTTGTACCTGTCTGTTTCAGGGGCAGCAATAAGCTTGGCACTTGTGAAAGAGGAATTTGGGGTGCAAAAGCTAGTGTATTACATCAAATAAGTCTTTTCTAGACGCAGAAACTAGATATCTGGAGATTAAGAAGCTGACCCTAACACTTATCACTGCAACTAGAAAGTTGCAGCCCTACTTCCAGGCCCATACCATAGTAGTGCTCACCCAACACCCTCTTAAACTAGTACTGCCAGTGACATCAGGACAACTAACCAAATGGGCAATTGAACTCGGGGAATTCGACATTGACTACTGCCCTAGAAGCGTCATCAAAGGCCAGGCCCTTGCTGATTTCATTAATGAATTCTCGCCCTCACAACTGAAGCATCAAGGAACCGATCTGACAAATAAGGTACCTTGGAAGTTGTACGTAGATGGATTGGCTTGTAAGCAAGGCTCTGGAGCAGGAATAGCCTTAATTTCCCCCAAAGGAGACAAGTATCTTTGTGATGTTCGTTTCGATTTTCTTACTTCCAACAACGAAGTAGAGTATGAAGCTCTCTTTGCCAACCTAAGAACAACAAAAAAATGGGGAGCCAAGAACCTTCAGATCTACAGTGACTCTCAGCTCATCACTGGCAATGTCACAATGGAATACACTACCAAGGATACAAGAATGCAAGCTTACATTTTGGCAGTACGAGAAATGATAGCAAGATTTGTGAAGTTCGAAGTGATCCAGATCCCTCAAACAGATAACTCATTGGCCGATGTTTTATCAAAACTAGCATCTTCTTCAGACGTAGAGCTAGTAGGACAAGTTCCAGTGAGATTCCTTCCATCGAAAACCATCCCAACTGAGGTACACTTGGGGTGTATCGAGAAGGACAAATCTTGGATAGATGAGGTCGTAGACTACTTGTTACACGACAAACTCCCAGACGACAAGAACAAAGCCCAGAGGGTGCATAGACAGGCAGCTCGACATGTTATCATCGACGGGAAACTCTACAAGTGGGGGTTCTCCCTGCCCTATTTGAAATGTCTAAGGGAAGAACAAGCTCAGAGAGTGCTCGAAGAGATCCACTCCGGAGTGTGCAGAAACCATTCCAGGGGAAGAAGTTTGGCCCACAAAGTCCTACGACAAGGTTACTTTTGGCCAACAATGCACCAAGATGCTATTGGGTTAGCTTGAAGATGTGACAGTTGTCAGCGTCATAGGGTAACAATTTACACACCTCTCGAGAACCTAACTCTCATTCGAAGCCCGTGGCCATTTGCTCAGTGGGGGGTAGACATCATAAGTCCCCTACTAATTTGTAGAGGGCAAGTGAAGTTCGCAGTTGTGGATGTTGGCTATTTCACAAAATGGGCAGAGGTTGAGGCGTTGGCTCAAATAACTGAACAAAAGATTACGAGATTTATATGGCAGTCAATTATTTGTCGATTTGGAATACCCTATGCTATCATCACAGATAACGGGAAATAGTTCGACAACGCTAGGTTCAACTTGTTTTGCTCAAACCTTGGTATAAAACATTAATTTTCGTCTCCAGCTCATCCACAAGCTAATGGGCAAGTCGAAGCAGTGAACAAAATCATCAAGCACACCATCAAGGCCAGATTGGAAGCGAAGAAGGGTACTTGGGCAGATGATCTACCACAAGTATTGTGGTCATATCAGACCACTGAGAGACCAGCCACCAGAGAAACCCTATTCGCTCTAGCTTTTGGAATTGAGGTAGTGATTCCAGTGGAGGTTGGCATACCCACCCTCCGAACATAGCCTTTTGACGAAAATTCGAAACTCAAAAGCCTAAGGATTTGACCTCAATTTGTTAGAGCCTTTGGTCGTAATTGGGAAGAGCCTTATAAGGTTACTTTGATCTTAAGGTCGGGGGTGTACAAGTTGGAAGACTTACAAGGAAAAAGAACACCGAAGCCCTGAAATGTTGAGCATCTGTGTAACACCCCGTAATTTTAATAAAATACATACGTTGAAGTACGCGTATATCCAGATGTATCCTACACGTATTTTATAAGAAGGGGAAAATGAGGGAGATCCGAACCAGTGCTAAGCTATTTTTGCTATTTTTCGTCGTAAAATTACTATCTAAGCTAGATGTAACATTTCTAGCGGAGTCATTTTTGTTATCGGGGCCGTTTTACGGCGTTTTCCAACAATTGGGGTTTTTGACCCAACGTAAATGAAAAGCCGCTAGAAAGGTAGAAAAATGCTCCCTGGACTGTGAGAGTACGTGAAGGCTTACAGTGTATTGTATACTGTATACGGGTATGTACAGTGTATAGTACATTGTGCCGGTCATGACGTCAGCCTACGTCAGGGGCATCGTGACAATCTGAAGTTGTTTTATCAGTGAAAAAGCATATGTAAAGGGCGGGTGGCCTGAGAAATTCTACTATGATGAATGGAATAAAGCGTTTCGCTTGTCACTTTCCCCAAAGAACTTATGCCCAGCAAAGTCGACTACAACTCTACAACCACCTTGGGGCCTGAGTTAACCTCGACTGTCTGGAAGGGGGTCTGTTGACCCGATAGTGCCTTAGGGTAGGTTTTAACCTATCACCGGAAAGGAGGTTGCAAAACCTTATAGTACATGCCTTGGGATGGGTCTTAACCTATCACCGAGAAGGAGGTTATAAACCATATAGTACATGCCTTGGGATGAGTTGTAACCTATCACCGGAGGAAGGTTATAAACCTTATAGTACATGCCCTGGGGTAGGTCTTAACGTATCACCGAGAAGGGGGCACTGCCCTTTAGTGCCTTGGGGGGTTAGGAAATCCATATTGATAAGTCAAAAGAGGACTAACTAGTCCCTCTAAGCCCACCAACCTAGCAAAGGATTGTGTTTATCGGTCTAGTAAGTAAATGTTTGATTTGAAAAAAGGTAATTGTACACAAAAGAGTTCGACACTCTCACGAGCTCGACACCTATCAAACGATACCATCCCCTCACACTAGCAAATTAATGCTCACTTATCCTCATATACACTTAGTATTACTAGCCAAGTGGAAAATAGTTAATGAGTCATGATTATGGCTCACATTAGTAGCTATATTGGCAAACACTATAGTCCCAAACCATATAAAAAAGATGTGATTGTTCTCCATTAATAATAATGGATAGCTCACGCCTATGGCGCGCGGTCACGCATGGAATAACAACAAATTATAATTTATTAACAACTGGTAGGGGAATTTGAGAAAGTCGACAAGTGGCCGACAATTAGGTAGCCCTAATCCCATTCAATTAAGAAATAGTGAACCAAGTTGATAGCTTTATAAACGACTCTAGCGTCCCTCATTTTTGCATCTCAAAGCAAAAAAAAAAAAGGGAAGCTCATGCAGGCAATGAGGCAAAACCGATCTGATATCTGTGGAATGGAAGATGATCTCCGCCAATCACAAGACATGTTAGCCAAGAGAGTAATGGATCCAAGGGTGATGGATCATCTAATAAACACTCTTATAGATGATATGTATGACCATGGAATGAAGAAACGAATTGTCGATAAAAAAGGAAGACCGTTTATGGAATTCCACGAGATGTGCGCTTGGGGTTGGACATGGGACCAAACAAGAGCATTAATAGTGCTTTGGGCCATGATTGGTAAACCGATCATTAGAGTCATCGTACATCATGTATTTAAACAAAACTACCCTGAGTATGTAGTAGATAATTTTTGGCATGGACTTTGGGAGTCTGGACTGCCTATAACAGTTGTATACAAATATAGCTAAATATGAGTTACAACCATGTAAATCCACAATAATTATATTATTGATAAATATATATATATATATATATATATATACATTGCTAAAAATAAAAAATAAAATAAAATAAAAAGGAGAGGGGGGAGGAAGAAAAAAAAAAGGGTTCTAGTCACCCAATTTGGCTTCAGAGCTTGAAGCTAGTTGGCTCAAAAGCTGATCCCGCTCCTTGCAAGGCTCTGTGTTCTCTTCCAACACGCGGTCGAAAGAATCCCTAAACCACCAGCCTCTTCCTGTAAGGATGAATTTTCCAACCGTAAATTCGCAGTCTCTTGCTGTAAATCATTAATTTTCTGGTGAAGAATGATGATCTCCTGGTGTAATCTCTCATTCTCATCAGTTAAATATTTCACCAGATATTCCACAAACGCTATTCTATTTTCCTTATCATTAACTTGTTCAGCCAAAATTTCTACCTGTTTTTCGAGATAGATAATCCTCTGCCTAAGTTGCGATAAATTCTTTAGCTCCAAGGATAGGGTGTGGTGTATAAAAGGTCCCTAGAAAAAAGGAAAAGAAAAAAGGAAAAATAAATCTTAGTTCAAAAAAATAAATAAATAAAGTAAAATAAAATAATTACTTTAAACAGCTGGGATAAAGCTTTAGGCGCGCGTTCCTCAAGAGACAGATATATATTTTTGCACCTTGGCTTCATGAATGTCGATTACATGATCATCACAATCTAGCACAGTGAAACCAAGCCAGGATTTCATGTCATCTTCCTTATTAGAAGGTTCAACTACATCGGCCTGACTAGATGATCAGGCTGCAATAGAGGAAGAATCAACCTTAGGATCCTTATGAGGGGCTTTTGACCTGATCGCCCTTAAAAAATAAAAAAATTCACAAATACCATCAAAACACAAATATTGACCCCTTTGCCCTATTTTACTATTCAATGTCCAGTCAGCCGACACACAAGTGCCACGCGGGCGTAGAGTGGAGATGTTAACAACGCCTTCCTTTGTAATTTTTTTTTACATGGAAGACGTTTTTTCAATAGACGCCTTTTCAAAAGACGCCTTCAAAAGACGCCTTCCCTTTAAATTTTTTTTCTTCCTCATCATGCCTAAATCTTCTTTATCTCTTCTTCCAAAAATGGCTTCTTTTTCTTCTTCTTCTTCTTTTCTGTTCCTTCTTCTCTCTTCCCTTCTTTTCTTCAATTCATGTGCAAATCACGACCTTCTACTACTTCCAGTGATCAAAGACACCAAAACCCATCAATATGTCACCCAAATCCACCTCGGAAAACTCCCAAATCACCAGCCCATGAAACTCATAATCGATCTCGGAGGCCAACTCATCTGGGTCGACTCTGGCACCGGAAAAGCCTCTCCTTCTCACCGGCCGGTCCCCTGCCGGTCCCTCCACTGCTCAACCGCCATCTCCGATCACAACTTCACATCTTGCAGCAGCAGCAAAATGGTTTGCACAACAACTCCGGTGAACCCCGTCACCGGCGGGGAGAGCATGAAGGGCGAGCTTGTACAATACTTTATTTCTTATTTCTCTTTATCATTCATTCGTGAAACTTATAAAAAGTTGGAGAGATTATGGGTTGATTACTGAGCATGGAAGAAGATTGAAAGATGGGCAGATGAGCCCATTGATTGCAATTACTAAACAACCCAAAATCACTGATGGCAGGTAACAGATATAACCTGGAAATAATTCTTGCAGAAACACACCACCAGCGTTCTATGGAACAAAATTCAATAAATACCCTCAAATTACAGTTGTATAATCTCAACCATCAATGCTCTCTTATATGATTTGCACATGGATTGAAGAAAAAAAGGGAAGAGAGAAGAAGGAACAGAAAAGAAGAAGAAGAAGCCATTTTTGGAAGAAGAGATGAAGAAGATTGAAAAGATTTAGGC
The DNA here is from genome assembly GCA_035771175.1 of Paratinospora sagittata. Taxonomy (NCBI): domain Eukaryota; kingdom Viridiplantae; phylum Streptophyta; class Magnoliopsida; order Ranunculales; family Menispermaceae; genus Paratinospora; species Paratinospora sagittata. Next base: position 28,443,157 of record CM069592.1, read on the forward strand.
GTGACGAGGTAGAAAAACATTTTAAAGGGAAGGCGTACTCATTCCCTTAAATTTTTTTTTTTAAGGGAAGACGTCTTTTGAAAAAACGCCTTCCATGTAAAAAAAATTACAAAGGAAGGCGTTTTTTCAAAAGACGCCTTCTTAATATCTCAAGCTCTTCCGCCCGCGTGGCGCTTGTGTGTCAACTGACTGGGCATTGAATAGTAAAATAGGGCAAAGGGGTCAATATTTGTGTTTTGATTGTATTTGTGAATTTTTTTTATTTTTTAAGGGCAATCAAGTCAAAAGCCCCCCCTACGAGGACGTTTTGATCTAGGGGCCATTGAATCAATTTTCCTTTCCTAGCTTACTTAAAAGAAGAACCTAGTTCAATAGTGGTCGCAGGCAAGTTAGTATTGGGATTGACACTAATTTCTTCTTCGCCCCTGAATGAATCCATCTTACTATATCAAAATCGTACCTTAGAAATGCGCCCTTATCCCTTCGTCATTTTGGTTAAATGAGGAAAATGTAGAAATGCAAATGCGGTTGATTATCTTGACAAAGGTGAAATTAAAAGCACCGACAACGACATGACAAATTAGATTTCCAAATATAACAATTATTTAGTACTCATTTGCTAAGTGGTGTTTCCACTAAGAAACAAATGGAGAAAGCACTGAGCCTGTTGGCTCTAATTAATAACTTGGGGCACTAATAATGTTTTATCGAGATTGATTCGGCTCCGACCAACCATCGATTAGTCAGAGCCTGGGGGTAAATGTTGAACCATAAAATATTAAACCAAAAATATTATAAATTCATGGTTAAACCCAAAATAAATTTGTTGGATCCATAAATTGGACAAAAAACAAATCCATGATCAAGCCTAATACAAGGCCCAAAATCAAGCCCAAGGCAAGGCCTAAAACAAAGTCCAAACCCATTATTTTGAAGTTTCTCAAATTAGGTAAATTATTGGTGAAGGGCTCAAAATTAGGCATAATGCAATACATGTGTATGGGCAAGATTTATTTATGGATATTTAATTGTGTGGTGTGGATTGTATTTGATTTAGTATAAATACCCCCTCATATGGGATGTTTAAGCATCAAATAAATCATCAAGTAATTAAGCAAGATATCAGAAGTTATTTTCTACTTCTTCTCCTCCTTAGTGTTCTTCTAAATCAAGAGAGAGAGAGTCTCATTATTCTTTCTTTGAGTGTGAAAAGAAGGTTGTAAATTATAATTTATAGTGAAGTTTCTACAGCTTGCCCGTGGATGTTTCCCTCAAATCGAGGGTTTTATCACGTAAGATCTTTGTGTCTTTTACTTCTTTACAATTATTTACATCTTGTTATTTAGTCGTATTATATTGCATATGTTGCTCATTTTTCAATAAAATGGTATCAAAATCTCTCTTGAAAGTCTTAGTGTAACGCCCGTACCTTAGGATGATGTCATTTTGACCCGTAGAGTACCCGTATATGTGTACGTATATTCATATGATGCTCGACCCTCGTTGGTTCGAGTGTCTTTGCATGATTTTACGTTGTTTAGAATGCGTGTGAAGTTTCGGAATGATCGGAGACCCGTTCGACATCGAAACATGTCAAAAACGGTGTTTTGGATCAGTGGAGTTCGCTAGATGGAGAAAGAAATTTCTGTCACTGATTACATCAATGGCTTGATCTCCAAAATACATGGTCCGATTGAGTTAAACTTTTGTCAACTTATTCTTCTATGATAGATCTTCATGAACGGTGAAGATCTTGATCAGAGTTGTCTACTGTGAGGTATAAGAATCCAAATATTGTTTCTCGAATTTGTGGATTTTCTTGCGCAGTTTTGATCAAATGGTTAGATCTCAAAATCTCACCATTGGATTGAGCTGAAATTTTACCAAAAGGTTGGTAACTGACTCATAAAACTTTTGAACAGTTAAGATGTTAAATTGGTGAGTCTTTTGCAAAAAATTGATTATCTAAGTATAAGTAATTGCAGCAGGAAAACTGTTTCTTTTATTAAAGTGTGTTTTTTTTAGTGTGGGCCCAAAATGCCACTTAACCTCAATATAAGCCATTGAGACGTGATTTCTCTCATTTTCCACTTCCAAAAAAGGCTAAGGAGCTTGGAGAAGAGGAAAGGAAGGGAAGATGAAAAAATGAAGGAAAAAAGTTGGGGTTTTGGGTGCATTCTTTCTCAAGAATACCGAAGGTAATCATTTCTTCCTCATTCTTTCTTCCTTCTATCACTTTCATTTATGCATGCAAGCTTGCTTTTGACCTAATGAGTGTTTTTCACTCATGAATCCCAAAATTTAAGGAGGGTAGTGGAAAATACATTTTGGAATTAGGTCTTACATTTGAGATATGTTATCTGAAGGATGTTGAGAGTCCATAAATGGTGAAACCCCCAATTTCTAACAAGAAATTTATAGGGTTATAGGTATTTGACCTAAACTAGGATTTTGGACTTAGGGTTTCTTATTCAATTTGCATGTGATTTATGTTGAATACATGGGTAAATGTGGATGTATAGTAGTCCAATTTATTTGTCACGACGCCTCTGACGTAAGCTGATGTCATGACCGGCACAATATACTATACACTGTACATACTCATATACAGTATATAATACACTGTCAGCCTTCACGTAGTCTCACAATCCTTCCCGACATTTACAGAAATTTTTTTCCTAATATACCACAAATCAAATCTAATATAGATCTCTATAATCATTCCATTCATTCACACATCACATTTTCATTTCATCATCCAATATATTAAGCTATATATATGCCCACACATCCCATCTAGATGATATTACATATGTATATAATGTGTGATAAGTATACATATCAAACTAACAATATAAGCTATTTCCTCCAAGCGTACATACACATATCAGACGAAGGCTCACGTGATTATCACTCACGGAGTTTCCTTTTCCCTTTGACTCAATACCTGAAATATTGGAAGAAATGGAGTGAGCAAACAACAGCTCAGTGAATATAGTTCTTGAGATGACAATTATATACATTTAGAGAAATATGACATTTAAAATCATTTCAAACACTTATTCAACACATGCAACATTCAATGAATATATTATACATGTTAACAACATAAATTTCATGAGTATTCAATAACACAGTGCACAATATCCCTCCTCTGCAAGGCAAGAGAACGAGTCTAACCCTTGTATGGCCGTTACAAGGTAGCCACAACCTCTCATTACCCAATTCACAGTCATTTCAAGGATCGCAACCCTTGTTAGGACAGACCTACTGACAATGAGGACTTGTAAAACCTCATCCGGGTCTAATTCCTAACGAAATGACACCATTACAGACTCCAATTTCTAAAATCAGTTTGCATGACCCATAAAACCCAATGCATTATATATAACTATCACATGCATACAATCAAACATTTTATATGCGTACAATGCCATACAAGAACCAAATCAAGAAAATTATACTCACAGTACAACACGTTCAACTTAAACCAATCATCGTCGCTTTCAAGTCCAGCTCCAAGTTAAATCCAACGAATTTAACCTGTCACAATCACTCCATAATTCAATTTCATTTATTCATACATCTTTAATTTCTCAACTCACTTCAAATCACTAATAATAAATCTATTTATGACTCATAAGCAGTTAAAGAAACTACTATCTCGTTTCTGTGGTCAATCTAGATATTTCCACAAGAAAGAACAGTGAAAATAGAGTTTCATTGGATTCACATCACTGTTCACATAACTGTTCATAATATTATTCATTGTTCACATCACTGTTTATAGTACTATTCATATCACTGTTCATAGCACTGTTCACTGTTCACTATTTACATCACTGTTTACTATTTACATCACTGTTCATTCGGTCTCCAAAACTCATGAAATGGAATCTCACCACATATTCGGGGTCCCTACCGTCTACGGAGTGTTTTTCTACCTTTCTAGCTAATTTTCATTTACATTGGGTCAAAACCCCAATTTGTCAAAACGCCGTAAAATGGCTCCTATAGTTAAAATTAGTCCGCTAGAATCGGTACATCTAGCTTAGATAGTAATTTCACGAAGAAAGAGAGTGAAAATCACTTACCGCACCCCTTTTTCTTCTTCTCCTTCTTCTCTCTGCCCTTTCTTTCCTTTTCATTCGTTTTCTCTCTGTTTTTTTTTCAGCAACTCATTTAACTTTTTTTTTTTTATCTTTCCATCTAAGTATTGTTTAGTAAACAGTACCCGCAAGTGAACAGTAATATATTTTCATTTAATTTTTTTTCTTACTTCATTCCTCATCTTCTTATTCTATATAGTCAATTCACATGAGACATACACGTGTCGTAAATCGATTTCTATTTAAAATCACATTCTGAACTGACTTTTGACATTGTCAAGTTCATTTGACACATGTACACATAGCTTTAAATGTACTTATACGTATATTCTACATCTCGATATACGGGTACTTCATCGTATGTATTTAATTAAAATTACGGGTGTTACATTATTGATTTTGATTAGTGGATAACCGTAGTGTAATGTAATTTTGGCCTAGGCCACGTAATTTCAATGAATTTGGGGATTTGCCCAAATTTGGGGATTTTGACTTAGACTTAGGCAATTGATGAAATTGACTTGATAAATAGTCTAATTGACCCTAATTATGATTGAATGCCTTGTATTATAGTGGTTGGATCATGGGGATCAACCTATTACATTCAATTGAGTTATGTATGGTTTAATTTGATTTTAAATGGTTGAATTGAGCAATATGGGATTGGCTCATGTGTATAATCATTTTAGAATCTTAATTGGCTATGGAATTGAGTTTGATCATAGTTGTTTGGCACACTAGTAGACTAATTTTCAGTAATGTATAAATCATGTTTCATGCAGAGATTTTGGTTGATTTAAGTAACCCAAATAGGCCAATTGGGGATTGAGGTGCTTGGAGTGATTGTAGTCATTCTAGTGCTCTTTTGTGGATTGGAAATTGGATTGGCTAAGTCTAGTCAATCAAGTTGTGATTGTTTCTTTACTTGGTTTTTGTATGTGGCATTGTGTTTTAAATGTTTATCTATTGTAGTATGCATGATTTAATGTCTCATGAAATGTATTTAAGCATAGTCTAATAGGGTTAGCAATTGGGTTGAGTCTCCCAGTTGAAATTTACTTTGGAGAATCTCGTAAGTCTAGTGGCTACCCCTAATTGTGGACCTGACAGAAAATTTCTATGGGTTGTATATGTTAGGATTCGCCTAGGCATGATACTTGTCTTGGTGGGCGGATCCTATAGTTCATACAATCCTAGGAATTCTAATAGAATACGGGTAAGAGGTCGATCGGGTGATGGGTGTTGTGCACTCATACCCTTGTATTAATTCTTACTCATGAGGTGTTAGGATTGCATAAGCATGTTTATAAATGATATGACATGATGCATTATATTGAGCATGTATGTAACCTTATTTGTATCCATGATATTTAAATGGTTTTAATGATCTTGCAATGTTTTACATAAATACATATATATGTTATCACTTGTAAAAAACATTCATTGAGCTTGTTGTAGCTAACTCCTCACTCTTATCCTTTTAGGTTCGGATAGGAAGGGGAAGAAAAAAGCTTAACTGTGGATATTTTCCCTACACTTTTGTGACGTAGGTGTTTAGTACTTTTTTACATTTATTTTGATAAATTGTACTATGTAACACCTAATGCTTATACTTAACACATAGATGGGTTGTAATTTATGGTTAAGTAGGATTTTGTATATTTTGAACATTATGGACTTAGGAAAAAAAAAATTATGGTTGTCATTTGGGTATGCTTTTATATTGATAATCTATTATTGTCCATATGTTTTGATGTTGATTATTGGGATTATAGTGTGTTATTAAAAGGCTTATTGGGACGCCGTGTATGTCGATGGAGGATATATGCGGGTTCTGTGCCGGTCATAACGTCACAAATCATGGGTCGTGACACTTAGTATGCTCTGTGGTTGTGACTTTGCCTTATCTTTAACATCAGAAAGGTCTTTCTTGAGATGCGTTACTATTTACGTATAATCAAATCTTGCATCAACATATATAAAGTTAATTTCTTTCAATCCTTCAATTTACTAAACTTTAAATAATCAATATATGCCCTAATAAATACAAATCATTAAATATTTTTTTTATTTATAATATGCATGTATAATATGATCTAATACATACTAAAGCTATTATAAAATAAGTATGCATAATAATTATATAAATACCTACGTAATTCTGATTAAAACAATTTCGAAGCTTCCAAAAATCATATTTTGAAGCATTTACTTCAAGCATTTTAAATCCTTAAAGAATTTTCATAAATATATATCTTCATCCATCGATCTATTTATTTTCTCAAATATTTTTATATAAATAATCATTTATATCCAAATTGATTTACGTTTCATGTGTTGAAATTCCATTCTAAATAGCTCTCGTTCATCAACGAGTCTTTAGCTTTATATAAATTGCTCCTTTCAACTTTTGCTTTCAATGTTAACATTTTTCCACGATTTGTAATGTGGGATACTCATTATTAAAAATATCAATGGACACATAAAATATAAATTGAAATATCAAGAGCAGTATTATTTTCATTTAAACTCTCATACATGTATAGAACTTTATGAGATTTTCTCATATAATTTTTATTCATGTTTAAGGAATATTAGTTTTTTTAAAATTCATATATCTTCAAGACATGCTTATATCCATTTATTGGACATTTATATCAATTTATTTCTCTTCAAGAATATTTATTTTTCAATTCATATATCTTCAAGAGTTATTCATGCCTATTCTGGGACATTCATTTATCAATTTGTCCCTCTTCATGAAATATTCATTTTTTAGACCATAACTCTTGAAAAGATACTTATGCCTATATTTCTCAATTTATTCCTTTTCAAAAAATATTTAATCTTCAATCCATACATTTTCATAGAAGATTTATTTTCCAATATTTTATTTCTCTTTAGGAATATTTTGTTTATATCTTCCTCTTGCAGGAAGTTGTGTCCTGAGATTTTATTCGATCGATCAACCACGGTTCAGGCGTGTCAAATATTTAGGTGTTAACACATATAATTTGTCTTACAAGGATTTAAATAAAGAATGCATTAGTTAACTTAATTTGCAATTTTTTCGCATATGATTGATCATGTGAACTTATAATTTATTTTTGGCTTCTCCTCTGAGATTGTATTTCACATTGCCTCATATTGTATTCTAGCAACTTATACGTCAAAAACTTGACTTTTCTCTCATAATGATGAAAAAATAAATCTATAAAGGCTAGTGCTGCATTAGCAATTGTGTATATGTCATTAATTTGAAATTAGCTTCTCCTTCTAATGGTAGGAAAATTATTTCATTAAACATTGGGCAATTATATTATTATTCAAAACGCTATTGAGGTCCCTCAGACTTGGTAAGTTGTAGCAAAATATAAATATATTTGTCTCAAATAACTTATGGTACTTGATCACAATATCATTTTGCCTCTTAATTTCATAATATAAAAATGCAAACATTGCCCAATATAATACGTGATTGTTTTTTGCCCATAAATAAAATTAAGCAATGTAATATCCCTTCTTGTTTTTCACATATCTTCAAAACAAAGCAAGATATTTTGAATAATATATGACATTAATTGTCACCATGAAATCTTGTTTCATTTGCCAATATAATAATTACTCTTTAAAGCCATCAATATTTCTTCAACCTCTTTTTTTTTTAATTTTTATTGAGGCTTAATAAAAATCAATCATTTGGTCATATAATGTATCCGACCAATGCTTTTTTTTTTTATTCTACGCGTATTACAAACACTTAGGGCATGTTTGGTGTGCGAGACAGAATATGATTATTTTTATAAGATTTGATTGGATTGGATAAGATAAGATAGAATTAGACAAATTTTAATGTTATTCTTCGTGCAATATAGGATAAGATTAAAAATAGAGTGATCATGTAGTTGATATTTTGGTGCAACATAAGATAAGAATAAAAATAAAGTAATCTTATGTTTAGTATGTTTGGGGTTGGAATGAGAAGTAATTAAATTATTTTTTAAAAACTTAATTTTTCTTTAAAATCAAGGAATAAAATTAAATTAAATTTAAGTTGAAAAACTTTAATAGTAACAAATCAACAATATTAAATATTTAAAAACAGTTTCTACAAATACAGTGTATGTATATTATGTACAACAAAAAAAAATTATATTTTCTTATATGCATCATACCAACTTTAATACATTGTTAATTAGACATATTAATTTGTCAAAAATTCAAAAAAATTGTAACCTTGCGATTAACTATACATATTAATTTGTCAAAATTAGATGCATAATATCAACAAAAAGCATTTAGCACATGGTTACCAAATTATATAACCCACAACCACCACCTACATACAATGAAATATATTTAAAAGTTTTTCACCATTATGAATCATAATAAAATAATGTAATAATTCATAATCATCAAGTCTATCAATCATCAAATGCACCACCAAGAATTTTTGCAACATAATGTATCTTCTCCTCCTTATTTTGTTCTATCTTGAATGTCTCTGCAACTTCAAGTTTCCGTATGAACTTCTGTATAACACGTACTTGATCCGAGATAGGAAGTTGTATCTTCTGTAAATCATTTGCTATAATTTGATTATCATTCATCTTCTTTTCTACAAATACCTAACAAAACTAGTCCAGCACATCATTCGACTTTTCAATACTATCCTTCATCACACTTGTAAATTTATCTATGCTACGAACTATTAGATCTTCGGATCTTGACCTTTTTCTGCTCAAAGGTTGAGATGAAGCTGGATGTATTAGTTGGTTAGAATAAGTTTTATTAATTGACATTAAAGAAGAGATTCCAAGTATCTCAAATTTGTCATCTACCCCCACATTCGCTGTCCGGTTCTTAGGAGTATATGTTAATTTTCCTGTAGCACGATCATTGCCAAAGATATAAGCCAACCTTTCATAAAGAGGAAAATGTTTTCTTTCCACCCTTTTGCAAGTTTATGGTGCTACAATAAAAATAAACATATAACAGAAAATAAATAACACATCATTAACATATATTCCAATAAAAATATATAAAATTAATATTACCTCAACATATGAATGTCATGTTTCATTGTTATCAACTTTAACACACTTTCTCTCACTGTTCCAACCAAAGCCAATGGTATTTAACATGTCATATACCACTCCATAATCTTTTTTCCAATTCTTCACTTTTGATTCAATATGTGGGTTAACTCTTAAACCACAATTTGGTAGAACATTTGTCAAACGTGATTCCACAACCATAAACATTCTAGCTTTGAACCCGTTGTAACAATTTCTTCCACGACACTTAGTAGAGCCTCTTCTTCTTTTGTACATATAAGCAAGCCTATTTGCTTGCTCATTTGTTTGGTTGCGACCTCCAACATCCATTTTACAAATACAAAATAACGTTCAATACATATAAGTATTCTAACCATCATGTAATCTCATAAAAATTAATATGTAGAAAAAAATTAAAAATAAACAATAGATAAATAATTATTTGAAATTCATAAAGATAATACATTAGAAATTAAAGTGCAAGTACATATAATTCATAAAGTCACACAATTATTTGTTCACCAAAACAACAAGTGAATTCCAAATACGTATAATCCATAAATAAAAATCAACTAGATGAATTTCATTTGCATTGACTGAACATTTGTAAAGCTAAGGTATCTCTCCATGTTGTCTATTCTGGGGATGAGGAAACTTGTAACCATCATGATTTCTTTGTTTGCAATAATTTTCAATATATCGCTAACCATATTCCAAAAAAATTGTAACCATCATGATTCTCATAATAATTATGGTATTTGTCATATCTATTTTATTTAATGATCATGACCTTTATTTTCTCATCTATAATTATGACATTTGTCATATTTATTATTCATCCATCATGGTCTTTATGCTATTCATATTTCATATCCATGTCATGGCCATATTCATTTCTTATTCATGATCATTAATCAAAAATATCATTCATTTCAGGGAATGATATGAAATCAACTAGATGAACACGATGAATTTTCATCAATTTTTTTTCAAGAAGACTTCAACACCCTCTTTATTACTACTTTAGGAGCATATTTGAGGTTGAAAAATAATGTCTTCTTCGATATTTTCTTTTCACATAACTTTGATCTTGCAACTTCAGTGCATTTGATCACAAAACATTTTGAATCAAAAATCACAATATTCACATTTATTTGATATTGTAACTTCAGGTGCAATTTTTTTTTTTTTCCTGTATAGCTTCAAGCTATAAAATATTTTCTCCACAACTTTTTGCCATATAAGTCAAAATATAACATCAGGTCATATGATTTTTCTAAATAGCTTAAGCTATGAAAAAATATAAAATAATATATACATATATTTTGGCAATGAAAAATATTTCAATATCAAATAAAAGAATAAACTACACAATCTAACTACCAATATACATTTTTTATTTAAATAAGCAATCTCCTCAAATTTCTATGGCTTTTTGTGCTGATAACGTATTATAAAATAAGTAAAAAACTATATAAATTAACAAATAAAAGGAGACATGCTTGAGACAAGAGAAACAAAGAAATGGAAAAGAGATTTTATTCTCTTCTTTATCAAGACTTGTACTAGATTTGTATACAATACTTGTGTATATCTCGTATGTTTTGTTTACAATCTAAACATCCTTTTATATAAACTTTTGGCCATGGAGGAGTTATATCACATTTACAACATATAAATGAATTGACGTTACAAAGCTAATATCATAAAAAGTAGGTTATAAACTTAATGAAATATGAAGAAGTTACAAAATTAATTTTATAGCTTACAGGTTATGGAATATAAAGTGGTGGTATTCAAATTCATTTATAAATCAGTAATGGTGAAATATAGTTATAATGCAACTAGCAAAAAATTGTGGGAAGCCTCTTGGCTTCGATGGTAACCTCTCTGCTTACCTACTTACTTGGGCAAACAATAAAATAGGTTATCTTTGGGAACTAGACTCATATTAGGTGAGCCGTCATACGCTGATACCTGGGTTGTTAACGAGGCTTTGGCCTCCCTTAGGCCTCTTTAGATGATATACCATTCATCGCTAGCATGTGCCACTGGTTCTCTAAAAAAAATTGATCTTGGTTGCACCTACCATATGTACCCATTCTGGCAAAATTCTGTAATGTTGCACTAAATTATTAAACCAAAAGCAAAAAAAGATAGAGGAATTAGGTACCATATGAATGATATGATTAGGGTGCACGTAGGATGTTATTAGCATTGATTTAAGAATATGAATATGTATCAGATCGTAGTTTTGATAAAGAATGTAAAACAAGCAGCAAACCTTAATGATGCTGGGTGTCACACACTAGAATAAAAAACTAAAAGCCTAAAGGAACAGATCAAGCTCCAATCTACTACACAACTATGAACCATAGATTGAATTTTGACTAACCCCAAGAAAAAGCAATTCAATGAACACTCCTTCTTGACTCCTTGATCTGCACCAAGTATTTCCCATAACTGAAAAATCCAAATACATACTGAGGCGTGCAAAGTTAAGCAGCAGTACTAGCTTTCTTTCTTTCTTTCTTTCTTTTTGGCTTTACATTCTTTCGTATCTGACATCTCCAACTTCTGCAGCAATCATTCCTACTATACACATTTTTCCACTAGAAATATTTACAGTGGCACTTCCTTGGCATCAACAGAAAGTCGCCCGCAAATCTCAACCACCGAAACTAAAATTATCAGCTTCCCCCCAAGACCCTTCTCAAGTTAGATTTCTGTTCTGCAGTGAGTCTTGATGGGAATTTGATGTCAAATTTTATTCTAAGGTTACCTTTCTTCCCTGGTTCTTTTGATATCGGCATTCCTTCACCCGGGATTATCATCTCATAGCCAGGTCTGACAATATCTGTAACTGAGATTGCAATGCTTCTTCCATCTAAGGTTAGGAGGTTAAGGGTCTTCCCTGTAAGAGCGTCCAGCAGAGATATCCTCTGATTGGTAACAAGATTGTTCCCATCCCTTCTGTAAACTCCATGGGGCTTCTCCTCTATTACAAAGACAAGGTCTCCGGGAATAGACCCAGCTTCTTGGTTGCTTTTCTCAGGAAAAGTGATCTTTGTGCCTTTTTTCCAACCTGGCTTGACTGCAATGGTCAATATTTCCTCAATAGTCCTTACCTTACTGCAAAAGAAATGATGAAGTATGATCAAAAATAAAATTCAAAAATGAAAAGATAAAACTAATCTAAACCAAACCCAAGAAAAAGAAGTGAAGACAAAATTGCATGTAGAAACTGTATGTTTCAGCAATGTCATAAAGAAAAGAAACTTATTCGGTCAAGTTTTCCACTGTTTGTAAGAAATAAGTATAGTAAGACCACAGTTCGTCCAATATCATTTAAGTGGAACAAGATAAATGATTTTGAAATTCAACCACTATACACTAATTTCTTGGTGAAACTTAGACCTCAAAACGGAAAACTAAATTCAAGTCCTACAATGATCACACTACAGCCTTTGAAAGGAAAAAGAAAAAAAGAAAAAAGGAATAATGAGAATAGTTAGAAATTGTCCATGTACGTCAAGATGCTAATAACTATTTCTCTCCTCTTAGAAGCCAAGTAATCGTCCACATCAATTGTAAGGATGCACGTAGTTGCGCCAGGACCCAATTACATCCACATTAGGAAGGAAGTATATTATGATGCCAAGTATTCCTAAATATTTAGATTTGCCCAACATCAGAACTGCATAGCCCAAATCATAGACAATTGAACTCTTGCAACTAAACTTGATAGCTAAAAATATGAAGCAAGTCTAAACCACATAAAAATAGCCCAATACTATTTATAATATGATGCGAAAAATTCCTAAAGATTTACATGAGCCCACCATTAGAATAAACCAAGCCTAGATAATTGAACATTTGCAATTATTTTTCACCAATTCACCCATGAGAAGAAACATTACAGTTTATTGGCTATTTGATGGGGTCACAAGTATGCTGTACAGCCTGTACCCTAACCCAAACTCTCCTTCTTCCTATCCAACTCTGGATTTTACCCCTACACCTGCCTTCTAAATTCATAGGAACCATGTTTAGTTATTTACGAGAATTACTTCCCTGCTCCAGCACACCTCTAGATTCATGCAAAAGGAACAAACCAAAGTAATTCAATCACTTTTATTTCTAGCAGCAAAACCTGGAGAGACATGAAATGAAAGCATCCAAATAATCTAGTAGAAATGAAAAAATAATCATCTCTTGTAGTTATAACCTCAAAAAGCTGCAGAAGATAAAAGCATAGAACACCAAGTAGTCAATACTGCTAGCATCATGGCAAAAGCAGATACAAGATACAAAAGCCAATGCGTAATACCATTCCTCTGAAAGTACTGATATGACACCACATTACTTACCTAATATGCACATCCAGCACAAGAATTTGGTGTTATCAGTGGCAGCCATACTAATAAAAATTACAAAAACAGCAGATGCTGCAAACAATTGGTATATACTCATATCCCAGCTGGAATTCAAACTTAGTGAATGGGTGGGACATTGGCAGTCCATTTTGGAATGGTTGAAATGTCCTAATTGGGACTGCTTGTCCCATAGGGGCTTCTTTTGTATTTTGCCGTTCTATTTATAGATATAAACATTCACATTTCAGGTTAAAAAAAAAAATCCAGCTGGAATTCACCTGGGGGCAAGAATAATCATGCACATCCTGAAGAATTTAACCAAAAGCCATGGGAAAGTCATCAAAATGTTCACCCTGGTATTGAACATGAAACAAAAATTGTGAAAGCCCAATGATAGTGGCTCTATTGCCAATGTCTATATACACTTATTGCGCATTTCAAAATGGAAAGCCACAGTTCTCTGTATCAAGAGAAATGGAAAGCTCTCGACTTAAAGATATAATGATGATAAAAATCACATACCAATAGAGATCAAAATAAGCAAGCCAATTATCTATATAACAATAATTATAAAACTTTGGAAGCTAAATCCATGCTGACCTCTACTAGTCTAGTGATCAAAAATTAAAAATAGCCTTTCCCAAGAAATTTGATATTTGTGACCATTCTTTCTACAACTAATAAATAGCAAGTCTAGCATTGCCAACAAAATTCATTGACAAAATACATTTTCAATGCAATGAAAAAAAGAATTGGGTTTTTGTATCACAATTTAATCACCATGGCTAAGGAATTTCTGTAAAAATTTGGATAGTTTGGTACCAAAACTTTCTTAATTGGGGGGATTCTCATTGGGTCCATAATTCGTCTTAGGATTTAATCATTTAATCAACCAATTAGGTAATGGGTTAGACACCATCCTATCCCCCAGATATCACAAATTTTAAACACTACTGTTGAATCTTTAAAACTGCTATATCCTAAATGTGATTCTCAAAATAGCAAATTAAAAATCAACCTCAACAAACCATAACCACATGGTGGGCTGTGCTTGAAGTATTATCCCAGTTGAAGTAATTTTCAACATATCTGGAGTTAATGATCCTTTAGCAAAGACTTTATGATATTTCCCTGAATGTTCTCATTTATTTTCCTAAAAGATCAATATTTATCAATATCTTCATAACTTCATATTATTGATGACATCAAATACCATACCTTTCCTGATCTTTCCATAAGAACAATCTCATCCTAGCATAATCTTATTTGCACTGGAAAGTGAAAGGAGAAATTAAAACAAGTGCAATCCACTTATGAAAACTGATGCCTTTAACCACACACGAGTCTGTCACCTTATTCCGTACATAGTTACCCTTCCGCATGGCAGTGTTTCTCTCAAGTTCTCAACATACTCAAACACCTACTCCCCTACCTTGATCAATTTGAGAGTTTCCCCACAAGTAGATCCTAAGATAATTGAAGTTAAGAACTCTAAAAATGAATCCAAGGAAACAAAATAAGTGCATGAATTCTCTCTTTCTCAAGTAAGTTCTAAGCTCATACAATGTCTAAGGCCAGAGAACTCCTGGAATACCTGCCAGGGATACTACTACGGATACAGAACAAGGATGAAGATATATCTTTTCATAATTTAGATCCTTCAAAGAATACCAAGTACATCCCAGCAAAGATACATCAACTGTAGACCTATCCAAGTTGGAGAAAAGGCCCAAATGTTCAACCATCTACAGGTATGTAACATCAAAATGTGGAATCAATATATCCAGCAACCACTAATACAACATTCATAGCATCTGATTTCCCTTTACAAAAGCCGATTTTCCTTGATAAATTGCAGGTAGATTGTGCCTAGCAATCTAAGCAGACCTTGATCTGGCGATGACTCTTTAACCAGTTAACCAAGAGTCCTCTTTTTTCCCTTACTACCCAGTTCTTAAAATTTGTAGATAAACCTGGGTTCCACTGGCATAAAAGTTATACACAAGACATGTCATCAAGCAAGTATCATTGATCATGAGTGATTCCTAACTAAAAGCCCAAGCAATTCTTCACAAATGGCAACTTGTGTCAGCATGACAAGATTACCTAACTTCTAACGAAAAGTTTCTTTGGAGATATTTGGCAAATCAGCCTTGCAAGAGATAATCATTAGAGATCTATGACAGCATGGATGGGGCACAAGAGAAAGAGATGCCTTACTGCAAGGCCAAGCAAACACACAATCTAAGCTAGTGCAATACCCTAAAGGCAGCAAGGTGATTTTCCTTCAAGAAAGACTTAAGACTCAACATTCTAAAAGTATTTTCCAAGCGCAGTTCAAAGCTAAATTTTAGGGGCAAAATCAAGAGGTAGCGTGCAAAGGGGGAATTTACTATTGCCCAATGATGCTAGCAATCCCGCTTGAAGCATGGCAAGAAAAGATGAAACCATTGTATGCAAAAAAAAAAAAATTAAAAATAGAAGTAGAAACAGAAATTAAAAAAAAGGGACTGAGTGAAAGAGCAAAATTGATGTCCTAACTATAATTCATGATGCCGAATTCTTGTTTTCCACTTCTCATTAGTACAGGAGAGGATGACACAAATGTTCCTAGGAAAAGTAGGATTCTCCTAAAAGGAGTTGGAATAATACCCATTTAGAGACATTAGCTACCTTAGCTATCTACCCCACCTCCTTAACGTTATTTTACTTATTACATGCTCACAACTTTTGGTAGGACCACTAAAACAATAATAAAGAAATTCCTCAACATGCAAGCAGAATCAAATACCACTAGTAAACTAGAACTGTTAGCATCAACAAATTCCTAACACCAAATGGACCACTGAAGAACAACTAAAACCAAGCTATTTCTTAATAACATTCTCTAGCACCCAAAAAAAGGGGTCAAAAAACAAGAGTTTTAAAAGCTGCATCATGGGTATCCTAAAATAAAACAACCATTCCTAGTAACATCGAGGACGCAATCATTTCGGCGTCTAAGAACACTATTTCCATACTTAAATACTATAATGCGTTCATCAAATTGAACTGATTTTTTCGTAACAATTGCTCAAGATAAACTCAAAGAAATATCCCAATTCCAAGACTAGAAAAATCAAACCACCCTAATCAATTTTCATTCCACATAAAAACCCTAAACACTCAAAAAGGCAAAAACATCAAATTCAACCCAAAAACAAAAACAAAAATGAACATACCCAGAAACATCAGCAACCTCCCTGGAAACCTTCATCTTCTTGTTCGTCCCCAAATACAATTCCTCCAAAGTACACGGCAACTTATTCTCCGTCACCGGCCCCTTCTGCGGCGTCACCTCGCCGTTCCCATCCTCATTACCATCACTCCGTCCACTCCGATCACCGGCGCCGCCATCACCGCCGTCATTTCCACCATCAGACCCACCAAACATTTCAGCATATATATCTTCAGCATCTCTCGTATTAAACCGAAACGACGTTCTAGAATAAGACCCACCACCACCGCCGGCGCCGGTTCCGGAACGGGAAGAAGGAGGAGGAGGGGTTGGAACTGGGTCTGATTTGTAGGCTTCTAGAAGCAAAGCATCGTAGATCTGACGCCTTTGAGGATCGCTAAGAACATCGTACGCCTCAGAAATCTGCTTGAACTTGGCTTCTGCTTCCTTCTTGTTCTCGGGATTCTTATCCGGGTGCCATCTCATCGCGCGTCTCTTGTACGCCTTCTTAAGATCTTCTTCGCTAACGTTTCTTCCCACTTTCAATACGCTATAGTAATCAACGCCCATCTTCTTTTTTCTCCTTTTTCTCTCAAACCCAGAAAACAAATCCCAAGAAATCAAGAAAAAAAATTAAAAAAGTGGATGTGTGAAAAAAAAAAAAAAAAGTCGAGAAAGTTCTGAAAAATTCGATGTTGTTTCTTTCCTCTTCTTCTTCTTCTTATACTCTGTTTTCTACGTTCTTCTTCTTCTTCTTCTTGCTGTTAACTTTCTCTGTTATTATAAATTGAAGGTTTCTTTTCTTGAAGCGAAGGGGAAGAGATATGCCAGCGCAGAGAAGCGAGTTTTACGGTAGAGAGGAGGAGCAGTGCTGCACTGGCAGTGCAGGTCAGCTTCTCCGTTCTTCGAGTGGTGGATGATTGAGAGCTATGTATCCAGTGCGCCCTTGTGGCATAGAAGATAGTGACTCCTGCGTGTTTGTAACCCCACTTGCTCACACGTCCTTCTCTCTTACTTTTTCTTCAAAAATCATAATAAATAAATAGGATGTCTACTAATTAGATTTAGCCGACGCTAGAGCCTTAGAGCTAACTACGACAATAGCAAGTAAAATATAACTAATATATGTATAAGATATGGGCAATTTAAAATATAATGACTCCCTCCCTATGGTTAGGAAGAATTGATTTATGAATAATATGTTAAATAGTTGAATTAGATGTGATCAATATTTAATAGATATATTTAATAAATATGGACGGCATATAATATTACCATTTATACAATATGTATAAAGGTTGAAATAAAAAAGGAAGTAAGATTCTAGTTTTTCTCATTTACTTTTTCTCGTAAAGATTTATTATTTATCTGTAATAGAGATTGATTCAATTATATTAAGAATAATTTGTAACATATCAAATTTATATTAATCATTATATAAAATTATTAGTTACACTTAAAAAATAATTTGTCACAATTAAAATTTAATAAGTGATAATTAATACAAAATAATTATTAACTTAATCAAATATAGTATATAATTATAATATAATAATTAATTTTTAATTTTAATAAATAAGAAGTTAAAATATTTTTGTTATCAAACAATATTTTTAAAATAAGCTCTTATAAAAATAGAATTAAATAAAATAGAACTAATTTTTTTAGAACTAAAAATTATATAACTTAAAAAAATAAAGTTACCAATACTATCTTGGCTTCCTAAAACTTTATTTTGGCTGCCATATAAAGAAACAGTAGAATTAGAAAATTTCTATAAATATTCTAGAAACGAAAGGGCGTAATATAGCTATTTTACTGCAGGAAGTACAGAATCGAAGACTTTTAGACCTCCTTTTAAAACGTCTTGTTTCATGTGGGTAAAAAGTAACAGAAAAGAGTCCTGACGGACGCTTTATTATTGGAATTTGAATCTGTGATGCACGTAAAAATCGTAACGGACTGGAATGACCGTTATTACAGTTAACGGATCGGAGATTTCACGATAACGGTGAAAAAACAATTTTTTAAGTTTAAAACAATTCGTTCATCAATAATAAGTGGGCCCATTGCACCATCGGCGTAGCGTCCATTTACGTGGACACACCACGTGGCATAACATTGGCCGTTTATCTTGTTTAAGAAGAATCTTATTCAATTGTGTGTATGTGGGGCCTAGAATCATTCCATTTTAAAAGATTGAAAATCTTCTAATTAATGGCAATAATTTGAGCAATTATATTTTTCCAAACAATGCCTCGTGGAAAGATATAAAATTCAGATATGCTGTCATGTCAAATAAGCAAAGGCATTTATCCATACGCAGCTTACGGTTATACAGAAGAGCTTAAATTCTCTTTTATAATACGAATATTTGAAAGAGTTTTACCACATTGTCATTTTTTTAGAACTTCCAACATTAACCTTCTAAACTTATATTAGTTTTTTATTTCAAAAATTAGTTATGAGGTTAATATAGTAATTTACATAGTCTCCTACGCTCTCCACCTTTTTTTTGGTTTTAGCACTACAAAACATTGAACGACTCTTTTTAAGTGAGTGTGACTAAGGTAGCACAAGTTTTGATTTTGAGATTTTAATCTCTTAATCACCTTTAGCACAGACCTCAACTATGTGTTGCACTGTTGTTGGGTAGCCAAGCTCTCCACTTCTCTTGCTTTTAAGTTCCTTTACATTGAATTTATCTTTTCTATCTTTGATAATTCTAATATACTACTTATTTTTCTCTTTCTATTTATAATTAAAAGGCATTTTTAGTAACTTAATATAAACAATGTTGAAAAGTAGTTTATAAACCCACGTAATTTATAAATTCACTTTATTGACATTGTCTCTCAGAGTTATTAGATCGGTTTGAATCATATATTAACACTTGATTCGAGACGATCTAATAATTTCAAAAAGATAATGTCAATAAACAATGTTAATGAATATTAGAATATATTGGGAAAACAATAATATTAATATTAATTATATTTTGCATTTTATCTTTAATTAATTATAAAAGATACACATGCAACGCATGTGCTTATAAAGTAGTACCAACTTAAATTAAAAACAATAAAGGGTATTTTGCAATGAATCCTTAATATGAGATATTAATTTCAACTTAGCTCCTCACAACTAAGTCTATTTCTTAATAAATCAAGTTTGACAACATAACTTGACCCTCTTTTTTTTTCGGGTTTTTCACGAGGTATCCCTATAACATTCGGATACGAGACTAGTCTTTATTTGAAGCGAGAACAAAATAGTATACGAGAGAGCCTCAAAAAATTAAACTTTAAAATTTTTATACAAAAATGACTTTGAGACTTAATCTGCTTTGACCGAGCCAACCATTTATTGGTTAACCCTTATTTATTTGAACTTGAGATTGGTTATATTTAAATATACATAAAAATATTTAACAGACAAAGTTAAATTTATTAAATTTAAAAAGAAAATCAAATCACGATTCATTCATTTATTTTTATGAGTGGATTTTAGGTTGATGAGACAACACTAGGGAATCCACGTAAAAGAGACTATAACCATCAAATTATAATTTGAGGGACTAATCCGAAGTTTTTTTTATGTATTTAATAAGGACAAACAAGGATGGTATTTTAAAAAACACAACCCTTTTTGAATTGATAAATCAGCAACTACTCCTAATAGATTATGAGATATGAGTTTATACTTTTAAAATAAAAAAAATACTAATCTAATCAGAATAAGATGATTAAAAAATGAGTATTCCACTCAAACATTATATTGTAATATGGTCTGTAGTTATAAAAATAAGATTTTGAGTAGATATGGATAGATATACTTTTACCTTTAAGGCTTTAATTGTGAATAAAAAACGAGGGATTTGTATATTCGTGATGGATCCATCCTATATAATAATAACTACTGCACATAAAGTATTACAATAAAGGATCAAGGAATATCAATCATTCGTACCAACGTGAGAAATAGGAACATTTAAATGTAAAAGTGCACTTTGATAAGATATCACGTGCATTGTAAGAAAGTGGATTATAATTCTCATTGTTTTACTGAGAAGGATGTTTATTTATTTATTTTGTGTGAGTCTGTGTAATAAAATTATTAAGCCATGTTTTACATAAGATAAAAATAAAAATAAAAATGAATTGACCCAAAGTCTGTTAGTCACATCGGATGAGAGACGAGGTATAAGTTACGGTTAAAGGGCGAAGTCTCGATTTCGAGTCTGAGTTCGTACTTATTCTTATCTGTCCACTTTGAGAATGAACGCCCAACAACCTTTGTAGTTTTCGATTCTTAAATAGTTTCATCCCTACGAATGAGTTAGCGGGGACAACGAAGGGTCATAAAATTAAAAAAATAAATAAAATAAAATAAAATAAATACGAATCTTTTTGGCGTGCACATTCAAACATAAATAAGTTGAAAAGTGTGTGCTAACTTTGTCATCAGTTTTATCCCACCCTATATAAAAAGGATTCAAACACTAACATAAAAATAAAATAAAATAAAGGTTTAGTTCAGACAATAACCTAAGCTCAAATTTAAACTAGATCAGGTACGGATAAGAACTTTTAATAAATTAGGTATAAAAACCTGATTTATGGTGGGTTAAAATTGTCATTTTATTTTATCTTAGTTAAAATACATTGCTAATTATATACATCTTGTCATGAAATAACTTTTTGTTACACCCTTATAAGTTTTAAAAATATAAATATGATATTTTAGGCATGAAATTTTATGTATTATTGCATTTATGAATATTATTTATAAATAGTTATTATAAGACGTCCACATGAGGTCTGTCTCCATATAGTCGGAGTGAGATTTGGCTATATATATATATACATTTTGGAAAAAGAAAAAAAAACTCAAAAGTTTAAGGTATTATCGTTGATATGTGTACTAAGTTCAAAGTTGATGTGACATATTGCTCGAATTTAAAGTTTAATTAATAGGTCAAGAACGGGTCTGATACTTCTCCGAGAGTACGGTATGGTGATGAAACTGATTTTTATCTTAGCATATTTTGCAAGATACATGTATCCTCCAAACATTTAGATGAAAAAAAAAATCTTTATACTACCTAAGATGTAGAATTTTATGAAAAATCTTCTACATCAATTATACTATCTTCAATCATTTCAAATTTTAAGTGATCTAAGTTTGAGAAAACTTCCAAATTTTCAATCCTTCAATACAAAACTTGCCCAAAGGAGAAACAATTCACAGCTCCTTGATTCTCAGATTACATGAACTTGGAGGCTTCAAACATACAGGCCCCATCAGCTCTATTTACTAAAATTTCATCTGTAACTGTTGCCATTGACACTACTGTTTTAGCCATTTTGTTACCCATTAAACAACTTCCACCTTTTGTGACGCTTTGATGGCGAGTTTGCCTATGCTTGTTCCTGCAATATATCCACCTGACCATGCATTCTGCAACAAGTGATTCATAATTTAGAACTTGATCTGATATTTGATTGCATTCAGTCATGAAAAAAACAGAAATTAGGATCAAATGATTCAAATCATAAAGAAACCCAAGTACAAATGAATTTCTCACAGATAACTCAAAACTGGTGATCCAAGCACAAGCATTTCTATACTGACTACTGACTAACTGTGTGCACATGTTGCACCTGTTCTTTTATCTTTTATTAATTAAAATTTTGAATGAGGGATATAATAATAATAATAATAATAATAATAATAATAATTATTATTATTATTAATTATTATAACAAGTATTGAATTATTAATGTTGTATGAGTATTAAAAATAGTACAAATGTTAGGATTGAAAAGGGTAAAAAAGAAAAAATTTCATGTAAAGTAAGCTTAAAAATAAGCTAAGTGGAAGAAAGTGGGGATTGAGTGGATTACTAAATTAATCCTATAACTAATTGTTAGTTAATTAAAAACTGAATTGATATTGATTTAAATCACGGGCAATTTAAGCAAAAGCAAAAAGCCTTCACTGTCAACTACCTAAGTATTCTCATTATAACAGTATACTATAGATTAGTATTACTAGGGGAAAATATATTTCATTCCTTACCTGAAAGTTGAATCCTCCGGTTTCTCCATCAACATTCAGTACCTAGTAAAGTCAAATTCTCCAATGTCACACATGGACTAATCGTTAAATGGCAGAACAGGTAAAGATTTTATCAAGACAATTTGAGAAAGGATATTCTATCTCTACCTCTCCAGCAAAGAATAATCGTGGTTTTACCTTGCTTTCCATGGTTTCAAGCAAGATCTACATAAAATGAAACAGTAACCAAGTAAATAACTGGCAAAACAGAAAACATGTTAAGAATAAAAGAAGAGATGAAATCATGACAGATGAAACCTCGGACAGTGGGACACCTCCAGCAGTGACAAACTCGTCTTTAAATTGCCCCTTCATTGTAAAATGGAAATGTTAATTTTTTCTGAAAGACGATAGATGAAAAAAAAAAAAAAAGTAAGTTGGAAGCACACCTTCCCAGTAACATCAAATGAGCAATGCTTTAGCAGAGAGCAAAGAGAAATTAAGGAGTTATTTGAAATTGACGCCCACAACGTCTCACTGTCAATACCCTGTTATGCATTATGAAAACGAATGATCCCTTGGAAAAAGTTCAGTAAATATGTGAATCAAGCGTATGAATGTATGATGAACTTCTAAATGAGCAGGTATTACAACCTCACGGTCCAATAAATATTTCCAAAATCTCTTCACCAGGCCAAATTCTGGTGGAAATGAATTGATAACCTTTTGTTTCTGCAGAAACATTTGAACTCTAGTCAATTCAAAAATAATTTACTAAAGGATATTTGGTAAAAGTAAAATATAATGAAGTGCAATCTGCAGTAAAGTTACAAAAAAGGTTGTTATTGGTGCATAGGTTGGCATCAGATGTAAGAGAAGGTGAGAATTAAAAGGTAGCAAAAAATTCAGGAAACACTGAACTCCCTTGAGCATTAAACTTGTAATGGCACCAAAGAGCAGCAGAAATGACATAATTATCACTCCTCATTTTCATTTTACCCCCTTTGTTTGCTTCTCTTCCCTTGTTTCAAGTTGTAACCTAGGCGTATGTGTGAATAAATCTCATAATCTGAGATAATCTGAGATAATCTTGGACTCGATCACATTTTCCACTACTTAGTTCTGATATTCTCCTCATTTCAGTTCCAACCACACTATCCAAGTTGCCATCTAAGGATCAACCAAGAAACAACAAAAGCAGCAAAACTAAAAATCCAACTTAACAAGACAAAAGGAAGTGAACTTGATTGAAAGATAATGAAAATTTTTAACTAAGGAATGAAAAGGTCCGAAATGTTTAAGAGCATGACTCCACCTCCACCCACCAAAAAAAAAAAATCCCCAATAACCCAAAAAAATAGAACCTTCGATATAAGATCTACCCGCCCTGTTTCCCAGTATAATTTCTTCCAAATGATGAAAATGGTAAGGCCATGGAGAAATAACTAAAATTGTTAAAAGGGAAACCCTGATACTCAAAAAAGGACTCTCTAAACTAAATGAAAAACTTGAGATTCAGAAGGGATTTTTTCATTAGGAGCTGCAAAATGATTAAAAAACCAGAGTCTCCCAAATTTAGACAAACACTAATATAAAGAAGTAGAAGTTTAAATGGTAACTTTAAGATCCAAAGATAGAACTAACCACAAACTGGGTCTTGTGTTGAAGAAGGATGGACTTTGCAGCTTCAATGTGAATATCGGATATAAAATCTATGAAAAGCAATCCTGCATTTGGACCAAAAGCTGTCAAGTGTTAAAGAAGTCAATTGACAAAAGCAAAAGCAAAAAAAAAAAAAAAAAAAAAAAAAAAAAAACCCTTGCCTCGATAATTTGAATTGAATAAATCGCGTGCTGCCCATGCAGATAAGCGAAGAATCACTGGCCCACTAAGCCCCCAATGCGTGACCAACATGGGCCCAACCTAAAATCCCAAAAGTATTGATCATAGTAAATAAAGGCATTTTGAGGAATCCAAACGATTACAGAAAGGAGCGTGTGCCTGAGTAAATTCTGGTATATTCTTCCGGACATTTTCTAGTTTCAACTTTGCTTTAACTTTTGGAAATGTAACCTGAGCACAGAAAAACCAGAGAAAATAAATAAGAACCTGCAAGTAAAATGAAGCCTATGGCTTAGACAACCAATGCCAAAAGCTAGAAATATGATCATCTAGGAGTACCATGCGATACCAATGTGTCATTCTATCACACAAAAAATTAATGAAGGTGATGAACCAAAGTATTTGTATATGAATTAATGATTTCATCATCTAGTTACTCATTGAAGCAGAAAGTTTACAAGAGGTATAACACATAACACACTGAAGTACAACTCGACACAGCGGACAGATAATTATAGTAACTTAGCAGAGATATTTTATCCATTAACGCGGCATATAGCATTCATCTGTTGGCCAAAATAAACTTCAAAGTGGGGATTTCAATGACATTTTATGGTTCAGTGTGTCTATATTTATCCATTTTGAACTTCTGTCTATAAACTTCTTGTAGACATGATCATTATGATAAAAGTATGTAGACTGATATCTGAACAGGGGTAAAGAATCACAGGGCATGTTTGATGTCCACTTAAAATCGGACTTTTGTAAAGAAGAACCAAGACATATAAAAAAAGGGCAGCCAGGTGCACAAAGCTCCCGCCTATGTGAGGTCTTGGGGAAGGGTCGGACCACATTAGGGTCTATTGTACTGCACAGCCTTACCTTGCTTTGCAAGGAGATGTTTCCAAGACTTGAACCTGTGACCACATGGTCATACGACAACAACTCTTACCGTTGCACCAAGGCTCCCTTCAAGAACCAAGACACATACAAATTTAAGAAAAAAAGATAAAAGTAGACAAAAGAAAATGGAAAGATTCCATTTAGTATTGGAAGACAATTACCCCCGACAATTCTGCCAAGCATTTATCCTCAATCTTGAAAGTGAATAAACTCGGCACTGGATTCACAATTGAATGGCCCAGTTGAATGGCAAGATTGTATCCCTGTTACCAGTGTTTGACCAAACCAAATACAAAATGAATCCACTTGTAATTAAATAAAACACAATCATAGTGACCCTACGTGTATAATTTTCCAACCTCCCCAATTTTTGGGATAAGGCAGAGATGATGATGACTATCAGTCTTCCAACCTGTCGGCTACTCCCACTGGCAAGCAATAAATAATCAGCTTCAACATATTCAACAGAATCAGCAGTACGTTTTTCAATCTTGATAAGGAACTTGCCGTTGTTGTTAGTGCTTGTAGTTGTCACAACCTTTCCAGTCTGCAGTAAAACTGATTATCACATTGATTAAAAACTTATTTATGTATATAAAGAAAGTATATTCTATTTGAGGTTGTATTGAATGAATACATATCACAAAATTACCATAGTTTTCAAAGTATTAGGGCTACCTACGCAATTTTCCCTACATAGGCAAGGTGGTGCTTAGCAGTCTAGGTAATAAAAATTAAATAAATCGCATAATTTGAATAAATATGAATATAATTTTAAGAATTTTATAGTTTTGAGACTTAAAACAACTTATATATGTCCTAAGAAACTTTTTAAATCTTAGGAAAGGTATTTCTGACCTTAAAGAACAATAAAAATTGTCTCAAAAGACATTGTGTATTTGGTAATTTAAAATTTTATAATATAATAATAATTATTAAAATTATTAACTGGGTGGGTCAGGAAGATGTTCAGTTTTACAAGGAAAACCCAATGATTGACCTGACCTTTCGGGTGGTTTAAAATGCCAAACCGACTGGCCCATACTTTATAACCCATTCAAACCTGAGCGGGTTGGATCGGTAGGTTGGGTATGGAGTGTGGGCAGGTTTCATGCCCACCCCTAATTTTACTCTACACCTCACTCAACTACAAAAAATCCTAAAGTAACCCCACCATATTTATAGAGGAAGCCTATACCCAAAATAGAATCCTAATCTGCACAACTACAAATCTACCATCATTAAAGCAATTAAATTAGATACCAACTATGATATGGCACTTCAATAAACACTCACTAAAACTAGGACTCCTATATAAATAGCAGATGTGAGTCCAAGCCGAAGTCTTAACAATTTATTCCATTTGTATACTCTTACACATCTTTGTTCAGTCAATCAATAATTTCTGGATGATCATATCATAGGCTATGGAACATGGTTAACTTTAGAACATAAAAGGAGAAATTGGTGATAATCAGACAAATAATCAAAATAAATATCACAAGAATCAACTGGATACAACAAAATGATTATATGGGTTGTCAGACTTACCTCCAGTCCTGTCTGCTTCATGCATAAGACAGTCAATTATAGAAGATGAACTGTTGCTGATAGGAAATACCCTACCATCATCTTCAGTCTATGGGAAGAATGCAAATTACAATCATGAGCATTATCCACATAATGAAGAAAGAGATGGCTGAAATTATTAAGATTTGACAGACAACCTTTAGCTCCACCCCATGATCAGAAAACCAAGACATAGTATCGACTGGGCCATGCATACTGAAGAAGGGCCCTCGAAATTCCTTATTGCCCCTAGGATAACGTTCTGCCAAAACCTACATAAATTGGTGGCATAAAACTCAAGGCTTAAAATCAGTGTGTTATAAAAACAGGAATGCAGTATACAAAAATTGTCAAGGGATGATGCTTCTCTTTATGAAAAATCTAACATTAAAAAGATCATCACCAGAAGGTATCTGAGCTGCATATCCGTTGAGCCTCTTCTCACTTCAATTATTAGTATTTAACATAAGAAAATTTCATATTTATACTTTATGCCTACAATTTCATACAAACAAAGATTGCAGCAATTATCTGTCTGCCACCAGAAATATGCGAGGATACAAAGAACATTTGATAACAAAAGCATCACAAGCTCAAATTCAAATGGATCAACAAATTCTTTTTTTCACTTGTTCAAAAAGTAGTAAAATCAGATTTCATCACCAGTGGTTAGTGCTAAACCCATTCGTCAAATTTCATCAGCATCTGGAAATGAGATTTCTGTTTACGTGTTGTGTGAAATATTTAGTACTTCCAAAAGCGTCTCCAATCTCCTCCCATCTTAACAGAAGATATCAAACATCAAGGATTAGCTCTACATCAGTACTTTTATAAACAGTTGCAACTCGCAAATGGTCCTTGTTATTGATGTCTTTCGGAGAAATTTGATTAACTCCATGAATTTGTGTACCAACCAGTAAAATAGAAGTGGCTTTATACAGTCAAAGCAAGAAATTGATCCAGTTCAAAATTAAAGGAAAACAATTTCAAACAAAATGATAGTAAACTTGAAAAATTGTCAAAGTAAACCACCTTCATTTATACTAAACAAAAAGCAGAGCAATCCACCTATCACTTCAAATAAGTGAAAGCAAGAAGTTATATTCAAACAGAATAGCATGCCAAGCAATGAGAATTCAAAGAAATAAGAAAATTAATTTTCTTTTAATTTGTTTGCTTCCTGAAAAAAAATAAAATTCCAATAACATTCAGATTTCCTCACCTTATGATCAGCACAATGCCCATTTGTTACATTGCATCGACCACCCCCAGAAATTTTCACCTAAGAATCACATTGAACTTTTCATAAACAACCCCGAAAAAAATACAAAAAATAAAAAGAAAAGAAACTTTTTTCTTCCAAAATTTCAGGAAAAATATAGAAACTTCAGAGAAACCATTTGCAACCAAGAGCAAAAGAATGCACAGGGTGCTTAGAATGCCCATAAGAAGAAGAGGAAAAACTCTAAAGAAAGGTGAATAGAGGAACACAATCCCAACGAAATGCCAAAAAGAAGAAAAAGAGGAAAAACTCTAAAGAAAGTTGAATAGAGAGACACAATCCCAATGAAAAGGCCCAAAAGAAGAAGAAGAAGAAGAAGAAGAAGAAGAAGAAGAAAAATCTAAAGAAAGTTGAATAGAGAAACAAAATCCCAATTCCCAATTCCCAAACCCCTGAATATGCTACATGTAAACCTCATCATCTTACCCACAAAGTATAAACTCCCCAAAAAAAAAAGAGTGGAGAAGAAACCAACCAACCTTAGACAAAGGCTTGCCTTTCTCAATAACCAGAACTTGCAAATGGGGTGCGATAGTTTTAGCTCTAATTGCTCCATAAACACCAGCTGCTCCACCACCCACCACCACCAGTAACTCCTCACTTGTCTGCCCACCCATCATCAACACACAAAGACTCATACACTTATAATAAATATATATCTACAAAGGAGGTGAAGACTGAATGAAGAGTAAGTTGCTGAGATTAAGCAATTAGTACCTGCTGAGCTCTCGAGATGCTAGAAATAGTGTTTCTCCTTCTGTTGCCGCAAGATGACGTCAAGCAGAGGTGGAATCGCCCAACTACAGAGCTTCGTATCATCTTGGTGCGTTTCCTGAGCTCAGAGATGAGTTGGGCACTTGTTCTTTAATCTATAAAAATCAAAAATCAACTTAAGGAAAAGAGATTTGATTTGATTTGATTAATTTGAATGTGAATACTTTCTTTAAAACTAATGAAAATTAAAAAAAGGAAAAAAAGAGTAAAATAAAAATGTATAACGAGGAGGAAAGTTAGGCCCGGTTTGATTTATAATTGTGATATAGTTTTATATGTTAAAAAATGTGAGTTTAGGAAAGTTAGGCTGGTGCCGATTTGAATTGATTTAGACCTTAAACCATAATTCGAATCAATGGTCATCGAATTGACTTTTTATAAATCAATCCAAACTGATTATAACCTCTTAAACCAAATCGAACTAATTCGATTTGGTTCAGTTTTGGTTAATCGATTTATATTTTTTAACCTGTAAAATATATTTTTAAAAATTAAAAAAAACACATATTACAAATAATACAGCATAGTTATAGTTGGTTCGGTTCGATTTAGTTTACCATTAATTTTTAAGACCTTAATCCGTAACTCGAACCAAACTGATCGGTTAATAAAACTCTCAACCTAAAACCGAATCGATTAGAGTAAAAAAACTGAATCGAAAAGAACGCACCTGTTTGTTCGGTTCCATAATTTAAACTAACCCACTGTCACCCCTTCTAAAAACACATTTAATTAATTAAGTTTTAAAATTAGATTTTTAATTATTGAGAAGATTCTGTTTTTTGAAAATAATCAAATGTATTTGTGTCTTTGTTTTCTAATTCAGCTTTGGTGGGTTTCAATTTCACAGCTTAAATATTTGAAGAGCGGTGATAAAATATAAAATGATCAAAGCGATATATTTCAGATTTTTTAGTTATCTTGGGTCATTTACGGTGTAAACAAGGTGTTATAGTTTTAATTATAATTTGATTTGGTGAGATTGCACAATTTTCCTATTGAATTAAAGATTAAATATTAATTTTAAAATGACTATTGTTGAACCATATTCCAACCTGAAATACACCCAAGGTAGCTAGTTCAACCTAAAATGGATGACCCGAGTAAAAGTTCAGAAACACCGTCACCTTGACCTCGAGAGGGAAATCCCGAATCATGATATGAGGTCGGAACAAACGAGCTTGATATCTTGACTTGAGTTTAGCTGGTAAGACTTGATGGAGGACCGTGCCCAAAAGTAGACACCACAATTTAAGAAGACCACTCCCTAAAAATCACCATAGTGTCACATGCCCCACAAGTAGGCCCATGATAATTCAGTATAAATACTTCAAAGTTTTATCCAAAAGGGGTATAAAAGGGTCATTAGTTGGCATCATACTGGTGCTCCTTAATTACAATAGTCATTTTTCAGTTTTTCCCTTGCAGGTAGAAAGTTTGGAGTTCAACTTGAAGGTAGTTTTTTTTATATAGGTCTTCCTGTGGGTCATCTCATCTACCAGAAGTTCAAACTACTCTTTTTGGTGTTGGGCAAATCTTTTACTAAGGGGACTTTAATTTGGTCTCTTACCTATTTTAATTAAGGCCCTGTTTTGGAGAGCTTTTCCAAAAACATTTTTTTGATAAGCGTTCCTACGAAAAGCGTTTTTGAAAAAAACTGGTCTCCACCAACTTCTTCTAAAAGAAAAAAACTATTTTTTCTTATTTAGTTTTACCTAGAAGCAAGTGTTGCCTAATACCTTTAAAAGTGTTTTTGCTCTAAAAGTTCTCCCAAACGGAGCCAAAATATGTTTTGGATCACATACAGAGCATAAGACATGTCAGTTATGTTAGTTTTGTCTAGTAAGATGTAATACGTACCAGGTCGATATACCGACCTGTTCTGAACAGAGAACACGGATTTACTCAACCTTGCACACAACCCGAGTCATGGTCGGTCATACCAACCAGATAAATGTGTTATTCACCATAATAACCAGGTCAACATTAGAGAGCTCCAGGTCTGCAGATTTGGTTACTGACCTGGATGCCAGGTTAGCGACTATAAGGCGACAAAATAAGGTCGGTATGGTATGATGTGTACTACCGACCAATATCTACCGATCTCCTTTACAAACCATATCTTCGTTAACAAGCAGATAAAATTGGAGACTACAGATTGACATACGATCTGAAGAGATTTACGACTCTAAAACGGATGATGACAGAACGCCAGATCAGATAGGAATAAGGCGTGATCCACTGTGATAAGTTCGTGATCTACTCTTAATTCGACTCTAATAAGGCCTAATACTCTACTAGTTCGATTAGGAGGCTGATAAGTCCTCCTAATCCCATAAGAATCGTACCAGATCTTCTTAATTCTACTAGAAATCAAATATGCTATTCCAGCACAAGTTTGATTCCTGATTCTACAACAACACTACTACAAGGCCAAATACTTCAAGCTTTCTCTATAAAAAGACCATAATCCCTAAGGGGGAGGTAAGCAATTCTTGACTCAGTTTAGTACTATTAACTTTACGGAGCTTTGAACTAACTTAGGCATCGGAGGGTCTTTGGTTGACACCACACTGGTGTTCCTTACGATAGCCTACTTTATCTTGTTCATCTCTCTCAGATAATCAACCTCCTGCGATTTCTCCAGCACTCCGACGAGTTCCACATCAACATCCTTCCTCCACCTCATCGTCTACTGGTGCTGGTCAAATCTTGCACCAACATTTGGCGCCGTCTGTGGGGACTGACATTGCAAGTCAAAAATAATTTTGTCGTCATCAGTCAACAGGTAGAAATACCAGTTGAGGTGGAGCCCGTCGCCACACCGGTGGCACCCTAAAAAAAAGGAGAAGACCACCAAAAAAGCAGTCAAAGAATTTTGCTCAGAAATCAAGGTTGACTGTTATAGAGAAGAACCTAGAAAAGATGTCTCAAAACGTCTTGGAGCAGCAACGAGTGTTAAGGGAGGTACTCCCCCTACGACTACTTCAGAGCCACGTACCACCTCCTAGCCTTCGACCACAGAAGAGGAAAGAGAGTAGGTGCCGAAGTGTAACCTCAAAGAAGAGGTCGGTATCTGAGAAACAATCTTCGAACGTAAATCGTAAGTCTTTATCTACTAAAGACTTGCGTCACTTGTTAGACGCCAAGAAAAGCCACAGCTCGGTATTCTCCCGGATCAGGCCGGCCCTTCCAGAAAAGTTGAGATTTACGAAACATACCTCATTCAGGTTGGTAGCGTCAAAAAAAGCTGCGACAGGAAATCTTGGCCCCCTCAGGTCGGTGCCACGAAAGCCGTACAGATCAGAGCGCTCTAAAACTACTAGATCCGCACTTCGGCACTACCATGAATATAAGGAACTCCCTTCTCCCTTCATTGAAGATATACTCCAGACACCGCTACCAAAGAATGTCAAGACCGCAGAGGTCAATACGTAAAAAGGGAAGGTAGACCCTAGAAAGCACATCGAGAACTACAAGTCCTAGATGGAATTCAAGGGCTACGACGACTCTACCAAGTGTAAAGGTTTCTAGATTACCCTTGGTGGGCCTGCTCGGAAGTGGTATCGAAAGCTCAAAACCTATTCTATATGTTATTTTGGGCATTTAGCTCACAAGTTCATGAACCACTTTGTCGAAAAAAAGAGAGAGAAAATTTTGTGAACAGCTTGTTTGCTATCAAGCAAAAAAAAATGCGAAACTCTAAAAGAATACCTCGATCGTTTTGATGATGTACGAGTCGAGGTAGACGATTGTGATGACAAGATGAAGATTACCGCCTTCCTCGCAGGATTAAGGCCAGGAAAGTTTTATTATTCCCTTGAAAAAAAGAAGGCCCAGACGTATGAAGAAATCCTGGATCGAGTAGAAAAGTACATCAATGCCGACGAGCAGAATGACACAAAGCAAGGAGAAGACGAGTCCCCGAAAAACTTGAAGAAAGAGAAGAAGAGAGAAAGGGAATATGACTCAAAGGAGGACAACAAAAGCGGAAAAAGATTGGATGCTGGCAGCCGAGAATAGATGAGTAAAAAAATATCACAAAATGTGTACTTGAACAACACACTTCTCACTACTTCACGAGAGCAAGTCTTCCTTGAGATCCAGAATAAAGATTTAATCCGATGGCCCAGAAAGTTGAAAACGCCTATAGAGCAACGGGATAAGAAGAAGTACTGCCGGTACCATCGAGACCGCGGTCACGATATCAACCAGTGCTGCGATCTCAAGCAAGAGATCAAAACTCTAATAAAAAAAGGTCATCTGAAGAAGTTCGTGAAGAACTCCAACCGGCAGAGGACTCCAAAAGATGACCAAGCTAGGCTAGTGGGCAAGATCAGAGCGATCTTTGGTGGAGACCAGACGGTACCTCGAATCGGGCTACGAAGGCTTACGTCCGGGAATCCAGGTTATGAGTCATGAACTTATGGTACTGACTTGAGAAACAAAAGTGATTAGATTTCGCGATTACCTTCACCGAAGAGGAAGCCCAAGACATACTTTGTCCGCACGCCAACGCTTTAGTGGTCACGATGATTGTGGCTAACTACAAAATCCGTCGGATGCTGGTCGACAACGGTAGCTCGACAGATATCCTCTGCTAGTTAGCGTTCGAGAAACTAGGACTGACCAAGGATCAACTGAACCTGGTAGATGTTCCTCTGATCGGCTTCACTGGAGATAAAATCATGCCGGAATGACGAATAACCCTACCAGTGACAACTGGTGACTCAGAGCACAAAGTCACGATCATGACCAGTTTTTTGGTGGTAAAGTGCCATACCGTCTACAATGCCATAATCAGACGACCACTCCTTATTAACCTGAGGGCGCTTGCATCGACCTATCATCTAGCTCTGAAGTTCCCAATAGAGTGAGGTGTTGGACGGGGTAGCCAAAAAGAATCTCGGGACTGCTATGTCACAGCTGTGAAGAAGAAGACGGGACATGAGAAAAGTCTCAAATCTACAGAGGAGCAATTAATGCTCCTAGAGCATCCAGCCATCCCCGACCTCGACCCCAGGGAAGAGGTGTCGGGGATCGAACCCCAGGATGAATGGGCTGAGGTGCAGATCGGAGAAGATCAAGCGAGGACGGTTAAGATCGATACGGGAATGAACCCCTCCCTCACCGATCACCTGGTCAGCATCCTACGAGATCATAGTGATATTTTTGCCTGATCCCATGAAGACATGCCTGACATATCGACCAGCGTGATGGTGCATCGTCTTAATGTCGACCCTAAGGCCAGACCAGTCTGACAGAAGAAAAGAGCTCTCAGTTCAGACCAAGCTCAAGGTCTACGGGGAAAAGTAGACAAGTTACTAATGACAGGCTTCATCAAAGAAGTGCTCTACCCAGATTGGTTGGCCAACGTAATGATGGTAAAAAAACCAAATGGAAAGTGGAGAACATGCGTCGAGTTCACTGATCTGAACAAAGCCTGCCCAAAAAAATAACTTCTCACTACCCTGCATCGACCAACTGGTGGATGCAACAATAGGTCACGAGCTGTTGAGCTTCATTGACGCTTATTCAGGATACAACCAGATTGTGCTGAGTCGCAGAGATGAAGAGAAGATAGCCTTCATTACAAACCGAGGTCTGTATTGCTACAAGGTGATGCCCTTTGACCTGAAATGTCACGACGCCCCTGACGTAGGCTGACGTCATGACCGGCACAATGTACTATACACTGTAGATACCCGTATACAGTAGATAATACACTGTAAGCCTTCACGTACTCTCACAATTTATCCCAAACTTATAGAATTTTTTTTTTTTTTTTTTTTTATATCACAAATCAAATCCAATCAACTTACGATATAGATGATCATTCCACTCACATTCATTTCATTTATTCCACAAATTAAATTCCGAACTGATAAATACATTTCATCATCCCAAGCATTATATAAGATTACCACACAACCCATCTAGGTGATAATATTTAAAGTATGTGATAATTATACATATCAAAATAACAAAAATATAATTTAGTTCCTCCAAGCGTACATACACGTACCAGACGAAGGTTCACGTGATTATCACTCACGGAGTTTTCCTTTTCCCTTTGACTCAATACCTGAAATATTGGAGGAAATGAGGTGAGCAATCAACAGCTCAGTGAATATAGTTCTTGAGATGGCAATTATATACATTTATAGAAATATGACATTTAAAAGCATTTCAAACACTTATTCAAGACATGCATCATTCAACGAATATATTGTACATGTCAACAACATAAATTTGCATGATTTTCAATAACACAATGCACAATCTCCCTCCTCCGCAAGGCAAGAGAGCGGGTCTATCCCTTGTATGGCCGTACAAGGTAGACACAGCTTCTTATTACCCAATTAGTCATTTCAAGGATCGTAACCCTTGTTAGGACAGACCTATTGATAATGAGGACTCGCAAAACCTCATTCGGGTCTAATTCCTAACGAAATGACGATGAGGAATCGCAAAGCCTCATCATTACAAACTCCAATGCTAAAATCAGTTTGCATGATCCATAAAACTCAATGCTTTATATATAATATCACATGCATACAATCAAACAGTTTATATGCGTACAATGTCATACAAGAACCAAATCAAGGAAACTATACTCACAGTGGTTACACGGGTTTTCTACGTCAACCTCTAAAATCAAGCAACAATGTTGCTTCCTCAATGTCCTTAAGCTCTCAATTTAAACACTGAAATGACCATAGATTATCATGAGAATCATCATTTACCATATCGGTAGCTACTAAAACATCAAATCACTTTTTACAGTACTATTCACTTTTTACTATTCACTATTTATTTTTACTATTCACTATTCACTATTCATTATTCACTATTCATAATTCACCATATACTATTCATTATTCACAATTCACTATTTACTATTCACTATTTACTATTCACTATTCACTATTTACTATTTATTTTACTATTCATCCGAAAGATGCAAATTGTATTAAAATTGTCAAATGGCCTCCAAAAATCATAAAATTGAATCTAACCACATATTCGAGTTTCTAGCAGTCTAGGGAGCATTTTCTACCATTTTAGCGGAGTTTCATTCAAGTTGGGTCAAAACCCCAATTCTTGAAAATGCCGTAAAACGGCTCCCACAGTCAAAATTACTCTGCTAGAAAGTTTACATCTAGCTTAAATATCAATTTTACAAAGTAAAGGAGTGAAAATCACTTACCGCAAGTCCCGATTTCACGTGATTTCCGAGTTCTCCCTTCCGTTCTTCTTTCCTTCTTTCCTCTGTTTGTTCTTCCGTCTGCAACTTCTTCTTCTTCTTCCCTTAATTTCATTTTTGTTTTTTTTTTTTTTTTTTTTATTCTAGTTGCATCCCACGTTGGATGCAACTAGAATATTTTATTTTTTATTTTATTATTTTTTTTATTTTATTAATATTTTTATTTTATTTAGATTTATATTTACAAATGATTCCATGCACCGTGACTCCCTTTATTAACTAACTCCTCCATCAAATTTCATTAAATTCATTCAATCATAATCAAATCCACATTTTTATTAACCAACCCCATAAATTAATCAATTTACTTCAACTCCATCACATAATTTTATTTATTTACTAATCATACACGCGTATATATAGCGCATAAGTATAAAATACGTGTATTATACATCTTGATATACGCGTACTTCAATGTATGCATTGAATTAAAATTACGGGGTGTTACATGAAAAATGCCAGGGCTACTTACCAGAGGCTGGTCAACAACATGTTCGTGAAGAAAATTGGAGTCAACATAAAAGTCTACGTCGATGACATATTGTTCAAAAGTGTGGAAGCAACAGTTCATCCTACCGACCTGTCAGACGTGTTTACAATACTTAGAAAGTATCACATGAAGCTCAACCTAACGAAATGCACTTTTGGAGTGAACTCTGGTAAACTTTTGGGATTCCTCATTAATCAAAGAGGAATCGAAGCAAACCCCGACAAGATTCAGGCCTTAGTCAACATGCAGTCACCCCGGACCGTGAAAGAAGTTCATAGGCTCACGGGGTGCGTAGCCGCACTGAGCAGGTTTATCTCGGAGTACACAGACATATGTCTTCCTTTCTTTAAGCTGATCAAGAAGAAGGCAGTGGAATGGACCCCAGAGTGTGAGAAGGCCTTTTAGGAGCTAAAGGTTTACCTAGGTCAGGCTCCCATGCTCTCTAAACCCCTTCATGGAGAACAACTCTTTCAGTACTTAGCAATTTCAGAAGCGACCGTTATTTCTGCCCTGGTCACACAAGAGCTAGGAAACCAGAAGGCGGTGTACTACACCAGCAAGTCTTTGCTCGATGTAGAGACGAGATATCCTGAGATTGAAAAGTTGGCATTGGCAGTTGTCACTTCAGCTCGGAAGCTGAGACCCTACTTCCAGGCTCACACCATAGTCGTTCTCACGAAGCACCCGCTGAGACAGGTGCTCTTGAGGCTGAAAACATCCGGACGATTGACTAAGTGGGCCATTGAGTTGAGTGAATTCGACATCGAGTACCGACCTCGTACAACTATGAAAGGTCAGGCATTGGCATATTTTTTGTCTGAGCTACCTAAGGTAGATCGGCCTACTGACCTGAACCCTCAAGAAGCCTGGAAGCTATTCGTTGATGGATCTTCCTGCAAGCAGGGATGTGGAGGAGGAATAGTACTCATCTCCTTCAGAGGGATAAACATTTGTGTGCTCTTCGCTTTAATTTCCCAGCATCCAATAACGAAGTACAATACGAAGCACTTTTTGTTGGTTTACAACTCGCTCTATGTTGAGGGGTGAACAAACTGGTCATCTACTACGATTCTTAGCTCGACGTGGGGCAAGTCACATCAGAGTATCAGGCCAAGGACGACAAAATGCAAGCATATCTGAAAGAATCCCTGGCCCTGCTAGGAAGGTTCAAGGAGTATGAACTGACGTAGGTCCCAAGAACAGAAAATACCTTGGCCTTTGCCATTTCCAAGCTGGCCTCTTTTTTCGAGGCCGAGCTCATGATCTAAGTCCAAGAGAAATTCTTACAAGAAATGAGTATTGGTAAAATGGGTACCGACCAACAGGTTTACAGCCTCAGCCAAAACTCATCATGGATGGACCCGATTGAAGATTTCATACGAAGTGGCAACCTTCTCGGGGACAAGGTCAAAGGAAGAAAAGTGCAGAGACAAGTTGCTAAGTATTCCATAATAGACGATCAACTCTATAGGCGCAACTTCACTATACCTTATTTAAGATGCCTACGGGAAAAGCAAGCACAATTAGTTTTGGAGGAAATTTGTACAGGCGTATGTAGCAACCATTCTGGTGAAAGGACTCTCACGTACAAGGTTCTTCGCCAGGGTTATTATTTGCCAACAATCCACAAAGACGCTATAAAGATAGCTCAAAAGTGCGACAATGTAATACCCTGTATTTCACAAAAAAAAAAATTTGGGCATACGTGCCTGGAAGTCCGGGCAGCCCGCCCGGAAGTCCAGGCAACCCGCTCGGAAGTCCAGGCACATGCCAGGAAGTCCAGGCAGCCCGCCTGGACTTCCAGGCGCCAAAACATCTATATAAACCAACCCCCGCTCTTCATTTTTCACACCAAATTCACTCCAAATTGTAATTTTTCCTCCTATTTTCACTCATTTTGAGTTTTTAGTCTTTCGAGACTCTCTGTTCGAGACTCTAGGTGTGGTGAGACGAAGTTCTGTCCGGAGGAAAGCGCCATATCTGAAAAAGAAGAAGTTCTTATATGAAGGTGGGGAACGAAACATAGGTTTGCGTGTTTTATAACTTTTATTAAAGTTTACATTCAGTTATTATTATATCTACTGTTCATTTACACTGCATTATGTCATATAATGTTTATACTGTCGCACTTATGCCTGTACACTTGGAACTCATGTATTATACTGTTATAATACCAGATTTGTGGTCAATCTGACTCAACTAGACTCAGTCTTGTCCTCAGTAACTTTAAATAGTGAACGGGAGGCAGCGGGCTGCTCTAGGCGATTGGTATTTAAGCAGACCTTGTGTCTCACCTCTCAACTGGGGACTGATCTAGTTGGTCTTATTGAAAGCTATCAACTTATACAAGTAATACTGAATGTCCTAACCTTGCATGTCGTGATACCGACCCTGATGAGGATCACCAGACGTTGCCAAAGTCAGTCTAAATGTCAAGAAAAGACCAGACCAGTAGACTAGAACAGTTCATGCATTGGCATCATACATATCACCACCTAGGGATGTATATGGTTTATGACTCATAGAATAGTTAGGAGCATTGCTCGCTATTCATTATATTTCTCTGGAGAGGGACGTACATGAGAACCTGGCTACGCCCAGGGAGGAACATCAGTACGTGAATCCAGAGCATCGTTCCTGAGGAGGGACGTACAGTGAGAACCTGGCTACGCTCGAGGAAGGACACCTGTACGTGAACTCAGGCGATGTACGTTCATCAAACCATTACGAGATGGTGTCACGCATTCATACATATTGATTGATTATGATGCTCACATGTGTATTTTAGATATTTGATATTGAAGTATGCTTTATTAATGGTTATACTCACGAACTGTTTTACCCACTGAGCGCGTTAAGCTCACTCCATTATTATCAAATCTTTCACAGGAAATTAGGATGGACTGGGTGCAGGTTATGGGGTCCACATTTTTGTACCCTCTATATTATTCATTGGGGATTTTGGGGAGTATGTTCCCTTGACCATTTTATGTACAAATTATATTCTAATTAAATGAAATCAGATTTGTACCTATGTTTTATATTTTCGCTGCGCACTCTATTGTTACCGTTGTTATTATTCCAAATGCGCGCCCCGTCCTATAGTGTATCGCCGGTTTAGGCCCGTCCGGGCGGGGTGTGACAGACAATTGTCAAAAACATGGAACCTACATCCAAGATCCAGCAGAAAATCTCTTTCAAATCCAGAGCCCATGGCCTTTTGAGCAATGGGGGGTGGATCTGATAGGAGCACTAGTGACCTGTAAGGGACAGGTCAAGGTTGCAATTGTTGTTGTTGACTACTTCACCAAGTGGGTAGAGGTCGAACCGTTAATACAGATTACTGAGCAAAATACCACACATTTCATCTAGCAGTCAATTGTCTGACGTTTTGGTGTCCCGTACTCCATTATCTCTGACAACGACAAACAATTTGACTATGCAAGGTTCCAGTCATTTTGTGAAGATCTCAGTATTCGACATTTCTTTTCTACTCCATCCCATCCTCAAGCCAATGGTCAGGTAAAAGCCATGAACAAGATTATCAAACACACATTGAAGGCCAAGCTCGAGGAAAAGAAAGGAATATGGGCAGAAGATATGCCACAAGTACTCTGGTCATACCGCACCACCTCCCGAATAGCAACAGGAGAAACACCATTCTTCCTAGCTTTCAGGATGGAGACCGTTATACTAGTGGAGCTCGGGATACCGACTTTGAGAACCTTTTACTTCAACGAAGCCAGGAACATGGAGGCTCAACGTACCGACCTGGATCTACTCGACAGAAGAAGAGAACAGGCACAGCTCAAGCTAGCAGCTTACCAGCAGAGGATCTCAAAATACTACAACGCCAAGGTGAAGCATAGAAGCTTCAAAGTTAGTGACCTAGTACTAAGAAAGGTTATGTTGAACACATGCGAACCTGGAGCAGGTGCCCTCGGTCCAAACTGGAAAGAGCCTTACAAGATCACTATAGTACTTCGCACGGGTGTGGATGAGCTCGAAGATCTGTTAGGAAAAAGAATTCCTAAGCCCTAGACCGCAGAACACCTCAAGAAGTACTACCAGTAAGGATTAACAGTAGTAGTAAAAACTCGGTAGTTAGTTTCTAGTATTTACAGAGGTGTTTGTCACCTTTAGTATTAATTTTTAGTTTTTTACAAGTGTTTACTCAAGATTTTTCTACAATAAGCAAGAAGTCCTGTTTTAATAATCTAGGTCAATGATCTACAATTAAAGTGCCTTGGGACTACCG
Organism: Paratinospora sagittata; assembly: GCA_035771175.1. Lineage (NCBI taxonomy): Eukaryota > Viridiplantae > Streptophyta > Magnoliopsida > Ranunculales > Menispermaceae > Paratinospora > Paratinospora sagittata. Next base: position 28,484,361 of record CM069592.1, read on the forward strand.
ACAAGATTGGAAGCCACCGAGAAGAAGGGCCCCAACCCTAAAATGCCTTGGAGGTACCAAACTTTAGCTATGTACATACCGAGAAGATGACCGCGGTCAAAAATGCCTTGGGGTACTGACCCAGAGGGGCAGATACTACTGAGAAGATGGGTCATTGTGTGACACACCCAAAATTATTTCATTTAGCCTATAACCCAATTGCATTTTGCCCAAACTCTATGTGTTTGCCTTGATATGTTTGGTGTTTGTTTGATGGTTGTTTAATGTTTGTATATTTGATGCTTGATAATGTATATAAATATGTGCATTATAAATTGTATATGGGTCATGTTAAATTAAAGTATAATGCATGTGTTATTATTTATGCATGGGCCCATTAAACCATGAATTGATATGGATTAGGATTGATTGAATAAAATGATAAATGAGAATGAAAATTTGGTGTATTAGATGGATTGGACATTTAAAATACATGGAAGCATGAGGTTGGTTAAAGTACATGTGGTTGGTATGGGTAGTATGAGACCAACACATGTCAAGTTGATGCATCAGAATGGACAAGTGTCTCATGCCCCATTTCTCTTCTCCAACACATGTCAAGTTGGTGCATGTGTAACACCCCGTAGTTTTAATTAAATACATACATTGAATTATGCGTATATCGAGACGTATAAGACGCATATTTTATATGTAAGAGGCAAATATACGCGTGTATGATTAGTAAATAAATAAAATTATAAAATGAAGATGATACATATGGAATCATCTAATATGAGTGCTTACAATTTAAGAAAATGAAGTTGAATTCCATGAAATTTGATGGAGTTGGTTGCCTACATGGAACATGGGTGTATGGGATAATAAAATGAGATATTCACTTGCTCACTCTATTTTTCAATTGCTCATCTTGTCCAGTGAAAAAAATAAAATAAAACAAACGTGAAAGAGAAAAGAAGAATAGAAAAGAAGTTGCAAGAGAGGAAAGAGGAACGAACGGAGGAAAGAAGGAAAGAAGAAGAACGGAAGGGAGAATGCGGAATTCACGCGAAATCGGGACTTGCGGTAAGCGATTTTCACTTTATTTCTTCGTGAAATTATAAGCTAGATGTAATGATTATCGCGGAGTAATTTTTGCTCTAGGAGCCGTTTTACGGCGTTTTCAAAAATTAGGGTTTTGACCCAACGTGAATGAAATTCGCCCGGAAGGTTGGAAAACACTTCCTAGGCTGTAGGAACCTTAAATATATGGTTAGATTGAATTTATGTGTTCATTTGGAATTTTTATAGCCGTTGGAAGTTTGTTGAAATTTAGAGTTTCAATTGAAGACCATTTGAATCATTTAAAACCCGATGAAACTCCAGTTGAAGGCTATAGAATGGTAGAATGCACTGTTGCGAGTCCATTGATGCTAAGTCCATGATTTTTGGAGACCGTTTGACAATTTTAGTAAAAACTTACATGTTTCCAATGAATAACGGCGACGTGAATAGTGACGTGAATAGTGACGTGAATAGTACTATAATCATATCCAGTGAAAAAAATGAAATTAGAATCAAATGAAACTCCGGTTTGAGATCATAGAATTGTAGAGAATTGAATTCCGGACGTTTCGATGTTAAGATCATGATTTTTGGATATGATTTGATATTTTTAGTAACTAAATATATGGTTTTGGTGAGTAAAATTCACTGTCGCGACCTTCGCGAACGTGTAAAACCTCAATAAAATACCTGTTGAAGGTAGTAGAATGATAGAATGAGTGATTTTACACGTGTCGATGTGGACAGAATAATTTTAGGAATGTTCTAGATTTTTAATAAAATTGATATATGTTCCAGTAGAAAAATAAACTGAGAATGAGTGAAAATATGAATTGGAACTCTATTTTCACCGTTCTTTCTTGTGGAAATATCTAGATTGTCCACAAAAACGAGATAGTAGTTTCAACTGCTTATGAGTCCTAAATGGAAATATCTAAATTCACAGAATGTGTATAATATTTTTAAGGTTAATCTTTATTATGGGTGATTTGAAGTGAGTTGAGAAATTAAATGTATAAATAGATATGAATAAATGAAATTGAATTATGGAGTGATTGTGACAGGTTAAGTTAGTTGGATTTATGGATTTAAATTGGAGCTGGACTCGAAAGCGACGATGATTGGGTTTAAGATGGAAAGTGTTGTACTGTGAGTATATTTTCTTGATTTTGGTTCTTATATGACATTTTATATATATGAACCGTTTGAATGTAAATATGCTATGCATATATTGTTGCATTGTGTTTTAATTTGCATTCATAAATGATATTTTTAGCATTGGAGCATGTGAGACTTGGAAAGGCAAGTTGGTGTTATTTCGTTAGGAATTAGACCCGGATGAGTGTTATGCGTAACCTCATTGTCAGTACGCCTGTCCTAACAAGGATTGGAGATCCAAATGATTATGAATTGGGTAATGAGAGGCTGTGGCTACCTTGTAACGGCCATACCTGGGTAGGGGGCACTGTGTGCAACCCAGGCGTGACAGCATGAGACCAACACATGTCGAGTTGGTGCATGAGAGTGCACAAGTGTCCCATGCCCCATTTCTCTTCTCCAACACATGTCAAGTTGGTGCATGAGAGTGGACAAGTATCCCATGCCCCACTTCTCTTCTCCGAGGAAGACCTAGAGAGTGAGATGAGTGGAGGGAAAGGAAAAAAAAAGAGAAAGGAAAGAAAGAAAGAAAGAAATAGGAAGTTGCTTTGAGGGAAGTCTCAGCAACGTTTTCATCAAAGAGCTGGATCTTAGTGATATATGGTCTGATTGAGCTCAAACTTTTTCATCCAGTTCATATCCTATGGTTATTCATTCTAGTCGGTGGAGATCTTGATTAGACTTTTATTCTGAGAGATATAACTTCTCAAACAAAGCTGGTCGGAAAGTCTGAATTTCTTGTGCAATTTAGGTCAAATTGTTAGATCTCCTAAATCTACCGTTCGATGGATATGATATTTCAGAAGATGGTTCATAACTGATATTTATGCATTATGAACGGTTGAGATGTTGATCGGTCAAGAAGTTTGTGTGATATAGTCATCTAAGTTCAAGTATTTGCAGCAGGAAAAGAGAAATTGTCTGATTAGAGACTTGTTCATCAAAAATGCTATCTCTTTGGTACACCGTGGATTGAGCTGATTTTTGGACAGAGGGTTGCTTCTTAACATACTTCAATCTATACGGTTGATTTTGTGATTAAATATTTTTGTTGGCAGCTTGATACATCTAAACAAAATATTAAATGAAAAATTGGTATGGTTGTTTGTATTAAACCTAAATTTAGAATATGAACTTAGACCTTTCCAAATAGCTTGCATGTCAACTATGTTGACCTAGTTGCCATTGTTGATGAACCCATGATGCAATATCAGTGATATACATGGCTGAACAAGGTGACCTAGTGTAAATCGGCCATATGACCTAAGTATGAAAATTTTTATATTTTAGGGCTTTTGATGTTTTTGGCCTAGGATCATTGAATTGATACAATTTATGTCTAATTAAGCATGATTAGGGTTGATTATGCTACTGATTAGGTGGTTAGGCTTACTTGTAATCAAATGGCCCAATTTGGGCATGTTTATGCCTAAGGAATTGAAAATCAATATTTTTGTATTAATTGAATGGTTTAAGAATGAGAACTATGCATTAGAGGCCTAAATCATGTGATTTGAGTTGAATGATGAGATTAGATGGGATTTAGGCCTATTGTCTATATGTGGGCTGATTTAAGGTTGATGTGTATTGTCTATGTGATTGAGCATAGGAATTGATGTATGGTTGGATATTGATGAATGTTTCAGGACCTTGATTGGGTTGATTCGGTTTGGTGTCCGTGTGTGGTTAGATACTCTCGCGAGGCTTGGTTGTGAGTAGACTTCATTTATGATTATATCTTTTATGTCATCATATCACTTATATATATTGTATGTTGAAAGCATGACTGTGTTCTAATGTTTTGAATGATGCATTGATTTGAGAAAACCTTATGACTTTGGCTAGGCCCATCTATCTGGCTAATAGGGAGACTTAACCTTGTCATAGGAGGATTTTAGAAAAGAAATATTTGGGAATGAGAACGGTACGGTGAAATAGACGTGCACTAGTAACCTCAATGCGTGTAGAATGTGGATCAAAATTGATAGACTTTTACTTGCATATAACTTATTATAATTGCTTGATATCTATATGTTATGAGCTTTTAATCATGCTACACATTGACATGCATACATGATGTCTATTGATGAGTATTAATAGCATATTTAAATTCTATTCACTGGGCACCGTTGGCTCACCCTCATTTTCCTCTTTCAGGTCCTTCTGTCCCGAATAAGGGCAAAGGAGTAGTCATATCTTGAGGGCCTTGCCGGCGAGAGAATCCAATGCCTCGATGTGAGTTGAGAGACATTTTGATTGAACTGTGTTTTAAATTATGATGTATTATATTTTGAATTATGTAATTATAACACTTACCACGTTGTAGTATGGGTGAGTTGGGACTTGTTAGATAGACCATGTGGGCATATGACGATTTTTTTGTACCCATAGTTTTGGACTTAATGTGTATGTCCATCTTGATGGACTATAGGGATTATGGTTTTATATATGGTTCATTTTTATGGATTATATCTTGTCTTGGATGATTAATACGGTTGGTAGTTTTGTTTAGTACCTTTTTATATTATGTCGTTGTTTGGGATAAGGCTCGTTGGATCTTAACCACCTCACGGGGGTTGAGGAGTGGTTGGAGATGCCTATGTCGGGCGTCCCGCCCCGGCATTCCGCACGCCATTGCTTGCAGGGTTGGTGGTCCGGGGTGCGGGGTCGCCACACATTGACCCTCGAAGTGCCTTGGAGCGGCGAACAAGTCTCTCCCGAGAAGAGAACCTACGGGTTCAAAATGCAGTGGGGGGTCGAATAGTATTTATCGACCTCATGATTCGACGAACACTTGAAGAAAATCAAGTGAAGAGATCACCAGGAATCTACAAGCCACTGACCTCATGATGCGACAGATTTTTAGAAAATATAAAGAAAATAGCTCGGTACAACAAAAACTGAGAAAATAGTAAAAGTAAGTAATTATGCCAAGTAAAGAGCTCGGAGTGCATGAAAGACATATCTGAACCAAAAGATATTTTATTAAGATTGAAGCAAAATACAAGGAGGAGAAAAAAAGGAAAAATTATCAAGGCACGCAGGCCCATTACAAAACATAGCCGTAGATGTAGCACCGATGTAATACCCCATAGTTTTAATTATACACCTATGTTGACTGATATGTATACCGACGTGTATACGTGCGTAGGAGTTAAATGTATGTGTATATAAGCATACATGAATTAAGTGGATTGTATTATTAAATGCAATAATATCACTAGATTATAAAATATTATATAAATGAACTTGATAATGAAATAATTTAATGAATGAGGAGTTATTAAAGTAACTGAATAGTTGAATAGTTTAGTTGAATGAATTAAATTAAGATGGGGAAGTTACTTTATTAAGTTGCATGAGGAGCATGGAATCAATATTTTTTTAAATACTTATCCTCTCATTTCTAATCTAATCTCTCTCCAAAAAAAAGAAGAAGAGAGAAATAAGAAAGAAGAACGAAGAAAAAAGAAGAGAAAAAAGAGGTTGGAACGCCGGATTTGCACCAAATCGGGACCCGCAATAAGTGATTTTCACTTTAGTTCTTCGTGAAATTGATATTTAGGCTAGATGTAACGATTCTTTCGGAGTAATTTTTGTGATGAGAGTCGTTTTAAGGTGTTTCTGAAAATTGGGGTTTCGACCCAACTTGATTGAAAATCAGCTATGAAGGTTGAAAAACATTTCCTAGGCTGTAGGAACCTTAAATATATGGTTAGATTGAATTTATTTGTTAGTTTGTAATTTTTATAGCTATTAAAAGTTTGATTTGATACTGGATTCCTTTGGAACCCTTAGATTTGATATTTGAAACCTTTGGAACTCCATTAAAACCTGATGAAACTCTGATTTGAGACTGTAAAAAGATAGATGTACTGATTCCGGACACTTTGATGTTAAAAGCATGATTTTTGGATATGATTTGATATTTTTAGTAACTAAATATAAGGTTTTTGTGAGTAAAGTTGACTTTTGAGAGCTCAGCGAACATGTAAAACCTCGGTAAAATACTCGTTGAAGGTAGTAAAATGGTAGCATGACTGATTTTACACGTGTTGATGTGGACATAATAGTTTTAGGAATGTTCTATATTTTTAATAAAATTGATATATGTTTCCAGTAGAAAAATTAAATTAAGAACTAGTGGAAATATGATTTTAAAACTTATTTTTACTGTTTCTTCTTGTGGAAACATCTAGATTGACCGTAGAAACAGTATAATAACATCTTCAATTGCTTATGAGTCCTAAATTGAGTTGGAATTTAAATTTATGGAATGTGTATAATATTTTTCAGGTTGCTAAAGTAAGAATTAATGGTGAATGAGCAAGTTTTGGATTAAATGTAATGTATTTGAATGAATAATACAAGTAAGTATATTTAAGTGAAATAGACTCGAATTATACATGAATTGCAAATGTTTATTGGTGATTTGAAGTGAGTTGAAAAATTAAATATGTAAAAGGAAAACTGAGTATTTACGCATAAAATAAAAATGAATAAATGAAATTGAATTATAGAGTGATTGTGACAGGTTGAGTTAGTTGGATTTAAATTGGAACTGGACTCGAACACGACAGTGATTGTATTTAAGTTGGAAAGTCTTGTACTGTGAGTATATTTCTTGATTTTGGTTCTTATATGACATTGTATTGATATGAAATGTTTAATTGTATGCATGCTATGTATATAAATGCATTGTGTTTTATTGATCATTCATAAAAGATTTTGGCACTGGAGTATGCGAGACATGCGAAGACAGATCACATATGATATCATTTCTTTAGGAATTAGTCTCGCATGAGTGTTATGCGTAACTTCATTGTCAGTAGAACTGTCATAACAAGGATTTTAGATCTTGAAATGATTGTGAATTGGATAATGAGAGGTTGTGGCTACCTTGTAACAATCATACAAGGGTTAGACCCGCTCTATTACCTTGAAAGAGGGAGATTGTGAATTTCGATGAAAACTCTGCATTATTTTATTGCACAAGCATAAACTTTATATTGCTGACATGTATGTTATCTTTGTTAAATAATGCATGTGTGTTTCATAAATGTTCTGAATTACTTTAAATGTCATGTTTCCCTAAATGCATATGATTGTCATATCAAGATATATATTCACTGAGCTTGTTGTGTGCTCACTCCATTCCCTCCAATATTTCAGGTACAGAATCGAAAAAAAAAAGGAAAGCTAGAGAGTGATTGACACTTGATCCAGATCCCTATCTTGTTTATATATGTATGCTTGGAGGAATGACTTATACACATCTTATTTTGCTATGTATATAATATCACATAGATGGGATGGGTTGTATGGTAATGGATTATAGTTGAATATGTTGGTTTGTGAAATACTTGGTGATGATGTGTATAATTGTGTGATTATATGGTGGATAGGATGGTTGGAATGGTTAGATGCATACGTGAGATAAATGAATGAATGAGAATAATATTGTGGATGATTATATATATATGTAATGAATTTGATTTGTGGTATATCAGGAAAAATGTGAGATGTCCAAATATATGGGGACTTGCTGTCAAAATTTTTTGAAAATTTTATGAAATTCTGTTGAGGCTACAGTGTATTGTATATTGTATACAGGGTATGTACAGTGTATAGTAAACTGTGTCGGTCATGACGTCAGCCTACGTCAGGGGCGTCGTAACAATCAGTTTGCGGTTGCTCGGATGATGTCCCTGGAGCCGCAGACATGGCACCCTGGTCGGCAAGAAGATCTTTAGTCTCGGTCTCCTCTTTTGTTTCTCCCTCTCCAGTATTAGCTGACCTGGCCCACTCTTCAAAGCCCTACTAGTCTACCGAGTTGCCGAATAACTCTTCGAGGTCTGCTCGGTACAGAGTCACTGCATCGACGCAAGCCTCATCCACTCGGGCTTAACAGACTTCTTCAACTTTGGCCTCAACAGTGACTCAGAATTGAGCTCGGTACCTGGTCAGCTCGTCCTGAATTGATTCCATTCAATCTCTTTGAGCCTCAGCTGCTCCTTCATCTTTTTCAGCTCGGTGTCCCAAGCCATAACCTTAGATTCCTAGATCACCGAGGTGGTGTGAGCCTCTTTCGTCGCCCTCCTGAAGTTTAACATTATGATGTTGGATGAGGCAGAGGTTGTATACAGTCAGAATAGAAGCCTGCAAAGCCAAAATGAGCAAAGTCAGAAACTGCAAAAGAAGAAAACGAAAACAATAAGGGAAAAATAGTAAACGAACTTACCTCTACAGACTTCATGAAGGCATCAGCCAAGCCTTCAAACATGTCTTCATCTTTCATCAGGTTTGAGACACAGTTGGGGACACTGACCTGATAGGAGTCCAAGTTCAGGCTGATGTTCCCAATATTGTTTGTAAGGCGCTTGACCTCCTCAAATCGCGCCTTCTTGGCACTCCTCTGGTCGGTAGGGGCAGAGGACTTTGACTTAGTTCCTACCGACCTGCTATCTTTGGTAGGAGAGTCTGGTTGCTCGGAGGAAGCCGCCGAAGCTTTCCCCTTAGAAGCCAGAGTTTTCCTTGGAGCACTGCTCGGAGACCTCACCGCGAAACCCTGGTGGGTAGTAGCCCTTTCAGCATCAATGTTCTTTAATTTTGACAGGTCGACAGCGTACCTCCTAGCAACAGCTCTCTTAGGGGACATCTCTTCAGGCTTATTTGTTTTCTTCTTCTTCTCCCTCAGGTCGGTAAAGCCGGAAGCAGAAAAATCTACATCATAAACGCAACATTTCAGCTCGAAACTTTAAAACTAATCGGTATGAAGAATCTAAATGTTCCAAGTTAAATTTACGTCCTGAGAAGACTTTCTTCTCTGTGATAATACCAGCTTGGTATAGTCTTTGCGAGAGAAGTCGAACCCTTCTTCCCTGGTCGGTCTATTCCTAGTACCTACCAAGAAAAATGAAAAACATGAGTCTCCACCGAGCAAGAATAAGATGAGAAATAAATATAAGGGATGGAGGGAATCTCGGTACCTGGTTTACCGAAAGTGGTCGGTACTCCAGCTTCCTCCGCCCACTTCCCCGAAGCAAAAAACCACTTCTTTTTTTCGTGATTTATTAGAGGTTGGGTTCTCTGTGATTAGGGGTTGGCCTTCTTCGGCACCCTAATGAGCCGATGCATAGTACTACTCGCTAACCTCCTAGCAATTAGTCTTGCTTGAAACGTGGGGGTAACTGTTGGACCACATACCGAGCACAAGATATGTCAGCCATGTTTGTCTTACCTAGTAAGATGTAATATGTACCAGGTCGATATACCGACCTGTTCTGGATAGAAAACACAAATCTACTAAACCTTGCACACAACCTGAGTCATGGTCGGTTCTACCGACCAGATGAATATGTTATTCATCATCATAACTAGGTCAACATTAGAGAGCTCCAGGTCGACATTTTTGGTTACCGACCTGGATGCTAGGTCAGTGACTATAAGGCGATAAAATTTTGGTTGGGTATGATGTGTACTACCGACCTATATGTGACACTCTGCCCGGACGCGCCTAAACCAGCTAGACACTCACAGGCGGGACGCGAATGCATTATAACAGTTACCGAGTGCTCAGGTACACAATTGAGTACAAATCTGATTTCATTAATTTTAGAATGTGTTTTGTACAAAAATGTAATTGAGGGAACATCCTCCCAAAATCTCCCTAATAAATAAGCAAGGGGTACAAAATGAGGTCCCAAACACCTCCACCCAATCCACCCCAGACTTCTGTAAAAATGGTTAACAATGGGGTGAGCTATTGCCCAGTGGGTAAAATAGTTCGTGAATATGACAATTAATAAAAGAGACTTCATAATCAAACATCACATATACACAACATAACATCATAAACAGTACAACGTGGCTTAGCAAGAATGTATGTATGACACCGTCTCGTAATGGTTCTGTGATCGTTCATCTCCCTGGGTTCACGTACAGATGTCTATCCCTATGTAATCTTGGGTTCACATTGTACGTCCTTCCTCAGGGGAAACATCAATGATAGTGAGCACAATTGCTCCAATAACTATTCCATAGATCACAAACCACTTACGTCCCTAGGTGGTTCTTATTTCATGTATGATGACTGCGCATATGCAGGTCTGGTCTTTACTAATATTAGATAGGATTTGGTAACGTCTAGTGATACTTATCAGGATCGGCATCACCATGTGCGTTGTTAGGATGTCCAATATCACTTATACAAGTAGATAACTTTCAAATAGGACCAACCAGACCAATCTCCAGGTTGAGAGGTGGGAACACAAGGTCCCGCTTCAATACCAAGTCTTCTAGAGCAGCAAGCTACCTCTCGTTCACTATTCCAAGTTACTGAGGACAAGACTAAGTCTGGTTGAGTCAAATTGACCACTAATCAGGCATAGTAACAGTATAATACATAGACTCCAAATATTAAGGCATAACTCTGACATGTATGAATATTATACGCAATAATTCAGTGTAAATGAATAATAGACATAATGATAAATGAATGAAAACTTTAATAAAAGTCATAAGACACGCAAACCTATGTTTTATTCCCCACCTTCAGATAAAACTTCTTTCCAAAACTAGCGTTTCTTCCCAACCAGAACCGATTCGCACCGCAAAGAGAGTCTCAAAAAGAGGAGAGAGAAAATCACAATAAGAGTGATGAAAACTAACCAAGGACAGAAAGAGAAAAGAGTGAGTTGTGGTGTGAAAATGAGGGGGGAAAAGCCCCCTTTTATAGCAAAAGACAATCCCGAACGTCCCAAATTTTTTTTTTTTTAGAAACTAGGGGTATTACACTCTACCCCCCTTAAAAGAATTTTGCCCTCGAAATTTCAGTCCATGTAGTCATGATTGTTGTCTTCGTGATATTCATCGCCTTTGTCATCATTCACTAGATCAGGGTAATGCTGGTAAGGTCCCTGAATTATACTGTGGCCGGTGGAATCTTCAATATCATCAAACAATGGAGAGCAAATGGAATCGGATTCGTCCGCAGAAGGTACCGACATTTGCCTGACAGATGGTGGTGTAGGGCACTGCAAGTTGCAGTGTTTCAGGGGAGGTAGGTTGAGTGGCAGAATGTTTTTTCGTGCGATTGCCCGAATTCGACCGCCTGACAATTTTGGTAGGAGATCCTGCCAAGATGAGGGAATTGGATTGTTTCGGGCAATCTCATTACGATACAACCATACACACTCTTGCGATAGGGATTGTTGCCGCTAAGACGAGGAAGTTGGCGAATCAAAGAAATTGTGGTTTGTTTTTGAACTTGAAGGAGTCTCCACTGGCTGCCAAGCAGGCCATGGAGTGTATGGTTCATTACTCCCGTCGGTGTTGTTTTCAGACATCTACATGGTTATTTAAATGGAACGATATATTAAGATATTGTAAAAGAAGTTTCATAATTTCATTGATTAGTGAAATAGTACAATGTATCACATAATCAATTATTACTAGAAAATAATTCGGGGTATTTTTGTTTAATTGTTTCTTCTAGTTCCCAAGTTGCTTCCTCTACTCCGTGGTGATCTTAGAGTACTTTTACAAGTGGAATGCTACGTCGCCTCAATTCTTGCGTTTTCTTATCCAGAATTTGTATCGCTCTCTCCTGATATTTGTTTCCTTCTTCAACCCAGACCTCGACCAGAAGGATGATATGTGAAGGATCAGGACGATACTTTCGAAACACAGATTAATGAAAAACGTCATGAACTTTAGACATGGATGAGGGAAGAGATAGTCGATAGGCTAGTTTGCCAATACGTTCGACAATCTTAAATGGGCCGATATATCGAGGATAGAGTTTTCCTTTGATCTCGAAGCGTTTGACACCTCTTGTAGGTAGGACTTTTAGGAAAACAAAGTCCCCCTTGTCAAATTCTATAGGTTGTCCCTGCTTGTCGACATAGCTCTTCTGTCGACTTTGTGTTACACAAAGTCGTTCTTTTACTAGTCTAATCTTCTTAGAAGTCTCTTGAAGTAGTTCTTGCCCCAATTGCAGTCGATCTGCCATGTCTAACCAACATGTTGGAGATTTGCAAGGGTGGCCATAGAGAACCTCATATGGTGCCATGCCAATACTGGATTGGTAGTTGTTATATGCAAACTCAGCCAAATGTAAGTGTTTTGCCCATTCGTCATGAAAGTCCAATATGCAACATCGTAACATGTCCTTCAAGATTTGGATTAAACGCTCTGACTGTCGTTGGTTTGTGGGTGAAAACTTATGCTCATGGTAATCTTGGAGCTCATTCTACTCTAGAAACTTTGCCAAAATTTTGATATGAATCGAGGGTCTCGATCAGAGACGATTGTGAGCGGTATACCATGGAGGCGTACAATCTCTTTTTCATACAATTGGGCTAGCTTGGCGAGGTTATCCGTGAACTTTATTGGTAAAAAGTGTGCAGATTTTGTAAGTCTATCAATGATAATCTAAATTGCATCTTGCCCTTTCTTATTTCGAGGTAAGGCCGTAACAAAATTCATTGTTATGTTCTCCTACTACCATTCTCCAATAGGTAAAGGCTAGAGAAGTCAGGAAGGAAGTTTGTGTTCTGCCTTTACTTGTCGGCAAACGAGACATCGAGCAACAAAACCTGCAATAGCCTTCTTCATTTCAGAGAACCAGAATTGTCGCTTGACATCTTTGTACATTTTGTCTCCCCTAGGATGCATATCAAACCTCGAACAATGCATTTCAGTGAGCACTTCTTTTCGAACTTCAGGATCGCTCGGTAGGCAGAGATGTTTTTTGTAGAAAACTGCCCCGTCATCAGAGACCGACCAGAGGGGAAGGTCTTTTCCTCTAAGGATGAGTTCTCTTTTCTCCATTAACATGGGGTCGTTGGCTTGAGCAGCTGAAATTTTTTGAATAAGCTCAGAGTTGGCTGATAATTGGGAGAGTCGTGATCTTCTTTCCTCCTCAATGAGCTTTAAGTCAAAATTCTCCATCTCCGTAGCCAACTTTCCCACTTTGAAGTTAAGAGTACAAGCCATAACATTGGCTTTTTCTGAATGGTATTGGAGGTGAAAGTCATAATTTTTCAAATATTCCAACCATCGTCTTTGGCAGAGGTTTAGGTCTCTTTAAGTGTAGATGTACTTGAGGTTCTTGTGATCTGAGAAGACATCAAATCATTCACCGTATAGGTAGTGACGCCACAACTTCAGTGCGAATACGACAACTGCAAGTTCCAAGTCAACTGTATTATTATATTTTGATTCATATGGCAAAAAACTGTAAAGAAAATATTTTATAGCCTGAAGCTATAAAGAAAAAAAAATAGCCGAAAGCTAGACTAGGAAGATTATTATGGTTGATTGCACTTGAAGTTGCAATACCAACGAGATGTAAATATTGTGATCTTTGATCCAAAATTTTTTATGATCAGATGCACTGAAGTTGCAAGATCAAAGTTATGTGAAAAAAAAATGAAAAAGACATTATTTTACACCTCAAATATGCTTCTAAAGTAGCAAAATAGAGAGTGTTAAAGTCTTCTCAAGAAAAAGGTTGTGATGAAAAATCACATGTTGAGAAAAAAAATTGTGATGAAAAATCATGTATTGATGTCTTCTCAAGAAAATGATTATGATGAAAAACTATCAAGCTTGTCGGGCTGGTTATATATCATTTCTTAAAGTGAATGATTATTTTTTATTAATGATGATAAATGGAAAAAATTAATTTGACAAAGGTCATGATCCTCATGAATGTGAAATAAATACGACTATGATCATCGATGTGAAAAATAAATATGGCAAAAGGCCATAATTATGGATGAAAAATAAATATAGCAAAGACCATGAAAATAGATAAAAATAAAAATAAAGGTCATGGTCTTGAAACAAAATTAATATGACAAAAGTAATAATTGAGATTATTATGAGAACTATGAGGTGGTTACAATTTTTGAAAATATGATTATAGTCATATATTTCAAGTATATTTATTATTCCACAAAAGTGGAATGATATTATTATTGCAACACAAAGAAATTATAAAATATAAAGTATTTGCATTATGTATGAAATAAATTAGCATTGGTTGGATACATCTAAATGATTGGTCTTTATTTAGCCTCAATAAAGAAAAAAAAGTTGAGAAAAATTATTGATGGCTTTTAAAGAGTAATTAGTATATTAGCAAATGAAGTAATATTTATGGTGGCAGTTAATGCCTAATATTTTATGTCATTCGCTTAATTTTGAAATATGTGAACAAAAAGATATTACATATTGAAGCATATTTATATATTGCTTCATTTATTTTTGGGCAACAAAAAAGACTTAAGTGGGGTTTCATATTTTATTTTTTTGGCTTATTATGTAATGAAATTATGAAGTCAATTGAATTATATTGTGATCGAAAACTATGGTTTCTTCGACACAAATATATTTATATTTTGGTATAATTAGCCAAGTTTGAGAAACCTCAATGATATTTTAACTAATGATATAGATGGCCAAATTTTGGGAACCTTAATGATGCTTTAAATAATAACATAATTGGTCAATGTACAGTAAAATAATTTTCCTGCCATTAGGGGGAGGAAAACCAATTTCAAAATAATAGCATATAAAATTGCTATGCAATATGAGCCAATATAAATTAGTTTCTCCACCATTATGAGAGAAAAGTCAAGTTTTTGACGTGCAAATTGTTATAATGCAATATAAGGTTATGTGAACAAGAGGCTCAAAGGAGAAGTCGAAAATGAATTACAAGTGTTCATATGATCAATCATATGCAAAATAATTATAGATTAGTTAACTAATGTATTTGTTAATAAGTCTTAGTAGGACAAATTGTTTAGGTGTTAACACATGAATATGTGACGCTTGAAACGTGAGTGACCGGTCAAATAAAACCAAATGACTCAACTTCCTACAAGAGGAATATATAAATAAGATATTCCTAAAGAGGAATAAAATATTGGGAAATAAATATCTCATGAAAATGTATGAATTGATGATTAATTATTCCTTTGATAGAAAAAATATATATGTTTAATGAAGAAACATATATGATTATCTCTTTAAGAGTTATGGTTTAAGAAATATGTATTCCATAAAGAGGAATAAATTGATAAATGAATGTTTATGAAAGAGACAAAAATTTCTTGAACAGGTCTGAAGTCTGAAATAAATATTCTCTAAAGAAAAATAAATTTAATATAAATATCCAATAAAGGGACATAAATATGTCTTGAAAATATATAAATTTCAAGAATTAATATTCCCCAAGGATGAATAAATTTATATGAGAGAATCTCATAAAGTTTCAAATAGATGAAATGAAGTTGCAGAAAGAGTATTTCTTCGGTGGTATCCCTAAGAGCTCTGCTTCCTATAAGCAAGTAAGTATATATTAGAAAGATAAAAATATCTTTTAGTTTTAATCCAAATTCCATCATACATAACCTATCCATCTCTCAATTCCTTCAATATGTTGATTAAGGAAAAACAATCTGATGACTTACTAAAGTTTCAAGCTTCAAAGAGAAAATTGCATGAAAGTTATGGCAATGGTAATTGAATAACTACATACCACTTTAATTTTCTTTCTCTTCTTCTTTTTAAATCTTTTGGAATCATACCAATACAATATTTAATGACATACTTTTGGTATGCAGCAAAAAAGTGGAGGACAACAAAGTTCATTGATTTTTATGATCTTCCAAAGAATAATTTTACTCAAGCACCCAAAGTTCTCAGCAAGAGACCTCAAGCCTACCAAAAGCTTTCATTGTACAAGCCACGATAGCATGATGTTATGAAAATAGATGTTGCTGGACATATATATAGTTCGTGGTGCGGACAAGCTTTCAATGTTCCAAGGTTGTGAAACATCTAAGGACCATACGAGGAGGAAAGAAGAATTCATCTAGAGCACCTCATGAACATTGAATTTATTTAGATGTAGAAAGAACTGTATAGAGTTTGAGAATTGATTGTGTTGTAAAACAATAATTTTTTTAATGAAATAAATGCCAATTTTTTTAATTTTTTTGTTGGTAAATAAATCTTTCTTTCTTTCTTTGTGACAAGAAGAGATTACTTTGCCTGCCCTTGTCATAAACGTAAACATAATGGTATATTACGATGCTTAACAATGGTGAAGGTGATAAAGTAATTTGCTTTAATTTGATATCTTTTTCTACTATTCTCCCATTCTGATATGGTATAATTCAGAGATGAGGAACTAATGCTTAGTTCATTAAGAAGAAGTTTACAGGTTCAAAATGTCAAGAACTAGAAATTAATTTCTTCCTCCCTCAATCATCTCAAAATGTCAAGAACTAGAAATTAATTTCTTCCTCCCTCAATCATCTAAAAAATTGCTTTGGATTCTATTCTAGCTATAAGATAATTGTTATTAGACATTCTATATAGAGTTTGGCAAACAAATGCAATTTTCCAATGAATTTGGAGCATGCCCTTAATAATATTTTTGTTGGGCTGCTAAAGTGCAAATCTGGAGCAGAAAACAAAAAAGATGTCATGTTTTAAGATGAACATATATAACAGTCATTTTGTAGATAAATGGGTGAATACCCGCGAATGTTATCTTAGTAATTTTTTCAAACACTCCTTGTGCAACAATGGTAACACCAAAAACAAATGTGCAAGGCAAGAAAGATAATAAGAAACAAGAATCAAACAACAAAAAAGACAATCAACCCATAACACCAAAAAAATTTATGTAGTTCATCGAAATTGGCTATGTCTACGGAGGTAGAAATTTTATTACTATAAGAGCAAATTAATACAACAGATTAATTTCACTTTATAGATTTTAATTTTACCTCTTCATACATACATATGACGATTTTCATGCCGTACCTTTACTGTTTGGCTTATAACCAGCCCCCAAACAACAATCCTTTTAGTTGCTAGCCTCCTCCCCTGTCCCGACGTCGTATTTGGTTTTGTATTGCTACCGCACATGACTTCAGGTGGCACATATCCCAAATCGAGCCAGCTAGTCTTAATCGGTACTACAACAGGCTGGGGAACACCTTGCTCTGATTTACGTACCCAACCCACTAGTGGTACACGCAAGGAATGGGTGATCATTAGATGGTAGCGCTTAGCCCTAAGCACCGATTTACCGATGGCGGAGAATTGTGGAAGAACCGTTCAACCAAAGAACATAATGGAACACCGGCTGAATCAACTACAAGCTTTCAACCAGACCTTCTGCTGGATCGAATGATTCCAATCCCTCCCCGCCAGCAGATGGCATTCATCCTAATCAGAAAGTCCTCACGGACGATGTAGGTTGCCTTATTTACTATTGGTCTCTTGGTAAACAAGATCCTGCCCACCATTCTCTATCATCAGTAGGGAGGGGCCGATCAAGACCGGAATAAGGGGATTGTTCACCAACCTGTTTAACAGGTGCTGGTTATCCAGTTACAAAAGCGACCCCATAGGCTTTCGCTTTTGCATCTCTCTAAAATTGCAAGGCATCCCAATCGGATTGAATGGGATGGCAATTTCTCATTCCGAATCTGTAAAATAAGCATTTAGATCGCTAGCAGCAAAAAAACGCCTTACTTGAATAGGGGCGTTAGCGCAACGACTTTCACGCTAGCCGTTGCTTGTTAGGTCTCGTTTGGGGCATGGCGGCCAATCTCTTCAAAGATCTGTATGGGTCTTTTAGGTTATTGACTTTTTTTTGTGTTACCCATAAGGGAAACGTTAACAAAAGCACAACCTTTCTTTTTTTTTTCTTTTTTTTTTTGGTACTGGTTTTTAGGCATTTGATATCCGACAGGTGTCTTCCTCCCCTTTGAAACAAGACTAATCCTTCAAGATTCGAGAATTCCAACACAACCTTTCAAGCATTAGTTTATAATATTTATTTTTGTGTAATTAGTAAAATAATTTTATGTATTATCGTATTTTAGAAATGATAATGGTTTTTTTAATTATCTTTGTTATATGTTTTAATTTATCCACCTTACATATTTTGGAGTAAATTAGTTTAATGTGTATATATGTTTAATTCATACATGCTCTAACGTTAATTAATTTCAAAAATTTTAAAAACTTTCCAGAAGTTTGTATTTGATGTAAATTAGTTTAATGGTGTAAATTACTACCTTGTTTTACATTATTTTCTAAGTTTTCTTCTAACCACGTACTTAATTAGATTTATATATTAACAAACTAGCTTGTGTATGTAAATTTTGCTATTTACAAACTGAAATTAGATTTTTTTTAATGAAATATTAATATATATACATTTTTTTTTCTTTTTTTTTTATCGATTTTACGACCTCCTAAAGGTGTCTTCATACCTTTCGGGTCGAGACTAGTCTTTCCAGAGTTCGAGGTTCTACAGAGATTTATAGGCGTCTCTCCCACCAAAGATTTGGCCGAGGCAGAACTCGAACCCGTGATCGGGTCCCTCAACTTGCCTCGAGGTCTGCTCTCTATGCCAACAGACCAACCCACGATTGGTAATATATATACATTTCATTTATATATTGGTATTACTATAATTATTTTTGGAAAGGGTCACTAAAAGGTCTATTTAAGAATTATTCGCGCAATTCTTAAAGCAACTTTTGAGTGTTTTTCTCTCTTCTCTCTAGCTAGTCCTCTCCCTCATAATTGATGTCTGTTTATTACTTTTTTTTTTTTTTTAGTTTTTCAGTTCTCTTGATCAGTTTTATGTCTATGAGTTTCTATATACCACGTTTATTTTTTATTTTTTTATTTCAATAATATTTGGGTATAACTAAGTATGATAGTCTTATACAATCATTTGAGAGTGGGAATGATTGTTACCCCATTAGAAACGATATCGTCTCTTACCTAGAGATAAAAAGAAAGAGAGGGATTGTAGCACACATGTAAACTGTCATTTTCCAAATGGACTATTTGGATAGGTCACACGTGCACGGTGTGTGCATGAGCCATGCAAGGGCAAATCTGGCCACAAAAAGGGTGGAGTATGATACTTTTCTTATGCTTTCATTTAAAAAAAAAAAAAAATCTTTTAAATATTTGTACCATCATACATATATGCATGGAACATAGAACCTAAAAAACAATAACATTGTTTATATATTCTAATTTCATTAACCATGTAGCTAACCGAATTGTGATTTCTAATAATACCCTCATGTGATTGTATTAAAAAGCCCATATTTTATTTTATTTTTCAATTTCGTCATGGGTTCGGTCTTGTGTTTTAATGTAGTTAAAAACACAAAAAAAATGTACAATTCGGTCGGTGAAGACAGAACCCGAAACGTAAGGTTCTGTCATCTCCGACCGAACCACAACAATCAATTCGGTGTCGCAGATCTGAACTGATCGTTGTCCCGTTCTTCCCATGATAATTTTCTTGGACACCCGATGACGTATTTTGCAAACAAAAATACCAACACATACCATTTTAATAACAAATCTCTTATTTTGTGATTTTTTTTTATGATACTTCGAATCGCAACCGCCTCTGTGAGAATGGTATTTAGGAAAGTTCAGTGTGGTAAGGATATCATTTCTTCAAATTTTGTAGTAGGAATAGAATGTAGTGGAAAATGTCATTTTTGGTGATTTATTTAGCTGTCCCCATTAATAAGGTAGTATATATAAATTTTACCATTTATTTCTAAAATTTTAATTTTATTCATAGATGTTTAATGCTTAATTTATTTATTGGTATTAATATTATAATTAGTTGTTTTGTAAAAGAATATAAATGTATTTTAATACAGATTGAAGGGTGAGAATGAATTTATAATTAAAATATGATAAAGAGGGTAAAATGTATTAGGAACGACAGAAGAGTAATTATTTATTAGTTAATGTTGCAGTAAACAAATCATATTTAAAAAAATAAAAAAAAATAAAGCTAAAAATAAAATCTCAAAATTAGGTAATAGATTAAGTAATTAATTAGATCATATATACTGCAAGGAAATTAAGGATTGATGACAATGTCATTTAGTACTTGGCCTATATATTTCCGATTTTCTCTTTGTTATTATATAAGAAGACTTTGCTACCATAATAATAATAAATAAAAATTAAATTTATATAAGATAAGAAACTATTTGATAAATTTTGTATGCAGTAACGAGAACCATGGGTTTTAACTCCACTATTAACTTGGGTTAAGTTCCGGTTTATAACTTCTACTTAGTTTTAGTTTCGGTGCAACTCTAACGCTATGTATATTTTCTTTTGGTGCTTATTACGCAATGTACATACATGTATATATATAATAAGACTGCCTAACTGTAGCTACTACTTTTCTTTTGATTGCGGCATTTCCAGGTGGAAGAAGAAGAAGAAGAAGAAGATCATTAATTAGATCGATCCGGTGAGTTGTTTTCTTCGTTAATATTTTAGTTACGTGGAGATTAAGAGGATTTCTTGCGGTAGGGATCATTTAATTACTCTTTCAAATCATCTTTGGGTCAAATATCAGGTGGTATGCATTTAGATATTGTTACTACTAAACCATTTAGGTCAAATATCCATGTTAAATTAACTGTTGCTAATACATGAAAAATCAGTATGATCCCCTAACAAGCGGGTAGCTTCAGTGCTTGACATCTCTACCTTTATCAAAGAGGTTGAGAGATCAAGTCTCTCCTTACAAACGTGTGTGAGATATATTGACTAAAATATGTTTCTCTGGATGAGAGTATTCGTATCTTCTATCGAGAGGGTATGTCTCTTAGGATTCTAATAATAAAAATAATAACAAATTGAAAAACCATACGTGATATGTCCTATATATATTTTAACCATCATGGGAGTAATAAACTTCGAGAAGTTTGTATTTGATATAAATTAGTTTAATGATGTAAATTACTACCTTGTTTTACATTATTTTTTAAGTTTTCTTCTAACCACGTACTTAATTAGGTTTATATATTAACAAACTAGGTTGTGTATATAAATTTTGCTATTTACAAACTCAAATCTAAGTTTTTTTTAATGAAATATTAATATATATACATTTTTTTTCTTTTTCTTTTTCTTTTTTTTTGTTTATTGGTTTTTCAACCCTTTAGAGGTGTCCTTCTATCCTTCGGGGTCGAAACTAGTCCTTCCGGAGTTCGAAGTTTTATAGGAGTTTATAGGCGTCTCTCACACTTAGAATTTGACCAAGACAGGACTCGAACCCGTGATTGAGTCCTTCAACCTACCTTGAGGTCTACTTTCCATGCCAGCAGACCAACTCACGGTTGGTAATATATATACATTTTATTTGTATATTGGTATTACTATAATTATTTTTCATTTTGGTTTTTTTTTAAAAAAAATTAATTGATATAGAAAGGTGAGAATGAATTTATAATTCTTATATATAATTCTTATATATAATTAGTCTCTGAGTTTCTATATACCACGTTTGTTTTTCAATAATATTTTGGTCGCACGTGCACAGTGTGTGCATATATGCACCATGGGAGGGCAAATCCGGCTATAAAGGGGGTGGACTATGATAGTCTCAAACATGCATGGAAACGCCCCCATGCCATGGCCGTGGCCATGGTTGTACAAGTCATTTTGTACTTATTTAGACATGTTTCTAATGCAAAATGCTTTTTTTCTATTTTTTACATAAGTAATCCTCTACCAGCTTTTGCATTTGAGGTTTGTGTTTGAAAAAAAAATGCTTTTGAATTTAAATGCAGACGTTGTCCCAAACAAAGTCATTAACTAATTAACTTGCGAAGACATTTCCTATTTTTAAGAGATTAGGGATTTAATAATTCTAAATATAACTACCAAAAACATTATCTATACTCACGTGCTTTATAAATTTTCAATAATAATACATACAAGTGGATATAAAGAGTGTTTATAGTGGATACATTTAAAATTACTCAATTATTACTATATAGATTAGTGTGATTTTTGCTTCTTTTTTCTTTCTTTTTTGAAAATATATTATACCTTTTAATGAAATTAGAAAGTAAAATTGTCATATTTGTTTAAAAATAAGAGTAAATAATGTAAGTTTACTGATCATATTATATATTATAATATATAATTGTCATATTCTTGCGTGAGGGGCATTTGAAAAAGCTTGATAAGTTGATAGGGTTTTTATTTTTTATTTTTTTTGTGTCGAGAAAACGTTTTTCATGTCAAGAAAACTTGATAGCGTTAAGCAAATTAAAATTAGTTATGATCGGTCTATTTAAAGAAGAGAATTAAAGAGAAAGAGTTCAAGCCATTTCAGGTGCCTCTCTCTCTTCTCTCTCGTGATGTTTGTTACTTTATTTTTCGTTATTTTTTTTTTTCAGTTCTGACGAGTTTTATGTCTGAACCACCTTATTTATTTTGCTGCGAATTAGTTTTAACATGTTAGTTTCACACATAGATCGATTATATATCTTTCAGTTTCTTGGGATACATCTAGTACTCTTAGTATGAGTACTTTCTTCTATATTTAGGCTCTGTTTGGTCCACAACTCTAAAATAATTTTTTATTTTTAAATAGAAATAAAAATGAAAAAGGGGTGAAAAATACATTTGGTAATAAATCATATTTTCTGATGTACAATAAAACATTTGTTTTGTATATATATATATATATATATATGTATGTATGTATGTGTGTGTGTGTTATTCTCCCTTATATGATGATCTGTTTTTTTTTTTTTATTAGCTTGTTTTGATGTTAATTACTTCGTGCACTAAAGTAATAAATTTCAGATTAATTGACTTCAAGAATTTCAAGAGATTTGTATTTGATCTTAAAAGTAATAAACCGGTCTAATATGCAACAGAGTTATAAAATCTTCTGTACATCAAATAATATCTCATAAACAATAACAAAATAATAATAAAGAAATGAGATCATGGCATTAGATTATGATTCACTTTTATATATATTCATGATTTTTTCAGTCGTTTTCTGTTTTACAATATTTCTATTTTTTTTTTCTTTTGAGGGAACATATATATTTGTATGTGCTTGTAACACCTTAATTAAAACAATTTACATATCGTAATTTTGTTTTGATTCTTCATTCTTCAGAAGACAAGCGAACCATCAACCTAAAGAAAACAAGAGAATAGAAGAGAATTAGAACATCGGAAAAAAGCAGAGGACAAAGAAACAGAACAAGAGACAATTAATTACTAACTAATAGTAATCAAAAAAGGAATTGAAGGATGATAATATCAAGGAAAGAGAAGCAACATCTTATTATTCTCAAAAACCATCTCTCGACTACTTCTGATCAATTGCATTTGCAGGTACATACTATATATTATTATATTTCTTTCTTCATCTAATTCATGCATGAATATATATATATATATATATAGCTAATTTAACAATATATATATGTGCATTAATATTAGGTTGTGTATGATTTTACTTAAAAAAAACGTTAAGTGTACAGTTGCTTTTAAAAAAAGTTAAGTGTATAATTTTTTTTTATCAACACCATGAAATGAGTCAATTTTTTTAGTGAAGATATAATTATAATAATCAATTACATTGGATATAATAATTTAAATATTTTCAATGTAATTGATGTTAATAAATGTTGCAATTTTTTGCATAAATAATTTAATTATATATTTAAAGAAATTATACAATATTAGTTTTGGTGTTGAGCTTCTTATTATAACTTAACACACTTGGGTAATGATTTTCTAGTGCGACATCAAATATATTGTCACTAATACATATTTTTAGCGATGGTGTCATGACGTCACTGTAAAAATTGTCGCTAAAAATAGGATTTGGCATATGTATTGAAGCTTTTTTTATCAATAGATGACGTGAATAATTTTTTAGTCGCCAAATGATAATGTTTAGTAACAAGATTGGTAGTGTCACAAAAAAGAGTGTAGCTAAAAAGTAAATTGTTGTAGTGACAATATATATTTGCATTAATATTAATTCATTATATATTTTTCAGTCTGAAGTGGTGGTGATGGGCTTCCTAACAAAGCTTCAACAATTACTCTCTCCCCATGTACTTTCAAGGTTCTAATCACTTAATTATTCTTCCACAACTAAGTAATAAATCAATTAATCTGACATTTGGATCTATTAGGCTACTATGATGTTTGGAAATGTTGTTCACGATCTCAAGAGCACACATCCATCAGAAAATGTTCATCAATTCGCTGAAGCACTCACCATGTAAGTATAATCATATTTATACACCAAATCTTAATTCTACATATTAATTAACAATCTACTTGAAGGTTTTGAATCTATGTTTGTATTTAATTATAGCTATGCTTAAATGTCTGTTAAAAAAAAATGAATCAATTTCTTGAGCATTTACCTTTAATGTTATAATGTTTTACAGAGAATGAACGAAAATGTTATATCATGAACAAGCTAAAAAAGTTACTTCTACCGTTGCTGTTAAATCTCGAGGTACAAACTCATTTATTTGTAGCAAAACATCATTAGACTAATTTAAAAATAATAACGTCTAATATCAAATCTTAATATATAGGTGGACAAGAGGCACACCCCACTGCTACTGAAATTAACTCACTGAGCTTGAAAAAAGCCACAGCTACTACTGGAGCTAAAAATGAGAATAATCTTAATTGGCATGATTTAAACATATTGAAACGCCATTAATTTATGCTTATTAATTTTGTAGGTGGAAAAGGGTTTGTTCCTCTACAAGCACTAAAAGCTCCTACATCACCCATTAATGGAGACCAAATGGCACCCCAAAATCTTTCATCCGGGTTCTCACAACAGGTAATTAGAGGCAACTCTCTACTTTTTTAAACCTTGCCATTTAACACTAATACACATTATCAATGCTACATTCTCCGGGGAGAAGTGGAGGTGATGGATTTCCTCTTAAAGCTTCAACAATTATTTTTCACCAAAAATACTCTCAAGGTTCTACTTAATTTTAATTAACTTCTACTTCCTAGATTTTTTTTCTCTTCAACGATAGATTAATTAATATACCATTTTAACACATCAGGTCACCATGATTGGAAAGACCGTTGATCGTCTAAGGAGAATGCATCCATCAAATAAAGTTCGTGAACTTGCACAAACAATCACCACGTAAGTAAATGTATTTCAAAATATTGTTAAGTTTTTAATTAATTAATTTGTGTTTGTATTTATAGTTGTTATTAATTATCTATATATATAACGTTGATCAATTTATTGGTTAACTATTTACCTTTGATTTTATATTTGCTTATTACAGGGAATGGAAGAGAGTGTTGTATGAACAAGTTAAGAAAGCTACTACTACTACTATTGTTACAACTCAAGGTACGAATCTATTTATATGTAGAAGAACATCATCTAATCAATTTCACAATTGTTTAATGCAACTTTAATTGGCTTTTCTTCCCACCAATATGATCCATCATTTTCCATGTTGAGTAAATTATACATTACATTATGTATTCTAAAATCCAAATTATTATTAACTCTTATTATTCAGGTGGATCAGAGACACAATATCCCACAACTATTGAAACAAAGTCATTGAATTTGAAAAAACCTATTGCTACTATTGGAGAAGGTAAATATTCATTAATGTTTTAAGTTCAATTATTAATTTGAACATTTAATTTCTCCACATTTAAAACTTTGCCTTACCAATAATAATATTGTTTATTTGTAGACGAAAAATGGTCTATTTCTTTACCAGCTCCAAAAACTCTTGCATCATTCATTAATGAGCACGCATTGGATAACCAAACTCTTTCAACAAGCCTCTCACCGCTGGTAAATAATAATTGTTGTTCTTTTATTTTTATTTATATTTGTAAGAAATAATACTTATTAATGCATGCTTCTCGACTAACACCATTTAAATTCAGGTCAACTCAAAGAACACAGATAAAAGCAAAAATGAAATGAAGTTGCAGAAAAAGTATTTCTTCAGTGGTATCCCTAAGAGCTCTGCTTCCTATAAGCAAGTAAGTATATATTAGAAAGATAAGAATATCTTTTAGTTTTAATCCAAATTCCATCATACATAACCTCTCAATTCCTTCAATATGTTGATTCAGGAAAAAACAATCTGATGACTTACTAAAGTTTCAAGCTTCAAAGAGGAAATTGCATGAAAGTTATGGCAATGGTAATTGAATAACTACATACCACCTTAATTTTCTTCCTCTTTTTCTTTTTAAATCTTTTGGAATCATACCAATACAATATTTAATGACATACTTTTGGTATGCGGCAAAAAAGGGGAGGACAACAAAGTTCATTGATTTTTATGATCTTCCAAAAAATAATTTTACTCAAGTGCCCAAAGGTCTCGGCAAGAGACCTCAAGCCTACCAAAAGCTTTCATTGTACAAGCCACGTTAGCATGATGTTATGAAAATAGATGTTGCCGGACATATATATAGTTCGTGGTGCGGACAAGCTTTCAATGTTCCAAGGTTGTGAAACATCCAAGGACCATACGAGGAGGAAAGAAGAATTCATCTAGAGCACCTCATGAACATTGACTTTATTTAGATGTAAAAAGAACTGTATAGAGTTTGAGATTTGATTGTGTTGTAAAACAATAATTTTTTTAATGCAATAAATGCCATTTTTTTTAATTTTTTTGTTGGTAAATAAATCTTTCTTTCTTTCTTTGTGACAAGAAGAGATTACTTTGCCTGCCCTTGTCATAAACGTAAACATAATGATATATTACGATGCTTAACAATGGTGAAGGTGATAAAGTAATTTGCTTTAATTTGATATCTTCTTCTACTATTTTCCCATTTTGATATGGTATAATTCAGATACGAGGAACTGATGCTTAGTTCATTAAGAATAAGTTTACGGGTTCAAAATGTCAAGAACTAGAAATTAATTTCTTCCTCCCTCAATCTTCTAAAAAATTGCTTTGGGTTCTGTTCTAGCTATAAGATAATAGTTATTAGACATTCTATATAGAGTTTGGCAAATAAATGCAATTTTCCAATGAATTTGGAGCATGCCCTTAATAATATTTTTGTGGGGCTGCTAAAGTGCAAATCTGGAGCAAAAAACAAAAAAGATGTCATGTTTTAAGAAGAACATATATAACAATCATTTTGTAGATAAATGGATGAATACCCGCGAATGTTATCTTAGTAATTTTTTCAAACACTCCTTGTGCAACAATGGTAACACCAAAAACAAATGTGCAAGGCAAGAAAGATACCAAGAAACAAGAATCAAACAACAAAAAAGACAATCAACCCATAACACCAAAAAAAATTATGTAGTTCACCGAAATCGGCTATGTCTACGGAGGTAGAAATTTTATTACTATAAGAGCAAATTAATACAACAAATTAATTTCACTTTATAGATTTTAATTTTACCTCTTCATACATACATATGATAGACATGACATGAAAATAATATTGTTCGTGATATGTTTGTTGATATTTTCATGTGTCCATTGATATTTTTTAAAAATGGGGATCCCACACCTTAGATTGTGTGAAGAACGTCGACGTTAAAATTATTAGCAAAAGTGAAAAATTATTAGCTAAACTCGTTGATGGATGAGAGCTATGTGAAATGGAATTCAAATGCATTAAGCTAAAATCGTTTTAGATATAAATGATTATTTATACGAAACTATTCAAAGAAATGAATAGATCTATAAATGATGATTTATATATTTATGAAAATCCTTTTAGGATTAAAATTGTGACGCCCCAAAAATTATTTCCTTTAGCCCATAACCCAATTGCATTTTGCCCAAACTCTATGTGTTTGCCTTGATATGTTTGGTGTTTATTTAATGGTTGTTTAATGTTTGTATATTTGATGCTTGATAATGTATATAAATATGTGCATTATAAATTGTATATGAGTCATGTTAAATTAAAGTATAATGCATATGTTATTATTTATGCATGGGCCCATTAAACCATGAATTGATATGAGTTAGGATTTATTGAATAAAACGATAAATGAGAATGAGAATTTGGTGTATTAGATGGATTGGACATTTAAAATACATGCAAGCATAAGATTGGTTAAAGTACATGTGGTTGGTATATGTAGTATGAGACCAACACATGTCAAGTTGGTGCATGAGAATGGACAAGTGTCTCATGCCCCATTTCTCTTCTCCAACACATGTCAAGTTGGTGCATGAGAACAACACATATCAAGTTGATGCATGAGAATGGACAAGTGTCGCATGACCCATTTCTCTTCTCCAATACATGTCAAGTTGGTGCATGAGACCAACACAAGTTAAGTTGGAACATGAGAGTGCACAAGTGTCCCATGCCCCATTTCTCTTCTCCAACACATGTCAAGTTGGTGCATGAGAGTTGACAAGTGTCCCATGCCCACTTCTCTTCTCCAAGGAAGTCCTAGAGAGTGAGATGAGTGGAGGGAAAGGAAAAAAGAAGAGAAAGGAAAGAAGAAGAAAAAGAAAGAGAAAGTTGCTTTGAGGGAAGTCTCAGCAACATTTTCATCAAAGAGTTGGATCTTGATGATATGTGGTCGGATTGTGCTCAAACTTTTTCAGAAAGTTCATATCTTACGGTTATTCATTCTGGTTGGTGAAGATCTTGATTGAAGTTTTTTTTATGAAAGATATAACCTCTCAAACAAAGCTGGTCGGAAAGTATGAGTTTCTCACGCAGTTTAGATCAAACTGATGATCTCCTAAACCTACCATTGGATGGATATGATACTTTATAAGATGATTCAAAAATAATATTTCTGCCTTATGTACGGTTGAGATGTCGATGGGTCAAGTATGTTGTGTGATATAGTCATCTGAGTTCAAGTATTTGTAGCAGGAAAGGAGAAATTGTCTGATTAGAGACTTGTTCATCAAAGAGTGCTATCTCTTTGGTCGACCGTTGGATTGAGCTAATGTTTGGACGAAAGGTTTGCTTTTTAACATAATTCAATCAGTACAGTTGATTTTGTGATTAAATATTTCTGTTGGGAGCTTGATACATCTGAACAAAATATTAAATGGAAAATTGGTATGGTTGTTTGTATTAGACCTAAATTTAAAATATGAACTTAGACCTTTCCAAATAGCTTGCATGTCAACTATGTTGACCTAGTTGTCATTGTTGATGAACCCATGATGTAAAATCAGTGATATACATGGCTGAACATGGTGACCTAGTGTAAATCGGCAATATGACCTAAGTATGAAAAATTTCATATTTTAGGGCTTTTGATGCTTTTGGCCTAAAATCATTGAATTGATGCAATTTATGTCTAATTTTGCATGATTAAGGTTGATTATGCTATTGATTTGGTGGTTGTGATCATATAATAGATTAGGCTTACTTGTGATCAAATGGCCCAATCTGGGCATGTTTATACCTAAGGAATTAAAAATCGGTATTTTTGATTAATTGAATGGTTTATGAATGAAAACTATGCATTAGAGGCCTAAGTCATGTGATTTGAGTTGAATGATGGGATTAGATGGGATTTAGGCCTATTGTCTATATGTGGGCTGATTTAAGGTTGATGTGTAATGTCTATGTCATTGAGCATAGAAATTGATGAATGTTTCAGGATCTTGATTGGGTTGATTCGATTTGGTGTCCGTGTGTGGTTAGATACTCTCGCGAGGCTTGGTTGTGAGTAGACTTCATTTATAATTATATCTTTTATGTCATCATATCACTTATATATATTGTACGTTGAAAACATGAATTTGTTCTAATATTTTGAATGATGCATTGATTTGAGAAAACCTTATGACTATGGTCGGGCCCATCTATCTGGCTAATAGGGAGACTTAACCTTGTTATAGGAGGGTTTTAGAAAGGAAACTTTTGGGGATGAGAACGGTATGGTGAAATAGACGTGCACTAGTAACCCAATGCATGTGGAATGTGGATCCAAATTGATAGGCTTTTATTTTCATCGAACTTATTATAAATGTTTGATATCTATATGTTATGAGATTTTAATCATGCTACACATTAACATACATACATGATATTTATTGATGAGTATTAATAGCATATTTGAATTCTATTCACTGGGCACCGTTGGTTCACCCTCATTTTCCTCTTTCAAGTCCTTCTGTCTCGAATAAGGGCAAAAGAGTAGTCATATCTTGAGGGCCTTGCCGGCGAGAGAATCCAAGGCCTCGATGTGAGTTGAGAGGCATTTTGATTGAACTGTGTTTTAAATTATGATGTATTATATTTTGGACTATATAATTATAACACTTACCACATTGTAGTATGGGTGAGTTGAGACTTGTTAAATAGACCATGTGGACATATGACGATTTCTTTTGTACCCATAGTTTTTGACTTTATGTGTATGTCCATCTTGATGGACTGTAAGGATTATGATTTTATTTATGGTTCATTTTTATGGATTATCTCTTGTCTTGGATGATTAATACAGTTGGTAGTTTTGTTTAGTACCTTTTTATATTATGTCGTTGTTTGGGATAAGGCTCGTAGGGTCTCAACCACCTCACGGGGGTTGAGAAGTGGTTGGAGTTGCCTATGTCGGGCGTCCCGCCCCGGCCTTCCTCATGCCATTCCTTGCGGGGTTGGACGTCCGGGGTGCGGGGTTGCCACAAAAATGCTCGAAGCAAAAGTATCGGATGATTCAAAATTGTTTGATTCAAAACTGCATTCATATTTATATGATTATTATGCATACATATTTTATAATAGCTTTAATAAGTATTTGTGATCATATGCATACTATATATATATATATATATTTATTTATTTATTTATATTTATTAGGGCATATATTGATTATTTGAGTTTTTTAAGAACTCTTGAAGAATTTATTAGTATGTTTTCAAAAGGGAAATATGCAATTAAGTTAAGAGAAATAAAAGAAAAATTACCTTAGCTTGCAGATGAATAATTTTTCAGTGGAATTTTTATCCCTTAGGCAATTTAGTAAAATAAAGGATTAAAATAAACTAACTCTATATATATTGATAAAACATATCCCTTGAGCTCTTTAATGATTGATCGCTTAAAATCAATAAAGATCATTTTTATCATAATGAGTATGATTGAAAATTATTTGATATCGAATTACCATATTTTATGCAATTGATGTACTTATGTATCTTACAAATTATACAAAGAACATATATTATATTATGTTCTTAAGTAATTTGTTAGCTAGCAAGATACAACTTTACATCAAGTTGAAATATTAAAATGGTCTATTTTCATATGACAAGTTATATGAATTTATTTTTTTCAAGACCGCCAAGATCATAATTACTTGGATATGTAATAAGTTCAAAAGGTTTATTAAATAAATATATTTCATTGAAATCTATAAGGTATAAAAAGTAATAAAATTAATATGTAGAAATATGATCATAATGCATTATTCTAACCAATTTCTTTGCTAAAGTTTTGTTAATTGTAATATTTGTGAAGCCAATTTACAATATTAGCATACAAATATCGAAAGGCTTTTGAAGCGTCAAGCTATTGAAGAAAATTTTATGATGTCAACATGAGGGGGAAAATTTTTATGAAGAAGAGTTATTGATTAATGTACTGTACTCTTTTTTCCTTAACTAACGTTTTGTCCTCATGGGTTTTCCTTGCAAGTATTTAACAAGACACTCTTAACAATATAAGGCTCAAAGAAAATATTGTACTCTTTTTCTTTCTAGATTTTTTTCCTACTCGATTTTCTCTAGTAAGGTTTTAATGAGGCATATTTTATATGTATGATGATATTCAAAAGAAAAAGTGTTATAAATGTATTTAAATATCATCATAACCTCTAATTTATTACAAAGATTTTGTTATAATAGTGTTAAATTTAATTTTGTAATAACCAATGGAATTATTTTTTGTAACTATTAAATTTATTGATATTGTTAATGTAATTTAATCATCTATTATGATCATGAGCCTATATAAGAAGTTGCTTAGATTACATCAAATATGCAAAAGGCTTATACAAGTCTGCAATATCATAAAAATAAAATCTCTTTTTCATTTCTGTATTTCTTCTCTCATTGTCTCCTTTATATTTAATTATATGTAATAATTTCTATTTATTTTTTATTTTTTATTTAACGTTTTTTAATAAGTCGAGTAAGGTGGCCATACAAGGTGATGATTTGTTGAAGAAGACGAGAGAGCCCAGCATCTGGAGAAGTCAGCAAGCGGCAGAATGCAGGCGCATGGGCCGTTCGATGGGCAGCAACAACAACAGTGGCAGCGGTCAACCATGGAGGCGATGCATGTCCCTGGCAAATCGCATTTCCAACATGCGACATCTGAAGCTTCTCCACGCACTCTTCATAACCCATGGCATCCACAACAACAACTACGCCATCAGCAAACTCATCTCCTTCGCTGCTCTCTCTCCCTCCGGCGACCTCCATTACGCCTCTCTCCTCTTCCGTCAAATCCCCAATCCCAACACCTTCATCTACAACACCCTAATCCGAGCTCACTCCCGCTCTTCTTCTCACCCTCAGCTCGCCCTCACTTACTTCCATCTCATGCTTCAAAATCATCACGACGATACTAGTACTGCTACTACTACTACTACTAATAATAATACTCTTCTTCTTCCCGACCACCACACCTTCCCTTTCGCCCTCATCGCTTGCGCCAAATCCGACTCCGTTAAAGAAGGTAAGCAAATCCATTGTTGGGTCTTCAAGAACGGGCTGGCTCACTCTGATAAGCATACCCAGACCGCCCTTATCCGACTTTATGCGGAAATTGGTAGTTTGGTTGATGCACGGAAGGTGTTCGATGAAATTCCCAAGAGAGATGTTGTTCAATGGAATGTTATTATTAATGGGTGTCTTCGGTTGGATTCTGCTAATGAGGCTTTGAATTTGTTCCGGGATATGTTGGGTTCCAATGTGGAGCCTGATGAGTTCTGTGTTGCTACAGCGGTTACAGCTTGTGCGCATTACGGGGCGCTTCAGCAAGGAATGTGGATTCATGAGTACGTTAAGAAGAGAAATGGGTGTGTTGAAAATGATGTCTTTGTTGGAACTGCGCTTGTTGGTATGTATGCGAAATGTGGGTGTATTGATAAGGCAGTTGAAGTGTTTGAGAAAATGCGTAACAGAAATGTTTTCTCTTGGTCTGCTATGATTGGTGGTTTTGGATTACATGGGTTTGCCAGAGAGGCTCTCCATTGTTTGGATAGAATGTGGAAGGAAGATGGGCGTAGGCCTGATGGTGTTGTGCTTCTTGGAGTGTTAACTGCTTGTACTCATGGAGGATTGGAAGAAAAGGGCTGGTTTTTGTTGAAAAATATGGAAGCTCAGTATGGTGTTGTTCCCAAACATGAGCATTACAGTTGCATGGTGGACTTGCTTTGCAGGGCCGGTCGTTTAGATGAAGCGGTGGCACTTATACAAAGAATGCCCATGAGGCCTCTTGCTTCGGTTTGGGGTGCATTGCTCAGTGCTTGTAGGTACCATGGTAATGTCAAACTTGCAGAGCTTGCAGTTAAGGAGCTTCTGGAGCTTGACCCTGATAATGGGTCAGAAGAAGATGGTGCTTATGTTCAGCTATCTAACATTTATTTGGGTGCGAATAGAAGTGAAGATGCAAGAAAAATTAGGAAGATGATGGGGGAGAGAGGTATCAGGAAGACACCTGGTTGTAGTGTTGTTGAGGTGAATGGAGAAGTAAACGAATTTGTTTCCGGGGATATAGGACACCATCGTCGACTTGATATTGATGCAGTGTTGGATTTGTTGTCATTGCAAATGGTTGACCATAATTTGAAAAAAGATCAAATGATTTTCATGGTTTAAATGAAGATGTGAAATACGGCTCAAGATAGATATTAAAGGGTAGATCGAACACCATTTGCTCAAATGGGTAAAGGAAGTTGTAACATGGGAAAACCACAGAAAACACGACTTATTTGAATAACCCGGTGGCCACCAATTGTGGAAGTAGGATCTTTAACAAGCAATAAGCACTTAAATAATACAATTCAAGTGTACCATCTTCTTTTTCATTTGGAAGAAAAGGTTGGGAGGAAAATGAAACAACGGAGGGTTTTGAATCGGACCTGAGTGACAATAAAAAAGTCTTTTACAAACATTAAGGTCGTTATGGAGATATGCTAGAGGAATGGATAAAATTCTTGATTGGTGCAAGCATTTTGAAAGTGATACCTTCACATTGAAAGATGCTTATGAGTTATTAAGGAGGGAATATGTGGGTAATTATGTATCCAATGAGCCAGTTAGAATCGAGTAAGAAAATATTTTATAGATTTGAGAAGGCAAATCAAGATACGAAGCTCTGATCATTGTAGGGTTTGTGAAACGAATGATTTATGGAGCCTTACTTGTACATTGGAGATGTTTATGAGTTCTTAAGGAGAGATAGTTAGGTGATTGTGCATCCAATCAAGTAGTTACTCCACTGCATCTCTCTAAGGTGAACTATAAGCTAACGAGGATTCATATGGATAGTCATTAGTCACTACAAACTGGTGGAAGCATTAGCTCTTATGAGCAACAATGAAAAATGAACTTCATTAGAGGACTCTCAAGAATTCTTTAGTTTAACATTGTTTTTCTATCAAATAAAAAAAAAAAAAAAAATTTAATTGTTTTCCAGGGGTGGTTTTCCAAGCATTTTGTGTAATCTCTGTTTAGTGGTGATGATTATCCTGAATGTCATGTGTTTCTACTTTTAGGTTTAGTAAATTTAAAGTAACACTTTTTGCATCTAATAGTTGGTTATCACGTCACTCTTAACACACTGATGGTCTCCTGTTCAAGTCCGGCAACGCCATTTACATGAATTTCTATTTATTTGGATGTAGCTCTTTGGTATTTATTTATTTGTTTTGTTTTAGGCATGCACTGAAAATTTGAAATTGACTTCTGGATTAGGTCAAATTAAAAAATAACCTTTTGCTTTAGATCCAAAATGGGTCATTTTTAAAAATAAACACATTTTCCATGACTACACTTAAATACAAATCAATTAATTAAAAGTTTTAAACCTCCATAGTACTCAAAACACATTCTCCCCCTTCCCATTTTCTATCATCCTTAAACCATCTTATTTATGGAAAATTCTCACTTTTGTGTGCAGAAAATAAATAAGGAAGACACTCTTTTAAGGATTACATAGCCATTGTAAAATAATTTTCCTTTATTCTTGTTTTTTTTTTTTTTAATGTTTAACTTTCAATAAAAGGTGACATTTTTTAGACATTAATTGTATAAGATTTTTTTTTTTTTTTGCATAACTAATTTATAATTTTTTTTTCAAAATAAATATGTTTTGTTTGTAGGACACCAATTGGGACAATTAGAATGACTAGAACCTCTAATAAAAGCATGTTTAGAGCTTATGATTTGAGTTACCAAACACGCTTTTCTGACTATCCAATTTAAAAATGGGCTACATAAACTTGTGCACCAAATAATTTCAAATTTTTTAAAAAAAGGGCATAAAAGAAACTGTAATGAATTTATTTCACAATATTATAAATTAAAATGAACATAAATTTGAGGGGTGGAATTTTAAATAGTGTTTGAATAAAAATTAAATAAAGCATAGATATAACAAAGTCCTTCATAAGAGATATATCTTGGGAACAAATGTTTAAGTAGTAGTAGGTGGATGCAGACACTAAACATGATAAAAACATGATGCTCTCATGTCTGCAGATCATTTTTTTTATTATTATTATATTAATTATCATATCATGATAATTGTGCACTTCTATCATTTTTTAATAAAAAAAACTATTGTTTTTTTTTCTGTTTTTTTTTTTTTTTTTTTGGGGGGGAGGTGTTTGACTTAACTTTTTGATAGAATGGAGTAGAAGAACTAGATTTATGGAGCTGATTTCATGTATTTAGAAAAAAAGGCTTAGTGGTATTGATTTTTTATTTTATTTTATATATATATATATATATTATTTGCATTGAAACTATGTATTAAGCATCACTTTATGCCCAATACAACCAACTTTATTGTAACCTTGTGAGTATGAATTTTTATAAACTCAAACTTTGGTTAACAAGGAGAATAATATACCTTGAGATCGTGAACTCTATTATGCCATAAATTAACCATGCTCTTAGTTACCAAGGTAGCCTTTGCCCCTCAAAGGTGGGCTTAGTTACCTGTTCCGTTCACTCCTGCCTCTATCATCACTAGAGCGATGCAGACCTTCAGCTTGATTACCCATAGAACACTTCACAACTAAACTCAGCCAAGAAGCCAAAATTTGAAAATCTCAAACTCTCAAGGGTGGAGGGTGTCAACCCTAGCTGGCCTCAACCTCCCCAATGAAAATTTTGGCTTAGAACTATCATGTTGTGACTGGAAGAAGCAATGAGACTGTTTGTCTGGTAAAATTATGAATTCATTGGTGGGATACAATTCTCATGGGTGATTTTATTGCAACCTTGTCTCCAGAAGAAAAGTTGGGTGGTTGTGAAGGGGAAGCCTTCCAAGAATTTCTTTTTCAAAATAATCTGATTGATCTGGAACTCTTAGGGCCTCGCTTCGTTTGTTCTAACAAAAGATCTTAGGAAAACCTGATTATGGAAAGGCTTGATCGATGCCTTGTATGTCCTTCATCGCTATCTATTTACCCGCTTGCTTCTTTCCGTAATTTTTCTCTTCCAAGCTCGGATTATCTTGCTCTTTTACTGAATAAAATGCCCGAGAAGAAACAATGCAACAACATCTTCAAATATGATCATCGTTGGAGTCTTTTTGATGAATGTCAGACCATTATAAATGAGTGCCAAAATTTTGGTATTTGTCGGACCATTAAATCAAGAGCGAATTCATGATAAGCCTAAAAATAAATATGTTAGATCCATAAATTGGATCAAGAATAAATTTATGATCGAGAACAAAGCCCAAGACAAAACTTAAAATTAAGTTCAAGCCAACTATTTGAAAGTTTCTAAAATTAGATAAATTAAGTGTTCAAAATTATGTGAAGTGCATATGTATGACAAAGATTTATTTGTAAATATTTAATTGTGCATTAAGTGCTCAAAAAAGGTGGGCTTAGTTAGTTGGTTGAGCTATTGTAATGTTCTCGTAATGATAGAGTTTGAGTTGTCTTTAGTGTCCTCAAGATCAAGGTGACATGCTTTGTCCTGGTTCTTGTTCAGGGGAGTTTCCCTAAGCTTTGGCTGAAACATAGATACAAATGAGAGAATCTACTAGCTATTTGTTTATGGGCACAATATTCCTTGTAAGTACAAAGATGAGCCCCTTCTTATATCCATTTTTCAAAAGAAAAAGGAGGGGAAGCCATTGAATGAGCTCTAAACCCTTTGTTGAAACCTTTGACTATTCATTGTTTGGTTCTTGATTGAAAATAAAAATATAAAGTTAAAAATATTTTTAATACAATACTAAAATTTAATTTCAAATTCACCAATCAAACCCTCCATCTTTTTTTGTTTGTTTGTTTGTTTGTTTTACTTGCATTGTAATTACAAATCAAAGAGGGTCGGGCCTTAGATTGGTCTAGGTTGTGACTAGAAAACAAAGATATAATGGAAAATAAAATATATAAAAAAATATTTTTTTATCATTTTTTTAAAAAAATTTCGTTGTAAAATCTTTAAAAACTATTTTAAAATTTTCAAACTAAATGTATTTTTCATGTTTTCAAACTTTTGAAAATAAAACTAAATAAGGCATAATTCTTGTTAGTACTAAACTTTAGGCGTACGTTTATGACGTATTGGTGAATTTGACAATGATAATGACCATGATGCAAATAAATCTATTAAGAAAAATGCTATGCTAAATATAAAAATTGTAGTTATGCTTATAACTATATTCATTGAATACATGTGTTTCCCATGTAAATTATTTGTAGCTCAAATGATTTTTGCAACCTCTTTGAGTCTCCCTAGCATTATTATGAGAGTCTTGTTTCCTCACATGGAGTTGGATCATTTGTTGACTTTGATAGTCCACTATCCAAATCTCATGTGTTCCTCACCTTTGCGGTCACCCTCGTGGCTCTATCGGGGTCCTAGTTCTAACTGAGTGCTTGTTAGTATTAAAAAGATAAATGTGTGTTTTATACATTTTGATACATATAATAAATCATTCAAGTATGTGCCGCGAGAAAGTAAAGGTAGTTAAAAATAATGACTTATTTGCCATATTTTACTGTTTATTGCACAATCAGCGCGCCAAATAAGCGCCACGTCGGTGCCCATGTGACATTTTAAGTAAGACGTCTTTTCAAAAGACGCCTTCCTTTCATATTTTTTTTTAAGTGAAGGGAAAGCGTCTTTTCAAAAAATGTATTTTCTTTAGAAATTTTTTTTTTATAAATACAAAAGAAGGTGTCTTTTCAACTTTTTTCGTGATAAAATCTCTGTACAATGAACTTTGAAGAGGTTACGATTAAAATCACCATGATAAAATCATTGTGAAATCACCATTATCAAATATACGAAATTAAGCAAGACAAGAAAGAAGTCCACATGAATTAGAAAGAGCAGTACACATCCCAACTTGAAAAATTAAAATCTAATAATAATCTATTCCACCAACTGCAGAAATTGAGTATCTGGGTATTTCCTTTTCTGCCTCAAATAATCAAATTAAATGAGAAAAAGATGAAAAGACCATGAAACACAACAAAATCAGAAGGTGAAACACATTGGTTTTGAAAACCAGAGCTTATCTTCTTCCTTTTCCATCCTAAAAAAAACAGAGTACAAAAAATATCCAAAAACAAGAACAACACCATGAACGACGATGTTGACGAGATCTTCAAAAAATCAAACAGGAGTTGGAAGGCAACAAACCCAACTTTCCATCTGTCGCGGTTGTTTTCTTAAGGAAAGGGTTCAAAATTTTTTTTTTAATAAATTTTCTTCACTTAAAAAAAAATTGTGAAAGGAAGACATCTTTTAAAAAGACGTTTTCCTTTTACTTAAAAAAAATGTCATATTCTGGTCTACTTGGCGCTTATTTGGCGCACTAACTGTGTTATGAACAATAAATAATGACAAAAGAATCATTATTTCTGTGTGAATGACATTTATAAAATTATTTTAATTTTAAAGAATAATAATGTGAAAAGCCGCAACAATATAATTGATGCCTCCCGTGTTTGTTGTCACAATCGTCACGAGAGTACAGAATAACGGAGCCCAGAGAGACCCTTCTTGTCAATATTTACAGTTAAAGATCATGAAATAATCTCATCCGTCGCATTCTTCCCACATCTCCAATTTTCTCGCAATTGCCACGCGGTGCTGTCACCGGAGATCACGGGCAGGTGTTTTTAAGTAGGAAAAATAGGGCGACAGATATATTCTTTCCCAACTTGCTTGGAGACCTGACAGCAGAGGAGGGTAGGGCTTAAAAAAGGCAGCCCAATCTCTCTATCTTTTACCCTGTTTCGTTTTCTCTTCATCAAGCTTCACATACCCTTTAACGCCATTGTCTTCACTCTTCAGAGGTAACTCATTTTTCGTTTTCACCCATTTCTCTGTTCTTGATTTCTATGTGTAAATTAATTGTGTTTTCTGTTTCTGGGTATACGGGAAGGACGGCTATTAGCAATTGTTAAGGTTTAAAACATGTTGTGGGTGAGAAAGTTAAAGTGGTGATGATCATATTGGGGCTGCTTACCAGAAATTTTGGTTTTTTTTTCTTTATCAGGAGGATCAATTTGGAGTTTTTTTTTTTTTTGCTCTTGCCTAATTTTTATGGAGCACGTTTTAGCAAAGGGTTTCATTTAGGTTTTTCTGTGATTTTTAATCTTAATGAGGTTGGACGTGTTGTCTGTGTGGGTAATTGGATTTCATAGAAGAAGTTTTTTGCAGGAAATTTTACAGAAATGCTTTGACAGTAGCTTGATATCTTGGTATTCTCATCTTTCTTTTGTTTGTTTGTTTGTTTTTTTTTTTTTCATCTTGCTGTGCGTTCTATGCTGAAGTTTGTGCGTTCTATGCTGAAGTTTTTACTTAGTGATTTTATTTTAATCCAGATAGAAAGAAATTCTCTGAGATGAATCTACTTAATCAGACGATGCAAATGGTTGAAATGTTTATTGACATAGTCCTTGATAGAATGGAGAGAAAGAGTAGATTCATGTAGCCGAACACATGAAATTA
Organism: Paratinospora sagittata; assembly: GCA_035771175.1. Lineage (NCBI taxonomy): Eukaryota > Viridiplantae > Streptophyta > Magnoliopsida > Ranunculales > Menispermaceae > Paratinospora > Paratinospora sagittata. Next base: position 28,524,629 of record CM069592.1, read on the forward strand.
GAAAAAAGCTTTGTTGAATTGAGAGAAAAAAGCATATTGGTAGTCTTCTTGCAGTAGGCCATTCAATTATATTTAGGTCCAACAGTATTACTCATGCTATGTTGGGAGTTTAGATTGGTTATTGTTCTTATCTTTAGCACTGTTCGGTTAAGTTACTTCTTCTTCTTCTTCTTCTTCTTCTTCTTTCTTTTCCTTTTTGTTTCCGTAAAAATATTAAAACTGTAAAAAAATAAATAAAAAGAAATTATTAAATGATTTGAGTTGTGGTTTTATGTCAGTTGCCTGTTCCCAAAGTGGTCCGACCCCATGCATTGGGCTGCACCCTTCGTATTTTCTATTTCTATTTTTATTTTTTTATATGGGTTGTTGTTTATTTTTTCAATTCCATTTTAGCCGATACATTGTTTTGCACTTCTTGGCATGGTTTACTTGGAAAGTTATGTTTAGAAAGTTTAGCTTGGTGAGTAATGAAAATACACCTTGTTGCAGGTAATGTTAAGAACAAAGCAGCTCTGCCCCCTTTCCCAGCGTGCAAAGTTATTTCTTTTTAGTGGCTCACGATGTAGTGTAGCAGATGGAGGTTCATGTGCTTACTCTGAAGATGACACTTTTGTTTCAAAGAGGCTTGAAAGAAGTAATGAAGGTCTGCTTCCACATAATGCTTCCACCACAGCATCCAAAACCTCAGAAGCAGCAGCAAGTCTTCATGAGGGGATTACAAAACAAGAAATTGGCACCCGCAAAACTGACGATGGTGTACATGTGTCGTCCCTTGTGTCATCTGCCCCTAGCTCCTTGCTGAGATCACATGGTTTAGTTTCTGTAAGCGTTGATGCTGCTGCTGCTGCTGAAAGGGATATGATGCAATCATCTGTAAATGTTTCCGATCACCTTGTCAAGTCAGGTATTGTGGCAATTGGTTTTCTTTTTGACTTATTAAGTTACAGGCTTCCTTTATTAGATGGCAATGGAGTATTTAGCTCAGCCCAGATTTTCATGGCTGATTCTACGAAGCCTGTCACTAATACACGTTCTTCAATCACAAGCCACCATAAAAGGGGAAGCTTCGTGGAAGTCCAAGGAAAACCTTTAGTTGATGTTGCTGGACCTTCTTCGAGTTCTACAGTTCACTACCATGGTTCTAGTGGTAAATCTGAAAAGCCTGGATCCCTTAAAGGTTTCAGACATGCTCCGGGCAAGTCAGTAAATACAGTGGAGACTCACCATGCAGCTCTAGGTACTCGAGGTCAGAAACATGACATTGGGCAAAGATCAAAATTTAATGCTCATGGCATGGGCACAAAGTCCAAGACTAGCGGATGGAACCCAGAAGTGAAGATTGCCCAAGTCTGTTCTACAAGCATTAGATCTGCAGATAATATTCAGAAGCCATCAAAATCTTTGAGAATGCCAAAAGAAACAGCCCCATTAGCTAAACAGTTTGTAAATTCTGAGCGTGTTGTGGATCGGGTATTTCATGTTTTGCAACGGTTGAAGTGGGGTCCCATGGCGGAAAAAACTCTGAAGAATCTTAACTGTTCATTAGATGCATATCAAGCAAACCAAATCCTTAAGCAGCTTCAAGATTATTCCGTTGCTCTTGGATTTTTCTATTGGTTGAAATCGCAGGCTGGGTTTAAGCATGATGAACATACTTACACCACCATGGTCGGTATCCTTGGACGAGCCAGACAATTTGATACCATAAACAAGTTTCTTGATGAGATGGTTAGGGATAGTTGCTTACCTAATGTAGTGACATATAACCGGTTAATTCATAGTTACGGGCGTGCAAATTATGTGGATGAAGCAATGAAAGTTTACTACCAGATGCAAGATGTGGGTTGTACACCTGACCGTGTAACCTATTGCACCCTCATTGACATCCATGCAAAAGCTGGGTTTCTTGATGTTGCGTTGGACATGTACCAAAGGATGCAAGAGGCGGGTCTCTCACCTGACACTTTTACATACAGTGTGATAATTAATTGTCTAGGAAAAGCCGGCCACGTGGCAGCTGCCTACAAGCTTTTCTGTGAGATGATTGCTCAAGGATGTGTTCCTAATCTCGTCACATACAATATTATGATTGCTTTGCAGGCCAAGGCTAGGAACTATAACAGTGCTTTAAAGCTCTACCAAGATATGCAAACTGCTGGATTCCAACCCGATAAGGTGACGTACAACATAGTCATGGAAGTCCTTGGGCATTGTGGCTATCTCGAGAAGGCAGAAGCAGTATTTTCTGAGATGAAAAATAAGAATTGGGTCCCTGATGAACCGGTCTATGGTCTCTTGGTAGATTTATGGGGTAAGGCCGGAAATGTCGATAAGGCTCGAAGTTGGTATCAATCAATGCTTGATGATGGGTTGTGCCCTAATGTGCCCACTTGCAATTCTTTGCTTAGTGCATTCCTTCGGTTGCATCGATTCTCTGATTCATTCGATGTGTTACAGAGCATACTGAAATTGGGATTAAAGCCAACTCTTCAGACTTATACTCTACTCCTCAGCAGTTGTATGGATGCAAGGTCTCATGTGGACATGAGCTATTGCTGTGAACTAATGGAAATCAGTGGCCACCCTGCCCATGAATTCTTGTTATCCATGCCTGCAGCTGGACCAGATGGCCAGAACGTGCGAGATCATGCTAGCGATTTCTTGGACCTGATGCACAGTGAGAATAGAGAGAGCAAAAGAGGGCTCATTGATGCTGTTATAGATTTTCTTCACAAGTCGGGTCTCAAAGAGGAGGCGAGCTCGGTTTGGGAGGTTGCTGCACAGAGGAATATCTACCCGGACGTTCTAAGGGAGAAGAGCTCGTGCTATTGGCTCATCAATCTTCATGTTATGTCCGATGGAACTGCTGTAACTGCATTGTCAAGGACACTGGCTTGGTTCCACAGGCGAATAATTGCTTCAGGTATTAGACCGAGACGTATTGATATTGTGACAGGGTGGGGGCGGCGCAGCCGGGTAACTGGATCTTCTCTAGTTAGACAATCTGTGCGGGAGCTTTTGCATGTCTTTGGTTTTCCATTCTTCACTGAAAATGGTAATTCAGGATGTTTTATTGGGTGTGGAGACCGCTTGAATCGATGGTTGCTCCAATCTTATGTGGAAAGAATGCATTTATTATAGTTATCTACTACCTGTTACCTGTTTATTGTAATATATGCAGTTTTTTGTGGGAAGGTGGCTACATGTTGTTTTTGAATTTATGGAATATATATGTTTATGCCATTCTTGTGAACTGCTATACATATTAAAGCTATAGTTTTAGGATCTTTTCAAGTTTTGGTACTTTTTAAAGTGAAGGTATTTGGTTGGCTATTGGCTCACGATAAAATTAATGCATATGATATATTGCAGAGACGGTTGCCCAATACTTATTTTTATTCACATTATTGTTCTTTTTGTTGTCAGGATGACGAATATTTGGAGGAGGATTTGGCACAAGTGGCTTATATTCTCAGGTAATAGATTTGTCATTCCTCGGATCCTTTGGCGATGGTTTCAAGGTTTGAAAAGGAGGTTGGACTAATTGCTTCGTACGCAACGTTATGGTCCCTTTGTTTAACGTTATGGTCCCTTTGTTTAGTGCGTAATAGTAGAGTTTTCAATAACATTTTCAAGGATGGTGATCATCTCTGGGAATATGTCAGGTTCTTGGTGAGTTCTTGCCTGCATGCTTCGTCATGAGCTAATGACTTTTCACTTTCAAATTGACTCTTGAGGTGGAACAATTGTTTGTTTGAGGGTCGTAGCTTTTGACTTTATTTTTCATGGTGATTACCTTTTTGAGTAGTAGGATATTCTGCTTAGTGATGTGGGATGTGGTTTGGTTGTGGTAAGCACCCTCGAATAAGGTGCTTATTCACATTCTTGTAAAACATTATATTTCTAAATTAATATACAAAAAATGATATAAATAAACACTTTTAACAAAATTAATATTGTTAAGTGGGTTAATAAATTTGAAATAGTGGCTTTTGATTTTAATTTATTTTTTATATTTTAATTTTTAATTTTGTGGTAGCTTCCTTCTTATTATATAATTTGCTAGTTTGAGATTTAACATTATTTAATTTATTAGTTTATTATTTAAATATAGTTACTTTTTCATCTAGCTTTGTACGATTTTAACCAAAAGAAAATGACTTTGAAACTCTTTCAAGGTATTTTTAAATTTTTATTTCATTTTAACTTTATTTATTTTTTATTTTTATTGCTTCTCTCTTTCTCTCTTTTTTATTTTTATTTTTTATATGGAAGACGTATCTCATAAAACTATATGATTTGCTAGTTTGTTAGATTATTATTATTTATTTATATTGTTATGTTGGTTGATGAAGTTGAAAATAATACATAATTATTAGTATATTTTATTTTTTTATTAATAAAATAATATATCTTATTTTTCTGTTGAATTTCATTGAATTTTATTTTGAAGTTTTTGCTTTTTCTAATTAAAAAATAAAATTTTATTGAAGTTTATTAAATTTTGTCAAATTTTTTAGCGAATTTTTATATTTTTTATATTATATTTACTTCGCACTTCGGTGGTTTAAAAAATTAAAAAATTTATCGAATTTCAACAAATTTTTTCAATTTTTCGAACCATAATTAGTAAAAAAAATCTAAAAAAATTGACAAATTTTAACAAATTTCTTCAATTTTTCAAACCATGATTAGTAGTATCGTTGTTTTAATAGTATTAGCATAATTGTTTTCCATAGGAACAAGGAGAGTGAGATTCACTATGATTTCTCATCCTTCGTAACACTCACCTTATACTTCTTCTCTATGCCCATCTTGTGTTTTCTGAATGATCTTCTTCAATTGGTCCAGCCATTTAGTGTTTTCATTAAGCCCGTTATGTTGCATGCTAAAAATCAGGTCTTTCCTGCTTGGTTTGTAGTTATTTTAAATCCCTAGTTGCTTTATTTGTGAAATTATCTGTCATCAAGATATATAGAAGCTTTTCAAATATGTGCCTAAATGCTTCTTATGTTCCTTAGTGTAATCATCTATTTGAGTTTCTAATGACTGCAATTACATTGATAGTTTAATCTATATGCTTTGTTGTTCTGTTGTACAGGTGCTAATGCAGATGCATGATGTTGTTTGGTGCACGAAGAGAAAGCTAAATGATATTGAATTGGGTGGGGGGGTTGGAAGCCCTCCTCACCTTTAGTCCTGATGTAAAAGTGGGGCTTTCCTTTGATCTAGAGGTGTTATCAACCCGAATAATCCGATTGAATCGAATCTTTTGGGTTGGATTCTAAAATATCTAACCTGATCAGTTTGAATTGGGTCACGGGTTGAACCCATAAGAACCTAAGTAACCCAATCTAAATAGACGCTCAGTCGAAACTTTAGTATTAGTCTCAAATTCACAAATTTTACAGTTACATATTTATGATTTAGAGTTTTAGCCCTTTTTTTTATAAAAAAAAGGAGCTTTAGCTTATTTTATAATCACCAACTTAAGTCACAGTAATAGCGTACTGTAAACATCAGGTAAAAGAAAATGTTCCCCACAATTTGTGTTGTAGCAATTATTTGATAAATTATTATTCAAAGTTACCAAAATTAGGCTCAAGTCCAACCCATCTACCGACTCAACTCAAATTGAACCCGAACTGTTTAGATTAGGTTGGGTTGGAGGACAAATTGAATTGGATTGAGTTTTAAATTTACCAATCTAAACTATTTGAGCTGGGTTAGATTTTGATTACAAACCGACTTAACTTCACCTAGTACACAACACTGCTTTTGTGAAAGTACTGGGGAGGGGTGAGGGCTCCTCCCTTTTTATATGGAAACCCTTCTCCCCATTTCTTTTTCTCATCTTTGGATCTTAGCTTCTATAAAGGACGCTTACACCCAAGTATTCTAATTTATATTAATTTCACATTTTTTTTTGAAACAGATTAATTTTTCAGTATATAATAATATATTTTAGACATGCTATTGGTAACTTGGTTGTGCAGTTATGGGGTTTGATGAGAGAAGCCTTAGACATTTCGCAGAGGCTTCTCTTGGAATAGAGAAGGCTTTTGGAATAGAACTAGTTTGTTTGGGTTCATTATCTAATTAGAGCCTAATTGCTTATAGTGATGAATGAATAATCATTAGATTTTGTGTTCAGGGTGGAGATTGATAGTCGAAACACAAAAGTTCATCAGATGAGAGATACTAAAATGAATTTCTCTTTCATTAATATAATATATTCATAATGCTACAATAGAAAAGGGGTACTTAAAAAAAAAAAAAAAAAAAACCATAGCATGAACCTATACATAAGTTCCACCTTTAGTCCCAAACATAAAAAAACCCATGATGCCTCATTTCTCATTTAGGCCTACAAATTGTGGGCAACTCAAATTCTTCTCAATCCTCTGGAGCCCATGAACCTTGATCCCCTATACAAATTGGAAAAAATGGAAATGTGAAGAAGAAACAGAAATTTAGAGACAAGCAAAAGCAAGAAGAGAGTGAGAGAGGAAAAAGAAAGAGAAAGGTGGGATTTGTGGATTCTGCATCTTCTTTTTCTTCTTCTTCTCCTTCCTTCACAAGGTTTACCATTTCTTATCTCCCAATTAACAAAACAAAACCCAAAAAAATCTTGGTAGGTGAGAACCACCTCTTTCCTCTCTCTCTCTCTCTCTCTCTCTCTCTCTCTCTCTCTCTACTTCCGATCGATCGCTACTTCACCCATTGATTCTTTTTCATCACTAAATCAATCTCTCAATCTTCCAATCTTTCCGTTTTTTCTCAGTGCTGGCATGCTCTCTGAGCGAATTGAGTTTCAATCGAAACCCCTCAGTATAATCATCAATGGGGCAGAAGAAGAGAAACCCTGCTCTTCGTTCCAAAACATCTTCTTCTTCTTCTTCTTCTTCTTCTTCTTCTTCTTCTAAAGCTTCTTCTACTGATTCTTCTGCTGTTTCCGCTGCGGCGACGGTGGTTTCAACCGATTCAATCAATGGTCTTGTCTCCGTTGACGCTGCCGACAAGTCTCCGAATCTCATCTCCGGCTGTTCCGTCGAGCCCAAGCATGAGCACACGAAAACTGAAGCTCCAATCAAATCCGATGCCGCCGCCAACTCCACAATCAAGCTGGAATGCGAGCGAGCTTTGACGTCTCTCAGAAGAGGGAATCATACAAAAGCTTTGAGACTGATGAAAGACGCGTGTGCACGGTACGAAAACTCCGCTCTTCTTCATCGTGTTCATGGTACTATTTGTGTTAAACTCGCTTCTTTGATCGAAGACCCTAATGCGAAACAAAGACATGTGAAAAATGCGCTCGATTCCGCGCGAAACGCGGTGTCATTGTCCCCGAATTCGATCGAGTTTTCGCATTTTTATGCCAATTTGCTTTACGAGGTTTCAGTTGATAGTAAAGGATATGAGGAGGCTGTGCAAGAGTGTGAGCGTGCGTTGTCGGTTGAAAACCCTATTGATCCTGCTAAGGAGAGTTTACAGGATGAGAGCCAGCAGAAGCTTTCGACGCCAGATGCACGGATAGCGCACATGCAGCAGGAGCTTGAATCGTTGATTAAGAGATCAAAGATTGCTTCGATTTCTACTTGGATGAAGAATCTTGGAAATGGGAGTGGAGAAGAGACATTTAGGTTGATTCCGATGAGGCGGTTATCGGATGATCCAATGGAGGTTAGGTTGGTTCAGACTAGAAGGCCTAATGAGATCAAGAAAGCGACTAAGACGCCTGAGGAGAGAAGGAAGGAGATTGAGGTACGTGTGGCTGCTGCGAGGCTGTTGCAGCAGAAATCTGGTTCGGTTCAATTGAGTAATGATGATGATAAAGCGTCTGAATCATCGTCTTCTTTGGGGGTTCACAAAGTGGGTGAGCGTCGTAAGTATGGAAATATGAGGAAAATTGTGTCACCGGCAGAGAAGATGGATCAGGTTCGATCGTTTTGGAATTCTATGAGTCTTGAAAAGAAGAAAGGTTTGCTTGAAATGAATGTTCATGATCTTAGGGCCCATTTGAATTCATCGAAGGATGGTTTGGCAATGGAGGTTTTTTCAGAGACCGTGTCTTTTGTTGAGGTTAATAAGACTTGGAGGTTCTGGATGTGCTGCTGCTGCAATGAGAAATTCGCTGATTGTGAATCACACATGCAGCATGTTGTAAGGGAGCATATGGGAAACTTGTCGCCTAAATTGCAATCGGTGTTGCCTCAAGAAGTTGACAGTGATTGGGTTGCAATGATTCTTGGCAGCACTTGGAAACCTATAGATGCTTCTGCTGCGCTGCAAATGCTTGAACAGCAGTCAAAATGCCAATCTCCTGAACTTTTCCAGGGATCTGATATCAGTGACCTTAATGACAAGAGAAAGGATTGTGTGGCTGATGATTGGGAGTCTTCCCAAGATGAAGGTAACGTAAATGCAAAGGAGGGACAAGTAAAATCAGATGAGACTTACTGTGGAAATCTTATGGATAGCAGAAAGCATGGCGAGATTTTCAACTCTGAATTAATGGAATGTGAAGGAAACCAGTGGGGGAAGGCTTATTCCTTTGCAAGGACTTGGCCATTATCTGATGATTCTGAGAGTGTAAGGCTCCTTGAAAAAATCCATGGTATGTTCCAATTACTCCTAAAAGGCAAATATCTTGCTGCAAGTCATCTTAATAAGGTGATACAGTATGCAATTGATGAGCTGCAAGGTCTTGCTCCTGGGTCACAGCTCCTGAACCTTGGCTTGGACCAAACACCTCTTTGTATATGCTTCTTGGGAGCTACCCAGCTTAGAAAAGTCCTCAAATTTTTGCAGGATCTTTGTCATTCTTGTGGATTAGGCAGATATTCTGAGAAGAGCAGCACCATTGATGGTGAGAAACACATTGACAATCCTGGAGTTGAGATCAAAGAGAGGATTGCTCTAACTGGTGATTCTTTACGTCTACTTTTGGATGAGCATTCACTACGAGGTGAAGATACTCATGGAAGATATTCAGAGAATAGTAGCTGCTCCAATGATATTACTATGGCAAGTTCTGTTCCTGTTAATGATCATGAAGATGGAGTTGCAATAGAAAGCGATGCTTTATTGTCCTGGATTTTTGCAGGCCCTTCAATTGGGGAACAGCTAGGATCATGGACACGTCTAAGAGAAGATAAAACACGTCGTGGAATGGAAATTCTCCAGATGCTCGAGAAGGAGTTTTACCTTTTGCAAAGCTTGTGTGAGAGGAAATGTGAGCATTTGAGTTATGAGGAAGCTTTGCAGACACTTGAGGGTCTCTGTCTTGAAGAGCTTAAGAAAAGGGAGCATGTCAACAAGCTAGTCTCTCAAACTTATGAGTCAATCCTACGAAAACGACAAGAAGAGCTTGTTGAAAGGGACAACGATGCGATGTTTATGAGCAGTAGGTTTGAGTTGGATGCTATATCAAATATTCTGAAGGAAGCACAAGCTCTGAGTGTCACACAGTTTGGGTATGAGGAGACTTTGTCTGGTGTTACCAGTCGTTTATGTGATTTGGAATGTGGTGAAGATGATGATTGGAAAATGCAGGACCTCCTGCATCAAGCAGACACTTGCATAGAAGTGGCTATCCAAAGACAGAAGGATCAGTTATCTGTTGAGGTTGGTCCATTGCCATTTCTACCCAGCAGGTGGCATCCATGCTTGTGGTTGTGGCCTCTGCCTTTTGGTATATATCTTGATCTTGATGATTTGTTAATCTCACAATGTTCCGTTTTCAGATTAGCAAAATGGATGCAAGGATCGTGCGAAATGTTATTGGCATGCAGCAGTTGGAGCTTAAGCTTGGGCCATTTTCTGCACATGACTACCGGATGATTGTTTTGCCTCTTGTGAAATCATTTATGCAGGTCTATATTCATTGTATTTGGATGTTTTGAATTTCTTATGTTCTCGTGATGTACCTTAATTTTTGTTTTTGGGTTCTCTTTTAGGCACGTTTGGATGAACTTGTGGAGAAAGATGCTACAGAAAAATCAGAGGCAGCAAGAGAAGCGTTTTTGGCTGAATTAGCACGTGATGCCCAAAAGAATATCAATAAAAGTGGTGATCCATCGAAACAGATACAAGAGAAATCAAAGGATAAAAAGAAGAACAAGGATCATCGAAAAGCTAAGGATGTGAAGGTTTTACTTGTCTTGCTTTTTGTTCTATTTTATTTTTTATTACTTCCATGATCTGTGGTTAATGTTCTCACAAATTTTGCAGGGTACTGCTTCTAATGAGCAGTTTCTCTTTCATGATGAAAATGCAGAAAATGAGTATGTCCTTCGCTCTTATAGTGTCATGAACATGCATGCATAATTTTTGTGACATTAAGTCCATCCTTCTTGTTCTTTACTATTATGGGTATATTTATCTATGTTTGTTACTGTATCCTGCTGCAGTCATTTACCTGTTGTCTCAGATGGTCAAGATACTGGTATTTTAAGTGGGGATGACTTGAAACAACAGGAAGAGGAATTCAGACGAAAAATTGAGCTTGAGGCTGAGGAAAGAAAACTTGAAGAGACTTTAGAGTATCAAAGGCGAATAGAGAATGAAGCCAAACAAAAGCACCTAGCAGAGCTACATAAAAAGGCTAGTGGAATAAATCTTGAGAATGTGACAGCTGGACTTTCTCTTATTGATTCAAAATCTGATGCCTGCGATCCAGATTTATTTGGGCAGTTTAGTCACGGTAAACCAGTTAGCCATGTTGGTGAAAATGGCATTCCAGTTAGTTGGAAAGGGCTTGACCCTCGGGTGTCAACTGCTAGAATTCCTGGTTCCTCAGACTTTCAGGAAATTGAATTGGATCAGCCTACAATTTTTTCTGGAATGGATGATTTGGTGCTGAATTCAGAAATAGAGGTTGTCTCATTTAGCCATCATGAGAAGCTTCATGAATTGTGTGAGGATCCATCGGAGGGGAAGACTGATTTACGAAAAGATTTAGGGGGCAGACCTATACAACGTGCAGAGGAAACTACAACATTGAGAAAATCCTCTGCCAACTTTGGAGCCCAAAGGACTAAAAGGACGAGTACTCAATCTCATGGAAAAGTGGAGAAAGGTGATTAACTATCAACGGCAACTTTTATTGAGTATCATTATTTGTTGTCTTCATTTAATGTGCAGAAAAGGTGATTAGGAGTTAGCTTAACTTGAGGATTTTCTCTTAATTCCGTCCTTCTTGTGCAGGACTGCCTAACCAAGGAACAACTGAAGATGGTCTCTTTTCAACTGATCACCGAAAGGGGAGGCAAGGCAAACGACAGAATAGCTCTAGCAAGTTGCATGATAAAAATGTCCCATTCTTGGCTTCTGAGAAAGAGAAGTCTGAAGTTGAGATTGCAAATGAAGATGACCCCAAGCAAGCAGATGCATGGGTCCATTCAACCCAAGGCGGCAATGGTAGTTGTTTGTAATTCATTCTTCTTGTGTTGCTCTACTTTTTTACTTTATGTAGATCTATTGTTACTTGCTACCTATCATCAATTTTACTTTCCTTCTAATGGTACATATTCGTAGATAGTTACATACATGGCCTTGTGATATTTGATGGTGTTGATATTTCTGCTGTTACTTTTGTCTTAAAGATAAATGCTTCAAATTATTACTTGTTTAGGAGATTCTTACAACAAATTTTGAGGATTTTGTTTTTTTCCGTTTGTCTTCCAACTACATAATTCCTTAGCCAACTTAGTGTTACCTTGTTGAATGAACTAATGATCATTGTATTGTTTAATTGTTCCAGATTCAGGGGAAAATGGAACTAAAACTTTGAGACAGCTGCATATTGAAGAAGATGATGAAGAAAGGTTCCAAGCTGACATTAAAAAGGCTTTACGCCAAAGTCTAGGTAAATCTTTTGTTTCATCTCTTTTTTTTTTTGTCTCTTTTTTTGTTGCAAAATCTTAGCTGCTCTGATAGCCAAATAAGTGCTGGGATAAATATAGTGTTTCTATGAGGGTATTCTTATAAAGGACTAGAGTTTTGATCATTTTTGTTAGAATCATGAATTAGAATCAATTTGTTTCGATGTGTAGTGAAGTGAATCGGGATTCAGATAGTTGAATCATAAGATTCTCAATACAAATGTCAATCTTATATTTGTATATATTAAGTACCTATAGATTTAAACCCTAAACCCTTTCATAATCTAATATGGAAAGCACAGGTGCCATCAAAAGTAAAATTTTTGGGATGAGTAACTGCCCATGGGAAGAGTAATACGGAGGATATGCTGCAAAAAAGAAAGATTTCCAACTACGTGTTTGTCCCTATACTAGTGCTATCTATGTCGGCAAGATCTGGATTCTTCTCGCCATTTAAGTTGGAGTTGTCCATTCTCCAACGAGGTGTGGAGTAGGTGATGCCTCCACTTTCCAGTAATGAGTGTGTTGATAGTGGGTTGGGGGGGGGGGCTCCCATAAATATTTTCCCGTATATGGATCACATCCTCCCCTCGTGGAGAGATCATTGGAAGGTAGTATGCTTGGCGGTTTTGTGGTCATTATGGAAGGAGAGGAACAATCAGATCTTTGATGGTATGGCGGCACCGACGGCTAAAGTTTGGGAGCAATCTCAGCTTTTAGCCTCTTTTTGGGTGTTAAATAGCAATTTGTCAAATGGTTATGCTCTAGGGGATTGGCTTCGAGGGTGGGGCAATTTTGTGTAATTGTTTGTTTTGGGGCCTTGGTGGTGCCCAAGTGTATAGTTATTTCGTCTCATATATTCATATATATATATATAATCTTTTCTTTGTTTTTTTTAAAAGAAAAACACCATAGTACAACAACAAAAAAAGGAGATTGTGGGAGGTTTTTTACTGGAATGGTGTTAGATTATTGAGAGCGGGATGTCGAGTCTCTCGTTTGTTTACTTGAGGATTGTGTCCTCACCGGGGAGAGGGACATAATTATTTGGCCATGGGACCCATTGGGTAACTTTTCCACCAAACCCTTCTATGCAGCCCTTCTTAACGATTCCTCTATCCCGTCCTTTCCACATTACAATCTCTTATGGAAAGTACAAGTACCATCTAATGTTAAATTTCTTGGTGGGTGGCAGCCCATGGAAAGGTGAACACTGAAGATGTGTTACAAAGAAGGTTCCCCAACATGTGTTGTCTCCATTTAGGTGTTATTTGTGCAAGCAAAATGTGGAGTCCATTGAACATCTATATTGGAGGTGTCCATTTTCCAGAGAGGTGTGGAGAAGGTGGTGTCACCACTTTCCTGTTATGTGCACGGAGGAGGCCGAGTTTAGTCAGTTTACTTTGTTCCCATTCATTAACACCATCCACGTGGAGTGGAAAGGTCATTGGCAGGTGGTTTGTTTAGCGGTTTTATGGTTTTTGTGGAAGGAAAGGAACGCGAGGGTGTTCGAGGAAGTAGAACACCATGCTGTAGAAGTTTGGGAAAAATCGCATATGTTAGCATCTTTTTGGGTTGGTAATAGTTGTTTGTCAAAGGGGTTTGCTTTGAGTGATTGGCTCAGAGGTTCGGGGCAAATTTGTATAATTCTTGGGGATAGGCTTGGTTGGTTGTTATGTATAGTTTTTGAACAGTGATTTTAAACACATAATACAATACACTTTTGTTTCTTTAAATAAAAAAAAGAAAGAATGGTGTTAGATTATCTACTTAAAATTGACAAATCTTATAACCTAGATTGAGAAAGAATCAATTTGTTGTGAAGTGATGGCCTTTAGTTTTGGATTCTATACTTACAGCCTAAATCATTTTTTCTCCTTTTAAAAACTAATTGATTAGTAGGGTGTTCTCAGCATGCAAGGCTCCCTCTTCATGAGGTTTGGGAGGGAGCAATGTCTTTGTGTAGCCTTACACCCACACTGAGGAAATTCTGTTTTTTATTCGAACTCCATTGCATCAAGGCCTGCCCTTGCTCATGCTAGTAATGAATCTATGGTAATAAATGTTGTTTGATGCTGGTGTATAAGAGGGTTTCTTCTCATGCTATTTTTTGAAATTATGTTTTAAAACTTGTGAGACATTATTGAAATGGTTTATCCATGTGAGATGTAATCATTTATGGCTTTTTTTGGGGTAAAGAACACAGAAACATTGAAAAAAAATTCTTAAACAATAAAAAGGTTTACTGTCATCAATACATGAAGAACCATATAGAACAAGCAAACTATGAACCATTTCTATGTGTGCTATCTTATCACACAACGATGTGGACATTGCAAATGTACTAAATCTAATTATCAATTGCCATAAACATTGACTATAAACAATAAGGTACTCATTAGAATTGTACAATTTTAATGTAATCAATGAAGCAATTAGTTCAAAATTCAAGGTTGGAAGTTGGTAGTACTCAGATCTGAAAGCAGCAATAACTGTAGCGCAGCACCAAAAAATGAGTTCCACAAATTCTTTACTGTCTGTAAATAACGCTTAACAGATAGTAGAATAAAAATGCAAATAAAGAGCTCTTTTACTCTCATAGTTTAGAAAGAGGGAGTATAAAAGTCAAAAGGAATACATCATAGCGTAAATAAGCTTAAATAATATAGTTTCTTTCTTTTCTTTTTTTTCCGAGTATTTGGTGAGGTTCATTACAAGAAACTCATAAGAAAAAATGAAATGGAAACCTAATGGATAATGAGTGAGTTACCGCCATTTTTTCCCCTTGAGAAAAATCAGGGTTCAAGAGTGAATTTTTTATTTCTCCCATATGTGGTAGTATCAACCCTTATGATTGGTATTTGTCAAAGAAGTATATTTGTTCAGGGTTCAAGAGTAAATTTTTTATTTCTCCCAAGTTGTACACAAATTTCAATAGGCACTGTATGACTATAAGGCTTAAGCATGACATGCCTCAAGGTTATTCTAAATGACAGGCTTACAGTTTGGTCATTGGTGTGGTTGACATTGTTGCTTGTGACTGGTTAGGGTTTTGGTTAGTGCTGCTTTCACGTGGTTGATTATGGGTTGTGGATTCATGAGTCTGGTTAGAAGATGGTGACCTTAGTCGAGCTGTGTGGTTGGTGGGACTTCTTGTGGTGGTAACTGGTCATATTAGTAGTGTAAATGTGTGACATTTGGAGATCATTAAGGAATTTGTTGATTTCAGATTTCATCTTTCAAATATTAGAACTTAGACATTGTTCATCCATGCAGGAGCAACAGTTTGGGATTAGTTAGATGACTCAAATGTTAAAAGCTTGATGAAATGGAACCAATATTTTGGAATGGTCATTACTTGTCATGTATGCATTACTAATAAGGGAAATCAAGGTATCTAACAGAGAAGATACCTAAACCGTGCACACTTCATCTAAAGTTTGGAAAGTGGAAATCCAAGAATTCCACTCCAACATCTTAGTAATGTGCCATGTGGGAAGATATCAAATGTCAGTGGAAAGATTAGTTTATTTTTCTATAACTAGACTACATATATCCTACTTTATTGGAATCATTAGTTAGTTTATGCATACACCAACCGCTGTTCATCTGAAGTCTGAACAAGTTGATCTTATTTTTGTGGTGCTTAAAGAAGAGTCTAGGTAAATGATTGTATTGTATCAGGAATATTTATTTGAAATCTGAAGCCTATGCATATTGAATTGGGCAAGATCAGTTTCCAGAAGTGTCTCTACATCATGATTGTACTTTTGTGGAGTGAAATTTAGTTACACAGAGGGACCATTGGAAGGTGGTTTGTTTGGCAGTCATTATGGTCTTTATGGAAGGAGAGGAACATACGTGTGTTTCATGATGAGTTCCTTTTGGCTGCCAAAATGTGGGAGTCCTCTCATTTATTAGCGTTTTTTTGGGTAGCCAATAGTAGTCTTTCTAGAGGCTACGGGGTGGGTGATTGGATTCGGGGGTGGGGTAATTTTGTATCTATATAGGAGTGTTGTTTCTGTACAGTATTCTTTACCCTTACCAATACATATATAAAATACCTTATAGTTTCTGTTTAAAAAAAAATAAAATTAGTTACACAGAGAAAAAAGATTCTGTAGTAACCAGCTCTAGTGCTTCAGTGGAGTTTAGCCAACGATTCATGGTATCTACAAGCTTATTGTATATGGCATTATTGACTTAGGATTTATCCTCAAGTGCATATATGATTATATTGTGACAATAAAGCAGATGTAAATATTACTTATAACTCAATTCAGGCACAATGGATTAGACATGTTTAAGTGGATCACTTTTTCATAGTAAAGAAACTTTAGTCTAGGACCACTACTAATTCATCAATCATAAAGACAAAAGAGTAACTGGTGGATATTCATATCAAAGGTCTAAGGTTGCGTTTGGTTTGTGACTCGGATACAGTTTTTTGTATTTGAAAATTTGAAAACACAGAAAACACATTTGGTTAGTTGAAACTTGAAAACAGTTTTTTGAAATTTACCAAGTAAACATGCTATTTTTAGGAAATGATAAAAAGTCATTTTCTGAATTTTCAGTTACCTGTAACCGGATTGTATTTTAGCTTCCAAATCATGAACTAAACGCAGCCTAAACAACTCATAGTTTTTCTTTACTCATATCTAGGTATGAGTAACATACATATACCAAGCTTGAGGGATGCATTGAGAAAGAAATTATGTTTCTTTAGCATCATGGTATATTCAAATTAGTCATTTAGTGTGCAATTTTGATTGGAATTTCAAAGAGAGGACACATAATAGTTTGAGCCATATATCAAATAACTTTTTTATGAGGACTAGTTTTGCACCTCTAGAGAGATTTTTTTCCTTTTTAGTTTTCTATCTTTTTTGTTGGTTACCATTGGGGTGTTTGGGCCAGCTCATGTGCTCCTCGACTAGTCCTCTATGAGAGGCACAACCCCACCCGTGAGAACCATGCCCCAAGTCAGCCCGAGGACTCAAATGTAGGATGTTTAATTTACAAGCTGAAGCATCTGCCAGTCAAGCAACCCGTTCGGGTTAAAGGTAAGAAACACAATTTATCTAGTTTGCTATCTTCTTATATCTTCTAAAGTAGTTCTCAAATGAATGTAGATCTTGTGGAGGAGCCAAAGGGAGAGTAATAGGAAAGGATAGCCTGACCTTAGAACTAAGGATAGAGGCTTCATTGAGATGTCATCTTCGATGACCATGGTGAAACTTGTGCTCTCTTTAGTCTTTTCCTGTTTGATTTCTAGACTTGAGACTTTACACAACCTTAAACCCACACTGCATAGAGGCTATTATTAGTTTTAAACCCATGACCTCCATGTAGCAATAAGCAATCTATATCATTGCACCAAAGCCTGGCCTTCAATTTGAGACAATTGGAAAACAACAATGGCGCCTTTAGGTTATCTAAGGCTACCTGGGAGCCTTTACGAAAGAATAGTATTATTTGTGAAATGTAGAGGAAAATTCCCAAATTCCCCTTCCCTCTCTAAATTGATTGAAGCCATTGCACTCATAACATTTAATTAACCATATGAGTCTGGGCCTATGTAACTGAGGGAGTGTCCATTAATATCCACTTGTTTCCAAATCCTATGTTTCTTCTATATAAGGACCTAGCCAATCAACATGTTCGTAGGTTTTTTGTGAGTTCATCTATGTCATTAAACTGGTCCTCTAAGGAGCCCAATTATCAAGGAGGATTTGCCAAAAAAAAAAAAATCCATTTTTGAAGCTAGATCACTTCCTAGCCATCAACAATCGAGATAACATCTAAAATCTTCACTCAATTAGTTTGGGCAGGTGAACACTGATCCCCTTACTTGGTAAAATCACCTTATTTAAACTATGCCCTAGAGGCTAGAGCTATATTCCTCTCATACCTTTTGTTTATATATTTGTTGAAAAGACATCTAGTATCAATAGATTCTTGTTGAAATTGGAGTAGATGCTCACCCTATAATTTTTATTTCTACCCATCCTTCTGTGCTTCTTGGCAACTCCATTGATTTAAAAATTTGGTATAAATGCTAGCTCTTTTTTGTTATTATCCCCTTGTTATCTTCTCCAAGGTCCCTCATTGCCTCCTTATTAGTGGTGTTATTTCACATAGAATGGCCTCTCTCTTTCCTACGAGACTCTAGCTCCCTGAGCCTAAGTTTTAGGTCCACAGCTTGTTTACCTTTCAAGTGGAAAGACTTCCATCACACCATGGTTGTATCATTGAACTTGGGGTATTGAACCACAATATCTTGAATTTGAAAGTGAAAGGCCCCATTTCTTTTGGGTTTGATAATGCAAAGTGTTGGGTTTTTGGAAACCTCTCTGTAAAGTGGGAATAATGTTGCCTACCTCGACCCTTCCCTAGATCTTGCAATGGTGTGAGCCTTCTGCATTGACCTCTCTTATTGACTTAGGAAGAGTTTTTTAGTTATGTTGTTGGGTACTTCATCCGTTTTCCACTAATCAACAACCTCTCCTATCTAGTAAGGTTTGAGATGCTTCATTTGTGGACCCTGTAAACCTGCATTCTTGTAATGGTAGGTCCATTAAAAGATTCCAATGGAAAAATTGTGATCAAGTACCCTCATACTAGAATTCACGCTTGAGATAATTAAATGAAATTGAATTTTCTTCCATTGATCCACACACTGCTCTCTGGTGACCGGATGTAATTTCAAGTTCATCCAATATTTGTTCCTTGGACCTATGGTCATTTGGGACCTTGTATCCCAGAGATAATCCCACAAACACTCATTACAGGTTTATCCATGATCGAAAATGATTCCATAATGGAGTCCCCAGTAAAACAAAGGATCCAAGATGAATCATCTATGTAAGAACACTCCTTGCTCACTCATAGAGGTAAAAATCTCCCATTGGCAGTGTCATCTTGCTTTCTTATCTCCTTAATTTGGTTTCCTACATCACTGCAGTAGTTTACTTTTCCTTGTTACTTTAACATAACCCTTTCTAGAACTACGAACCCCCATTGTTCCAGGTTTTGAATACAGGATTCGGATGTAGCTCTCAATTTCATCATTTTCCTCATTTTTTTCCTTGTTTCTGCATTTCCTCTCGTTACTTCATGTGCCTGATTAGACTAGAAGTCACTATGGTTTTTCCCACTCCTCTCTGAAGATAACCCTTGATTGATTTGTATCATGCTATTTTGTGGAATCTACCTTTCCTAGGATTGATCTCAAGCCAAAGCAATATGAAAGGCCCTTGAGGAGCCTACGCTGTTTCTGTCCACACCAGAAGAAAAAAAAATCAACAAAATGCAAACTAGCTATCTCAACAGGCCCCCTCCTTTGAGCCTTTTGGGTCAATACTCTCTACTCTCTTGTTCAGATTCTAGTGCTCTGCCATCAAAATTAAAAGAAATAGCAGATGGTTCTCCTTCATTAGACTCCCACATTCTTGAGAGAAAAATTTGGCACAGTTGACCAGCACTGTGAAATCCAAGCCGGCGAGCTATTATTCTTTCTAAGATCGCTCGAACTTGTAAAAGAAATAACTGGGTATGATCAATCAATGAGATACACCTCCTAATCTGATGTTTCTGCTTATAAACCAACCCACAACTTCCTATACATGGAGGAACTAGGGAACCTTGATAATTATTTGTTTGATTTGTGTGAACCAAGGCACAATCATGAGGTGTAAACACAGAGAACCAATTGGTGTCTCAAGTATTGCACATATTGGTCCTCGGGTTTTTGGTTCATTTTGGGCAATTAAATGGTTTCACTATCGTTAAGTTTATCGATAAATCACAGGATCTTTTTCATCAGAAAAGGAAAAACATGATATCCCTTCACTGCTAACAGCTTGTGATAAGAATGGAGCAGTTATCCACTATGAATAACTGAAATTGTTCAGAACAGGCGTATTGCTACTATGAATTCTATCTGGAAATGTCAGAATTGATATTTGTAACACAAAGATGTGCATCTTTGAGAATGCAGAAGAAGGTAGATTTAAGAGTTTGTTTTTGATTAATTCTACACTATCCTGGAGCAAGAACTAATGTGATTGTCTGGTTAGAAGCTGCTCCAATTGACTGAATACCTCATTATTTAACCACCAATCTCCTGTTTTATGTTGCATAAACAATTTTACTGTACAACATGAAAAGCAAGCTTGTAATTGCTGGTTTTTTATTTCTTTTTTTATTATTAAAGTTTTCTTTCCGTCGAGTGAAATCCTGTGCTGCATCTTTCCTAACGGAGGTGAATGCTTATGGTTTCGAACTATAGAATGCTTAAAAGGATCTTTATTGCATGGGGTCCAGCACTCAAGGAAATTATTAGTCCTTATCTGGGAAAATTGAAATGCTTCTTATTTCGGTATCCTTCTCTAATGAAGAGGGGGGAGGGTAGCAAGTGAGTGAGAGCTATATCATGTCTTGGCGTTTGGTAAGCTTACTGCAATTCGAATTATTTCCCTGTGCCTTAGCTAGTAGGCATTGTTGAGAACATTTTGACCTTTTTGTTTTGCTTCATTGCAGACACATATCAAGCATGCAAAACTCTGGCTGTGGTTCCAGGGCCAAGAGTGCCTCCAAAGATATCTCATGATGCAGGTGATCATTGGGCTATGCCCAATAAGGTCGTGGTCAACAGCGTCAGCACCAATGATGTATATGGGACAGGGCTGAAAAATGAAGTTGGCGAATACAATTGCTTTTTGAATGTTATTATACAGGTTGAGATTTCCTAATGTGACAGTCTCTATCAATAAATTTACAAGTAATGAAGTTTTATAACTTTATCCAATTTCGTTTCTGCAGACTAACTCTTTCATGTTAAAGTGCAGTCTTTGTGGCATTTAAGACGGTTTCGAGAAGAGTTCTTGGGAAGATCAACATTATCACATTTGCATGTTGGGGATCCTTGTGTTGTTTGTGAATTGTATGATATATTTACAGCTCTGGACATGGCATCTACAGAAACAAAGAGGGAAGCTGTTGCGCCTACTCATCTTAGGATCGCTTTGAGCAATTTGTATCCTGATAGTAATTTCTTCAAGGAGGTAATTTTTTATACTTTAAAATCATATCAATCAACAGTTTTTCTGCTATATTTTTTTTTTTAAATTTCTTATATAAAAAATAACTAATAGCAGCTGATGCACAATTCTTACCATGTTAGAAAGAGGGATAGGACACATGCAATAGAGACCATTAGATATATCAGTTGGGAAGAGTAACCATTGACAATTAACAGTAATAATAGAAGCTGAAAAAGAAAGGGAGTCATGTTTTTTTATGGCTTCATTGTGGGTTAGGACTAGCAAAATTGGAAAAGGTCTAGGTTTTGGTGAGTGGGTTAGGGCGTGGGGTCCTATCCTGGACTGCCCATAGTGAGAGCAAATGGACAGCTCGTTCCAGTGTTGTCAAGGTGGCGCCTTGGCCCCGCCTAGGCCCCATGGGTAGTGGCACCGCCTAGACCACCGTCTAGGCGGTTTGGGGAGGTCTAAGCAAATATTTTTTTAAAAGGGTTTTTTGTTTTTTAAAAATTTTTGTTCAAACCTACAAAGTCCTCTCCCTTCTTCCACTTCAACTTCTAAATTAAATTAATAATTACATATATATATATATATGGAGTGAGGGACCAATGAATAAATAAATAAATTTTTCAGGGACCTCTAAATAAATATTTTATATCCTGCCTTAATACCGCCTAGGCCCCGCCTCGCCTAATTAAGGTTTACCGCCTACAACCGCCTTGACAACACTGGCTCGTTCAATTGTATATAATTTTGATTGTATATTTGTATTACTTTTACAATTTATACTATAATGTAATATATAATGTTTCTTGTCAAAAAAAAAAAAACAAAACAAAATAATAGAAGCTGAAAAAGACTTGAGATAACATGGAGGGAGATGAGTAAAAGAGTGAACTACTTCCAATATAGCTGTTGACTTCGTCTTTGGTAGAGTGGAGCGTAGGATGCAGATGTACGTAACCGACCTCATGCAGTTGGGAAAAGGTTCTGTTGAATTGAGTTGAATGAGGGATTGCTCAACAGCTTCTTATTCTTTCCTTTTTTTCTCTAATTTGTTTATGAGCGAGACAAAGTCATGCATACTTGTTTCAGTTTCCAAATGAGAATGGAGTGTAGTACATACTGTTTCTTTAGAACTGTAGGCAAACCCCATATGGAGTGTCTAATATATGCAATGTGGTTAACAAGAACGACCAGAAAATTTCAAGACAATGCGTCTTTGATGATAGTTTATAATTTATAGACATCTTATAAATGTGGCGGTAAATTTTCAGGCACAGATGAATGATGCTTCTGAAGTACTGGCAGTAATCTTTGACTGCCTTCATAAGTCGTTTGCTTCTATTTCTGGTGAATCTGACGCTGAATCAGAAGAAAGCAATTCTGTGGGATCTTGGGATTGTACAAGCAATGCTTGCATAGCACACACTCTTTTTGGAATGGACATATTTGAGCAGATGAATTGTTACAGCTGTGGCCTGCAGTCCAGACCTCTGAAGTACACTTCCTTTTTTCACAACACCAATGCCAGTGCACTCCGTACAATCAAGGTGTGGTTCAATGAAGCTTGTTTTGGATGATAGCTAATCTTTTAGATAGGGGTGAAACCTTGAATTTTGGGAATTCTACAGATTAGGTTTTGCAAAATTCGCTGGGATTTTAAATTTCTGTCCATTCTTATGTTTTTGGCATCAGGTTATGTCCTCAGACAGTTCTTTTGATGAGCTGTTGAATCTTGAGAAGATGGATCACCAGCTAGCTTGTGACCCAAGGGCTGGCGGCTGTGGGAAACTCAATTACATCCATCACATACTTTCAAGTGCTCCCCATGTGTTCACAACAGGTGAAATATAAAATTAAGAAATGGAACCTCATACTACATGCTAGTTATTTATTTATTTTTAAATCTGAAACCAGAATTATGAGGTTTTGGTCTTGCAGTTCTGGGTTGGCAGAATACTTGTGAAAGTGCAAATGACATATCAGCGACATTGTCAGCTCTATCTACTGAGTTAGATATTGGTGTTCTCTATCGTGGGATTGATCGAGGGAACAAACATTGCTTGGTTTCAGTGGTATGTGCTATAAGCAGATAACTCAATTCTTTTGATTTTTGAATTTCAGATTAACCAAGAACATTTCTGCGTTTGGCAATTGCTGCATTTCCCTGAATTCACGTCCTTCGCCACGTTCAGACCAGATTTGTGCTTGTGCTGTTAGAAACCAATACCATTTTATTATAATCTGGAAATAGACCAAGGCCTTGCATTTGAATTCAAATAAACTTGAGAGAGTGGTTTTAAATTTAAACTTAAATTGATGCAGAAATTTTAAATTTATGGAACTAAAAAGACATGAATTTTAACTCCAAAAAGCAATTAGAAGGCAAAAATGGTTGGGCCCTGGGACCCAAATAGTGGGTTTTCTTATTCAATTCAAAGTCTGACGAGCTAAAAACCAGGAGTGCCTGCATTATGCCATGGTCCTCACCTGTACTGCAGCTCCTTCTATAAGGCCCTCTCTCACAGAGAAACACACATAAACTTGTGGGATTTTTCCTTCTTGTTTGTTTAAGCTTCAAATGGCTTCTAATTTTAAATGGTACATTTTGTAAGTTTTTAGGGATCGGGTTTCAACATATTAATAAATACTGTGCTATTTATTATCTTTAATCATAGTTCTTTTATATTTTTCATGCTATTGATTCATGATCTCTCTCTCTTTTTCTTTCTTTTCTTTTTACCACCTGGAAGTTTCCTGATTTTAATTAATATTTGAACCAAGGATTTCCATCATTCCCTCGCCATTTTTTCCTTGACTTACTTGAGTTTTTCTGAATTTTTTTTTCTAGATCTGATCTTATTGTGACTATGCTACTGTTTTAGGCTATTGCAATCAGAAAATATGAGAGCGGCTAGTGATCGGGAAATGAAGTGCTTTAAAAAAAAAAAAAAAAACAAAACAAAATTATGTATACAAAATGAGTAAGGATTAAGATACTGGAATGTTGTGGAGACCATGAACTACTAAATTTCATGTATGCTCATTGGACTAGAAACATGTTATTCTATGACTCCGACAAGCAAACATGATGAGAGTGCAATCTTTAGTATCACTTTTTTGCAACCCTCATTGTTGTTCTGTAATTTCCAGGTCTGCTACTATGGACAACATTATCATTGTTTTGCATATAGTCCTGAGCATGAAAGATGGATTATGTATGATGACAAAATGGTCAAGGTATAAAATTGTTTCTCTTCTCATTTTTCAGTTCTTTTTTATGCCTTCCCCTCATTTTTATGATTCTTTTGTATTTGTTTAGGTAATTGGTGGTTGGGATGATGTTCTTACCATGTGTGAGAGAGGGCATTTACAACCTCAGGTTCTGTTCTTTGAAGCTGTAAATTAGTTTTTACCCAGAGATTCTTCCATATTCACTCCAATGTGGTGTGACAAGTCGGAACGTGGCTTGACATTGATTCCTTCGACCAATCGTGATGCATCTTTGGTAATCAACAATACTGCAATTCTGACTGCTATACTTGTAGTTATTTTCCGAAGCAGTCGGAAGTTTTGATAAGTGCAGGAGATTTTGCCAGAGCGGCCGGCCCTTTCAGAAAGAATACAGTGTATTCAAAGGAGGTTTTTTGTTTCAGATGAGAAGTTCGGAGATTGATGCATCCAAAGTGTAGTCCTTAAAATCAGTTGAGACCCCAGAATCTGGGGCGTCTGGTTCATTTCCTTTCTTTGGCTCTTTTTGTTTTTGTTTTGTTTTATTTTTGTTTTTTCTTCTTCTTTTCTTTTCTTTCACCTAAATAAGGTCTCTGAAATGAAGAAAGGGTAGTAAAATGCAAGATTTACTGGGATAGATGCACATACAAAGCTCATCATGCTGGCTTCTCAAAAGGTTGGCAGATTGTCAGAAGCACATAGCAACATAGTTCTACAGGTTGAATCCTCCAGTTAAAATGGATCCATATTATTCTAGTCTTGCTTTTTTTGCTGTTATTGTTTTCCCCCAAGCTAAAGAGGTCCTGTGCATAGAAAATGTATTATGGTACCTGGGGTCTTACTGATGTAGCTCAGTTTATGACTGATAATGCCGAAAATTAAGAAAGTTACTTTTCGTTCAGTCTCCCAACTGATTTTCAGTTCTTATTTATGTTCTTTCAGTTACTGACTTTATAGAAATTTAAAGTGCTCATTCATTGATTATTTTGGGGAATATGTCAATATTAATGTATCTCTGAAGTTGATGCAATCTTCATGCCAACATTAATATATCATTGAGAAGTGTATGCTTGCTTCCTATAATAGGGACCCTTTTAACTCATCTTCTTCTTCTTCCATTATTGCAGAATTTGGCTTTCATTCCTGACATAAAAAAATAGATGATATTGCAGGGAAGCGATCTTCTTTCTTTCTTCGTTTTACCTAACAGTATTTGGAAAGCAGCCATGGAAACGAAAATATATATTTCCTCATCCAAACAATAAAACTTTCATTCATAAATATCATTCAGAAAATTTTTACATCAAAGACACTAACACAGTTGTGGCCTTATTCAACAACAATAATCTCAAATGGGTATCAGTTTTTAAGGAAAATTCCCATCTCATATACCTAAATGGGTGTAATGGAACTTCAGCAATCTAATAAGCAAACAGCAGAATATACAGAAGAACAAGCACATGCTACGGAACTTTACAGATGGGCGCTTCCAGCCTAAGCTCAAACTCGCTGCAAGCCTTACTACGCAAAATCTCGTGCCACTGCTACAAAAATAACACACAAACATAAAGTCTCCAGTAAGTCATTGAACAACATGGGGGAATAAAAAAAAAAAAGATGGTAGCAAAATAACCTCCAAATCATGTACAAGTCATGCACATGATGACTTTGAAACAGTTGATTCTTTACATTTGAGTTAATCTATCTATGTACGTGTAGTATTTGAGAGAAACTTCAATAAATAGTAATCATGATAATTTGTAA
The DNA here is from genome assembly GCA_035771175.1 of Paratinospora sagittata. NCBI lineage: Eukaryota > Viridiplantae > Streptophyta > Magnoliopsida > Ranunculales > Menispermaceae > Paratinospora > Paratinospora sagittata. The sequence continues at coordinate 28,550,556 of CM069592.1, forward strand.
ATGAACCCAAATGAGTTGGTGTAGTAGCAAAGTTAAGCCACACGCAAGTTTATGAAAAATGCTGAGTATGTTTTTCCGAGTCGTTTTAGCATTCCTTCAATTTTATCAAACGTACAAGATACTGCTTAGAGTCCCAAACTATCCAACAAAATATATATACATATATATAAAATAAAAAAACCCAAGAAGAGCTCAAGAAATACCTTGGTTCAAGAGAAAGAGATTAGTATTAAGTTGCAACTTTCAAAAACTTAACCAAGCCAAATTTAAATGAAAACAATGATTAAAGTTTATAAGCTTGCAAAGACTGAAGAAACCTCTGATCTCCTAAAAATCTAGACCTTGGAAAACTATATAATATACAGAAATAATAAGAAGAAAGACCATTTTCCATTTATACCGAAATACCTCTTAGTCTATATAGCCGAATTTTTGCATTCTTTAAACCACCCAATTGCCAATTTGTATTATTAACGTTAGCAAATAGCAGATATTTAAGATTGAAAGATATAAAATTTTCTCTCAAATTCAATTATTCTATCTCATTAGTCATCATCAGCGACTTGTATACTAAACTAAACTACTTAAAATTCTGCCATTATTCACCTTTGCTAGATGACTGCACAACGACCAGATGCATAGTTGCATTGTTGGGAGGAAGCTGCAATCGTAGAGGATAAAGCTTCCCATTCAATGGACTTTTAGAACACACAATTATCTCTTCAAGCCCTGTTTCTTCCTCCAACTTCTTCCTCAACTCCTCAACTCCATTCCCTTTAAAGATCAACGAGAACCCTTCAATCCCATCATCAACATTTCCACCCTCGTCAGCAATACTGTAATAAATCGTCCTACCCTCCACCGTTTTATACTTCGGATCAACAAAAGAATCACTTGGCTGCAATCAAAGCCACAAAACAAAAAACCCCCAGTCATTTCATCAAACAACTTATCTGCAAAATGTTAAAAACAACTCAACCCAAAAGCTATAGCTAATAAATAAAAGCCAAAAAATGCAATTCAAACTATCATTAACACTTTTCCGAGCAACTCATCTTATGCATAAATGGAGAACATGCAAATGCTAACAACGAAACTTGAATCCAAAACCTCTTACAAAATGCAGCTCTTGATACCATGTTAAAAAATACTAAACCCAAATGGCTACAACTAATAGGTGGAGGCCTAACAATATATATCAAGTTATGGTTAACACACATTTTTAAACACTTATTTTCAACACAACCCATTATATATCAAAAAATGTACATCCATAGTGTTCAATGCCTTTATACACCAATAGATTGTCTTGAATTATGTACTAATACGTGATTCGAGGTAATCCAATATTGTATGTATAATTGTGACGTCCACTATGGGTGTACATTTTGGGTGCCAATATTACACAACTTTTATATACATACATATTGGATGTCCTTCAATGATACATTGATTCAGATTCACGTGAATCCAACATTCATGACAAGGTATGTACTAAAATTGCATGCTGAAACCATGTACACTTATCATTGAATCACCAAAATCCATCAAAACCATACCTTTAAACTCGGCGACGGCGGTTCTTCAGAATCTACAACAACCTCAGCAGCAGGCTTCACCGTGGTGGTCGTGGGCGATTGAGCCACTTGAATCTCCAAAACATCAATTTCCCATAAAACCCAATCTTGTGTCGCCGTTCTATGCGGAATATCATGAGTAACCGAGTTCCTCCACGGCGGAACCCCTCCATTAGCTCTCAAATAATGCCCGTACCTCGTCTTCAGCTTTACCTGAGACCCATCTCTAATGGGTTCCCATTCCAAAGATGAATCCAGTCTTCTGGGCAGCGTTTGAAGCACCTTGCGACCAGTCATCCCCAGAAGAAACGGCGTGTTCGAAGCTGTGAGGTACTTTCCGAAACAGCTTTTGAGACGGATGAAGCTGCCGTCGTGTATGAATTCCACGGCCCATCTCGCCGCTTTTGAAGACCCGTTTCGGTCTTGGGTCACTGATTCTTCGTCTTCGTCTGCTAACAAGTACTTGTCGTGGTGGCTCCGGAGTCGCACCGCCTTGGCGTTGTTGAAGAACTCCATTCCAGACTGATTGATTGATCAACCAACACAAAAATAAAAAATTAATTAACAGAGAATTTTTTGAATTTTTTTTTGGAAATTAAAGGGTGCCCAGATGAAGAAATGATCTAATTAATCGAATTGAAGTGGTTTGATTATTAGTAATTGAGAGAATGGTGTTAATTTTGTTAGACCTAAGGTTTTATAGCTTTAAGAAGAGAAGACGAAGAAGATAATGGGAAACAGGTCAGCTTTTTCCACGAAATTAAACTACTACTACTACTGCATCTGGTAACCACTTATTTTGACTAACTTGTGGACCTCACAAGCACGTGGCAACAGACTACGTTGGAAGATATTTTATAATATGGATCCGGGAACACGGGATCAGTAATTATTATTGTTTAATTATTTACACAAGTTACTTAATTACAGTCACGTTAAAGAGTCTCCGTTAGTCAACGCAAACCGAAAACGACTAATCTAATCTAATTTAATATAATATTATTACAACGCGGTTTTGCGGGATCGTGTTTTTATTGGTCCACGTGGAAGTCCCGCGCAGCAGCCCACGTGGATTTACTCATTTCGAATTTAAGACAGGTGCGCGAATCGCGAGCTGCGATTCGTCATGTGAGAAGCCGTCTTATTTTCCTTATTATTATGAGGAAAGTAAACACGTGTGGGTTCACGTGCAGGACAAGAGGGTATACGTGAAATGTTTCTATTGATGTGAAGTTGGGGATTGCGTGAAGCATTGCCACAGCCATCCTTATCGTCTATGGACGCATCAGAATTACCAAACCGCCACGTAAAGGTTGTAATGTAATAATTAATATCATGACCACTACAAGACGTAAATTTATAAATCATAGCTTCTAGAAGAAATGCATTAATAATAATAATAAAATAATTATCTAGAAGAAATGTATTAATAATAATAATAAAATAATTATATTAAAAAATATATTTTGTTAAGATTGTAAAAGTTATTAAATTATTTTGAATAACGTGTTAATATATAATTTAAAATTGTTCAAAGGCAATTTCAATAAAACGTATTTTTAAAATATTTTTCTATTAAAAATACATAAACTGCTAATTAATATCATGACAAGTGAAAAACTATCAAATCACACACATCTAAAAATGATCAATAATTGAAGCTTAGACAAATAACTATACAATAAGAGTTTTATTAATAGAAAAATGAGGAAGCTACTTAAAGAGGAAATCCTAGAACCTAAATAATTTATTAGCTTTAAAAATTAGATTAAAAGCACAGAGGCCATGATTGGGTTAAAAAGAAGGTAAAGAAGTCCAAGTTAATGGTAACTTGAGTTCATAAATTTGGTTTGATTAAAGGTTTTACCAGAAAGTTGAAAGCCATATTGCATGGTGACACTCTTTTTATATGACTTTAACTATAGTTGGTATAGAACCTTATGTTTATTTATTGTATTTATCCTAATCATGCTATAAGTTTCACAATGTACTAATTTCATAATTATTAGTCATTAAATATTTTTGTGGAATAAAATAAAATTATTTTTATGAGATTATATAAGACAGGACAAAATAAGGGCTAAAACTATTCCTATCCTATCTTATTCGGGCTGCAAAAGAGGGCCATTAGAGCCTGAGACGTATTTTATTTTATGTCCATTCACTAATATCACCCGTAAAATAAGAATTTCATGTTCTTTTAAAGATACATATGCATCTATCTATAAATAAATAATGCACATTTAATTCCATACACTTCTAGATTTCTTTATTTCTTATTTACTACATATCAACATTAAAGTTTTAATAGAGACCATATGTCTTCATCGGCTTTATTTTAATTTTGGGTTTTTATTAATATTGTATAGTTATAATTAATTACATCAATATATAAAATTAAATAGCAAAAAATAAAAACTAAAGTGCATAATTGCCGTCCATAATGGGTTTCAAAGTAGAAAATGATTAAGTTTGCAACATTGAATGGAGAAGTGAGCATGACTTCTGCCGTGCACCACCCTACTGGCTAGTGCGCGCGCTTTATTTATCTTGTTAGGTAAACCAACAAAATCATCTTAATTATTTAATTTTTCCAAATTTTTTAATCTACTACTACTGTTTCCCAACATATATAATCTAATCCCACTTCTCAATCTATCTCAACCATCGAAAACGCTGACCTTTTCTTTATTTTTCCATTGACCTTTCATGCACCCGGCACCACCACATCATCCCTCCCCACTAACACCCCTGATTCTATACTCCAAGGCGCTCATAAGCTAATTAACTCCATTTCCTAGTTCTCCCACCACCACCACCCTCGTTTGTGCTTTGGCTTCACACCAGTGACCACTCATGAATCCCCTGACTACCCAGAAAATAAAAATAAAAAAGAAGGCCACGTGGCATCCCGCAGATAAAACTAGGTTTGGGAAGCCAATTAATTTCCACTGAAATCTAACAAGATCGGGCCCACCTATTGTAGGCCCAATTAAGGGAGATGACTACACGTGTCCCGATCATTTGTTCCAAATGACACGGGGATTGTGATGGCATTCCTACGTAGGCAACTGAATGACAATTTCGAAGAAGAAGAGCCGAACCTGGTGTGGTAGCGAGTAAATCCTCGGAGACTTAGTCGACGCCATTGACCACGGCGATTTGGGCGAATCCAGAAGAACGTCCTCCGACGACGATAAGTACGAGAAACTCGACAACCTCGACTCTAAATCCTCAGCCGTCGATGATCCGTCATCATAATCACCATCCGCTGACAAGTCAATCGAATCAACGTCCCACAAAACCCAGTTATGCGTCGACCCAGTATGCGGTACGTCGTGCGTCACCGAGTTCCGCCACGGCGGCATCCCTCCGTTCGCGCGCAGCAACTTCCCGCTACTCCTCGCCCTCAGCTTCACCTGAAACCCGTCTCTCACCGGCTCCCAATCCACCGCCGGACCCAACTTTCCGGTCGTCTCCGGCGCCGGAGATTGGAGGACTTTCTTGCCGGTCATCCCCAGGAGGAACGGGAGGTCTGCAGCGGTTAAGTAGTTGCCGAAGCAGCTCTTGAGGCGTATGAGATTGGTGGTTCCGGCGACGGGCTCGACCGTCCATTTTGATCGGCGGGAAGTGCCTTTCCGGCTCTGGCGAACTGTTTGTTGGTCTTCGTCTGCTATTAAGTACTTGTCGAGGTGGCTTCGGAGTCTAACGGCTTTGGTTTTCATGAAGAATTCCATATTTTTTACGTTAAGAAAGAAGGGCTGGTGAGAGAATTAAATTTAAAAGATTGAAAGAAGAGAGAGAGAGAGAGAGAGAGGAAAAGACGGGTTTTGTTTTTGTTCTGTTGTTCTCTTATCTTCTCTTCCTGTGTTCTTGTGTTAGTTTCCTTCGAATGGTGGTTTTTTTAATAGGGTTCTGGGTTTTAAAAAATAAATAAAGAAAAAATACACTCCGATATAGTACTCTCGGGAGGTGGATATGAAGACCGGTGAAAGATTGAATGAGTGCCAGGTGGAAATTGCAGTACAAGCACCGCTGATCTGAAGCGACGTGGGTGTGATGGGGAAGGTGGAGTTCTGTAGCTATCCAGCAGCGGAAGTAGGGGATATTCAATGTGTGAACAATTTGACGACTCTGCATTCGCTGACAAAGAAATTTCGCAACGGAGGCTCTTGAGTCGGGGGTTTTGTTTTTTTTTTTTAAATTACTATTGATTAAATTTTAATTTAGAAATTTGTTATGTATCACTAATTATTTTGAAATCTACCCTACTTCGTTTGAAATCTACCCACTTCGATTAGTTAATAGTCTAACAAGGTAGATCTCATTTTTTTTTTACATTTTTCGTTAAAAAGTATTGTATAACTAATGAAGAATTTAATTAATTTGGGTTTTTCAGCTATATATGTTTTATAAAAACTTGACCCAACTCAACTCATAAGGTTCGAATTGATCGGATTAATTTATTATTATTTTCTATATTTTTCAAGGAAATATTACCAAAATATTAATCTATTATTATTTTCTATAAGTTTAACTTCTACTTGTTATTAGATCTACAAATAATTTATATACCTATTAATAATTCTAAGTTGATCAAAATTACCTCATTCATTTGAGCATTTGTAATGTAACCCTTATAGGGTTGTGTGCTTTTGATCTACGACTTGTAGTTTGAAGCTCAATGAGCAAGTCTCCGAGCACATTATATGTGATTAATATTTCTAAACTTATTGGCATGCTTCCAACTTTCCGTATGCTTTACAATAGCAACATTCTAGATTGATAAATCAAATTGGAAGAAAAATTATGTAGGAGATATATTGATTCTTAGCTAACCGAGTCCACAAAAATGAACCAAAACAAGAGGCCCAAATTCATTGGATTCCGTGCATGCGTGGGTTTTCCAATATCTTTTCATTATTTCAAGTCCTCATGCCTGTAGACTCAAACACCACTATCACATACAACATAAAGCTACCTAATACAGATAATTCATGTTGATATAAGGGACATTGGTATTTGAGTACACTTAGGGCCTGTTTAATTTCGGATAAAAATATTTTTATAAGATTGTATTAGATTGGATAACATGAAATGAGATAAGATTAAAAATAGAATAATTCTGTGTTTAGTAGTATGTTTGAGATTGAAACAAAAAAATAATTAAATTACATAAAAAATTAAAAAAATCTGATTTTACAAAATTGTAAAATCAGAAAACCTGGTTTTTTGTGATTTCACAAAACCCGTTGATAGATTTAAAAAAAAAAAAAAAAAAAAAAAAGAAGAACGAGAAAGAAGGAGGGACAGGAAAGGTTGAAGCAAAAAAAAGAAAAAAAAAATGGGGTTGAAAATAATTCTATCATTCTAGTCATAATTAATTATTTTATCATGTTGGAATCGAGTTTTTTATCCTATCTCACACCCAAGAGATTTAGATTATATTTAATCTAATCCCATCTAATCTTGCCAAAACAGCCCTTAGTAACTTCATTCATTGTGTCTTCATTTCATTGTGACGTATATGTCCACGACTCTTAATTTCTACCGTGCATTGAACTATTAATTTTCACATTTTAATACATTTTTTTTTTTTTTGTTCTAACAAATCATTCATGTGGCCAACAATGAGTCAATGACCTTTACGGTGAAAACAAATATAAAAAAAATAAATAAAAAAGAATAAAAAAAAAGAGTAGAATGAGTACTGCTCCAGAGGTCGTGCTTTCAAAACTCAAAAGAAATAATAAAGTAAAACAAAAAAAAGTAGAAAGAGGTAAAAGTGGAAAAAGGGCGGGTGCTGCCGTGCTGGCAGTGGAGGAAAATAAAGAAGAAGAAGTAGAGCCGAGGAGGAAGAGCAGAACAGAAGGCGGAAGAAATAAGAAGAAGAAGAAGAGGAGGAGGAGTTGAGGAGGAAGAGCGGAACAGAAGGTGGGAGCAAGTGGATGAAAGAAGAAGAAGAAGACGCCGGATGGACCGACGCCAACGCCGAACGGGACGAAGGTGAACGCCGTTTTTCTTATTTTTTTGAAGTGAATAGTTGCGATTTTGTTTTTCTTTTGAAAATTGGAAACGATGAACAGTGAAGTAAAGTGCGGTTCTTTATTTGGGTTAATTAAAAATGGGAAAAAAAGCTAAAAATAATTTTAAAAAATGGAAAAAAAATTAATTTCCTTTTTTTTTAAGTTAATTGTCACGCGATTTTTTCTTTTAGAAATCAAACAAACACGTTTTTGGAAATGAAACAACGCTAATTTGTTTGAGGTGCGATTTGTTTTTTTGGGCTAATTAACAACCAATAAAAATAAAAATAATTAAAAATAATATTAAAAAAATTTAAATATATTGGGCCCTAAAATTGGGGGCCGTGGAGGTCACCTAGTTGGCCCTGCCCCAGGACTGGGCCTGTTAACATAGAGCTGCCTGATACACGGCGCCCTGTTGATTTAAGGGACTTGGTATTTGAGTACACATATGTTTGGTCTCGAAGAAGATCCCATCTCCGAAGTTAAAGGATTTCAAACCAATCAATCTAGTGACAAACCTATGTATACATTATCATTTCTAAGGTATTATCACTTAGATTGAAAGTGGTTATACCCAAAACCATCGTGCCTTCACAGTTGACATTTATTGAAGGGAGACAAATTATGGATGCAATTCTTAGTGTAAATGAGGCAGTGGAAGATTACAACGTTCGAAAAGAAGCTGGAGTGGTGTTTAAAGTGAATTTTGCAAAAACGTATCATTCAGTGGAATGAGGATTTCTTGAGTTCGTGTTAAGGAAAAAGGGATTTGGCAGAAAATGGATTTCATGGATGCTTGGTTGCCTGCGCTCAGTCACAAACTCTGTAGTCATCAATGGGAGGCCAAGAGACAAGTTTGCTGTAAAAAAGGGTCTTTGGCAAGGAGATCCACTTTCTCCATTTCTATTTACAATTGTGGCGGATGGCTTGGGAAGAATGATGACTAGGCAAAGATGGTGCTCATTGGTAAAAGATTTCTTGGTGGGCAAGAACAGAATACAAGTGTCACATCATCAATTTGCAGATGACACACTGTTCCTTTTAGATGGAGAAGAAGATAATGTACTCAATGTTGTTAAGTTGTTGTAGTGCTTCAGTGCTTTCTCAGGTTTCAAAGTGAATATGGGTAAGAGTCAGATGAAATACCTAGGTCTTCCATTGGGTAGAAATCCTAATATAATTGGCTTTTGGGAACCTATGGTGACAAAACTTTCTAGAAGGTTGAAGGGGTGGAAGAGTGGATTTCTCTCTAAGGGTGGAAGACTTGCTTTAATTATGTCTATTTTATTAGCAATCCAATTATATTATCTATCCCTATTCAAAATTCTAGTTTCTGTGGCAAGCCAAACAGAAAGGAAAATCATGAATTCTTTACGGAGAGGGAAAAATGAGAGTGGTTCATCATGTTCAGTGCAGTGGAAGGTTGTGCAACGACCAATTGTCAAATGTGGTTTGGGTATTGGCAACATTGTTAAAAGGAATGTTGCCCTGTGTGCTAAATGGGTTTGGAGGCTACTTCATGACCAACAATAATCATTATGGGTGCAGGTTATTGTTAGTAGACATGAATTGCCTTACAGAAGACCTTGAAAGTTTATTTCACCCTTACCCCCCTCAACTTTCTGAGCAACTACGACCCATGGTTAGAGATGGCCATTTGTTCAGGTTTTGGGATAACAAATGGAGATATGGTGCAACTTTGGCTGAGACCTTTCCACGCCTATTTCGACTCTCTTCTTTACATAATCAGCCCATAACCTCATTTCTGTCAATTTCCCCACATACCCCAGCCCATACTAACTCATCTTGGAACCTCCACTTTCCTAGATCTTTGACAGCTAGAGAACAATCAGAGTTGGATAATCTAAGTGTTATCCTCTCAAATCCTAGGCTTTCTTCTAGCCCAGATGGGTTTTCATGGTCATTATATCCCTCGGGCACATTTTCATGCAAATCCTACTTTGACTTTGAGTCCATCATAGATAGTCCAACCCTTCCCTCAATCCCAATTCTATCCTCAATTTGGAATGTACATACCCTTCCAAAGTGCAGGTATTTGGGTGGCTCCCGAGCCACAGGAAGGTCAATACTTATGACATTTTCCAAAGACGCTTCTCTGGCCTACCATGTGTTATTCTCCGCATTGCTACTTGTTGTGTAAACATGATGGGGAATCAGTGGAGCACCTATTTATATTATGCCCTTTTTCAAGAAAAATATGGCATAATTGGTTTTGGTTCTCAGGTGTTACAAGCCTCATTCGTAGGATGACGTCATGACCGCCACAGAGTGATATATACCGTACATATTAGTGTACAATACCCTGTCAGCCTTAAAAAATACACAATTATCCAAAATTTTCTTCGGCATGTCCCCATAAAATGAACATCTCACACATAAACCTAATCACATCAATCAATTCACATATGTATAATCATGCACATTTAAATAATCCTCATCATAATATTAACATGTTACCACAATGTCTCTCATTTTCCATTTTCCATCCACAAGGTCATATTCATATTATCGTCCACTCATCTAAGTGATAATATTTACATATGAGATTATAATTATACATTATCAAAAGTAAACAAGTTTAAAACACTTCCTCCATACGTACATCACAAAAAGATCAGAAGAGCCATCTACTCTTCTTTCGCCTTTCCCTCCATAAGCTACAACATACTCGGTGAATATTTCTTGTTATGATAATTATATGCATTTTTGTAAACATGTAATTTAAAGTATAAAAACACTTGTCAAAACACGTATGCAACGTTCAAATAACATTTACATGCTCACAACATATTTTGGAGATTCCATGCAATATTTTTAACAAAATATGCAAGGTTTTCAACAAAATCCTCAATCTCCCACATTTCAAGAAATAGAGCGGGTCTAATCATTTGTATGGCCTCTACAGGGTAGCGACAACTTCTAATTTCTTAATTCCAAATTCATTTCAAGGATTGATAATCCTGGTTAGGACAACCCACTGCACAATGAGATTATATATAATACTCACCCGAGACTAATTTCCATCGGAATGAACTCATGTTTGACTCGCCTTTGCAAGTCTAACATGCTGCAATACTAAAACATTTCATGAATTGTAATAAAATACAATGATCAATTCAATACATAACATACTTACATTCAAATCATTTTCTATTTATAATGCCATATAAAGAAACCAAACAAAGGAAATACTCACAATGATTTTCACACTAACACTAAGTCACTTGCACATTTTCAGCACAAGCAGGTCACTTGTGACCTTTCTATCAATCACCAAATGCCCACAATTCAGACTTCAAAACTCTACAATTATGCAATTCAATTTGCTCTTAATCACAATTATCCAACAAAACATATTTAAATCAACTAAATCCACCATTAATGGAGCTCCAAGTCCTCAGCTGCTTCAATAGCTGGAGTGGAAACATTCCACCATTAAAACATCTTACTTTTACAAGATTTCAAGCCCAAATCACTTACAGAACATTAAGGAAACACTTACTAATCCATAACATCTCAATTCCTCACAAATCCAGGATCAAACCCTTGTTTCCAATCCTCCAAACCAACTATCAAAATCCTACAAAAATCAAGTATGTCGAACAACTCGACGAGAGGAATTGAAATTTAAAATTTCTTGCTCAAAAGAACAAGCCCTTACCTTGGATTTGATCTTTCCTAGCTCTTTCCTCTCCTCCTTTTTCGTTCCTTTACTTTCTTTCCAGCCAAAATTAGCTCAAATGACTGGAAAAATTGAGAAAATTCACTTAAAAACTCGCACATTGCCTCACTGTCCATTTTTAAAAACTTTGTTAGACCATGAGAAGCACGCTTCTCCTTGGCCCAAAAACAAAATTTCACTAAAACACGTGATGAGCGCACTTCTCTTCCTTGGGAGCGCACTTCTCTGATATTTTCCATAAACACAGCTCTCAAATTTTCACCATGGATGCACGCTTCTCCCTCAGGAACGCTCTTCTCTCTGTTTCAAGTTGAAAATTTCATTCTAAGTGTCATTCCAATTGTCCAATTATGGTCTTAGGGTATTAATAACCTATAATACACACAATTACATTATTCTAAGACCGTATACACACATATATGCTTATAAATATAACTGACAATACATATAATTCAATAATTATATTTGACTCAAATGTACGAGGTGTTACATCAGGAAATAGGTTTAGGGCCCCACAGAATTTGGAAGAAGCTTTATCACTGTCTCATTTATCAATTTTGTCCAAGTCTGAAAAGGAAGTGGGGTTAATTGCCTCATTAACTACTCTTTGGCCAATATGGTTAGAACATAATAATAGTGTTTAACAACACACAAAGAAGATAGGAAGGTTTGGGAAGACACTGACTTTGTAGCTAGTTCTTGGGTTCATGCTTTCTCTAGTAATGTAAAATTCCCTCTATCGGATGAGTTGGAGTAACTGTTTGAATAGGGTACATTGATCCAGGGATGCATGTTTCAAGTTGGGAGAGTGATTGAGTGGTCATATTGTTCTACTTCGGTGTACATAGTGGCACTTCTGGTGCTATTGACAGTGTAATAAATAAAAATAAATAAATAAATAATTGAGTTCAATTACTTAGTTCCCTAAACATTTTCCTTGTGATATATATGAGTTTTTTTAAGACTGTTAATTTCTACCATGGAACTATTAATTTTCACATTTAATACACTTTTCTAACAAATCAATCACGTGGCCAACCCTATCATTGAAAAAGGCCTTGTCGAGTTAAGCAAATTTACACTTATTAATATATTAAAAAGCTAAAATCGAGAAATTAATTAATAGGGTGTGTCTTATTCTAAATGTTTCCTTCAGTTTGTTTTGCATCAAAGTGTTGCTATCTAGCGTGTGGAATGTTGCATTAGTTTAATATATTAGTGCCAAGACATTCATTGAGTAGGCCTTTGAAAAACATATTCATCATTGACTGGTTTAGGTGCTGCTTTTTCTTACATAGAAAAGTAGATGATTGGTTTCCCTCATTTATTATTACTAGATGTAATAATAAGTTTAAAGTTCTTCTATATCTATTTTTATATATAATGATAATAAATAGTTGCTAATTCATATTGATAATTAATGACTTTCAAATATTTATTTCATCTTTTTAGCAAAAAACAAAAAAAAATTAAATGTTTCGATGGAGTAAAAAAAATTATCTTTAAATCATTTTTAGTTTTTTCATTCAAGCTGAGAATATTTTGCCTTTCCTATCCTTTTTCTCATTTTTCTTTAAAATTAAACACCTACACCTACACCTTTTTGTGTTAGTAAAATCATGTTTATTTTAAAAAAAAAAACATTTGTACCAATCATTTCTCTAAATTATATATATCTGATAAATTATCCTTTATCACATGTCATGTGCACAATTTGATGAGATCTGACAATCACAAGTGGATGAGTGTGGATCGGTGTTATAAAACACATGTACCAAAAGTATTTTTCAAACTAGAATACAAATATCGATATAAAGATAAAAAAAGATCTTATACAATGTTTGTGTTCACCAAATTGTAATTAATATAAGATAATAGCTCTAATACATAAAGCTAGCTTGTATTTGTTTCACAATGTAAGTAATGCCGCGAAGCAAAAGGTAAGTGCCTTCTTTAATTTGAAAGTAAGGGCTAGTTTAGCATAACTTTTAAAAATACAACTTTTAAAAAAGTTAATCTCAAATAGTTTCTACACAACACCTAAAAATTATTTTTCTACCGCAACTTGACTCAAACGCATTTGATTACAAAAATTTTGGATCAAAGATCACAATATTCATATCTCTTTGGTATTGCAACTTCAGGTACAATCAACCATATAATAAAATTCTCAATCTAGCTTCTGGCTAAAAAAATTGAGCTATAAAATATTTTTTCCACATCTTTTTCCCGTATGAATCAAAATATAACAATATAACTTCAAGCATATGATTTTTTTACATGACTCGAGACTATAAAAAAATATAAAATAATGACAAAATAAAATAACTCAATATCAAATGATATCAAATAAAAAAAAATAAGATACATAATCTTACCACCAAATTCTCTAAAATTACAAAAATGTTGTAAAATAAATCGATAACTATTACAAATAAACAAATATAAAGAAAACATACTTGACAAAGAAATAGAGAAATGAAAAGATATTTTATTCTCATGATATTCTAGATTTGTATAAGCTTTTTGTACCTCTAGTGCAATCTAAGCACCTCCTTATACAGGCTCATGGTTATAATAGAGGATTAAATTACATTAATAATATCAATAAATCCAATGGTTACAAAGATTAATTCCATTAGTTATTACAAAATTAAATCCAACACTACTATAGAAGTTATAAAATCCTTATAATGAATTAAAAGTTATGATGATATTCAAATACATTTATAACAATATTGACTTTGTAACCAACATTTTATTTATATGTTGTAAATATAATTTAATACCCTTATTATGACCATGAGCCTATATAGAGAGGTGTTTGAGTTGTAAATAATACACAAGATGTATACAAATCTAACATAAGTTGCTAAATCAATATTTGAATAAAATATCTATCACATTTCTCTATTTCTTCTTTCAAGCATGTCTCATTTGTATTTGTTTATTTGTAATAGTTTTTTATTTATTTCATAACATTTTTGTAATTTTAAAGAAGTTGGATGAGACTAACTTTAAAAAAAAAAAAAAAATTCACGAAAACGTTTTTTTAAAAAGTATTTTTGTGAAAATACTTTTAAGTCTAAAAGCAATTTGTAAACGCTCGACCAAAAAAGCAAACCTATATAACAAAATATAAGGTAGTCAATATAATGCACATATCAGTATTGCCTAAACTCATATAGCACCATTAATTATTTCTACTTTGAGTAAATCTTTTAGAAGTCCATTTATCTTTTGTGTTTGGATTGACTTTAACGCTTTCCTATTGCATTCTTTTCTCCAATGGGTCCAGCAGATTGACCTAACTATCACCTAAAAATTGAATTGTTGTTGGCTGTGACTATTGCTTTTAAATACCGAACCTATTTGTGGCCGGTGTGTTCAACTACTTTTACAGCCATTTTCCTGAAAAAAAAACTACCTGTTAATCACATTTGAAATTGTAAAAGTAAAAGTAAGAGCACTGCCTTGTGTTCATTTGATTAGGCATTAATTAGAGCACAATCCAATTGAAATATCTATGTTATTTATAAAGTCAAAAATTTTTTATTGACGGTGTGCTATTTTTATCATAATTTTAATAATGTATATATTTTTTTATTTATTAAAAAATTTGATTTTCAACCCAAATTATAAACACTTTTGAGTATTTTTAGAACAATTAAATCTAAATAATTTATATTTTTTAATTTTCACATTTTTCTCTGTATTTGTTTCAACCCACGATCGATAAGACTTAATCATTTTCACACAATCACACCTTTAAAATTAAAATAAAATAAATTTAAATTATAAAATATAATTACATGCAACGCACGTTCACTAGTTATGAATTAAAGCACCACTTTGACATTAAAGAAAATTAATAGACTAGCTAACAATATGTTGTAGCTCAGTTAGTTGAGAAACTAAGTATAAATGAGATTGAGGTCCAGGTCTTGAGTTCGAGCCTAAATGTGTCTCATTTATCCGTCTTTGTTGGAAGGGCCAGCCCAAATGTTTCTATAATCTCCGAGTCCGAAAAGATTATTTTCACCTAAAAAAAATATAACACTTCTCGGGTGCCGCAAAACCGGTAATAAAAAAAATTATATAGACTAGCTACATTATATAAGATACACCAATTTGCAACATTATATCATGGTTAAATACAACTTTAAAACTTATACCCAGCATATTTAATAATTATAATAAGCACAAATTGATTAGAAAAAGAGAGTATATATTTAAAATGATAAAAACTGAGAAATTAAAATTTTCTAAAACAACTAATTACTTGCTAAATACCAATTAAGATAACATTGGACATCTTATAGGATAGGGTTGGTGCAATGGACATCAATTTAAGTTTTTGAGTTCAATTTATGATGACACTTTATTTCTCCTTTTTTATTTTGAGAGTAATGATAACATAAATGTAAACATAGATAACTCCATTTTCAAACTTCCCCATTTTCCGATTTTAATGGTAGAATGATATATTTAAAGTTGACAAAAAGCCCATTTATTAATTGTATTATCTTTATCTTCATTCAATTCATTTTTATTAGATAGCAGTTATTTACCAATCATAAGCAATATTATTACATGATAATATTTATTAAATGGAAAATAACAACACCCATAAGCATAAGAAAAAAAAAAAACCCAAAATCACTCAAATCCATTATTTGAATTTGAAAACCAATTAAATAAGGACACGTATGCACATCACATTGAAATGAATCTGAGTACAGCTGTTCAAACACAGCGCATTTTACATCTATATCAAATTAATTATTTCCGACAGCGCAGGTTCCAAAAACAAATACAAGAAAAAGACAATCGAGTCCTTCCTGCACCCCACGTGCGTAGCACACCACGTGATCACAAGTCCCAAATACAGACCACCACATCATCACAAGATTGTTGTTGTTGTCGATAAGAAATCAGGACCGTTGGTGACATCTTCTACGTTAGAAACTCAATACGCGTCACTGCATCACCATCGTCCGTAACACACCACAGACTCACAGGATCATATCTAAGATTGCTAAAAAGAAAGAGAGAAAAAAAAAATAAAAATTGTAAAATCGAAGATCAATCAAAGCGCTCGTGTCAAAAATGTGGGCCCCACCGAAAGAAGTTCCGTTGAGCCACCAAATAACGCCACGTCACTCTCTCTCTCTTTCTTTCTCAATTCTTTTAAGTCGTTTTGTCTTCTTCTCTCCTCGTTTCACGTGACCTTTTCTCTTCTCTGCAAATCCGAGAACAAAAGAGCCAAGTTGTGAACAAAGAAACAAACACAGTTACTCATATTTTCTCTTTCCGATCAGATCAGAGATTATTATTAGATCACAACAATCTATCTTCATTAATGATCACTTGTCCATGCCTCCTGTTCCTACGCCGCCGCTGCACCGGATAACTCCCTCCGCCGTCGCCGTCGCCGTCGCCGTCGCCATCGCCGTCGTCACCATTTTCCGGCCACTTCTCCATGTATCAGCAGTAGCTCATGTCTGTTCTACTACTGCTAGTACTACTACTACTTCATGTTCCTCTGTTTCTCTTCTTTCTTACCCATTCTCACAGGTGCCCGGCTGTGGCCACCCGGCGTTCCAGATCCGGTGTTCAGCGTCGCACTGGATCATCTCCATCAACAACATCTCCTTCACAATCAAAGAACGCAAACCCAACTCCACTTTTCTGTTCATCTCTCCTGTTCCAAATTACCAGAGATCTGATCGTTCTTTCTGTTCTTCTCCCATTTCTACTCTTATTCCTAATCGTTCTATCGATCTCTCTGGATCACCATTTCGGTTTCCTCACAGTTTGTGCTCTCGGTTCTCCGTAGTTCGCCCGTGCCCGCATTCAAACGCGCCGAATTGTAGCGTCTGTAACTGGGAATGCGAGTTAGTCGACAGTCCTGTTCGATTGCTTCAAGGTTGCGAGACTAATCGCCGGGAAGACTCGGAACAAGGGTGCAAAGAAGACGTTTTGGATTATTTAGAGAGTTTTCTTAAACTTGGGTTTCCGGTTGAATGGAGTGAAGATCGAGACAGTTATTTCTCAAATTGCAGAGCTTGTCAGGCCAGTAATGGCGTTTGCGGGTTCAATTCGTCCGATCCAAAAACGCAATTTCTTTGCTTTCGCTCTCAATCTCATGAGCAATCTCGTCTCCCACCACCGCGAAATATCAAACCCACCTCGAATTTGATCGTTCTTTTGTGTACCCTTTTCATATTATCCTGTCTTCTGGTGGTAATTGCGGTAGCAACGTTGATCTGGAGATGCAGAGGCATAAAAGCTTCACCAAACGAAGAAGAAGAAGGAGAAGATCCAACGATCATGTTCCTCCGCCACCGCTCTGCCGATCTCCTCCCACCCGTTTTCACATTCGAAGAGCTCGAATCGTCCACCAATCGCTTCGACCCGAGACGCAAAATCGGCGACGGCGGCTTCGGCTCGGTCTACCTCGGCCAACTTTACGACGGCAGCGTCGTCGCCGTGAAACGCCTCCACCGCCGCCCACAACCCGCCTCCAACAAATCCTTCTGCAACGAAATTCTGATCCTTTCATCCATAGATCACCCGAACCTCGTCAAGCTTCACGGGTACTGTAGCGACCCGAGAGCGCTTCTTCTCGTCTACGACTACGTCCCAAACGGAACACTCGCGGATCATCTTCACGGGTCCAAGACTCGAAAAGGGTCGCTAACATGGCAAGTTAGAGTCGAAGTTGCTTTACAAACGGCCTTGGCGATCGAATATCTTCACTTCTCCGTCGTACCAGCGATCGTTCACCGAGACATCACGTCGTCAAACATATTCGTCGACAAAGACATGAGAATCAAACTCGGCGATTTCGGGCTCTCCCGGCTTCTGATATTCGGACCTGAATCTTCATCGGGTTCGGGTTCATTAGGTTCGGGTTCGGATTGTATATGGACCGGGCCGCAAGGGACACCGGGTTATCTCGACCCGGATTATCACCGGTCGTTCCGGTTGACGGAGAAGAGCGACGTGTACAGCTTTGGCGTAGTGATGTTCGAGCTGATATCGGGGATGAAAGCGGTGGATGTGAGGAGGGAGAAGAGGGAGGTTGGGTTGGCTGATCTGGTGGTCTCGAAGATACAGTTGGGTTCGTTGCATCAGGTTGTGGACCCGGCTGTAGTGGTTGTTGATGGAGAAGGAGGTGGTGGTGGTGGTGGTGGTAGTGATGCGATTGGGACCGTTGACGCGATGGCAGAACTGGCGTTTCGGTGCGTGGCGGCTGATAAGGATGATCGGCCGGACGCTAAGGAAGTTGTGGCCGAGTTGAAACGGATCAGGAGCCGTACGCGTGGTGGGCCCAGGGCTTCGAATTCTAGTGATGCGTGCAACAACTATTAGATTTTCTAGATTTTCTTTGGGATACTGTAAATTTCGGCACTTGGGAAGAAAAGTCAATTTGAATTTTGGTGCGGCCCGTCATCGAGGCTGCTTGAATTTGCTTGGATATATAATTTACCAGCTAGTTGATTCCACGTGTTATCCTAGTTAATGCAAATAGCCAAAAAAAAGAAAAGAAAAGAAAAGAAAAAGATAATAATAATAACAACAATAAGATTATAGAAAATGTCACAATTAAAATCTTATACTAATATATTAATTTTGAACATTGTACGGAACAAACGTGTAAGGGCTAAGAAGTATATATTAACTAAACTCAACAGTATACTCCCTTGTTGAATATCAAGACATACCAATCTAGCCTACCCTGACTATACACTTAATTACATCAACCTATGTTTATGCCATTTACTTATGGTATTAATTTACAGACTATGGTGCTATTTACATAAATTGTATAACAAGAGTTTATAGTTCATGGAACAACCGAATACATCAAATGTTTTGGGACTCAGCTACTCTAGACACACCCTTTCTTTTCCTGTTTGAAAAGCCGAGTGAATAAATCTCACAATTAATATTATATATGCATTAAGTAAAACACAAGGTTTCATTTCATGCACCCAAACATCCACGAATGCATTTTCAACATGTAATTAATTATATGCAATGCATTAAGACAAGCTCATTTACATATAATATCCAATGCAAGGTTCAAAGCATGATCATCACCATCTCCCCAAATGCCCACTGCTAACCCTTTGGGTTAAGCTACTTAGAGTATAGCTAATCTGAAACGTAGTATACGCGAACTAGTACCACTATATCAAATTGGGTTTCTGATAAGCAAGAAAGTCCTCAAATTTCTTTTGGGCCAAAGCTTTCTCTTTCATTTGAA
Source organism: Paratinospora sagittata (assembly GCA_035771175.1). Lineage (NCBI taxonomy): Eukaryota > Viridiplantae > Streptophyta > Magnoliopsida > Ranunculales > Menispermaceae > Paratinospora > Paratinospora sagittata. The sequence continues at coordinate 28,570,140 of CM069592.1, forward strand.
AATAGGGCAAATATAAGAGCAAGGCGGAAACTATAGCAAATGAGTTAGAAATGAAGTTGGAAATGTCTCTTCGAGCTATTTTTATTGATAAATGACATGAACGGTGAAAATATATCAACCCTTTAGGATAAAAAATGACTTAGTGTATCTGAACCAAAGCGAATTTGTATACCTTTAGTTTAATCAAGTAACTTTGACATCTTCAACCTATCGAAACTTGAAAATAAAACTTCAAACAATAGAAAAACTCTTAGAATCAAGACCTTACTTATCATGTTTAACTATGTTTTGTAGGCTTGACTAGCCTAAAACTCTAATAAAAGAAAACTAGCTCTACAAACCTAATTTCACAAATGTCAAAAAAAAAAAAAAAACCTAATTTCACTAAAGTGACCTAAATGAAAGTATAACTAATTAAAATAAATCTAAAAATCCTATATATAGGCATTTAGGTTTCGTGTGACATCCAATTTAAAAATAGTTTTCAAAACATTGGAATATGATCTCATTTTTTGGTTGTTTATAGTATTCAAAAATATGTTTGATAGCATATTCAGAAATTGTTTTCAGAATTTGAAAACAATAAACAAAAAAAATGATTGGTTAAGTTTATTTGAAAGCAAGAAATAACACATAAACTAAGAAAAAAAGCAAGCTAATGTGAGTCTCATCACTTTCTACTTTTCACAAATCAACCAAAGAAAAACTCACCAAACAAATTTTATATGTTTTTAGAAAACAAGTTATTTATTTATTTATTCTTAAAAACAATTTTTTACTCTTACTATACCAAACAAGTTTTCTTCAACTTTTTGTACTTTTTTCTTTTTAAATACAAAACAAAAAAAAAAGAATTTAAATACATACCAAACACAGCCTTATTAAACCTATTTTGAAGTGAAGGTTGACACTAAAAGGGCTAAAATTAACTTAAACAACTTCTTACCTAAACTAGCACTATAGAGCACATTTAACTGAACTTAATTAGCTTATATTTAAAACTTAATTTTTGATTTAACTAATCTATTTTGATACTTTATTTTATTTATATAATTTTCCTAAAAGTTCATATGTTAAATCCTCATTCATGACTATTTCTTACAGGCACCCCCATCCCCCCCTATATATATATATATATATATATATATTTTAATTTTCAATTATAAAATGCTATTTTGGGGGTAAAAATAGATACTTTTATAAATTTATAAAGTGCAAGTTACTCCACCTCCGAGTACTAATGTCAACTTCTTGTAGGATTCTATTGACATAAAACTAGGTATTGGGTGTCAAGCTGTTCCTAATGATTATATATTGAGCTAGTTGCAACCTTAGATACTACAAGGTTGAGGGGGTGAGAAATTCTTCATTATTAGGCTTAGAATGGGAATGCATGTAAAAATGGGCTTTGTGATGAGAATTATTTATGAAGGAGACAAAAAAGAGGTTAAAAATGAGTTGTTCAAGTGAAAAGATCTAGAAAATGAAGAATGAGAAAAAATGAAAAGAAGCAAAAGAAAAGAAAAGGGAAAACAAAGTTTCTTCAGTACTGTATTAAATGAACAAGTTTGGGGGTGTATTTGGGGTAAGATGCATGAAAATTTGAAATCTTTTTGAGTAATGTTTGGTTTTGGTTGATATGAAAAGTATGGGATGTATGCAAAATTGTTGATGTAACAAAGATGTTTTTGGGTGTATTAAGCTTCATTGTATCTATTTTGACATACCCTTAGACTTAGCCTTACATTACAAGCTATGTAAAGACCTAATTGATCTTGAATGGTGTGAAACCTATATTAGTGGAGAGAAGAGTGAGAATCAAGCATATGAAGCCTAGGTTTTGTTTCATTGAGATTATATTTCTATCTAGCTTGCACAGTCTATAGGATTTATGAGCAGTCATGTGTTTAATTTGAGTACTTGTTTGTCAACTAAGATGGAAAAGAAGGCATGTCTTGTAAGTTGAAATTCTAGACAAAAAAGTTTAAACTCTCAAATTTTTTCTTGTTTTATGTTGAATGAAATGATTGTTATCTTTGAGATTATTAGAATCCATTCCAATTAATCAAATTCTAGTTCATCTTGGAATATGTGAGGAGTTTGTTTGATCAACTTTTATCTTTCTCTTTGCTCGGGACGATCAAAGTCTAAGTTTGGGGGAATTTGATAAGTTGAGTTTTAGCTAGTTCATTTGCATGAATTTTGATAGTTTTTTGGTGCATTAGCTTAGTTTTTAGTTATTTGTGCATGAAATGCATGCTTAGAGGTTTTTAGGCTCATTTAGGTGTTAATTTAGGTTTTTAGATACTTGTCTTTGTGAATAAACTATGGTTGACACATGTTAAGACATACATACTTGTATATAGTTGTTGATAAGTTGATTAGTGTAGATCCCTTATTTGTGAATTTGATAATGTTTTGTAGGAGAATGAAGAGCTTAAAGGAGGTACTAATGAAACCAAAAAGGAGGCCGAGATTGTGTTCAAGTCGAGTGCATGAAGTGATAAAAAAGGGGAGAAAGAAGCATCAAGAATCAGCTAAGTCCAGGAACAAAGGCTTCTGGGCGCCCATCGCGACGCCCAGAAGAGAGAAAAATAATAATAAAAGATTGCAATTAGAGCACCGCGACGCAAAAACTTGATCATGATTTTATTGTATATCGCAGGTGCACGACAGTCAAGTTATAGTAATCCCAATGGTGAATTGAGTATCATATCCACAGGGATAGTCAAATTAAACTATTAAAAATGCCCAAATACTACTAAAGTATTGATTTTATCTAGGCTAACAAAATTGATGATTATTTTGTGCTGGAAATTAAAACGACTGAAATTAATACTAAACTAAACAATTAATTTGAGAATTGGAAGGAAAATCAATGAATTGAAGGCTCTAGAGGATTGAAATCACTAAGTTTTATTTCATGGGTTTCAAAAGATTGTGTTATTGAATTTAATATTGAATTTATAAATCATGAATCCTAACTCAATTAAATCTCTCTCTCGAGTGTAATTTAAAAATCTACACTTAATCTATTAATTCCCTCTCTCGAGTGTAAACTAACAAATCAAGCATGCCTTAAGATTTGTGATTCATGCTATCCGATTTCAAAGGCTTTCGTAGGTCTCTCGACTCAATACTACTAACCTAGGTCACAAATTCCCTGATTTGATTTGATAACACCTCTCTCGAATGTAAGAAATTAAATTTCACTTCATTCAACTAGTGGCCAGCTAATTGAAAGCATTAAGCATATAAAATTGCAAAAAAATTTAGGAATTAATTCAATAACACTAAAATAGATATCACCCCATGAAATCAAACAAAGATCCTTCAAACCTCTAGATTTAGAAATTAGCTCATAATCCAATCAATTAATACAAGAGACCAAAATGGGTAAAAATTAGCTTATATACATCCTAGTTCAAAAAAGACCAAAATGGGTAAAACTTGCATAAGAAATAACGAAATGAACAGTATCAGCGCCGTGACGCATAAAGTTTAAGCGTCAAGGCGCTGCGAGAGGGTTATTGCCCAAGTGTGTAGCGTTGCGGCGCTATAAACTGCGGTGTCACGACACTCCGAGATGTCTTTTTCTCTTTTGCGATTCATGAGTGTAACGCCGCGGGGCTTAGAGAGATCCATTTTTTTGGCTGGCTTTTATCTGGCTTTCTCACTTTTAGGCTTTTTATTATCCTACAAAACGAAGCACAAAAGCACGAGTAAATGAATAACTAAAACAAACTTATAAAACTCATAAAAATTATCTAAATGAACCCACACACTAAATATGAACAATTAATGCAAATATATCTAAAAACTAACTAAATGCACCTAAAAACCTATGAAATTAGCATGTAAAATTTTATCTAAAACTCAACTTATCAAATTTTATGAACATACAACTTTTTGCGGGATAAAAAATAACTGAATATCCTTTACATAGGCTAAGTGTGACGCCCCGAAAATTTTTTCATCTAGCCCATAACCCAATTGCATTTTGCCCAAACTCTATGTGTTGCCTTGATATGTTTGGTGTTTGTTTGATGGTTGTTTAATGTTTGTATATGTGATGTTTGATAATGTATATAAATATGTGCATTATAAATTGTATATTGGTCATGTTAAATTAAAGTATAATGCATATGTTATTATTTATGCATGGGCCCATTAAACCATGAATTGATATGGGTTAGGATTGATTGAATAAAAGGATAAATGAGAATGAAAATTTGGTGTATTAAATGGATTGGACATTTAAAATACATGGAAGCATGAGATTGGTTAAAGTACATGTGATTGGATTTCTCGCGCAGTTTAGATCAAATTAATAGATCTTCTAAATCTACCGTTGGATGGATATGATATTTGGCCATGTGGTTTACAAGTGACCTGGCTGTATTATTAGCAGTGGAGATGTTTAGGGATTAAGTATGTTGTGTGATATAGTCATCTGAGGTCGAGTATTTGCAGTAGGAAAGGAGAAATTGTCTGATTAGAGACTTGTTCATCAAACAGGCTTATCTTTTTGGTCCACCGTTGGATTGAGCTGAGTTTTGGACAGAAGGTTTGTTTCTTAACATAATAAAATCGATACGGTTGATTTTGTGAATACATATTCCTGTTGGTAGATTGATACATCTGAACAGAATATTAAATGAAGAATTGGTAGGATTGCTTGTATTAGACCCAAATTTAGAATATGAACTTAGACCTTTCCAAATAGCTTGCATGTCAACTATGTTGACCTATTTGCCATTGTTGATGAACCCATGATGCAAAATCAGTGATATACATGGCTGAACATGGTGACCTAGTGTAAATCGGCAATATGGCCTAAGTATGGAAAATTTCATATTTTAGGGCTTTTGATGCTTTTGGCCTAGAATCATTGAATTGATGCAACTTATGTTTAATTAAGCATGATTAGGGTTGATTATGCTACTGATTTGGTGGTTGTGACCATATTATGGGTTATGCCTACTTGTGATCAAATGGCCCAATTTGATCATGTTTATGCCTAAGGAATTGAAAATCAGTATTTTTGATTTATAGAATGGTTTATGAATGAGAACTATGCATTAGAGGCCTAAGTCATGTGATTTGAGTTGAATGGTGGGATTAGATGGGATTTAGGCCTATTGTCTATATGTGGGCTGATTTAGGGTTGATGTGTAATGTCTATGTGATTGAGCATAGGAATTGATGTATGGTTGGATATAGACAAATGTTTCAGGACCTTGATTGGGTTGATTCTGTTTGGTGTCCGTGTGTGGTTAGATACTCTCGCGAGGCTTGGTTGTGAGTAGACTTCATTTATGATTATATCTTTTATGTTATCATATCACTTATATATATTGTATGTTGAAAGCATGAATGTGTCCTAATGTTTTGAATGATGCATTGATTTGAGAAAACCTTATGACTTTGGTTGGGCCCATCAATCTCGCTAATAGGGGGACCTAACATTGTCATAGGAGGGTTTTAAAAAGGAAATATTTAGGGATGAGAACGGTACGGTGAAATAGACGTGCACTAGTAACCCCAAATCAACATGATTGGGGATGAGAACGATACGGTGAAATAGACGTGCACTAGTAACCCCAATGCATGTGGAATGTGGATCCAAATTGATAAGCTTTTACTTGCATCGAACTTATTATAAATTCTTGATATCTATATGTTATGAGCTTTTAATCATGCTACACATTGACATGCATACATGATATTTATTGATGAGTATTGATAGCATATTTGAATTCTATTCACTGGGCACCGTTGGCTCACACTCATTTTCCTCTTTCAGGTCCTTCTGTCCCGAATAAGGGCAAAGGAGTAGTCATATCTTGAGGGCCTTGCCGGCGAGAGAATCCAAGGCCTCGATGTGAGTTGAGAGGCATTTTGATTGAACTGTGTTTTAAATTATGATGTATTATATTTTGGACTATGTAATTATAACACTTACCACATTGTAGTATGGGTGAGTTGAGACTTGTTAGATAGACCAAGTGGGCATATGAGGGTTTTTGTACCCATAGTTTTGGACTTTATGTGTATGTCAATCTTGATGGACTGTAGGGATTATGACGGTTTTATTTATGGCAAAGTTTTATGGAGTATCTCTTGTCTTGGATGATTAATACGGTTGGTAGTTTTGTTTAGTACATTTTTATATTATGTCGTTGTTTGGAATAAGGCTCGTAGGGTCTCAACCACCTCACGGAGGTTGAGAAGTGGTTGGAGATGCCTACGCCAGGCGTCCAGCCCCGGTATTCCGCACACCATTCCTTGCGGGGTTGGTGGTCCGGGGTGCAGGGTCGCCACACTAAGGATAAACCATTTGACTCTTTTTAAGATAAAGGGTGAAACTAACTGTGGTTCCAACCTAGGAATCTTTAAGTGAATTAAATTTACTTGATTTGGTTGTTTTAATCTTGAAAAAAACCAACACTCAATTACAAAGTTACAATTAAAAGATTGGTTCTATAAGAATAGAACACTTACAATGAAGCTCATACAAATTTAAATGTAAGATATGAAATATTGAAGTCCAAGAGAGAGAGAGATTACTTAGAACCTTTACCTTTCTATGATGCAATATTGCTTTAATGAGAACTTTTGAAAACATGAGTGACAATCTTTGAAAACAATTGAAAATCGCATTTTGAAAGTGTTTCACCGATCAATCACAGCTTCCGGGTACTTTGAAAATGAGAAGAGAAATATTTTAAGTATAACACTCATTCTCTCATTTTGAAATCACAAAGAAAACCAGAAAACCTAGAAAGACAAGAAAATGTGATTGAATCTTTGTTTTTGCTCTCTCTCAAGTGTAAAATGGCTAGAGCTGGTGTATAAATGGATTGAGAACAAGAGCTAGCCATTACACTTAGAAATATGGTCGTTGGAGTGCTAAGAATTTAAAGAATTTGACTGTTGGAATTCTGCAGACTTCAAGGAATGCACTTCTCTTCCAAGGAGTACGCTTCTTTGAACATAATAGAGCGGCCATTTCTCTCAGTTAGACAAGGAGCGCGCTCCTAAGCATGAGGAGCGCGCTGGTCTGACGTTTAATACTAAAAAGTGATTTTTCTTTGAAAATTCATTGCACAAACTTGTTCAAATCAATTCAAACACTTTTGAACATCAAATTAAAGGTTTGAAAAAACTTGAAATCATTTTCCAATGAAGATAAAACATGATTGAAATCATTGAGAACATTTTTAAAAGGTATTCAAGGATTATGTTCATTTGGAACATGAAAACTAAGTTTGCAAGCATTTGAATACACATAAAAATAGTTTAAAGATGTTTTGCTTTTCAAAAGAAACCACAATCAATGGAAAACACTTGCAAAGAGAAATCTTATGAAATCATATGCATGCATGATTTGAAAAGGTTGAGCAATAGAGAATAAAGAAAGTACATCATAATTCTAGGCTTACAACACTCTCTCATTCTTACTTTCACTCTTCTTGAGATCTTCAAGCTTTGTAGATGACGTCAATCCTTGGAAGAGTCTATGAATTTGAATTGAGCTTTAAGTCTATCTTTGATCTTTTATTTCTTCTTCGTTTTGTTTAAGGTGTTGAAATGCACTCATTAGTTCAAATACTAGCATCAAATGGTATATTGTTTGTTAGCATCATAACACTCAGGAGAATACTAAGTGGAAAACCATTTAGGCCAACAGGTGCCACCGAGCGGATCAGAGGATGACTTGTTCAAAGCAAGATAAGCAGATGATGAAGACCATAGATAACTTCAGGTCGGTCCTACCGACCTGTTATTGACTGAGTTGTACCCATTGGAGAAACGATTCACGCCAAGAAACGCAAAGTCCCCAGAGATAGGTATGTCGAGCTTTTGAAGAACATAAAAGGCAAAACGCAGTTCGTGTTGAATCGCGCGGGGTCTACTACAAGGTATCAGGAATACTACACGTATGTCACGACAAAACATACGCCTACCAGGAGTGTTGAACGTATGTCATGGCAAGACATATGCTTACCAGAAATGTTACACATATATCACGACAGGACATACGCCTACCACTTCTGGGCAAAGACCCCTACCTCTATAAATACTATACCCCTCTCATTAGCAAGGTAAGCAATTCACTACTTTAGTAATTGTAATTCTACTACCCAACTCAGCTCTGATTTAACTTAGGCATCAGAGGGTCTTTGGTCGGCACCACACTGGTGCTCCTTACTATAGCTTATTTTTCCCTTTCTTTCACTCCTAGGTCTGAGTTACCAAGTAGGCGAGTCACCACCTTGGCGGGTTCCAGCTCAGTACGTTCCTTCCACTTAATCATTCTTTGGTGTTGGTCAAATCTTGCACCAACATTTGGCGTTGTCTGTGAGGACAACATTTTTTAGCCTAGATCAACTTTGTCACTATGAGCCAAAAGTCAGAACACCTAATCGATGTGGAACCAACTGCCTCACCTATCGCACCTCGAAACAAGAGAAGTTGACCACCGAAAAACTAGTTGAAAAGCTCAGCCAAGAAGTAGAAGTCTTCTGCCCTGAGTGCCATAGAAAGAAATCTCGAGAAGATGTCCCGGGTAGTCCTGAAACAATAACAACTACTTAGAGAGGTGTTTTCCCTCCAACCACTCCAAGACCTCTAACCATGGAAGGAAGAATGAAGCAGGTGTCGGAGTGTAAATTCCAAGAAGAAGACAACCTGTAGCTAGGATCGACCGAGCTCTAACCACAAATCTCTGTCTGCCTGGGACTTACGCCACTCCTTGGAAGTTAAAGGGAGTTAGAGCTCGACATCTTCCCACCATAGGTCGGTACCTGCGAGGAAGACTGATGCAAAGAGATGTACCCCAGCTAGGTCGATATCCAGAAGGTCCTTCAGATCTGGACCTATCAACTTAACCTGGTCAAGCAGAGGATACCCTATCAGGCACTATAAAGAATATAAAGAGTTCCCATCTTCGTTCGTGGACGAGATTCTTCGACATCCCCTTTCGAAGAATGTTAAGACCGCAGACGTGGGTCTATTCGACGGAAAAGGAAATCCCTGAGACCACATCAAGAACTTCAAGTCTTGGATGGACTTCAAAGGGTATGATGACCCAACTATGTGCATAGGGTTCCGAATAACCCTCAAGGGCCTAGCTTAAAAGTGGTACCGAAAGCTCTGACGAGGTTCGATCTGCTCTTTCAGCCCTCTGCTACAAGTTTTTGGAGCACTTTGTAGGGCGAGAAGAATGAGAGAAGTCAATGAACAACCTTCTAGCCATCAGACAGAGACCGGGAGAAGTCCTTAAAGACTACCTGGATCGGTTCGACAATAAGGCAATGCAGGTTGACAATTTCGACGACCATGCTGCTCTTCTCACTTGTGAAGCAGGTCTCTGAGCTGGTAAGTTCTACTACTCGTTAGGGAAGAAAAAAGCTCGGACCTATAAGGAATTTTGTGTCTGGCTATGAAATACATCAATGCTGATGAACAAAACGAGGCTAAGCGAGTGGATGAGAGGCTCATCAAGGGGTCCAAGCAGGGCAAGAAGAGAAAAAAAGACGAACGGGAGGAGCCATAGGAAGATTATTTCGGCGACAAGAGGTATGATTCTGATCGGCGAGATCAAAGGAATAACAAGACACCAAAGAGTGTGCACACCACCTACACACCTCTGAACACATCCTGAGAGCAGGGGTTGCTGGAGATCCATAACCAAGATTATGTACGTTGGTTGAAGAAGTTACAATCACCCGCAGGACAAAGAGATTAGAAGAAATATTGTCGGTACCACCGGGAGCATGGTCATAATACCGACCAGTGTTATAACTTGAAAGACGAGATCGAGACGCTGATCCGTAAGGGTCACCTGAAAGAATTCATTGACGACTCCGAGTAGAAGTGAGGTGAAGCTCAGGAGAAAGACAAAACTGAACCAATTAGAGAGATCAGAACCATCTTCGGTGGAGATTTGATCGGATCATCAAATCGAGCCAGGAAGGCTTATGTCTAAGAAGCCAAGTCGGAGGTCATGAACCTCGGCTCTCGACATTAGAAGCAGAAGCAAAGCAAGTTCGAATTCACTTTCACAGAGGAAGAAGTGCAGGGTATCCTCCGTCCACATGCAGACGCCTTGGTAGTAGCCATGACTGTGGCCAACTACAAGTTTTATTGGATGTTGGTTAACAACGGAAGCTAGATCGATATCCTCTACTGGTCAGCTTTAGAGAAGTTAAGACTGACCAAATAGTAGCTCAGCCCTGTGGGTGTGTCACTCATCAGATTCACCGGAGACGAGATCATGCTGGAAGGCAGCATAACTCTACCAGTAACAACCGGATATTTAGAACACAAGGTCACAGTTATGACCAGTTTCTTGGTAGTCAAGTGCCCTACAGCCTACAACGCCATCATAGGTCAACCACTCCTCAATAACCTCATGGCTGTGGTTTCTGTTGGCCAAGGTACACGTCCAAAAGGGAGGTAAATTGGATGGTTGGAAGTTTTTCACCTTTCAAAACTTTAAGTAAATGCAAGCAAGTAAATATAATGGCACAGCACAAAGAACACATGATTTAACGTGGTTTGGTACCAACAACCTACGTTCACGACTCGATCTCCCTGATCAAGATTTTCCAAAACCTCCCACTAAGGATCCTACCTCATGGGTGAGAATTAAATCGATTACAACCACTCACTTCACGGGTGTGAGCTACCGTTACAAGAGCCTAATCACATAGCTTTCAACTCTCAAGTAACAACTGGCACTTTACAAAAATCAAAGGTTGGAATGAGTACAAATTTGAAGTTGTTCTTCTTACCAAGAACACTTCTACTTGCACACACTGAGTGTTGATCACCTCTAGAAATCTCAGCAAGATAAAAAAGGTTAAAGCACAGTTGAAAAGAGGGAAACCTTCACAATGGAGTTTCTGAAAAAACTATTTTGAGCAAAATAAGATGCAAATTGTTTTTGAGCACTTAGATCTTTTGGAGAACACTTTCAAAATATAAGAAACTCTTTCTTTCGTTCTCTGTTCTTCTTCTTTCTCTCTTGGTCGTGCTGGTATTGTATATTTTTCAAAATGAGCTAGTGTTCTATTTAAAAACACAAACCATGAACATGCCCATAACTCGGATTTCAATCTCCAAGAATAATGCAAAATAATTAATGTATTTTGAATATAACGGTCTGAATATTCTCTTCAATGTTGTGGGCAAAAGCTGCTTAAAGATTAGGGTGAAAGTGTGAAATATTATAAAAATTGTGCAAGTGGAGCAAACCACGTTTTTGCCCAAAAATTTGTCAAAACTGTTGTTTTGTCTTCACTAGCGCGCTAACCAGTGCGTTCAGGTGAGACTATCACTCGCTAGCATGCTAACCACACCAAGAGTACCATTTCTCCAGATGGTCTCTCTAGCACGAAGGCCATTCTTTTTAGCATGTTGTTAGCGCGCTATAGTTCTTGGCTAGCGCGCTGGAGGCCTTAAAATTTTGATTTTTTATTTTATTAAAAATCCAATCGATCAAAGGCAACTCCATTTCTTAAAAATCATTTTGATACATGATTAAACACTTTTAAATCATTCAAAATGCTTAGAACGCGTTTAAAAACATTCGAAAAACCTTTTTGATAAAATCAAGTTGAAGATCAAAATATTTTCGAAAACTTGAAGAACTTTGAGTATGATCTTGCCGAGATATTCTAAGTGTGATCTTACAATCCTAAGATCAAACTAAGACTCATCACTTGTAGAACTTTGTCGTCATTTCTTGAGCTTGATCTTGAGTTTCTTCTACAGCTTCTATTGATGTGATCTTGATGAATTTTGCTACAACACTTAGAAACAATGTAGTTTTCATTATTAATGTTGTTTGTTATCATCAAAATCCTAATGTGAATAATTCTCAACGTGAGAGCATTCACCGTGAGGGGCTTTGTTCCTTCAGTTTCAACCTACCACGTTACAGTTGAGTTCCTGTTAATCTAATTATCCTCATGCCCCACATATGAGAAAAGATATTTTGATGTTTATGAGCCACATTCTTATATTATCTATATATTGCATATACATTGCATATCTTATTACATGGAGATTCGATCAAGAATCGATGTTGCATGGTGGAAGAGCTATCAAGATCAAATTAAAGACCATAATCGTTCAAAGATAGATTTTATGCTATTAGAATCTGATTAGGTTTGTAGAACCTCTAGTATCACATGGTTCAGCAAGTGTTCAGTTCTTGCATGATTGCATGTTTAATCGATTTGTTTTGAATTGTTTTTGTTTGATTTTTTTGATCACCCATGATGAATTTTCAATGCTTGATTTGATTCAAAAATACTGAGTTTTTAATCTTGTTTAATCGAGTGTTGAAAGTTTGAAAAATGCCAAAAATGCTCTTAAGTGTTCTATCAGGATGCTGACACATTCATCAAGACACTTATACAATGGCTAGTTACTTAAGCAACATGCCAACTAATCACGACGCTCATGAAATGTCAGGACGTTGATAGTGCATAGGTTGAAAATTGTTCTATTCATGTCAGGACGCTACTCAACCAGGAGCGCCCTCATGAAACCAGCCTTATGACCTATCAGGATGTTGATTGAATGTCAGCGTGCTTACTATTTTGTGAGTTTTGAAAAGTTTCAAACCATCCGGACGCTACTAGTATGTCAGCACCCTCAAACACAGAAAATAACAAAAGAGTGTGTGTTGAGTCAAGACGCTCATGGCCTATTAGGACGCTCACACAACGCTGTCAGAACTGTCAAAAAGTTGATAGAAGATGTCAGCCTGTGCTACCATTTTGAATTTGTTATTTTTGTGAAAGCACAGAGGATTCAGGTGCTACTGCATAAACTGAATCATTCCATTTTCATGAAAGGTTTTGACCGTCTGATTTGAAACGAATTTGAGTGCCAAAAATCTTTTTGAAGATCAAATCAAACACAGTCTATATATATGTGGCACATTGAGCCATTGCACATACAAAATACAAAAAAGAAAAATCTTAGCTTAATCTTTGCGCTTTAACTCTTGAAAGTTATACTTCTTTTCACTGCAAAAATCCTTGACCATTTTGCGAAAACTCTGATATAAATTTTTTTTTGTGGATTTGCTAAACTTTAAACTCCAATCTTTTCAAAATCCTTCGGAGAAAGATGAGCTTTGTACCTCTCTATTTTTTAGCTGCACTTCATAACATATCATTACTGGATCTGTGGTAACTGAGGTTCATCCGAAAGCTCTGTAAGTATTTCGTTGATTCTTGGTAAAGGAATCAATACTATACTTGTATTTCAGTTATTAAGTGATTGTGATTGTCACTTGGTTGAGCAAGTGTGCTCGAACTTTGTAAAGGTTGTTCTCAAGCCTGCACGTTGAGAAACTGTAACTGTTTGATTCTCACTCATAAGCGAATCGGATAGTGGAGTTTGGACAAAATCCTATAAATCCTGTGTCGTTATCTTTATTGTTCATTCATTGTTACTTTGTATATCTTGTCATAACCTATTTTATTTCATTCTCTATTTTTTTTAAAAAAAAAGGTATAAACCTGTTAAGTGTCCAATTCACCCCCCTCTTGGACACATCTGGGCCAACAATTGGTATTAGAGCAGGTTACCCATTAAAGTATCTAACCATCTTTGATTGAGTATGGCAGGACAAAGTTCCAAGAATGTTCGAATCGCAGGTGAAGGAAACTCCACCAACATACCACCCTTGTTTAAAGGTGACAACTACCTCCATTGGAAAACCAAAATTTGCTTCTACCTCAAAGCCTAAGACCAGAAATGTGGGACAGTGTGACAAATGGTTGTCCAACACCTATAAACTTAGTTAACAACATTGTTCTCCCTAAGGATATAGATGAGTAGACTGCAAAAGAGAAGAAGAAGGAGTTGCTAAACAATCAGGTCGTGAATATCCTGTTCTGTAGTTTATCCATTGAAGAGTTTAATAGAGTTAGTGCACGTGAAACAATCAAGAAAATATGGGAGAAATTAGAAGTCACCCATAAAGGAACTTTGCAAGTTAAAAAGGCAAAGCTACAAATGTTAGTAGAAAAATATGAGAACTATAAGATGGAAGAAGTCGAAACCATAGCTGAGGCTATTACTCGGTTTACAACAAACTTGAATGAGATGAAAACTTTAGGTAGAAGTTATGACCAAGAAGGGGCTATTACTCGGTTTACAACAAACTTGAATGAGATGAAAACTTTAGGTAGAAGTTATGACCAAGAAGGGGCTGCTAGGAAGTTTTGATAAACTATGTAGTTCATTAATGGTTCATGAGATGAAACTGAAATAAAAGAAATGCCCAACCAAAGTAGAGGCGAAGGAGAAGAAATCCATAGTTCTTAACGTTGAAACCAAATCTGAAAATGATTCAGAGCCTGAGAGTATGGATGAGGACATAGTCATGTTATCTAGAAAGTTCAATAGATTGATTAGAAGAAAGGGAAAAAGTAGCTCAAGCTCAAAATTTTATAAAGGAAAGAGACTTGAAGCAAAACCTGTGGAGTTGGTTTGTTACGGCTCTAACAAACCAAGTCATGTTAGGAGTGAATGTCCAAATAAGCCTAAGAAGAACATCAGCTCAAAGAAGAAAGACAAGAAGGTTCTTAAAGCCACTTGGGATGACACGAGCTCAAGTGAAAGCAATTCAGATTCTGAGCACAAAGCTACACTTTGCCTCATGGCAAATATTGAGGTAACATTTGAACCATTTTGTGAAAATGCTATTCTTGATTCTCATATGCATGATCTTGAACTTAGAATTACTAAAGAGGTCAAGAAAAATGAAAAACTCAAAAAGAGTTTAGAGGAAGCTCTTGAAGAAATAGAATTTCAAAATGAAGAAATAGATGAGTTATCATTAGACAATGAGAAACTCAAAAAAGAGTTAGAAAAACTAAAAAATGAGAATGAAACTCTCAAAAAGAAGAATTAACACCTTAAAAACATTGTGATTAAGTTCACAAATGGTCAAAAATTATTTGACATGATGATAGGATCACAGAGATGTGCCTTTGACAAAGCTAGATTAGGTTATACACATGGGTCAAAGCAAAAAGAGTATAACACTCTACTGACCAAAAGACCTAAATGTCATAGGGAAGGTCATACCATGTTAAGATGTAATGTTATCAATGTAAAGAAAAAGAAATATGCATGAATTGACAAGAATGTTCTTATTGATGCTAACATGCATGGACCCAAAGAAACATGGGTACCAAAATCAAAAGTATTTTATGATGTGTAGATGAGCAAAATTGGGGATATATAGTATCTGGACAGTTGATGCTCAAGGCACATGACTGGTGATATGTCAAAGTTCTTTTCCATTGAAAGAAGAAAAGGCGAAAATGTCACCTTCAGAGACAACAGTAAAGGTGAAATAGCAAGCATCAGAACTATTGGTCATGATTCCTTATCCATTTCTGATGTACTTTATGTAAAAGGACTAAAACATAATCTCTTGAGTATAAGTCAATTATATGACAAGGGTCATGGTATTTCATTTGAAGCAAATAAGTGCATCATTAAGCATGAAGATAATACCATTGCATTCATAGCATCTAGGCATAGAAATGTTTACTGCACAAACCTTGATGATATGGAGAAACAAAATGTTACATGTTTGAGTGCTATATCTTGTGATGATGCATGGCTCTGGCATAGAAGACTAGCTCATGTTAGTATGGAAAAAATATCTAGGATAGTTAAAAATGATCTTGTCAAGGGTATTCTAAATGGAATTTACTCAAAAGACAAGGTGTGTGAGCCATGTCAATTAGGCAAGCACACCAGATCATCATTTAAGATCAAGAGGTATCAATCTACCACTAGAGCTCTCGAATTGATTCACATGGATCTTTTCGGACCTACCAAGACTCGAAGTTTAGGAGGAAAATTATATGTGTATGTAATTGTTGATGACTTTATTAGATACACTTGGGTATTCTTTCTGGCTCATAAGTCTGAAGTGTGTGAATTGTTTATCAAATTTTGTAAAAGAGTTGAAAATGAAAAGGGATACAATATAAACATTGTTAGAAGTAACAGAGGAGGTGAATTTGTTAATAAAAATTTTGAAGAATTTTGTAATAATCAAGGCTATACTCACCATCTGTTAGCCCGTAGAATACCTCAACAAAATGGTGTAGTTCAAAGGCAAAACAAAACTTTGCAGGAAATGTGTAGAACAATGTTTAGTGAATATAATACTGCAAACTATTTTTGGGCAGAAGCTATAAACACTGCATGTTATGTAATGAACAGAATATTGATTAGGAAAAACTTCAACATAACACCATATGAATTATGAAAAGGACGAACACCCAACATCAGTTACTTTCAAGTGTTCGGATGTAAGTGTTTTATCCTAAATGATAAAGATAATTTAGACAAGTTTGAACCTAAATCAGGCATAAGAATATTTTTAGGATATTCTTCTCAAAGTAGAGCTTACAAAGTTTATAACAAAGTTACCAAAACTGTCGAAGAATCCATTCATGTAAACTTTGATGAAAGTAGGAAATGTCTTGGAGAAGGGATTAAGCAAATAAATCTTGATGATAATGATGTTCCCAAGAAAGCTCGAGACATAGAACCAAATCATGAAACACCTTTAGAAGTATCTAAAAACTCTAGATTACTTCAAGGCCACCCCAATGAGCAAATACTAGGAGATCCAACTAAGGGTGGATCCACTAGAGCTTCAATTCACAGAGATCAAGAGTTTGTTACTTTTGTATCTCAGATTGAACCAGCAAAATTGGATGATGCATTGAAAGATGAGAATTGGATTTTTGCTATGCAAGAAGAGCTAAGACATTTTGTGAGGAACAAAATATGAGAATTAGTTCCTAGACCATCTCATCAATCAATCATAAGAACCAAATGGGTTTTTAGGAACAAAAAGAATGAACAAGGAATCATAGTCCGTAATAAGGCTAGATTGGTTGCACAAGGGTACAACCAAGAAGAAGGCATAGACTTTGAGCCCCAATAGCGAGAATAGAGGCAATAAGGATGCTACTTGCGTATGCTTGTTACAAAGATTTTCCCCTATACCAAATGGATGTAAAGAGTGCATTTCTAACTTGTTACATCAATGAAGAAGTATATGTGAAACAACCTCCAGGATTTGAAGATGCTCAAAACCCAGAATGTATGTTCAAACTCCACAAAGCCTTATAAGGATTAAGACAGGCTCCAAAGCTTGGTATGATAGACTAAGTTCATTTCTTTTAGATCATAAATTTCAAATAGGAAACTTGATCCTACCTTGTTTATCAAACACCATGATGATAATATGCTTATTGTTCAAATATATGTGGATGATATCATATTTGGTTTATTAAACAATGAATTGTGTGATGAGTTTTCAAAGATAATGCAAAAGGAATTTGAAATGAGTATGATGGGAGAACTTACGTACTTTTTAGGCTTGCAAATTAAGCAAATGTCAAATGGCACATTTATAAGCCAACAAAGTATGCTAAGGAAATGATCAAAAAGTTTTAAATGAATAGTTTGAAATCGATAGATACTCCCTGTAACTCAGCAATCAAACTAGATAAAGATGAAAAAAGGAAATCAATTTATCCAAAACTTTATAGAAGTATGATTGAAAGTTTATTGTACCTCACAACAAGTAGACCTGATATTATGTTCAGTGTTTGTCTATGTGCAAGATTTCAATCAAAACCTAAAGAATCTCAATTAAAATGTGTCAAACGAATCTTTAGATACATTAATGGAACAACTGATCTTGAAATTTGGTATTCCAAAGGTATGTCATTTGAACCAAAAAGTTATGTGGACTCTGACTATGCCGGAAGTCTAACTGATCAATAAAGTGCCTCTAGATTTTGTCACTTTCTCAAAAATTCTTTAATTTCCTGGTTTTGCAAGAAGCAATACTCAGTGGCACTATCCACAGTTGAAGTAGAATATGTTGCAGCTGGAAGTTGTTATTCTCAGGTTTTGTATATGAAACAACAACTTCAGGATTATCAATTTTTTGTTGAATGTGTTGAAATTTTATGTGATAATACTAGTGCTATTAACATATCAAAGAATCTTGTATTGCACTCCCGAACTAAACACATTCAAATAAGACATCATTTCTTAAGGGATCACATGCAAAATGGTGATGTTAAATTGACTCACATTGGCACAAAAGAACAGCTGGCTGATATTTTCACTAAAGCCTTCCCTAAGGACCAGTTTGTTTGCACCAGAAGAGAGCTTGGAATGTTCTCTGAATCGGACTTATGAAATTTTGATGCTTACCTCATTAAGGGGGCGGAGTACTTCAGGATACTTCACTCTTTTTGATGTTTTCGAAAGGGGGAGAAATAATATCTTCATAAGCATCATGATTATCCATGAAGTCAGAGAGAGAATATGAGAATATGTTTCCTTGGTACAAAACTCTTATCTTATGAAAAAACGTTGCATGACATTTTACTCATTGTAGGTTCATGCATTTATATCGCATTCAAATCATTTTTAATTTGCTTCAAAGCCTACAGTGATGTGTTTGAAATCAAGAAAAAGGAGGAGATTGTTAATCCAATTATCCTCATGCCCCGTATATGAGAAAATATATTTTGATGATTACAAACCACGTTCTTATATTATCTATATATTGCATATCTTATTGCATGGAGATTCGATTAAGATTCGATGATGCATGTGGAAGAGCTATCAAGGTCAAATTGAAGACCACAATCGTTCGAAGATAGATTTTATGCTATTAGAATCTGATTAGGTTTGTAGAACCTCTAGTGTCACATGATTCAACAAGTGTTCATGTTCTTGCATGATTGCATGTTTAATTGATTTGTTTTGGAGTGTTTTCGTTTGATTTTTCGATTACTCATGATGAATTTTCAATGATTGATTTAATCCAAAAATATCAAATTTTTAATCTTGTTTGATCGAGTGTTGAAAGTCTAAAAAATGCCAAAAATGTTCTTAAGTGTTCTATCAAGACGCTAACACGTTTATCAGGACGCTCATACAATGGCTAGTTACTTAAGCAACATGCCAACTAGTCAGGACGCTGATAGTGCATAGGTTGGAAACTGTTCTATTCATATCATGACGCTACTCAACAAGGAGTGCCCTCATGAAACTAGCCTTATGAACTATCAGGATGTTGATTGAATGTCAACGCACTTACTATTTTCTGAGTTTTGAAAAGTTTCAAACCATCAGGACGTTACTAGTATGTCAGCACCGTCAAAGACAGAAAATGACAAAAGAGTGTGTGTTGAGTCAAGACACTTATGGCCTATCAGGACGCTCACACAACACTGTCAAAAAGTTGATAGAAGATGTCAGCCTGTGCTACCGTTCTGAATTTGTTATTTTCGTGAAAGCACAAAGGATTCAGGTGCTACTGCATAAACTGAAACATTCCATTTTCATGAAAGGTTTTGACAGTTTGATTTGAAACGAATTTGAGAGCCAAAAATCTTTTTGAAGATCAAATCAAACACAATTTATATATATGTGGCACATTCAGCCGTTGCACATACATAATACAAAAAAGAAAAATCTTAGCTTAATTTTTGCACTTTAACTCTTGAAAGTTATACTTCTTTTCACTACAAAAATTCTTGATCATTTTGCAAAACTCTGATATAGTTTTTTTTTTGTGGATTTTCTAAACTTTAAACTCCAATCTTTTCCAAATCCATCAAAGAAAGAGGAGCTTTGAACCTCTCTGTTTTTTAGCTACACTTCATAGCATATCATTACTTAATTTGTGGTAACTGAGGTTCATCCGAAAGCTCTGTAAGTATTTCGTTGATTCTTGGTAAAGGAATCAAAACTATACTTGTATTTCAGTTATTAAGTGACGGTGATTGTTACTTGGTTGAGCAAGTGTGCTCAAACTTTGTAAAGGTTGTTCTCAAGCCTGCAAGTTGAGAAACTGTAACGGTTTGATTCTCACTCGAAACAGATTCGGATAGTGGAGTTTGGACAAAATCCTAATTGAAGAGGTTAGGTAGTGGACGTAGGCGCGGTCAAACCACTATAAATCCTGTGTTGCTATCTTTATTGTTCATCCACTATTACTTTGTATATCTTGTCATAACCTACTTTATTTCATTCTCTATTTTTTTTTTTTAGAAAAAGATATAAACCTGTTAAGTGTGTTTTTCCATAGAAAGAAACGTGTTTCCATGTGTTTTGGCCGAAACTGAGATTTCAAGTAAAAAAGAATTTCCTCAGACAAAAATGTGTTTCCTTGTGTACCAACAAAATGCAGATTTTGTCAGATTCAGCTAGAAACGTGTTTTTCCTCAAGAAACGTGGTTTTTAATTTTTTTTTAAGTATTTTTTTATAAATATGTGTCTTAGCTCATTGTGAGCAACTTTTGCAAAATCTTTTAAAACTTGTGCTTTTATTTTGTTATCCTCATTTTCAAAACAAAATCAAGTTTCTTCAAAAATTATTTTGAAAGAAAAAAGTTTTACAAATTGTTTTTCTTACTTTGTGAAATCTCCTGATCTTTTAATCTTTCTTTCTTGAGAAAAATTATACTTAGAGATTTCTTGTTTTTTTTAGAAACATATTCTTGATTTGAAGCATTTTGCTTCTCTCTCTGTTTTGGGTTTTCTCTTCAAGCTCCAATTTGAAATCTTCTTTTGAGAGAAACCTCATACACTCTTAGGGAAATGAATGCTTGATTTCTAAATCTAGAATTCCCTAAGTTTAAGTGTTTTTGTGAGAAAATGAGAGAATGAACTTTAAACTCTATCTTCCACGTCTTCTCATTTTCAAAAACATATAGAGAGAGCATTTGAATAACAAAAATCATCTTGGTGATTTTGGAGCTTCAACTTTTGCATCAATCATGCACATTTTTCAACATCATTCAAATGGGCAATATGGATACATGAAAGGTGTACGGTTGTAAGTTTTCTCAATCCATGAGCTTTATTTTCATATCTTGTATTGATTGAAATTGTTATATCTTGAGCTTCACTGTAATATTTGTAATTAGAGTTTTCGTTTGTTTTAATATTGAAACAACCAAGTCAAGTGAATTTGATTAACTTAAGATTCCTAGGTTGGAATCAAGGTAGTTTCACCCTTTCTCTTAAAAAGAGTCAAGTGGTTCATCTTTAGCCCGGTAAAAAGACTTTCCGCAAAAGGAAGTAATCGGTTCATCCTTAGCCCATAAAAGGATAGGTTTATCTTAAACCTGTAAAAATGCATTTGTAACGGTTTGATTCACACTTGGTAAGTGAATCTGAAATAGTGGAATCCTTGAGAGGTTTTCTCTAAGCGTGGATGTTAGAAATTGGATTTTCAAACCATGTAAAAATCTTGTGTCTTTGCATTTAAATTTTTATATTTATCTCTTGCATAAGATATATTTGAACAAATGCCTTAACCAATTTAAAGATAACATTAGAAAATTTAAAATTAACTTAATTGGTCGAAACACCGAATTCACCCCTTCCCCCCCCTCCCCCCCCCTCTTGGGTGACTTACATACAAGAGGAGGTACATATTAGAGAGCTACAATACCCAAATTGGCTTGCCAACATGGTTATGGTCAAGAAGTCGAACGAGAAGTAGAGGACCTGCGTGGATTTCACAGATCTGAGCAAAGCATGTCCAAAAGACAGCTTCCCCTTGCCATGGATCGACCAGCTAGTAGATGCAATAGCTGGTCATGAGTTGTTGAGTTTTATGGATGCCTATTCAAGGTACAACCAGATTGTGATGAGCTCCAACGATGAGGTATTTTTTTTTCATAATATACATATGTAAATATGATCTAGCAACTATAAAATATGCAAGCAAAATGATCATATAAATATCAATGTAGTATGTGTTACATAATTTTGATTCAAGCAAATTTTGAACCTTTCAAAAATCATATTTTGATCGAGCATTTTGAATCCTTAAAGGATTTTCATAAATACATATCATCTTCCATGGATTTAGTTATTTCCTTAAATATTTTCATATAAATAATCATTTATATCCAAAATAATTTACGCTTCATGCGTTTGAACTCCATTCAAAATATCTCTCGTTCGCGAGTTGAGCTCTACATAAATTACACTTTTTTGCATTTAATGTCGACATTTTTTTTTCACAATTTGTAGAGCGGGATCCCCATTATTGAAAATATCAATGGACACATAAAATATTAATTGAAATATCAGGAGCAATATTATTTTCATCCCATGTCTCTCATATATATATATATATGGAACTTTATGAGATTTCTTTATATAATTTGTATTTCTCTTTAAGAAATATTAATTCTTTAGATTCACATGTCTTCAAGACATACTAATGTCCCTTTATTGGACATTTATATCAATTTATTACTCTTCAATGAATATTTATTTCTCAATTTATTCCTTTCCAAGGAATATTTAATCCTCAATCCATACATCTCCATGAGACATTTATTTCTCAATATTTTATTCCTCTTTAGGAATATTTTGTTCATATCTTCCTCTTGTAGGAAGTTGTGTCCTTTGATTTGATTTGATCAATCAATCACAAATTGGACGTGTCACATATTCATGTGTTAACACTAATAATTTGTCCTACAATGACCTAATTAAAGAATACATCAAGTAGCTGATTGACAATTCTTCTGCATATAATTAATTAGAGGTGTAATCGGGTTGGGTTTGACCGAAAACCCAACCCGACCTGATCATGTCAGGTGGCATCAAACCCCGTGCCACCCAACTTCCATCTAGAAAAGGGCTCAACCCGACCGACCAAATATAGGATCAGATCGGTCGGGTGGGTCGGATTTTTAAAAATCAAAATAGAGAACGCCATTGACAAAGAAAATGAGATAAGGAGGCGTTGCTTGGAGAGAGAAAAGAATAAGGCAACGCCACTTCCCACTCACATTCCATTCTGCTTTCTTTTCTCAGCCACTTCCCCCTTCTGTAAATCTTCGACCATTTGCGTAACCTTTAATTCTAAAGTTGCGCTTCAATTGCTTTATCGGTAAACAATAGAACCCTAGTTTCTGAAATAAGGAGATAACGATGCCTCCTAAGTCAACGAAGAAAAGATAAGGGGTTGCGAAAGAAGAGGCAAAGATTTCTGAAACAACGAGATAACCAAACCCTAGTTGTAACGATGGTGGCATGGTGCTGATGTTGAGAAGAAAATGAAGGGGGGAGTGTTGTTTGAGAGAGAGAGAGAAAGGGGTAGGGTTTTGAGATTTTGAGATTTTGAGAAAAAAAATTTTGAAAAAAGAAGGGGAGAGAAGAAATCGGATGGGAGGGTGGCGATGCTTGAGAAAGAGATAGGGCTTTGAGAGTTTGAGGCAGAGAGAGAAGAAAAAAAAAGGAAGGAGGACGGCCAGCGCACAATGGAGGGTGTTTTATTAATTAGGTCGGGTCGGGTCGGGTTAGGTTTCATTAAGCCCGAGGCCTAACCCGACTTAATCAGGTTTGCTATATTTTGACCCGACCAACCCGATTTTAGTCTTAAACCCGACCCAAAATGGTCGGGTTTGGTTGGGTCTAGTTCACATAGCCTCATATTGTACTCTAGCAATTTACACATCAAAAACTTGATTTTTCTCCCATAATGATGGGTAAATTAATCTTGTTGTCTCAATGACCCCCATGATGAATATTTTGATGATTACAAACCATTATTTGTTAAACTAATCTTTATCTTGAGTGTTTCAGTCAAAGGACAGGAAATTTAGTATATTCAAAATGAAGAATGAAGCTTTGATCAAGTCTAGGACAATCAAGCAAATTGAGCTATAAGTTTTCCACAATAAGTATTGCTTAGACTATCTCTTTAGGTTTGTAGAATCTCTCTTGACTGCTCAGCTTAATTTAATCTTCATTTTTCAAAATTGGTCAAATCTATTTTTAAGTTTTCCTAAAGTTTCAAAATATTTTTGATCTTCATCAAATGCATACTTAATCATTTAATCTCCTGTTTACAAATGATTTCAAAGTGTTCAAATGATTCCTATATTTTTTCTTTGATCCTAAATGTTTTGATCCAATGGATTTTTCAAAAGAAAAGAGTTTTAAAGGATGTCAGTCGAGCAGGACGCTCAACATTTATCAAGACACTCAAGTAAGTGGCCAACCCACCTATTTTTATCAGGTCAAGCGTTGCAGGACACTACTACAAGAGTAAGATGCTAAAGCTTGTCAAGAAGTTTCTCTGAAATTTCTGGGCAGCTTTTGCAAGATGCTCATGCTTGAGTAGCGCCCTCATAAATTGACTGATGTAGTTTCAAACTCTTGGTTCATAGGCTGCAAAACACTCATGCTAAAGCAGGACACTTACTAGCATTCTTACTACTTTAAGAATGTACTGCGGTAGCGCCCTAACCTTCAAGCAGGACGTTCATGCACCCATGTCAGTCATCTCACACTATTTTTTGAAAATCTGGAAAACCTAATTTTCTTATCCACTTTCCATTTTCGTGAAATTTCTTTTTTATTAGAATATTGACTACCATTTTCATGAAAGATTCTAGTCGTTTGATTTGAATTATTGATCCTATTTCACAACGGCTCCAAGTTTCAAATGTTTGAATTTCACGCTATGCTTCAATATAAAAAAAACTTTGTTCTTGCGATTCAAACAAGAGAGAGAGAGAGAAATTTTTGGATTGTGCTTAACACTTTTTTGAAATTTAGTCTGTTTTCAAAAACTGATAAAACTGATATTTTTGATAAAGCTCTATATTACTAATATTATTTTGGAAAGTTCTTATCCTTGGAAATCTGAGCTTAAACTTATATCTTTTGAAATCCTTCAAAGAGAAAGATTTCTCAACTTTACTCTTCTCAACTATTTTTAAACTTCAATCATCTTGCTCAATATTTGTCTTGAGTAAAGATTCATATTTGCACTGTAACTTCTAAGAAATTGTCTTTGTAAAAGAAATCTCATATTTCAAAGTGTTTTGTAAAAGGCCATTAGAGTAAGGATAGAGTGTAGGTCAATTCCCACCTATAAGAGGAGTAGATTAGGTAGGCTCACACCCACAAGTTGAGCAAGTTAGGTTGAATCAGACCCGTAAGTTGAGTAAGGTAGGTTAGCTCACACCAGTAAAGTTGATTGTTGTAAAGGTTGCCTCACACCTGTGAAGTTGAGAAGTTGTAATAGGTTTGTCCCTCACCTGTGAAGAGGACTCACTAGTAAAGTTTGAGAAAATCCTAATCGGGGAGATTAGGTAGTGAACGTAGGCACAGCCCAACCACTATAAATCATTGTGTACTTAATGTTTCCTTTTTTGCTGTCTTTGTATTGTTTATTTGTAAATATCTTGAAAAGTGCATAACCTACTTATAAGTCCAATTCACCGCCTCCCTCTTGGACTCATTTTGGGCCAACAAATCCATATTAGTTCATATTGCCTCATATTGCATTAGCAATTTACACATTAAAAACTTGACTTTTCTCTCATAATGATGGAAAAATTAATTCATATTGACTCATATTGCATTAGCAATTTTATATGCCATTATTTTGAAATTGACTTTCCTCCCCCAGTAGAAAATTAATTCGCATTGGCTTATATTGCATTCTAACAATTTTACATGCCATTATTCTAAAATTAGCTTCTCCCTAATGGCAGTAAAATTGCCTCATTGAACTTTGACCAATTATGTCATTATTCAAAGCATCATAAAGGTCCCTAAGACTTGACAAATTGTACCAAAATATAAATATACTTGTGTCAAAGAACTTTTGGTTCCTTATCATAATATCCTTTTAATTAACCTCACAATTTCATGATGTAATATGCCAAAAATTAAAGTATGAAGCCCCTCTAAATTTCTCTTTTTGCCCAAAAATAAATGAAGCAATATAGAAATATCTTTCAATATGTGATATCTTTTTGTTCATATATATTCAAAATTAAGCAAAAAATTTTGTATCACATAAAATATAAGGCATTACTTGCTACTATAAATCTTGCTTCATTTGTCAATATACTAATTGTTCTTTAAGAGCTATCAATAATTTTTTTCAACTTCTTTTTCTTTATTGAGGCTTAATAAAGATCAATCATTTGGTGATACATCATGTATTCAACCAATGCCCTTTTTATTCCATACATAATGCAAACACTTACTTAATCAATGATTTATTTCATAAACCTTTCCAATTTTTTTTGTGTTGCATAATGCTATCATTCCACTTTGGTGGAATAGTAAATATACTTGAAATATATGGCTATAACCATATTTTCAAAAATTGTAACTATCATAGTTCTCATAATAATCTCAATTATGGCCTTTTTCATATTTATTTTATTTATAATCATGGCCTTTATTTTTTCATTCATTCTCATTAACTTTATTTTCTCATTCATAATTATAGCTTTTGACACATTTATTTTTCATCCATCATGGCCTTTGCCATATTTAATTTCTCATCCTTGATTATGGTTTTTTCGTATGTAATATTTATTTTGTAACCATGATCATGACCACATTTATTTTTCATTCATAATTAACAATCCATATAACATTCACTTTAGGGAATGTTATTGAAGTGAATGTTATAAAATCAACTAGATGAGTATGGTAAGTTTTTTTATCACATTTTTTCTTTTTTGAGAAGACTTCAGCGTTCTCTTTATTGCTACTTCAAGAGCATATTTGAAGTGGAAAAATGATGTCTTTTTCAATATTTCTTTTCACATAACTTTGATCTTGCAACTTCGGAGCATTTGACTATAAAGAATTTTGGATCAAAGATCACAATATTCACATTTCTTTGATATTGCAACTCAGGTGCAATAAACTTTTTCATCCAGCTTTAGCTAGAAAATATTATTTTTCTATATAGCTTCAAGATTTAAAATATTTTTTCCAAAGCTTCTTGGCATATGAATTAAAATATAATAACATAACTTTAGGCTATGAACAAAATATTAAATAATATGTACATATATTTTGACAATGTAAAATAACTAAATATCAAATAAAAAAATAAGATACACGATCTTACCACCAATATACCTTTTTTAATTTAAACAAGCAATCTTCTCCAACTTCCAGAGCTTTTTCGTGGTAATAACTTATTGTAAAATGAAGAGGGGATTACTACAAATAAAATAAATAAAAGGAGACACGCTTGAGAGAATAAATAGAGAAATGGGGGAGAAATTTCATTCTCTTGTTGATCTAGATTTATGTAATACTTGTGTACAATATCGTGCACCTCTTTTACAATCCAAACACCCCCTTATATAGGCTCTTGACCATAATGAAGGGGTTAAATTGCATTTACAAAGTAAATTTCATGAATTAGAGGTTATGGAATATCAAATAATGGTATTCAAATATATTTATAACAGAATCAAATATACAAGTTTATTCAAGACGAGGATTCTTGCCCATTTTTCTTCACACATAAACATGATCTTTTAATTTCATATTTTGTTTTTTTCTTCCTTTTCTTCCTTATAAGTTAAGTGTGCCAACTTATTATCTAACAAAGATTGTCAATTAATTGCTCCTCAATAACATAAACATATTAAAGCTGCCACTTGACTAAAATTGTATTTTCTAACAAGTTGTGTCAGAGGCTAAACTTATCATTAATGGAAAAGAAATAAAAAACATGTACCAATTAAATAGAGCTTGGAAAAACATATCAAAAAATACTTTCATCAAAGCCAACTAATACATAATATACATGTGGATTTCATACAATACTTTAGTTTTGAAGATTGCATAATCAGATAAACACCAAGCATAAGCACCTATACCTAGCTCATATATGTAGATCATGCATTTATCGAGCTCCTAGATACACATACAGGTAAATGGAAAAAGCCCGCCCATAGGGCAGGGCTGCAAACTTCTATTTCTAAAATTTGTACTAGAGGCATCTTTCAAAATGACACCTCTAACATGGCCCAAGAAAATAAATAAAAATGTCTCAACTGGCCAGTTGACCATTCAAACTCTCATGTAAGAAAATTTTGAAAAGTTTGGCCATGTTAGAGGTGTCATTTGAAAGACCACAAAAACAAATTTGAGATTTAAATGTCGTTTCTTATGCATATACTTCTAGATTTAAGTTATGAGAACCTCCTTTTTTTTTCTTTTTTTCTTTTTTTGTTTGCTTCTTTTTGTTCCTTTATTCATCTATATATAGACACACTAAAATAACAAAAAGTACTTCATTTGCTAGGGGTGTAAGTGGTTCTGTTCAAACTGCGAAATGAAAGCCGGTGCATTTGGTTTGGCTTGATTTAGTTTTTTCTCAAGTTAGGTTCGGTTTTAGTTGGTGTTGGATCCGTGATTACACAAGAAACAAAAAAAAAAGACAAAACAAAAGAAGACAAAACATTAGGTCCCTCATGTCTCTTATAAAACAAATGATCCTTCGAAAAAGAAAAGGACAAATGATCTTTCGACATTATTTTATTCACAATCTTTTCCTATAAATAGGGACTCAGATTTCATTTCAATTCATTCGGATCTAAACGATCAAAATTCTCTACGAGTTCTCTACTAAAGAGTTTTTCTAGATCAAGAGAGAAAGTCACATTGTTCTCTCCTTGAAAGTAAAGAGAGAGTTGTAATCTACAGTCTATAGTGAAGTTTCTACATTTTGCCCATGGATGTAGGTCTTAGAACCGAACTACGTAAAGCTGCAGTCTCTTTACTCTTTATAGTTATTATCTTTATTTTACCATTTAGTAGTGTGATATTGTATACGTTCCCCAAGAAGTGGTGTCAGAACCTCTAAAAAATTCTTAGTACGCTCTGTGGTTGCGGCCTTGGCTGATCTTCCACATCAGAAAGGTCTTTTTCGAGATATAATACTATTCATGTGTATGGCACTATTTACGTATACGATACTATTCACTTGTGTAGCACTATTCATGTACACGACACTATTCAAGTATATAACACTATTCATGTATATGGTTTTATTCATGCAAAATGATAAGAGTCGACACAGCATAACAGGCAAGTCAGGCAGCTTCACATACACATTCAAGCATACACAACTGCTCACGTATACATCACTATTTACGTATATGGTACTATTCACATAGAATAGTGGAATCAGCGTACATCAACTATTCATGCGTGTACCTTATCAAGGAATCAATGTATTATACCGCTACTCTACTGAACCAGCAATTGATTTAATTAGTCTGACTTAGTCTTGTCCTTAGTAACTTTAAATAGTGAACGGGAAGCAGTTTGCTGCTTCAGAAGACTTGGTATTAAAGTGGGCTCATTGTGACCCAACCTCTCAGCTTGGGAACTAGTCTGATTGATTTTATTGAAAGCTGCTCACTCTGTAAAGGTAATATTAGATGTCCAAATAAGGCACGTTGGTACAGTCGATCCTTATATGCATCACCAGACACTACAAATCATGTAGGAATAAAACAGGTGAACGAACAACTTAGCAGGTTCCAGCTCAGCACGTCTCCTCCAATTTATTACTATTTGGTGTTGGTCAAATCTTGCATCAACATTGACATCGTCTGTGGGGACGACTGATCAAGTCTATTGCCCTATCAATCTAAATAAATAAAAAATAAAAAATAAAAAGACTGAGCATCACACCATCTACAGAAAGAGCTGAGAAACAAACTCCAACAAGTTGAAGTAATCGCCTACTACTGAGAAGCATGGAAGCAGCTCTGCTACCTAGTCCCTGCTCGCCAAGCCTACACCAAGGACCTTGGCCTTAAGCTGCGTGCTCTTTATGATTGAGCTACACTCCTCAAAAGGCCACTTGCTAAATGTGAGTTATACACGTAACAGAAGCCACGGGCCAAACGTGACCAACTACTGTTTGATCAAAGCCTATGGGGTAAGACGTAATACCCCAAAAATCTCAAGAAGTACTACCAAAGAGAAAAGGGCATGCGGCCCATGAAATTCTACTATTGTGAATGGAATAAGATGTTTCACCTATCATTATCTCAACCGGGATTCTACACAGCAAGATCGACTATACAGTTGCAACTCTAAAATTCTATGCAGCAAGGTCGATGATAAAGCTACAACTACCTTGGAACCTTGAGCTAAACTCAGTCACCAAAAGAAAAGTAAAATCCCACAATGCCTTGACATGCAGAGCACCTCAAGAGATGCTAATAATAAAGCACCAGCAATCAAAAGTTCATTTTCTACTTTGTTCAAAAAGATAGTCTACAACATCGACAAAGTACCATCATATGCTTATTTCTACAACACGACGACCAAGAAACTACAAGTGTTATATTGCCTTGGGGTAGGTTCCATCCTATCACCGAGAAGAATGGTTTATACCCTAGAGTACCTTGGGGGTACTTTGCGCTAGCTTGATACCTACCGAGAAGAAGGGCTCCGGCCCTAGAGTGCCTTAAGGGGTACTCTATGAGTCCCTGCCGAGAATATGGCAACAGCCAAAAATGCCTTGGGGTACCAACTCACAAGGTCGGTACTATCGAGAAGAGGACTTTAAGTCCAAAGTGCCTTGGGGGGTTAGGCAATCCCTACTGAGAAGTTTGAAGTGGTTGAAATCATCTACTAGCCCATCGACTCAACGAACAACGAGATCAACCGATCAAGTAAGTACATTAAATTATTGAATTCGTAAAAACTAATTGTGCACTAAATTGCAGGTACTTTAACTAGCTCGACAATCCAACGAACGATGTCGACAACATCACTAACTAAAAGTTTGCAACAAATCTAAAACTTGTTAACTGAAAAACTACTACAAACTGCTACCGACGGATTCAACTACAGAAATTGGTTTCACATTAACTATGTGTTCTTCCCAGATAAGACACATAAAAAGATATTATACTACATCGACTTTCGACTTTCGACTTCAGTTCTACAAAATGCCTTTGGCTTCAAGGGTTACGAGTTTCACTCGGCTTGCCATAACCAGGTGGGGGAGAAACCGATAAGGCCCTAGGAGCAATGTCCGAAGTACCTCCCGCAGGAAAACCTGACAGAGTTTTAAGAACCACTGATACTTTGGTTTTCTCTCAGACCGGTATTGTGGCTCTCTTAGGAGCAACCAATGCTCGAGGTGGCTCAGCAACAGGAGCCTTGGCTTTCTCATTGGTCGTGGTGTTGGCCCTATCTCTAGCCTGCAACCGAGTCCTCTCCGCCACTGAACCTGCAGTAGTATCCATAATTGGAGTCTGGCTTTCCTCGATGCCAACGCCATGAGCCTGTCCGTCTCAACATGTTGTCTGGTTCTCGACTCTTCTTCTTCCCTAGCCTTTCGTGCTGCCTCAACCAGCTTCTTCTCCACAAGGAATACCTTCATATCAATACGATCCTTGAAGAACTCGCCTACATCATACATAGCATCGTAGGCACCTTGTTTATGCCTCTCTTGTAGCAGTGAGGCAAGGTCCAAAGATTCTTTATGTCTCGCACTCTACCCTACTTGCCTCGTCACGTGCTGTCTCGAGCTCAACACTTTTCACGATCAAATCAGCTTCAAGAAACTCAATCATTTTCTTTTGCTGGTCCAAAAGAGCACACCACTCCACCTCTTTGACGGTCAACCCTCTCTCATAACCCGCCAACTTGCTCCTCAACCCGACAATCTCGACGTCCTTCCGAGAATTTTCCACCTTATTGCAAGCTGTCGCCTGCTCAACATGCTTCAGGGCGACCATGGCTTTCACGAAAATCTGTTCAGCAATGCACCGAGGCAGAAGGAGCGAGCGAGTGAGATACAGTGCAAAAATAAAAACCCTACAGCATTAGTGGCGCACAATTTAAGGTTGGCAGTATATGTTTCCTCATGCGCCTTCTCAGTAATATCCTGTGAACACCTAACTTGACAACCAGCAAGAGAAAACTCAAGACCACCAAGTTTAGCCCGTTTCGACCTCGTCGTTATGCTAAAGTCTGCAAAAGAAGGGAGCCTAGACCGATACCCCTCAAAAAACTCAACAAAAGCGCCTTTAAGCTCGGGCAAGACACCTCCGGGCAAAGCCGGCATTATGGGAAGATCAACAGAAGAAAAAGACCCTCTTATATTCCCCTGACGAGCCCTCAACGTGGTTTCAGCAAATTGCTTCTCAGCTTCGCCAAAGCCCATATTAAGTCGCAACATCTCTCGGCAAAAATTCTTTGCAAGATGAACTCTCGACAGAGCTCTTCCTAGTAAATCAGTTCTTCACCTCCTCCGTCTTCGACTATCAGGAAGGAAATATATAGACAAGCGGCTCTGACCAATAATTCATTGGTCAGAGCTTGGGGGTAGATGTTGGATCTGTGATTACACAAGAAATAAAAAAAGACAAAACAAAAGAAAATAAAACATCAGGTTCCACATCTTTCATATAAAACAAATGACCTTTCGGAAAAGCAAAGGACAAATGATCTTTCGACATTATTTTATTCATAATTTTTTCCTATAAATAGGGACTCGGATTTCATTTCAATTCATTCAGATCTAAATGATCAAAATCTTCTACGAGTTCTCTACTAAAGGGTTTTTCTAGATCAAAAGAGAGTCATTGTTTTCTCCTTAAAAGTAAAAAGAGAGTTATACTCTACAGTCTATAGTGAAGTTTCTACATTCTGCCCATGTACGTAGGTCTCAGAACCGAACCACATAAAACTTCGGTCTCTCTACTCTATATAGTTATTGTGTTTATTTTATCATTTAGTAGTGCAATATTGTATATGTTCCCCAAGAAGTGGTGTCAGAATCATTCTAGATAGAATGATTTGGCTTGGGGACCATAACCCAATAAAGTTCCTTATATACTAAATTAATTAGAATCCCATCAACCCTAATTAATTAGTATTGGGTCTCTACACATTACAAAGTCCATACCAAATAGATATTAGATAACCAATAATATAATTTTTAATATACATGTGCCACATTATTGTTGCATGGGGACCATAAGGTTGCTTCTTGAGCAAACAACCATGGTAACTTGTGGAAGAAGCCACAAGTTACTTCTTGAACAAGCAACATTCTCACTTGGCTCAACAACAACCATATTTATGTATATGTGAGCCTACATGACTAGGATATTAATTAAATTAAAATCCCAACAATCTCTCACTTGGGACACATATACTATCTGAAGACAATTATATTATGTAACTTTTAGTGCGCACCGAAAAGCTATATTTTCCTGAAATATCTCCTTAGTTACAATCTGGTCCATCTCATATATTAGCATGAGATCAAAGCGGCTTTTGTTACATATATATTCGTAACTCAATCTTCAATGGTCACCATACCAACATATTCAATGACAAAGATCAAGTATGGATGTGTGGCATGAAAATTACATGCAATGTGCTCTTAAACATGTCTATTTTCAATTGGTCCTTCTTTATTCTTTATGAGATCAATAATGTCTTTCCAACCTTAATGCAAAACCGCAATGCAAAACTGCAAATAGAAAGACCAAGTTCAGAGTAAAAGAAACCATCTTCTTTATTCTGCAAAACACAAAAGTGTGTCTTTAACATAGAACATCCAAAATACAAATTCCCACTAAACCAACACATCATCAACAGAAACAACACTCATATGAGCAGTGTGCTCATGAAAAACCTTAGGTGTTAAACCCTTAGTGAGCGGATCCGCATTCATGAAATTTGTCCCAATACGTTCTATAGACACCTGTAGACTCTGAACTATTTCTTTAACAACAAGAAACTTAATGTCGATGTGCTTCGACTTTGTAAAGCTTCTGTTGTTATTAGAATATAGCACACCCGACTTATTGTCACAATATGTCTTTAATGGTTTTTCAATATCACTCACAATACGCAACCCCTGTGACAAAATTTCGCAACCATATTCCTTGATTGGATGCCTCATAACAGGCTATGAACTCAGCTGCCATAGTGGAGGAAGCTATGAGTGTCTGCTTAGCACTCCTCAAGGAAATAGCTCCTTCGGCCAGCAAATAGATATAGCCCGATGAGGATCTTATACTGTCTTAGCAGCCAGCAAAATCGAAATCAGAATATCCTTCGATCTCCAAATGGTCTGATCTCCGATAGGAGAGCATGTAGCCTTTTGTTCTATGTAGATATCGCATAACCTGTTTGACTGCTTTCCAATGATCCATTCCAAGGTTACTTAAATATCTGCCCAAATCTCCAACTATGAACGCTAAATCTAGACGCGTACATACTTGAGCATACTAAAGACTTCCTACAGCTAACGCATAAGGAATCTTTTGTATTTCTTTAACTTCAAATTCAGTCTTGGGGCACTGACTAAGACTGAACTTGTCCCCTTTAGCAATGGGTGTATTTCCTGGTGCACAGTTCTTCATGCCAAATATGTTGAGAACCTTTTTGATATAGCTCTTTTGTGATAACCCAAGGATACCTCGAGAGCGATCTCGATGTATCTGTATGCCTAATACAAAAGGCATCCCCAACATCTTTCATATCAAATTTGTTTTTCAGAAATTTCTTGGTTTCATGCAGTAAGCTTATATCACTACTAGCAAGCAGTATGTCATCAACAAATAACACCAGGAAAATATATTTACTCCCACTGAACTTATGGTATACACAATCTTCGACTTTATTTACCTCAAACCCAAACGAGATAATAACTTGATGGAATTTGTGATACCACTGACGGGAAGCCTGTTTAAGTCCATAGATGGATTTCTTTAGTTTGCAGATCATTTTCTTCAAGTCACCAAATACGAAGTTTTCTGGCTGCACCATATATATCGTTTCATCAATGTTTCCATTGAGAAACGCGGTTTTTACATCCATCTGATGTAGCTTTAAATCAAAATAAGTCACAAGTGTCATTATGGTCCTGAAAGAGTCTTTTGATGAAACCGAAGAGAAAGTCTCTTTATAATCAATGCCTTCCTTTTGAGTAAAACCCTTGGCATTTAGACGAGCCTTATATATCTCAACATTGCCTTTTGAAACCCTCTTGGTCTTAAATATCCATTTGCAACCAA
This sequence comes from Paratinospora sagittata, assembly GCA_035771175.1. Lineage (NCBI taxonomy): Eukaryota > Viridiplantae > Streptophyta > Magnoliopsida > Ranunculales > Menispermaceae > Paratinospora > Paratinospora sagittata. The sequence continues at coordinate 28,605,104 of CM069592.1, forward strand.
TGGGCTTCACACCTTTAGGCAATTCGACGAGATCCCAAACGTCATTGTCCTTCATAGATTTTATCTTATCATTCATACATCAATCCACTTTTGAGAATTAGAACTTTGTTTGACTTGATGAAAGTTGATTGGATCATCTTCCATCATTCCTATGTCAAACTCATGTTCTTGGAGAAAAATGATATAATCATCCGAAATCGCACTTCTCCTTTCTCTAGTGGACCTCCTTAGTGGCACTTCTTCTTGAGGTTGTTGAGTTTGCACTTCAGAAGCAACTTCTTCAGTCCGAATAGGGAGTTCATCAATATTGTCTTGATGATCCGAATTTGCATTTTGAACAATGTCAGAAATCGAAGTCTGACCATTGTCAATAGCAACAATAAGAAGAGAAATGAATTCCTCCTCAAAGATAGTATCCCAAACCTTATCTTTCCCTTCGAACTCAACTTCCTCAAAAAATCTTGCATTTCCCATCTCAAAAAATGACCTAGTCGAGGGATCATAGAACTTATAACCCCTTGACCATTCAGAGTACCCAACAAAATGGCAGCTAGTGGTTCTTGGGTTCAGTTTCTTTTCGTTTGGCCTGTAAGGCCTTGCCTTAGTTGGACAACCCCAAACATGTAAATGCCTAATACTAGGCTTCCTTCCTGTCCATAGTTCATAAGGAGTTTTGGCTACCACTTTACAAGGAACCCTGTTAAGGATATATGTTGCAGTCTTTAGTGCTTCTCCCCAGAGTGATTCTGGTAAAGAAGAATGACTAATCATACTTCTTACCATGTTCTTAAGCGTTTTGTTTCGTTTCTCAGCAACACCATTCATGCTGGGTGTTCCCGGCATTGTGTATTGTGAGACGATACCTCATTCCTCTAGGAATTTAGCAAAAGGTCTTGGATGTTGTTCACCGAATCCATCATATCTACCATAGTACTCATCACCACTGTCAGACTTAACGGCTTTAATCTTCTTGCCAAGTTGATTTTCAACTTCAGCTTTGAAGGCCTTAAATACATCCAGAGATTGAGACTTCTCATGAATCAAATATAGATACCATAACGAGAATAGTCGTCTATGAATTTAATAAAATATTGTTGCCCATTCCAAGAAGTCGTAGGGAATGGACCACAAATATTTGTATGAATTAATTCTAAGACGTCAGATTTTCTTTTGGCACCTAATTTCCTTATGTTTGTCAGTTTTCCTTTTATGCACTCAACACAGACTTCAAAATCTCTAAAATTAAGGGAATCAAGAATCTCGTCAGACACAAGTCTCTCAATTCTCTGTTTAGAGATATGTCCTAAACGCTTGTGCCACAACGTAGCAGAATCCCTATCAGTTAATTTACGTTTTGTACCACGTAATCTGGTATTCGAGGTTTCATTATATGAGGTAACCGTATCCAATAAATATAGGTTATCAATTAAAGACAAAGTACCAGTACCAACAATATTTGAATCTTGGAAAAGACTAAATTTATTCTTTCCAAATGAACAGGAATAACCGAATCTGTCCAGAGTAGAAACATAAACCAAATTCCGTCTAAAAGACGGCACAACAAAAGTCTCTTCCAAATTCAAAAAAGAACCAGTCTTTAACAATAGCCTAAAAGTCCCTATGGCCTCCACTGCAACTGTTTTGTCATCGCCCACATAAATGCATCTTCCAACATTACTTGGCTTTCGGCTCCACAGGCAACCCTGCATGGACACACTTATGTGAGTAGTAGCACCAGAATCAACCCACCAAGTGTGTCACGACGCCTCTGAAGTAGGCTGACGTCATGACCGGCACAGTGTACTATACACTGTACATACCCGTATACAGTATACAATACACTGTCAGCCTTCACGTACTCTCACAATCCATCCCAAACTTACAGAATTATTTTTTTTTTTATACCACAAATCAAATCCAATCAACTAGCTATATACCAGAATTATTTTCATTCATGTAAATTCCAAACTGATAAATACATTTCATCATCCCAAGCATTATATAATATTACCACACAACACATCTAGGTGATATTACATATATATAGTGTGTGATAATTATACATATCAAAATAACAAAAATATGATCTATTTCCTCCAAGCATACCTACACGTACCAGACGAAGGTTCACGTGATTATCACTCACGGAGTTTTCTTTTTCCCTTCGACTCAATACCTGAAATATTAGAGGAAATGGGGTGAGCAATCAACAGCTCAGTGAATATAGTTCTTGAGATGGCAATTATATACATTTATAGAAATATGACATTTAAAATCATTTCAAACATTTATTCAACACATGCATCATTCAACGAATATATTGTACATGTCAACATCATAAAGTTCATGAATTTTCAATAACATAATGCACAATCTCCCTCCTCCGCAAGGTAAAAAAGCGGGTCTAACCCTTGTATGGCCGTACAAGGTAGACACAGCTTCTCATCACCCAATTCACAGTCATTTCAAGGATCGCAACCCTTGTTAGGACAGACCTACTGACAATGAGGACTCACAAAACTTCATCCGGGTCTAATTCCTAACGAAATGACAATGAGGATTCGCAAAGCCTCATCGTTCCAAACTCCAATTGCTAAAATCAGTTTGCATGATCCATAAAACTCAATGCATTATATATAATATCACATGCATACAATCAAACAGTTTATATGCGTACAATGTCATACAAGAACCAAATCAAGGAAACTATACTCACAGTGGTTACATAGGGTTTCTAAGTCAACCTCTAAAATCGAGCAACAATAAACGTCATTGCTTCCTCAAAAGCGTTTATCCATGCCCTTAAGACTCAATTTAAACACTGAAATTATCCATAGAGTATCATGAGAATCATCATTTACCATATCAGTAGCTACTAAAATATCAAATCACTGTTCATAGTACTATTCATTTTTTTACTATTCACTATTCACTATTCACTATTCACTATTCACTATTCATCCAAAAAAATTGTCAAATGGTCTCCAAAAATCATAAAATTGAATATAACCACATATTCGGGGTTCTAACAGTCCAGGGAGCATTTTTCTACCTTTCTAGCGGCTTTTCATTCACGCTGTGTCAAAAACCCCAATTTTTCAAAATGTCGTAAAACAGCTCCCACAACAAAATTTACTCCGCTAGACTTGTTACCTCTAGCTTAGAGATCAATTTCACGAAGAAAGAGAATGAAAATCACTTACCGCGGGTTCGTATCTCCCTCCGTTTCCCCTTCTTTCTTCCTTCCTTCCTTCCTTTCCTTTCTCTCTGCACTTCTCCTCCTCCTTCTCTTTCTTTTGCAAATTCTTTTTTTTTTCTTTTCTTTTTTGCTTTCTCTTGTCGGCAAAGAGATAAGAGCATTTTTTTTCTTATTATTTTATTTTAATTTTGATCCCATGCTCCTCATGCAATTTACCAAACCAATTTCCCCATGTTATCCCATGCTCCTCATGCAAGTTAACAAACCAACTTCCTCATCTATTAATCAATTTAATTTAACTCCAATTCACATATCTAATTAACCAACCCCATAAATTAATCAATTTAATTTAACTTCATTTTTTTTTCATAATTTTATTTATTTACTAATCATACACGCGTATATTTAGCGCATACGTATCAAATACGTGTAGTATCACGTGTATATTTAGCTCATACGTATAAAATACGTGTATTATACATCTCGATATACGCGTACTTCAATGTATGTATTTAATTAAAATTACGGGATGTTACAATCTCCCCAACTTAAAGAATTTCGTCCTCGAAATTTAACAGATAAGGAGAAATGTACCTCAAGTGGTAAAGAGATCAGGAAATGTCTCCCTCATCCAGTCCTCGCGTTCCCAAGTCTGTTCCTCATTATCATGAAACTGCCATTTGACTCTGACCAAAGGAATTGCTTTATTTCGCAATTGTTGAACCTTCCTATCAAGAATCTGAATGGGCTTCTCTTCATATGTAGCATCCTCCCCAACTTGTAACTGTGTTACATCTAAAAGATGTGTCGAGGGTGGATACTTCGTCGGGTCTGAATGATATTTTCTCAACATAGAAATATGAAACACATCATGAACACCGACTAACTGAGGAGGCAAAGCAATCCGGTATGCTAATGGACCAATCCTCTCTGTGATTTTAAACGGTCCAATAAAGCGAGGAGACAATTTTCCTTTCACCCCAAACCGCATCTGACCTTTCCGTGGCGAGACTTTAAGCAGCACGAGGTCATCTACTGCAAACTCTAAAGGTCTGTGGCGGTTATCAAAATAACTCTTCTGTCGGTCTTGTGCAGCTTTCAGTCTCTGTCTAATCTGTTTAACCTGCTCAGTGTGATCAATAACAACTTTCAATCCCAACAACTGTGATTCTCCAACCTCATGCCAACAAGTCGGAGATCTGCACGGCCTACCATACAAAGCTTCATAAGGTGCCATGCCAATACTGGCCTGATAGCTGTTGTTATAAGCAAACTCACACAATGGTAAACTTTCACTCCAAGTCCCACCAAACTCTAAAATACACGATCTGAGCATGTCTTCCAGCATCTGAATCACCCTCTCAGTCTGGCCATCAGTCTGAGGATGAAATGTTGTACTAAAACGGAGATGAGTACCAAATCGGGCCTGCATAGCCTGCCAAAAGCTCGATGTGAACCGCCGATCTCTATCCGACACAATAGAAACATGTATACCATGCAACCTGAAAATCTCCCGCACATACAATCTGCTCAGTCTATCAATCGAGTCTTTAGTGGTCATTGGAAGAAAGTGTGCAGATTTAGTCAATCTGTCAACTATTACCCAGATGGTGTCAAATCTACCCTGAGATCTGGGCAGTCCTGTGATAAAGTCCATCGTGATATGCTCCCATTTCCATTCTGGAATAGATAATGGTTGCATCTGACCTCCTGGTCTCTGATGTTCAGCTTTCACTTGCTGACACACCTCACAATTTCGCACATACTCAGCTATATCTTTCTTCATCTCATGTCACCATATTGTTCTCTTCATATCATGATACATTTTTGTAGACCCTGGGTGAATGGTATACTGAGATCTGTGTACTTTTTCTAATAACTCAGCCCTCAAGGCCCTATCCACGGGTACCCATAATCTCCCCTGATAACGCAGGACACCATCTGGACCTCTATGCCAATCTGCCCTGTCTGCACTATCTGCCCAAGACTCATACATACCAAGATCAGGATCATGCTGCTGCATATCCTTAATCTTTTGAATAGAAGAATCTGTCACCTGTATATGCATCTGAGCACAAATGTCAACGTGTGGAGCCATGGAGAGAACACTCATCATAGTCGCTCTCTCTAAAAGTCGCCACTCCTGGGCCATCTGACAAGCTACCACCTGGGTCTCAACCCGTTTTCGGCTCAATGCATCAGCTACGACGTTGGCCTTTCCAGGATGATATTCTAACGTGAAATCATAATCTTTTAGGAATTCCAACCATCTACGCTGTCTTATATTCAACTCTTTCTGGTCAAACAAATATTTCAGACTTTTGTGATCTGAATACAGTGTGAACTTTTCCCCATAGAGGTAATGTCTCCACAATTTCAATGCAAATACCACAGCTGCTAGTTCTAAATCATGCACAGGGTAATTCTTCTCATGTATCTTCAGCTGTCTGGATGCATAAGCAATCACTCTACCCTCTTGCATCAATACACATCCCAAACCTAAATGTGATGCATCTGTGTAAATCACCAACTCCTTTCCAGGTTCTGGGAGTACTAAAACTGGGGTAGTAGTTAGTTTCTTCTTCAACTCAGTGAAAGCATCCTCACATGCAGAAGTCCACACAAATGACACATTTTTCTGAGTCAGCCTTGTAAGTGGGGAAGCCAATCGGGAAAAGCCTTCCACAAATCTTCGGTAATAACCAGCGAGACCCAGAAAACTACGAATTTCAGTCACTGTGGTTGGTCTTGGCCAATTTATGATTGCCTCAACCTTAGCAGAATCAATAGAAATACCTTCTGCACTAACCACATGACCTAAAAATGTCACCTCATGTATCCAAAACTCGCATTTACTGAATTTAGCATATAACCGATGCTCTCTCAGTGTTTGCAAAGTGATGCGGAGGTGCTGCTCATGATCCTCCTGAGTCTTGGAATAAATGAGTATATCATCAATAAACACAATAATGAACTGATCCAGATATGGTCTGAATACCCTTTGCATCAAATCCATAAACATGGCTGGGGCATTGGTTAGTCCAAAGGGCATAACAAGAAATTCATAGTGACCATACCGTGTTCTAAACGCAGTCTTTGGTACATCCTCTTCCCGTATTCTTAGCTGATGGTATCCAGATCTTAAATCAATTTTAGAGAAAAATTTAGCACCATTCAACTGATCGAATAAATCATCGATATGGGGTAAAGGATACTTATTTTTCACTGTCGCCCTGTTCAGCTGTCTATAATCAATGCATAACCTCAAGCTGCCATCCTTCTTCTTCACAAACAGGACAGACGCGCCCCATGGTGACATACTCGGGGTGATAAACCCTTTTGCCATCAACTCCTCTAATTGCACCTTGAGTTCCTGTAACTCTTTTGGCGCCATTCGATAGGGTGGAATTGAAATAGGCTTTGTAGCAGGTATCAGTTCAATAATAAAATCAATTTCCCGTACTGGTGGTAATCCTGGTAAATCCTCTGGAAAAACATCTGGGTACTCACATACTATAGGAATATCTGCTATCTGAACGCCTAAGTCCTTTTCATTTACTGGTTTTATACTAGCCAACATCCCTATCTCGGCATTAGTGGCCATTCTGCCTCGAGTGGGAAGGTTTAAAGACGTCTTGCCACTATAAATAAATGCGGGTTGTCCTGGTATTTGAAAGACTACTTTCTTATCAAAGCAGTCCACATGGGCATGATAGGCAGCCAACCAATCCATACCCAGTATAGCATCGAATTCCAGGAATTCTAAAACCCTAAGATTCACAATCATTTCATGATCTGCATATTTGACCACACACTTTTCACACAACATATTGGGGTAGATTCGGTCTCCTGCTGCAGTACTCAGAACCAACGGTGTACTAATCCTAATAGGAGTTAAATGCAACCTATCTACCATGTGGCCAGCAATAAATGACAAGGTGGATCCAGCATCAATTAACACATACATCATAGTGTCGCAAATAGAAATCATACCTTCCACCAAGTTCTTGTTCGCCTCAGGATCTGGCTCTGTAACAGCCCTGGCTTGCTCTCTGACAGGCGTGGGAATAGGAACAGTAGCAGATGGAGTTGTTGGAGTCCGCTAGGCTGACTGAAAAGGACACTGGTACGCTTTATGTCCGTTGTTCCCACATCTATAACATGTGAAAAGAGGACGATATGCAGATGAAGCTGTCTGCGACGCAGTGCCTGGCATGGAACGCCAACCACTCTGACTGCCTGGTCCCCTATGCGGCCATGGTTCCCGAACCGACGATCCCTGTGTCGGTGGCCTCGTAACAGACTGTGATATTCTGCCTGCCGGTGGTGGTAGCGTTGCTGCTGGAGGAGTAACTGGAATCTCCATAGCAGTAGGCCCCTCAACTATCTTTGCCTTTTTCTGTTCACCCCACCATTTTCTGTCCCATCTCTGCTTTCTCGGACCCTGATAAGGTACATGTTGTTCTATACCTGCCTGTGATGTGGGCGTTGCCCGTGGTGGCCTATTTTTCATCTCAACTGTCTCATAATCCAGTGCCTGTCGCACTGCCTGATCATAGGTCTGAACACCAGCAAGAGCTAAACCTTTCTGGATTGGGTCATTAAATCCTTCCCTGAGCCTCTTCATTCGCATCAGATCTGTTTGTACCATCTCAGGGGCAAACAAGGCTAGCCTATTGAACTCATATTCATATTCTCTCACAGACATGTTCCCTTGCTTCAATTCTATAAATTGCTTATGCCTTTTATCAACCTCAGATGGGGGATAGTAAGTCTTGTAGAATACTTCTTTAAACTTATCCCAAGTATCTATGGGTCCTTGAGCTCGGCCTATTGTCTGCCACCATCTCTCAACCTTACTCAAAAATTTAAATCGAGCAAGTCTAATCTTGTCCTTATCCTGTACATGCATATCCTCAAATATAGCTTCTATCCGCAGAAGCCAATCCTCAGCAACCTCTAACTCTAGACTGCCATCAAATATAGGCGGTTCTCGTCTCTTAAATGCTTTCATCACATCTTCATATCTGCGAGTCTCTTCTATATCATCATGAGGCTCTACTGTCTCCTGCACTGGCACAGGTCGCTCGGCAGATGCACCTGCACTACTGGCGCCAACCTCGGGTACTACAGGTGCTGGAGGCCCCTGTAAATTATCCTGAAGACGTGTTATCATACGCATCATCTCAGCATTATGTCTCTGCTGAGCTATCATCATTTCTTCCAGTTTCTTTAACCTTTCTTCTTGTGGGTCCATGATTGCCTGATACTTCCCTTTCAATCTGTCATTCACAGAGATCGAAAAGCATATCAGTTAGACAATCTGATTACTAAGTCTTTATACGATACTTTATGTACCCGTACATATACCCATACAAACAAACATAATATAATAAAACTTTTAATCTTTTAGGCTTTTAATCCTAAACGTGTCTCTGATACCAATATTGTCACGACGCCTCTGAAGTAGGCTGACGTCATGACCGGCACAATGTACTATACACTGTACATACCCGTATACAGTATACAATACACTGTCAGCCTTCACGTACTCTCACAATCCATCCCAAACTTACAGAATTATTATTTTTTATACCACAAATCAAATCCAATCAACTAGCTATATACCAGAATTATTTTCATTCATGTAAATTCCCAACTGATAAATACATTTCATCATCCCAAGCATTATATAATATTACCACACAACACATCTAGGTGATATTACATATATATAGTGTGTGATAATTATACATATCAAAATAACAAAAATATGATCTATTTCCTCCAAGCATACCTACACGTACCAGACGAAGGTTCACGTGATTATCACTCACGGAGTTTTCTTTTTCCCTTCGACTCAATACCTGAAATATTGGAGGAAATGGGGTGAGCAATCAACAGCTCAGTAAATATAGTTCTTGAGATGGCAATTATATACATTTATAGAAATATGACATTTAAAATCATTTCAAACATTTATTCAACACATGCATCATTCAACGAATATATTGTACATGTCAACATCATAAAGTTCATGAATTTTCAATAACATAATGCACAATCTCCCTCCTCCGCAAGGTAAAAGAGCGGGTCTAACCCTTGTATGGCCGTACAAGGTAGACACAGCTTCTCATCACCCAATTCACAATCATTTCAAGGATCGCAACCCTTGTTAGGACAGACCTACTGACAATGAGGACTCACAAAACCTCATCCGGATCTAATTCCTAACGAAATGACAATGAGGATTCGCAAAGCCTCATCGTTCCAAACTCCAATTGCTAAAATCAGTTTGCATGATCCATAAAACTCAATGCATTATATATAATATCACATGCATACAATCAAACAGTTTATATGCGTACAAAGTGTGTTTAGGTACAAAAGTTAAATTAACTTCAGAACAAACCAAATTGAAAAGCATACCTTTCTTTATACACCAAGCGGCGTACTTGGGACATTTCTTTTTTATGTGTCCACCCTTATTGCAAAAGTAACAAGTAAGTCCCTGATCCTGTTTCTTTTGCACCTTCTGTGGTGATTTCCCTTTTGCAACTGTCTTCCCTTTTTTTTTCTTTTCTTATCCTGAGGAATAGTTGCTAAGTAAGCACTCTCAACCTTCTCTCGCTTAATCCTATCTTCTTCTTGCACACAATGCGATATAAGTTCATTAAGAGACCATTTGTCCCTTTGAGTGTTGTACGACACCTTGAACTGACTGTATTGTGCAGGAAATGAGATATGAACCAGATACACAAGCAAGTCCTCAAACAGCTCTAACTTTAGGGCCTCAAGTTTGGAAGCAAGATGAGACATCTCCATGATGTACTCCCTTATGTTCCTTTTTCCTTTATACCTCATTGAAACAAGGTTAGCCAAAAGCGTACTTGTTTCAGCCTTTTCGTTTTTCTCAAAACACTTTTCAATTTCCTCAAGGAATTTTTTAGCAGTTTCTTCCTCAGATATTGTGCCCCTAAAGGTTTTCGGAATGAAACGTTTCATGATCATAAGACTCATGCGATTAGAACGATCCCACTTCTCTATGTCTCTATTGTCCGCACGGGAACTTCCATCAAAGAGTGCAGGAAGTCGTTCTGTCCGAAGTGCAAGGTCAAGATCCATGCAACCGAGAACAATCATTACGTTCTTTTTCCAATTCTTAAAGTTTGTGTCGTTAAGCACAGGAATAGAATTACTGTTGGCAGATATAGTAGAAGCAGAACCAGAAACTGGATAGAGAACAAAACAAAACAAAATAACATGCTCACAATCAATATTCATATCATAACACAAGAATCCAAAATATATGCATGACATAAACAAACAACTCATATAATATTGGTGGGCCCCATCATGAGATACCTAACACAACATCCATATTTAGTCTTTGGACAGAAATATCAACTGTAAGTGGTACTCTTAATGTAGTAATCAAATATTTACGATAAATTCTATCAAACAATAAGCCTTTCTTTGGACCGACTTAGTGCTTACATGAAAAACTTTATAATCATCACATATTTATTACCACAGGTACGTCAATTATTTGGCCAAACAATAATCTTCCTTTGGGTCGATCATTATTCGCATAAATAAGAGACATATACATCTTAATATTTCAAAACAAATTAATTTACACAATAGAGGTTACTTTAGTAACATGTTATTTCAATCAACTTATTTTAAAATATCAGATAAACTAGAGATGCAGTATGAAGCCACGCATCTTTATTCTCAATTCCAGATTTTTGTTCCATATGAAAAAACATTAATTAAAGCCACAAAATTGATGTTTTCATCAATCTATAAATTTTCTTAACATGTCATACCAAATTCATATACATAGTAACCTTTACCCAAAATTTCACTTGTGAACAGAACAATCAAAACAAATACACGTATGAATAGGAGATTGTAAAGGTTGTTTGTTCTGAAAATGATATGACATTCAAACAATTTATATCCCGAATGATACAACAATCAAGAAATGAAATTTATGAGCAGGTCAAATAAAATAACATTAATTTGACTTATTCATACATTCTTTATAAAAGCGGATCTTATTTTATAAAAAACAAAATCTTCTTTTATAAAAGTAAATCTCATGTATACCCTTCTTGAAATAATGCATGTTAACAACCAAACATTATCATATGGGAGCACATGAACATGAGTTGCCCAATTTAATGGTTCGTAGGCCCCACCTGAAATTAATGAATGTTGACTAAACAACATGTTCACCTGAGAACACATGAAAGTGGGTATCCAATTTAATAGTTTGTGGGTTCTACAAAAATTAATGAATTTTGACTTATCATATTCATATGAGAGCACATGAGAGTGGGTAATCCGATTTAGTGCTCTCATAATTATTATTATTTATTTATTATTTTTCATTATCTTCTTCACTAAGCTACTAACTTTCTGCAACTTGTTTCAAACATGAAAAACTAAAATATTTTTGAGCTAATTAAGCTCCAAAAAAAATCACTTTTGAAGCCACATCTAACTCTTTAATGCAAATCTAACATCTATTTGCATAAATCACAAAATTCGAAATACCCAAAATTGAGTTTTATGGTTTCATCCAAAAATTAATTTTGGACAATAAAAAAAAAAAAAAAATTCTCAAGCATACATGCATGGTCAATGAACTTGAACAAGTTAGGCTCTGATACCACTTGTTAGAGTTGAAACAAAATTAGAGATATAAATAAATCTCAAGGATCCATCACTTGTAAATTCATCAACACATATCTTAAATATAAGAGATTCACATACCTTTGAGTGAAGAAGATGAAAGACCTTTATAAAATTCTTGTTACAATTATAAAACATACACATACACGATCCAAAGATTATTAGATTCTCAAGAACAAGAGTAAAGGAAATATACCTTGACTCCATGACAATGAAGGCAAGAAAGTTATCATCTTCCAACACCAATCACCGTATTGCTCAATGGGTTCTCTCTCTAAGATGGGGAAAGAGGATAAGAGCTAAAGGTAGAATGATTTCGCTTGGGGACCATAACCAAATAAAGTTCCTTATATACTAAATTAATTAGAACCCCATCAACCCTAATTAATTAGTATTGGGTCACTACACATTACAAAGTCCATACCAAATAGATATTAGATAGCCAATAATATAATTGTTAATATACATGTTGTGCCACATTATTATTGCATAGGAACCATAAGGTTGCTTCTTGAGCAAACAATCATGGTAACTTGTGGAAGAAGTCATAAGTTACTTCTTGAACAAGCAACATTCTTACTTGGCTCAACAACAACCATATTTATGTATATGTGAGCCCACATGAATAGGATATAATTAAATTAAAATCCCAACACTATAACCTTTCGATATTAGTGGCACGTTGAAGATGAGTGAAGATGAGCTTAAAAGTGGTGGTGATTGGTGGTGAAAAGAATTGCAAAAATTGTTGGTTGGCCGGTGGCTTTCAAGACTCATTAGGACGATGAATTAAACTCGATTGGGGGCGTTGAATTAACAGTGAAATTCTTAGAAACAAAGATTTGCAGGTTAGTGTTTGGGCGGTGCTATGGACGATTTTAACGTCCTCAAGAACTAGCTGCAACCTGCTAAGTCTAAATCAATTGACCCAAACCAAATTGAACCTAATGAATTCGATTCGATTTGGTTCAGTTAAAGCTATGAAATCGGTTCGGTTTGGTTTACAAAAATTCAAACCGGTGACCTTAGCTTCTATTTCAGTTTGGGATCTAAATCAATCGAAACTCCTATTGTTTGCTCATAATAAAGCCTTTTTTTCCAATTTTCTGAAAATGTGTTTATGTTATTTTAAATAATCTTAAAGCATGCGCTATTATAAGGTCATGAGGGTTATGCAGTAAATTAATTAAGAAAAAATAAATTCTTTTGAAAAAAAAAAGTTATTTAGTTAATTGGAGATTGAATTTAAAATCTAAAAAAGTGCTGCAGAAACTCCCAAAAAGTACTTCAATGGTGACAAGAACAAACTATGTATTTTGCAATTCTTTTGCTTTTTTTTTTTTTTTTGAGTGATGTTAACATTAGGACCAGAGAAAGTGCGAGCGACATAAAGGGTCTGGATGAAGACTATGGTAGGAAAGGAAAAGCTCTCACTTATTTACAAGGGAAATAATCAAACTCTCGACTTTGAGTGAAAGTGTAACACCCCGTAATTTTAATTAAATATATACGTTGAAATACACGTATATCGAGATATATAAGATATGTATTTTATACGTAGGAGCTAAATATACGCTTGATAAGATACGTATTTTATACGTAGGAGCCCAATATACGTGTGTAGGTACAAAAGGAAGATGATACCTATGGGATCATCTTATATGGGTGCTTACAAGTTAAACACTGGAGTTGATTTAAATTATGAGGTTGGTTACTTAAATATGTGGATTGAGTGTATCGAAGAAGAAAAAAGATGAATAAAGTTATTGTTTATTTGCGGTACTGTTCAACGAACAGTACCATGAACAGTACTCGTATGTATAAAAAAAGAAAAAAATAAAAGAAGAGAGATAAGCAATGAGTTGCTGAATGAAAGAAAGAAAGAAAAAAAAACAGAGAAGAACGGACGGAACGAGAAGGAAAGAGGAGAGAAAAGGAAAACGCGGGATTCGCGTCAAATTCGGACCTGCGGTAAGTTATTTTCACTATATTTCTTCGTGAAATTACTATCTAAGCTAGATGTAACGATTCTAGCGGACTAATTTTAGCTATAGAAGCCGTTTTAAGGCGTTTTCAGAAATTTGGGTTTTAACCCAATGTGAATGAAAATCTGCTAGAAAGGTAGAAAAACACTCCTTAGACGGTAGGGACCCCGAATATGTGGTTAGATTCTATTTCATGAGTTTTGAACACCGTTTGACAATTTTAATATAATTTACATGTTTCGAATAAATAGTGACAAATAGTACTATGAACAACGATGTAAATAGTGATGTGAATAGTGAACAGTGATGTGAATAGTGACATTAATGTGAACAGTGAACAGTAATGTGAATAGTAAACAGTGATTTGAAATCATAGAATCGTAGAGAACTGAATTCAGAACGTTTTGATGCTAAGATTGTGATTTTTGGATATGATTTGATAGTTTTAGTAATTAAGTATATGGTGTCGTGAAAATAGGATTTGAAAATCTATTTTCACTGTTCTGTCTTGTGGAAATATCTAGATTGACCACAGAAACGATATAGTAGTTTCTTCAACAGCTTATGAGTCCTAAATGGATTTATTATTCGTGATTTGAAGTGAGTTGAAAAATTAAAGATGTAAATAGATATGAATACATGAAATTGAATTATAGAGTGATTGTGACAGGTTAAATTAGTTGAATTTAACTTGGAGCTGGACTCGAAAGCGACGATGATTGGGTTTAAGTTGAACGTATTGTACTGTGAGTATAGTTTTCTTGATTTGGTTCTTGCATGGCATTGTACGCATATAAAATGTTTGATTGTATGCATGTGATAGTTATATATAATGCATTGAGTTTTATGGATCATGCAAACTGATTTTAGAAATTGGAGTTTGTAATGATGTCATTTCGTTAGGAATTTGACCCGGATGAGGTTTTGCGAGTCCTCATTGTCAGTAGGTCTGTCCTAACAAGGGTTGCGATCTTTGAAATGACTGTGAATTGGGTAATGAGAGGTTGTGGCTACCTTGTAACGGTCATACAAGGGTTAGACTCGCTCTTTTGCCTTGAGGAGGAGGGAGATTGTGCATTGTGTTATTGAAAACTCATGCAATTTATGTTGTTGACATGTATAATATATTCGTTGAATGATGCATGTGTTGAATAAGTGTTTGAAATGATTTTAAATGTCATATTTCTCTAAATATATATAATTGTCATCTCAAGAACTATATTCACTAAGTTGTTGTTTGCTCATTCCATTTCCTCCAATATTTCAGGTATTGAGTCGAAGGGAAAATGAAACTCCGTGAGTGATAATCACGTGAGCCTTCGTCTGGTATGTGTATGTACGCTTGGAGGAAATAGCTTATATTGTTAGTTTGATATGTATACTTATTACACATTATATATATATGTAATATCATCTACA
Organism: Paratinospora sagittata; assembly: GCA_035771175.1. Lineage (NCBI taxonomy): Eukaryota > Viridiplantae > Streptophyta > Magnoliopsida > Ranunculales > Menispermaceae > Paratinospora > Paratinospora sagittata. Next base: position 28,620,410 of record CM069592.1, read on the forward strand.
TGGGATGTGTGTGCATATATATAGCTTAACATATTGGATGATGAAATAAAAATGTGATATGTGAATGAATGGAATGATTATAGAGATCTATATTAGATTTGATTTGTTGTATATTAGGAAAAAAAATTCCTGTAAATGTTGGGAATGATTGTGAGACTACGTGAAGGCTGACAGTGTATTATATACTGTATATGGGTATGTACAGTGTATAGTATATTGTGCCGGTCATGACGTCAGCCTACGTCAGGGGCGCCGTGACAGAAAGAGTTTAGATGCACATCATTAAAGCTAGCCAATATTTACGTCCTTTTTTTTGTAATTTTGATTGAAAAATAGAACCATTCACACAATCGTTGTTTCAAATTTTTCCATTTCTCTAAGGCGTTGGAGACCAAGGACTTTTCCATTATTGTATTCTAAGACTCTCTGCAATTGAAAAACATAGTCATTCATGCTATGGCTTTTTTTTTTTTTTTTTTTTTTTGAGTTGTGGGATGGCTCTTTTAAAATTAGTCAAAGAATAAAAAGTTAACTCAACAAATATTTTTTTCATTTTATAGTAGTTTTTATTATTTCTATTATCTTGAATAAAAAAGATAAATATTTTAAATAGATAATTAAAAAAAATGAATTGAAAATTCTTTTAATTTAAAAATACTTATTCTTCTTTATATTTACTCTATAAAGGAAAAAATATAAATAAATAGTCAAATATTTGTCAATAAATTTCATCCAATTATTCGCATTTTAAAAAGTTATTTTTTATTTTCAAAATCAAAATAGATGTTAGAACAATTGAGGGGTTTTTTTACTATAAAAAAAATTTGAAATATTTATTAATTTGGATTTTCTTTTTTATTTCAAAATCTGATTTGTAATTTTATTTTAGCATAATTCAAAAAGAAGGTGGCAAAGTAAATATAAGTAAAAATATATTAGTTAAGAATATATACTTTAATTTTTTTATATTTTATATTTTATTATTTATATTTTAACTTATTTATATGAGGAACAAAAATAATTTGTTTCCAAATGGTAAATATGCTATTAGATAATGAAACAAACTAAAAAAAAAAAAAAAAATGAAAGCTTCCATTAAGGTGTTAACAAAGGCTTTCCAATATTTGAGAACACCCTAATGCCCCAAACTATGAAACCACCCACACAAATCACGTTGTGTTTTTTTTTTAAATCAACTTGCAGCTTTTTCCAAATTTAATATCATTATAGAATGAGAAATGCTTAGGAAATACACTTTTTTGATATTTTTTTTTTATATTGTCCTTCAAAGTTGTTACATCACATTAAATAGCAATCAAAAATATGTCTCCCAAAGCATTACTCTAATAGTATAATGCAAAGCTTTTAATCATATTCTAATTCTGCTTTCTATTTCTTTTCTTTTCTTTTTTTGTCTCTTTTCTTAAATAGACCAATCTGTCTTTCAGTTTTTTTTTACAAATATTCCATCTTTTTCAAAACTATCACAACACTTATATTAAGACAATCTCAACATGTAATCTAATGCTATCATCTTCTTAAAAAACATTTTTGCTTAATTAATGACCACATCCCTTCTTAAAATTAAAATTTATAAATAATTTACAGAACTTCATAAACTTTATGAACAATTGTTTTAGTGATTAAAATCAAATACTAATTTAAACATATATATTCAGGGATGTAATTTGGAATTGTTATAAGCAGTTCCATTATGCATGCATGGGCAGCTAGTTTTACACAACAGCAGCGCTGGGCTCTCTACGTAAATCTTCCACATTTTTTCATGTCCCTAACGGTCAAACACAGTAGAAAAGATTGAATAAGAAACAAACCCGGTAATATCGCTTCCTTCGTTTACTTTTACTCAGTCTCTCTTCACCTCCATCAAATCCGCAACAATCAAATTAATTATCCTCTAAAAATTATCATCAAGCCCTTTCAAACTTTTCTTCTTCACTAATCTCTTCATCTTCTTAATCTTCTGATCATCAAAACCTTAATAAAATTTAAAAAAAAAAAAAAAATTACAGTTACAGAAGAGATCAGAAATATATGACGGTGAAGGGCGGGACGAACCAGGCTTGCGCGTCGTGCAAATACCAGAGAAGAAAATGCAGGGCAGATTGCGCTCTAGCGCCGTACTTCCCACCAGACCAACCCAAGAAGTTTCAGAATGTACACAGGCTCTTTGGTGTAAGCAACATCTATAAGATACTCAACAAACTAAAACGCCCAGTTCAAAAGGACGAAGCGATGCGCACTATTATTATCGAGTCGGAGACTCGCGAAAAGAACCCGGTTCATGGTTGTTATGGCATCATCGCAGAACTCTGTTACAGGACCAATCAGGTCGAGTTAGAACTCGAAGCCGTAAATGCCCAACTCAACCTTTATAGAAATCATCATCAGCTTCATATGCAGACATCTTCTAATTCTCATTTACAGTCAGGAAATAACAATTCATCATCAGCTCCAGCCAGTACTACTAATAATAATTCTGCTATTCCCTTCTTCCAACAACATCAATTCAACAACATCTCTGCCACCGGAATTTCCATTTGGCCACAACATCATCACTGTTTCTCCAATGAAAGTCATAATAATGGTGATTACAGCTCGAGCCCAGCGGGTTATATCGATTCAAAAGAGGGTATTATGATCAATCCTTTATGGGTCCGGCAGCATCCTTATAATAATAATCAGAACAATAGTAATAGTAACAATAATTCTTTAGCAATTCAATCCCAGTTTATTACCGCTGCTGCACAAGCATTTCCTACCCAACAACAAGAAGTAGATGATGTACAACAAGATTATGATGAGATACCTGCAAGCTACCTTGACCCCAATGTTGATGATAGACTGTTAATTATTAACTCCAAGGATGCTTGTGAATCAAGGTATATGCATATATCTGTATATATACCTTCTTGTTCTATTCAATTTTGAAGCAGATTAATTCAGATAAGCCATATGAATCACCATCTTTATATATAATAATTCCTTCATTCCAATTGCAAATTAACAAGAAAATTGATTAATTCCCTTCCATATATATACTCTTCTGTTTTAAACTAACTAATGTAGCATATATGTAATTTGATATCTACAGGTCGGAATCATCGATGAAGGGCATAAAACAGCCGATTGAGCATGTTGCAGAGAACGAACTAAAGAGTGCAGCTGCATGTTTCAGCCTCACAAGTGTCAATTAAGCAAAGAAGACAACAGAAATTAAGGGCAACTTATTCTTCCGCTGCTTCTGCGGGTTTCTGCATCAGCCTCACAAGTACCAATTGACAATTAAAGAGGAGCACAGAAATGAAGAGGGAATTGGCCAAATGCCAAGGGAGATCTTAGAGTTTGTTATTCTATTTTCGATTTTTTCATTAGTTCTATTTGTTAGGTTAGATTTCACAATTTTGGAAACTTTTTCATAAACACAAATCATTCGTTTTACCATATAAGTAAGACTCACAGGTGCTTACATTTCTTCAAAAATCTCATCAGGATATCTGGAAAAAATAACAAAAGAACTAACAGCATATTAAATGTGTACTATTAGCATTTGTTAGTTCATTACTTCATTCAAGGTCAGATTAATTTTGCTTGCATCACAATCAGCTAAGCAAATCATACTGTGCCATGCTTTGGGGAATTTCATTTACTTGTACTATTCTCACCTCCAGTACATAAGCATTGATGTTTCTAAATGAATCTAATAATTCAATATCCCCCCTTTTTCAACCATGCATATATACATTTTCTCCAATAATTAATCCTGCATATATACCTAGTTTGGTATCCAACATTCTAAAATTTGCCTTCTTTAATCTTTTGATGGCTACCTGTGTAACATCCTGTCAAGCAATTATCCTCTCTTTTTACATACTACATGATGTGGTATAACATGTAGCACACATACTATGTATTATATGTACAATGAATGATTGATGTAGGCAATTTATGTAGTAAACATATCTGACCATTCTTCTAAACTTAGTCTATATATAACTCCCTTCTTTTTATCATAGATGAACATCAGAATTAGGAGATCCCTCTCTTTCCATGAGAACTTTGCCAGGTATTCCCTTCCAATGATACCAAAAGATTAGAATTTAACACCTTCCTAGTTTTGAGCTGTAAAGTAGAGAATGTAACTTGAGATGAGATAGAACTTAGCAGTTGATGAGGGAGTAAATATTCATCAATTATTCATTTGAGATTTAAAAAGAAGAAATGGAGGAAAGACTAGAACCAAAAAAAGAAATAGAGTGACGAAGTTCAAGGTGTTATAAATTATGTGAGGGTCACTAGGACCCCCCTTTACCTTGTATTTTTGCCAAAAATATGGTCAAGACATAATAACATAGTATGTGTGTGTGTGTGTGTTCCATGAAAAAAGTAGCTGCCAACTTCCTTGTTTTACTGGAATAAGAATTGTGTTTATAGACATTGGATTATCAAAATATAACTTAACAGCATATACAAAGACTATATATACACCGAGTTCATTCAATATTATTCACAACCAGACTTAGACTTAGAAGCAACATCTTCTTTGCTTGGGCAAGTAACCAGTCAAACCCAAAAAGGCACGTCCACTCCAATAAGACCACTGGTCAACCAGAATTCCTTCTCCCCCACAAATTTCCCATAACCAACACATAAAATAATGCCTTCTTTCTTGGTCTGGCCTTCAGATATAACAAGAAATTATATATGTAAGCTGCCTCGTTGTGGGAAACTCCTCAAATATGTGGGCCACAGTTAGGCAGTTAACTTAGAAGGATGAATCTGCTGCTCCAGTCACTCAGTAATTTAATTCCATGGATGATCTAGTAGCCACCTTCTCAAGGAACAGCTAGCTCTCTTTCAACAGAATTCAACTTCAGACGATCAATCAACTGATTTACCTCTAGTATTCCTGTGTCAAGCAATGAATTAAGAATTAAGTCTTTATAACGTATATATGAACATATCATGTTTTGATCTAGCCACCTCAATGAGAAGAAAGTACGAAAGTTATCCATGCATTTGGGCTTCAATTCATTTCAATGATTGTTCCATCATAATTCTGACATTCCAGGCTATATATGAAAGTTGTCTTTCTTCTAACAAATTAATAATGCATAGTACGCATAACCCTTTTCAGGAATCCCGAACTCATTGACAATTACACTTCACTAAAACAAGCCCTTTGTGATTGTTTCAATCCGTCAATGGATATTTGGTTGGCACACTTTTCCTTACTGCTCGGCACATAAAGACACTAGATGAGGCAGCATACATACTTTAAAAGCCTCTTCTTAACATTTAGCGCACCTGATGCAACTAAAACAAAACAAAAAATAGCTATGAGGAGAGTAGGAAGTCAAGGTAAGTTCATTTTCTTCTACAAAGTGAATATCCCTGTTTATTCAACATTATTCCTTTTTTTAAAGAAGAAACAAAACAACTTAAATTATAAAAAAACAAAAGGGTATACCTAAAACTTGAGTAACAGCAGTACTCAAAGCGCCATACGCCCTAGATTTTTTTTTTTTTCTTTTTTTTTTAGGTCAGAGGGCCTCTAGAGCACGGCCACAAACACTCAAGGACGCCATTGGCCAACAACTTAAATTATGATTGACAACCCTCCCCCTCCCCCCCCTCCCTCCTCCTCCTCCTCCTCCTCCTCCTCCTCCTCCTCCTCCTCCAACAAGCTTAGAAGAAGCCACCCACATGGAGGCAAGCAACAAAATATCATCCCAAACTGCTAAAACATCCTTAGATTTGTTGTTAAAAATCCTTCTATTTCTCTCAAGTCAAACGCCTCAAAGAGACCACACCACAAATGTCCAACCTTCTGGAAGCCAAAGGGAGATGGGAAAGAGAAAGACACTCCCCAGAAGAAGAAAGTGTAGCAAAAAAACTAGTGCAAGCAACTATCCGCTTCTGCCACAAAGTCATAGAGAAATCACAATGAACAAACAAGTGCTCCGCCAATTCACCACTAGCCAAGCACAAAGGGCAACAATGCGGAGAAAGACAAGAAAAAGGAAGGCATCTCCGTAACATGCCCGCAGTGTTTAACTTTATACGCATCAAAGTCCATCCAAAGAACTTAACCTTAGAAGGAACTTGAGCGGCTCAAATGGAGGAAATGAAGGGAAAAGTGATGGGAGAAGTAGGGTCGTAATCGGGTCGGGTTTGACCCTCAAACCCACCCGACCTAACAATTTCGGGTGGATAAAAATTCCACCCGAACCGACCCGCCCATAAGACACCACCCGTCCGACCCGCACTATCCTTCGAGTCGGGCGGGTTAATCGGGTTATTAACCCAATAATACTCTAAAATTTAAAAAAAAAAAACCTATGATTAAAATATTAAATTGATCAAGTCAAAATGAGAACAAAGAAAGAATAATAAACAAAAATAAAGAGAAAACCAAGAAAGAATACTAAAAAATATTTAGCAAAAAGAGAGAAATAGAAAAGATGAACAAAAAATGTAATTATTGTGGGTGGGTACGTATTTATAGAGGGAGAACCCCCTCCCCTTCCCACATCATTCTTGAGGGGGAGGGCGGGAATTCCCCCTCTTTTATTTAGTCTCACATCACAAACGATGTGGGAAGGGGAGGGGGTTCTCCCTCTATAAATACCCCTTCCCCCCTTCATTATGTTGTCCTACGTCCTTGCCTTTAGAAAGGTTATGGACTTGGGATTCCCATATTCTAGGAAGCCCTTCTAAAGATTTTCTTTTTGCATTTTAGTATATATATATATATACATGGTAAAATCGGGCGGGTCGGGATCCAGTTAATGAACCTGAATTTCAAACCGACCTTTCGGGTGGGGTGTTAAAGCTACCCGACCCGCCTGATTTAGGAGGTGAAACCCCCCCGAATCCGATCGGATTGGGTTGGGTCGGGCGGGTTTGTTGGGTTGATCGATAGGGAAATCAAAGAAAGACTTGCAAGAAATATGCCAAAAGGATGGAAGGGTCTAGATGAAGCCATCTTGACCATCAGTAAGACTGATATCGAGGAGAACAAAGAGAAGCTCATCAAGGAGGTGAGAGGCTCTAGATGAAGGTGGACAAATAAAGCGAAAATTCTAAGGAGAGGAGGAGGTGTTATTAACCGAAAAAGAAAGGAAATATCCATAGAATGCTGATGAAGACGGGATAGGTGATAAAGACAACGACAGCAATCAGCAAGGGTGAAGCCCCCACTCCACTGATTTTTGCAGAATCGGAAAGTAAGGCCATTCCCTACTCTGGAAGAAAGATGAGAGCGAAAGATGGGAGGAAATAGAGGAAATAAATTTCCAAGGAGACCTAAAGTTCATGCCAGAGGAGGTTCCAAGGTCCCAACCTGAGCTTGAGCGTTCATGAATACTGCTAATCACCTAAGCCCAAAGAGAGGATTGATCTTGATAAAACCTCCAAAGCCATTTTGCTGCCAAGGCCTTGTTCCTCAAAATCAAGTTACCATTCCCCAAACCACCTTTTAAAATAGGCTATTGCACCACCATTCAATTAACCAAGTTACAATTACCGACACTGTCAACCACGTGCCAAAGAAATGAACTCATTCTTTTCTCAATAACAAACACAACCCCGGAAGGAATTGTGAATAAAGAGAGAAAGTTGGCAGGGAAGACCATCAAGACAGATTAATCAACTTGCCTTGCTTCTTGGCAAGTTTTCCAACTTCCAAGTATTTTTTTCTCAAAAGAAAATCCATCTCTTCAACACTACAACTTTCTTTGGGATAAGCAACCGCCTCTACAAAGCCACTTGAAATTCAAATCAAGGACAAAAAAGAAAAACACTGCCAATAGGCAAGGATTGTTTCATGGTAGAAGGTGAAAGAAGTCCTAAGCAATATTCTTAGCAATGAAAAAAACAACCAAAGATATAAAGGAAATAAAGGAAACTTGAAGAGGGCATCAAGGACTCTAATCATTGCAAAAGATCAACTGAAGGTCTCTCTTTCTCATTTGAGCATCTTTTCTCTCCTATGAGATGACAAATTTAGAAAACAACGCAAGGTAACATCCTAGATAGGGACTCTATGGTTTAATGATTTGACAAAATACCAAAAGCTTTAAGGTCGTGAGTTCAAACTCCACTGACAACTATCCAAGAAAAAAAAAATAACAAAAAGTAGCATAGATAAAGAACTTGAATGAAACAAATCATGAAGAACTCGCAGAAGATTGGAAAAACGATGATAAAGAAGAAAATATTTCTAGTTTTCTACCCAAAAAAAAAATACAAGATACATATACAGCACCTATTGAGAGGTAACTAAGAACAAAAATAAATGGAGAAAAGACAAAAGAACAAAAATAAAATAAAAAAAGGTTCAAACTTCAAAGCTTTGAAAGTGTCTTATGGTTGTTTTGAATCGTGACTATGTTTTATATACTATTGAGACAGACAGTATGTAACATGCATCCAATGAACCTTGGGCCAAATATTAACATCATATTGAAGGTTTTAAAACTCAAGAGGCGTAACTAGGCGAACTTCATTTGTGAGGCAAGGCATAAGCCTTGAGGTGGTACGAGGCATAAATATTAGAATTTTTTTTATTTTTTATTTTTTTTTTACAAGAAACAAAATGAATTGTATTAATAATAAATGCTATACAAAAAAAACAAACGGAATTTAACCGGAATATTATAAACACACCCATTAGCCTACCTTTGTCTAATTCCAAAGAGAAAGGATTCTTGGCATCCAAGAGATTACAGACCCATTAGCCTAGTCTCAAGCCTCTACAAAATCATTTCTAAAGTTCTTTCAATCAGGCTCCGAGCTATTTTGCATAAAACAGTGGAGGAAACCCAATTTGCTTTCGTTCATAATTGCTAAATCCTTAATGTCGTGTTAGTGGCTAATGAAGTTGTGGAAGAATATAGGTCTCGTAAGCTTAAAGGAGTGGTCTTCAAAGTGGACTTTGAAAAGGCCTATGACTCAACTGACTAGCATTTTCTTGATTTTGTAATGGAGAAGAAGAATTTTGGCAATAGACGGCGTAAGTGGATTAGTGGCTACTTGAGATCGGTGTCCTACTCTATCGTTTTAAACATTAGGCCTACCTATAAAATTGTTGCAAAAAGGGGGTTACGTCAAGGTGACCCAACGTCGCCTTTTCTCTTTACTATTGTTGTTGATGCCCTTAGCCGCATGATGATGAAAGCAGTGTTTTCAAGGCGTCGCCTAGACAACGCTTAGGCATTTAAGGGAGACAGTGGGGGTTTGTACAAATATTTAAAAAGTTTAGGAAGATCTCTCTAATTAAAAAAAAAAAAGCTTTAAAAACAGAAACGCCTACTTTCTACAATAAACCCTTGAACCTTTCTCTCCCTAAGTCCATCCTTTCCATTTGCTCCGACTAAGAAACGCCTTTGAAATCTTCGGTGACTGTCGACGACCCTCCAGCAATAGATATTTGAGTTTTGTAGTTGTGAACCTTTTGGATAATGTGTATTGTGGCATGAATTAATGTTTTATGGACATAATTTTAATTAATATGAAGTGTTTTTTATTATTTTATGAAAATTTAACATTTATTATAGAATACAGTTAGATATATATAATTCTATATATAAACTGTCCAGGAACCTGTAAATAATTAATTAATTATCTAGGGACCTTTAAATAAATATTTTTTATCGCCTAGGCCACATCTAGGCTTTGCCTAGGCTACGCCTCACCTAGACATGGCAAATCACCTAGATATCACCTTGGCGCCTTGAAAGCACTGGATGAAAGCTTGTCTTACCTCCACTGTCAAAGGTTTCTCCATGGGTAAAAATGAGGTTGAGGTGTCCCACCTTCAATTTGCAGACGACAACCTTTTTTATCTTTATGGAGATGAAGATAATGTGGAGAGTGTCATTACCTTGCTTCAAAGCTTTAACTTCATTTCTAGACTTAAAGTTAATATGATGAAAAGTTAAATGGCGGGTATCAACATTGATCAGGACATGCTTGTGAGGTTGGCTTCAAAGGTGGGATGCTCTATTGGCTCTTGGCCTCTCAATTATCTTGGTATACCTCTAGGTGGTAATCCATTGTCCAAATCTTTTAGGGATCCGATTGTCTCTAAGATTTCTAGAAGATTGGGTGGGTGGAAAAGAGGATTCTTGTCAAGAGGTGGTAGACTTACTCTCATCAATTCAGTGTTAGCAGCAATTCCTTCTTACTTTTTGTCTTTGTTCCGTCTTCCTAGTGGTGGTTGCCAATGTTATCGAGAAGAAAATGAAGGCTTTTCTTTGGAAAGGGGTGGACAAGAGTGATGGCTCTCATTTGATCAAATGGAATGTTGTCCAAAGGCCATTGAGTAAGGGAGGGTTGGCTATTGGGAATATCATGGCTAGAAATAAAGTTCTTTGTGCAAAATGGCTATGGAGAACTCATAAGGAACACCAATCTTTTTGGGCTCAGGTTATCACTAGCAAATTTGGGCCCATTGAGTTATGTAGAAGAACTGTCCCCACCATTAAAGCCACTAAAGTTAAAGTGTTTGGGTGGATCTTGGCTCATAACAAGCTTAACATGGGTGACTCTCTTCAAAAAAGATTACCACATTTCTCTTTGCTTCCTCACTGTTGTTCTCAATGTTTAAAGGATGCAAATAATGCTGATCATGTGTTCTTCAGGTGCTCTTTTTCAGCTAAATTATGGGGGAAGTGGCATGCGAGGTTGGGAGATAAATTTTTGGTCCCGATGTCCGTTGATGATTGCTTCTCAATGGCAAATATCCAGGGTCTTCAAAGTAGAAGTGTGAATGTGATGAGTTCGGCTTCTTTGGCAACGCTTTGGATGGTGTGGTGAATGCAATAAGCAGATTTTTTATGATGTGGCTAGGAGTGTGGAGACCCTTTGGAATGACATTGTTATTTTGGCTAGTTCTTGGTTGGTGGCTTTCAAGATCAATGGGGATTTTACAATCAACGATTGGGTTAGGAATTGGGAACTTTGCATTTGATCTTGATTTTTGTGTGGCTTTGTGTCTTGTACGGTTTCTTTTTGTTTATTTAGGCTGTTTTTGTGTTATTGTCTCCGACAATTGAGCTTGTTTCTTTTGATATTAGGGGAGTACCTCTGGTACTCATTGGTCCATTGCTCCTATTTGTATTATGTTGTTTTTATGTTTCCCTATTATAATAAATTTGTTTGTTTCTCTTCAAAAAAAAGTTGGATCTCTCCTAAATAATTTAAGATTAGAACTTTAGAACTTTAAGAAAGAAACAAAAGTAATTGCTTTAAAACTAACTAAAGGTGTTTGGGAGAAAAATAGTAAGAGGAAAATAAAAAAGGGCTTTGATTGAGCCTTATGTTCAGTACAAAGAGGCTTAAGCCTTAAGGTAACAAAGAAAAGGACTTAGGTTGAGCCTTATCTTCACATACAAAGAGTCTTAAGTCTTACATGAGTCTTAAGTCTTACACAACCTTGAGCTGCAAGTCTTGAGGTATAAGTCTCATAGCGTACCTTGAGGCTTAAGCCTTAACGCGGTTTTTGATAGCCTCAAAACATAAGCCTCTTACACTTTCAAAAACTATGATATTGTTGGCCTTGGTTTGAACCCAAGAAGAGGGGTGATTTAGATTCAATGGCAACTTTAGGCCCCGTTTGGTTTGGAAGTTAAAAACTGTTTTCTATTATTTCAAATTTGAAAAACATAGAAAACTTGTTTAGTTGGCTAGATTGAAAAACAGTTTTTTGAGATTTAACAAAGGAAACAGGTTGTTTTTAGAAAACAACAAAAAGTCATTTCCTAAATTTTCACTTTTTGAATTATATTCTAGTTTTTGAATCCCCAACCAAACGCAGCCTCAGACTGTTTTTTTTTTTTTTTTTTTTTTTTTTTTTTTACTTTATCTGGAGATTGACAAGAAACAAAGTGCAAAAAAACAATTAATAGAACACAAAGATTTAACATGGTTCAACAACCTTGCTAATCAATGGATATAAATCCAATCAATAACCTTCTACTTTTTTTTTTCAATTAATAAGTACTTACCTTGCAACTAGGACAACTCGGTCAGCTCCTAAAGTCCTTACAAACCTTAACCAAGGCAATGCCAATAGGGATACCTCACCACTAGCATATTTCAGCCAATGCATTTGGACAAGGATATCACACCTAACCCAACTTATATCACTTAAGGAATGTCTCACCCTTATACAAACAATTTAACAAAGTAACAAAAGAAATATAACTTTTGTTAGCTTACAGATGTACCTCTTAATAGGTTAAAAATGTGAACATCAATACTCAACTCAACTAAGCCTTTTTCAAACTACATGGGGTCGGCTACATGAATCCGCTTCCTCCACTCCGCTCTATCGAGGGCTAAGTCCGCATTCAAATTACAAGAAGTTAGATCTTTTTTAATTATCTCTGTCCATGTTATTTTAGGTCTACCTCTACCTCTATTGTTACCATCAAATATTAATAGGTCACTCTTCCTAATTGGTGCAACTAAAAGCCTACATTGCATGTGCCCAAACCACCTTATAGTCGGTTCTCTCTCATTTTATCTCCAATTGGTGCTACTCCTACCATTTCCCGAATATGCTCATTTCTAATTTTATCTTTTAAAGTTTTACCACATGTACATCTTAATTCTACATTCACATTTTTGTTACACTTGATTTGTTAATATGTTGTTTTTTAATTGCCCAACATTTTGTACCATATAGCATGGCTGGCCTAATAGCAACTCTATAAAATTTTCCCTTTAACTTTAATGGGAAGTGCCTATCATATAATACTCCAAAAGCACTCCTCCACGTGACTCATCCTGCTTTAACTCTACGGTTTACATCCTCACCTATTTCTCCATCTTTTTGTATAATGGATCCCAAATACCTAAAATTTTTGTTCCTTAGTATCTTGACTTCCAATCTTTACTATCTCTTCATTTGTATTTCTACTTCCACTAAAATTACATTTAATGAATTCAGTCTTAGTCCCACTAAAACTAAAAATGTGAACGTCAATGTAGCACATTATTTTCTCCAATCTTATGATAATGATGACTTAGTCTTGGATTGAAGAAAAACTTGAGTTTTATTTGAAAAAATTTAAAGCTCAAAATAAATTTTTAAGAATTGCTCAAGTGTAAAGACGAAAGCTCAAATGAAAAACCCTACTTAACGAAAATGATCTATATATAATGTAAGCAATCAGGTGGTCAAATCATTATCCAAAGGGCAAAATTCAGATGTTTGGTGCTGATGGCAAACATCCAGTATAGACCATTATATAGCTGTTAGAATTCTGAACACATAACAGGACATTGGGATGTACCGACTGGTTGTTTGGTCGGACAAAGTAGACAAAGCAGGTATATGCTATAAGGGAAAAGGTTATTTCAAAATTTCAAGATTACTAGAATTAAACAAAGTTGATTAAAAAAGGCTGAATTTATCCATCTTCTCATGCAAGTTTTATCCAATGTGTCGACCCAAATAATTCACATAAAAATGGCCACGAAAAAACTATCACGCAATATCATAAGTTGAAAGAGTATGTCTAACACCTAAAAACACAACATTAGATGACTACAGAATGTTTGAAGGAAAAAAAAATTGCATTTGCTTCACACCCATTACAACAATCCATTGTCATCCTAAAAGAAAATAAACTAGCAAAATATAATTACATTGATTGGAAAGGAAGCAGCATTAGTTTTAAATGTTGAAAAGATTGTCCTTACTGAGGGAGGCACCTAAACAATTTACCATACTGCTACAAAAAGGAGGCAATGCCTACTGCCTAGACATTGCCTACATATGGCTTAGGAGACAAAATTATATTAATTGAATGATACAGTTTATATACCTGCATATGTTTTCAAATTTCTTTGAGAAGTACATTCTCTTACATATTGTATTAATTAGTTTTCATGGTGAATTTGAAATTTTGAACATGTATTCTAAAGCAGGCAAAACATTAGATGATCTATGTACGTATCAAGAAAGAAGAGGAAAACGAAAGAAATGTTGAGATCTCCCCTTTGTAAGGCTTTAAGTCATTCTTATAAATAGTAAAGAACCTTTTAAATTTTCAAAATCGCAGAAAGTCCCACTGCCTGAGTAATGAATCATAGGTGATTTAAGATGCAAATAGACAGATAATGGCCTAGTTTGATGCATAAGCAATGTCTTGACAACACTGTTGAGGATGCATTAACATTGTGTCCCTTGATCAAAGACGCACATGTAATTCAGAATATAAATTAAGTGTATCAAGTTGAATGTCATTGCCAAACAATCTATTGTGTACAATTTCTAGCAAGTGACATCATCAACACAAAGGTTATGCCTCTACCAAATACATTATGTCAAACCATAGAGAAGTATTTTGAAGGATCAGCCCGAGCCAACAAAGAAAGGATGCCCTAACATCTCTTTTGTTTTGAGTCTTTTGACAACAAAATTAAATACCTTAAGAGAACACATGCTCACAATGATTGGGGCATTGAAAAGACATTGTTGTTTCTAAAAATCATGAAGAAGTCAAATGATCATTTCTTTTATTGACCTAACAGTGAGGTAAGATTAAAAAGAAAGATTCACTTGCCTCTGGAACCCAAACAAAAGTACTTGCCAAGTAATGCTGTCTGAAAATATTTTCTATTATTCAACACAACAAAGCTTTTTACCAAATTCTATTATCATAAGGACGAAGTTTTACACTGGCTTTCAACTACATAACGCAGCCCTCCACCTTTACCCAAGCTTGAGACCGACCGTGGCGAAGTTATGTGATAGTCTGAAAATAAGTAGGAGTTAATCTATTTAAAATCATAAGCAATATCAACAATAGCCATTATGATGTTTTATAAGTTATGATTATAGGACCCTAGAGTTTATGACCTTAGATTAGGATGTAAACTCTAAATAGAATTTTTTTTAGAATCTTGAGGTTCCTTTGTTAACATCCACTTCAACTATTTGATTCAATCATTTGTTAGCTATTCTGCTAAGGTGCATTAATGGCAACAATACAAATTGTTCAGAACTCAGTGAATTAGATCAAGAAATCGCAGTTATGATGAGATGGAAATATCTCACCTAAAGATACTATTGCTAACAAAATTTCATGACGTGTGGGATGTTAATGTTTCAATCCATCGTGGATGTTGCTGCCCCATGTACAACATGTAAGTCCAAAACCACTGCTCCAAATGCATCAATTTCTCTTTCTAGTTGGTTTTAGGACCCACCAAAGAGAACCATAACTTAAAGACTTAAACACATCTATAACTATCTCCCAATATCTTTTAGATGCAACAAAGAATGACTCAATCATGGAAAGATATTTGGCTTAGTTAAGATCTAATGATCCAAGACAGAACCACCTTAACTATCATATCAATGACTATTATGCTCAAGGAACAATGATGACCAAAAAACACCTATGCATGGAAAATAGTTTTCAGAAAGTATTGTTTGCCATATTTACTTTTTTTTTACAAGAAAAGATACAGTATGTTTATATATATATGATGGATAAAGTTTTACAAAGAAAGTGTTTGAAGACAACAAGTGTTTGCCATATTTACTTTACACATACATCAGTGTACATCAATATACGTTTTTTTAATCCCAAGAAAAGATTTGATAACCATTATGTTATGGTCATCAATGGGTTAATTACTATTGTGCCTAGGTTGAAAAATTAACAATTCCCATAAGGGCATGATAGTAACAAATGTCTATATTTATTTGTAATCTAAAATAAGGTGTAGGGGTTGATGTGCAAATCAAAATGCATGGAAGGCCTCACTAGACCTTCCATCAATAAAGGTTTAATTTTACGTAAATGTAACCAATGGTTGATTTTACCGTATGCCTAATTTTACATTAATGAAAACAGAATATGCCAAAAGAATGATACCCATAAAATTAAATGATGGCTTTAGCTTAATGATAGAGATAAGAGCAGTATCACACAATCCAATGTCGGTAAAGCATGCAATCTTACATAATCATCTGACAGTTGCAAAGTAGCCTAGGATAGGCATTTATATACACCTTGAATCAGCATCAATCAGATAGGCCGAGTGTTGTATGAACCACAATGAGGGCATTTGTGGTATAGCCAATGAAAGGAAGCAACCCCCCTCTTCTCGCAGTCATTACACAGTATCATCTGTAATTTTCATCGATATTTACTGTTTCGGCCAACGCAACAATAGGAAGAGACAAGTAATATAAAATTATATCAATACCATTGCAAAGAAAAAACGGACCTGAGTCTGTCCTTGGTACTCCTGTGGAACTTTTTCTTCAGCCAACAATACATCAAGCATCCCAAAATATAACTGTTACGTCATTCAGTACTCTTAAGAACTTCCAATTTGAGTTCAAGATAATTGAATATATTCAAACATAAACAGATTAAAATCCTGCGCAAACAGAAATATTGAGCCTGTAGTTTGGAGATTGTTGGCCTTAGATCTTCAAAATAAACAGTATAATGCACATGCCAGTTCCAAATCTAGTATAAAGTTCCAAAATTTGGACTAATAATGAGCAAAGATGAAAAACTAAGGCACCCCTAGGCTCACTCACTGCAAGACATATTTAATCTTGGATTGAGCAGAAGCTTCATGTCAAACATCCCCTTTGAACACCAGAACTTGGAGATAGGCACCATATGCTTAACCTTTAACCAATGAAATCAATTTACAGGAGAGCTCAAGAGAGAAAATTGACTATAGAACCATTTGTGGCAAGTGCTAGCCACTTATTACAGTGAAGATCCCTATCTGGTTCTTCAAGCTGCTTCTATTCTTTGAGAGGGTAACACATGCAACAAACTTTTTAGGGAATTGACCTCATGGTTCGAAAATTCTCCGAAATTTGGCGAACTTCTACGAATTATTTCTCTTTTTTTACCATCGAAGTGCGAAGTGGATGTAAAATAAAAAATACAAAAATTCGCCAAAATAGTTCGATAAAATTCGACAAAATTCGATAAACTTCAATAAAATTTCTATTTTTCAATTCAAAAATGCAAAAATTCGATAAGAAATTCGACAAAATTTGATAAAATTCAACAAAGTTCAATGAAATTCGACAAAGAAGTAAAAAAATGTTATTTCATTAATAAAAACAAAAAAAATATCAATAATTATGTATTATTTTCAACTTCATCAACCAACATAGCAATATAAATTTTAAAAAATAATTTAATAAGCTAACAAATTATGTAGTTTATGGGATATGCTTTACCAAAAAGAGAAGAAAAGAAGCAAAAAAATAAATAAATAAAGTTGAAATAAGATAAAAACTTAAAAATAAATTAAAAAAGTTTTCAAAGCCATCTTCTTTTAGTTAACTCTTATAAAACAAGATTAAAAAATAATACATTTAAATAATAAACTAATAAATTAAGCATAGTGGGATTCAAACTAGCAAAGTATATGGTTGAGAAGCAAGCCACCAAAAAACTAAATATCAAAACAAAGAAAATAAATTAAGACCAAAAGCCACCATTTCAAATTCATCAACCCACTTAATAAGATTGATTTTGTTAGGTCACTTGTTGGTATTTTTATGAATTAAAAGTGTTTATTTATATTAGTTTTTTAGCTTATACTACAATAAATCTATATATTTAAGCATATATAAAAAAATTCTCTGAACTTCTCTAATTAGGAATTTTTTACAAAAAATCTCCATGTTAAATTAAACTTCTCCAAATTAATTCCAATTTTCAAGTGACCGAAGTCAAGTTGAAATCGAATTTTCGATCCTTGGATGTGCGTTAAACAATGTTAATGTGAAAACACATGTTTCAACCGATTATATTTATACTTTTATATGTGAAAAGTATCTATTTATGTTTGTTTTCATCATTTCTAATAGTAATTATGCATATTTTAACATCTATATAGAAATTCTTTAAACTTCTCTAAGTTGGCGAATTTTTACAATAATTCTCCAAGACTTCTCAAACTTCCCCGAATTAATTCTGATTTTTAAAGGTCGAAGTGTCAAGCGAAATCGAAGTTTCGAACCTTGATTGACCTAATTCAAAAAGAGCTTTTCCACGGAGTTTATCAAAATTTATCTTACCCAAATGCAGTTCATAAAATTTTCAATATCACAATATGAATCCAGCTTTTGCATTTAACTCTACGTTTCAACGTTTCATTCATGTCTTACTCTTTAGTCAAGACCTGCATTATCAAATCCTTTCATATCAATTCCAAATTTATCTCTTTCCTTCAAAAATAGACTCTTCAATGTGAACAGTACTCTTTAACACTCTGTTGCTGTTGGCCTTCTATTAATGTACTCAATTTGTGTGTCTTAGACTCTTAGCTACAATCACATGTGTCTATCTCCTATCAGGGTGTTCAGGTCTGTTGTTGGGCAATGTAATGCACTCCAGGTGCTTATTTACAGTTTTGTAATCTGGTTTTAATTATTAATATATTATATATTTGTTTCCGCTCAAAAAAAAATTGCATCTCATAGAAAGACCAGTAGCTTTCCTGATTTCATATTCATACCAAAAAAAAAAAATTGCATCTCATACCAAATTAATTATTAATGTATTCAATTCATCTCCAGCAGCTTTCCTGATGTCATATTCAATGGATCCGTTCTTAGAATTTCTCAAATAATAGCAATCGCACATTGCATCTCATAGAAAGACCAGTTATCTGTTTCAACACCCTGATCTCTGTAAGTTCATTAGACACACGTCAGCACATTATTCTTGACAACCACACATTCAGCTCTACAAAGCAAAGGTAAGCCTAATTCTTTCTAGAAAAATTCCCCTTTTAAAGTTTGGTGCAAAATCTCTAGAATCTAGAGTTAATAGCCCAGATCTGCTCCCCAACTTTATTAATTAAATATTAAACCCTCGCATTTTCTTCATTGCCATTGATAGTTAAAGCAAAAGATTCTAAATGGTCATGTCAGGGTCCATCAATTTCAACCAATGTTTCTCTTCACAAGTTTCTTTTCTAGAGTTGCACTATTTACAATCTCCTTTTACCTAAAATAGATACCTGAATGCAAAAATGAATGCATTATTTTAGTGTTTTTCACAATCCAATTCCAACTTAAGAATGAGCAGATTTTAGCTACTTTGAACTTTTGAAGGCCTAGTAGCATTAATTAACATTACTAGATCATCTATTATCATATTATTATGGAACATAAAAACAAACAATGTTACTTTCACCAACAAACTTGGAGAACTACATTTTCAAGTGGAATACAAATTATGGGTCCATCATTATTAAATGTAAAGGATGTCTGCTTTTATAAGTGGAATACAAGTTACGGATCCAACATTATCAAAAGTAAAGGATGTCAGTTTTATGTTAAAAAATAGAGGAAAAAACGGAACAACTCATCCAAATTCCAAAATGAATTGTTTATGAGAAAGAGAATGTCACTCCATAGAAATTATACTCATACGCAGCACAATTATCTTCTTCTCCATCTTAAGATTCTAGATGTTTCAGTATGTTTATACAATATGGAAGAGGGAAAATACTGAAGATATCCATAATAACTAACCTGCATATCCCCCAGTGACTTGCTACAAATTGGGCACGTATAGTGTGTACAAGTGTAGTCCTAGCAAAAACAACAGAAAGCACCCAGTAAAGTGGTCATAGCATTTGAATAACTCCTTAAACAGCACAATGTACTGTAAGCTTGTAGAAGGCAAATACCTGAAAACATGTTGAGTGCATCATATGCCCACAAGGAAGGGCCTTCACTGGAGAGCATGATGTGAATATGTCCTCATGACAAATGGGGCAGTTAGATTCAAAACATTTTTCTCTGCAAACATGCAATGAAAGGGACTTTGACATACAAGCATTACAGTTCATGCAGTGAAAGTAGTCAACCCCCAATCCTTTCCCAACTCGGCATAAGTTGCAATAAGGACAGTGGTAGATTTCCCTGTTGGACAATCCAAATTTCAGAAATAGTATCCCAAATCTTGCAAAATTAATTTGTTCCAGTTTATTCATCATCTTACACAATGTGTTCCGTTGCATTCAAATCATTGTCTTAGTGATACATTGGGTGAGACCAGACCACTGGAAATTGCTGGGTCACAAATTGCTATTTTTTAAATAAAAATGTGGGAAGTAGTCTGTCCTGAGATATATTTGAACGAAAACTTAACAAAACATTTTTGGGAAATTCAGAACCATAGTTGATGATTGATCAACAAAAAAGATTGAGCTGTTGATGATTATTATTTGACAATCTAAAGTACAAACCCTCAGCTTCTCCAACCCACAACCTTGGATGTATGTATTTGGAACCCTCTTTGATGTCACTGAGTTGAATTAATTACAGAATTGTTGTTTCTATGGCTCCCATTTTCAGACCTCATTTGATGTCACATGGCAAACCAAAAGGAAGAACATAGATCAAATAAACAACCAATAGCCCCAGGATTCTCAATAACAGCCTGATTTCTATTGACACAAACTGCATCTCAGGCAACATGAGCATTGGCAAATACACATGCAGCCTTTCGTAGACTGCAACAACCTCAGGGCACAAAAATTACCAGTTTGCTACAACATTTACATACCTAAAGGTTCTAACAGAGGTAAAACAACATCCAAAAGAATCTATGTACCATAGATCAAAGGCATCCACAGAACCAACAATATAGGATAACGTGCATAGACATTCTAGCTTTGCAGCATAGATACATAATTAGAATGCCCAAAAAACCAAAAAGAGACATTATTATTGATTTTGCTGGCCTTTCAAGCCATCTTTCTTCTCTTCTTTCTTTTTGAGATTTTCACTAACAAATACCGACATATAGCCAGTTCTTATTTAAGAAGCAAAACAGCAAGAAGAGAAAAGTAACTTCTCAAGTGCAACTGTGCAATGTCAAAAATTAGCATGTTCACAAGCCAAAAAAGCACATAATATCTAACCATTGAAATTATCTGATTTTTGGATGCCATGGCTCTATGGTTCCATACTACTGTCAAATACTGGGGATCATCAAAAGAACGGAAGAATCCATCTATCATCAGACAAACTGTATATTTAGTCAAAGGTAATTCACAATTGACCATGGAGTCCATATGAAATTGATGCTCATGCCCAGACGACAATATAGAGCTGCACATCTTCTCTAATTTGAGCTTCTATAAGGTGGGCTTCCTCAGATTTTTTCCCTTCTCATTTTAGGATAAGATAGAATACTAAAACGCTCAGTTCTTTTACTATTCAATCAATTAAAAAGTATTTTACAAGCATGAATATCTCCACCAAGGAGGCCTTTTATGTGTTTTCATAGTAGATGAATTGTCCTCAGGTATTATGCAGTGTTGTCAAGAGCACCTAGGCAACGACTAGGCCATCTCCTAGGCCACTTACAACTAAATCACCTAGGCTATACAAAAGGCAAGTAGTGGGGCTCTTTGAAAATTTTTAAAAGTTTAAGAGGGTCAATATGAATATATAAAGCTTAAGGTTCTTTGTTCTTCGTATTCTTAGTTATGTGATTGTATAGCTTCAAGCCTTCAACATCGGCATAACTTTCTATTCTAGTATTATACTTGTATTTCCATTATGCAAGTTATATCTTTTTCTTTTTTCCTATTTTCTAATTCTGATTTTCTATTTTATTATTGTTATATTGCTGCAAATATTTTTCTTTTTATCAAAAATGTTACATCATATATGACTCTTTAAACTGTTATACTTTCATTAAATGCCAACTTGTCTTATTTTTTAATGTTTTTTTTTCTGATTTTTAATTTGTGAACACAAGATTCAAGCGTGTAAAATATGGCTAAATCTTTTTTTTACACAAGATACTTATATATTATGGTATATGCATGTAATTATATATATATAAGGTTTCTATGTAAAAAACTAATTAATTATTTACTTAGGGAGCTATAGATAAATATTATTTGCAATGCCCAAAGGCCCCAAACCTCCCCTAAGCCATGCCTAGGCACCACCTTGCCTAGAAGGGGTCAATCGCCTAGTCATCGCCTTAACGCCTTGACAACACTAGTATCATGAGCATTAGTTTACCCTCAACTCAATTCAAATAATCCCTTTTCTAACTGTAGGGTCGGCTACATATCCATCTTAACATTCACATTTCTATTACACTTAGTTTTCTAAAGTGTTATTTTTTTATTGCTCATCATTCTGTTCATAGAGAATGGCTATCCCAATAGCAGTTTTATAAAATTTTCCTTTCCACTTCAATGGGATGTGTTATTCATATAATACTCTAAAAGCATTCCTCCACTTAACTCATTTTACTTCAACTCTACGGTTCACATCCTCACGAATTTCTCCTTGATGAATAATGGATCCTAAATACCTAAAACTTTCACTCCTTGATATCTCTTGGTTTTCAATCCTCATTGTCTCTTCATTTGTATTTCAACTTCCAAAAAATACATTTAATGTATTCAATCTTAGTCCCATGGTTGTCAAAATCTCGGTTCTAATAAATGAATCTTATGGTTCAAAATTCGATTCAAGGGAAATTGATTCAAGTCTTAAGCATGAACCCCAAGTGTTCTTAAATCTTAAAGAAAATCCTAAAAAATAATAGAATCTTATGATCCACAATTCAAGTTTTACGATTCATCAAAAGTGCAAATCTATATTTTGTATATCATATATTTTTAGTATCTTGTTTTCAACTTAAAAATTTAAGTACTTAATATGTGTTTTGCCAATTTAAAAGATACTTATTAGGACTTCAAGGCATGGTCTATAATAGTGTTGTCAACCTAGGAATTTTGACCCCCTCCAGCGCCTAGCATACTGCCTAGGCGCTAGAGGGGGTTCTCTGCAAAAACAAAAATTCAAGGGCTTTCAAAAAAAATATTATTTTTTTAAAACAAAAACCCATCGACCCCAAACCCTTAATGCTGGAACGAACCATCCAAACCCTAACCCCCAGCGACATCGAGCTTCCTCCGACCATTCTTCGACTCTGGTGACTCCGACAAAAGGTTCCGGCAACCCCGACGACATTCCAACGCCATCAACTTCTTTTCACTTTCTTTCTTTTTTTTTCATCCAATCAATGACGTGGTTCCTCTCTGACTATTCTCCGACGACTCAAGAGAGTTCGACAACTCCGACGACTCTTTTCACCAAAAAAAAAAATTCGTTTTTTATTTGTTTTGTACTATTTGTTCTATTTTTGCACATTCTAACTATGAATTCTTTTATTTGCATGTACTTTTGGTTCATTCACTTCATTGGATGAATTTTTTTTTTTTTCAAACTTTTGGATTCTCGAACACTCGCCACTGTCGTTGGACAGTGGTAGAGTGTTCCATTTTTCTATTTAATTTTTTTTTCTATTTTTTTAAATTTTACTTGCTCATAATATGTTTTGATTCCTTACATACATATGATTGTTTTTTTTCCAACTTTCTAATTTGAAGTTTTGAACACTGCCATTGTCCAACGACAGTGGCAGAGTGTTCCAGTTTTTTTTTCTGCTTTTTTTACTTGCTCATAATATGTATTATATTTTGGTTCATTGTATTTGTATATGAGTCATATGACTATATGATTGTATAAATAAATATATATTAATCTTATATGATTTTATTTATGATTTACGTTTTAAAATTAAATAAATAATTATATATATAAATATATTTAATTATTTATAATTATATTAGGCATTTTATTTTAAAAATTAAATTATATATATAAGGGACCAATGAATAAATACATAAATTTTTCAGGGACCTCTAAATAAATATTTTATATGCCGCCTAAGCCCCACCTAGCCTAGATAAGGTATAACGCCTACCATCGCCTTCCTGCCTTGACAACACTGATCTATAACCATTTAACCTGAATACAAATTTAAATATGAACTAACTTTTATGAGAATGGATTTTTCAACAAAAAATCATTTTCAAAAACTAGTTATCCTAAAAATCATATCCTAGAGAAGGTTGGATAGGAAATGAACAGTTATGAAGTATTAATTTTCAATTTTAATTTACAAAACAATTTAATTTAGTTACATCCTTTAGAATTGGCAAGCTTTTGTAAGAATAATTTCATTAGGGATTCTAAGCAAAATATTAGCCCATTGTGGATTTTCAATTAGGACCAAATGACAATTAACAAACTATATTATATCCCATGTTTTTATAAATATTGACATGTTTATGTGTTTTTGTACATGTATCATATAATGCACATGATTCTTACAATTCTTTGATTTGAATCCCAATTCACCAAACTCTCAAACGATTCAATTTCGATTTACAATTCGGATAACTATGCTTAGTCCTACTAATCTTGAACCTTTAGATTCTGAAGCCTCTATCCAAACATCTAGCTTAGCATTTACTCCAAATTTAGTTTCATCAATCAAACAATACTTAGCATTAGCCTGCCCCATTAGTCACAATTAGTAATCCAAATAATTATCCAAATTGAATAGTTTCAATTGAAATTTTGGCTTCTTGAACCTTTTACAAGTGTCATCCAGCTGCTTCAGCATTAGTCTAGACTACGATAATGTTTATGTATTGTGTGCACCTCCTAGGATTTGAAGTTACTTCCGTCTAGCCCTTCCCCCAAACATGGTTATAAGAATCCCAACTCAAACCTTTGTATACTATGATTTATGAGTTAATCTCAAGAAGAAAAAAAATCAAAATACAGCAATAGAATCCAAAGGCCTCAGACTTAATTGATGAATCTTAAAATGACATTGGATTTTATTCTTTATAATTTGAGTCTAAAAACTCAAGCTATTTACACAACCCTACAAAAAATGGAAAAATATATATTTTTCATTTGTAATTTGTCCAGTGCAGTACTCCAACATTCAAATTGATCTAAGCTATCCTTGATATATTTCGTGATCGACTCACCAAACAAAAGTTTTATGGGTCACAATTTTTAGACTAGCCTAAATTTTTATGGGGATGGTCCCTAGGCGAAGAGACCATGATTGCTGAAATTCAATAAAAACACTATCATTAGAAAAACAGGTCCATTCCAAAATTTCTATCGGAACCAAATGGCCATGAGTAACTTGTAAAATTTCTTGAGTCTTTGTCACCTGACCTATATGCAATATATATGACTCGCAAGATGTATGATCTTATGATTCATTGATGTAAATTCCAACTCAATTTGCCAAGCCACAACTGACTCCGCTCTTATTAGAGAGACTGGCATTATAGCTATGGATAAAATATTAACTTTTTTTTTTTTTACCAGAAACTGAAACCATTATATTAATAGGAGAAATGGTACAAAAGAGAGGGAGGGAGCTAGGGAGACAAGAAGTTCCCCTAGCGAACTAAATACAATGCAGAATAGGTTCCCATCCTCTTATCCATCCCTCTAAGTTATAACCCTTACCAAATTTTGACTACTTTGTGTTCTTGTGCAATTTACATCTGTTTCATGGTTTCGTTTCATGTTCTCTTGAACTGTACAATAACAGATTGTCATAAGATCACATTAAGAGCTTCCCACATCTTGCCTAGCACCATGATAGAAAACAGTCAAGAAATTCAATCAACAAAACATCATCGAATTAAAAGCATAAGAAAATTGATAATCGAATAAATCAAATACACACCATAAGCAATCAACTAAGATTCAAGATACCACCCACAAAATTAGAAAGAGAGAGGGAGGGAGAGAGAGAGTCACTACTCAGCCAATTTTTTTCAAGGTTATCAAAATTCAAGTTTCGCATTATAATGCAAGTCTAAATGTCGAAAAGACTAACAAATTGACAATCATACCAAGACCAAAGACGCAGGAGTCAGTTGCAAAAACAACAATACCACAGCACATGTCAACTTAAATTGTTACATCGCAAAGAAGATTTACAAGTGAATAATTTGCATGAAGGCCATAAAAAAACTAGCATAAGCAATTACCTTTCATCCTCATATAACCTGCAGATGGCACAGAAGTATTTTGCCATGGACAAATTGTTGCAAGAAATATTTGAACATGTTGGACCAATAGGTTGAACTTTCAAACATATCATACACATCATTTTGGTGGTAGATTTCCTACATACAAGGTGAAAGCAGAATCATACTATATGAAAAACTACAAAAAACAGAAAAGAAATGGACAGAAATTTAGCCAGACAATAACATACAGATCCAGTGAGTGACTAGCCACATCGTCATGGCAATATCTGCATGTAAATAATTTCTTGCAGCAATCAGCAAAAAGTTTGCATTTCCTCTTATAGTGTTTGCACCCAAGAGTTTGTTTGAGTGGGTCCCTATAAGATGGAAACTGACCAGGAATTTCTCCATCGCCGTTAGACATAATTACTTCCTGATGAGGCTTCTGCTGTGTAGCAAGCCAACGACTGAAACACCAAAGAAGCTTCTCTTAGATTCATACATTCATTCAGTGAGCATAAATAAGAAACTCCACAAGAAAAAATAACATCAAATAAAGATAGACAGGAATCAATAATTAATCAAATTTTTCTTTTCATTCCAGATCCTTTCTCCTAATTCCAATTACAAACCCGCTATTTATAGAAATACAAAGTAGATAATATGATTCCTATTGCATTTTGAAACTAAATCCTACTTAAATGGAACAATTTGAATCCTACTAAAAATAAACAACTAGTCTCCTAGTGAAGATAAATTACGTAGCATTCCATTTATTGGAGTTTCTTTTCCTCCCTTATTCGATGTGTAGGTACCAACTGAAGATTGATCAAGAACAGTTCATGAAGTTTCAACTGAAGGTGACGAAGGTTATTAACATGATCTGTTCAAAGGTGGTGAAATTACCTATAATCAAAGGCAAAGCTCCTGTGCCTAAGTTGCAATAGTAGTGACTAATGACACTAGTCGATTAAGGGAAGGGATTCAACACCTTTAACCTGTTTGAAGATAATGAATGAAATTACCACGAATGTCGCCAAGCTAGGAAACGATTTTGGGTTGCTCTCTCTCCTTCTTCTTTTTTCCGACAAAGAAAGTGATGGTTGTCAACAGCAGCAAGGATGAAAAGGGAATAGACAAAGGTGAAAAGATAGAAAGAAGAAGACTGGATGAAGCAAAACAAAGTGGACAGAGGGGAATAAAGAAACAGAGGAAGAGGGAAGAGAAACTGAAGGCAAAGGAGAAAAGAAGAAAGGGTTAGTTAATGGAAAAAGGAATTTGAGAAAGAAAGCGTTGAGAGTATAGATGAGGAATACAAATAGAGATAGAAATAGCAAGACATAGTTGAATGTGATCTTAATGAGAGATGAAGAAGGGTAACGAAGATAAAGAGAGGTCAAAGGCAGGAAGATGAAGAAAGGATGAGAGAGAACCAGAGATAGTAGAGCGGTGAGGAAAATCAGCTCTAATACCAATTGATGCAAAAGCAGGAAGAAGAAAAAAGAGATGAAGAATAAGAAGTGGAAGAAAAACCAATTATCAAAATTTTCTTTACATCATAAATCTTCTCAATTCTAATTACAAATCCATTATTTATAAGAATCCAAAATAACTACTTTGATTCCTACTATTGGTTTTTATCCTACTAACCAACCTAACTAACCCAAGCAACCCAAATCATATGGGTTGGGTTTGCATGTCAAATTGAGTTGGGTTGGGTTTAAAATTTGTAACCCGATTAGTTTGAGTTACATGAACGATAGAACTAGGTGTCATAGAAATGTTATTTATTACATTATTCACCATTCTCACTATAGTCACTCACCATAGTTGAATTGCTTAAAATGTCACAATGAAAATAGCAGAAAAGAAAACATCTTATTGAATATTGAACTACTATGATCTTCAAATTTGGATCCATGCCTTCGAGATCAATTATGGAAGTTATTTATCTTTCCAGAGATTGATGAAGTAAAGCGAGAAAAATAAAGGGGTTACAAATAGGTACATTGACCTGATAAAAGATATGTATGATTGAGCGATAACCATTGTATAAACAACAATAGGAGAAACTAGTGAGCTCCTGATTACAATAGGTTTACACCAAGGATATGCCTTAAGTCCTTTTTCATTTGGCACTACTTATGGCTGAATTGACTTAACATATTCAAGAAGACATTCTATGGCACACCGCACATGTTATTTGTTAATGAAATAGAGCTACTAAATCCAAAGTAAATGCTAATTCAAAGGTTGGAAAGAGGCTTTAAAATCTAAAGGTTTAAAGCATTAAAAGCCAAGATATGCCAAGGAGTAAAAATTGAAGGTATTTAGAATCGATTATCCATCAAGAAGGAAAAATAAGTGAAGATGTGATCCATAAGAGTTAAAGTAGGATGGGGTTAAATGCACAAGTGTTTCTAGAGTATTATTATATTATATGATCAATGCATTTCACTGAAGTTAAAAGGAAAATTTTACCTGATTAATATAGACCAAAAATGCTCTATAGAACAAAATGTTGGGCAATAAAAAAATACATCAACAACAAAATAAGAGTAACGGAAATGAGATTGTTAATATGGATATTTGGTAAAATATTGAAAGATAAAATTAAAAGTGAACATATTATGAAAATGGTAAGACTAGCCAATTGGAGAAAAGTTGGGAGGAAAACCATTTAAGATGGTAAATGGTTTGGACACATAATGAAGGCCACTAGATGCGCCAATTAGGAAGGAGACCTATTAGGCTATTAACAATTCCCAATAATGATAGAGATAAAGGAAGACCTAAAATAACATGAACAAAAAAATAATTATGAAATAACTACTTATAATATAAATGCCGACTTTAGCCCTTGATGAAATGATAAAGGCAGAGAAAAATGCTTTGTCTTAGCAAGCTTAACATATATCTAAGCTAACCTTTTTTTTTTTTACTCAAGCAGACCCATGCTATCCATATGTGTTAGGTTAGGTTCGAATGTATATTTTTGCAAAAACCTTAACTGATAAATAACCTATCTAGTAGCCATCGGGTTGGATATCCGAAGTAGACAATTGGCAAGAATTGACGAAGGAATATCATCGGAGAGGAAAAAAAGATTTCAAAGCACAAATCCTAATATAGAACTCTAGAGAAGATGGTGGAACTATGTATGACCTTTTATAAGCCACTTCATTAATGAAGTTGTGGCAACAAAAGAGTTGGTCAAGAAGGAAGTCAAAGAGTCGATTCTTCTACCAAAAGAGTATTAAGTATCCCTAGTTTTCTTAAATAAACAAATACTAGTCATAACTATTTTTGGGGTTCCTAAGTTGTTCTTAGATTTCCTATGGAGTTCTTAAATTTCCTAGGGTTTTAATCTATGTATTTTTCAAGAATCATTGTGTGGGATTTAAAAGTCAATACATAGGTTTGCAACTTTCTCTTCGGAGGCATTGAACAAAATTTCAGTCTTTCAGATTTCAAATTAACCTCCCTTGGGTTTGTGTGATACAATCCATCCTTTGGTGTGATGCAAGGATTTTGTAGAAGTGATTTCTAGATCTTTTACTCCATGATACTATTTTATTCATTTCTCTTTATTTCTCACAACGATTTCCAACACAAATACTATCAATCCTACAACTTTCTTTCAACTCAATGCCATTTGTTTTACATATATACCAGCCCTATCTGACTTTTATCATATTAGATTCAGGTCCTTAATGAACCAATCCATCAATAACCCTAGACCTAGAGGGAACAATATGCAGAATCCAGATGAAGCAAGCTAATAGAGCATCTCCAATAAACCTGACAGACAACTGCATAATTCTTCTAGTGAATAAGAAAATCAGTAAAACTCTGAACACCAACCTCATCAGCAGGTTCTGAATAATATATGATTTTTTCTGAGTATTTAAAGTAGCATCACGAGACACTCTTCTTACTGCAGCCTCAAGATCTTCCTGACTCAATGTCAAAACAAGTTCTTCTTGTTGATTAGATTTCTTAATAAGAGGGAAAAGCGGATCATGTTTATCAACCTGATCTTTGACATCCAAGACTTTCTTAATTCCTTGCTGGCTGTCCTCACTTGGATGTTTCGTAACGTCTAAACTTTGATTACTACCCAGATCCCTATTCA
Organism: Paratinospora sagittata; assembly: GCA_035771175.1. NCBI lineage: Eukaryota > Viridiplantae > Streptophyta > Magnoliopsida > Ranunculales > Menispermaceae > Paratinospora > Paratinospora sagittata. The sequence continues at coordinate 28,650,477 of CM069592.1, forward strand.
AATCTTTTGTGTGATTATCTTCATTGCCCTTTCCATTAGATGCTAAATTACAAGCAACAGATTCTATTTGTGGAAATGTCAATCCTTTCTCATGAAGGGTCCTCCCTTTAGACTCATTGCAAGCTTCTTCAGACAGATATGTAAAAACAATTTCCAATGGATCTGCTGTCCTAGATGGAAGGATAGTCGACTCCTCTTCTATCACGGCTACATCATGCTTATTCATGCCTTCCCACCATTCTGATAACCACTCATCAAACATTGTATTTTTCGTAGCCTTAAGCCATAATGACAACAAAGCATTCTGCTCTCCAGTTGACAAGGATGCCATAAGCCAGGGTATCATTTCTCGTAGAACTTCGGCTCTTGTCCTTCCAAGTACACATCCTATAATCCTTTCTTGCTCCTCATTAGAGAAACATTCAGTAAACAGAGGCCAAAGTTCAATTTCCTCGCGTTGGACATGCTTCACCAGCATGATGCACATGGTTTTGCACATGCGATGGAGCTTCATACATAATTGGCAGTACTTGATCATTATCTGACCTCGTGTAGCATCCATACCAGGAGATAATTCAGAAGGAACATAAACATTCAATTCTAATATTTCATCTAGAATAGTGGATATCCTATTGAAATACTCCGCTTCCAATTTATGGTCCACGGTGTATGCGTGGCTAATGTTTTGGAGCTTCCCTTTGGCCTCCAGAGCTGGAAAGGCAATTTCATCTTCATTTTCACTATGAATTTGATACAGAAACCGTAAGATATGAAAGCGTTGAAGAAATTCCTTGACCAACCCAACATTTTCAGTCATCTTAGCTGATAGATGGACAATGTATTCTAAATCATTCCTCAGGGCCTTGTGGAAAAGAAAGATGTGGTCAATTGGCTTGAGTTCTGGATTGAGACTAGAACCAGCATCAACTTTCTTAGCAAGATATTTGGAGACGGGAGATAACTTCTTCAAAACCTCAGGGAAATATATCTGCAGATTGATTCCACTAGAGCACAATGTGCTATGCTTTTCTTCTGTGACCTCTGATGAAGAATCATAAACACTGCTCTCAGCCTTATCGGCAGATTTTGGTTTGATTTGGCAAAGGCGAGATGTTTGGCAAGGTCCAGTATTCTCATTGACCTGTTCGGATCGAAAAGAACCTCTGTTCCTGAAAGTTCTTTGCAACTCTTCTCTGAATTTCTCCATTGAAATCTTACCTGAATATCCAATGCGAACCCACTCATGCAAGAGAGATGCGAAGCATGTGTCATCTTCAGATCCTGTTCATCAAAGAAAGGGGGAAAATCACAGATTCAGTGTCACTAATATTAACAATGTTATCACAGTTTTCAAGCATTTAAAATTCAAATGACTGAAAAGCAAACCTGCCAGCTTTATGCTCCAAAAAACGACCTTTGATTCATCCTCAGTTAAACGAGCTGAAAGCCAAGTTATAACACATTTTAATAAACCCAAAGGCATCATATGGAGGCTTGTGTATAACAACTGCTGCTGCATTTCATGGGTGCAATGATTGCGAATAAGAGGAAAAACCTGCACAGAACTACAAACACAAATGAAAAACTGCCATATGTATCCCTAATTGATACTGAGGATTAAATTTGTATGATTTATTTGGTTCATGGAAGTACAATCAGTTATTATTGTTTCAGCTTAACAAAGACAAAAGAATTTAACCCCATATGCTTATAATAACTGAAAATTAACTGGATGGATGCAACAGTCCCTACTTCAAATTTTGTCCTTTTTCTTCCATTCCAATTATAAATAGTTTTGCCAAAACTGCCAATGTACCTTTGATTCCTGAAAAGAGAAGTGTTTTATCATCTCCACAATAAAAGATTCCAACAGCCAGCACAGAGTCTCCACAAGCTTGCACAAAGAAGTTTCATTTTGAGAATTAACATTTTGTAGTACAGAGAAGAGACCTCCAATTTGACCCTCTTCTGGAAACCGTTGATGGGAGAAAGACAAGCAGCCATTGGAAATTTCATTTAGCACAGAGAAGAAGACTTTCTCCAGCGCGTCACTGTACACATATGATCTTCACAAATATGAATATAGTTCTAAAAGTGAAGAAAAGGAAACATAAAGATTAAAGGTGATAGGGATCTTCACCATATGCCTTTGCATAGGATTTTTTTTTTCTAAAAAAGGAAGCCCTTGAGTAATCATAATGATACCTGTAGAAGATGAGGACATCTGCAAGGAACTTTAGTTGTCCACTGACTAATGCCAGACTTGAGAAAATGCTAGAGCTTCGTATTTCGTGGAGCTCTTCCAGAATTTCGTTAAAATCTTTCCTAATGGCATTATGCCAAATAAGAAGACCATCAACAGGATGGTGTTTACCATTCTCGTGGTGGCAAAAAGATCCTGCTGGGCAGAAATTTTCTCCATATAAGCTCATCCAATACGAATCATTTTTTTGCAGATCCTTGAAGTTCAGTGGCTCAACAAAACTTGAAGATACTTTTCCATTCCCTCTAGTGCTGGAGACTCTCAAAGAAATTTTGCTCCTCTTACCAAGCCAAGAAATTACCGCCTTCACAGATGAAACTCAAATCATTCAAACTCGCAAACAACCAGAAAGCTCATGAAGAACTCAAAATCACGCAAAGTTCTACCTCTTGTAATAGCTTTTCTTTAGGAACAACCATTTTAAGGCAATTCATGATGTCAACCTGTTCATCTGCGGGAAGATAGGACGTCATCCAAGGTAGAAAATCCTCCAACAACATAACAGGTACACTACAAATGAACTGCCATACTAGCAAAGCCTGCTCTTCGAAAGAGAATCGCTGTATGAGCAACGGAAAGACCTGCATCCAAATATATCAATGCAATAGATGTTATTGGAACCACTAGGATCATAAATACTAGAAAATAGGACTGCCCTTGAAATATTCTATGCCTAAAATACCACAACACCAGCAAAAACTCCATAATTGGGAGCAAAAGAAATCTATGAACATACTTCTTGTCATCATCTAAATATTTTAAGGATTTGGACATAAGTCCCAATTCCCAACACAAAAACAATTGCATAATATAAAAGGATGCACCCAGTGCACAAGCCTCCATATGGACGCATAGAGAGGTTGTTTTCGGATTTGAAGACCTCCAGGCCACAATGGAGCAAAATCAACCATTGCACCAAGGCCCACCCTTCTACAACTACATACTATACTTCTAGATAAATCAAAAAATTTCAAAAGAACAGTGTCACAAAGTATACTACTGATCATTACATTGCAATTGGGAAGCTCAGAAACAGGAAAATTTGAGAAGTAATTCAGATAAAACGATGTACCATTGTTATGCAGAGAAGATCAAAAAAAAACAAGAAAAAGCACTAAAATCTCATCAATAAAAAGGAAAATGCTCACCCATTCAATGTGAGTGGAAAGATAAATAGATAAATAAATAAATAAATAAATAAATAATAATAGAATGCCTTGTAACAATTATCAATCATTCAACCTTCTAAAGGAAAGATAAAAAGAATAACGTAATGCCCTCCAAGTGCAATGCAAAGCCCTTTAAAGGTGCTCAAAATCCCAGCAAATAAAAAAATTCCAAATAAATAAAACTCTAAATAATTAGAAAGACTCCATCCTCAACACTCAATTAGTCTCCATGGCCATGTTTACTTGTTATTTTCTGAACTCTTTAATATCTCATGCATTAAAATAGGCAAGAGCCACATCTTGCAAGGCATCACATTAACAACAAAAAACATTTGATGTAATCCATATGAACGTTCTTTGTCCAATAATAATTTCAAATGTTCTCCTACAATCTTACTTTTCTCTATAAATATCTAGGAAAAGGGAAAGAACTACAAAACCAAAATATGTTCAGTTGAGATAATTCCAAAGAAATGTGTACCTGTTGTTCTTCCTTGAGCATATGCTGGCAAATTGACATTTTAATGGTGCCAGTCGACAGGGTAAGATGTTGAAATGATGATAATTTATCATCTCCATTCAATAAGACATCCAAATTCTGAAAAACTGAGTCAAAGAGGTCATCTATATCCCCATGTTCCAGAGAATATGAGCATGCAATATTTGCAACACGTTGATCCAATGCTTGAAAGATAACCTGCAGACAAGTTTAAGGCAAAGTAATGACAAATTGGGCACAAATGAAAATAACAATCTCATCAACATCTGACGAAAGAACAACATAAACCTAGAAAGTACAAACATGTTCAAAACTTCAAATTGATGCATCTGTGGACTCTCAATAAGAAAATTACATATAGATTTGAGTAATTTCCTAAGTTCTACACCTCTAAATTTAGGTCACTGATGCATTTTAGCTATTCTTAATGTCTATGAAACATAAGGAAAAAAGTTTATTTTAAAGGAACGGCCAAACAATAATTATTTATAGCTCCCTATGTAAATAATAATTAGTTTAACATAGAGAAGCTATATATATACAACATAGAAGTCAAATCTTGGGGAAAAAGAGAAGAAGAAGAAGAAGAAGAATAAGAAGAAATTAAAATTAGTAAATAGGTAAAATAAAAAGATAACTTGCAAAATAGAAATACATATATAACACTAGAGTTAAAAGTATTGTCAAAGTTTAAACTGTAAAATCACATATGTCACAGAGAAAAAGAACCTCACACTTTATTATTTACACTGCACCCCTTAAACTTTTACAAATTCTCAAAAGCCCCATTGCTTACCTTTACCTTAAGTATGGCCGAAGAAGTTTAATTGCAAATGGCCAAGAAGATGGACTAGTTGTTGCCTAGGCGTGGCCTTGCCAATACTAAGTATTACTTTTTATTATTGCCATGACCATGTACATATTTTTTTTAGTGTCAACTTATTCGTGAAGCAAAAACTTATCATTTCTTATCAAGCATCGTCTTGACAAAACTAGAGAGAAATATTACATCATCAGAAATCCATAACTTAGTTCTTCCCGAATAAGATTCAAAAGTTGATTTAATGATTTCTGCAGCCTGATTTGACAAAATCATATTTGAGGACTTGACGAAATAAGTTTTGAGAGGGAGATAATTAAAATGAGTGACATCAAAAACACATCCTAGTTGCATTAGTTTGGATGAATTTCAATAAATATGGGAGTTTTAGACAACATTGAATCGTCTTATAGGCATTTTCAAGGCCATCTACATAGCACACCGAGCTACTGGGTTGTTTTCTATGAGACATGTAAGTAGTCACTACTCACTAGGACGTCAGCTCAAGGATTAAAGCTTATAGAAGACTCCAAATTAGGATTTAATGAAAGAATTGAGTTCAAGATTAGAGACATGTTTCTCCATGGATTTATGGAAAGGGTGTTACATCTCTCATTTTTTCTTGATAACATAGTGGAGTGTGGAGTCTTAAGCATTGTAGCCTATCAATATGGCCCTAAGTAGTAAACTGCATATTTTGTGCTTCTAAAAGATCTTTCATATTGTGCCTAGTTCTAAAAGAGTAAGCAGTATGTAGTTCTTCAAAGTTTATGTTAGTAACTTAGTAGTTTCTATTATTAAATGCAATTGCTCAACATTATCTAAAATCTCCCCCTCCCCCCTTTAAAATGCACCCGTATGGGTTGTTGGGTCACCAATCTAATCCCTAGTATAACTCAAAACTACCAAAAACACGAATCCAACAATATTACCATTTTATAATTGCTCTAGATCATAGTTTTAAAAAGGTTTTGGGGCTGCATGCCTTAAGCCACAAGGTGCTTATGTGAGGCTCACAACAACACAGCATTTCGTAATTATTTTTTTAGGTTTGTAAATGAAACAACCTTATTCTATACTTTTTCGGAGGGGTGGGAAAAACTAGGTTGGAATAGGGGTGAAAGCAACCCGACCAACCCGACCAAACTCGTCCAATTCGGGTCGAGTTGGGTCGGGTTTGGAACGAATGTCGGGTTGGTCAAGTCGATTTTTGGGTGACCCAACCAGGTCAAGTTGGGTCACGGGTTTGGCCCAAAAAACTCGGGTTTAACCCGACCCGACCCGACTACTTCTCTCTTCTTCTTCTTTCGTTCTTCCCCCCTGTGTACGATTCTTCAGCCCCCCTCTCTTCTTTCTCTCTCTCTCTTCTCTTCTTCTTCTTCTTCCCCTTCCTGTGCGTGCCCCCTGTGCAATTCTTCCAACGCCCCTTCTCTTCTTTCTCTCTCCCTCTCTTTCTTCTCTCTCTCTCTCTTCTCTTCTATCTTCTTCTTCTTCTTCCTTCTTCTTCCCCACTGTGCTTCCGCCCCACATCTCTCTCTCTCTCTCTCTCTCTCTCTCTCTCTCTCTCTCTCTCTCTCTCTCTCTCTCCTCCTCCTCTTCTTCTTCTCCCTTTTTCTTCTTCTTCTCTCTTCTTCCCCCCTGGGCGTGCCCCCCATGCGATTCTTCCGCTCCTCCCTTCTCTTCTCTTCTCTCTCTCTCTCTCTTCTTCTTCTTCTCGCCTCCCTCTCTCTGTTTTTCTCTCCTTAAAAAAATAAATAAATAAAATTACTAGTTGGGCTGGGCAAAAAAAAAAAAAAAATTAATGGGGCCCAACCCGACCCGACCCGATTTCACCCCTAGATTTGAACAAAATTGAGTATTTGAGTCTAAAGAAGACCCTCAACTAAAAGACATGCACAATATAATAATATATGCACATAGAACAATTTTAAATTTTGACATCACACATTTACCCATATCTTGATTAATTTTAAATCCAAGTTGCCAAGTAATGTGTAGATTTTCAATAAAAAATGAAAAAAAAAAAATCAAAATCTAGAATAAGCTCAATCAAAATTAATTTAAAAGGTAAGATTTATATCAAATTAATGCTAAATTTTAAAATTAAATTGAAATAGTATAAAATGTTTAAAAAAAAAAAGCTATCTTATATAAACCGGGTACAATCAAGGATCAAAAATTTCAAATTTGCTCCAAATTTCAATCCCTTAAAATTAAGAATTGATTTAGAGAAGTCAAATTCAAGATGGGGATTTTTTGTAAAAATGTCACTTCTCAGAAAAGCACAAGAATTTGATTTAAATGGTGCGAAGATCTATGTTGTTTTCTAAATATGCTAAATAAGCATAAGTGTATACTCAAAACTTATTAAAATATAAAATATAATGATTCAACATAAGACACATTACACTTGTAATCGTTAAAATAAATAATAACGGAAACTTTTCTACCTTATATTGACGTGTGTCGTCTCCTACCAGGTACTCCATCTCCTTCTCAACATTCTCTTTCTTCTCTCCACCTAACATTTTAGGCTTCTAGCTTATCTTCTATTTTCTTCTCTTAATTTACTTTTAAAAATGGTTTATAACATATGAAAATTTTGATTGGTTGATGTTAATTTGATGTGAATATCAAATTTGACATGTTATAAACATTATTGCAAAGCCAATACGATTCATTATTTATAATGATATATAACATATATAATAAAAAATGAGATCCTCTCTCATCTGAAGTTTCCAATGCACATTAATATATATATATATATATATATAACAATTATATATGTGTGTGTTTGTGTGTGTATCTTTCACAAATTAAAATTTAATAACACTAAATTTCTTACATAATAAGTTTTGTATTTTAGATTTTATTAAATTTTATTTGATAAAAGTAATTTTTTTAGAAAAGCTTGCATATTTTGCGGGTTTGTTAACAATGAAATTGTTAAAAACTAGGAGAATTTTCTTTCCATTGTAATACAGCGTTAAATTTTTCAGTCAAAGCTGATAAACATGAATCAATCATACTCAAATCCAACACTATGCATCCAAACTCATTCAACCCATGTCTCAACTAGACCCCAATTGATTGAAATAAAACTTGAAAAAATAAATAAATAAAAATAAAACTCACTCATCGTGATGGTTAAACACTAAAACTCTGCCTCAGTGCGACTAAACCCAATTAACATTTAACAACTATGCAGACATCAAAGCAAAGTTACAACTTTTTTGCAGGAGAGTGGATCAAGTATAACAACAAATCTCTTCTTATATCTTCTTGAATTTATTTCATGTATCAATGCTTTTTTATTACTTTTAAAAATCAGAATCGAGTCTTTTAAGGAATAAGAATAGATATGCAATTACACATGAACATTTTTTTTTTTTCAATTTTGATTATTACTATTAAGCTTCATTGATTTGAATTTGAATTCATAAATTCATAATACAACTTTGAATTGAAAACAAGTTTGAAAATTTTAACTTGACCAAACTAAAAATGATAAAATACAGGTTTAATTCAATTAAATAAAAATGAAAAAGAAAGAACTCAAGAAGATAGAGAAAATCAAAACCAGCAAAATTGAAACAGAGAAGAAACCAATAAATCTAATCACAAACTACTCACCTCATCCTCTGTAGCACAGTGGTACTTATAAACAAGCTTAAGGAATCGAAACCGGCGAATTAAACCATCAATCACGTCGTCACCAACGCCACGGCACCCATTCTCCAACCATGACAAACAAACCCGATGCAACTCCGTCAGCTCCGCCCGCAGAGCCTTGTGAAAGTAAACCAGAAGAAGAATCGGCGCCTCCACAACTCGAACTCCGGCGATCGGTCCCGCCATTTCCTCCTCCAAACCACATTTTCGAAATCCGTCGCCGGCACCGCCGCTGTCGTCGTCGCGGTCGTCGCCCATCCACCCTTCGTCCGCCCACCATTAACGGCGAGCAACAACCCTAACCCTAACCTCCTCCTCTGCATCAATCTCTCTCTCAAACCCCTCTCTTCTACTCTTACAACTTCTCTTCTATCAGATTAATTGCTTTATTTTTTAAAAAAAAATAAAAATAAAAATTTTGGTGTTTTGTTATAAAACTGTTGTGTTTCTTACCGCACTGCGATGTGGACGTCGCACCTAACCGCTACTGCGTGCGACTCCGCGTCGTGTTGTTTTCTTTGGGGATTTTCTTCGTGAACTTGGCGCGCGCGTTGCGTTGGGCTCGTTTTGCGGGTTTGTTTAAATTTTTAAATGGGTTTGGGGGTTTTCCACGCCGGCCTTAGATTGTCATCACGTGAGGGTGGAGGTTGGGTCAACTCAAGAAGAGTCGCTGTTTCTGGCTCGCGAGGGATCGCGTGTTTTGCGCGGGCTTGGCTCGTGTGTTGCTCGTTCGTCCACGCGCTTTGCCACGTCGAGTGCACATTGGGCGTGGACTTCTTGCTGACCTGGCACTTGATCCTTTGAATGAAAAAATTAAAAATTAAAATCTTTTATATTTATATTTTGGCGTGTTGGGATCCAATTTTAAAATAGTTTTTAAAAAATTAGAATATGATTTTATTTTTAGTTGATTTATAATTTTTAAATTATTGTTTAGTATCTTATTCAAAAATTATTTTTAAAATTAAAAAATAAGAAAAACTTATTTGATTTGTTCAAGATTTCACAAAAATCAAGTGAAAACAGTTTATGTGGCTCTCATGCATTGAGTACAAGAAAAACTCAAAAAATAACATTTATATTGTTGGACCACATACCAACTATAAGACATATCAATCATGCTAGTCTCGCCCAGTAAGATGTAATACAAAACAGATAGATATATCCACATGTTCTGGAGGACATATTATTCGTCATAATGATCAGGTCAACATGGGAGAACTCCAGGTCGATAGTTTAGGTTACCGACCTGGATGACAAGTTAGCAACTATAAAACGACAACATCAACCCGATAGGACATGATGTGTTCTGCCGACCTAAAGCTACCAACCTTTTTTACTGACTATATTTTTGCTTATGAGCAAACATAATGAAATACTCCAGCTCGATGTACCGATCTGACGAAGTCTATGATTCTAAAACGGATGATGACTAAACGCAGGTTCAAATAGGGATAAGGTGTGATTCACTGCGATAAGTTCGGGATTTACTCCTTACCCGACTATGATAAAGCCTGAAGCTCTACTAGTTCGACTAGGAGGTTACTAAGTCATCTTAATCCAGTAAAGATCACATAAGATCTTCCTAATTCTATTAGGAATCAAATATGCTTTTTTAGTACAAAATTGATTCTTGATTCTAAAATAACTCGACGACAAGGCCAAAGTCCTCCGGCCATCTCTATAAAAAAAAACCATAACCCCTAAAGGGGAGATAAGCAACTCTTGACCCAGTTCAGTACCATTAACTCTACTGAGTTCTGAACTAACTTAGGCATCAGAAGGTCTTTGGCCGGCACCACACGGTGTTCCTTACGATAGCTTATTCTCTTTTGTTTTCCTCTCTTAGATCATCAATCTTCGGCCACCTTCTCAATACTCCGACGAGTCTCAAGTCATTATATTCACTCCACCTCATCATCTATTAGTGTTGGTCAAATCTTGCACCAACATATATGCTTTCTGAAAATAAGTCATCTTCTTAACTTTTTTTCTTAAAACAGTTTTTAAATTCTATATAGCAAACAAGTTTTTTGTAACTTTTTTCAATTTTTGTTTATAAATACAAAAAATTGGATTTAAATTGTACACCAAATGCAACCTTTATTATTTTAGAAAAATATTTTTACGACCCAAAAATTATATCCAAAATCATACACATGCTGAGCGGAGGATTTTTTTTTTCTCTTCGATGATGTAATGACGTAATGTATTGCCACATCAACTTAGGATTCATCCAACTAACCCAAATACCTCAACCAACCTAAAACCTTTTGGATAAAGTTAGGTTGGGTTTATATACCAAATTGAGTAGGATCTAGAAATTTGTAACCTAATATAGTACAGGTTGAGTTTATATATCTAAGTTATGAATTTGTAACCAACCTAAACTACTAAAAATTTATTCATTATTTTTGCCATAGACACGTATCATGATTGAATTAGTCAAAATGTTACGATGTAAATAACATGAAAGAAATCATTTTAATAACTATTATAACATTTACATTTAACTTAAAAAAATAAAATTTAAATGTCATTTAGAATCAATAGATATATTAAGTACCTATGTTATGCAATTGTATAATCTATATGTGTTATTTACTAAATAAAATCAACTACATAAATTTATTTATTTTACTCCACTTTGACATAAGAACAAGTTAATATTTAACTCAGGAAGACGACCTAATAATTAATTTATCAATATTTTACATTTTCTGTCAATCACCTAGCACAATGTTTCTTCTTTATATGAACCTCGAATCAATCATATTTGAGCCCAAGCAGAGTTAGTAAAATAATTATAGCAAATTATTAAAGAAAATTGTTAAATGTTCTAGTCCATGCGTATGTACGTTGCACATGAATAAACGAGGTTGAAAGTTAGCAAAAAATAAAATAAAAGGAGGTTGAAAGTTAATAAAAATAAAATAAAATGAGGGTGAAAGAAAAAAAAATATAAAAGAGAGAGAGAATAAAAGGGGTTTGAAGATGACAAAAAAAAGAATAATTCTTAAAATAAGTTTTATATTTGTTAACATTACAAAATAAATCTTTTAGCACATTATTACTAAATTACCCATAAATGTGTTTTTTATGTAAATTTATTTGATAGTTTTATACTGAAAACTAGTTGGCAATTTAAGAGTTTATGATAAAAATAGCACACCTTCGTTAAAGAGTTTTAGCTTTATAAATAATATAGATAAAAGTAATGCACGTAAGATAAGTCAAAAGTCAAATTGTAATGTTATTTTTTTTAATATCAAAGCTAACTTTTTCAATAAAAATAAATGCAATCATTTTTTTTAGGGCAATAAGTGTAGAAGTTTTTTTATTTCACAAAAAATAAATGTAGAAGTTAAAATGATAACATTAAAAGATGGTAAAAGTGAGTATACAATATAAATATAAAACTACTAGCCTAAGTGGAAGGGTAGTTTTGTGGATAATGTTTCAATAATATATATTCATACTACAATTAGTTGCACATGAAATAATATTTTGGCTTTTATTTATGGTCTATTCCACCTTCAATTATATCATGCATGTTATATTGTCTCTAAAATTAGGTCCACAACATGCATGTGATATGTAATAATTTAATAGACAAGTAAAAATAAATATTGAATAAAAAGTCACAAAAAAAAACATTATTTGCACAAAAATGTTAACTATAGATTTGGATTTTTTGTAAATGAGAGACGTGACATGTCTTTTAATGAAAATTTAACATTAATTGTAAATAAGGGCTTGTAGCAAACATTTGAACAAAGATAATTTGTTTTTATTTTGCTTATATTCATTATTTTTCTAAGCTTTTTGTATGTAAAATGTGACAATGTTAATGATGTATTGTGACCCTATGTCAAATTCAAATAATAATTCTAGAATAAATTTTATTTAAATGCTAGATAACAAGCTGTAAAAGAAGCATAATTAAAAAAATCAGCAACAAATAAATAAATAAATAAAAAGTCACGCACCAACCTTAAAGTTTATCTTCATATCATAAAATTAAACGAGAATGACCCACAAAGTGATAGCATATACATGTATGCTAAAAACACAAAAGCTCTCGATTTCTAATATGCATGTTCCATGTATACTGTGTATTAATTGAATGGAGAAAAAACTCTTGTGTTTCTAGCCTATTTATTTTCTCATCCCTTACTCAAATAAAAAATACACCTAACATGTACCAAAGCAATAAAAAAAAAAGTATATAATCCAATTGTTTAAAATGTTTAGTTATTAATATTTAGTGTTGATAAAGCCTATATAAAGCAACATTCATAAATTTAGATATTGTTTTATTTATTAATTATCACTATGTAGCACCAACTTCTACTTTAAAATGAACATCTATATTTATATTTGCAATAGAAGATTTTTTTTTAAATATTTGTAATAAGAGTTTAAACTACAATTAAGAATAGAAAAAATAAAATAAAATAAAGTTTTCTCTTACCATTTATATCTTTTAAAAGTTATAAGTTGACAAACTTAATTTTGTCAAAGATGCTACCCTTAGCCATGTTAAAACTAAAGTTTTTGGATTTATGCTTCGAAGTAGAGTCTGTGCAAGTAGTGGTTGATCAAGATGTTATTTGCATACGAACTTTCTTGCCATTGAACATGAGAAAATCACCTGAAACAATCACAATCTTGGACATACGTGAGGGTGGTGGCGGGAGCACTTACAAGTTTCTAAATTGGGTAGCCAACTGAGATCGAGGCCAATATGTTATTAACAGGATGCCTCACGTGTTAAAAGAAGATAATCTCTATCATTTTCTTTTAAATTCAAATTCATAATTGTAATTATATATGGTAATCTATATATGGTAAAAAGATGGCGGTACATGTGAAGTAATTATGAAATGTGTGTAGATACTAAATAAGAATTAACAAAATGTATTAAGGTTAAAAAATTAAGACCCTTGGGCCAATCACAAATCTTCAAAACATACAAGTATTCAAAACATTTCATAAAAAAACTAAGAAGAATAAATAGAAGAACTATAGATTCAACAACATAACACAAATATTTTGGCCCCTATGCTTGTGAAAAAGCTTAAAGATATGAACATCATTATTGAAGAACCAAACAACTACAAATTCTACACTCACTGTTAAAGAATTTGTATGACTACATACAATAAAAAAAACTTAAGACTTATTTTTTCTTTTAAAAATTAGAAAGTTCTATAACTCAAAAACTCGTTAGAAAATAATATGAATTAGGAAGTTCTAACAATTAAATTAATATGAATTAATACGAACTTTTAGCATTCTAAGCCTCCATCGATAATTTTAGCGATGGAGAATTGGAATGATTTTTCCATTTTATTTATCTAAACTCATGCTTTCTATTAATTTGGCCATCCCATTATACGTCCCTCCATCATAATACATATTAAATATATACTATGCTACTTTGATGTTGCAAGATCCCAAGATTCTACTAGACCCTTTAATATTTTAATATTTGAATCTAACTAGAGCATTGTTGATCATTGTTGAAATTGATCAAACCACCTCTATCAACAAATTTCTTTTATCCACACTAATAGGTCAACTTTAAAATAAACTCATTTTATCATTATTCTCTTTTTGTACTCCCCCCTACCTCATCATTCTTGCCCTCTACCCTAATTCTTTGGATAATTATGCCTTCTCATTTTTCAAATTTTCTTCAATTTTTTAATAAGTTGAACAAGGTCATTACTAATCTCCCCTTATGGGGTCAAGGTCATCTTCACACACTATTAAAACTTTAAACAAAAAAATGTTATTCAAACATTTATCATTGAAATCCTAAGAAGTGTCAGAGGAATATACTTGCGAGTTCCATGTCTGCGAAGAGTAACTTGAAAGAACATTGTTATCAGTGGAAGAACAAAGAGTGCTCGCTGTTACTGAGAAACCTCTTCACGAGTTCTCAACAAATATGGAAGAAATGTTGTTGAGATGTTCTTTTTAACAGAGTTTTGATTTTATTGAAACCAGATGATGAAAATGAAGGAATGAAATTACGATTTGGTTACAAGAACCAGAATTTCAACGAAATCCTCTTTTTTCGTTAAGAAACAATTTGTGATAATGAATTTGGGGGTGGAGTAATGCATGGAATCATTGATCGCAACACTTGAGAAAGCCTTGACTTAATTGTCTTACATATAGTTGTCATCATACATGTGGCTCGAGTATGTCGTAGACACTGCCCTTGGTCTTGTTAAAACTTAAGTTTTAGGGTTTAGGCTTCTAAACAAAATGCGTGCAAGTAGTGGTCGATTGAGTTATTATTGTGTACAAACTTTTCTGTTGTCAAGCCAGAGAAAGTCACTTGCAACGGTCACAAATAGGTACATGAATCAGGGTGGTGGCCCCAAGTTTTCAAACTAGGTAGCCAACGGAGATCGAGGTCAATCTATGATTTGGAGTTTGGAGGATATCATGCATGTCAAGACCCCCTTCCCATACTCCACCAAAAGCATCCTGACCAGCACAAAAGCCTAACCATCCCATCACCTATAAGACAACTAGACCCCTGTTAAGCCTCAATTAGACTCCAACAGAGTCTCCTCTATAAAAGTCATCTATCACATCTTCAATTTGATAAACAGTTCAATTCTACAATACTATTATCCACCATTATCACAAGTCCAACCAAAAACATTCATAGCTATATCATTCTATAAACACCACAAAATCATATAACATATCATAACCATCCATGTCTGATAATATCTTTATCTAACATGATCTCCATACCAAAATCATCCATCCATTTATATTACAAGTGTGGGGTGATACTTATAATTACATAGGCTAAAGTATCAAAATGAATATATACATCATGTAACAACAACCTACATCAAAAGAAAATCTTTTGGCAAGACTTTAGTTCTCACTGATAGGCTACACCTTTGCCCTTATCCACTCCTTAAGGATCTGAAATATCTGAGAAGGGGTGAGTCAACGATGCCCTGTGAATAAAATCTAATTATATCATCTTTTATACATCTAACACCCCATGTATGCATGCATGCTCATTGATATGAAATAAAGCAATGCTAATCAATATATAACATATTTAAGCTAACATATAATCAATGCAACTTAAAAACCACGCCTTATTCACCTTTATTCCAGTGATGTGACAAGTGTCCCAAAATTCACGTTAGGCATATGGCCGATGGGAAAACACTTTTCAATCTCAATCTCAATCTCAACCTCAACCTTGTGTCACATTTAAAATCATGATTGGAATAACTTCCATCAATGGTTGTGAATATAGAGTCCACCTAATACCCCAGAGTGAGTTCTCCATGACGTTGTTAAAAGTCTGTCTCTGCTCCTTTCTAAAAATAACCTAATATCCCCCCCTCTTAACAATAATAATACCACTTTCAAAAAAAAATAAAAATAGTAATAATACCACCTTCATACAACCGACTAAAGATATATAAAACTATCCTATAGCTCATATTTAGTAAGTTAAGTGGTCTGATTATTCCTCGTAGGGAGTACTCTCAACCTACTCAGGAATATCCAAAGATCCACAATTCCACTAACATGAATTAAAGGTTTTTCTCCATTTGAATCACACCATGCCATAAATCAAGTGAGTCACAACTCTCTATTATTACTTGCATAAATCATTTATCCATAATCATCAAATTATATTTCATATAACACACCATGTACATAAACGAGCCTAAAAATACTCCTTTGAAGCATTTCAAATATCATTTTATAATGAAAGACAACAATTTAAAACCTTCTAGCTATCATTCCATTAGTTTCCGATTCCAACGTATACACCAGAACCATTCAACCAATTCCTTAAAAGAGTAATTGAGATCCAAAAATGTAACACCCCGTACTTTTAATTAAATACATTCGTTGATTTATGCGTATATCGAGACGTATAATATGCATATTTTATACGTAAGAGGCAAATATACGTGTGTATGAAAATACATGTTATATTTAAGGGGTATGAACAAATAAATGAAATAAGTGAATTGAATTATAAATTAAATTAAGATGGAAAAGTTGGTTTGTTAAATTGTATGAGGAGCATGGAATCAAAATAATTATTTCACTTATCTCATTCTCTCATCTCTCTCAAACGTGCAACCTCTCTCAAATGTTTACATAAAAAGAAAAAAATAAAAAAAGACCGTTTAAAAGAAAGAAAATAAGTTGCAGAAAGGGAAGAAAGAAGAACGAACGGGAGGGAAGGAAGAAAGAAGAGGAAACGGAGGGAGAACGCGGAATTCGCGTGAAATCGGGACCTGCGGTAAGTGATTTTCACTCTATTTCTTCTTGAAATTAATATCTAAGCTAGATGTAACGATTCTAGCGGAGTAATTTTTGTTGTGGGAGCCGTTTTACAACGTTTTCAAAAATTAGGGTTTTGACCCAACGTGAATGAAAATCCGTTAGGAAGGTTGGAAAACACTTCCTAGGCTGTAGGAACCTTAAATATATTGTTAGATTGAATTTATGTGTTCATTTGGAATTTTTATAGTCGTTCGAAGTTTGTTAGAATTTAGAGTTTAGATTGGAGACCATTTGAATCATTTAAAACCCGATGAAACTCCAGTTGAATGCTATAGAATGGTAGAACTCACTGTTGCGAGTCCATCGATGCTACGTTCATAATTTTTAGAGACCGTTTGACAATTTTAGTAAAAATTTACATGTTTTCAATGAATAGAGACGACGTAAACAGTGACGTGAATAATACTATGATCATATCCAGTGAATAAAATGGAATTAGAATCCAATGAAACTCCGGTTTGAGATCATAGAATCGTAGAGAATTGAATTCCGGACGTTTCGATGTTAAGATCATGATTTTTGGATATGATTTGATATTTTTAGTAACTAAATATATAATTTTGGTGAGTGAAATTCACTGTCGTGACCTTCGCGAACGTGTAAAACCTCAATAAAATACCTATTGAAGGTAGTAGAATGATAGAATAAGTGATTTTACACGTGTCGATGTGAACAGAATAATTTTAGGAATGTTCTAGATTTTTAATAAAATTGATATGTGTTCCAGTAGAAAAATAAACTGAGAATTAGTGAAAATATGAAATGGGAAATCTATTTTCACTGTTCTTTCTTGTGGAAATATCTAGATTGACCACAGAAACTAGATAATAGTTTCTTCACCTGCTTATGAGTCCTAAGTGGAGTTGGAATCTAAATTCACAGATATAATATTTTTCAGGTGGATGTTTATTATTAGTGATTTAAAGTGAGTTGGGAAATTGAAGATGTAAATAGATATGAATAAATGAAATTGAATTATGGAGTGATTGTGACAGGTTAAGTTAGTTGGATTTAAGGATTTAAATTGGAGCTGGACTCGAAAGCGACGGTGATGGTATTTAAGTTGAAAATTCATGTACTGTGAGTATATTTTCTTGATTTTGGTTCTTATATGACATTTTAAATATATGAAATGTTTGAATGTAAATATGCTATGCATATATTGGTGCATTGTGTTTTAATTTGCATTTATAAATGATTTCTTTTTAGCATTGGAGCATGTAAGACTTGCAAAGGCAAGTTGGTCTCATTTCGTTAGGAATTAGACCCGGATGAGTGTTATGCGTAACCTCATTATCAGTAGGCCTGTCCTAACAAGGATTGAAGATCCTTGAAATGACTGTGAATTGAGTAATGAGAGGCTGTGGCTACCTTGTAACGGCCATACAAGGGTTAGACCCGCTCTCTTGCCTTGAAGGAGGGATATTGTGGATTTCGTAGAAAAAGAATGCATTGTTTTCTTGAAAACTCATTAAATCTATGTTGTTGACATGTATAATATATTCGTTGAATGATGCATGTGTTTAATACTTGATTGAAATGATTTTAAATGTCATATTTTCCTAAATGTATATAATTGTCATATCAAGAAATATATTCACTGAGCTGTTGATTGCTCACTCTATTTCCTTAAATATTTCAGGTACAGAGTTAAAAGGAAAAGCAAGAGAGTAGATACGTGAGTTAGATTCTTATTTTGTTAATGTACGTGTATGCGAAGGAAATGGATTATATTTTCTTTATTTTCAAATGAATATATATATCACACATTATATATATGTATTATCATCTAGATGGGATGTGTGGGCATATACAAGATAGCTAAATATATTGAATTATGAAATGCTAATGATGATGATATGATTTGATAAATGAATGAAATGAGAATGGCTAGATGTGTGGAATGAATGGAATGATGATTATCTATATATATATATATATATTTAATTTGATTTGTGGTATATCAGGAAAATTTGTGAATTGTCCATTTTATGGGGAGCTGCTATCGAAATTTTTGAAAATTTTGGAAAGGATTGTGAGACTATGTGAAAGCTGACAGTGTATTGTATACTGTATATGGGTATACACAGTGTATAATACATTGTGTCGGTCATGACTTCAGCCTACGTTAGGGGCGTCATGACAAAAAATCATGATCTTGATATTAAAACATCCAAAATTGTTTCCTCTACAATTCTATAGTCTCAAACTGGGATTTCACCAGACTTTAACATGGTTCCAAGGTCTCCAGTATCCAATTCGGCTTCTGGCAACTGTACCAATACCAAAACTATGATCTAACACAAGAAAACCTTAGATCTAGTGTTTTTACAACCTAGGGAGTGTTAATCAACACTTCCAACTAATTTCCAGTCCATTTGGGTCAAAGCCCCATTTCTGAAAATGCCGGAAACGGTTCCCACAACAAAAATTAGTTCGAGGAAAATGTTACAATTGGTTTAACTATCAATTTCATAAAGAAATTGGATGAAAAATACTTATCAAAGTGTTGATTTGGCCAAGATTTGATCTCCAACACCTTTTCCCCCTTCCTATGTTGTTTCTTTATTGTTTTGGACGAAACAGAATGAAAAAAAAATCGATGTAAAACCTTTAAGTTTAATTTTCATCGCCTCACCAAAGTGGGTTGGCCCCACCTAAATCCAGTTGACTTGTTTGCCTGTTCTGTTGTTTTTCTCTTATTTTCTTTCCGATCATTTTACCCATTTAACACACACCTAAGACACCTATCCACACATACAAAAACACCATACAATGACTCACACTAAGATCAATACCTTACACCGATTTGGGGTATTCGGTTTCATAAAAAAATATGGGGTTGTTAAAGTGCATGTTAAAAAAACGTGATCTCTGTCATATTCTTTTAAATTCAAATTTATAATCTTAATCTTATATGGTATCTATATGTGGCAATAAGATGCCAATACATGTGAATTGATTGTGGATGGAATTACGAAATGGGAAGGATTTTTAATAAAGATTAACATGATGTATTAAGGAGAAGAAATTGAGACTCTTGGGTCAATCACAAATCTTCAAACATACAATTACTCAATACATTTTATAAAAACTTTTAGAAGAAAAAACCAAAATAACTACACAATAGCAACATAATACAAAAACTTAAGCACTTATGCTTGTGAAAATGTTCAAGGATTTAACATCATTATTGAAGAACCAAACAACCACAAATTCTACACTCTCCACTAAAGAATTGGTAAGACTGAATACCTTATAAAACTTAAGACTTGCATTTTCCTTAAAAAATTATAAAGTTTTATAACTCAGAAACTCGTTGGAAACTAGCCACTACAAAATGATTAAGGCAATATGAGATTTTAGCATTCTAGACTCTATCATTAGTCCAATCAATTGGGAATTAGAATGATTTCTCCATTTTACTTATCTAAACCCATACTCTACGTTGATTTGACCATCCCATTATAATCCATTTTTCATAGTACATACAATATATTGTGTTACTTTGATGTTGCAAGATCACAACATTTTATTAGACCCTTTAACCTGAGTTTTTTAGTCTGATAGGAGCATTATGTCATTGTTTAAATTGATCAAACTACCTTTATTGACAACTTCCATTTATCTACACTAATAGGTTCACATTAAAATAAACTCATTTTATCATAGTTCGTGAATATAACAATTAATAAAGCAAACTTCATAATCAAATATCTCAAATACACATCAGAGCATCATAATCAATTCAATATGTATGTATACATAACACCGTCTCGTATTGGTTTGATGATTGTACATCGCCTGAGTTCACGTACAGATGTCCCTCCCTATGAGTAGCCGGGTTCTCATTGTACGTCCCTCCTCAAGAACGACGCTATGGATTCACGTACAAATTTTCCTCCTCAAGAGTAGCCAGGTTCTCATTGTACGTCCATCTCCAGAGAAATATAATGAATGACGAGCATCGCTTCTAACTATTCTATGAATTATAAACCACATACGTCCCTAGGTGGTGCTATGTATGATGCCCATGCATGAACTGGTTCAGTCTTTACTTAACAATTTTACAGGATTTGGCAACGTCTAGTGATTCTTATCAGGGTCGGTATCACTACGTGCAAGGTGAGGACATTCAGTATTACTTGTATAAGCTGATAGTTTTCAAATAAGACCAACCAAATCAATCTTCAGTTGAGAGGTGAGACACGAAGTCTACTTAAATACCAATCGTCTAGAGCAGCACACTGCCTCCCGTTCACTATTTAAAGTTACTGAGGACAAGACTGAGTCTGGTTGAGTCAGATTGACCACTAATCCGGCATAACAACAGTGTAATACATGAACTCCAAATATACAGGCATAAGTATGACAATATGACATTATATGCAATAATGCAGTGTAAATGAATAGTAGATATAATGATAAATAAATGTAAACTTTAATAAAAGTTATAAGACACGCATACCTATGTTTCGTTCTCCACCTTCAGATAAAAACTCCTTTGAAAACTGGCACCTTCCCCAGGGCAGAACCGCGTTGCAGCGCACATAGAGTCTCGGAAAGAGAGTCTCAAAAGAGAAGACCAAAAACTCAAAATGAGTGAAAAAGAGAAAAAAAAATCACAAGGAGGAGTGATTTTGGTGTAAGAAATGAGGAGGGGGGTTCTTAAATAGGAAAAATGACGTCTGAACGTTCGGGCATGTCTGCCCGAACAAATTTTCTTTTTTGTGTGTGTAAACCTAGGATAATACACCACATGTGATAGCGCTCGGTGACCCTTTGATCGATGCACAAAAGGCATAAACGTTCGTAGTGACAAGCAATCACGAACCCCAAAATCAACAAATGGATGTCGTGCATGACATGTTTAGGTTACACATGATCATGAAAGCATAGATTGTCGTATTGGTGAACCAATTATCATGATTAACTCCCATGTTGGACCATGCCTACGTTAAATGTTAAAGACATTATATGAGACAAAATCATCATTAAGAAAATAAAACAATAAGGGAAGAAAACCAACTACTATAAATAGTCGAGTCTCCAACAACTTAGAAGAGGAGGATGAGCGAAAAACTGTATAAAACATGCCAATACTATAACAAGCTTGTCCCTGCTAAATCTGTAACTAAATGAATGTCTTTCTCTTACACTTTCAAATAGCCCTTTTGTCACGACCCACTATACGTGACGTTATGATCTGCACGGGAACCTCCGAGTATACCCTCCGTTGGTACACCCGACGTCCCGTCAGCCTAAAATACACATACGAATCCAAAAAAAAAAAAGTACATCCTTAACAACCAACTAACATGATCATAATGAAATAAAATATTACTTCTCCAAATTACCAAATATAAAATTCCAGAGTCTTCAAAATGATACAAAACCCAACACATCCCAACTATGTGTTAAATATACAATTACTAGGTGTTATCATGTACATAATTATCAAAATACAAAACTAAATGTACAACACCTACATGAAACAAAAACAAGGGACGCTCCGCAGTCAAGCCTTCCCTTTTCTTTTTCTATCAGATCCTAAAAGAAGATGGTGAGGTGTGAGCTACAGCCAGCTCAGCGAATATTATTTAAAAGTGGCATATAGGTGCATTTATAAAACATGGTAAGATCATAAATCATTGAAATATCATGATGACGAAATATATTACATACATGCTAACATAATGCATCAAGTCATACATAAGACGATGCATAACATTTGTAGTCATGCTCATGCAATCCTAACACCTCCTGAGTATGGGGGTTTCAAGGCCTGGTGCACGACACACAGCGTCCGAACACACACACAATACTCGTATTCTAATAGGGTTTATGGGGTCGTGCAGCACGTAGGATTAGTTTCAACTAACCTACCCATACACAAGGCATAAAACCCTCTGCAGGGTACACAACTGGGATAGCCGCTAGACTTACAAGAATTCCCAAGAAGGGAATTCCAACTAGGAGCCTCAACCCGAATTGTCATCCCAATGAATTATGTTCAAATATATTTCATGAAAAACATTAAAACATGCATACCATAATACATAAGCATTTAAAACATTTCTATAATAAAATGCCACATATAAATAATCCAAAAGTAAAGGAACACTCACACTTGATTGGCTAAGTCTAGCCAATCCAATCGTCAAAACTCTCCAATTGACTAAACGAGTTCAAGATCAATCACAAGACCTAAAAATAACATGGTTCACACAACTGAAAATCAATCATAAAGTGTGTCAAAACCCCATGTTCAAACCCAATCTAAAGTCAATTAGATTCTAAATTGATTACCCCCTCGAGCCAATTTCCATATTGTCCAACTTGATCATTTAGACTCAATTAAACTAAGATTGACCTAAATTGAATGTAATAGGATGATCCCATGATCAAACCACTAATATACATGAAATTCAATTATAATTAGGGTCAATTAGACTATACATCAAGTCAATTTCATCAATTGACTAAGTCTTGGTCAAAATCCCCAATTAGGCCAATATAAAACATAAGGTCAAAATGAACTAAGTCATATCAATTTAACATAGGTTCTAACATTTTAAACTCATAATTCTACTCAATTTGGGTCCAATTAAACAATCCCCAAGTCAATTTCATAAATTGACTTGCTTTAGGTGAAAACTCCCAATTTGGGCAAAATCCCCAAATTACATGCAAAATTGTCAAAGTACATGAAAAATGTCAAATACTTAGCCTAGATCAAAATTAGTCAACCTTAGGGTGTCCATTATGAGAACCCACTGAATTCTATCATCAACCCTAATCATGCCCAAAAAGACCTACATTGCATAATTTTTTAGATTTTCAATCAAGAACATCAAAAGCCCCAAATCGGGAAATTTTCTTACATAGGCCATATTGCCAATTTTTACACTAGGCCACCATACATAGCCACAAAATTTACTGATCTAACAACATGGTTTCATTCACAATGCCTCCTAGAACAACATAGTTGACATGCATGACTTTTGGAAAAGCCTAAGGCCATGAACCAAACAATGACCATTTACACTAAACCATATGATTTCACCATTAAAATCTCAAGCTAAATACATGAATCAGTCCCTAACACTGATCAGTCCATCATAGATGGCATGCAAATCTTAAGTCAAAGTCTAGGTCAATGAACCAAGACTAGGTCATTTGTACTAAACCCTACTAATTTCTTGTTAGAAATTGAGATTTTTGCCTTTAGAGGGTTCCCAACACACTCTAAACCCACATATCAAACATGCAAAGCATTTGGACAACATTTGATTTCCACTACCTTTTCAAATCTGGGTTTCATACAATGCATGCATCAAAACAACACTAGTATGCATGAACCAAAGAGATTGAAGGAAGAACAATGAGGGAAAACACGCAAACCTTTGGGATTTTGAGCAAAATCCACCAACCCTAGATTTCCTCTTCTTTTCTCCTCTCCAGCTCCTTTCTCTCTTTTCTGGCTGAGAAATGAGCAAATGAGCCTAAAATTACGTTTTGGTTGCTTAAATAAACAAGCTTGGACCCACAACTAAAAGTTGTCAAAAACTATAAAAAAACCAGTTTTCCTGTTGCAATACTTTCACTTAGATAGTCAATTTCTTGCAACATACCCACAAATTTAACATCTTAACCGTTCAAAGGTTGCATGAGTAAGTTACCAACATTCTGGTAAACTTTCAACTCAATCCAACGGTGGGATTGCGAGATCTAACTGTTTGATCAAAACTGCATAAGAAAATCCCCAAAATCCATGAAACAGTGTTTGGAGTCTTATAACTCATAGTAGGTAACTCCGATCAAGATCTTCACCGTTAATAATGAAGATCTATCATATAAGAATGAGCTGACAAAACTTTAGCTCAATCGGACCACGGATCTAGGAGATCAAATCATTAATGTAATTTGTGACAGAAATTTCTTCCTCCATGGAGCGAGCTCCACTGGATCCAAAACACCGTTTTCAGCATGTTTTGACGTCGAACGGGTCTCCAATGGTTCTGAAACTTCATGTGCACTCTTTATGACCTAAAATCATGCAAATACATTCGAACTTACATGCTTTGAGCATCAAAATACACATACATACGTATACGAATACGTATATGTGTACTATACAGGTACACTATGGGTCAAAATGACGTCACCCAAAAGCACGGGTGCTACACCTTTCCTACTTGACATCTTTTGACTTAAGCAACAAAAACTCTTTGGCTGACACCACACCAGTGTTTTATTGACCTTTTGGTGTTCTTTTACTTCATTTGTCACAAGAAACTGTAACACGGATGTCCTTAGTGCACTAACTAGAAACTTCTTGCGTGTCATACTCTTCTCTGCGTGTCTCTCAGAGTTAAAACCTGTGCTCGGACTGATAATGCCAAAATCGGTTGAAACGGATGAAATGCAAAATAAAGATTAACAAGATATATTAAGGAGAAGAAATTGAGACCTCTTAGGGTAATTGTAAGTCTTCAAAACCTGCAAGTGTACTCAATACATTTTATAAAAAATATTAGGTAGAATAAACAGGAAAAAAAAAAAAAACTACGGATTCAACAACATAACATAAGTATTTTGGCACCCTATGTTTGTGAAAATGCTCAAGGCTCTAAACATAATTATTAAAGAACCAAATAAACACAAATTCTACACTTACCAATAAAGAATTGTTAGGACTGCGTACATTAGAAACTTAAGATTTGTTTTTTTTTTTTTTCTTTTATAAATTAGAAAGTAATTTTACAACTCAGAAACTCGTTGGAAACTAGGCACTGCCAAACCATTACAGCAATAAGAGCCTTTAGCATTCTAGGCCTTCATCACTAATCCAAGCAATTGGGAATTGAAATGATTCCTCAATTTTTACTAATCTAAACCCATGCTTTTTGTTAATTTGACCATTCCATCATGCATCCATCCTTCATAGTACATACCACGTACTATGCTACTTTGATATTGCAAGATCCCAACATTTTACTAGATGCTTTAATTTTTTAATCTGACCGGAGCACCATTGATCATTGTTAAAATTGATCAAACCAGGTTATAATGTAACCTAAATTAATAAACCAGGGTTAAACCACGTGTTTTTACATAACATTACTTGACGATGTATCTGGTTTATTATATATTGTATTATGATATTGTCAAGCTAGTTAAAAAAAAAGGTCAGTTAATAATATTAATTGATATAATAACTTTACAGAATAAGTAAAGCTTATGAAATTTGAATAATAACCTCAAAGGATAATTAAGGTTAATAGTATTAATTAAGATAATGACCTTTTTTTTTTAATGAAGATAATGATCTTTTTTTTTTCTTTTTCTTTTTTGAGGAAAATGAAGATAATGATCTTATTATATGACGGTAAGGTGCAGAAATTAGAACAAAAGGCTTTATTGGATAAATAAGGCAAATTAATTGAAAAAATAACCTCGTTGGTTAAATTATGCAAATTAAATGGATTGATAACTTTATGAAATAAATAGGGCTAATTAAATTTAGAATAATGAACCTTAGGGGATGGATTAAACAATTACTTTTCATTAGATGTATTGAAATAAAATAATCATTTATTCAATATCCCTAAGGTTATTGCCTACTGGGTGAATTATATACCCAAATATGATTAATAAGACATTAGTAGGTCAAGAATATTGGTATTAAATTATTAATTTGACCCTAGTAGGTCAGAGACATTATTATTATTCTATTATTATTAAAAGTTCGGCCTTAGCAAGTGATGAATAATGTGGAATTCAAATTAGTATTATTGGGTCATGGTAGGCCATACACATAAAATACATAATGGGGCCTTGATGGACCATTTAAATCATGAATTCGGCCTTGGTGAGTCATTAATAGTAGAGCCCCAAAATGATATTGGGTTTATTCAAAAATTGGATTACTACATGGTTAATTAGACTTGATGAACCATTTAATTAGAACCTAACCTTGGATCTAAATTACAACCTATAATACTTGCATTGTAGGGATGAAGGCTTAAGTTTTCTATATTTTATATGTTTTTATAAGGTTTTCATTCTCTTGTTACTTATGACGTGGTGCACTCATGCATGCATTTTCAAGGATAACGTAAATCTCCATCTTATATATGAACCTATGATTTCGAATAGGTTGATCCGAGCCTTATGTCCTAAAAGTAAACTTGAGGGGCATAACTAATTGTTTTTTACATAACCCTTGGCTTAAGAGTCAACATACATTTCATGTTTCCATGATGTGTATGAACTTTATTGTTTATCCATGCTTCTTGTTGTGAATATGGATGACTTTTGTGAAGATTAACGATGGTTTCTCTATCAATCTGTATAAACTACGAGCTTTTTAAGCTCATCCCATTGCTATCTTTTGCAGGATTTATAGGAAGCCAGTAAGATCTATGTGCGGAATAAGACACGTAGAGTTTAGAACCGACTAGATCTAGTTATTTTTCGCTGCATATAAAGGGTTGTGAGATAAGTTGTACATTTTGTAATCTCTTTAATTTAAAAAAAAAATACAAAAAATAAAAGATATGAGTTGATATATAAGATTGTTTGCGCTTCCATTCTCTATTTTGTTGTATATTTAAGTATATGCTCTCAGTCTACCCACTTGCTACATAACATCGTTGAAAATTTATTAAGTAGGAAGGTAAAGTAAGAGGATTTGGTAGGTTGAAACTCTCTTCGTTATAAGTTGTTACTAAAACCTAAATTTTGTATAGTACCCCTAGTGCAACATAATTACACAAATTTTATTCAAACCAATTGATCCAATCCAAGCTAATGAAATTTAATTAGATGTTTTTCATTATATTGGATCATGAAAACTTTAATTAAATTGAATTTGTTATTAATTTCAAAAGTTAAATCCCATAAGATTGCATTTGTTATTAGTCTGAACAATAAGTTAATAAAGAAAACAATAAATTAATCAAATCGTAAATTACTTTTTGTCTTTCTTAATTTAAAAATAGTAAAATACAATTTTAAATGACAATATTAATATTTTTAATTATCCACATAAAACTGAAGTATTTTTTTTTATCGAGGAGTGCTATTCAACACTCATTTTCAATACACACATCCATAATATATATTAACTGTACTTAAATCATACATCAATATACGAGTCAAAAGCATTTAACACAGTACAAGGATATGTGCTAAAACAGTGCACTGAAATCATATACATTTTTTTAAAAAAATTGTGGCAATATATATATAATTTACGAGGAGGTGGACATGAAAACCCTAACTTGGGACAATTACTCAAAACTGGCCTAACACATTGGGCCAAAATAAGTAGGTGAACGCTCTAGTTAGGCCCAACCATTGGGCCTTATGGACAAAAGTAGGCGGCTCAATTTTTTTAGACCATACGGGTATGGACAAAAGACTTGATGTCCATTTTAAAAGCGAGTCAAGTATAGACACGTTATATATTCATTGTTATAAGAGGTTGTCTGTACTAGCATTTTTGCCATTGTTATAAGAGGTTGTCTGTACTAACATTTTTGCCACCCCTAAATAAATCAAACGTTGGGTATCACCCAACATCTGCTTGTATTATGATTCAATATACATTATCTTAAGGTATAATGTTATCTATTTATATTACTTATAACTAGTCAATGGACATATGACGGGGTTAAAAGTTACCCAAAAAAAAAAAAAAAGGGTGAAAGTTACCCAAAAAAAAAAGATAATGAAAGGGAGTTGAAAGTGACAAAAAAAATATAATAAATAAATAAAAAAATAAAAAATAAAATCTTAAAATAAGTCATATGTTTACTAACACTAGTCTACATGCAAGTGAATAAAAAAGTGCATTAATTAAAACAAGTTTATTGAGTTTTAAGTCTTTTATCATTTTTTATATAATCTTTATTCATTTATTCTTTTTTATGAGTTAGAGATTGACAATGAAAATAGCACAACTTTAAATCCACAGTGTTAGTAAATTTACTAATTGGTTTTTATACAGAGTAAAGTTCAGTTTTAAACTTGTATATTTAATTAGAAGATATAGTTTTTTTAGTAAGATTATATTTTCAAAGTGAACAAATTGAAATCAGATTAAGATGGGATATAATAGTTTAGATATGTGTGCAAAGTATTGGTTAAGCTTTATATTTTAGCTTAAATGTTTATATGGGACAGTTGCATCAATATCTTTCCTAATAAAAGGGAATTACCCAATTATTATTTTTAAATTCATAAATTAAAAGGATATATTTTTGAAAGCTAATATAAGGAAATTTCCCAAAAATTGGAACTAATTAAACAAAATAATAAAAATAAAAAAATGGTTACGGGCCGCACAAACAATTATATATAAATGTATTATTAATATTAATAAACCACTAAGCATTTCTCCTTAAATAATTATTTTTATTGATATGTGATTATTATTTGACATTTACCAATAATAAAGAGAAGGTTTTGAGAGAGAAAAAAAAAAGAGAGTAGAAGAGTGAGGTTGATGAGGTGGAAGATGAAGTTAGTTTGGAAACCATAGGTGTTCGGTTGCTTTTGGCAAACTGTTTGGGTAAGTGTAAATAAATAGAAATCCGAAATCTTTTTGCGGTTGATTACAAAAATGCCCTCAAATTTATTTTTTATATAAATTTAGTTTTTAGTTTTACATTGAAAAGCTGAGGGTAATTTCAGGTTTTTTTTTTTAAAAAAATAGCATACTGTCGTTAAGAAGTGTTAATTTTATAAATAGTATATATTATAAAAGAAATCTTTTTACACCTTATTACCAACCCATAAATGTAATTTTTTAATATAAATTTAATTAACAATTTTATATTAAAAAGTAGAGAGTAATTTATAAATTTATGATAAAAGTAGCACACCATTGTTAAGGACTTGTTAACTTTATTAATAATAATAGTCTACAGGCACGTGCGTTACACATGAATTAAAAGGACTGAAAGTTAACAAAAAAGAATAAAAAAGTTAAAAGTAACCAAGAAATAAAAAAATAAATAAAAAGGGCCGAAAGTTATCAAAAATAATAAAAAAGAACTGGAAATAATAAAAAAGAATAGTTCTTAAAATAAGTTTTACATTTACCAACATCAAAAGAAATCTTTTAGTGTATTTTTACCAAATTAATGATAAATGCATTTTTTATACGAATTTATTTGACAATTTTATATTAAAAATATAAATAATTTAAGAATTTATGATAAAAATAACACACCGTGACGTCACAGAGTTAAATGGTTTTGCCTTTATAAATAAAATAGATTAATAAATCTATTTCAACCTCATGTGACCACTTTTTTTCCACCTTCCAAAATTAACCCTTCTACTCAACTCACCTAATTCCTTTTCTAGCTCCATGAGTCGACTGAACTATCTTCTTCCATTATGTTCTAACTCGAGCTATGTTAACATTTAAAAAAAATATATATAATAAAGTACTCCAAAATTAACCTTGAAAACTTATAATTATTATTTATTTAAAACTTATAATTATATTTATTCTTAAAATTAATTATGAGTAAATATAATAATTAAAAAAATCTCCGCTTCCCTCACTGTTTATATTTTTAAGTCCACTTTACATTCAATTTATCTTTTCTTTACCTTTTTCAATTCTAACATTTTACTGATTTTTGTCTTTTTTTTTCTTTTTATATATAAAAATAATATTTCTGCTCTAAAAAATATAAAAGAATATTTTACTTGTTTAACATAAACAATATTTATATATATTAACAAACTAACATTAATATTCTTGTTATATTTTTAATTTGAAATTTTAATTCCAAAAAAACAAATTAATTAATAAAAAAGAAGGAAGAAAAAGAAGAAGGGTGCAACGCACGTGCGCATAGTAAACCAAAAGGTTGCCTTCGGACTGCCAATCCTGATATTGGCTATTCTTCAGAATGATCCAATCGTAAATTCTCTTTGTTTATAAAGGAAGAACGTAAAAGAAAGGGATAGAAAGAGAAGAAGAAGAAGAACACAGCGAGAACCAGTGAATCAGTGAAGCATTAGACTCGCGAAGATGAAGACGACGAAAGGAGGGAAGGTCATGAACCCTACCGACGCGTATCGGAAGGAGCTTCGCAAGAAGGAGTTGAAGAGGGTACGATAATCGTTTCTAGGGTTTCTGTTTCCGTTTTTCTCAATTAAGTCATTATACGAAGCATTTGATTTGATTGATTGAGTGCTCTTAATATCTTGAATAGTGATTTAAAATGAAAAATTGGGAAGAAAAATGCTTGTTGGATTTCGACTGTTCAATTTTTCGGTGGTTTCCGTTTCGTATTTTCTGATTAAGTCATTATAAGAAGCATTTGATTTGATTTAGTGCGTGTCTGAATACTCGAACGAAGGATGATTGAAATGAAAAATTGGGAGGAAATGCTTGTTGGATTTTGATTCTTCTAATTTTCGGTTTTTTCTATGTTCTTTACTTTATTTGTGTATATTGGGTGCAAGTTTTGTATGGAGTATTTGGTCTTTCTTTTGGTTTATATGTATGTAAATTTTGGCTGCTTCACTTGTTCATTTGTGATTGGGTTGATAGATGGATTGTTTTGGACTTGAACTCATGTTTGATTCTTGTTACCAGAACAAGAAGGAAAGAAAGAAGGTTAGGGAAGTGGGGATTTTGAAGAAGGATCCTGAGACAATCAGAGAACAGATTGAAAAGTTGGAAATGATGAGTAAGTAATTTTCTTGTAGGTTCAGTGATTATGTAGAATTGTCCTTCTGTGAGCTATAATTAGTTGTTGTTTCATTTGCTTTTTTCACTGGAGTCACCCCCAAAATTTATTTGCTTAAAATCTCCTAATGAAAATGGTATGGGCATTGTGTTCACATTTGACTCGAGAACACTTTCATGATATGAGATTTCAAAATACGTCGATTTAAGTATGTCAGCTTGGCTAAAACCAACACACGGTCTTTTGGTTGGGTTGAAATTCCTCCAACCTAACGAGATTGGACTAGAATGATATTTGGACAAAAATTGAACCAATCTGACCCATAAACACATCTAGCAGAAGCTATAGGGCTAATCTATTTCTTCCTCTAACTCTAGCACGTAATTGTATAACGTAATGATAATGCACAAATCATAAATCTAATGTTTGAATGATTCGGTGAATGACGGAAAACTAATTGGAATAGTCACTTCTTATTATTGATGTGGTTTTAGATCATTGCAACTTAGTTATTTTTCAATATATGTTTTTTTATAGTCATTTTGATTTTTGATTTTTATTTTTTTCAATATCGTTGCTTTGCAAGACTTCAAATTTTCTTGTTTGTTCAAATAGAGCACTATTTTATAGTCACGATTTATGAGTTTTTAACTTGTAGTGTTACTATAATTTGGTTATAATTTGCAATTTTATGTGGATTGTGGCTTATGGTAATGGTGTAAGTATGATTTGTTTATTATTCAATGTTTTTTTACGATTTGTTGTATTTTGCTCGTATTGCTCGTATTTTTAGTTGACAACTGAAATATAGTAAAGTTTTATGTCTTTTTGCACTTTGCTTCATTGAGGTGTGTGCCTTGCCTTGTTCTTTGCAATGCTAGGGGCCTCCCATCGCCTTAAGTGTGCCTCACACCTTTAATAACCTTGATCATAAGATTGGATAAGGAAACGTCTCTCTCAACCAACACTCTCGATTTTAGGTGGTGGACCTTATGGCCACTAATAATTGGCTCAATATGTTTTGCTACAATGGTTGGGTAATAGTAAGTTGATCTAGTCCGCAATGAATCTACATCATTCAAATACATTATTGTGGTGGATTTGAACAACAAAATTGAACTTCTGAAATGAGTTTAATCATGGAAGATGGGAAAGGTTGTTGAAAATGTGATTGAGTAATCTATTTATTATGTGATATGTGCAATTGAGGAACTAAACTGAGTTTAATCAAGGAAGATGGGAAAGGTTTTGAAGATGGGATTGAGTAATCTATTTAATTTGTGATATGTTTCGGTTGAGGAATTGTAAAACATGCGGCGATTGAGGAATTGTAAAATGTGCGCAAGTTGAGAAATTGTAAAACTTTTATAAAAAACAAAAAGATGGTATAAATGTATTAAAATCCCTAACTTGAATGAAAAATAAAATTTCAAAGAAGTAAAGAAAGGAATTATTGGAATCATTCTTAAAAAGGCTACACGGTGAAAAGCTCAAGTATTTCTATTATTATAATATAGATATATATGCACATGACACTGTTGTAATCTTTAAATTGGTTTTCTTTGCTCGAATTGAATGTGTGTAAATATCTAGTTCACTATTAATGTAGCTTGATAATTTATGTTCTTCATTGTTATCACAAAAAGAAAGAAAGAAAGATTTATTCTTTACTAATAGTTATTGTTGCACAAATATGCAACTTGATAAGGTAATTTTTTCTAGTTATTAATGTTGTGCATCAATCATGCAGAAGCAGACGGTGCTTTGGACAAGGCAAGAAAGCACAAGAAAAGACAGCTTGAGGATACATTGAATCTTGTTTTGAAGAAAAGGAAGGTAATTGTCAGTGTTTATGCATTTTTTTTTTAAAGAAACTAAAAAGTATTTTATATATGTATTGATAAAAGGAAAAAAGCTGTACAAATCGTCATTATAGAACCCATTCCTATGTAGATACAAAATTACTCCATCCCCGAATCCAATCACCCACCCCATAGCCTCTTGATAGATTGCTATTAGCAACCCAAAAGGACGCTAAAAAATGAGATGAATCCCACACTTAAGCAGCCGAGAGAAACTCATCAAGAAACCCCTGATTGTTCCTTTCCTTCCATAAGGACCATAAGATTGCCAAACACACCACCTTCCAATGGTCCTTCCATTGTGATTGAATATTGTTCATAAATGGGAAGACGGTTATTTCCTCCACAACTGGCTCCACATCCCCAATAACAGGGAAATGGGTCCTCCATCTACCCCAAACCTCCTTAGTAAAAGGGCAATGCCAATATAGATGTCGCACAGATTCAGACTCCCTTTTACAAAGAGAGCACCAATATGGAGATAAGTACATATGTGGGAACCTTTTTTGCAACCTATTACCTTTGTTCATCTTCCCATGGGAAGCTACCCACCCCAAGAATTTAACTTTTGATGGCACATGCGCTTTCCAGATTAGGCTATGATTAGAGAAAAGGGGACCGTGAGGCTCATTGATGATGGAAGAATGAAAGGACTTGGTGGAGAATAGACCAGACAGGTCCAATGGCCAAGAGATTCTATTATGGTCCCCAGATAGATGACAACCCCCCAATAACCCAAGTAAAAACAAAAGCTCGCCCCTCTAGTTTGTGCGGGATGATCCTACCCAAATGAAGATCCCAAGACACTTCAGAAGCCCCCGAGAATCTTACAAAATCAATAACGGGTTTGTTGTGGGAAGAAGAGAAACGGTACAGGTTAGGGAAAAGTGACTGAAAAGTAACGTTTCCACACCAAAGATCCTTCCAAAAATGAATTGAATCCCCCTTACCAAGTTTAAGTCTAGTCAAGGGAGAAAAAATGGGATACACAGAGGAGATGAATTTCCAAGGGCTTTGAAAAGTAACTCTATTAGCAACCCCGACATCCTTTTGGTTAGCCCTGAGACCATGCCTGCTGCCAATGACCTTTTCCCATAATAAGTTCATTTCCCTTGGGAACCTCCATAATCACTTGCAACCAACGCCTTATTTCTAAGAATTAAGTTTCCAATACCCAGGCCACCTTGCTCGACCTTCCTTTTTACAATGCTCCAAGCCACAAGATGGGATCCATTCTCCTTATAACACTCTCCCAAAGGAAATCCCTCATTAATTTCTTGATCCTTCCCGCGACTTTCGTCGGAACTCGAAAAACTGACAAATAGTAGGTTGGGAGAGCATCCAACACAAACTTAATAAGAGTTAGTCGCCCACCCTTAGATAAAAATATCTCTTCCATCCATCTAATTGTTTAGAGACTTTTGAAATTACTGGATCCCAAAAATCCAACTTAGAAGGATTCCCACCCAATGGCATGCCCAAATATTTCATTGGCCACCCACCCGTAGAACACCCAATAATATTGGCCATCTCCCCCAACCACCTATGACAGATATTAATGTCTGCCATCCGACTTTTAGCGATATTAATAGCCATTCCTGACAGCCACAACCATGTACGCATTCCGAAGACAACTTTCATTGCCATCCAAAAAGGGCAAAGTGTCGTCTGCAAATTGAAGGTGCGTGACCTCCACATTCTCACGTCCCACCCGGAAGCCTTCTAACAAACCAACCTCCCTGGCTTTATCCAACATTCTTCCTAGCACATCCACCACCAAAGTAAATAGAAAGGGTGATAGAGGATCGCCTTGTCATAGACCCCTTTCTCCAAAAATTTTTCCACGAGGCCGTCCATTGACAAAGATGGAGTATGTCACCGACCGCAAGCAACCCTGAATCCATTTCCTCCATCTTGGGCCAAAACCCTTCATTTTCAATACAAAATCCAAAAAATCCCAGTTGATCATATCATATGCTTTTGCAAAACCAAGCTTTAAAGACAACCCCCTTCTTTTTTGTAGATCTATAGTCGTCCACCAACTCATTTGCGACCAAAACAACATCCACAATTTGATGCCCCTGCACAAAGGCCATTAGATTCCAAGAAACTGTATCATACAACACAACCTTCAACCTATTCGCCAATACCTTTTGACAATGATCTTGTAAAGGCAGGTGGTAAGACTAATGGGCCTAAAATCCGCAACTTGCCTAGAAATGGTATTGTTGGGAATAAGACATAATAATGTTTCATTAGTGATTGCATTGATGATCCCATTACGGAAGAATTCGACCAACACTTTCATAAGATCATTTTTTATGATATCCCATTTTTAGTTGAGTGATTTGGTTCGAGAAAGGTTTTTTCATTCATTTTCCATGCGGACTAATTCATACTAACTTTTAAGTTAAGGACGCAAAATTTCTTGTTGTGCTTAATGGTCCCTGCAAAAGTAATTTCTATATGTAATGTTGTTCCTACAAAGCTTATTTGTTTCGCATTTTTATTTTTATTTTTTTTATTTTTAAATGGAATTGGTAGAGTAATTTATTCTAAGACCATTGGGAGATTAATCCATATGTGAAGAACACATACTAAAAGCAACAACGGTAGAAAGTGTGAGTACAATTACATATATATCATCAATGCATCCTACACCAAGGGATTGATTATTTGGATTTAAAACCTATATCTCCTTAATAATAGATACCATAAAAAGATTGGAAAATAACACCTACTTTCCATATCATACCTCTTTTGGGGTTATTTTTCCAATTCAATTATTTGATGACTTCCCACATCCACACCAAATCATTGCAAAATGAATGAGATTGCAAAGGATTCTATCATGGATTAAAATACGTTAAAACACCATAAAACTTCAAAATTTGGAGGTGAAAAAGAGTGGCTGTTTTTTCAAACCCTCGAGAGACATGTAGTGAAGACAAAAGCATGGGCCACTAGCTTGATAGATCCAAGGCTACGTTTTACCTAGGTTCATCAAAATTTAAGAACCAATATGGCATAGATGTTGCTGAATGTGGGCCAAATTGAATTGATTCAAAGATGAGGGGAGATGTCCAACCCATCCAAATCCTAGGGGAAGGCTTAGATCAGTGCACATCATGAGCACAGGATCTTGCCAATAACTAGAGATCCTATATGTGTGTAATCTTTTTGTAGACCTGGAAGACAAAGAAGGACAAGAAAATAATCTATCAATGATTGCAGAATTAGAGGAATTTCACATAGAGACACCATTAAAGGAAGACGAGTTGTTATCAAAACTGAAGGTTTCATGGAACTCGAAGAGTTGGCTGTCATTGGAACTAAAAATATAAAAGAAAGAACTACAACTAAGTTTGGGAAGGTGTAGGAGAGTGAGGGCTCTAAATCAACTAACAAAAGAAGCTATGTCTTATAGACAATCCTAGAAGAAACAAAGGAGGTTGAGTAAGGTCTCTATTCCCTCTTTTGCATAACATGAAGGTGGCAACCTATTTGACTAGGTTTTTACTCAATCCCAAAGTTCTAATAAGGTGATTGAGCTTACACACTCTCCTCTCCTTTTTACTTAGGATCGATTGTGTTTCTCATTTGGTTTCCCCTTCAAATCCAAATTTGCAACTATGTCATCCTCAATCACCTTCACATTCTTGGGACTCCTCACTTATCGACAATGGAAGCTTAAACTTAGGGTTGTTAGAAATAGAAAGGTTGGCGAACCTCTTATGAAAAGTGAAGGTCTAAATGAGAAGATTGCAGCAGACAAGGGGAGAAAATTAGTACCATCACGCTAGAGAGCCAAAGGATTGAGATGAAGATGTTTGAGAAGTATTGTCTTTTGGAATATTAGAGGTAAGCGAGTCTATCCCAAAAAGTGGAGTGTTGAAGGGGCTACACAAATGGCGTGGTTTTGCAAGAAGTCAAATTTGCAGTTATTGATACAAGGTTTGTAGATTCGTTGCGGAAGCAAGAACGAAAATACTAAAAAATAAACCAAAATAATTTTTATGGAATAGAATATTCAAAAAAAGAAAAAAAAATTGATCTTCATCATTAAATTTCGTAATTGGAGCTCCTTATATAGATAACTCCCCTCAAACACCTTCTAAACTTCCTAAAACACCTAAAAAAAAAGTTTCCTAACCTATCTATAACATAAAAGCAACTTCCTAATCCTATTAGAACTCTATTTAGACACTTCTAAACACTTTTTGGTACACTTAAAAAATGAAAACGAATTTTAAAAAACTATCTAGAGCTACCACTAAAATATAAATTTACCATAATAAAAACTTCTCTAAAAAAGAAACTAAAAGAAAAAAAAAAAACATGCCAAAATATGTTATACATCAGGAAGTTTATGGAATTCTAGCTACAAAGAATGGATGGGTTCTTATCCTCATTACTGTTATTTCTTTAGATGAGAGTGTGGACAAAATTCCAAAAATGATGAAATAGCGAATTGCTTTTTCTTAGGTTTAGGCTTGTAAATTAATATGACCAAAAGTATGCTATGTAGCATTGACTTGGATGAGGTGTGGCTGAACATGTGGGTAGAGTTCTTTGGTTGTGCAAAAGGATCTTGCCTTATGAAGCACCTTGGCTTCCCATTGTGGGTGGTGGGGGGCCCTTGGCTTCCCATTGTTTGGGGGGGGGGGGGGGGGGGAGAGGGTAGAACTATGTGATTAACAATAATGACCAGAAAATTGCTAAGTATAGGGCCATTTGTGGAGTCTATTAATAAACTGGTAGGTCATATTGGGTCTTGCAGATTGAGAGAGTGGAGTTCTCTTTTTATGTGCTAATTGTTCTATCATTTGAGGACACCTTATACTCTTACGTTTCAATTTATTATCATTAATATATTCATATATATTTCTTATAAATAAACAATATATCAAAGTAGTATAATCTCTTTGTTTTTGGATAGGAAACTGAGATTGTATTAAAATAGAAAGAAACAACAAAACACAACAAAAGCGAGGAAGACAAGAAGTTCTCCACATGCAAAGACCTTTACACAACAGCCCAAGGACCATCCATTATTAGAGTAAACAATTCCATTCCTGAGACTACTGAGAAAGGCTACAACCATTAGTGAGATTACTACGCACTATCCAACTTGCTACCATGAACTCAAAAGAATCCCAAACCACCCCAACTACTTTTTCTTGTTTTCGAAAATCCATAAACTTCTCTCAAGCAACATGCACCAAATGGTCGCAAAGATCACCACACTCCCAACGTCCTTTTCTCTTCTAGAATTACCTATCGCGAAGTTTGAAAAGATCATGATGACAAATTGGCTTGTTGAACTGCTGATTTGAGAAATGGCTTTGAAGCTCCCAAATTCTTTGCAGAAAAATTACATAGAAATATGTGATTTGGAGTCTCCAAATCATGCAAGCAAATAGCACAACAATGTGGAGAAATAGAATATAAAATTTGCAAACTTGCAAATATTTTCTAGAATTTGTATAAGCATGCACAATAAATTGATTTTGGAATAAAATGAATGTTACGCTTATCCTAGTAGCATTATAGAAAGGCGTATTGTCATAATGGTTGTCTACGTAATAATTAGAACGAGACGATGAGGTCTAGTGTTTCAAATGGTTAAGGTGAAATTGTATTTTAGAAAATCTGTATGACCATTTGGATTAAGACTTGAAAATCACATGTTAAAAGGTTATTTCCTCTTCACTCTCTTAGTCTTTTTGTTCAAGTTGAATATGCTCATTTGGAATTGGGTTTTCTCTTCCACTGATTTTAATAGGATCGAGTGATCAACTGCTTAATAGGATCGAGTGATCAAGTGCGGTTTGGTGAGAGTTGAGGACTTTGAGAAGGCGAGGGAATGGATGGGATAAACGTATAAATATTGATCTAGGTGGTCAGAGAATTTTTTGATGAGAGCGATTTTTTTTTATTGATTGGGAGGAAAGGATTTGTTGCTAAACATAAGCCCCATCTTTTATTATGATGTTGGAATATTGTAAATGAACTAGATGATGCACTTGGCATTTTGATGGATGTTCTCTTTCAAAATTCCTTTTTTTCCGTACACATTATCAATTCAAATGTCAAGGATCTTTTTGTTTTGCTATATTGCCGAGAAATGCATAATATCTAAGACTTTATAAGCATATCAAGATGTTGATGGAATGAGACATCTAGACTTGGCTTGGAGATAAATAGAAAAACAAGAATATGCTATGCAATATTATGAAGTAAAAATTAAAATTATATAATTTTTAACAATTATTGTTCTAAAGCACGTTGAATTATTTTACATACCTTGAAAAGATCAAAGATGTATTTAAACTCTCTATTGCTTATCAAGCTAAATATGATGGCTGGTGATATGGTCCAGGTTGTCAAGATCGGGATCCTACGGAGGACTGGTGAAGGGCTCTAATGGATCAGATCATAAGATCCTACAAACTCCTAAAGATAATTTTAAATATTATATTTAAATATTAAAGAACATTCAATTAAAGATATTAGCAAATAAAGTTTTCTAAATTGAATTCAATGCACTAATTAGTAAGATTAAGCTACAACGCAATGAAATTAATTCCATACATGCATAATTGCAGCATATTATAATCTAACACAAACACTAGAAAACAAATAATTGAGTAATAAAAATAGAAACAATAAAAAATGAATAAAAAAGACAAAGAGAAGAAGTAGAAAAAGAAAAATGATGGATTTTTGTATCTAAAAAAAGCAATTTTAATTGATTTGGATGAAAGCTTAGGGTCCAATCTCTTGCCTTTTGTTCAAATGAGCCAAATGTGTGTATATACTTAACCAATTTATCATATTTAGAGTGAATTTTAATGCCCAATGTCATGTTTTAGTGGATGCATGGGGTCATTATAGGATCTTGACTCTACAACGATTCTATGCGATTCGATTCTCGATCCTACAATGGTCCTACTAATAAATGATCCTATATGCAATACAGATTGATTTGGTATCCTAGGATCATACGATCATATGATCCAACTCCCGATCTTGACAACCATGGATATGATAGTATTTTCAACCATGAAATTGTGCCAGTCTTAAGTAGTTTGGATGGCTGACATATTAGATTTTTATGATGGGAAATGCTAATTCATTGGATCATTTATTTCACACATTGAGAAGTGTAATACACACATATCCAATGGGTATAATAAATGTGTAGTTCCACTTGTAGTTGCATTTTTTGCAGTTAGATTAGCGTTTTCCTTTTATAATTGCTTGTGATGTTCAGTTTTTGCTCACTTACTACTGCATCAAAAGGTTCCTACAATATTAAACTAGTCAATGGGGTAAGAATTCATAGAAACTACATTGTTTCTTCAAAATCATTTCTAACACTTTAGGTAAAATATTGTTTTACTTTTACCTTGAGTACTTTTACTGTTATTTAGAATTAAAAAATGAAAATATGCATGGTGTTAACCTACTAAGTATAAGTTAAAATTGTGTAATGAGATGAGATTTCATTTGCAAAGGCTTCTCAAAGGAAAGAATGGGAACAAGAAGAGCGGATTAGAGAAAAGGCTGACTTTATGAAGTTATGCTACATTGGTCAAGTTCTGGATTATAGGGAAAGTATGTAACCTATATTTATGGAACATTATGTCTTTAAAAATGTCTTTTTCGTGATCGTTTTCATGTAGAAGAAATCTTCTTTATTTTAATCCTCAAATTGCTGAGTCACATTGTTTATTTGCTCTTTATGCCATACTTTAGCCATTAAAAGTGTGTATTTATATTTTTCCTAAAATTTCAATTAAAAAATTCTCTATTTACTTCAAGATGTTGTTGAAAGGTGCATTATTTAAACAACATGAAATCAAAGCTTCCTTCAAAATTGCATTTGGTACACTAGAATTGTTTGTGAGACCAAGGGTTCAAATGGATGAAATGGTGAAGAAAATGCATAATGCTTGTTGAAAGAAGTTGGAGATAGGCTGGTCAGAGAAAAGGTTTGAGCATGTATTATACAATATTTTGGTTGGTAGATGAATTAACATGTAAAAACTGTAAGGTTATTCTAGAAGAAAGCTTAACCTCAAACATATGATAATTTAGTGGTAGATATATGTTTAAAAATGAAATCTAGGTCAGAAAAGATAAAATTATCATCCTAAGAACTAAATGTTAGAATTTGAAAGGAGAAAAACAAGAAATACGTAAACAATAGAAAATCAATGTGGGGATACGACCATAAGTGAAGGAAACTTAGTGGGCAAGGGCAAAATGAAGAATTTTAAATTGCTGTAAAACTTTGAAGGACAAGTTATAAAAGCTTGGAAAGACTAGGAATGAGGAAAGTCTTAATTATAGGGATGTAGAACAAAAAAGAAAGTTAAAAAATAGAAAGGAATGCTAAACTTAAAGAACTGGTCAAAAAAAGGTTCAAAAGATGGCGAAAAGACTATAGACAAACATGCAAAACTAAAGAAAAAAAAGATCTTAAACATATTAAATGTATCAAAAGTGATAATTAAAGATTCTTAGTGAAAGAGGAGTTGAAAAAAAGGTGGAAAACTTAGTTTTAAAAATTATTAAATAAAAATAATTTGAAAATTTTAATTTTTGAAGAGTATATAACTTAAGGGTTAATTAATGGAAATAAATTCTTTTGTAGAATTAGCATACTTGTGGTAAAAAGTGTTTCAAGGAAAATGAAAAATGCAAAAACGTTAAAGATCAAATGGTATTCTCGTTATGGTTTGTTAGGGTCTAGGAGTAGTTACCAACTTGTTTAATAAAATTGTAGCAACTTAAAAAATTCCTGATGGTTAGAGGATATTAATATGTAAAAAATAAAGGGGGTTTCTAAAATTATGTAGATTAATAGAGGTATCAAATTAATGAGTCATATGATGAAATTGTCGAAGAGAGCAAAAGAGTATCATGTTGGAGTTGGAACTCTGTTGGCAAAAGACTAATTCATATTTATGCCTTGAAAGTCAATGATGGAAGCTATTTAATTATTGAGGGGTGTTTGGTTTGTGATTTGAAAACTTGAATGCAACTCACAACTCAAAAATTTAGAACGTGTTGGCACGGTGGTCAAGCCTCAAGGTTTATTTCACGGGGTTGAGAGTTTAAGTCACGGCAAGGCGGGGAGATTAATAAATACGTTCGTAGGACACTCTTCCGAGCTAAAGGCTTCCATAACGTAGGTCCCTTAGGGGAGGACGTATTGCATCCAAACCCATGAGACAAATTTACAAACTCGGTTAACTGTGGGCTATGGGGGCGGGACCATTCTTGTCAATCCGTTGGTGTGGGGATTAGTAGGTTCCTAAGGGGCCTGATACCTCACGGGTGGGAATACGGGGCTTAAGGGCACGTTGTTTCTCGTCAAAAAATAAAATAAAATAAAATAAAAACAACATGTTTCCTTCGTAAAGTTTCAAAGAATTGTTCTTGGATTTAGTCAACCAAACATGTTTCCCATGTTTTTGAATTTTTGGATACAAAAAACAGTTTTTAAATGACAAACCAATTGGGGCCTAAGGGATTGATGAAGAGGTATAGGGAGAAGAACAAAGATTTTCACATGGTTTTTATTGATTTAGAGAAAACATATGATAAGAGTACCTAGAGATATATGGTGGGTTTTAGGCAAGAAGAAAAAAAAAAAAGTTGCCATTAACTTGCTCAACCCGTCGGCCACAAGGGTGAATAGGACAGGGGATAACGAATT
Organism: Paratinospora sagittata; assembly: GCA_035771175.1. Lineage (NCBI taxonomy): Eukaryota > Viridiplantae > Streptophyta > Magnoliopsida > Ranunculales > Menispermaceae > Paratinospora > Paratinospora sagittata. The sequence goes on from CM069592.1 coordinate 28,693,576, forward strand.
GCCTTGTCTCAATCCACGCTCGCTAGTGAACTCGCCCCTAGGCCTTCCATTAATAATCACAGAGTAAGTAACTGAACGGATACATCCCCTAAGTTAAGATGGATACATTACACTATAAAACATTGAAAGATAAAAGTAGAAATGAACATGTTGGAGAAATGGTATGAGTAGCCCCAATTGAATATAAAACGAGAGAGAACTGATTAAGATGGTTTGGGGGCATATATAAGAAGACCACTATTATGTACCAGTTACGAATAATGACCTATTAACTGTTATTGGTAATGATATATGCCGAGGAAGTCCTAATATAACATGGGTAAAGATAATTAAGAAAGATATAGCTACTTATAATATAACTGTCAACTTAGCCCTAGGAGCAAAGTGAGGAAAGTAGATTCATGCAGCCAATCCTATGTGGTTGGTGAAAGGGGCTTTGTTGAATTGAGTTGAGTTATGATGTATGGAATTCTGAATCACCATGTCTTCTGTGCTGGAAGGCCTTTTAGGCCGACTGTTGAAACTTTTTGTTAGCAGTGTAGTTTCTATGTGAATGATTGTGTTAGCTTTGCACATGCTTATGTATTAAAGAGAACATCATGTGTTCTTTTTAATAGGAATATGAAGAGAAATTGCGAGAAAAGGGTGAAACACCAGTTATGTTCAGGTGAGGAGTCTTTCTTTTGTTTGGGTTTGATTTCTCTGTTGAAAAAAATGATACTGGTTTTTATCATTACGATTCTTCTCTTTCCTCATTATGTTTGGTTTATCAATTTTTTTTGTTCCCAGCCACTTGGGACCTCCTCGAAGACGGACTACTGCAGAAGAAGAGGAAAGAGTGAAACATCCAAAGCCAGAAGTAATTCATATCTTCTTCATTAAGCTGAGTTCTCTTGCTTTCGGGTGTCAAACTAACGAATATTCATTTGCAGGATTCTGTTTACTATCATCCTACACTAAATCCTTCCGGGGCACCTCCTCCTGGAAAACCTCCCATGTACAAATCATCAATTGGTCAGGATGGATATTTCTTATATTTGACAACAAATAATACTACTATTTTTTTTATTCACATTTATGATCCATCTTTATCTTCTATATCATTGTCTGTTCTTAATTGTGCGTTGCAGGGCCCAGGATTCCATTATCAGCGGCTTCTTCAAGTGGCGCCTCATCATCATCATTGAAGTTGGATTCCGAAGATGTGGCTATAGCTGCACCTCTGCCTCCGCCACCACCTCCACCCGCACCAGATTCTAGTGATTTAGAATCCAGAAATGGCTCTGCTTTGCCTTCATCCTTGCCTCTACCACCGCCACCTCCCATGCCACCAAAGCCCCCTACCAATCAAGGTACTTCATTGCCGCCACCACCACTGCCTCCACCACCTCCAGGCCCCCCACCTAAGGAACAAGCTGCAGTATCTGTTCCACTGCCTCCACCTCCAGTGCTTCAACGACCTAGTCAGCCACCTCCACCTCCACCAGGTACAATGGCAACGGAGAGGGAAAAGAGTCGAATTTCAACATCAGATGATCCAAATGCCAAGGAATCGGAGCTGGTTAGGTTCCTGTGCATGATTTTGTAGAATTAAGTTATTCAATGCCATATCAAAGTGCACTAACCTCTCTCTCTCTCTCTCTCTCTCTCTCTCTCGTGTAGGTGCCTGAGGTGCTCCCTCCACCTCCACCTGGCTTTCCGGTGAATCATCAATCAGAAGGTGCACCCACACCCTCAAAATCCGAACCTAATGTTTCTGCAGGGAGTGATGATGGCTCTAACTTGGTTCTTCCACCACCACCACCACCACCTCCAAGACAGCCACTGCCGCCAATGCCAAGGGCAGCTTTAATCCCTAACTTACAGCCTGATGTATTACCCCCAGGAATTTCACACTTGCCACCCCCTCCACCACCTCCTGGACCACCACTATCTGGCCCTGGATTTCCTGGTCGACCTGCTCCCCCAGCCCCCCCTGGAATGGTGGTCCCACCCATTCAAAGGCCACCCTTTGGTCCTCCACCTGGACCGCCTCCAACGATGAGACCAGCACTCCCATCAGGCCTTATTACTGGTCAAGAAGATGGTCATGCAGCTATTAGACCTCCACCTCCTCCTAAGCCCTCATATATTAAGTCAGCTGAACCTACGGTTGTGAAGAGGCCACTAGCACAGCATACCCCAGAATTGACAGCTATGGTGAGTTTGGTTTCTATGCTCTGATAATATCGGTTTCTCTACATTGAACCTTCCCTTTGATCTAGTAAGAAGCTGCCAATCTGTTCTTCAATCTTTATCTTCTTCGCCTTCCTTTTGTTCCTAATATACATGCTGGTTTGTCCAAATTCAGGTGCCCGCATCTGTACGTGTGAGAAGAGAGACTCTGGCACAGAAAGCAAAACCAAAGTCACAGCTACCAACAGTGGTGGCAACAGCTCCCAAACCAGCGGCTCCTACTTCTGTTGGCACATTGCAGCAGGTGAGTTCTGCATCAGTTTCAAAGCCGCAGAGCATTGATGATTCGTACATGGCTTTCTTAGAGGACATGAAAGCTCTTGGTGCACTTGATGGTTGAGCTGATGGTACCTGATGATGTGGTGAAGTGCTAGGACATATAGGCAATGAAACATGTAATCGAAATGAAAAGAATGATGCTTTCTTTCAACACCAATGTAATCATCATTTAGGAGGCATTTCCTGTTATTCTTTTCTCTGTCAGATGCAACTAAATTGGTTTTATTTTTGATATGGAAATTGAATGTTATATATCACAAAGCAAATTGAGCTTATTTTCCCTCTATTTTTCATGCTCTTGAACTGGATTTACTTACACCCTTGTGATCTTATAGCTTTTTTCATAGAAATAGGGGAAGTTAGAATTGATTACATATGATAGTGCTGGATGAGGAGCTGATGTTTTAGATGATAAATAGGTACAAAGGGCTGACAAATATTAATTCTCATGTATCTCAAGGAGATTGACTGCCAAATATGAGTTTTAAAGTTTGCATTTTCTATGTCAAACCATGTAAATGTTTAACCCCAATAAAATTCTATATTACATAGTTTTTACTTTTTATGCTAGAATTCCACTCTCGTGTTTTTTTATTGTTTATGTATTGTTTTTTTAAACGGAATAAACTGCAATTCATTAAGAAAGAGAAAATGCTTTAAAAACACGTTTTGTTAACATTGTTGTTGAGAGTTGTTAGATTATCTCGCATCATGCGTCAATATGTGATTCGAAATAATTCAACAACTCTTAAGGGCAATGTTAATAAAATGTGTTAATTAAACATTACTTTTAAGAAAAAGGACTAGCTTCCCATGGAAAAGAAATTAATATGCGATTGCTGCATCGTCCAACTTAATGGAAACTCTGTCAAAAACTTGGACAGCATATTTCCTTGATTCTTCTTCTACTATGAACTTATTTCTATTATTGCCATGGTTATTTCTATAAAATTGTTTAGCAATAATTTTCGCGGAATGTAAATACTTAAAAGAAGTCATCTTGTGACTACAATGCCATGGTTATTTTTGTTTTGAAAAATAGTTTTACATATTTAAATGAATAAAATTAAGTGGTTTGCTATTTTACTCCCTTTTTGTTCTAGACATTCTTCCTCCTTTACTTTAAAGTTTTCAATTTTGCCATTTTTTTATTATAACTTTTTATCTTTCTCATTCTCTGTTCTCATTTTCAATAAAAAAGGTCTTACCTTTTTTTTTTTCTTTATTTAAAATTATATTCATATTTTTGAATAAAAAAACAAATTTTATTAAAAATAACAAATTGTTTTAAATTTTATACTTATCTACCTATAACTTTGCTTCTTCCCTTATATTTTTATATTGATTAATGTTATATGTAAACTGAGTGTCAATGTTATTTTTCGACGATAACATCCAACCTTCTTTAGATGTTGGGGATGCTGAATAATACAAGTACATTCCAAAAACATCCAAGAGAGTTAGATGCAAGTGTCAAAAAATGGTATTGACATCTAATGTACATATAACATTTTTCTTTTAAATTTGAGTTCTTTAAGAGGGCAGCTATTTGAACCCCAAATCTCCCCTTATCATCACCCCAATTACTAGCCCTACTCCACCCAAAATATTAACACTATTCCCACCCATATCAAAAAATAAAAAAAATCCTAAACTAGCCTTCCCATTCTTACCCCACCCAAAAATTCAAAAACCAAAACTCTCCCTCCTCTCCCCTCCATCATCTTCTTCCTCCATTTTCTCCTCCAAAAACCCTAGCCCTAATTTCCATTTCCTTATCTTGGTTGAAAGAAGATTGGAGCTAGAGAAGCATCCTTTGGACCCCAAAAAGTGAGAAAGGCCATTCGTTCGTCTTCGAAAGATTTACGTCGTTTGATCCATCAATTCGGTAAGAAATACATGTTTTTATGCTTTTTTTTGTTTCCATGTACTTTTATTCATGAAATGGAGCATTTATGCATGTTTTTCGATGTGTTTCCGTGAAAAAACACGAATGGAAGCTCGCCACCATGGATGAGCTTTGTCGTCGGTTCGACCACGCAGGGCCGACTCGACTTTTGTGGGTTCGGCCAATCTAACCAAACCCTCTATGTACTTTTCGGCCCTGCGTGGCGAATCTCTCGTGGTCGAACCTCTTCCCTCCCTCAAATGTTCAATATTTTTTTGGGGGGAGTTATTAATTAACTATTTTATTGTATACAGATATGCCGATGACACGTAATACCACTCTTAGTGAGCAAAGTGGCTCACACACTCGGCTTACAACATCTGAAAGAAGACAACGACCTACTGAAACTAATTTACCAGCAATCGAAGACAATGTTGAATCAGAAGAAGAACAGGTAGATGAGACAAACACGCAACACATTGGTCAAGGGAGCCTAAACACCGAAGAAGACGAGAATGCCCCTGCATCATTTCCAGGAGGCCCTACTGACTGTACTGACTAGTTTTAAGGACCATGTTATTGCAGCTATATGGGTTGGCGAAGTAAGTTTTTATCCCTTTTTAAAGTAATCTTGTTGTTGACGGTTCTTTCTTGTTAATAATGACTTATATTTGTTTGTTTTTTTTGTTCAAAGCATTGATCCTTATTGAAGTGTATAAATTATGGAGCATAGGTGGTGATTGGGATCTCAAATGCCACCCCGATTAACAAAGACTCCAAGAAATCATACAATTATCAGGGTTGAGTCCCCTCATTGGTTGTTCATACTCCTTTGCCAACAAGACACTGATTTCTTCGTTCGAGGAGCGATGATAACTAGAGACGAACACATTTCACCTTCCTTTTGGTGAAATGACAATTACCCTTGATGATGTTGAGATACTTCCCAACATTCTTATCACAAGCAGAGCAATCTCAACCATACTAATGAACAACAAAGATACAGTTGAATTACTAATGCAAGGGTTGAGATCAAGGCCTTATGTAGTGAAGGAGATCAAGTCTGCAAAGGGCAATCCGTGAGTAAGCGGTGGCTAAAAGATTGCTTTGATGGCACCCCTACCCCCTAGTGGAGTGCATGACGGGGGCATTTACAATATTTCTGCTGGGCAACACATTGTTTTGTGACAAGACTGGAACACGGGTCCTTGTTGCTTATCTTCAATTGTTAATGCACGTGGACATGATTGGTACATATTCATGGGGGGCCGCATGTCTTGCATTTTTATATCGTCAGCTCGAATTTGCAACAAGGACCTTGGTGTGTCAGATTGCAGGGTATCTCACTTTGCTTGAGGTATGCATCATTTTACATTTAACTTTAATACATATCAATTGCTATGGAGATGTTTGGGTCATGATTTTAATATAAAATGTGTTTGATAGGGTTGGTTGTATGACCATTTTCTAATAATTCGTCCTCGTGCCAACCCTTCCTATTACAATAATCTGTCGCGTGTGGGAATGTGGGTCCCAAAAAAAGAGATGGGATTAGATGGTAATTATGTGCTAACACTGAGTAGGGCAATTAGCGGGTTATGCCCTCACGAGGTCAGTAAATGTTTTTTTGATGTTTATGATTTTTAATACCATTATATTTATAATTAGGACTTTGAATAACATTATATTGTTTGTGTAATTATTTTTATTAAATTTGTTCAAGTACATTGAGACCCTACCATGATTTGGGACAAAGTCGTCCCATCTTGGAGTTCGCATTTTTTTTATGGAGCTATTAAATGCATGGATGTTGTGTAACCCCACCATCCTAATAGGGTTCTTCGCCAGTTAAGCCATGTTCAGACAATTCCTCCATGGCTTTTTCGTCCATTACGAGCAACCAGGGGTTCATCAGCGAAACAATACCATGTGAAGTACATGTTCTATGATCAAACATGGGAGAGATGGGATAACCATGTTCTTTCTACTTGAGCACATGGTGAGCGTCTAATACATCTATGGGATATTGCTCCAAACTAAATCGAGTGGTTTACCTCTATATCTTACCCGATTATTGAGAACCCAACACACTAGAACGAAACCACCCCTTAACAAGGACATATGGTTGATGATGAGGCCACCCTGGTAATAAAGTTAACGTTTATTTTTTCTTTATAACGAATTGCATATATATGTTATTTTCATGTACTTGTTCATTTGCATTTACTATATATAATAACGAAACAGATGAACCCTAGACATCACATTACAATGAAGGTCTACATAGATTCAGTTCATAGTGCGATGGTCTACATAGATTCAATTATTGATATTTTATTTGGCATGAACATTCAGGGGGATGAAGCTAGACCTTCCTCTACGATGGATGAAGAAACTGGGCCATCGAACCCAAGGGGCGAAGAAGCAGGCCTGTCAGTGCATATTCCCACAAGCGTAAAGGACAATGGCTTTATTAGTGGCTGTTTAATGGGGTTTTTTTCTTCTTCTTCCGAGTACATGTACTGAATTGATACTATTTTGAAGAACTTAATACAATTTTGAACATTTGGTGAATGAAATACATACAAATATGCTATATTTTTGCATATTTTTTCGTTGGATTCAAAAAAACAAGTAAACGGTGTGGAATGGTGTCATATGTTGTAGGTTCGGCCAACCAAATTACTCCAAAATATTTATAAACATGTCAAAAATTTCAAGAAATGGATGACCAATTCACAACTGTTAATGAGAAAGTCCACCATGGCGAATTATGTCCTACAAATGAAATTAGCTCGAAATGTCCGTAGACATGTCAAAAATGTCAAGAAATTCATAACAATGCAAGATGGAATGTGAAAATCCAATAAAATTGGAAAAATAAGATGTTCGGCCACCTTCGACTGACCCTTAAACAGTGGGTTCGTCCGACCCCGATAGAACCTCCTATTTTTCATTTTTATTTGGCTTTTCAGCTTATAACTTGTATTTTTAGGCATTCTCTTAATATTTTATTTTGACATGTCTACGAACATTTGGACCTTATTTGGGTGGTGGGGTATCATTCCTCACCCGTACCCTACATGAGGAAAACGAGTGGAGAATGGTACTCTACCACCAAAATTAGCTCGAAATTTTTGTAAACATGTCAAAAATTTCAAGAAATGGATGACAATGCAAAATGGAATGTGAAAATCCAAAAAAGATGGGAAAATATGAGGTTTGGTTGGTATCGGCCGACTTTTAAACAGTGGGTTCGGCCCTGTCCGAATGAACCGAGCCATTTGGTTCGTCTGAACAAGACGACCCATTGTTTGGTGTTCGTCCGACCCCCGCCTAACCTCTTATTTTCCATTTTTATTTGGATTTTCAACTTCCATCATGTTTTCTTAACTATTTCCCAATATTTTTTATTTTCCTACTAACTTTCGGACCTAATTTGGATGGTGGGGTACCATTCCTCACTTGTTTCCCTCATGTGGGGTACGGTTGGTAAAGGGTACCCCACCACCCAAATAAGGTCTGAATGTCCGTAGACAAGTCAAAATATTAAGGGAATGCCTAGAAATACATGTTAGAAGCTGAAAAGCCAAATAAAAATGGAAAATAAGAAGTTCAGCCAGGGTCGGATGAAGTGAGTGGCTCGGTTCATTCGGGCAGGGCCGAACCCACTGTTTAAGGGTCGAATCTCATATTTTCCCATCTTTTTTGGATTTTCACATTCCATCTTGCATTGTCATCCATTTCTTAAAATTTTTGACATGTCTACGAACATTCCATGCTAATTTTGATTGTGGGATACCATTCTCCACTCATTTTCCTCATGTGGGGTACGGGTGGAAAATGGTACCCTACCACCCAAATAAGGTCCAAATGTTTGTAGACATGTCAAAATAGTCAGCCAATGTCTAGGAATACATGTTAGAAGATAAAAATCCGACTAAAACTGAAAAATAAGAGGTTCAGCCCCTGCCGAGCGAATCTTATACTGTGGGTTCGTCCTTGTCCGTATGAATCAAGTGGCTCGGTTTAGCCAGACAGGGTCGAATAAACTTTATAAGGTTCGTCTGTCTCCAACCGAACCTCCTATTTTCCCATCTTTTTTGGATTTTTAGCTTCAACCAGGTCTTCATAGGCATTACTTGACATTTTGACATGTCTATGAACATTCAGACCTAATTTGGGTGGTAGGGTACCATTCTCCACCCATTTGGTGAGCTTTGACATACATACAAAGTTCCTAATTCAAAACATGTAACACCCCGTAGTTTTAATTAAATACATACGTTAAAGTATGCATATATCGAGATGTATACTATACATATTTTATACGTAAGAGGCAAATATATGCGTGTATGAAAATACATGCTAGATTTAAGGGGTATTAGTAAATAAATAAAATTATTAAATGAAGATAATACATATGGGATCATCTTATATGAGTGCTTACAAGTTAAAAAAATGAAGTTGAATTAAATTGATTAATTTATGGGGTTAATTAAATATGTGGATTGGATTATGATTTAATGACTTAATGAATAGTATGATTTAATGAATGAAAGTTAAATATTAAAATGGGGAAGTTGCTTTATGAAGTTATATGAGGAGCATTGGATCATTTCTTATATAAAATATAATCCCTCTCAAACGTTTATAAAAAAAATAAAAAAATAAAAAAAATGGGGAAAGAAGAGAGAGAAAAAAGACGAACGACGAAGAAGGGAAGAGAGGAAAAAAAGGGAGAACGCGGGATTTGCGAGAAATCGGGACCCGCAGTAAGTGATTTTTGCTCTATTTCTTCGTGAAATTAATATCTAAGCTAGATGTAACGATTCTAGCGGAGTAATTTTAGCTATGGGAGTTGTTTAACAATATTTTCAAAATTGGGGTTTTTACCCAATTTGAATGAAAATTTGCTCGAAAGGTGGAAAAACACTCCCTAGAGTGTAGGAGCCCCGAATATGTGGTTCGATTTCATTTATGTGTTCATTTGGAATTTTTATAGCCGTTGGAAGTTTGTTGGAAGTCAGAGTTTATATTGGAGACCGTTTGAATCATTTAAAACCCGATGAAACTCCAGTTGAAGGCTATAGAATGGTAGAATGAACTGTTGTGAGTCCATCGATGCTAATTTCATAATTTTTGGAGACCGTTTGACAATTGTAGTAAAATTTTTTATCTTTCCAATGAATAGTGACGACATGAACAATACTATGAATAGTACTGTGTTTATATCCGGTGAATAAAATGGAATTGGACTCCAGTGAAACTTCGGTTTGAGATCATAGAATCGTGGAGAACTAAGATTGTGATTTTTGGATATGATTTGATATTTTTAGTAACTAAATATATGATTTTGGTGAGTAAAATTTACTTTCGTGACCTTCGTGAACGTGTAAAACCTTAGTAAAATACCTGTTGAAGGTAGTAGAATGGTAGTATGACGGATTTTACATGTGTCGATGTGGACAAAATAATTTTAGGAATGTTCTATATTTTTAATAAAATTGATATACGTTCCAGTAGAAAAATAAAATTGAGAAGTAGTGAAAATATGAATTGGAAATCTATTTTCTTTCTTGTCGAAATTTCTAGATTGACCACAGAAACGAGATAGTAGTTTCTTCAACTGCTTATGAGTCCTCAATTGAGTTGGAATTTCAAGTCACAGAATGTGTATAATAGTTTTAAGGTTGATCTTTATTATTGGTGGTTTGAAGTGAGTTGAGAAATTAAATATGTAAATAGATATGAATAAATGAAATTGAATTATGGAGTGGTTGTGACAGGTTGAGTTAGTTGGATTTATGGATTTAAATTGGAGTTGGACTCGAAAGCGATGGTGATGGCGTTTAAGTTGAAAAGTCCTGTACTGTGAGTATATTTTATTGATTTTGGTTCTTGTATGACATTTTATTTATATGAAATGTTTAACTGTAAACATGTTATATACGTAAATGTATTGTATTTTATTGATCATTCAAAATGATTTTGGCATTTGGAGTATGCGAGATGTGCGAAGGCAGATCGCCTATGTTGTCATTTCGTTAGGAATTAGACCCGGATGAGTGTTATGCGTAACCTCATTGTCAGTAGGCCTGTCCTAATAAGGATTGAAGATCCTTGAAATGACTGTGAATTGGGTAATGAGAGGCTGTGGCTACCTTGTAACGACCATACAAGGGTTAGACCCGCTCTCTTGCCTTGAAGGAGGGAGATTGTGGATTTTGTGGAAAAGAATGCATTGTTTTCTTGAAAACTCATAAAATTTATGTTGTTGACATGTATAATATATGCGTTGACTGAAGCATGTGTTTAATAATTGGTTGAAATGATTTTAAATGCCATGTTTTCCTAAATGCATATAATTGCCATATCAAGAAATATATTCACTGAGCTGTTGATTGCTCACTCTATTTCCTCCAATATTTCAAGTATCGAGTCGAAGGGAAAAGGAAAAATCCGTGAGAGATAATCACATGATTGCATTCGTCTAATATATGTATGTCTGCATTGGAGGATATGAGTTACTTTTATTTATTTTGATAAGTATCATTATCACATACTATATATATAATATCACCTAGATGGGTTGTGTGGTATTGTGGATTATAGTTAAATACTTTAGTTATACAATGCTTGTGATGATGGAATGGAATGATCGTACGTATCTATCATGTGAGAATTTGATGTGTGAATGAATGAAATGATTATATATATCTATATCTATATTGGATTTGATTTGTGGTATATCAGGGAAAAAAAAGTGAAATGTCCATTTTATGGGGAGGTGCTGTCAAATTTTTGAAAACTTTGAGAATTTTTGTGAATGTCCGTTGAGGCTGACAGTGTATTATATACTATATATGGGTATGTACAGTGTATAGTACACTGTGACAGTCATGACGTGGGCGTCGTGACAAAACATTTCCACATACATACGAAAAAATCAAAACACTTTGAACATCCAAATAAACATATCAGCATTTCCAAAATAACAACTCCGTATATATGAGGTAACGAATTAATCAATATCCAAGTCAATTACATCTTCTCTGTCGACATTTCCAAAATAACAACTATATGTCAACAATTTCATGTACAAAAAAAGGTCCAAAAAATTTCAACTATATAGAATGTCACGACCCCTTCCCGGGTGACGTCACAACCTGCACAGTACCCCAGGTAATGCCACAACCCGACAAAACTTGAGACACTGATAAGCCTCTACGCGGAAAGTATTTAACAACCTCAAATACATAATTTGTATATGATCAAGATAATCAAACCAATAATAAATTAATATATCATCATTCGAAACATGATGTCATATGATCCATAATTTAAACATAAGCTTCAATTATCCCAAATATCAACATGGAACTCCCAAAATAAAATTTCATCATTTCTCATATTATCATATAGAGACCAAAATCCATCACTACCTATGTTTTATATACAATAGTAACTGTGATAGTTATATACAAAAATAAGAGATCAAACATTTAGAACTAGTTCCCTAGTCCCCATAATTACATATCAAAACTTACATTCAAAAGACAAAAAGGAAGGCCACACACTCTAAGCCTTGCCCTTTCCTGTCTGATCTGGACCTAAAAGAAAATAGGGAAATATGGGATGAGTTCAACTAGCTCAGTGAATACTTTTCACAGTTTCATTGTTCAACTAGCTTAAGTCAATTACGTCTTTTGTATCATTGTTATCTACTCTATTGCTTTCAACATTGAAGACAAAATAAGACATCTCCCATCCATTTGCCTGTGGTGTTCGAAATCTATACCAATCCTGCGATATGGGAGGTATTGGGCACGCGGGGGTGAACAAAATTTATAGAAAATACAACATTCTAATCATAACACTGTTTTTCTAAAATTTCAATGGAAACCAAGTTAAAAAAAATCGATTTTACATGCACAAAGTGGTCACCATTCACGTAATCAGTGCAAATCACGCGTTGGGCTGAGATTGGTGGAGCTTCAATTCTGAGAGGCAAAAATGTTAGGCATTGCTGCATTGATAAAAACACCAACACGACTTTGTATGTTGATGCTATCAACAACGCCATATCTGGCAAAGTCATCCACTTTTCTAGATGTGTTATAGTGTGATTACATTGCAAACTTTTCATTATCTCCTAAATCCCCTCAACACTACCCAGAATTGTTGTGTAATGTTCCTCAAATCTATGTACCTCTCTCATCAAGGCTCTTCTGACTTGGCTCCAACCATCTGTTCCCATACCTATTGCCTCAACAATGACTCAGTACCCACAGTGTCCATCTGCCATAACATCTTTGACTTGGTGTATGTACTGATGCCAGCCAGGAGGGGGTTGATGTAACAACCCAAAAAATTGAAACAACTAGATAATACATCATAAATAACATAAAGCAACAGTGTTCGCATGAACACTGTACTCAACATGAAACAAGAACTGATGATGGAAGTTTCACGAATTATGCCCAATGAAGTGCCCAAAAGCCCCCAAAAACTTTCCCAAGAACTCGGGCACGTGCCCAGGCAAGTTTTGTGCTTTCTCTATAAATAGAAGGGGAGTTCTCCCTCATCCAAACCATTCTCTAAGCCTTTCAAACCCTCAGAAACATCGAGACTTTCCCTCGCGATGTTTGGAGGGTCGAGATGTTGTCCGTGACACTTGAAACCCAACATTACGCCGAAGTACTGTTCACGACTCTTGAGAGTCCAACGAGGGGCCGAGATGTTTGATGCACTGAAACGTTGTCCGCAACGCTTAAAGTCTAATAATGTGTTGAGATGCTGTCCATGGCACATGGAGACCTATGATGCATCGGGATGCGGTCTATTGACTGCAAGATCCAACGATGTGCTGAAGTGTTGTTCGATTCAGGATAGAGGAAAGCTAAGGGCACAATGCTCATAGAGTAGCTACAGAGATGGACGTCATACATTCTCGCGAAGCGGCGACAAGATTCGCGAGGTGGGGATGAAGGCATAGATTTGCATATTCTTTTATAATAAACATGGCATTGCATCGTTTATATACATGATAACATGCTTCATTACTTCATGGGGCCTTTGACATGATTATCCTTCAAAAATAAAATAATCTCACAAATGCCATTCAAACACAAGTATTGACCCCTTTGCCCTATTTTACTGTTTATAGCACAGTCAGCACACCAAACAAGCGCCACGTGGGCGCGGATGTGACATTTTTTTACAAGGAAGGCGTCTTTTTAAAAGATGCAAAAGACGCCTTCCTTTCATAATTTTTTTTAAGTGAAGGGAATACGTCTTTTATATATTTTTTTTAAGTGAAGGGAAGGCGTCTTTTTAAAAGACGCCTTCCCTTCATAATTTCTTTTTTTTTTTATGTGACCCTTCATAATATTTTTTTTTAAAGTTTTGCTGGAAATCCTATCCACTGGATGTGGCGGGAGTAAGCCTACTGGGAAGACTAGTTTCTGATAGAATTTGTGCAAGAGATTCATGTACTCTCCCTCAAATTCTCTATAGCCTCTTACTAGAACAAGGTTGCAGCTCTCAAAAGATGTTGCTAACCGTTCTCCGCTTGATTTGCCACTTACATCTGGAATGTTCATATTGCAGCATATGCGCTTGGCTTGAAACGATGAATAGGCAATAGCTGAAGGGAAAGGGATCCAATCTGGTGCTACTTGGAAATCCTCCGGTCTTAATTGGCGGTGTGACCTTAACTCAGTTGGTGGACCAATAAATGCAAGGGTTGCAGCAGAAAACACACTGAAAAATGCAGATGGGAAGATTGATGATATGGGTATCGATTGAAGATGATTTTGAGAGCTCGGATTTCCAGATTTCATTCTCAAGTACTCTTCCAGATGCGCCAGCGACTTTCCAGATCGTGCCCAGGTCATGATCAAAAGGGTAGATATGCTTAAGCTTATGGTATGGTTGTGAGATGATTTGAAGGGGTATCTTAGTGAAGGGAAGGCATTTTTTGAAAATACGCCTTCCCTTCACATTAAAAAAAAGAAATTATGAAGGGAAGGCGTCTTTTGAAAAGACGCATTCCCTTCACTTAAAAAAAAATATTATGAAGGGAAGGCGTCTTTAAAAAATGCCACCTCCGCGCCCACGTGGTGCTTGTTTGGCGTGCTGATTGTGCTATGAAGAGTAAAATAGGGCAAAGGGTAAATATTTGTGTTTGAATGGCATTTGTGAGATTATTTTATTTTTGAAGGGTAATCATGTCAAAAGCCCTTACTTCATGCATGTGGAATATTATTGATGAGGGTGGTTCCTTGTCTTTGAGACTGATCATTAGAAGCTCTCGTGATGCGATTGAACACCTTTGCTTGCAGGAGCTAGAGCTGCATTGCGCCGGTCTTGTGATTTCAAAGGGGAACCATCACATGATGATACTAAGAACACGGCCCGCGGTGCACTTTGTAGTTGTTATTTGATTTATAAAACACATGTACGTTGGTACAAAGGATGTTGATGCATTTCATGATTGTGTTGCATGATGTGGATTGAAATGCATTATTCTATGTACTGTTGTATTTATCTTCTGTAAATGTTGTGTTCACTTTGCTTGACCCACTGAACTATTGAGCTCACCCTGTTGACATTTTCCCCAGGCTCTTAGAAGTTGCATACTAGAATGAGAACCATCGGTGTTACGTGCAAAGGAGGCGCGTATAGAGCGGGATGTCGATGTAGATCTAGGTGTGTAGGTGTTTATAGATGTATTTCCGCTACGTACTCATGTATATAAATTAATGTACCCTTGTACTTGTGCCCTCTTTAATTAATGGAGGATGAATAAAATATCTATGTTGATGTCCATAATTGTTCACACTTCGGTTCTACGATTCGTTGCTGTTGCAACCCCTCTCCGGGTGACGTCACGACTGACACAATACCCCAGATAATGCCACAACATGATAAAATATGAGGCACTAATAAGCCTCTACACAAAAAATACCTAATAAACTCAATACACAACCTGTATATAATCAAGATAATTGAACAAAAATAAATATTATATCATCATCCAAATACATGATGACACCTATCCAAAATAATTATCATAAGGTTCAAAATCCTCAACATCTATATGGAACTCAAGTAAGAGTCCATCATCCAACTGTTTATCATATACAGTCCAAACAAAACAATAACTATCTATGTTTTATATACGTATGTACTTATGATAGTTATAAACAATTTCAAAAGAACAAAACAATTGAAAACTAGACCCAAGTCCCCAAAATTATAAACAAAACCTACATCCAAATATTAGAAGAGGAAGACACTCGCACGTCAAGCCTTGCCTTTTCCTTTTAGATGTAAACCTGAGAAAAGTAGGGGAAAATGGGGTGTGCTCAACTAGCTCAATGAATATTTTTCACAATAATCTCCACAGATGCATTTATATAACACATGTATGTCATTGGAAAATCACATTTATAAACCAAATGCACCAAGGAAATCATAATATACATGGTTCCAACTAAACATATGATTTATGCATCATTTTCATAAGAATCAAGTATGTAGACATCTTACCAAGAAGACATGTCAGAATAACACGTGCCTTTACTTTCTCCATTAGCCAATAGGTTCAGATTGGCACATTACCCAACACTAGTCCTCCTAATTCTCCTAATCCTCCTACCCTTCCATTCTTCAGTAACGGAAAGACCATACAACAGTGTACTAATCCAAGTAACACGGGTGGAACATTTTCCCGAAGAACAAATAAATAGAAAGATAATTCCCACCAAGGTATTTAATCCAAAATACCCATGGCAATACCAATACATAAATTCCATGTACATGTTCTCAAAACACAATGCACATATATATACTAAGATGCATACCATTCAACAATGCAATTTCATATAGATACAATGCTATAAATGGAGAAATAAGGTGAGAAATACTCAAATATAGTCCAACAGCCAATTAAACAAGCCAAATGCCTCAAATTGGCCAATCAATTACAATGACCTGAAATGAATCAAATTTACACCACATTGATCAAACTCAAGCCATATATGCCCAATTGCATAAATTCTTAACTAAAGTCCCAACATATCCAACATAGGCCAATTTATTAGTCACCATCATAGTCTACGTAGGAATACTACATAGCCCCACAATTCCTAAATGCACATGAACACATCTATAATTCTCAACCTCAAGTTATCAATGTCCAACCCACAGACATCCATCATGCCCAATTTCATGATCATACAAAGTCTAGGCCTAGGCCAACATAAATTAATTATAATTCCTTCCATACCCAATTCATGCTCAATTAAATGTAAATCAACTTTATTCATGCTCAATTAACTAAATTCCACCACAATTAATCAAGTTCAAACTAATTGAACCAAAAGTCCTAAATGGGGTAAAATCTCTGCAATGAGACATAGGACTAAAATGAACTAGACATTGAGCCATAGTAGGTAAATACCCAAATTAACACTATGAATCATTTAGGTTTACTAAATTAATCAATATAGTTTATGTAACACCCCGTAATTTTAATTAAATATATACGTTGACTTATACGTATATCGAGATATATAATACGCGTATTTTATATGTAAGATCAAAATACACGCCTGTATGAAAATACATGCTATATTGAAGGGGTATTAGCAAATAAATAAAATTATTAAATGAATAACATAAATTCAATAAGGTGAATGGGGTTGGTTAATTACATATGTGGCTTGAGTTGATGATTAAATAATTAAATGATGTTGTGAATTGAATGAATAATGATTAGTACGCTTACATGACAATATAAAGTATAAAACAAAAATGAAAGTCATGGAAGTTGCTTTATTAAATTATGATGAGAGTTGGTTATTAAATGAACTTAGGAGCATGGGATCAAATGAATTCAAGCTCATATTTTTCTTTTTTTAAGTTAAGGTATTGTTTGTTTTTAAAAGAGAAAATATGAGAAAGAAGAAGAAGTACAGAGAGAAAGAAAAAGGGCGACGGAAGGTGGAATGCGGTTTCGCGGCCAAATTAGATGAGCCGGTAAACTATTTTCACCATTTTTCATTGCAAAATTTCAATTTAAGCTATGTGTGACGTTTCTATCAGTATAAATTTTGTTATAGGAGGTGTTTTACCTTGTTTTTAAAAATGGGGTTTGGACCCACTTTGAGTGAAAACATGTAGAAATAATATATTATGATTCCTATACATGTGTAGATACTAGATATGTGATTTGTTTGTGTCTATGAGTGTTATTTACACTGGTACAACTGCCGGAAGCCAAATTTGACACTGGGGGCTTTTGGAACTATGTCAAATTTTAGTGAAATTCCTACTTGAAACTATAGAATTATAGAGAACTGAGTTCTGAATATTTCAATGCCAAAATTATGATTTTTGGGTATCGATTAATATTTTTAATATATGTCTGAATGAATTCGGTAAATACAATAAACTTGGATATTAGTGAAAATGTGGTTAAAAGGCCTGTTTCTGTTGTCCATTGCCTTAAAAATAATCATGAGTGCCGTGTAAAATATTTGGGACGCCTCACGTGAATTTTAGACTAAAATGAAATTATGAGAATTAATTGGAGAGTTAGATTTTAATGAATAATTGAAAAACAAATAGATATAATGATTTGATAGTTGATTATGAATTATCTGGAAATGAATACATGGCATGATTATATTATTGATTGGATATGAATAGTAGAGTTGTAACACCCGTAGTTTATTGGGTTAGGTACTAACAAAATTAGAGTTACTAATACTGCCAAAATCTCAATATTACTCAGTGTTTCGCTTATCTTGAATTTCATATTCTTGCCTCCAACATTTCCTTACATTACTTATTTTTCCTTTTACCTAGAACTGGTGTTGATGACTCTGTTTCAAATGGCGGTACAAGCTATATCACTAATATTGCGGGGGTTAACAATTTCATTGCAGCTTTGGCTGACCCAAAATTTATAATTTGCCTCACAACCTGCGCATATATTTATAACCTAACAATTATCAAACCTTCCGTATAGGATCCCAGAATGTCCGTTGAGGCTGATAGTGTATTGTATACTGTATATGAGTATGTACAATGTATAATACATTGTGCCAGTCATGACGTCAGCGTACGTCAGGGGCGTCGTGACAAGAGTAGTCGTAGAGAGTAGGTCTACATGGTACCACTGTGAGTATCTCTTGACTTTGGTTCTTTGTATATGACATTGTATAATATAAATTGTGTGTTTCAAATCATGAATATATGTATTTATTGCATTGTTTTAAATTCATGAAAATATTTGACCTTGGAGCATGTTTTGGACTTACTAGAGTAAGCTAAAACATGTGATCATTTTCAGAAGACAGTCCCACATGCGGATTGAATAATCTCATGGTCCGAGTGATAGTTTCTGAATGAAATTGGAATTAAGCTCTAATTTGAAATGATTTATAGCAGAAAATTGGATAATGGGAGGTCCGAGCGTAGATTCCTTATAAATGCATGATAAAGAGTGCATACCCGCTCTATTACTAGCAGGAGGGAGATTATTTAATTTTATTGTAAGCCTGCATTTTTGGAATTACTTATAGGCATGTATGTATTATGAAATGTTTCATGCATGTTTGAATGAGATTTGAATGTATTGATTCATGTGATTCTTATTAAATGCATATAGGATGCAATAGTTAGGAATATTCACTCTGTTGTGGTTGCTCACCCAATTCTCAAATATTTTAGATTCGGACCCCAAGGGTAAGGGGAAGGCATGCGAAGGATAGAGATTTCTTTTACTGTTTGTATGTATGTAAATGTTTGGGAATACTAGTATGTTTAAATACTATTTTGAATAATAGTTTTGTATATAACACTATCTATATATATCGCATAAATGAAATGTAAGAAGAGAGTTTTAGATAATTGTACGTGAATAGTCTTACATAGCTGTATATATGTGGAAATGTGAAATGTAGATGATGTGTAGTAATGTGAATGATCATATTCATACTGTGATTGCATTTGACTTGTGCTAATTAGGTTGTGATATGACCAATTAATAAATGAGACTTTGTTGAAATTATTCGTCGTCACATGACATATATTGTATCCTGTGCCGGTCATAACGTCACTCATACGGAGTGAGTTGCGACAATGTTGGTATCAGAGCGTAAGGTTAGGATTAAAAGCCTTAAAAGATAAAAGCCCTATTATATTATATTTGTATGTATGGGTATATGTTATAGGTAGCTAGTTTAAAATTAAGTATCCTAAATAATTTCCAGATTTGAAAAGAGATAATCAGAGTTGATCATGGATTCTACTAATCGAGAAAGGATAAAAAAACTAGAAGAAGCATTAGTTGCCCAACAACAGTAGAATGCTCAGATCATTGAGATGATGACAAAGATGTGGGAAGATAGGCCGAGGCTTGTAACATCAGTGTGTTGGCCTACATATGTCCAAAAGGGGGGTAAATTGGATACTTAGACGATTTAGAAAATAATAACAATGGCAAAGATACAATGCAGAAAATAAACAAATATGCACAGTCAATTTATAGTGGTTCTGTTACTTGCCTACATCCACTACCTAACCTCCTCAGTTAGGATTTTAACCTTGTCACTAAGAGATTCTCTTACGGGTGAGAATCAAACCGTTACACTTTTCTCAACTTGCGGGTGTGAGAACAACCGTTACACTGCTCAACTTACAAGCGTGAGACGAACTTATCTCAACTTATGGGTGTGAGAACTACCGTTTCTCAACTTACGAGTATGAGAAGACCTGACTTTGTTGAATATAAAATATCAACTCAATAGTTTATCTAACGACTATTACAACTTTGATACAATATACATGATATGAAATTGAATACAATTGTATCCTATGAACTATCTCTCAAATTACTCTTTCAGCAAGAATGATATAAGTTAAAACAATGCTGAACGATTTGAGTGAAAACAGTTCAAAACTGCAAATAGATTTTCAGATAAAGATAGAATGTTAGCTCAGTATGAAAATCTTTTGAATACGTAAAGTCTCAAAGAAAACTATTGTGAAAACAGATCGACTTAAATGTTTTCTTGACCAGATGAAAATTCGACTAACTTTCAAAAAATCTTTTAGCTCAGAGAATTTTCGGTGCTTAACAAATTGTTAAGTGTTTGTATTTATATACGTGTAGAGATGAAGTTGTTGTTTATTTGAATTTCAAATATGAACATTTACTCACAACAGCTAGAATATACCACAAAAATGGCAACTACACAATTCATGAATATTCTATTTTTCTCTAGATACAAGAATAAGGAAAGTTTTAAAAGATGTGGTTCGTGATTCAGAGAATATCTCTTACAAATACAAAAAAATGATTTTGTATGAAAAGTTATTTTGAAAAGGTGGTGAAAAATATGTACATGTCAGAACAGTAAAAATATCATTTCTATGATTTTGTTCCTTTGAGGGCGCTCATAGAATATCAACGTCCTACTGAACAATGAAGTGAGGGCGTTACTAGGTAGTAAGCGTCCTGACTTGCTTTGACAATTAAGCGACTTAAAGCATGAGGGCGCTACCTCGCAATAAGCGTCCTGCTTTGTTTTAAAACGTAAAACATATGAGGGCGCTACTCAAGAGTAAGCATCCTGAACTATTAAAAGCAGTTTTAAAACAATGTTTAAGCGTGCTGACGGACAATGAGCGTCCTGAAAGTTACTTAAGTTGATTCTGAAGATGAGGGCTCTCAAACACAAGTAGCGTCCTAATAATTCATTCAACTTATAACTTATCAGCGTCCTTAAAGATAAAAATCACTCAAAGATAAAAGAAAATCTTTCAGTGAGCTGAAACTAAGTCAACGTCCTGACATTCTCAAAGGTTGATAAAAAAAATGTCACTAATAATGAGTAAGCATCCTTATTAAATAGTTCAACTCAACCTTGAGTGTCCTAACATTTTATCAGCATCCTGACTCATCAAGTCCAAGAGGGCGCTGCTAAAATATTAGTGTCCTGAAAGACTTTATAAAAATAGTTTTTGATTTTTCAATTAAAACTAGATAAAACATCATTGTTTCTTTTAATCAAAACAAATACTTTAGAAATCATAAGGTACGATTAAAATGTTACAATCAAAATATGCAAACGATAAAAATCTTGCTGAGAGTAAGATGATCGATAGACTTTACATTTTAAGTACTGACAGACTCAGAACTTTACTTTGATGTTCAATAGGCTTGTGATCACAGTTCCTTGATCTTGATTCTTGATAAATCTGAAACACTTGACAAGATCATTAGATAGACCAACTGGAGATATTTGGAATCATCAAAACATTCATGTCATGGGGTTCATTGAGATAACACAGTGATCCCTGATGTTGGAGCGAGTAATGTTGGCGCACCGGTAGCTGAGCATGTGGTTGAAGTCCAAATAGTTGATCTGAAAATTGAAAAGAATAAAGAAAAAAAAAAGATACAATGAGGTGATGAAAGCCTTTAAGATGCGAGATTCACCCTCTTTTCCTGGTAGTTTGACATTGGAAGTGACAGAAAATTGGCTTATGATAATGGAAGTCATTTTTGATGGTATGCAAGTCTCAGATAGTGATAAAGTGAGACTGGCAAGATTTAAGTTGTCTGATGAAGCTGTGAGATGGTGGCAGACTACAAAGAGAATTCAGGGGGTTGTTGACATCTGAAAAAGTTTAAAGCAATCTTTCGTACAACCTATGCCTCAAAGGCTGAACGTGACAGAAGAATAGTAGAATTTATGGCATTGAAATAGAGGAATATGACTGTGAGACAGTACGAGCATGAGTTTAATCGGCTGTCAGTATCAGTATTTGCACCTGAGCTAGTACAGATTGACGAGAGCAGGATGAGGTAGCTCAGAGATGGATTTAAAGATCCTATCTGTCAGGGCTTGGCAGTATCTAGTGTACAAACGTACGAGCAGGCAGTGCGACATGCCTTAGATTTTGAGACTGCAGAGGTAGCCATAGTTAGGCCAGTTGTTCAGACAATATCGCCAGTACATCCTATGTAGTCAACAATTCTAGAACTGTATCTACCATTCTTGGGGGAAGAAAAAGGGCAGATGGGGTAGAAAGCACTGGAATGAGGCCAAGAAGGCTAAAACGACTGAGGCAGCCAGTGGAGGCGAGCCATTTGTGACACCTATGGAACCATTCCCACCATTTGCAGCATTACCACAACCATCGGCAGGTAGAGACGCATCGTTAGTAGGGAGACCTCAGAGTCAGAGTTCTTCCGTGAAACCGCCATGGCCTCAGCAGAAAGGGGTAGGACAAAGTTGGTTTCCAGTTTCGGGCACAGAGTCCTAGACTGCACGTCCATCGCCGATATGTTACAGATGCGACATTAAGGGCCACAAGGTCATTCAATGTCCTTTTCAGTCGGTTTCGAAGACCCCAGCTATTCCAACTACTACTACACCTTCTGGCATACGAAAATAGACAAAAGTTGTGATTGAACCAGATCCGGATGTCAGCAAGACCCTGATTGAAGGTATGATCAGCATCTGTGATGTGATGATGCTGGATCTACTTTATCTTTTATTGCTGGTCATATGGTAGATAGATTACATTTGACTCCTGTTAGGGCTAGTACACCATTAATTTTAAGTACAATAGCAGGGAAAATAATCTATCCAAACATGGTTTGTCAAATATGAGGGACATGAAATGATAGTTGACCTTAGAGTATTAGAATTTCTGGAATTTGATGCCATCCTGGGTATGGATTAGCTAGCTGCTTATCATGCCGTAGTGGATTGCTTTTCCAAAAAGGTGATATTCTAGATACCTAGTTAGCAATTATTCACCTACAGAGGTATGGATACCTCTAAACCCCCTACTAGAGGTAGGGTTGTGACTAATAAGAAGATGGAAATTTTGGCTGGATTAAAGCCTCTGGGAGATAACGAACAAGGTATACAACTATCTGAGATTCTTGTGGTGTGTGATTACCTAGATGTGTTTCATGATGATCTACACAAGCATCTAGAGTCAGGCAACGCATCATCATGACGACAGGTGAAAGTTTGGGTCGTTACAGTTGTGTATTATTTTCGGTAATAGAACGATTTTGTAAATTTATCACTCTTCTTAGTCGACCTCTCTTTTGTTTTCTTCTTCCCTTCAGGCACAATGATAAAGGAGGCTGAAAGTGCAATTATTTCTCTGATTTTCTGTATCATTCTAACTCTGGCAGGGGCATCAGAACTATCAAATTTATGTTCAAGTAGACTCAACTCAACTTTAAAATTGTACTCCGGCTGATTGTCATCCACTTTCTCAGGAATAAGATCAAGTTTTTGCCAATAAGCCTCCATATGAAATAGAGGTATGGACATGCTAGCTTGTTTACACAAAACATGCTCATGGGCGCAAGGCAATCCTCATGTTCTACTTAACACACATCCACATGCATTTCGGTCCATCCTAACACTTTTGACATGTTCTAACTCCTTTCATATCTTGTCTAGTGTAGCTTTAGAGACGAAGCCCCACAAATGCATGAAAGTAGAATCTTGAAAGTGATACTGTCTAGTGTTTAGACTTTTTTCAAATGAGGCCTTAATCTCTGCGTGTTGCAGCCCTAACATAGTATTGGTTGTCGTCCATAATGTCTCAAAGTTTTCTTGTGATGAACCTAGAGATCTCTTCAGCTTTATATTTCCATTCTCCACCCTAATGGTTTTAGTATTGCCCAAGTGCATAAATTGATTTGTCCATGCCTTCACAAATCTTTCTCTTTGTGGTTCCAACCATGTTGTATTGATGTATTTAATCAGATCAGGGTACTCAGCATACTCTCGAAACAATACATTTTTTGATGATTGTATTCCTCCACTGTTTCGGAAAAAACCAACTCATTCCATTTCCGCATAATAAAAGCTTCGAAGTCCTCATTCTTTACAAACTTTCCCTTTGAGTTGGCCAACACATTCTTGTTTATGTACCATGTACATAAAAGATTCGTTGTATCAGGGAACACTCATAAAACAACACTCATAAAGGCCAACTCCTTGTCTGTCACAATTATCTTGAAAAAAACCACGCTTTCAACATACACAAATGCCATTGAAAAGGTCATATCCGTCGATGAGACACCAACAATCTCTAGTAATAAAAATTTGTACTTGTTCATCTTGTATGTATAGTCCATCGACAACACATAAGGAAAACACCTCAGAAGATCTACTGAAATAGGATGGACCCAAAATATATCTTGAACAACATCAATTCTTTCTTTGCACTTGTGCCGCTCGGCATACTTTTCTTTTTCTAACTTGTGCAACAATTGTTGCATCTGAGATCTGCCTCTATATTCCAACAACCTATGATTTTGTCTGGCATTTTAGATTGTCTTCAGAGTCAATGCATTAATGTCACTTCTTTCCTTTAATGTCATCAAGATGTTTCAGTCGGGCATTACTCTTTGGCATTTGAATCATAACTTTTACCTTTTCATTAATTAACCTTCCGACATATGAGTGCCCTTCAAAGTATTTTGCAGCTGGGGGATTATGGGTGCCGCATGCAACTTTTGATGTCCATTCACCATCCCGAGGATTCTTATCGTTTAACCCAGTTTCACTTCTTTTCCCCTTCTTACCGGTTGAAGATTTTTAAGCATTGGATTTACAACGACCATATCTTTCACAAGCAAAATTGACTCTTACTCGCCTACCATTACCACCGACATCTGAATTTCATATTATAATCACTAACCCATTCCTCCTCCCAACATTTTGAACCCGTAAACGAGTTCCTCCATGGTACTGCATGAAATGTTGGGGGTGAATTGTTCTGTATAGTCCATAACCATCTCTAGACATGGTTCTTTATCCTGAAATTATAAAAGAAAATTATAATTAGACAAACAATAACCAATTAAGACCGTAAACGACATCAAATAAACTCAAATACATAATATAAGAATTGCATGCATAATTCTTAAAAAAAAAAATTGAAAATATATGGTTCGGCCATGTAATGACCCTTATTTTCATCAAGAATTTTAGATGTCGCGTGGCACGTTCTTGTGAAATGAATATATGTATGTTATGACTATTAGATGATATTATTCATAACCTTATTATGAGTAATATTGGATAATATTAGTCATAACATCATTATTATTAGTCATAACATTATTATGAGAGGTATGTGTAGTGGTTTAAATGATATTATCTAATTGAAGGTTGCTTATTATATGATGAGTATTAAATTAGATGATGGAAGTTAAAAAAAAAAAAAAAAACATTAAAAGAATATGGGAGTTGGTTTACTATTTAGCATGAAATGTATGAGATTATAATGGATACATTTACACTTAAACTCTTAATTCTCTCTCATTCTCTGCCGTTCCATTTACAAAAAAAAATAGAGAGAGTTTAAGGAAGAAGAACAACGTACAGAAAAAAAGAGAAGAAAGAGAATAGAAGGGAGAAGACGAGTTTTGCGGCAAATCTGATGTTTCGGTAAGTTATTTTTCCTTTTTTTCGTTGTAAAAGTAATATTTAAGCTACGTGTGACCGCTCTTAACTGTTTAATTTTTGCTATAAGAGATATTTTGTGGAGTTTTCAAAAATAGGATTTTGACCTACTTTGAATTGAAATATGTAAAAATTATATATTATCACTCCTATAGTCGTGTAGATTATGAATATGTAGTTTGTTTGCATTCATGTATACTATTGGTACCGGAACAGCTGCCCGAAGCCAAATTTGACTAGGGGTCTTTCGAACCATGTCAAATTCCTGTGAAAATCAGGTTTGAAACCATCGAATTGTATTGAACTGAATTTCGGACGTTTACCAAGATCATGATTTTTGGATATCGATTGGTATTTTTAGTATGCGATTGAATTGTTTCAGTAAAGACCTGTAGAAATAAGGTTAAAAAGCTTATTTCTACTGTCTTTCACTGTGAAAATATTTTAGAGAGTAGTAAAAATTATTTAGACTGATCATCACGTGTCTGAGAGACTCAAATATAATTATGAGACTGAATTGAAAAGTTAGAGTTCATTTCTTGTTGCCAGAACTTTGTTGAATTTAGTTTAATGAATTAGCTAGAGTTAAAATGCTAATGTTGTATGAGTTGGAAATTTAGCTAAGTGCTAAATTAAAGAATTTCCAGATTTTTGGAAATAGTAAAGAGATTAGGGAAATTAAGTTACGAACATGATAAATTAACTTAATTGATGATTTCTACTGTTTCTAGTATAGTATAGATTGTAATTGAGTTAAAGTGGGAAATTGGTAAATTTCTTATGGTTGAAATGATAGAAATATGGGGGGTTTTCATGTGAAACTATAATAAGTTGATTATGAGAATAAAATGAGATGTTGGGTAATTATATTGATATGAAAATGATAATATTTGTAGGATTTGATAGAGTTGTGCAGTGAATTAGAATTGTGGGGAATATTCGAACAAAATTGGTTGTAAGTAGAATTTCAATCTTCTTTCATCATTTGTGTCATCCCATATATATTGAATTATTTTGCTCATGTATATTTTATTTGAAATTGCATGATGTGGGCATGGATGAAAATTCTTTATTTGTTATTAGTTTGGTTTATTTTGGGAAAGATGATTTTTGGACATTTACCGAGTAGGATGAGAATTCCCTACAAGGAAATAATCGGATCTCTTATTCCAATAAACCTACTAATTATGAATTAAAGGTGTATTTTAATATCATCTATTGGTTGAAGATAAGTCATCATTTATTATTTCACAGCGAAGTCTTTCTATGATCAGGATTGAGTCTATGCCTTGGGGGAGATCGGGCTAGACTTTTAACAAAGTCATGAGATACTTATGTTGGACCATTGAATGGACTTTATTATTCACTGCCATTGACGGAAGTATTCAAGTTATATTGAAAGTGTTTTACAATTGGTTATATGTATAAATAGCCTTGGAACACTTGTCATAATGTTTGAATAAGGATGAATGATGGATTTTAAATTGCATTGCTATATGTGCTATGATTATGATATGCATATGAAAGTTGCATTTGATTCTTATATGACATTGAACATGCATACATAGATTTTAGATGAATGAATGATGGTATTGCATGAATATTCTATTTCACTGAGCACCGTTGACTCATTCTAATTCCAAATTTTTTAGGTTCTTCCGTTGTAGATAAGGGCAAGGGGATAGCTTATCAGGGATAAAAGTGTGCCTTGCCAGAAAAATTTGTTTGATGTAGGTTTCACTTTTGGTATACATGTGTTGTATTTTGATTTTGTACATATATATATATATAACCCCACACGTATACTTAAGTAGATGGTTGTAAGTATATGTGTGACGCCCCGAAAATTATTTCATCTAGCCCATAACCTAATTGCATTTTTGCCCAAACTCTATGTGTGGTCTTGATATGTTTGGTGTTTGTTTGATGATTGTTTAATGTTTGTATAGTTGATGCTTGATAATGTATATAAATATATGTATCATAAATTGTATATGAGTCATGTTAAATTAAAGTATAATGCATATGTTATGATTTATGCATGGGCTCATTAAACCATGAATTGATATGGGTTAGGATTGATTGAATAAAAGGATAAATGAAATTGAAAATTTGGTGTATTAAATGGATTGGACATTTAAAATACATGTGGTTGGTATGGGTAGTATGAGACCAACACATGTGAAGGTTGGTGCATGAAAGTGGACAAGTGTCCAATGCCCACTTCTCTTCTTCAAGGAAGTGCTAGAATGAGTGGAGGGAATCAAGGAGAGAATGAGGGAGAGAATCAAGGAGGGAATCAAGGAAGTGCTAGAAAGAAGTGAGTGGAGAGAAAGAAAAGAAGAGAAAGGAAAGAAGAAGAGAAGGAAGGAGAGAGTTGCAGGAGGAAGATCCCTGCGATGTTTCCATCAAAGTGGTGGATCTTTGGAGCATACGGTCAGATTGAGATCAAATTTTATCAGCACGTTCGTAGCTTATGGTTCTTCATTCTGGTCGGTGGAGATCTTGATCAGAGGTTTCGTCTAAGAGATCTAACCTCTCAAACAAAGCTGATTGGAAAGTCTGGATTTCTCGCACCGTTTCGCTCAAACTTATAGATCTCCTAAATCTACCGTTAGATGGCTACATAATTTGGGTATGTGGTTTAAAACTGATATTTCTACATTCTGAACGGTGAAGATCTTAATTAGAGGCTTTTTCTAAGAGATATAACCTCTCAAACGAAGCTGGTAGGAATTTCTGGGTTTCTCGTGCCGTTTCGGTAAAACTTGTATATCTCCTCATTCTACCGTTGGATGGATATCAAATTTGGGTATGTAGTTTATAACAGATATTTCTGTATTCTGAACGGTGAAGATGTTTATAAGTTTAGTATTTTGTGTGATATAGCCATCTGAGTTTGGGTATTTACAGCAGGAAAGGAGAAACTGTCTGATTAGATACTTGTTCATCAAAGATACATATCTTTTCGGTCCACCGTTGGATTGGGCTGATATTTGGACAGAAGGTTTGTTTCTTCACATACTTCAATATGTACGGTTGATTTTGTGATTACATATTTCTATTGGTAGATTAATACATCTGAACAGAATATTAAATGAAGAATTGGTAAGGTGCTTGTATTGGACCTAAATTTAGAATATGAACTTAGACATTTCCAAATAGTTTGCATGTCAACTATGTTGACCTAGTTGCCATTGTTGATGAACCTATGATGTAAAATCAGTGATATACATGGCTGAACATGGTGACCTAGTGTAAATCGATAATATGGCCTAAGTATGGAAAATTTCATATTTTAGGGCTTTTGATGCTTTTGGCCTAGAATCATTGAATTGATGCAACTTATGTTTAATTAAGCATGATTAGAGTTGATTATGCTACTGATTTGGTGGTTGTGACCATATCATGGGTTAGGCCTACTTGTGATCAAGTGACCAAATTTGGGCATGTTTATGCCTAAGGAATTGAAAATCAGTATTTTTGATTAATAGAATGGTTTATGTATGAGAACTATGCATTAGAGGCCTAAGTCATGTGATTTGAGTTGAATGATGGGATTAGATGGGATTTAGGCCTATTGTTTATATGTGGGCTGATTTAGGGTTGATGTGTAATGTCTATGTGATTGAGCATAGAAATTGATGTATGGTAGGATATTGATGTATGTTTCAGGATCTTGATTGGGTTGATTCGGTTTGGTGGTCGTGTGTGGTTAAATACTCTCGCGAGGCTTGGTTGTGAGTAGACTTCATTTATGATTATATCTTTTATGTCATCATATCACTTATATATATTGTATCTTGAAAGCATGAATGTGTTCTAATGTTTTGAATGATGCATTGATTTGAGAAAACCTTATGACTTTGGTTGGACCCATCTATCTGGCTAATAGGGGGACTTAACCTTGTCATAAGAGGGTTTTAGGAAAGGAAATGATTGGGATCAACGGTACGGTGAAATAGACGTGTACTAGTAACCCAAATAAACATGATTGGGATCAACGGCACGGTGAAATAGACGTGTACTAGCAACCCAAGGCATGTGGAATGTGGATCCAAATTGATAAACTTTTACTTGCATCGAACTTATTATAAATGCTTGATATCTATATGTTATGAGCTTTTAATCATGCTACACATTGACATGCATACATGGTTTTTATTGATGAGTATTGATAGCATATTTGAATTCTATTCACTGGGCATCGTTGGCTCACCCTCATTTTCCTCTTTCAGGTCCTTCTGTCCCGAATAAGGGCAAAGGAGATGTGACGCCCCGAAAATTATTTCATCTAGCCCATAACCCAATTGTATTTTGCCCAAACTCTATGTGTTGCCTTGATATGTTTGGTGTTTGTTTGATGATTGTTTAATGTTTGTATAGTTAATGCTTGATAATGTATATAAATATATGTATCATAAATTGTATATGAGTCATGTTAAATTAAAGTTTAATGCATATGTTATTATTTATGCATGGGCTCATTAAACCATGAATTGATATGGGTTAGGATTGATGGAATAAAAGGATAAATGAAATTGAAGATTTGGTGTATTAAATGGATTGGACATTTAAAATACATGTGGTTGGTATGGGTAGTATGAGACCAACACATGTGAAGGTTGGTGCATGAAAGTGGACAAGTGTCCAATGCCCACTTGTCTTCTTCAAGGAAGTGCTAGAATGAGTGGAGGGAACCAAGGAGAGGAAAACAAGGAGAGAATCAAGGAGAGAATCAAGGAGGGAATCAAGGAAGTGCTAGAAAGAGGTGAGTGGAGAGAAAAGAAAGAAGAAGAGAAAGAAAAGAAGAGAAAGGAAAGAAGAAGAGAAAGAAGGAGAGAGTTGCAGGAGTAAGAACCCTGCGAGATTTTCATCAAAGACGTGGATCTTTGGAATTTACGGTCAGATTGAGCTCAAATTTTGTCAGCACGTTCGTAGCTTATGGTTCTTCATTCTGGTCGGTGGAGATCTTGATCAGAGGTTTCTTCTGAGAGATCTAACCTCTCAAACAAAGCTGGCCGGAAAGTCTGGATTTCTCGCACTGTTTCGCTCAAACTTATAGATCTCCTAAATCTACCGTTAGATGGTTATCAAATTTGGGTATGTAGTTTATAACTGATATTTATACATTCTGAACGGTGGAGATCGTAATTAGAAGCTTGTGCTAAGAGATATAACCTCTGAAACAAAGCTGGTCGGAATTTCTGGGTTTCTCGTTCCGTTTCGGTAAAACTTGTAGATCTCCTCAACGTACCGTTGGATGGATATCAAATTTGAGTATGTAGTTTACAACAGATATTTATGTATTCTGAACGGTGGAAATATTTATACGTTAATTATTTTGTGTGATATAGCCATCTGAGTTTGGGTATTTGCAGCAGGAAAGGAGAAACTGTCTGATTAGACACTTGCTCATCAAAGATACATATCTTTTCGGTCCACCGTTGGATTGGGCTGATATTTGGACAGAAGGTTTGTTTCTTCACATACTTCAATATGTACGGTTGATTTTGTGATTACATATTTCTGTTGGTAGATTGATACATCTGAACAGAATAATACATGTGAAGAATTAGTAGGGTTGTTTGTATTAGACCTACATTTAGAATATGAACTTAGACCTTTCCAAATAGCTTGCATGTCAACTATGTTGACCTAGTTGCCATTGTGGATGAACCCATGATGCAAAATCAGTGATATACATGGCTGAACATGGCGACCTAGTGTAAATCGACAATATGGCCTAAGTATGGAAAATTTCATATTTTAGGGCTTTTGATGCTTTTGGCTTAGAATCATTGAATTGATGCAACTTATGTTTAATTAAGCATGATTAGGGTTGATTATGCTACTGATTTGGTGGTTGTGACCATATCATGGGTTAGGCCTACTTGTGATCAAGTGACCCAAATTTGGACATGTTTATGCCTAAGGAATTGAAAATCAGTATTTTTGATTAATAGAATGGTTTATGAATGAGAACTATGCATTAGAGGCCTAAGTCATGTGATTTGAGTTGAATGATGGGATTAAATGGGATTTAGGCCTATTAATTATATGTGGGCTGATTTAGGGTTGATTTGTAATGTCTATGTAATTGAGCATATAAATTGATGTATGGTAGGATATTGATGTATGTTTCAGGATCTTGATTGGGTTGATTCGGTTTGGTGGTCGTGTGTGATTAAATACTCTCGCGAGGCTTGGTTGTGAGTAGGCTTCACTTATGATTATATCATTTATGTCATCATATCACTTATATATATTGTATGTTGAAAGCATGAATGTGTTCTAATGTTTTGAATGATGCATTGATTTGAGAAAACCTTATGACTTTGGTTGGGCCCATCTATCTGGCTAATAGGGGGACTTGACCTTGTCATAGGAGGGTTTTAAGAAGGAAATGATTGGGATCAACGGCACGGTGAAATAGACGTGGACTAGTAACCCAAGTAAACATGATTGGGATCAACGGCACGGTGAAATAGACGTGGACTAGTAACCCAAGGCATGTGGAATGTGGATCCAAATTGATAAACTTTTACTTGCATCGAACTTATTATAAATGCTTGATATCTATATGTTATGAGCTTTTAATCATGCTACACATTGACATGCATACATGGTTTTTATTGATGAGTATTGATAGCATATTTGAATTCTATTCACTGGGCATCGTTGGCTCACCCTCATTTTCCTCTTTCAGGTCCTTCTGTCCCGAATAAGGGCAAGGGAGTAGTCATATCTTGAGGGCCTTGCCTGCGAGAGAATCCAAGTCCTCTATGTGAGTTGAGATGCATTTTGATTGATTTGTGTTTTAAATTATGAAGTACTATATTTTGGATTATGTAATTATAACACTTACCACATTATAGTATGGGTGAGTTGGGACTGTTAGATAGACTATGTGGGCATATGACGATTTTATTTGTACCCACAATTTTGGACTTTATGAGTATGTCAATTTTAATGGACTGTAGGGATTATGATTATTATTTATGGTTCATTTTTTATGGATTATCTCTCGTCTTGGATGATTAATACGGTGGGTAGTTTTGTTTAATACCTTTTGATATCATATCGTTGTTTGGGATAAGGCTTGTAGGGTCTCAACCACCTCACAGGAGTTGGGGAGTGGTCGGAGATGCCTACGCCGGGCGTCCCGCCCCGGCATTCCGTACGCCATTCCCTGCGGGGTTGGTGGTCCGGGGCGCGGGGTCGCCACAGGAGTAGTCATATCTTGAGGGCCTTGCCTGCGAGAGAATCCAAGGCCTCGATGTGAGTTGAGAAGCATTTTGATTGAATTGTGTTTTAAATTATGAAGTACTATATTTTGGATTATGTAATTATAACACTTACCACATTGTAGTATGGGTGAGTTGGGACTTGTTAGATAGACTATGTGGGCATATGACGATTTTATTTGTACCCACAATTTTGGACTTTATGAGTATGTCAATTTTAATGGACTGTAGGGATTATGATTATTATTTATGGTTCATTTTTTTTTATGGATTATCTCTTGTCTTGGATGATTAATACGGTGGGTAGTTTTGTTTACTACCTTTTGATATCATATCGTTGTTTGGGATAAGGCTTGTAGGGTCTCAACCACCTCATGGGAGTTGAGGAGTGGTCGGAGATGCCTACGTCGGGCGTCCCGCCCCGGCATTCCGCACGTCATTTCCTGCGGGGTTGGTCGTCAGGGGCGCGGGGTCGCCACAATATGGATGTGTTGTAATAGTTAGAAACTGTTAGATGTTAACAGAGTTTAGAACTTAATAGTGAATATGATGATCATTATGTAGTATGTATGGGGTAAAATATTTTGATGGTAATGTTGATACATATATATATATATATATATATATATATATATTTGGGTTGATGTGATATATATGTGTGGATGTGATGTTTATTAGGTTATTTGAGATTGTGAGATGTCCAGTTTATAGGGAAGATTCTGTCCGAGTCTCGATTGAGGCTTAACAGGACTCTAATGCTCTTATGGGTGATAGGATAGTTAAATTTATGTACCGACTAGGATGCCCTGAGAAATTGTGAAAGGGGTCTTGATAGGCTACATATGGCCGAATGTTATACTGTAGGTTCGGCCACCCAAGGCTGATCCTACTTATATTGGTCTGCCTTGTGTGGCCGAACCTACAGTATAATGTTCGACCACGTAGGGCCGAACCAAATCACAATTTTTTGCAAAAAATAAAAATAAAAATAAAAAATCGAACCATTGAAAAAACTCAAAACTTACATTTTCTTCATGTACGTCGTCACTAAAGCTTTCTCCTTGTGGCATAATGCTACTAATATATGTTAATGGTAAAAGTTTTTGAATGCCCTAATCTTTTCAAAAGAAACAAAAATCTCTTTAACATTTTCTAGAAAAGGTTTAAACCTTTTAAAAGAAACTAACACAAGTTTAAATTTGTCCTTACCAGCAAAAACGATGAAGAAGATGAACAAAGATGCAGATTTGAAGAAGATGAAGAGTATGGTAAGTAGGTTTAGTGGGTTTTTGGGAGGGCTTATTTAAAATAAAGTCATTTAGGTCATTTCATAAGAAGGTAGCATGAGAATTTATGTTTTTTTGTTTCTTGCGGTGATGACAGGGAGAGATGGGTCCGACCAGTAGCCCTCTTCTTTAATCTTGAAAATATAAATAAAAAACAGAAGTGGAGGAGGTTACAGTTGCACCAGCCACCCTCTTAATTCAAAACAGGCTATACAAATTGACTCGGGTGGTTGGAACGATGGCTGCCTTCTGCTTTAGCACCCACCCGAATCATAAACAAACTCTTCAATGGTTTCAAGCCCTTTTTCTTCCTTTTGGTTTCTTGACTTTTTCCATTGCAAACTCAGTATTTGTACTCTTACCTATCTCGATCAGCAGATATCATAGAAGGAAGAGGGCTAGAAGAAGTAGAAGAAGCAATTCATTTTTTATCGACCCATTTAAAATTAATTCATCCTCAACTTTTTCTCATGGTCAAAGATGTTGATTTTGATGGAGAAAAAAGCCAGGGACCCCACATTACAGGTTTGAAGGACATGGGTCCAACTACTTTTAACTCTGGTTGGTTGGAAAAATTAATGGCGGCGTTGAACTTTCAAGCGTTGGATTCGCTTCTAGAACTAATTCCCATCCCTATAGTGGCCATCATTTACTTTTTGTTCTATATATTTTTTTGACTCCTGAGTAAAAGATAAAGGGCGTTTCACACCTTCTTCATGGTGATGCCAAGTGGGTAATTTGTGATTACTTTGATATACTTTTTTTTAACCCGACTTTTTTGGTTAATCTTTAGACTCAAATGGGCGTTGGAGTAAATCTTTTGGACCTAAAATCAAACTGGGTTTGCCTTTATCTTGCATTTCTGGGAGTAAATCCAAATGGGTCCTTGAAATTGCTTCGATTTCAGCATTCTTTTGGTGTTAGCTTCAGACCCAAGAAGTGGAACATTTGAATTTACTCTAATTGGCCCCAGTTTTTTTGGTTAATCTTTAGACTCGAGTGGGGTGTTGGACTAAGTCTTTTGGAACTAAAATCGAACTGGGTTTGCCTCTATCTTGCATTTCTGGGAGTAAATCCAAGTGGGTCTTTAAAATTACTTTGCTTTCACCATTTTTTTGGTGTCAGCTTCAGACCCAAGAAGAGGAGTAATTGATATATGTTTTTTTTACTGTAAAAGAATCAGTAAACGTAGCAAAGCATCTAACTTGTTCTTTTCAATCTCAACCACCCAATTAACAAGCTGGATAATTCAGGAAAGTCAACCCTTTAGCCACCATCAATTGTTAAAATAATTACTTTTGTGTACCTCGCCATTACTTAGAATTGAATATTTGATATGTCTATACGTGCTAGAGAAAGGCAATTTATGAAAAAAACATCGTTATCTAGAAAGATTGAGTGATTATTTATTGGTTTGGAAATCCAAAACGCAGATAGATTTTGGTGTCAATGTTCTATTTTTCTTTCTCTAACCAAATGGGTGATATGCGGATGTAAGTAGTAGGTATTGGGTTCTTAAATCATTCTTGAAGGAGATGTAGAAGAGAGGGTAGCTGTTGTTCTTGTTTGCTCTCTAATTGTTTGGAGAAATGAGGAATACAGTTGTTGCCTTTTTTCTCTTGCTTTGTCACTTGTTCTTGCTTCTTGATCTTTCCTGCTCACTTCCCTTGTGCACCAATTCAAGTGGGTTCATCTTCTTTTTGCTTTTCTATGAAGTTTTAGCTTTTTGATTTTTGTATTCTGTTAGTAATTATTTTTGCTACTTTCAAAAAGGTTTTTCTGGTTCAAATTTCATTATACCTTAAGGTTGTTTCTTTTAGAACTCTAAAAGTTCTTGTTATTTTCTCCTCCTTCATTTTGAATTTTTTTTCCTGTGTTTGTTTTGCTGATTCTTTGTCTTGATTGGAGTAGGAGCACCCTTTACCCCAAATACTTCTTTGGCCTTCTGCAATTATAATGGAAGTGTCTGCTGTGACACTGCAGAAGATTCACAATTGCAGAAACAATTTCAAGTATTGAATGTTTCTGATTCTGCGTGTTCTTCACTCTTGAAGACTATCCTATGCGCTGTAAGATTTTCTACTAAAAAGCTGTTTATGTACTACTTGCTTTTCAACTTTTCCATGAATTTATTCTAGTAGCTGGACAACATCTTCCTTGCATGATTGATCTTATTTCAAGTTAATCTGCCATTTAACCATCATTGTGGAATGGTCCTTTTAATTTTTATTTTTATATATTGTCTTGGTTTTTATTATCTGAAATACAAATAAATACAAAATCTTTTAGTTACCGAACAAAAAAATGAACCAGGTGGATTCCCGGTCTTTGTTGTGGACATATCTTACATGTTTCTTGCTGAGTAACTCTATAGTGCATGTAGCCCCCTTGTCCAACTGAGAAATATTAGATAAGCATCTAAAGAATCTTGTAATGATTCTAAAGGTGTGGAACAGGTTGGATACAAAAGTGTTACTAATGAAAAACAAAATTCTTCTCTTCTTTCTTACCAGCTACTTTAAAATGAAATATTTATACTTCCTCTCTCTCAATGATAAACTTACGTTTTTCTTCATTAGCACTCTTGAAGTTGGATTACTGAGGCAGAAAAAGATAATTAACTATTTCAGCAGCCATGATTTGTTATTAGATTTCAACCCTCCAATAGATGTAGTTGTAATGTCTTCAAGAAAAAAGTTAAGAGGGGAACTTGTTCAAAGACCAAGAAGAATCATATAAATCTTGTACATTAGATTGAAAAGAAGGAATCATAGATCATAACTAGTACAGTATTTCAGAATGCTCAAACTACTATGCTCAAAGTCCCTCTCTTGTATGTATGAGAGCCACTGGATAAAAGGCAGGGGGGGATGATTTTGGAAATTCATATCTACTAAGTACTAACTAGAGCTGCCACTCTGTAGCTGTTGAAATATGTTGATGAACATAGCCACATTTACTAAGGGATCTTTCCATTTTTCTTTGGCCAATCTAGGGATAATTTGTCAAGTTTGACTTGTTCTTCCAGTTTATCAATGAATTATTCAAATGAATCGTGATAGATAAATGGTTAGAACATTGTTGTTGTATAAGTGAAAAGAAACCTTTTGGATTGTCTTTTAAAATCAGTTACAGGATGAGAAGTAGTCTCAAAGTGAACGTGAGATTCATGGGAACAGTAGTGCATGAAATGTTTCTCTTCTAAAAAAATTAGTGTTTTTTTAGTGCAAGTCATCCACTGAAAGATATGCCTTTGATTAAGATATCCATTTGATTAGTTTATGGATTTCATTGTCTTTAGAGATGCGATCCTTTCTCAGCAGAACTATTTACAATTGAATCTGGACATCGGACAGTTCCTGCTCTCTGCAACTCTACTGTATCAGGCAACTCAACCCAGTCTAAAAGTGCAGCAAGTGACTTCTGTTCAAAGGTCTGGGACACATGCCAAGATGTATCCGTCTTTAATTCCCCATTTGCTCCTTCATTACAAGGAAGAGCTGGTTCACCTGTAAATTTTACTTTTTCCAAACTGACTGATCTTTGGCAATCAAAAGCTGTTTTCTGTGAAGCCTTTGGCGGGCCATCTGTTGATGGATCAGTATGTTTTGATGGCGAACCAGTTTCACTGAACGATACTGAAAATCTGAGCCCTCCCAGTGGTTTGTGCCTCGAAAAGATAGGAAATGGATCTTATCTTAATATGGTTGCTCATCCTGATGGATCCAATCGTGTCTTCTTGGCCAACCAAGAAGGAAAGATATGGATGGCAACCGTCCCAGAAGTTGGATCTGAAGGAACATTGGATCTTGACGAATCCAATCCCTTTGTAGATTTAACTGATGAAGTATACTTCAATACAGTGTTTGGGGTGATGGGAATGGCATTTCATCCCAATTTTGCCCAAAATGGACGCTTCTTTGTTTCATTCAATTGTGATAAGGTTGAGTCACCAAGTTGTTCTGGAAGATGTTCTTGCAATTCCGATGTGAATTGTGATCCTTCGAAGCTTGGTACCGACAATGGTGCTCAACCATGCAGGTATCATAGTGTTGTTGCTGAATTTACGGCTAATGGTACTGCAACACAGGGTTCCATGGTACAAACTTGAACATTTCTCTTGGAGTATTTGTAGAAGTTTTCATTGGATATATGCTATTTTACTCTTACCCTGATTTGTTTCTCAGAAAATAACTGCCAATCCGCAAGAAGTGAGAAGGATATTTACCATGGGCCTTCCATTTACGGGTCATCATGCAGGCCAGATCCTTTTTGGACCTGCAGATGGTTATCTATATTTTATGACGGGAGATGGCGGAAACAAAGGTGATCCTTACAATTTTTCCCAAAACAAGAAATCCTTGCTTGGAAAGATTATGAGACTTGACGTAGATCGTATGCCAGGTATGTATGACGACAGAGTCATCTTCATGAGAAATTTACTCTCTACATTGTTATTAGAACCGTCAGCTGCTTTTTGCAATATTTCTTCTATTTGAATATGGTTGCTGATTCATACACATCAATATATTTACAGCAATTGAGTGTGTTGAAATGTGGCTCCATTTTGTTTAACTAGTAATATTTTTTTTCCTAGGACTACCTTGGAAATGTTGCTTAACTACTTATATCACCTAATGTGAGTGTGTAATAGATCGTTTTTAAGGGAAGAAGACAAACAATGCCCAGTTTTGAAAATTAATTTGTTTGATACATATAGGCTATCAATCACTTACTGCATCCCTGATTGATATTTGTTTCTTTGTTTATATTGATAGTAAATTTTGACATATGTTATGCTGAACTTTTGTTGCTACAAGTTCTTAAGGGTATGCACTGGTGATTAATTGATTCCTTTTAAAGAAAAATAGAAATAAATAAGCCTTTGAAAATAAAAGAAACAAAAGAATATAACCTTCAGGCTTCAGCAATATGTCGTATATGCAAAAGAGGCATTATTATGTCTCACAACGACCTAAAGGGAGTTTCTGATGCTGGAGCAGGAGGCAGGATGGAGAAAGAAAAGAGAAGAGGAGAATAAGAGTGTGATAGAGAAGAAAGCAAAGGGTCAATAAATCTTCTATTACATAGTCAATTCCCCGTTCCATATACAAACCAATTATTTATAGAAATCGAGAATACCCAATCTGCTTCCTACTAGGCTACTACTATGACAATTAGGAAACTCAAAAGAAAAAAAACCACTGAAATAAAATACTTAGAAATCTATTAAAATAAACTAGTCTACTAATTTAGTTAAAGTACTTTAAACAATTAAAATCTAAAATATTATTCTATTTTTTATTTATATATTTTTCCACTTGCATTCTCCATAAATTTTGATGTTAAAAATTAAAAGAGAGAGATTAGTTTTCAATTGTATATATATGCCAGTGACATGAGTAGCCAAAATATTCTTATTCTGACCAGCTTGACAACGTCAAAAGCCAAATTATATCCATGTCTTCTCGTAAAGCATTCTTTAGTCCAATTCTAAGACATTTTAATTTGAAACATCATCTCCTAATCCAATCTGAGT
Organism: Paratinospora sagittata; assembly: GCA_035771175.1. Lineage (NCBI taxonomy): Eukaryota > Viridiplantae > Streptophyta > Magnoliopsida > Ranunculales > Menispermaceae > Paratinospora > Paratinospora sagittata. Next base: position 28,733,577 of record CM069592.1, read on the forward strand.
GTCCAAGAATAGATTGCCAAAAAATGGTTTTATGTTACTCATATGACCATCTTGATTATGATAAAGAAGATTATGATGAAGGCAAAGAAACTGGTATAAAAGAACAAGACAAAAGAGGTAAGTTGTATTTAGGATTATGGTTTCCTAGTGAAGAGGGAGCCTACTTGAAAGTTTTGGTATTGAATGGCTTGATTTTTCTTTTTTCTTCTTAGCTAGGAGGCTTGAAACTAAGTGTGTGTGGCTTATCAGTTAATTTCTTTGCATTATGTTTTGAATAGGTATTTTTTACTTTTGTTTTGCTTATGGGTACCTTTAAAGCTTAGGCTTTTTGAGGTTTATACTAGGGACCTTTACCTGAACTAGTCGTCTCTTCTTGTGTGGAGGAGCTACTTGGGACTTGAGCTCACAAATGGGTGTTACACTTGATAAAAGTGGAGTGACTGCATGTCATATTTGTTGCTATTAATTGTCAGGGAACAATGATAGTGTCTCAGAGACTTGAGCTAAACTTTTGATAGTATTGTTGAGTTTCTTAAAAGAGCGCCTTGTATGCTTACTTTGACTCTTGTTCTTTTAGAACATTTTTTTTTCTTTTTTTAAGGAAAGATGCCCACAAATGGAACATGCTGAGGTTGGGAACTGTCATACATTGCTAGCTTCTAGAATCTCTCCTGCCTCTTCCCTAAACATAATTGGATGATATCCACCGCTAGACCAAACCATGAACTAGCTAAAGGATTCAATAATATTTCCATTGGAAATTCCTAAGATTATTTTCATTATAGAATTGTTTTGCTTGTTTATTTATCCATAGGTTCGTTCCACCAGTCTAGTACATGTGCCACTTTACCATCGTTGTTACTAGACTAGATCAAACATGATGGATGAGATGATGAATCAAGTTATCTATAATGATAAGCATTTCTTTTTCACTCTATCCTCTAAAGAAAGGTTGGATATGAACATATATACTTCTTGACTTTGTCATTTGTATCTCAAACTGTTGCCATTTATTCTCAGGTGCTAGTGAAATAAATAATCTGAGTCTATGGGGAAATTACTCTATCCCAAGTGATAATCCTTGGTCTGCCGATAAAGAGTTGCAGCCTGAAATATGGGCCCTGGGAATGAGAAATCCTTGGCGCTGCAGTTTTGATTCTGAAAGACCATCTTACTTCCTCTGTGGAGATGTTGGCCAGGTTCAAGTTTAATCTCAATTGTTTTGGGTTTGATTGTGTTGACATTTCTGAAGCAGTGTTCATTTCCTTTTCTTTCTTTTATTTCTCTCGCTTGTGATTTACTTGGAATTTTAATGTAATATTTTTGAATTAAATTCACCCTGGGTAATTTCTTGGTGATAAATTAATGCTTCAAAGAACATATATTGATTCACTCACATGTTTCTGACTTGTTAGCTCCACATTAAGTTACTTTGTCTACTACTACAAGTTTTTTTCCCACTTACATGTCAAATACTATAAATAATATTTTTTTCTTGATTTCCTTCTCTTATCAAAGCCTTGTCTTCCTTATTATCAATCTTTCTTAAAGAATTCCTCATTACCAAATTGTTTTAATGCTTGTGTTTATTGGAATCATGAAGGAGGTATACGAAGAGGTTGATATAATCACAAAGGGCGGGAACTATGGGTGGCGTGTTTATGAGGGCTATTCTCTTTATCAGCCTCAGGCATCTCCAGGAGGAAATACATCTGTCAGCTCTATCAATGCCATCCCCCCTATAATGGGATACAGCCACTCGGATGTAAATAAGAACGAGGGATCTGCATCAATTATAGGTGGTTATTTCTATCGGGCCATGAACGATCCATGCATGTATGGAAGGTAGGTGTGACTTTTCTGTCCTTATTATATGGTGATTGGTTTGTGCTTGATGCCACTAAAATAAAATTTTTATTAGAGAGACTTGAACACTTTGTTATATGTATTATTAGGGATGGTATAGTAATTTTATTTGTTTAGATAGCTATATAAGCTTTGTTTCTTTCTTTTGTACTCTCATTCTTTCTCAAAGTTATGAGAAACCCTAGCATTCTTCTTTCTTCCTTTATATTATTCACACTAATAATATTGTTATTGAATGGAATTTCAGGTACTTATATGCAGATTTATATGCAAATTATCTATGGGCAGCCAAAGAGACGCCAGAAGGAAGTGGGAATTTTACTTCTGCCCAGATTCCTTTCCGTTGTGCACGTGACTCACCAATCAAATGTAGCTCAACGCCAGGAAGTCCGCTCCCGGTTTTGGGTTACATATACTCATTTAGCGAGGATAATAAGAAGGATCTTTTTGTTCTAACAAGTAGGGGTGTGTACAGAGTGGTGCGTCCAAGTCGCTGCAATTACGAATGCTCCAAAGAAAATGCTACGACTACTGAGACTCCTACTCCTAGAGGATCCAGCCCTTCTGCTTCATCCATGAGCCAGTTGAGGAGCCTACTGAAGGTGCTTATTTTTGTAATCTCTTCCTCCTTGTTGCTTTTAACAGGTTTTGTGTTATAAGGTGGTAAGATAATGAATAGGTTGTTAGATTATAAAGAGAGGAGATTGTGTTGTAATGAGGTTGTTGTTGGGTTGGAAATCTTCAAAACTTGGAAACTATGTATATGTAATATTTACCCACTTGTATGATTTGTGGATGCGCAGTACTCAACTCTACTAAGCCTTTTTCTATTTACATGGGGCTGTACATGAATCTTCTTCTTTCACTCTGCTCTATCGAGGGTTAAGTCGGCATTCAGATTAAAATAAGTTAATTTTTTTTTAATTATCTCTGTTCATGTTATTTTAGGTCTACCTCAACCTTTATTGTTACCATCTAGTACTAATAAGTCACTCTTCTGAACTGGTGCATCTAAAGGCCTATGTTGTATGTGTCCAAACCATTCTAGTCGGTTTTCTCTCATTTTATCTCCAATTGGTGCTACTCCTACTATTGCTCGAATATGCTCATTTTTAATCTTATCTTTTAAGGTTTTACCACATATCCATTTTAGCATTTGCATTTGTGTTACATTTAGTTTGTTAACAAGTTTTTTAATTGCCCAGCGTTGTGTCCCATATGTTTGGAACTGCTTCTCTTATATGCCTCGCATGAAAGCATCTCTATATTCTTGAGGTTACTTGCTCTTATCTTTTATGTGCTTCTGTTCCTACCTTTATATTCATGCAGAGTAGTGAGGGCTGGGAAACTCTGCTTCAATTCAATATATTCTTGCTTGGAAAAACTTATCTTATAAGTTATACTTAGAAAGGCCTTGGTTTTAATGATGGAGAAATCCATATTTACGTTAAATGTGATGAGTTCGTCCATATCTAATGTGAGACTATTATTTAGGTTTACACACAACCCTAAACCTAAACACTTGATTGTTTTAGCCCAACACGACTGCTTGTGAAATGCCATTAGTCTCATGTCGTTTTGTCAAGGTTTAAACTTTAATATGTTTCAATCATAGGCGTGTCTGAGATAGAACTCTTATCTTGCTTTGATAGGTAATTGGAGCTTTGCACCTAATACTTTGGTATTGAGGGCGCTACTCAGCTTTAGTTGCATCAATATTCATATCTGGAACCATAGAAAAGATAAATACCAAAGAGCTTTCTCTTTTCTCTGGTCTACGAGTGTAATACAATTAACATGTTCACTTTTACATCTTGGTTCTATCTTTCGACATCTCTTCTACATTTTAAGATGTTTGAAGTTCGAGATTTCCCAACATAAGTAGGTTTATTAGCTTTTCAATATAATTTGTTTTCCTCATTAACTTTTTTTTAAGGGTGATTCTAAATGTTTTGTGTATGATTTATCCTTACTAAGTTCTAGATGAATTAGAACAATTTTAGAGGAGATATAATGAAATTCCTTGATTGGCTCTTTTCCAAAGAATCATTCATTTTATTTAACTGATGGACCCAACAAATAATTATATTATAATAAAAAAATCACTAAATAAAGTATTTTTATTCAACCCACCTCATTATTTTCAACCAATTATGTGTTTCAATAAAATTACTTAGAGTAAACGCTATAGCTTATTTCCAATACTCCGTAACTTGATTGGACCAAGCCTCTGCAATTTTAGAATTTCCCTGTAGAATGGCCTCTTCTCCTTGGTTAGAATAGGTAGTTCCTTTCCTTAGAGTCGTGCTTTGAGTGTTTCCACCTAATATGCTCACTCTTATCTACATAATTCAAACTTTGTTAAGTATGTTCAGCCCATATATTGTTACATGGATTTGAGTCTCATACACTTCTAGCTGCAGTGCTCGCTTGTAAAGGTTTTATTTTTATAAAAATAAAAATAAAATAAATGAAAACCATGATAGTAGGTTTCAAGTCAATTTTGCTAGTGTCATAACATTTAAGATGTTCTAGTATGCTCCTAACCACTCGATATACCATTTATTTGTATATTAGTTTCTAATGGCTGATTTTCAGTTGCTAGAGCATGGAACCCCAACGATGGCCAATGTGTGGAGTCATAACGAGGAAGGTGTCTATGGTCTATGATGGACATCTTTTTTGCTAGGAGGGAGAAGATCCACAACCAAGTTCCATAGCTTTGTGTTTGTCCTAATAATGATTTTCCTACCCCTAAAGGTAATGGAAAGGTCATTCCCTTTTCTTTGGGTTTGTTGTGGGCAAAGAGAGATACGAACCTGAACCCCCTGACACTATGGTTTGTGGTCTGTCAAGAAGGAGAGATTCTATTACCTCATTCTAAACCCTAAACCTGTGGAAAACACAATAGATCTTTGGTGTTTGGGATCCCAAATTCTTACAAGGCTTGGGATAATCTGGCAATTCAAGTGTTGTGGGAGTTCCATCATGAGGAAGGGTCTACTGTTACTTGTCATTTTAGTAAATTCTAGTTCTAACATTAATTTTGATTTTTTCTTACGTTATGTTTTCGTTAAAAAGATATTGTCAAATAGTTATTTATTTTTGTATACCATCATGTTCATTCTCCGCTTCCAAATAATGTAGAAAATGTTACCCATAACAAGAGGTGTAAGCCAATTCGAGCGACCCGACCAACCCGACCGAACCGAGTTAAACCCGACAGGTTGGGTTGGATTGATTTAGTGTTTAATTTGAAATTATTTAGATTGGGAACTTAAAAAATAGACCCAACCCAACCTAACTCAAATCGAATTAGTTTGGTATTATGATATGGTGGTGAATGAATGCAATTTTATTTAAAATATTTTGATATTTTATGGTTAATTTGAAATGATTGTCAAATTTACATGTTAATGTGATTGTATTTGAAATTAAAATATTACATGTGTGATGTCTATCAAAGTAGAGTTTGTATGTAAAATTTATAGATATAATTTAATCTATTTTAAGAGTTAAGATTCTTAACCCGAATGACCAACCCAATCCAATCCGAACTAATTTAGGTTAGGTTGGGTTTCAATTTTCTCAATCCAAACTAGTTTGAATTGGGTTGAGATTTGGTTCTAACCCGCGACCCAACTCAATCCGTTACACCCTTACCCATAAGAACAATAATACCAATAAAACATATAAAAATAATAAAATTTACAATTGAAATTAATAAATAGTAAAATCAAGTGCAATACACAAACACATGCTGGTCCTTTGGTCTATATATCATTTTAAGCAAAAGAATATAGATTTTCCATTTTTCAAAATCATAAGATAACAAGAGTGATTTTTTTTTTTTTGAGTGCTCGCAAGGTCAGAGGATGTTGACACTAAGACTAGAGGAAGTCGGAATTCCTTAATAGGGCCAAGAAGGCGAATACAACAACGAAGTGCATAAGAGACCTGAATGAGGACCATGCGAATTAACTATCATGGTCCTGCTCCCATTTTTATTTGAGGAGGGAAAACTCTCACTTATTTACAAGAAAAAAGAATCGAACACCCGACTTCGAGTAAAGAGGTTCAGATACACACCGTTAGAGTTAGCAAATATTTGCAACAAGAGTAATTTCTATATACTTAACAATGATATTGTCATGTACCTGTTGACTTGGTGCCCACCAGGGGTGTTGGCGTGATGGCGAGAGACTTTGAGGGAAGTGGTGGAGACACGGGTTCGAGTCGCGGAGCAAACACTTTTATCATCCACAGTTTTTAAGTTGCATAACAGGTGCACAAGAGAAGACTTTCTGACGGTGTGTAAGTAGGAGTGGGTGGACGGGACAAATTTTCCGAGGATGCCTAGTTCGTGCTGTTTCGATTCTAAGTGTCAATGGAATGAATTTTATTTATTTAATTTTTTTTTAAAAGAAGGAAGAATGAAAAAGAAGAAAAAGAAGAAAAAGAGCTAAATGCACAAAAAAAAAAAATGATAAAAAAGAAAAGAAAGAATGGTGGGATAAAATAATCAAACTATTTTGGTTGGGATTAATTTATCCCATTAGATCAGGATAATATGATGAAATGAGATTATTTTTTGTTCTATCTCACCTTACACTCAAATATAGTATTTAGACTATATTTAGTCTAATTCCATTCTATCGTGTATACCAAACAAGACCTTAGTGCTTTAATCTATTACTTGCTCCTGTGCGGTATTTAATATCTCTTATTGAAACGCCTTAAAAATAAAGGTCAGCAAGACTTTTACTTTTAAACGCACCGATTACTTACACTTCTAATTAAAAGTAGATGTAAGCCAAATTTTTGGCTTATGCTACAGTTTAAACCTCGATTAAAAATAAATATTCTATTTTAACATTAAATATTAGAGTTGCCAAAAATAGATCATAGTCTTTAAACAATATTTCTAAACTGATCCTTGGAATTTATTTTATCAAACCTTTGATTCATTTAAAAATTCATCTTTTTTCTTAAAAATATAAATTTATTGGATCGTAGAGTTAGAGATCAATTAAATTTGATTACGAACTGTTTTAAATTGCTCCTACTTCATTAATAAGAAGTAGGATAATTAAAGAATGCAAGTGATGCTGCAAGTTTAATTTATGACTGAAACAATCAAGCTAATGGTAAATAAATTTTATCACAATACACGCATAGAAGTTAATTATATAAGCACCTTATGATCATACATTTATATTAATCATGTTCATTTATATGTATATTTACATGCTCTAAGAGTTTATGGTTTTTTTATTTTATTTTAATGTTGACACAAGATCAGAGGATGCTGGTATGACAGTTAAAGAAAGTCGAGACTCCTTAGGTAGACCAAAAAGACGAATACAATTATTAAGAAAGAGAAAATTATTATTTATTTGTAAAGAGAGAGAATTGAACTTTCGATTTCGAGTAAAAGAGTTCGGATATATGACGTTAGAGCTAACTAACATTTACTGGTATGATCATTTTTGCCATTTTTTATACTCATAATAAGACTCTCTTTAATCTAAATCTTAATATTGCCCTTGTTATTACTGGTGGTGGGCTCTTTTTGATTTTTCAAGTGCTTAGAATAATTATTAGTTTTAAAAACTTAATTTAAGAATAATCATTAGTATCAAATACTAAAATTACATTCTTGCTTTAAAAAAAAAAAAAAAAAGTAAATTAGAGTCAAAACATCGACTTTGATATTAAGAAAAAGTGTCAAAAACTTATTCTTTTACTTAAAAAATTCATTAAAGAAAAAAACCCCGTTTAGACCACAAAACTAGAAAAGGAACCAATAATGTTAACTTACACATTTCCCATTTGATTCCTATCCTCCCAACCCAAAATACAAAAAATATAAAATAAAATATAAAATAAAAATATGATTGCAAAATTTGCAATTAGAACAAGTGATTCAGTATGACCGTTCACCCATAAGCAAAAACGTCACACGCATCACCATCCATTGAGGATCATCAGGTCCCACTATGTCAGCGGTTGGCGACAACCGTTCTGTTCTGCGATCAATACGTTAAAGTACCGAAACTACCCCTATCTTTTACCCTACAAGGAGAAAGAAAGAAAGAACGAAAGAAAGAAGAGGAAGAAATCAGAAGAAACAAATAAACCACATAAACGCTCTTCTTCTCCTTCTTCTTCTTCATCTTCTTCAGATACAAACCAAACACTCGTACCGTACACATGCGTTGATGCGTCGGGTGATTAGTCCGTCATGTCCTTCACCTTTCCCCAAAATCCCACCCCTGTCCCTCTATATCACCAGATCTTCTTCTTCCCTGCACTTCTTCTTCTTCTTCAATTTAAACCCTCCTTCTTTCCTCGCTTGATTCCTCGTTAAATTCCTCCGATCTCTCCAAGATGTCCGGCGAAAAACTCCCGGCGACGGCGGCGGACGACGTGACGGCGATCGCCGGTACCGGATCTTCGCCGGAGGCGGTGGAGAACAAGCGAACGGTCGGTAGTAATAGTAATAATAATAACCATGGGAGCGCGAGGAAAGAGAGGTTACATCGCGCGTGCACGGCTCGGTCGGCCGCGCGGCTGAACCCCGCGGCGCCGGCAGTCGACCGGAGACTCGGCGCCGTGAAAAGGGAGAAGGCGGAACAGCAAGCGCAGCAGCAGCAGCAATGTAGCAAGATCGTTACGCCGCTGGTGAGCGAGCCACCGGCTTCGCAGTTGCCGCGGTGGCAGCTCCGGTCGATGTGGGAGTTGGCGTCGTTGTTGAATTTCTTACATGTTAGTAGAGAGGGAAAGTTGTGATTTTTAATGGTTTTCTTTTTTGTGTTTTTGTTTTGCGGAGTGTTAGGGTTTGTTTTTGAGCTTTTTTTGGATTTTTGTGGTGGTGTAGATTTTTAGGCCGCTTTTGAATATTGCGGTGGAGTTCACGGTGGAGGAGCTTGAGACGGCGTTGATTACACCGAATAATACTTTGGATGATATTCACATGCCTTTGTTGAAGGTTAGTGCTTCGGTTTGAAGTGAAATTTTCTTGGTTTTGATTTTTTTAGTTTCTTCGTTTTTTTGGTTGATTCATGGATTTTATGAAATTGCATTACTTGGAGACTGAAGTGTTTACTTGATGCTATACTAAATGTGGTTTTTTTTTTCATAATGTCTTCAGTGTAGTTTTTGGTGAATATATATATATATATATATATATATATATATATATATATATTTATTTTTCTGATTGGCTTGTCGATGTACAAACATAATTTCTCCATTGATAATAGTTTTAGTCATAAACTACCTTTACTTTTTAATTTTTTAATGTTTTAAAGCTTTTATTTTATTACTTTTTAAGTGATTATTAAAGTTTACTGGAAAAATTAAGGTTCAATATCTTCACTGATTCTTGTCTGAAATTAAAGAAAAAAAAAATCAGAAGCTTGATACAATCAATGCATTATGTTCAAATTTAAGAGCTTTTGGTTTACTGGAAAGATTGGTTTAATTCTCAGTTTAGACAAAGAACATTCCCTCTCTTTTTCTTGGTATCAGAAACTTGAGTTAGTAGATGATAATATGGGCTTGAAGTGTTCCTCTTAATAATGTATTTACAATTTTCAAAAGCTACTCTGCAGAGTTTGGCGTCAAAAAGAATTGTTAAAACCTCCCATTAGATGTTTGTTGAGGAACTGAGTAGGGAATAGGAAATTTCTTGGTTCTGAGGTAGGAAAAAAGACTAAAAACTAGAAATAATAGAATTATAGAATTTTATTATTATAGAGCAATCCATACAAAACTATCAATGTCATTGAGAGTGTCTATAAGATGGTGTTTATCTGTCATTGAAATTTTATTATAGAACAATTCATAGTTCCATACAACAGTATCAATCTCATTAAGAATGTTTATAAGATGGTTTAAAACCTGTTACTAAGAGGCAACCATTTTGGGCTGCAAATTCTTGATTATGTTTCCATTGGAAATTGAACTCCTTCTAGAATATGAGGATATTTTGAAGGAATTTAGTGACTCATAAGCATTTGTAGGATGCTTTGACTATACTAATTGGGATTTCATCATGCTCCAATAGAAAACAATGGGCTATGAGGAGAGAAGGAATGGATAAGAAAATGATGAACTTTCTTTTTTCCATTTCATCAACTAGGCTCAAGTGGAGTCGAGGATGACCTTTGCTTCATTTTCTTTTCCTCTTGCTCCTGCATTTTTTACTTGTATGATTTAAAAATGGGTCCAAAATGGTGGCTAGAATGCTAGAATGAGGAAAGGTATTGTAATAGCAAGGAACGAAAATTCGGCGAATTTCGTCGAAATTCGCCGAAAAATTTCGAAATCCAAAAGAGCGAATTAATCTGGCACAGGTAAAAAAAAAAGTACAAAAAATCGACACAAAATCGACAAAAATCGGCGAAATTAAGGGAAAATCGGCGAAATTCAAGGAAATTTGTCGATTTTTTTCACGGGATGCACAGAATTTTTTTTTGCGTGAGATTCGCGCGACTCGTTATGAAAGAAGACGAAGAAGAAGAGATTTTGGAAGAAGGAGTAAAAATAATACCTTCTTGCGCTGGCGGAGGAGAACCAGCGGCGGAGGAGAGAGGAGAACCAGCGGTGGAGAGAGGAGAACCAGCGGCGGAGAAGAGAACCAGCGGCGGAAGGAGAGAGGAGAACCAGCGGCGGAGGCGGAGGGAGAGAGGAGAACCAACGACAGCGGCGGAGAAGAGAGGAGAACCAGCGGTGGAGAGAGGAGAACCAGCGGCGGAGAAGAGAACCAGCGGCGAAGGGAGAGAGGAGAAGCAGCGGCGGAGGGAGAGAGAGAGGAGAAGCAGCGGAAGAGGGAGAGAGGAGAACCAGCGGCTTCTTTTAGGTTTGTTATACGTAGAAATAGTTAACGTATATCTTTCTTCTCCTTCAACATTTTTTTAGTTACATTAAGAAATAATAAATCATATTAATTATAAAATGAAAACCATTATTGAAGAATCCGTTTCCATAAGAATTAATATTGGATCTTATAAACATAGACCATTTTAATACTTAAAATAAATACTATTAAATATTATATATAGTAAGTATCCTATTTCATTATTATTATTATTATTGATTTCCAGATGTAATTAATTATTTAATGTCCTTTAAAAAAAAATTACATTAATTTGTTCAAGTTGCCTGATAATGCTGCTGGGCTGTGTAAGATGGCAAACAACCATAAACAGAAAAGTGGGTCATATGTTAAAAATATGACCTAAAAAATTAAATGGTAGCACAAGTACATTTGCATTGAAAATTTTGAAGTAGTTGAGATAAGAATTTGGATGTAACCATATTACTTATTTCAAAAATATTGCTTTTTTAATTCTAGAATCAAAATTTGGATGTAACCTTATTACTCTCAACTTTGATTATTAAAATTAATATGTTACCTAACTTACCTTCCATTAATGCATTCTAATATATATATATTTTATAATTTTTAAAGTAGTTAAAGTAGTGGTTAATATATTTTATAATTTTTAAATTATTTTATATAATAATAAGAATAACAACCTCATATTAAAGTTTTATTACAATAATTTAAATAAATATATTATGATTTAAAAAACAGTGAATATAATTATAATATAATATATTATTTAATTTAATCATAGTAATTATATTTGTGTATATGTTAGAGACTTTAATTACTTAAACTAATTAAAAATAATTTAACAGAATGTGAAAGTATTAAATAAAATAAAATAAAAATATTCTTTAAATTATTAATTATATTATTATATTTTTATAAAAAAAAATATTATTATAAAAAATATATAATTATTACTTATACATATGTTACAGGTTTATAAGTTAATAATAATATGTGGTTCAAGTTTATAAGTTAATAATAATGTTCATTTTTATTAAAATATTTAAAATTAATATTAACTTTCTCAAATAAATGTATCAATAAAATATGTTATGTTAATTCTAATAATGTTAATCTCTATTAACATGTTTTATATTAATATTGTACATCTTACTAAAATAAATAGATTAGTGAAGAATTTTTTTTTTTAATAATGCGAATAATGTTAATTTATATTAACATAAATTAAAATTAATATTACCTTAATAAAAATACTTACACTCATAAAATATTTTGATAAAGTTAATTTTTATAATGTTGACCTATATTAACTTGTTCTAAATTAATATTATACATCTTATAAAAATAAATATGTCAGTAAAGTAAATGAAAAAATATGCCAAGTAAATGAAATAGTTTAATAAGATTAATACAAATAATGTCATATTAACATCCTTAATATTAATGTTACTTTAATAAAATACTTACACTAAAAAATTAAAAAATTATTTTTATAATGTTATTTCTAATAGTGTTGATCTATATCAACATGTTCTAAATTAATGTTATACATCATGTCATGACCTCAATACTGTAATTATATTGGACATTTGATATATCTCAAAGGGAATTCAACTAAAAGTCGAAAGGAAGAAGGACGTCGGTCAATGTCGTTATAGTTCTGTATTTTAAAAGACTTGACAAGTCTTTTGTAACATTTTAATGATATTTTGCCTTTGCAATGAAAATACATTATGTTTCAACTCATTTTAGTCAATTAGTTTGCATTCAATTTCTTCAATAACATATTATAGTATAATAACAATACAAAAAAACTACATTTAAATTTTAAATGTATAGAATTAATGGACAATAATCAAAATATGCATGAAATCTTTCATATAAAAAAAAAGTTATTCACAGAAAATAAATAAATTTTAATTTTAAACAATAGACAAACATTTAGATTACAACTTAAATAAGTCTATGAAAGCTACTAACTATACTAGTTAAATTTCAAAAATGCTGCTTCATCCTTTTAAGAATGGTCAATCAAGTCTCAATACTTTGAAATTGAAGCATATTGAATTCAATTTAAATCCTTCATAAATCTTTTAACCTGAAAAAAGAAAGAAATTGTTAGATACAAGTAAACAATATAAAATTTATAGTATGCGCGATGCACATAAACATTGTTAAAGTAAAAACACATGTTTCAAATGATTATATTTATACTTTTATGTCTTGTTTCCATCATTTCTAATAATAATTATGCATATTTTAGCATTTATATACAATTTCGTTAAACTTCTCTAAGTTGTCGAATTTTTACAAAAATTCTCCACGTCGAATTAAACTTCTCCGAATTAATTCTGATTTTTGAAGGTCGAAGTTTATGGCGAAATCGAATTTTCGTTCCTTGTGTAATAGTTTAAACCATTTAGTTTGCTCTTGTATTTATCCTTGGGGTTTGTGTTCCTCAAAGTGACATTTGTATAATATTAGAACTGTGTACGGGGAACCTCAAAATTAGTGCTTTTTTTGGATCATGGGTATTGGGGACCCCACTCCCTACTAGTCCCATGATGCACTAGACACAGTCTAGTTAGGGGTGTTCATCTTACCCACCAACCAATTAACCTGACTAACCCGAACTTTTTGGGTTGAGTTGGGTTTATATGTCAACTTGGGTTGGGTTGAGTTTAAAAATTTGTAATCCGATCTAGTTCGGGTTGGGTCAAAATTTTATAATTTAACTGAATCAACCCAAACTAATTAAAAATAATAGCTATTATTCTATTTAACATTTTTGTTATAGATACGTACCATGATTGAATTACTTAAAATGTTATAATGTAAATAGTATGAAATAAATCATTTTTTTCAACTATTAGAATACTTGCATTTGACTTAGAAATAATTTTATAAAATGCTATTTAGAATCCGTAGATATATTGAATAGATTATGCAATTTTATGACATATATATTGAGTAGACTATCTCGGCCAATCCAACCCAAACCAACTCGAAGTCATTGGGTTGGTTTAGGTTGGCCTTAAGGGGTCTATTGGGTTGGGTTGGGTTTAATTTTTCTCAATATGACTTAATTGGGTTGGGTTAGAATTTTACCAAAACCCGAACCAACCCAACCCCTGAACACCCCAAATGCAATGGCCAACTTATGCTAGGATTGTGAATCGACCATGTGTTGATCTCTATGACAACATCCTTTGGTTTCTACCCAAACCACTTTGTCAATATTAGCACTTTAGTGGATATAATTTTGGGGAGGGTATTCTTCACAGTATCTTAGATGTTGTGAGTAGGTTGCAATCAAGCATTGATGTGGACTACAACTGCAACCCAACTTGACTATCTTGGGGGATTCTCCTGGGCTTTAAAAATTTATAACTCAATCTCATTGATTCGTGATTAGTTGGGTTACTTTGCGCATGTGAGCCTGCTAGATGGAAATTGGAGCCAAAGTTCCCAAGGTGTACAACATTTGCAGTGCATTGCACCCAACTTAGGCATGAGCTTGAGTGTTTCTCAATATGCTTGGTTAAGCATGCATGTGAATTGTGTAGGCCTTATTTGATGTGGATAGACTTTTATTTTTTTGGTCAAAGGCACTTCCCTAAACCCCACATGGATACATCGAGTAATTGTGAGTTGATCTTTTTAAAAGGGATAAGGTCGTGGCCCTTGTTCTTTAGAAGAGCCTCTTTGCGCAGATGTCTCTTACAATACGATCTTGGAGCTCTTGCAGTTATTGTTTATTTCTATTAACAATCATTTTAAGGAATATAATGTTATTTATGCATATGCACTACATTTTAATTTGGAGTTGAATGCTATATATTCAGGAGTTATATGCATGGATTTTATTATATAATTGTAGTTTCAAGTTAATTGTGATAATTACTCCATCTTGTTAAATTTATTTTATTTGATTATTTTAGTTAAAAATGGAGGTCTTGTTAACAAAATGTGTCTTTGCTTTTACATTTTTTTTCTTTTTTGCTTTTACTTTTTTAATTTTTTAATAAATATATAATTTTTAATAAATTCTTGTGCCTTACCTCCTTGAAAGCATGATTGTCAAAATCTTGATTCGAATCTATATGGACTTTTTTGATTAATGATTTGATTCAAAAGAAATCCGAGTTGAATCCTTAACATGAATACTCAACTCAATTTAACTCAATTTAACTCAACTAAGCCTTTTCCCAACAATCCTTAACATGAATCCTAATGCTATATCTTATGGTAAATCTTAGAAAAGGAGGTGTTTTTTCTTGAGAAGAAAAAATGAGGTATTGTTAATAATTTTATATTTATTTTTAAATTATTTATTCAATATATGATAATTTTTTAAATGTATTTTTATGCCTTACTCCATTCTTTAGTTGTCTAGCATCCCACGTGCCCCTAATCTTACATCTATGAGGTCCCGGGAGTCCTGATCACCTTAAGTGTGCTTTGTGAATATAACTACTTTGGTTTGGACTTGTAGTCTTCTCTAAACCACAAGCAGTACAGTTCTTAATTTTGCACAAAATATTTTTCATCTTAAATGGGGTTTTAGCCAAACGAAAAATATACCACCTATTTGTGGACAAACATCTTAGATGTTATAATACCTTTACAAGAAACACTCTTTGAAGGAAGCTATGAAGGGCTTCAAATAGACATCATCCTTTATGTGGCTCCCCTTGCAACTTTATAAGCTTCAATCAAACACCATGGATCCTCCAACTTGAACATATGTACCACTTTTGACATTAATGAGGGAGGAATAAAAATCATGGAGAAGAAGTTGAAGATTTGGTGAAAATACCTTTAAAATAGACAATGGTGGTAAATTAGTCTTTTTTTTAAAATTCTACGCCTCATTTTAGTCATACATGCACCTTGCTTACGCCTCAACTACTAAGGCACATATTGCCACTCTTTTCACTGTTTTGCGTATTAAATTGTTAAAACATAATTGTTACCTACTTAACTTAAGATTTATAATCTCAAAAATGCTTGACACACATTGTTAACGACAAATAAGTCTTCTATTGTTACATATATTTGATATTTATGAGTTTATTACAGCAATTATAAATTGCATATTCATTATTTTTTTAAGTTAATATTAATAAATCTTGTTTTCTTTCTTCTTTCAGTGATTTGTTATTTCTATTTATTATATATGGTATGGAGCTTCATATACTTGTATTCTTTAGTAGCATTGTATAACAAACATTGAAGGTAGCATTGGTTCTTTTTATTTTGCTTTTTTTTATTTTTTATTTAAACTTTTTGCTAAAAAGTAAAAAAGTTTAAAAGTTTATATTTAATTTGCAAAACTATTTTGGTCCAATTTTTATTGAGTTTTTGTATTTTTTTTGGGTTTATAATTATTTTGTAATTTGATCATTAAAAATAAAAAATGACAAAAAATTGGAAAAGTTGGATATTGTTGTTCCTTGGGTAGATGTGGCCCTTATTTAAATACGGAAGGTTGTGTAACTTACACTTGACCTCACAACCAACCTGATTCATCTCTGGTTTGGTTGGATTTTGTTTATGTTTTTTTGGTAAAAATGGTGTAAACAGGTGAAATACTCCACCATTAGAATACTAGAGAAAGTCAGGTCGGTTGGAATTTTTGTCTAAAACCAACAAGGTCTGACCCTGTAGCACTAGCACCCCTAATGCAACGGTGATCCTTACCACCAAAGAACTGCTTTTTGGAGTGTATTACTCTTTTCTTTTCAGTCCATTGTATCTCATGGAATAGAATCATGTTCATTGAGAGAGAGGTGTTTTGTGTAGCTTTAAATTGAGCTTTACTTGATTCGTTTTAGTCTCATTTGTATTACTTTCTGGTCATTTTATATAAAATCTTCTTTATGCCAAAAAATCCAGGCTAACCATGGTGGTGCTGCAATCCATATTATTGTGATCTGTAAAATGTAAAATGTCTTTTTTTGTGTTGATGAATTAATCAATTTTATCCTATCTGCTACTTAGTTCCATATTAATGATATGCAGGCGATTCCTCCTGTTACACGGATGGCATTGGGACGTGCAACCTGGGTTACAGTGTTATGCAGAAAGTTGAGGGATTGGTGGCATTGGGTAACTAGCATAACTCAGTTCTGTCTTTCCATAATGTGGTCATGTGAATGTTGGTCGCGCAGGCATTCATGAATTAATGCTGAATATGTATGCAATTGCAATTCTTTGCAGGTTGCAGAAGGCGAGTTGCCAATTGTAGCATCACATGGGTGAGTGTCTTTGCACATCTGGAATAACATGTTATTTTCTCTCTGAGGTGATCTTTGTGGGCAAGAAATTGTATACTTATATGTATTGGTTCTGGGTTGAATATGGCACGATTTTATTAAATATTTGATTGTATAATGTCAGCTGGAGTTTTACTGAATGTGTTAAAGGCACATGGTGTTTTTTTCATAGCTCTATTTTCTGTGAGCGTCAAACCCAGATTTCCAGTTGATACCATCAAGAGCTTGTGATGTTTGAAGAATTAGAAAATGTTATAAATTGCAGATGATGTTTTTTTCATTGCTCTATTTCCTGCGAGTGTCAAACCCAGATTTCTAGTTGATACCATCAAGAGCTTGTGATTCTTGAAGAATTAGAAAATGTTATAAATTGCGATGTAGTAATATCAAGTTATTAGCTATGTATTACTGATCTTCCAGTAAGCCAGTAGCTTAATATGGGTTTTTGGATTTGAGCATATTTGGCCCGTGTGCCCTTAGCCATACCCTATGTTACCTAGACTCATGTATAGATGTTAGATATGGGTACATCTAGAGGTCCGATTTTTACATTTTCAAATTTTAGGATACAGGGAGTCGGCTAAGAAGTGTCTCAAAATTTGGATTTGGATACTTGGACAATGTTATATTCACTATGAAGCCTGTATTATATGTTCTTATTTCCTCTCTTTTTTTTTCCACTCATTTATTGTCCTTTTTGTTCCCTTACTTAAGTGAATCGCCACCTATTAGTCATTATCTTATTTCATGCTTTATGTTCTTTCCATTGGAGAATCTACATAATAATATTTTAAAATCTAAAGTGTTGGACACATATTCCATACCCATGTCACATAAAAAATTGTTGGACATGGATTCGTTGGCCTAAAGTTAAGAGTTCGGGTAACATAGGCCATACCTGCTTTGGTGTTGTTTAAATATAAAGGTATACAAATGAATCATTTTTTTTTCTTTTTTTTTTCTGTGTTGACATTTATGATATTAACTTTTTAAGGACGGAGGTTGAAGCATATAAAGCACTGGATCCTGGAATTCGTGTTGTCATCCTAAAAGCGCTGTGCGACATTCGTGTTGAGGTATCATCGTCCTAACAATTGTTTCAATCTTGTATGGCTCCAATCACCAATTATTTGCAAATCTGAATAGTTATTTCATGAAAGGAAAACTTTCACCTATGAACTGTTGTTTACTGTTTTGTGGCTTTTTAGAACTGATTGTTTATTTTTTATCTTGCTTGATGCAATTGTTCATAAATCATTACTTCATCTTATTTAGTGTTTTGTCTATGCTTTTAACTGTGTTTGCTTATATTTATTATCGTTTAAGTGGGAATAACTGATTAACTGATTGTCATTTTGCAGCAAGAAGATATCCGAAACTTTATTGACGACAATTTAAAACATGGTGTACAACTCTCTGTATTTCGTAAAGAACGTGTTGGGGGTGATTCTCATGGACTCTCATTCTGGTAAACTTTATAAGCTGGGAGCTCCTTGATTGTTCATCAATAAGTTATGCATCTGAATTTTTTGTTAGAATTTTTATTTAATATAGAGCTGTTCCTGTATGTAAATTTGATACATATTTTGCCACGGACAGGGACACGAAATTAACTTTTTTTAAGATATTGGATATAATAGAGTGGTGGAATAAGATTGATGGAAGATCTTGGTTTATAAGCTTATCTATAATTGTGGACTTTGCAGGTATGAAGATGATCCTATATATGGTCATCGTCTTTATCGGGAGATCAGAAAATTTGAGATAAAGAAGGTCAAGGCGAGGGGAGTTCCGTCCCTTCCTGTAGTTTCTTGCCTGTGGGAAACAGTAGCGACCAACTTGGATGAATTCCAAGATGTTTCTGTAAGTTTACATTTTGGACATTGCTTTTATGGAGATGCATGTTTCTTAAAAGACACATTTCATGGATTTTATTCAATTTAGCTATGCACCTTATGAGCAAAATAAATAGGATCCTAAAGTATAAATAGTCACCGAAGTCATGGAATGCTGGATATCTTCTTCTTGATTCTCTTGAGAGAGTAAAAGATTAATGATATTTAATCCACGGACTCTTTGTGATAGTCCTACGTCACAAAGGAGGGAGTTCCTGGACTTATTGATAAATTGGGTCAAGCTCCAAGATGTGAACACCAATTTTATAGGAAGCCTGGGCGTAGTGAGAGGGTGGGCCATGTGGGCTAGCAAGCTTGCCTGTGGAAGGCTTCGATTTGGCCCTTGGGCAGGTTGTTTACATAGGCCTCGTGTATGAGAGGACAATTATGTGAAGGTTGGCCACTCAAAGTGGACAATTTGATCTTAGTTGAAGGGGGTGGTTTGTCACACTCATCTTGTCTTAGCTCACTAGATGTAAGGCTAAGACTTCTATGGTATCCATCAACACGAATCCTTTGCTTTTGAGCTCTTTAAAAGTGAATACTTAAGTAACTCAATTCAATAATGCATTTTTCAACTACATGAGCTTAGGGTTCATGAATTAGCTTTCTCACTTTGCTCTAACAAGGGCTAAATCTATAGTTATATGACTAGCAGCTATTTAGTTTTTCAATTATCTCTATCTATATTATTTTAGTTCCTCTACTTCTATCATTACTGTTAATTCTCAATATACCACTTTTCCTTAATGACAGATCTAATGGTCTTTCTTGTATGTGTCAAAACTATCTAATTGGTTCTTTCTCAATATTTTCTCTAATTCCTATTTGTCGAACATGCTCATTTGTAATTTTATCTCGTAATGTGTTATCATTTATTCATTTTTAAATTCATATTTCTTTTACACTTAGCCTTATAGTGGTCTTATAATCTTTTCTTTTCAATCTAAATGAGATACATTGATCATGTAATATTTTAGAAGCAGTCCACTTTACCCAACATGCTTTAATTATGTGGTTGATATCATCTCTTATTTCTCCCTCCTAATGAATAATTTAGCCTAAATACGTAAAGTCTTGTTTTTTATTCTACATTGTCTCTACCTATATTTCTACTTTCCCTGGATTTAGATTTAATGTATTCAGTCTTAGTCCTATTAATCTTGAAGCATTTGGATTTGAAAGTTTCTCTTAAAACAATTTAGCTTGAACATTAACTTTTGATTTAGTTTCATCAATTAGCACAATATAACTAGCAAATAACATACACCTTGGAATATGTTCTTCAATATGTTTATTCAATCCATCCATGATTGTTGCAAAAACAAAAAGACTTATAATTAGTATTTGGTGGAAACCTATTGTTAATGCAATCTAACTAGCATTTCCTGTTTTTTTTTTTTAAACCATGTTATTGCTTTATCGTACATATATTTTATTAGGTGAATATACTTGTCTATAATTCCTCATTTTCCCCTAAAAGTTACAGATGTTATTTCTAGTTATTCTGTTATAGGCTTTAGTGGGGTCGATAAAAAAACATGTGAAGGTCTTTTTCTTTTTCTTTCTGTGCATCTTCACTACTCTCCTTAGTAAGTAAATGGCTTTCATGATTGATCTATGAGCATAAATCAAAATTGATTTTTTTGACTCTATAGTTTAATTCTTTCTTTATTCTCAATCACTCCCTCACAATTTTGTTGTATGACTCATCAATTTTATATTTCTATAATTTGTACAACTTTGGATATCTCTTTTATTTTTATATATGGGTATTAAAATGTTTTTCCTTCTTTCATCAAGGACTCTTTTAGTTGGTATAATTTTATTAAACAATTTGGTTAATTACAAAACTTGACTTCCCCCAAACACTTGTAGACCTCAAAGAATACCATTCGGTCTAAAGCCTTTGCATTTTTCATTTGCCTTATTTTTTTATTATTTTTTTTTACCTCAAACATGCTAATAATGTGAAAGTTTTTTTTTTCCATTAGTTATCTGTATCTTGTTTTGTTCTTCTAGATTTGAGTTTGAAATTGTAGTTTTTCAAAATTGGTTTTCAAAATTTCTTTGAGCTCTTCTTTTACTATTACTCTTTGATCATACTTTTAATGCTCGTAATATGGTTAAGATCTTTGTTTTTCTCACGTAGTTTATAAGTTTGCATATATTCTTTTCTCTTTCTTTGCACCTGACCAAATATATAAATTATTGCGTGCTTTGAGTGTAACATGATTTAGGGCTTTTTTTGCTTCTTGTTTTGCATCTCTATAATTTTGAAGGCTTTCCTTTTTTATGATTTTTTGTCTGTCCTTTTAAATTATATGGTTGTTTAAACTTCTACATTCGACCAAGTTCTTTGGTTAAGGGTCCTTTCCCATTCGATTCTCTAAGAACCCCCATTTGTGTATTTTTTAGCATTTAGTCATCTTATCTCACATAAGCTTAGATTCATATCTATATTCGAAGTTATTTCTTTTATTAGTTTTCCTTTGAGTTTGTCTAATTTTCCTCACAATTTCTACCTTTTAGTTCTTTCATTGACAATTTCCTTTTTAATCTAAATGAATACCAAATATGGCCCTGCACACATTTTGAATATTACCATTGGTATATTTCCTTAAATTGATTAGTGTTTCTTGCCTTACAACCAAAACATTCTCAGCTTACACATCATTCCCTACTACCCTCCATGTCATCATATTTAAAGGGAAACAAGCTGTCTTGGTTTTGGTGCTTGATTTATACATAAATACTTTTTTGCATCAAAACAAAATTTTGTACATAGGCCTACTATAATTTTCTTATGTTGTGAGATTAACCCTTGTAGAATAATCTTTTAATCTTTACACAGTAATTTATCATTCATTTAGCAAAAAGTCTATGTTGCTTTTATCAGGTCTACTTTTAAAGGTGATAAAGTGTTTGTCTCTCTATTTAAATATGTATAATGTATTTGCTGTTGTAAGGCTACTAGATATTGCGCTCTAGCTTCATTCCAATCTCCTAATTTATATCCAGCATACACCATTTTGTACCTTACCCTCGCTTGTGTACATGAACTATAAAATCTCCTCCACATAGATCTTTTCTTGAGGTATTTTTTGAATCTTGAATTACTCCACTCATATTTTCATGAAATTGTGTTTTGATATGTGGCTCTAATCTTTATTGGGGTCATATGCACTAAATTATGTTAATTTTATATGTTCTATTAATATAATTTATCTCCTTTCCTATAATCATTCATATTCCACTTTTATTTTTATTTTTTGTTTTCCAGGACAATATATTTTGTACTTGTGCTCTATCTTCACTTACTCACTTTGGTTTCTTGTTGGCATACTATATTTGTCTCTTGTACAACTAGCATCTATTATTTCCATTGTTTTTCTTGTTAGTCTTCCTATGCTTCAATTTGCCACTCAAGCCTGTTACCATTGTGTACTACCTTCTTTACCGGCACTTGTCCATTGCAAAGATTTTTACTCATTTATATTGCATCCAGGCGCTGATCTGGTGCCCCTTGCTCATTTTTCAAAACACCTTTGATTTATATGATTCATTTTAATATAGGATCTAATAAACTTGTCTTGGTTATCAACTACCTAATACAACTCCTTTCCTTTATTTGTGCTTGGTCCACTGTTGGAAGCAAATACTTATTCATGTAGCCAACCCCACGTAGTTGGGGAAAAAGCTTAGTTGAGTTGGGTTGTATTTCCGGTTGACTTAAACTGTAGGTTTTCAACTTGGTGAAATCTCTTTTCTCCTTAATAAAAAAAAAAAAAAAACTGTTTTTATTTGTACTTGTACTTTACAACACCTGCAAACCTGCAACTATTTTATATAAAGACAAATTAAATACATGAAGTGTTTTCAGCACTCTTACCATTTGCTCAACCTTGTTTGTTTGCTCACAGGAAAAGCTCTTTTCAAGTAAAAATAGGTTTGAGTGTGCACTTGGAAAGAGGTTAAAAAATGACGTGCTTCCAGAGATTGAGAAGATTCACAAGGTATATGGTTCTTTGATGGACTTCAAAACCTAGTTACTTACCTAATTGATTTTTGGCATACACATTTCTCGTTTCCTCAATTAACAGTTGGAAGGGTTTATATCTATCATGATTTAACATGGTGGTTGTTATTTTAACAGAAGAAAGAGAGGCTGCTCAAGAAACAACATAGGCAAGCCCTGCTCCTTGATAACTTTTTGAGTGGGGATGGGATTGCATCAGGACGCTCCCTTCGGGACCGAAAACCTGTTACCTATACTTTTGGTAAGAGTTTCCTTGCTGAATTTGAACAAAACTAAATTTCGAGATAATAATGCATTTGGGGAATCTAAGAACAAGGGAATTTGTAATCTTGTTTCAGTTCTTTAGCATCTTTGAGTTTCCTTTCCTTCTTTCACTTTTTTTTTTTTTTTGGTGTACGAGATATTGATTATTCAATTGCATTGCCTCTGTATGTAGCCCAAAGGGCTTTTTATAGTTTATTTTGTTGCCTAATTTATTTTATGGAATATAAATCTCTTTCTTACAAAAAAAATTGTATTTATCTCTTGATATTCGTCATTTTAATTAGAGATTAAAAGGGGGAAGAAAAGGAAGAAATCCTTTGTCTTTAGTCCTGAACTGATCTTCTCTGGAGGCCAAGGTGTACGTTTACAGATACAGAAAGTCTTGAGCTAGCAAATCTACCTTAGAATTTCTTGTTACTTTTAGCATCCATTAGAATCTGATGAGAGGAAATTGAGAGCTCATCATCAGCTATCTCTGGGCTATATCTGGATCAAATATTGTGCTTGCACATCTGAACAGATAGGCTAGAAATGAACTGAACTACAAATGCTGAACTTTGGGGTCTTTCATATTGTAATTGGAGAAATTAATTTAGAAGATGTATCAATGTCAAAACATTTAGACCATGCCAAAAAAGACGAAAGGTTAAAACACATTAGGCAGAATATTGTTATATTGTGGGTGCAAGTCAAATGTATTAGACATATCTAGTTTGAACATGGTTTTACCTCACTGCAATGGACTCCCCTGTGCCACACTTTAAACACATGCTCATTGGGATCTCAAAGTTGCTTACTTGAATTGCTGAAATTGAACAATTTTGCAGATGATTTTGATCGGTCAATCAATGAGGCTATTAAAATAACTAAGTAAGGATCTCATTACCATCATTTCCATATTTTTTCATCTTTTGATTTCCATCTTATTGGCTGTTTGAATGTCTTGTGATTTGCATCTTGTGGATACATTAGGCGAAAACAGCCTTCCCCAGAACCTGTTGTCAGACGAGAAATTCTTGCGAGGTCTGATGCATCGTCTAATGGTAGATTAAATGGACGTTCCAATATCTCTCAACATATGCCATATGATGAACCATCTCCAAAATCAACCGATTCTGAAGAAATGCTAGATTACAAATCTGGACCATTGGACCGCAGGTACTCTCATAACTCCCAGTTACTCTAATTTCTGAAATTCTGCAATACGTGTACTTATACATTGTTAATTGCATATAGTAATCGGCGAAGGCAGAGGCCCCAGAGATATTCAGAAAAAGATTTTGTTGAAGCTGTTTCAGATAATGAGGCGGACTTTGACAGTGATGATGATATAGTTGGAGAGGCAATATATGATGAAGAGTATCTGAAGAGCCGAAAAAGGAGGAAGGTGTCCAGCAGCTCAGAGGGTGATGAGGAGTACCGTTGGGAAGAAGAAGAGCCTGAAGATGAGGAAGAAGAAAATTCTTTAAGTAGTTCTGAGGATAATGAAGAGCCTCGCAGATCCAAGAAATTGCCCAGTCGTAGCAGTAGAAGGGAAACCAAATTAAGGTCAGTTGATGAGATACAGTCAGGTCTGAGACGGAGCAGAAGGGCCACAAGAAACCGTATTAATTATCGACAGTATGAGATGTCAGATTCTGAGGCAGACTCCACAAAGCCCGAAATGTCTAGTCCATCTGAGGTACTAAGATCAGATGGAAGCAATGAAGCAACATACTCGAGCAGTCAATATTCCCAGGGCAACGAGGAGGAGGATGAGCAGGAGGAGAAAGTTGATCAACAAATTTTAGAATACAGCAATGCAGTAGAGAAGGAGGAGCCAAGCCAGCAGCCACCTGAGAAAGCAAGTAGCCCTGGCGACGAAGCAGAAAATTTAGGTAAAAGACGGTTTCTTGACCTAAATGAGCTTGCCCCAGGTAATGGTTTTGATGATGGCCCTGGTGCAGAATTGAGAGATGATGATACTGACAATTTCTAGGGCATCTACTGTGAGAAAATATTTCCCAGAGTTTCTCACGAGAAGGTTTTGAGTGCATTTGCTTTGCCTCAGACCCTTTTGTCGCGGGTAAGGAAATTGAAGATTATTGTCTCTCTATCAGCGAAGACGGGGTGTACAATAGTAGATATTATATCTAAATTTTTCTATAAATCCATGAAGAGGGGAATATGGTTATTGAGATCTCCTTCCTTCCATGGTACAATGCAAGCAGCAGGTGTTGTTTAAGTGCTTTAGTTATTTTCAGTTGCGGAATGAAATTATGCTGAGCTGCTGAGCATTGTATAGACAGCACGTTACATTCCGAGCGTCTGTTACTGCTGCTGGCTAGGAATTTTAGGGAGTTCTTTCTCAGTCAGTTTTTTTGTTTCCTTGTTCAATCAATGTACAATACCCTCAAAGCTAATGTAACAATGAAGAAAATGTTGGAATTGAAAACTATTGAGTCTTGTTTCTTTCTGCAGTTATTGCTACGCCCAATGCTTTTTGTTGGTTACTTGAGTGCCCTAAAATTGATGATTTTTGGGAACTGAATGACCCTTTGGCATCTGCCTCTTGCTTAAGAAGATAAAAAATGTTCAATTTGATCTATTGTTGGAACGACATGAGGGAGACGCATTGTAACGTTGATTGCCTATTCCCATAAAAGAGAGAGAGAGAGAGAGAGCAAAATGTATTAATATTTGGGAACTTTTCTTTGCATTCTGGTACTAACGTCATTGTGAAATTTGATTTCAGTAGTGCTAATGTTTATCATATTTTGTGGGAAGGAAAATGCTAGTGATGGCAATAAGTTACTTCAAGTCATGTTTATCGTATGAAAAAACCTACTTGATCAACGTACAATTGAGATCAGAGATGAAATTTGTATTATCTGAGCTTTACCATGACGGACCTTCCTCTTCCACCCAACCACTGCCCTCATTCTCCTACTTCTTTCTGCCCTTTCCTATTCACCTGCAACTGAACCTCTCCTCTTTTGTTCTCTCCCCTTTCTCTGAACCTCTGTTTCTCCCTTCCCTTTTACCCTCGTACTTTCATTTCGTTAAACCCTTTCGCTTCCTTTTGTATCCATTAACTTCAGGGTAATGGTGGCGATTTCCGAACTTTCCGGTGGCCGTCCAATACGGTTCACTACCGATTCTTCTAGCTTCTCCGCAGGAAAGAAAAGGTTTTCGATCAGATTGATGTCCGATAGGAAAGCGATCAAGATTGAGGAAGATACTGGGCTTCGAACATTTTCTATCATGATGGATTTAGACTCTGCAAACTGGCTTCTCAACCAGATAGGAGAGGCCGGAAAAACGAGGGTCATAGGTTAAGCATTCATTTCGGGGAAGGTCTGGTCTGGCGTCACTATTGTTGAAACCCTAAAAAAATGCTCGCGGTGGATTTATGAGGGTTATGACTATACAGGGGGGACATTCTCGCTCCATTTTTATTCTGGAAGTAACATTTGCGAATGGCTGGGATAATTTTGAAGTTTCGTTGCATAGATTTTTGGTTTCCAAGACTGATGTCCAACCTGGTGCCAATGTCTCTTTGAAGCCAGCAAAACCACGCAGTAGAGGTTTCTGGGATTTGGCGATGGTGGTTTTGAGACTGCACTCTACAATCTGTTGGGAAGAGATTGAACAAGAAGTATCAGATATTATACATCATAAAATAGTGTTTTCGGTGTTGGGTTTGGTGCCTGGATGTTGGTGAACAGATGAATATCCGTCAGAAGTTTAGATCTCAACGAGCGAGGGTGGTTGTTTGGCATCCTAATTTCCAATGGCAAGGCGTACGAGATGCTTCAATACTTGGATTGGAATTGAAGGGATTCCAGTTGTGAATTGGATCAGGAGCTTTTCCGATCCATTGGAGAGAAATGTGGTGGACTTCTCCAGGTTGACAAGGAGACGATGCAACTAGCTTTTCTATATTATGCAAAGATTAAAGTCCAGGGAGACAGAGATGGCTTCATCCCGATGAACATCACCGTCAATATTGGGCAATATATCGGTGTTCAAACGTTCAAAATCGAACCCCGCAGGTCACCAGAGTCCGACGGTGTTTCAGGAAAGACCAAGCCAGGTGTAGGCAATGCATGCATCGGTCGATGATCGAGACGATCCTAGGGCTGAGAATCTCTGATAGAGAAATGACCGTACTCGTAAGTGGGCTGACGTAGTGCAGGGGAGGAAGGTTCCACCGGCAACCAGAGAGAGACACGTCGCACACAAAATTAACAAACATGATTTTGTCGAAGGAGAAGGTACAAATTGCAGCAACAACGTGCCCCACGATTCGCCCAACGAGTGGACCGAATTTCAAACAAGCCCATGTTGATGTTAAACCAATGTTGGTCGGAATTCGATGTTAAATTTTGATGATTATAAATAACATGTCTATTTAACTTTAGTCTATGTCTCCAAATTTTAATCTTTCAGACGTGATTACAAAAAATTATGGAGAAAAGACAATTAAAGTCAATCTTAGAACGAGATTAATCGAAGTTCAAGTTGTTGCTGTAAAAGCTCAAGATCAACATCGATGACATCAATTGAAGAGCTTGAAGAGTTTAGAGTCGATCTTAAAATGTAAAATTCACTCTTAGTTATTCCAGGAAAAGAAATTTCCTTATCTTTAAAATAGTCATTCTAGTTCTTTAAAAATGATCTTGATTGCATAAAATGGTTTTTTAAATGCTTTAGAATGGTTTTCAAAGTCTCAAAATGATTTGATCTCTTAAAACATTTTGTTTGAAATCATTTCAACATGGTTGTAGTGCGTTTGTGTTTTAATTTAAAAAAGTCATAATTTTTAAGAAGGTGCTATAGAGTCCTATAGCTTATTGTTCCCGTGCCTAGGAATTTTAGAATTTTTGTTTGTTTATGTTATAGCCCGCTATACCTTTCTATAGTGCGCTATTGGTCCATCTCATAAATTCTCAACTTTTCATAACTTAAGTTATAGTTCGCTATTGACTTGAATAGCCTACTATTGGTTTTCTGATAAAAATCCTATTTTTCAGTAACTTAAGCAATAGCCCGCTATAGGCTCTTACAACGCGCTAAAGAGCTATGACTAAGAAACCCAACTCTCGAATTTTTGACACAGCCTGTTGTTACAGAGACTATAGCATGTTATGGAGGAAGAACAGTTCAAATTTCTCAGCTGTGCAGTAAGTGCTACAATGCCCTATAGGACTCTATGGAGCGCTATACCAACCCTGTTAGCGAAAACTAACAAGTCTGGGTTTTTGAACGTTGAGTGTATTGTTTCTTTCCTTTTTCATGTAATACCATTTTTTCATGATTACCTACGTTAATTTGCAAATCTAATTAAAGAAACATGCTCTGAAAAGCTAACACGAAAATTTGAATACTCAAATGTGATTGGTTTGTAAAAACCCTAGATTTCAAAATAGAGAATCGTTTTTCCTTTTAATCAAAGGGGTTTTATCATTTTGAAACTTATGAGCTCAAAACATTTTTGAAAGTTAGTCTATCATTCAAACACGAAAATTTTCAAGTGCTCACAAGTGATTTGAAGCTTTGAGAGATTTGATTTGTGCGCTACATATACTTTGATTTTTATCATCAAATCTCAATGTTTTTGAACAAGGGCAATTGATCTTCATTTCATATTCTATTTGTTGGGTTTCAAAAGGACGATCATAAGCAAAGGTTGTAAGTAGAAGAGTTCTTGGTAAGAAGAACCTCTTCAAGCTACTTGTTCTTGTTCTACATTTTACTTTCATACTTGTTGTATAACTGTACTTATAACAAGTAATATGTGTATCACTGGTTAGTTGTGAGTGAAGTGCTTAGGCTCAACGGAGGTTGATCTCACACCTGGAAGTGAGTAGTCTTGTAATCGGTTTTGATCTTTACTTGTGAAGTAAGATCCATTAGTGCTTGGGTTTGGAAAATCTTGGTCAAAGGCAACCAAGTTGTGGACGTAAGTGGATTTTGTCGAACCAGGTTAAATCGTTGTGCTGCTTCTCTTGCCTTTGCCTTTACTTGTTCTTAAAATTTTTAAAATTTTCTATACTTTATTTTGAAAGGTAGAAAAAATTGCAACCGTCCAATTCACCACCTCTTGGACGTGTATCTGGGTGAACAGTTGACAACTGTCATCAGGCCCAGGAGGCGGCGTCAAACAATTTCACGGCTTCTAAGCCCAGTCAAATGTAGAACGGGCCAATTTTTGGGTCTCAAGCCCCAGCTTTGAGCGCTCCAGTTAAAAAAGAAGCGGCTCATCTCTATCCACCACCAAGCAAGTCGATTACAACCGATAACAAGCGTGATTTTTTTAGAGAAAAATCCAACGCTAGACAATCCATCTCTAAAGTCAATCTTAGACTTGGGTCTATTGAAACTTATAAGGAGGGCATCCCAGCGCAAACTACCCACGGAAGATCAAGGGCATCGACTAACAAAGGAAAAAAGATTCTCTTAGGCGACGACGATCGCGATAGCTCAAAATCAAAGATTGGAAAATACGTTAAGCGTAGATCGACTTCTGGATAACAGATGAAGTGCGAGCATTGTCGAGTAAATTCTAGAAATCTCAAAGGCAAACAAATCGTAAGGAAAGCAGATGAAGAGGTACAAACTCTTCACCATGAGGAAGAAGATGATGGGTTCAACTATAGTGAAGATCTCAAAGATTCATATGCATCTGAGAATGAGCATGGAGATCTTGTGGAGGGCGGTGATATGAACTATTATGGGATAACAGAGTTGCACGCTAACGACGATGGTAATGACAATAGCTCATCGCCTTTAATTTTGTGCCCCGATTCTTTTCCAAATCATGCCCATGATAGTCAGGATGCAAATGTCGTGGTTTTGAAGAAAACAATTGTAGCTTGAAAGTCTGTGAGGGTCCAAGATGACAATCAAGTCGAAGAGGTTGGTGCTGGTTTTTCTCACCAAGGTAATGGGGAAGAAAGAAGGCTTGCTTTCGCTAGTTTTGGATCTTTGGAGAATCAATCACGGTCGTCAAATAGAATGGCCAAATTCATCCAAAAAATGAATTTGAATATGAGAAGACTTCAACATAAACAAGTGTTGAAGAATTCAAGGAAGCTGATGTATACCAACAGTAAGGGTAGATTGCAACTGCTTGGTCATGGCAAAGGAAAATTTGTAGTGTCCAAATGAAGATCATCACCTGAAATGTTAGAGGGTGCGGGGCTAGCCAGAAGTGTAGGTTGATTAAGAAGACAATCTGTAAGATGAACCCTGAGATCATTATTCCTTAGGAAACAAATAAACAGGTTGTTGATCGGTTACTGGTTACCAAAATCTGGAGCTTGAGGTTTAAAGGCTGGGTTTCCCTTCGGGAACCGCAAGTGAGATTACAATTGTCTGGGACACTCGTCAGGTCAACATGGTTCAAAGTTGGGTCGGTGATTTCTCTATGTTTGTGCAAATCAATGATGCTGAAGGATCTATTTGGTGGCTATCAGGAGTTTACGGGCCATCTTCTTATCGGCTACAGGAATATTTCTTGTTGGAATTGGATGCTTTGAGCAATATATGTGGTCAAAACTGGATTTTGGGAGGCAACTTTAATACTGTCAGGAACTTGGGTGAAAAATGGAACACTACGAGGTTAACCGAATCTATGCAAGAGTTCAATTCTATTATATTCTACTTGGGTTTACATGACCCACTCCTCCTTAACGTGAAATTCACTTGGTCTAAACTTAGAGTTGACCCTATATTTTGTAAACTTGATAGGTTTTCGCTCTCACCAAGGTGGTGCTCTATTTTTCCTATTTTCAGACAAGAAGCCATGCCAAGATTGATTTCTGACCATCATCCTATTGTTCTTGATACCAAACCAAAGAAATGGGGTCCAACGCCATTTCGGTTTGAAAATTTTTGGACTGAGCCTAGGCGGAATGTGGATTCTTGGTGGAACTCCTCCACGACCTTTGGATAGGTTGGGCATCATTTTATGTTGAAGTTGAATGAGGTTTCTTCAGAAATTGGAATGATATGGTTTTTGGTTCCATCAAAATTAGGAAGAGTTGCTTGGAGGTGTTGATCAAAAGTCTCGATGATAGGGAGGGGCAGCCAAGGTGGGATAATTTTCTTCTTTAATTGAAGATAAGTTTTCTTTTCAAAAGGCTAAAATTCAATGGCTTCAGAAAGGATATGCAAATTCAAAATTTTCCACCACATTCTTAGTAACAGAAGATAAAAAATAATAGGATGAAATTTTCCACCACATTCTTGAGAAACATGATGACAACATTATTTAAGTGATGTGGTTGATGAGATTGTACATTTCTTCAGAGACTTGTACACGGCCCTAGGGAAGAATACATGGGGTATTGAAGGTATTGATTGGAGACCTATTTCCTTTGATGATGACAACGTTCTTGAGCGTCCTTTTGAGGAGGAAGAAGTAGAAAGGGCAGTATTTAGTTGTGAAGGTAGCAAGGCCCAGTGTCCAGATGGTTTCACCATGCTTTTTTTTATCAAAAACCTTGGAGTACTCTTAAGGGCGGCATTATGAAGGTGATGGAGGATTTTTATGAACATGGCATCATCAACAAAAACATAAATGAGACTTATATTTGTCTTATCCCAAAGAAGATAAATTCTGCAAAAGTTTCTGATTATCACCCCATTAGCTTGGTTACGAGTCTCTACAAAATAATTGCCAAGGTGTTGGCTAATAGGCTTCGTAGTGTTCTTCATACTACTATTGGTGTCTCTTAGTCAGTGTTTGTCCGTGATAAACAGATTTTGGATGCGGTTCTTATTGCCAATGAGGCGATGGAAGATTATTGTTGCTTGAAGAAACCAAGAGTGGTGTTCAAAGCTGATTTTGCCAAGGCTTATGACACGGTGGATTGGGATTTTCTTGACCATGTTATGCTCAACAAAGGCATCATGGATTTATGGCTGCATCAGTTCGGTGACCTATTCAATTATCATTAATGGAAGGCCTAGGGATAAATTTGCTGCCAGTAGAGATCTTCGCCAAGGTGACCTTTTATCCCCGTTCCTTTTCACTTTATTTCTAGATGTCTTGGGAAGCCTAACACAATGCGATATTATTCGAGGTTTTTCAATTGGTAAGAATAGGGTGGAGGTATCTCATCTTCAGTATGCAGATGATACCCTCTTCCTTCTTCACAGGGATGATTTGAGTGTTATGCATATGATGGAGATTCTTCATTGCTTTTGCCAGATCTCTGGCCCGAAAATTAACCTAGCCAAAAGTCAACTTGTGGATGCTTAACATGGATTCCATTGTTATTGAGAGCATTGCTACTAAGATTAGATGTGACGTTGGTAATTAGCCATTTTTCTATCTTAGGCTTCCTTTGGGAGACAATCCCTTAAAAGAGAATTTCAAGGACCTAGTGGTGTTTAAGGTGGAAAAAAGAAATAGTAGTTGGAAGAGGGTTTTCTGTCTAGAGGGGGAAGACTTGTACTAATTAAATCGGTCCTCATGGCGATGCCAAATTACTTCATGTCTCTCTTCAAAATTCCAACAATGGTGTAATCCAAACTTGAGAAGGTGATATACCCTTTTTTTTTGGAAGGGGGCGGATGGAGGAAAGAGTTTTCATTAAGTTAGTTGGAAAAGAGTGCAAAATTCACAGTTGCTTGGCGGCTTTGGCATCGGTAACATAAAAATAAGGAATAAGGTTTTAGGAGCAAAGTGGTTATGGCAGTTCATGAAAGAGAATGATGCATTATGGGTTCATGTCATTAGAAGCAAATATATGGGCAGTCTTCTTTTGGAAGGGAATCCGACATTGGATCTCATGCTACTCATAGAAGCCAATAGAAATACATTTCTAGCCTCTACCCAACCTTTCTCCTACATATCACCCCCAAAGTTGGGAATGGTTACTGCATTTGATTTTGGAGGACATTTCGTGTGGTGATATCCCTTTCGACCACTCTTTTCCTCATTTGTGCCGCCTTTCTAATAGCCCCAATGCCCCCATTTGTCATTTTCTTAGCCATCCTCCATTAAATTCCCTTGACACCCATCGTGGGACTTGCACTTCCCAAGAAATTTAACACTTAGGGAGGAGGATGAAATCTGCTCCCTTTTATCAAGACTTGATCCTATTAGATTATCTCATCCTTGAATGATAATTTTTTTTTGTCTTTTGATTGTTCAAGCTCCTATTTTTGTAGTTCCTTCTTTGACTTCCTTACATATTCTTCTATCCCCCCAAATCCAACTCACTTTCAAAACATTTGGAAAGCTCCAATTCCAAATAGGATTAGAGTGTTTGGTTGGTGCCCTAAAAAGAATATGCACCAAAGATTTTTTTTCAAAAGCTTTTGCCATATTCTGTTTATCACCCCAATGCTACGCGTCACGACGCCCCTGACGTAGGCTGACGCCATGACCGGCACAGTGTACTATACACTGTACATACTCATATACAATATATAATACACTGTCAGCCTTTACGTAGTCTCACAATAATTCCCAAAATTTACAGCAATTTTCTTTTCTAATATACCACAAATCAACTCCAACATAGATCTCTATAATCATTCCATTCATTCACACATCACATTTTCATTTCATCATCCAATATATTAAGCTATCTATGCCCACACATCCCATCTAGATGATAATACACATATATATAATGTGTGATAAGTATACATATCAAAATAACAAAAATATAATCTATGTCCTCCAAGCATACATACACATACCAGACGAAGGCTCACGTGATTATCACTCACGGATTTTTCCTTTTCCCTTCGACTCAATACTTGAAATATTGGAGGAAATGGGGTGAGCAAACAACAGCTCGGTGAATATAGTTCTTGAGATGACAATTATATACATTTAGAGAAATATGACATTTAAAATCATTTCAAACACTTATTCAACACATGCATCATTCAACGAATATATTGTACACGTCAACAACATAAATTTCATGAGTTTTCAATAACAAAATGCACAATCTCCCTCCTCCGCAAGGCAAGAGAGCGGGTCTAACCCTTGTATGGCCGTTACAAGGTAGCCACAACCTCTCATTACCCAAGTCACAGTCATTTCAAGGGTCGCAACCCTTGTTAGGACAGACCTACTGACAATGAGGACTCGCAAAACCTCATCTGGGTCTAATTCCTAACGAAATGACAATGAGGAATCGTAAAACCTCATCATTAAAAACTCAAATTGCTAAAATCAGTTTGCATGATCCATAAAAACTCAATGCATTATATATAAATATAACATGCATACCATCAAACATTTTATATGCATACAATGTCATACAAGAACCAAATCAAGGAAACTATACTCACAGTACAACACGTTCCACTTAAACTCAATCATCGTCGCTTTCGAGTCCAGCTCCAAGTTAAATCCAACTAATTTAACCTGTCACAATCACTCCATAATTCAATTTCATGTCTTCATATTTATATTTTTCAACTCACTTCAAATCACGAATAATAAATCCATTTAGGACTCATAAGCAGTTAAAGAAACTACTATCTTGTTTCTGTGGTCAATCTAGATATTTTCACAAGAAAGAACAGTGAAAATAGAGTTTCATTGGCTTCACGTCACTGTTCATATATCACTGTTCCTAGTACTATTTACATCATTGTTCACTATTCACATTACTGTCACTGTTCACTATCACTGTTCACTGTTAACTATTAACTATTCACTACTATTCATCCGAAACATGTACATTGTATTAAAATTGTTCAACGGTCTCCAAAACTCATGAAATGGAATCTAACCACATATTAGGGGTCCTTACCGTCTAAGGAGTGTTTTTCTACCTTTCTAGCTGATTTTCATTTACATTGGGTCAAAATCCCAATTTCTGAAAACGCCGTAAAACGGCTCCCATAGCTAAAATTAGTCCGCTAGAAAGTTTACATCTAGCTTAGATAGTAATTTTAGGAAGAAATAGCGTGTAAATCACTTACCGGGGGTCCGAATTTGACGTGAATCCCGCGTTTCCCCTTTTTCTTCTTCTCCTTTTCTCTCTCTTCGTTCTGCAACTCATGCGTTTATTTTGATTTTTTTTTGTCATTTTTTTTATTTTTATTATTATTACATATAAGTACTGTTCATGATACTATTCTGTGAATAGTACCCGCTTATGAACAATATTTTATTTTATTTTATTTTATCTTCTTATGTGTACTATTCACGGTACTGTTCGGTGAACAATACCCGCAAATGAACAGTAAATATTTTTGTTCCTCTTCTTCTTCTATACACTCAATCCACATAATTGAACTCTAATTTTTAACTTGTAAACACTCATATAAGATGATCTCATATGTATCATCTTCATTTAATACATTTCTTTACTAATCATACACAGGTATATTTAGCTCCTACGTATAAAATACGTGTATTCTACATCTCGATATACATGTACGTCAACGTATGCATTTAATTAAATTTACGGGGTGTTACACTACGTGCTTTGTTACCAGGGACAGGAGACGGTGGACCAACTATTTTTTAGCTATCCATTCTCTTTGTAGGTGTGGCGCGAATGAGGGAGGTTGTTGTTAGAGAAGTTTGCTTCTCCTCTCTCATGCGAGAACTGTTTTTTTATTCAATTATGTTGACAAGATTAATAGAATATGTAAAGAAATTGGGAACATTGTGTCCATTGCTGGTATATGGTCCATCAGGAAAGAGAGAAACAACATAATTTTTAACAATGTTTCCAAAGGTGCTGATCAGGTTGCATATTTTTCTAAGGTGGCTGTTGCTACTTGGATCAGCTCATCAAAGTTAAGATGTTGGCCTTAGTGTAACTTTGTTGATGATCTGGTATGTTGGTGTGGGACTTTGCTTTTTGGTTTGAATTTGTAGTGTTGGTCTGTTAGTTGCAGTTGTTGTTGCTTTGTGAGCATTCCTTATGCTCATACTGTCTATAATGTTTACTTATTAATATATATTTCATTGTCTCTTCTCAAAATAAAAAAATAAAAAATTATCAGATGTCTACAAATAGACCAAAGAAACCTATGTTCACATTATTTTTAAAAAAATTGGTAAATGACAATGTTTTATCTCCTAGAGTAATTTGACTATGTTCAAATTCAGGACTCTTCTTAAGGGGCATTACATCCATCCTATTCTCTTCTTAATTAATATGAGTAATGCTACAATGACATCTACTATGTACATCCAAAGTGTACATCACCCACATACACCATTCAATTGCCTCGGTTGGTACATCATTGCCTCGGTTGGTACATGATTCGAGGCAATTCAATGGTGTTTAATGGTGATGTACACTTTGAACGTGTAACACCTCGTAATTTTAATTAAATACATACATTGAATTATGCGTATATCAAGATGTATAATATACATATTTTATACGTAGGAGCCAAATATACGCGTGTATGATTAGTAAATAAATAAAATTATAAAATGAAGATGATACATATGGGATCATCTAATATGGGTGGTTACAATTAAAAAAAATGGAGTTGAATTAAATTGAGTAATTTATGGTGTTGGTTAATTAAATTTGTGGATTGGAGTATGATTATTAATGAATTATAGAAATGAGATGAGTTGAATTTCATGAAATTTGATGGGGTGAGTTGGTTAACTATTGAGCATGAGGTGCATGGAATCATGTTTATATAAAATTATCATCTCATTTCTAATATATCTCTCTCATTTCTAATCTCTCACCCGTTTAAAAAAAAAGAAAAGAAAAGAAAAGAAAAGAAGAATTGAGAAAGACGTTGCAGAGAGAAGGAACGAAAGAAAGAACGAAGGAGAAGAAGAACGGAACGAAAAAACGCAGGATTCGCGCGAAATCGGGATTCGCGGTAAGTGATTTTCACTCTATTTTTTCGTGAACTTGATATCTAAGCTAGATGTAACCTTTCTTTTGGAGTAATTTTTGCTGTGGGAGCAGTTTTACGACGTTTTCAAAAATTGGAGTTTTGACCTAACGTGAATGAAAATTCGCTAGGAAGGTTGGAAAACGCTTCCTAGGCTGTAAGAACCTTAAATATATGGTTAGATTGAATTTATGGGTTCATTTGGAATTTTTATAGCCGTTGGAAGTTTGTTGAAATTTAGAATTTCGATTAGAGACCATTTAAATAATTTAAAACCCAATGAAACTCTAGTTTAAGGCTATAGAATTATAGAATGAACTATTGCGAGTCCATCGATGCTAAGCTCATGATTTTTGGAGACCGTTTGACAATTTTAGTAAAAATTTACATGTTGTCAATGAATAGAGGCGATGTGAACAGTGACATAAATAGTATTATGATCATATCCAGTGAATAAAATAGAATTAGAATCCAATGAAACTCCGGTTTGAGATCATAGAATCGTAGAGAATTGAATTTTGGACGTTTCGATGCTAAGATTGTGATTTTTGGATATGATTTGATATTTTTAGTAACTAAATATATGATTTTGGTAAGTAAAATTCACTGTCGTGACCTTCGCGAACGTGTAAAACCTCAATAAAATACCTATTGAAGGTAGTAGAATGATAGAATGACTGATTTTATACGTGTCGATGTGGACAGAATAATTGTAGGAATGTTATAGATTTTTAATAAAATTGATATATGTTACAGTAGAAAAATAAACTGAGAATTAGTGAAAATATGAATTGGAATTCTATTTTCACTATTTTTTCTTATGGAAATATCTAGATTGACCACAGAAACGAGATAGTAGTTCCTTCAATTGTTTATGAGTCTTAAAGTGAGTTAGAATCTAAATTCACATAATGGGTATAGGATTATTCAGGTTGATCTTTATTCTTAATGATTTGAAGTGAGTTGAGAAATTGAAGATGTAAATAGATATGAATAAATGAAATTGAATTATGGAGTGGTTGTGACAGGTTGAGTTAGTTGGATATAAATTGGAGCTAGACTCGAAACCGACGGTGATTGTGTTTAAATTGGAAAAGTCCTGTACTGTGAGTATATTTTCTTGATTTTGGTTCTTGTATGACATTTTATTTATATGAAATGTTTAATTGTAAACATGTTATATACGTACATGCATTGTATTTTATTGATCATTCAAAATGATTTTGGCATTTAGAGTATGCGAGACATGCGAAGGCAGATCGCATATGTTGTCATTTCGTTAGGAATTAGACTCGGATGAGTATTATGCGTAATGTAATACCCCGTAATTTTAATTAAATACATACATTGAAGTACGCGTATATCGAGATGTATAATACACGTATTTTATACGTATGCGCTAAATATACGCGTGTATGATTAGTAAATAAATAAAATTATGAGATGGAGTTGAATTACATTGATTAATTTATGGGGTTGGTTAATTAAAAATGTGGATTTGATTATGATTGAATGAATTTAATGAAATTTGATAGAGGAGTTAGTTAATAAAGAGAGTCACGGTGCATGGAATCATTTGTATATATAAATCTAAATAAATAATAATAATAATAAAAAAATAAAAAAATAAAAAAATAAAGAAAAAAATCTATCTAGTTGCATCCAACGTGGGATGCAACTAGAATAAAAAAAAAACTAATAAATAAAAATAAAACAAATGAAATAGAAAGGAAGAAGAAGAAGACGTTGCAGAAGAAGTTGCAGACGGAAGGAGAGAAACAGAGAGAAGAAGGAGAAGAAGGAGAAGAAGAAAAAGAGAAAACGCGAGATTCGCGCCAAATTCGACATGCCGGTAAGCTATTTTTGCTATTTTTCGTAGTAAAATTACTATCTAAGCTAGATGTAACATTTCTAACGGAGTAATTTTTGTCGTGGGAGCCGTTTTACGGCATTTTCAAGAATTGGGGTTTTGGACCCAACGCGAATGAAACTCCGCTAGAATGGTAGAAAATGCTCCCTGGACTGTTAGAAACCCGAATATGTGGTTAGATTCAATTTTATGATTTTTGGAGCCGTTGGACAATTTTAATACAATTTACATCTTTCGGATGAATAGTAAAAATAAATGATAAATAGTGAATAGTAAATGTGAATAGTAAAAGTGAATAGTGAATAGTAAAAGTGAATAGTAAAAGTGAATAGTAATAGTGAATACTAATAGTGAATAGTAAAAAGTGAATAGTAAAAAATGAATAGTCCTGTGAACAGTGAGTTGATATTTTAGTAGCTACCGAAATGGTAAATGATGATTCTCATGATAATCTATGGTCATTTCAGTGTTTAAATTGAGAGCTTAAGGGCATGGATAAACGCTCTTGAGGAAGCCCTATTGTTGCTCGATTTTAGCAGTTGAATTAGAAAACCCGTGTAACCACTGTGAGTATAGTTTTCTTGATTTGGTTCTTCTTTGGCATTGTACGCATATAAACTGTTTGATTGTACGCATGTAATATTATCTATAAGGCATTGAGTTTTATGGATCATGTAAACTGATTTTAGCATTGGAGTTTGTAATGATGAGGTTTTGCGATTCCTCATTGTCATTTCGTTAGGTCTGTCCTAACAAGGGTTGCGATCCTTGAAATGACTGTTAATTGGGTAATGAGATGTTGTGGCTACCTTGTAACGGCCATACAACGGTTAGACCCGCTCTCGTGCCTTGCGGAGGAGGGAGATTGTGCATGGTGTTATTGAATTGGGTCATGAGAAGTTGTGTCTACCTTGTACGACCATACAAGGGTTAGACCCGCTCTCTTGCCTTGCGGAGGAGGGGGATTGTGCATTATGTTATTGAAAATCATGAAATTTATGATGTTGACATGTACAATATATTCATTGAATGATGCATGTGTTGAATAAGTGTTTGAAATAATTTTAAATGTCATATTTCTCTAAATGTATATAATTGCCATCTCAAGAACTATAATCACTGAGTTGTTGTTTGCTCACCCCATTTCCTCCAACATTTCAGGTATTGAGTCGAAGGGAAAAGGAAAAATCCGTGAGTGATAATCACGTGAACCTTCGTCTGGTACGTGCACGTATACATGGAGGAAATATTATTATTTTGATATGTATAATTATCACACAATATATATATATGTAATATCACCTAGATGGGTTGTGTGGTAATACTATCTGATGAAATGAGATGATCATAGATATTTATCAGATGAGACTTTAATTTGTGAAATGAATGAAATGATGATAGAGATCTACATTGAATTTGATTTGTTGTATAAAAAAAAAAAAAAAATTCTGTAAGTTTGGGATAAATTGTGAGAGTACGTGAAGGCTTACAGTGTATTGTATACTGTATACGGGTATGTACAGTGTATAGTACATTGTGCCGGTCATGACGTCAGCCTACGTCAGGGGCGTCGTGACACGTAACCTCATTGTCAGTAGACCTATCCTAACAAGGATTGGAGATGCTTGAAATGACTGTGAATTGGGTAATGAGAGGGTGTGGCTACCTTGTAACGGCCATACAAGGGTTAGACCCGCTCTCTTGCCTTGAAGGAGGGAGATTGTGGATTTCGTGAAAAAAAGAATGCATTGTTTTCTTGAAAACCCATGAAAATTATGTTGTTGACATGTATAATATATTCGTTGAATGATGCATGTGTTTAATACTTGTTTGGAATGATTTTAAATGTCATATTTTCCTAAATGTATATAATTGTCATATCAAGAAATATATTCACTGAGCTGGTGGTTGCTCACTCCATTTCCTTCAATATTTCAGGTACAGAGTTAAAAGGAAAAACACGAGAGTAGATACGT
Source organism: Paratinospora sagittata (assembly GCA_035771175.1). Classification (NCBI taxonomy): domain Eukaryota; kingdom Viridiplantae; phylum Streptophyta; class Magnoliopsida; order Ranunculales; family Menispermaceae; genus Paratinospora; species Paratinospora sagittata. The sequence goes on from CM069592.1 coordinate 28,774,473, forward strand.
GAGTTAGAGTTTATTTTGTTAATGTACGTGTATGCGAAGGAAATAGATTATATTTTCTTTAGTTTCAAATGAATATATATATATCACATCCTACACACACACACACACCCAAAATGTTAAATCAAAATCCATGTACAACCCATCTATGTGATAATATATATATATATATATATATATATATATATATATATATATATTCATTTGAACCAGTGATAGCTCCCGATTTGGGTGCGAATGGTGTGAGTACTTCTGTAAAAACATATATAGTTGAGACTGAAGTCAAAATAAAATAAATAGAAGGTCTCAATGATAAGCCAGATGAAATGAAAAGATATGTGAAAGTTATGGAAAACTTTCAGGAGAAGAGACTCTCCTATCTTAACCGACAGTCTGATATTAGACGTAGTAAAAAATTTGCTACTCTAAGTGGAGACCATCTTAGAGAATGATTAAGTCTCTGAAAATGATAACACAAGTTAGCTAGGTTTAAGCTAATTGATGATAAGAGATATTAGAAAATTGGGTTAAGGACTCCTCAGATGATTAAGGCATGAGATTAATTAAAGAAGCTATTTTATGACGGCTTCTATCATCATGCTGAAATTGATTTAAGGCATGAAAAAGTTTATCTTGTTACAATGTAGTGACATGCCTAACCATAAATACAAACATGACTTCAATAGATTGGTATAGTTTATTTTTGAAATGATCACTATGGATACTCTGAGAATGATAAGGATCTAGAATAAATTTTCGGATCATATCCAAAAATGTTCGCACTCTGGTTCTTCTATTTGTTTTGTATTTTTACAAGTCTCTTGGCTGCCAGAGCGGGGTGTGACATCATATATTTTGATGATATCCTTATTACTAGGAGTGATTATTAGTTGATCAAAAGGTTTATCTCTAAGCTGAATTCTATATATGTTCCCAAGGATCTGGGTGGTGTGTATTACTTCTTAGCAGTAGAAGTGTTTTGTGATCGTCGATCTGGCGTTTACCTGTCACAGTACAAATATATGTGATTTACTAGTTAAAACAAAGATGAAAGGTGCAAAACCAATTCATCTCCTGCTTGCTCATCTACCAAGTTATCGTTAGCAAATGAGGAACCATTCTCTAATATGTGGTTGTGCCGCAACACTGTTGGCTCCCACCAATACTTGTTTATCACTAGACCTGACATCGCCTTTATAGTTAACAAATTGTGCCAGTTCCTACATGCTCTGACAACGACTCACAAGCGTATAAGTGCCTACTCCGCTATCTTAAAGGGACACTATGTAAAGCCCCGTATTTACGAGTTAAACTCGTACTTTGACTTATATGTATTGTCAGGCATATTTGTATGCATATACGTATGTGTATGGCCTTAGAATACGGTTAATGTTTGTATATTAGCGTGGTATTTGTACCTGGACCCTACACATGGTATGAAAACCCAACACTTAGTGAAATTGTCACTGGAGCATTGAGAAACACGTATCTTAAAAGGAAACACATTTCTGCAGTGAAAACCCGAGACCAAAGTTTTCTAAAAATCCTCAAAGAAACGTGTTTCTTAAAGAGAAATGTGTTTCTATAATGAAAACCCGAGAGCATGGCTTTTTAGAAAATTCTCAAAGAAACGCGTTTTTCACAAAACTTTCAGAGAAAATTCGTTTTCTAGGCAGCAAGGAAACGCGTTCCCTTGGGGAGAAACGTGTTTCTCTGTTGGCCTGACAGTTTTTAAAACTGGTTGGTGTAGCGGTTGTGCAAGATCAAAAGAGTTTTTCTCGACTTTTCTAGGCCATTTTCACTTGCAAGAACTGGAGAAAAACCAGAGGAAGGAAAGGGAAGAAGAGGAAAGAGCTTGGGTGGCCAAATCTAAGGTAAAAATTGGTGATTTTTAGTTAAAATTTCTAGATTCTTGCTCCGCTTTTCAAGTTGTTTAACATATGTGAGAATTGGGTGATTTCCATGGTTAGATTGGAAGTTTGAAAAATTGGGTTTGAGCTGGAAATTGTGTGAATTGCTGGGTGAAATCATAAGTAATGATTCCTTGCAAATTTTTGGTTTAATTGATTGTAAAATTGTTGATTTTCCATGGTTGAAAACCCAACTATGATGAACCAACCGAGGGTTTGGAGTTGTGTTTAAATGGTGTATTGATCTGTTTTAATGTCAATTGATGATTGTATATTGACTGAAAATAGTCTGGCAATGGAAATTGCAGAGATCTGTGGATGGAATTGATGATTTGGTAATTGGACAACAAGTACAATTGAGGTGCTTACGCTGTAAAATGTGTGCAATTAAACTAGATAAGCAATTTGAGCTGTAAAGTGTATTGGACGTAGACAAGTTGTTGTACATTGTGAGAAATTCTATCTATGGTCTTATGTGTGGAATTGTACTAATACAATTCTATTTTTATGAAATGTGAGCATGGCATGAATAATTGCATTGTGTATTGAATGCATGAAAACGTGTTTTTGAATATAAAAAATGCCTAGGCTTATTAAAGTAAGAAAGGTATGTGATCAATTCCATTGGGGTAGGTCTCTGGGTTCGTGGACTCGCATGAGTATAGAGTAAATACTCATAGCATTGGTGCAGTTCCTAGAAATGGATGACGCCCTGGAATGATCGGAGTAGATGGTCAGATGAGGCAGATATTTCCTTGAATATGCATAATGAGGAAAGATGCACTCATGTACCTGATAGTGAGGAGTTGTTTATTTACTTTATGCATTGTATAATATATATAGAGTTGCACGAATATTATCTTAATCATGTATTGATATTTACATGCTTGCATATCGGGTTTACGTTGATTTAAATGTCATGTTTTATTATGAATGCATATGTACTGCCACTGGTAGATTACTCGTTAAGCTTGTTGTAGTTCACATGTAATACTCCAAAATTTTCATGAACTTATAATACACATAACCAATAAATAAATAAGTAAATATCAATATTTTCATGACCATTATTATCTAAATGTCACAAAATCAGAAGATTAGTATAATATAAACTTGAGTTTGAGCCCATGAGCATGCTCAAGTCCAAAGGACAAACCCAACATAAATTCTAAGAAGTATAGTTGTTTTGATCCCATGACCAAGCCCAATATTTAAAAGATTTCAAGCCCAAGTCAAAGCCCAACACTGTATTTGAATTATTGGTGGAAAAGTAGTCAAAAAGTAGGTTACATGATTTTTTGTGAATTTTAAATTGTGTGGTTGTGATTTGTTGCAAACTAGTATAAATATGTGTGCTTGACATTCATTCCAAACCATCCAAATGTGAGTGAAAACTCAAGTGTAGAGAGTTCAAGTGAGAGCTAGAAGTGTTATAGCAAATATTGCTAGAGTTATAATAGTTTGTATTATAAAAGCTACTAGTAATTAAGTGATACGTAGTATGCTTTGTACTTGCCCTTTTGTGGATGTTGTACATAAAAAATGATCACCATTTACAATTACTTTTATTGAGTGATATATTAGTAAGGTGTGATCTCTATCCCAAATTTTTCCAAACACCCAATCCAAGTCAACACTTCTAGGGTGGAGATTTATACGTGCTGAAGAACCCGAATGACAGATTACACATGTTCAAGTGAGTGTGATCCTTGACTTTTTCCTTTATTCTTATTTATTTCTAGCATGTTATGTCTTATCTAGTTAGATGGGTGTGTGAATTACCTTCTTAAATTATTTACATATTAGTCATTATTGTAATACATGTAGTATGTCTTTTCATAAAGTTGTTATGCACTTTTCATTATATCTGATATTCATTTACACCATACCATTTATGTTTATACCTTGGTATATGAAATCCATGTGTCATACCATTACTCTGTTAAATTAGTAATTGATTTAATTAGCCGACATAGTCTTGTCCCAAGTACATTTGAATAGTAAACGGGAGACAGCTTGTTGCTCTAGAAGAGTGGTATTTAAGCAAGACCATTGTGACTCCACCACTCAACCTGAAAACTAGTCTGGTTGATTTTATTGATAACTATTCTTTTGGTAGAGCCTTGAGATACGATATTATTCACGTATATAGTACTATGCACATATACGGTACTATCCACATATATGAAATGATTATTGTTGAATTATGACATGATATAAATTGTTGGGTGTTGTTTATTAATAGTTTTATAATGGCATGATATGTTAATACATTACATTTATAATGCTAGTATGTTAGTCATATTATTTGCCTCACTAAAGACACTAAAAAGATAACAATACATTGAAAAGTGTCTTGGTCTAGCTTGGGGTGTTTCGAAAGGCCAAGGTTATGTGTCACAATGGCCGATGAGTTTCGAACTCCATTCGAGAGCAATTCTGAGGGAAAAGTGATTCTGTCTAGGTGGTCCACAACCCAAATGGATGGTTAGCTACGACACTTAAAACAAATTAATGTTTCAACGTAATGTATGCACTTGTTTAAATATCTAATTGAATTTAATGTATTATACTATTAATAAATAAGAGTTCAGGAATATTGTTTAAGGTGATCCACTGGGCATTCGCTCACCTTTTTTTTCTTCAGGAATTAATAATGCATTATGAATCGGATTCCATCTGAGGAGTTGATAGTGATAGAACCAGACAATGGAGTAGATTCAAATAATGTCTTAGTAATATGTTTGACTATTGAATTAGTTGTTATAGAGGTCAAACCTTTATTTGGTGATAATGATTATTGGTCATTTGAATAAGTCATTGTAATAGAAAACTTATTATATTTATCCAATAAATTGTGAATTGTAGTCTTGTGATGCTAGGATTTAGAATACCAGTATATTTGGTATTTTAGGATGATTTAATCTCATGACTATGATATGACCAAAGTAAATATTGAAACATCTAGTCTCAGGTGATTTGAAATTGCATACACAATAAGACTAGGGTTAAACAATGTCCTTAGACATATATTTTTATTCCCATATTAATTATAAGGGCATTGGAAGGAAATGATAGACACTCACATCCTGGCTAGGCTACTCAGGTCAGTCGCTCTCCATTATAGCGCACGTGACCAGGTTGGAAAATTTGGGGTGTGACATCACCCCCCTTCTTTTATTACAGGTGATGACTACAAAGGCAAGAGCAAAGCTACAAATGGTTGATCTGTACTTGCTGCTTGTTTTTTATGTACGTATGAACAGGGAGTTTAGTTCATGTTTCAATACTTTGTATATATGTATATAACACTACTTATGATATGTATAAAAGTAGTCGGTGACATATGGGTTATGATATGTATAAAAGTAGTCGGTGACATATGGGTTTGGAAATATGTGAACGATATGACACATATGGATGTGATAATGGATATGTATATGGGATAGTAGTGTACATATGAACATGATACGATGAGATGTTATATCTGTATATGATTTTGATATACAAGTAGATATGAGATATGATGTTTCTAAGGATGGTTTAGAAATTGATTTAATGTTTTGTGGATTATCAAGTTTATGTGGAACCTCGTATTTATAGGGAGGTACTACCAAATTTTTTTAGGTATTTTTATGTATTTTGTTAAGAAAGAAGGTTGACAGAGTATCATATACGTCTATATATGGCGTATATGATATTCTGTGTAAGTCTTGATGTCGCCCTACAGAGGGGGTCGCGACACGCTATCTGATGGCTTGATATTCATTTATAGTTCCCATTTTACTCTTGAAGCATTTTCAAATGCTGACTGGGCCAGTTGTGTGGATGACAAGCATTCCACAGGAGGTTACGTTGTGCTTCTGGGTTCAAGTCTCATTTCGTGGTTCTCCAAAATGTAACATGACGTTGCTCAATCAAGCACAAAGAACGAGTATCAGTCGCTAGCTAATACTGTTGTCGAGTTGTCTTGGATTCACAACTTTCTTTTTGAAATTTCTCTTTCCATTCAAGGTATTCCTATTATATGGTGTGATAGTGTCAGTGTGACAACTCTTGCTGCAAAGCCCGTTCATCATGCTCTCACTAAGCACATCGAGATTGATACTCATTACGTTCAAGACAAAGTAATTCGTTGAGAGTTAGAAATTTGTTATGTACCATCAGTTGATCAGTGTGCTGACATATTCACTAAGGCTTTGTCTACACCAGCTCTAACATCTTAAGGCCAAGCTCAAAGTGTCTTCTCCTTTTATCTTGAGGGGGGATGATAGTGAAGATGCTAATCAAGCTAACAAGTCTCGGTTAATGGAAGGACAATAGTGTTAGTTAGTTTAAGCAGTTAAGGTTGTTGAAAAGTTAGTTAGTTACGAAGTTAGTTGTTACAGTTTGTTATATAGACAATTATATTAGTTAGTTGTTGACCAATAAAGTTGTAACAGCTGTACAAAATCTATTAAGTTTGTTAGGTGTAACAGAGTTGTAACACACTATAAAAACATTGTATTCTTCACAAAGAGAAGTACCTTAGATTATTTGTTCTTGAATGTTTCTAGTTTCACTCGCCCAACTTCATTAGCTTTTCTTCTTTTTCTTCTTCTTGTCTTTTCTCCTGCAACTACATTTTCACATTCCAAGACAAATTATTTGGAGAAATCTAGCACAACAAAGAGCGGGGCGGAACTCATAACCGTGTTCTACTTTTGCCTCTTGATTCTAATGGAAGTTGTCTTCCTTAAGTAAGGTAGTGAGTGGAAAATTGATTTTTTTCATTATCTTTAATAACCACCTGTAATATATAACTAGTGAGGTCTAGAAACTCGCGCAAGGATTTGGGTCAAGTAGGCCTACTTGACCCACTGCCTACTTGACCCACTTAATGACATATTTATTTACAGTAAAAGTTGGGCTGACCACTTAACCCATCTTAAGCTTACTTTTGAAGTGTCGCAGCATAATCAATTATATATGTGATATTATAGGGAAGTATTAATAATATCAATAGTCATCCAAAATTGTGTTATTAGCCGTCTGAGAGAGATCTTTTCTAAAGTGTGTTTAGAGTAAAAATATTTTTAAAGATATTTGGTAACATTTATTTTTTATAAATCACGATAACAAAGAAATAATTTTTACTTTAAAAAAAATAAAGTTAAAAGGGACCGGCTTTTTTAATAACGCTTTTAGTACTACTTCTTGAAAATATATTTTTGAGAAAATTTCCCTAACAGGGCCTTACAAGGAAGGATATGTTACAAGGAAGAAAAATGTTCTTAATGCTGTCCTGTGTATACAGCATGTTATGACTAATGAACCCCACTCAAACCCGGGTTTGGTTTATATGCGGTAACAAGAAAATCGGTACCCAATCACGTGATGTCACGTGTACAGCCTTTAATCACTTTTTAAAAAACTTTGTCGTCATTGTCGTCGTGGTTGTGGTTGTCGTCATCGTCACGTGCAAATGCAAAAACAAAATGCAAATGTAAATCAGCTTTTTCACCCAAAAAAAATACACAAAGAAAAAACGAGAGGATGTATTCAGTGCATTAGAGGAGTCCATTCTAGGATTTAGAGAATGGGCAATTGATACGAACCCATTTACCCGAATCTAAAAATACAAAATTAATAAGAAAAGTCAAAAATAATTGACTCAATTGAGATAATCAAGACCTTTAAATAATTTATTTAAGGTAATTAAAACTTTGATGAAAACATAATCTTATGAATAATTTTCTCATATATTTTCATTAATTATTTATTTGAATCTCAAAATGAGCAGGCCGTAAGAAAAAGACGACTCAGCTAGATTCATCCTCATCTGCTAGCTCATTTTCACATGTTGTGGTCCCCACTCATGTCCCCCACTCACCACAAGAGTACAATATAAAAAGTTACCGCACAATTAAATCTTAAAAATTAGCATACATAACTATTTGTATTTTATTTAATTAAATAAAAATAACATAAAAAATATAGAAAACATAATTTAAAAAAATGTGATGGTAATAATAAAATATAAAACCTTACCTCCACAATATAAAGATTATTTCTAAATTTGTGATCTGTCTCAGCTTAATATAACAATTTTAACTATGTTTGTTAGTAGTACTGTTCAGTAAAAAAATTATGAGAATATTTTATCATTATTTATTTATTCAAGATTTATATATTTATTAGTATATACCCTAATCTTGCTTTTAATTCTCTTTAAGAAAACTAATAAACAAATAAAAACAGAATGTGTTATGTGAAAAGAAAGTTGGAAGATATTCCCATTCATAATTCTTATTCTTATTCTAATCCAGAATATAATTGTGAAAAACCGGAATAGCATGTGAGCCGAGCCGTTGGAGACAATAAAGGGACAAAGGGACAGGCATTTCCATCAACACAAACAGCCACCAACCTCGTCATTTTCCTCTCTTTCCAACGGTGCATTCAACGTTCTTATGTGATTGGGACATCTTTCTATTAATTGTAACACATAAGCTTTTTGTTCAGCACGACTTTTTTTTTTTGATATTTTTAATTAGGCTTTAGATAATAATTTTTTAATTAATTTTTTTTTTAAATTGACAAACAAATATGTATTTAAAACTAAAAGCACTTTCCAAAATTAATTACCAAACAATTATCATCAATTTTTTAATAAGTATTTTTTTTTTAAATAATATAAGTTAAAATAAGAAATACTAATCTAATTACCAAAAAAAAATATAACTATACATGGACAACCAACTAACTAGCTTAAATCAAAGCCGAAGGAAGGAAGCACAGCGTGGAGAACCCGTCGTTTCAAAAACACTGTACCATGTGGGCCCGAGGAATGCTGACCGTTGCTTTTACATTTCGGAATTCAGATATCTCTATGTGTGGGCCCACTGCCGTTGGTGGAATATTCTCGACTTTTTGGACGAATGTTGATTATTCAAAGTGGTCTCATTGTGGTTCCACGTGTGCGGCGCACCGACTCCTAAAAGTATTCTACTTTTTCACTTCAAGCCATCTGAGTGCATGACATCTGTCGTAATAGTTTTTTTTCTTTTTTCTTTTTTTTTAAATAAAATCTTTTGACGCAGGATGGTGGAAGACTTTGCCACTTGTAACGTACTGTTAGAAAAGGCTTGGGTTTTGATACGCGTGCCGGTGGGTTTCTTAGACTTGGTAGACATATATATATATATATATATATATATATATATATATATATATATATATATATATATATATGTGGTCACGTGTGTTACACGTGAAAGATAATTTTTTTTTTTTTTTTTGACAAAGGGATGGAGGGGGCTAGAATTTTGATTATCCAACTTAATGGTTGAAGAGTGAGCATTTTATGAAGTGAGTTATGCATCTGTATTTCACATGAATAAGAATTGAAAATAATAAAAGAATAATTTTTTTAAATAAGTAATTAAAAAATAATAAAAAAGACCAGAAAATAACAAAAAAAATTAACTTTTAAAATTAGTTTTTTATTTATTGATATTATAAAAGAAATTTTTCAACGTCTTATTACTAAATTACTATATATATATATATATATATTTGACAATTTTATAATAAAAAGTTATAAATAATTTAAAATTTTATGATAAAAATAGCATATTATAAGTTAAAGAGTTTTAACTTTATAAATAATAAAGATATATTATATATATTATCTAAAAATTATAATAATATAATTACATAAGTAATTGCTATTTTATAACTAAACTATTATTTCTCTTCTTTGTATCAGCAACAAAAGAAAAGTAAAACCCTCGTAACGAAGGTATGAAGGAAAGAACATTAGAATAACTAGTTTGCATGATTTCTAGAAATCGATCTAATTAAGAAAGAAAATATTTTGCTATATTTAAAGTGAAACAATATAGATGTCCATGTCCTATATATCTATGTTTACAATACTCAACTTGAATGCCTTTCCAAAAAAAATAAATAAATAAAATAAAAAATTAACTTTCATTAAATATATCATTTTCTCAACTACAGACTATCATTCTCAATAAATGTGATATAAAATGTGAAAGCGAAAGGAATATGTACTGGGGCCATTAAGAGAGAGAGAGACAAAGATGAAAGAAGTTTTTTAGTGTTAATATAAGGTTAAAGGACTGAGCACTCGTTACTAAGTCAGAAAAAGTCAAGACTATTTAATAGAATCAAAAAGGCAAGTACTATATGGCATAAAAGATAAAAAAAATAAAATATATATATATATTCAACTTAATTTACATCTAAAAAGAATATTCAACTTAATGTAACAAATCTTTTTTTCATCAACCACATGAGATGGCCATATCTACCTCTATAAATGTGACATTAAAAATGAATGGTGTTTGATATGTATTGTAGGTTGCGCAAGAAGAGAGTAAATATATCTAAAAGAGAATGAGAATATCTTTCTTTAAAAATAAAGAAAAGAAAAGAGAATAATGTGAAAGAGATTGGAAGTATAATTAATTAATTAAGTTTTTTCTACCACTAACAAAAGTTATTGGATTGTTCTAGAGTTTTAATTAAATATTCTAGTGTTTAAAGAAAGCTTATAATAAAGATTAAAGAAAAGAAAATTAATTTTTTTTTTCTAAATGTACATGGTCTACCCTCTATAAAAAGAAAAAGTTTTAATTTCTATTTTACCCCTTTGAAATTAATTTTTATTTCTCGATTAAAACTTTGAAGGTGCTTTTTTTTTCCCTTCAAAAAAATAAAATAAAAACTTTAAAGTTCTAATTAAGAAATAATAATTAATTTCAAAAAAATAAAATGAAAATTGAAAAGAATGAACACATCTTGAGCTCTAAAATTATATTTTACCCCTCTACTTTATTTTTCATGGATAAATTCTAAAGGTATAAATAAAGGTAATTAAGTGAGATAAATAATTTTAGTACATTTAAAATTGTTAAAACTCTTGCATATTATCTTCATAGTTTTTTTATAGATTAATTATAAAGCCAATGAAATTGTAATAGAAAAACACAATAGAAATAGGCATATAAGAACAAAATATAAACTTTGAATAGAAATAATTATTCCTATTAATTTGTGGAGACACAAAGTTCCAATCTTACAAAAAGTGAAAGAGATGTTAAACTAAAGATCAAATACTTCTTAAAAATGCAAAAGTGCCAAAAAAACCAAAGTTCTAAAATACGTACTTTAAGCAAAAATAAATATCTAAATTCCTATTTTATGAGGCATATAATGTTTTCTCTTCCACATTATATATCATTTTAATTAATAAATTAATAAATTAATTTGAACTTATCATACACATACAATTGATGATACTAAGTTACCTTCTTTTTTTTTTCTTTTTTGTTTTTGCAACCGCACTTATTTTTAAGTGTTGACACAAAGTCAGAGAATATTGATACTGGGGTTAAAGGAAGTCGGGACCTCTCAATAAGGCTTAAAAAATGAACAGAATGACGATAGACTTAAAGGGCGTAGATGGGAACCATACGAACCAACTACAATGGTCCTGCTCCCACTTGTTTAATTAGTAGAGAGAAAAATCCCTCACTTATTTGCAATGAGAGATAATTAAACTCTCAACTTTGAGTGTAAGAGTTCAAATGCACACCGTTGTAATTAGCTAACGTTTACTAACTTTTACTACTAGAAACAATTTAATCATAACTATAAAATATCAAAAGCATTGATAAAAACATCTAATTTTTATTTTCATATATTTTTTTAAACACAAGAAGGGTATAAGAACAAGGAGTCAAGTTAATTAATAAAAAAACCTTGATTTTTTTATGTAAAAAATCACTCTCGTTTGAATACTTCAATATTTTTCTAATTATATGGATCAACTACACAAATTCACTTTCTCTGTTCCATCAAGGTTTAGGTTAAATATTTAACCTAATATATAATAAAATCTTTGATAAGAAATCAGTTATTCAATCATATTAATATGAACCAAGTTTCTTTTAAAGTAAAAAAGAAATGAGATATTGCCTCTTGGCATGCAAAAATCTTTCTAAAATAGAAAATTCTAAAATGGGCTTTTAAGAAATTACATGTAAATAACTCAACGTGATTATGCACAATTTAACCTCACTTATATCCATTTCTTATATGGCAAGTAATAATTGCTGCCACATTTCCTTAAAAAAAAAAAGAAAAAAAAAGAAAAAGAAAAGAAACGAAAGAACAAAAATAATTGATTCCATTCTTATAAGTTTGAGAGATTTTCTCATGTGGGTGAAGGCCCCACTCAATAACCAAAAATCTAATTCATAATTAATCATCACCCTGAACTTTGAATTTTCTTAATCATCATGAAATTCATCTTATTTTCTCAAAATATATTTTACAATTTTTTTTTTTCTAAAGGGTCTAAAATTGTAGGAAAAATGCCCCACCAAGGCTAGCAACATAAATAAAGATATATATTTTTTTTAAAAGAGGAAAAAGGGTAAAACCATTCATAATTAATCACCACACACCCTGACTTTGAATTGTCTTAATCATCATTAACTTCATCTTATTTTTTTTAAATATTATCAAACTCTTTTCTCAATTACATGGTCTCATATATAATTCCGCTTCTTTTACTCTACTTTTTCGGAGCAAAATTAATATTTAAATTATAAAAAATTAATTAATTTTTTATTATTATTATTTTATGTCTAACTCTATTTTTATTATTATTATTTAATATTAATAGGTCATACTTTTTTAACTGGTGCGCGCTATCAGTTACCTGCCGTAATTCTCATTCTTTAGCCGAAATTGGGACCGGCTAGGGCAGAGTTTTCTAAAAAAATATTTTAAAAATAAAAAAATAAAAAAAATAAAAAAGGAAAAAAATTGTCGGTCGCTCCGCCTTTTGTTCATATTTAATTTTTCCGAAATTTGCTGTCTTCTGGAATTATTTTTTTGGCATTCCACTTACGAATGCTTCTTCTCTACACGCTTTCAAACTCCAAGCAGATTTCTTTCCCTTTAATTTCGCTCTTCGCCGTTGCGAAGTTGCTTCTTAAACCTAATCTTCAGATTCGGAACTGAATTCCAATAGGAATCGAAACAGAAACCCTAGTTCTTTCTGTTTCGATTCTCTTCTCTGGTGTTCTTGATTTGAGCAGTTTCAGTTTTGAATCTAGGGTTTTTTCGCTTGGGTTTTATTTTTTTATTTTTTGTTTTTCTTCTAGTTTTGAGAAAAAAAAAAAACATTCTTTGTTGATTTTTAATTAGTTTTTGAAGATGAAGAAAGTGAAGTTCGAGTCTTTTTGGTCGCTGGGTCGACGGAGATCGATTCAATTACTGATCGGTGTTATTTTCATGTATTTGCTGCTGATGAGTGTAGAATTCCCGTTTGTGTTCAAGAGCGGTTTTGATTCTCTATCTCAAGAGGGTTTCAATGGATTTCTCAGCGACAAGTTACCATCTCGTTTCATGCTTGAAAGCGAGGAAGAATTGGAGGAACGAGACGCTCCAATTCGCCCTTCAAAAGTGCCGTTCAGGGTTTCTCAGAGCTCTTTTCAACCATCTTCAAGAACGCCAGAACGCCAGATGATAGAGAAGAAGACAAGCTCTGTCTCTAGATTGTTGTTTCAGGAGAGTATGTTTAGTAGTAGTAGTAAAGATGGGTTTTCTGAGCTTCAGAAATCTGCAAGAGATGCATGGGAAGTGGGGAAGAAGATGTGGAAAGAGATTGAATCTGGGAAAGTTGAAATTGATGAGAAGAAGAAGGACGAGAGAGCTGTGAATCGATCTGAGTCATGCTCACATTCAATTTCGCTTACTGGGAATCAGTTTCAGGAAAATGGGAAAATTATGGTGATTCCATGTGGTTTAACGTTGGGATCTCATATAACTGTTGTTGGGAGGCCTAAAGCGGCTCATGTGGAGTATGATCCGAAGATATCGATTATGAGAGATGGGACTGATTCAGTAATGGTGTCTCAGTTCATGATGGAGTTGCAAGGACTGAAAACTGTAGATGGAGAAGACCCTCCAAGGATCTTGCATTTCAACCCTAGGTTGAAGGGAGATTGGAGTGGGAAGCCTGTAATTGAGCAGAATACTTGTTATAGAATGCAGTGGGGGTCCGCATTAAGGTGTGAAGGGTGGAAATCTAAGGCTGAGGAGGAAACTGGTACTATTTTCTGAGCTACCCTTTTGTGCTTTTGATCTAATGATAATTTGATTCTTCTATTTAGATGTAGAGTTCTTGAATTTTCAACTAGATTAGAGGGCATTTCTTATTTTAACCTAATTTCAGTTTCCTTGATCTTTTTATGTTGCTTTCAGCAGTGTATGTTTTAAGTGATTTCTTGTGTTTAATGGGTTTTGCTTGTGAAGGGAGTCTGAATTTTAATTAGAAGATCAATCCTTGAAGTATACTTAATGGGCACAAACTTGATGCAGAATTGTGTGTGTTTTGAATTGCCTGCCCACTTCAAGTAACCGTTGAGCTTTTTTGTAGTTGATGGACAGGTGAAGTGTGAGAAGTGGATCCGTGATGATGACAATCGTTCGGAGGAATCCAAGGCGACTTGGTGGTTGAGCAGGCTGATTGGCAGAACGAAAAAGGTTACGATTGATTGGCCATACCCTTTTGTGGAAGAAAAGTTGTTTGTTATGACCCTTAATGCTGGTTTGGAAGGGTATCATGTCAGTGTTGATGGAAGACATGTCACCTCTTTCCCTTATCGAACTGTGAGTGCCCGCTTGCCCTTGTGATATATGATCATCTGCTATTTACAATTCAATTATATCTGAGAAAAAATTCTCAAGTTTGTTGATATTGTAAAAATAGGGGTTTGTTCTTGAGGATGCAACTGGTCTGTCCTTGAATGGGGACATTGAAGTTCTCTCTGTTCTTGCTGCTTCATTACCTACATCGCACCCAAGTTTTGCCCCACAGAAACATCTTGAGATGTCAAGTAGATGGCAGGCCCCTCCACTTCCTGATGGGCCAGTTGAACTTTTCATTGGAATTCTCTCTGCTGGAAACCATTTTGCTGAGAGAATGGCTGTGAGAAAGTCTTGGATGCAATCTAAACTTATCAAATCTTCAGATGTCGTTGCTCGATTCTTTGTAGCACTGGTGAGGGACATGGATTATTTGTACTCCTTTGTGGAGACCAATGCTTTTTGAATTTTATCTGAAGGCAATGTCTCTAACACAAACTTGGGTTTTATTTTGGACAGAATGGGAGAAAGGAAGTAAATTTGGAGGTAAAGAAAGAGGCAGAGTTCTTTGGTGATATGGTTATGGTGCCTTTCATGGATAGTTATGACCTTGTGGTTTTGAAGACTGTTGCCATTTGCGAATATGGGGTGAGTGTGAAATATGAATATTAAAACATGCTTTACTTATTTTGGAGATTATTCATCTTTTGACATCCCTGTTCATCCACAGGTTAACACAGTATCTGCAAAGTACATCATGAAGTGTGATGATGACACATTTGTGAGGGTGGATGCAGCATTGAAGGAAGCGAAGAAAGTCCCTGATGATAGGAGCATATATGTGGGGAACATAAATTATTACCACAAGCCGTTGCGTTATGGTAAATGGGCAGTGACATATGAGGTATGTACTAACCTCACATTGTGCTGCTGATTCTCCTGGTGTGGCATTTCATTGAATTATTGACAATATTGAAATTGTATTTAATTCAACTTGATTTGTTTGCAATTAATGCACTTGCTCCCTTCCACAATCAAGGAAGTTGTCTCATAGAGAAGGGCCTATTGTATTTCTATTGCTTATTACAGTGGTGTGTGCTTTGGCATGACTTCCCACAATGTCTTTAAAAAAATGGAGAAAGGAATTTCTATGCACATATTTGTTTCTAATTTTGGTTGTTGCCCATTTTCTTTGCTTGTGGAAACGTGTTTTGCTGACTGAAACTTGCTGTAAATAGTGCATACAGATCTGAATATAATTTAGATTATTAGGTGCTGTTATTACTTCCTATTGGAGTACCTCTTTAGCTGCCATTACAAATAATTTAGTAATTATCCGGTAGCATTCTCTGGCTGATGCTGTTCTAATGAATGTTTTAATCTATAGAAATCCTGGAAAGTAGCGCATACTATTTTAAGTTTCTCAAAGCTTGTTCTTTCCTCTTGGTTTTTTTTTTTTTTTTCTTCAGGAATGGCCCGAAGAAGATTATCCTCCCTATGCCAATGGACCTGGCTACATAGTTTCGTCTGACATTGCACAATACGTTGTATCTGAGTTTGAGAAGCATAATTTAAGAGTGAGTTAAGCAACCTTTGCTGTTTAATTATTCATCCCTTCCTCTCTCTAATAATTATGAACTTGTTGGCTTGTTTGATTATGATGATTAATTAAATTAAATAAATTGGCTCATGTTACTTACAGTTGTTCAAGATGGAAGATGTAAGTATGGGGATGTGGGTGGAGCAGTTCAATAGCACGGGGCCAGTGGAATACCTACATAGCCTTAAGTATTGCCAGTTTGGGTGCATCGAAGATTACTACACAGCACATTACCAGTCCCCTAGACAGATGCTTTGCTTGTGGAACAAATTGCAGCAGTTGGGTAGACCTCAATGCTGCAATATGAGATGATGATGATTAAGATTTCTGAGATGATATGAACATCTCTAAGAAACAATGGGTCACAAGCAAAATTTTGCAGTTTTGGCTTCTCCGGGTGTATAGGCTGTAGGAAGGTGGGCAAGAGTGGTGGCAGGTCATTTTCTCTTTCAAAATTCATTCATTTTTTTTTTTTTTTTTTATCTTTTCTATTTTTTGGGTTATTTCTTGGCCCGTTCACCTTTTGGGGTTGGAGGAGGGTTGTTGATGGCTTACACTTACAGAAATAATATACAGGAAGGTGGAAATGAGTCAATTTTCATTCCAAAGGTATCTTGTTCTTTATCATATATTTTGTTCATTCCCAAGGTTTTTTTGGGTTTTGGTTGGAGGAATGAGCAAACCTAGTCAAAAATTCGCTAGCCAAAGATGGTTGAGGGGTGGAGGTTTTAGGATCGAAATTCGTGCTTATTTTAGTCGCGTCTCATTTAGGGAGAGTCCCAATGTTCTTGTAATGCTTGAACGCGAATTAGTTTCGCCTGAAGGCCAGGGACAGGGACATCAAGTGAAAAAAAAAAAAAAAAAAAAAACTCAGTAGCAAAATGAGCACATGCCATCATCTAGTGTTTTGGTGTTGTTTCATGACGGAGGTTTACCTTCTAAATTATTCACAATCTTTTATGGAATATAGGATAGGATGGTTAAGTATATATATAATTGGTGCAATGTTTAAGGTAATGAACCCGAAGGAAACCCTTTTTTTTTTTGTTTGTTTAAAGTTGGGTAATAATGAGTTTACAATTTGGTGTCAAGAGGAAACTTCTTTTTTTATTGTTTTTCTCATCTTTGTTTTGTTGGTATCATAAAAAAAAAAAAAAAAAAAAAAATCAAAGAGAAAGTTTGGGCCCTGTTTGGTATAACATTTAAATACAGTTTTTTATTTTTAAAAGAAAGATTCAGTGAAAGCTTGTTTGGTTAGGTTGTTTTTGAAAACAGTTTTTAAATGCACTTTTAAGATTTACAAAGAAAACAAGAAAACAACTGTGTTTTCCATATTTTCTGAAAAAGGTACTTTAAAATTTTTTTTAAAAAAGTATGTTTGTTGTTTAATAAAGTTAATATTAAAAATTTGTATATTTATGAAGTTCAGGGATGGAACCTAATCTTCGTATTTTTTTTATGATGTTTGGAGGTGTGGAATGATATCCACATTTTTTCGAGCACTAAATGGGGAGTACTTCATTTATGAGTAGTTTAGGAATTGGGGTGGTTGTTTGTTGTGGGGATTTTTTTTTTTTTATATTTTTACTTTGCTCTGATGCTTGTTTTTTTAGGTTTGTTCATGTTTACTTTTCATTATTAATGCATTTGTTTTGTTTACTCTAAAAAAAAAAACTTTAAGAAATTATTTGAACCTCACAATCAACCCATTAATTAGTAAAAATAAAGCAAAAAAAATAAAACAAAAATAATTCAAATCAACCCATAATTAGAAAAAATAAATTATTAGCAATGTAAAAAGAGGAATTAAAAAAATATTACAATAACACACCAAATTAAAACTAACCCATAAAATATAGAATTGTGCAACACAAAGAATGTCAAAGAAATTAACAAAATATACCAAACTTATCTGTGATTTCTACATTAGGAAAGTGAGGCAGATAGAACAATGGACAAAAGAAGTAACAAATACAACAAAAAGAGAAAGAGGGAAAAGGAAGATTGAAATTAAAGAATAAATTTCTTAGCTCTTCAAATGGAACTATTTCCATTCAAGAAACTCTTTGAAGTCCTATTTTAGAAACTACTGGCTTCCCACTTATTTGTTTCCTTCATCCTCCTTCTAGCGAGCATTAGTGCAATTTCCAGATTAACAACAAAAAGAGTTAAGGAGCGGTGGTGCTGATTTTGTTCCCGTAACATGTTCTCTACATTCCAATGATGAGACGTTGATGAAAGCATACATACATGAATAGAAGACATTACGAATGGAAAAAGATCAAAATTCAAACATAAGAAATGGGTACACACGAGTAGAGAGTAAACGTGAGTACAGTCATTACTGTTCATATTATTTACATTGAAAAAGGCTATAATGCCTCGCGATGAATCCAACCATTGATCAATTATAACATAGATTACAGTTGTGATAGATTAAAACAAAAAATAATCCATGTAACTAAATGATCCTCACTTATAAATAATAAACTCAATAGTCATTTAGGAAAAAAGAAGCGTGACTACTTGTGTGTCATTTTGCCTTTTATTATTTGTAGATTTCCCAGGATGTAACCCATGTTGTACGTGAAATGGAGGGAGGGCGTGGAAGAAGGTGATCATTATGCACTCGCTGAAATGGAGGTATTACAAAGAAGATGATCATTTGTTCTTCATTGGAGAAATCTCTGCATATCTATTTTGTGACAGCATAAACGCACACAAATTAGACTTTACAGTGTCAAAAGTACATACAGTAGTGAACAAATTAAACGTAGGTAGAAAAGAAAAGCCAATGAAATGATCTATCACAAATTGTTAATAAATTAGAAAATATTACATCTGGTAGAGGAATTAGAAATTAAATCAAGAACAATACAACCAACACAAAGAAGAGATAAAGGGACTTCAATACCATCCAACATCATCTTTCCTCAGGCCAACGGATATCTATCAAAGATGTCGTTTCAGTTGTAATCAAATTTTGATGGCTTCCCTGCTTCTTTGTATTCTCTAATGATAGAGATAGAGATAGAGATAGGAAGGATTGAATTAACGACTTTGAAAGTTAATTTCTTGAAAGCGGGATACAGTACTTAAGAAAACTGAAAATGGTTAGTGGCAGTTGAAAAATCGAAAAATATGGGAAGTACTGGAACTGTGGTGGTGAGGCTTGTGTTGTACAGTTAAAATATATAAAAGAAGATACTAGTATGAAATTTTGTGAAATGTCTATACTATCCTGTTAAGAGATCCATAACTGAAAGGAAATTTAAAATTTAAAATAAATGGGAAAAGGGTATTGTTGAGATTATGCTCATAGGTTTTAGCTTTTAGAAAAATGATTACTACCAAAGTAATTTTTAAAAAAATTGTTTCCACCCTTTTTGGTGAATTAGAGAAAAAATAATTTTAAAAATTATAAAAATGTTTGGTTAAACTTTAAATAAATGCTTTTCTCATTAATTGATAAATTTGAGGGTATAATCGTCACTTTTTTTTGAAGTCATAGAAGCCGAAGTCGAGAAGCTCGCAGCAGACAGCTTCTCCAAATCACAAAAAAATTGTAATTTTGAGCGGTTAGCTTATTTTCCAAACGACTATTTTGCACAGATTTTGCTTCAAAAATGGTTTAGAAGCTATAGAGAAGCGGTGCCAAACACAGCCATAATGGTACGTGAGCACTTGCGTTGCACCTGACATTTTAAATTTAAGATTTTAATTATAATAAAATTTGTTTGAAAATAAAAAATGGTAGAAAGGAATAAAAAACTTAAATTTGGAAATGGTAAAATAAAAACTTACATATAGAGTGAATGTAAAAGTTATTTAACTATTAAAATTATAATTTTAGCCCTATAACTAATTTAAAAAACAATTACAAAAACAGGTAAAATTGGAAAAAAGAGCTAAAATAAGTAGTTACTTATTTGGGCCCTTAATTTGTAGAATATGAGATATTACTGGCTAGCGTTAAAATGTCTTTTATACCCTCATTAATTTAATATTTAGATATTTTTTTTCAAAGAACCAAAAAAAAAGAGAGGCAAAAATAGCCAGAGAATTCTCAAAAAAGATTTATTATAATAATACTAGTGAGTGCACGTGGACAACAATCAAACCATTAATTAGTAAAAATAAAACAAAAATAAATAAATAAATAAAAATTAAATTAACACATTAATTAGAAAAAAAGAAAAAAACTTGGGAAGGAAGTAGAGGAATAATATTTCTACAATGGCCTTGGTAAAACCTGACAAAACATGATTCTAGGACAAAGTTGAATGATAGAAACAAGGTTTCTGTTAACTGATTCAATTCCGCAGAACATTAACATGGAAACATTATTGTCCACTAGAGCTTTCTTTAATCCCTCTCTCAACTGTATCTTTTCATTTTTTTTAGAGTAACTTTCTTCTGTTTTTTTATTTTTAACTTGAAGTTGAAGTGCTAAGAGACAAATTAAGAGGGAGAGATTAGACCCTTCACGAGTACTGCAAGCTGCAAGATTCCTCTTTGTAGCACCTTTTATTATTAATCAAAGCCTTTAATTTGTAGCACTTTGGCTACTAATTTGAGTCTTTCATAAAGAGACTTTAATAGTGTTTTTTTCTCTCTCTTAATTTGTTTGTAACAAATATAACTACTAAAAGCTACCTGTTAGGTTTTGTTTAGGAGAGCTTTTTCAAAGTACTTTTAAAGGTATTTGGTAACACTTATTTTTAACTAAACTACAGTGAAAAAAAGATAAAAACAGTTTTTCAACTTTTAGAAGACGTTAAAAAGGACCAACTTTTTTTAAAAATATTTTTGGTATAAATTTTTTTTGGAAAAAATGCTTTTAAAAAAGCTCTCGTAAACAAGAAGAAATGTTAAGTTTTGAGTTTTAGTTTCAAAATTGATGTTTCATTATTACTCTTAATTTAATGAGAATTTTATTTTCAAGCCTACAAGATTAATTGTAGTAATTGAAGCTTGATCCAAGGAAGACTGCTTAATATGACAACAAAGTCAAGATTAATTAATTCAATTTTTTTATACGGAACTACCAAGGGATATATATATATATATATACATGACTCATTCTAATAATTCAAAAATAATTATAACTAGGTTAAAATTGAATTAAAAACTCATTCAAATCGGACAATACGTCAATTGAAGCAATCATAAATAATTAATATAAAAATAGCTTTGTTTAATTAAAAACCAAATATTTTATCTAGGGAATCTTAAGCATTTAGTGTATTTTGAAAATCACTATAGATAAAATATATTTTCTCAAAAAATCAGATTCTTAATCATATCATGAAAATAATCATGAAGAACTCATTTTTATTGAAAATAATTGTAACCCCCTCAAAAAAAAAAAAAAAAATATTTCAAACATAATTCTGAAATCACGCCGAAAATCTCGCATGGTATCTCGCCGACATCTCGCCGGAAATCTCGCCGACATCTTGGCTGAAATCGCGTCTCGCTCTCTCTAAACCCAATCGCACAAGCCTCGCTCTTTCGAAACTAACGCACAAGCCTCCTCTTCCTCTCGAAACCCTTTCTCTTCTCTCTTCCTTTCTTCGCCAGCGCACACCGCGACTCATCGCCGCTGCAACTCATCACCGCCTCTGCTATCTCGTTCTCGCCAGGTTTCTCTCTCAAACCTCTGCTCAAAACCTGAAACCCCATCTCGCCACTGATCTCGCCGCCGTTACCCTCTCTTCTCTTCTCCGCCACTGATCTCGCCGCCGCCGCCCTTTCTTCTCTTCTCCGCCACTGATCTCGCAGCCCTCTCTCTCTTCTCTTCTCCGATCTCTCGCCACTCTCCAATCTCTCGCCTCCGATCTCTCACTTCCGATCCCTCGCCTCCGATCTCTCACTCTCGATCTCTCGATCTCTCGCTCTCGCTCTGAATATATATCTTTCTCTCTAAAACCAGTCGCACCCTCTCTCTTCTCTGTCTTTCTTTTCTCACCTTTCCATCCGTTCTCTCTGTTTGCTCTGCAACTAGCACCACAGCCTCCCTTCTTCTTTATTTCACTATTTAATTTTAATTTTTTAAAACATCCCACATGCCTCCCTTCTTCTTTATTTCACTATTCAATTTTAATTTTTTAAAAAACATTCCACGTGCCTCCCTTCTTCTTTATTTCACTATTCCAATAAAATTTTTTTAGACCTCCAACAACACACACATATTATATATTATATATGTATATCACATTTTTCAAAAGCCCCACACATCACCACACCTTATATATATATACCATATATTGTATTATATCATGTTATCACCTATTATATATTATATTATATATATCACACCTTTTCAAAACCACCAGTCCTTATATTGTATTATATCATGTTATACCATACACATCATTATATCATATCACAAGGCACTATATATATATACTTAGTTTAAACATCACACAACTATATATATGTATATATATCTCTACACTCATAATCGTTCTTATGAGCAATTATATTAACAAACGTGATATACGTGTACAGGTTGAGTACTACGCGTGACGATGAATTTAAGTGATTTGGAATTTAGCGATTCAGGCGGGAATGATTCTAGACAATTCACAATATTTTATTATGATACATACACAAAAACATTACAAACAAGTTTCACACATTAATCGTTGCAACATTAGATTGTTTGAGTCGAGAATTTCACCACGTTCTAAATCACGTACCTTTAGGAAATTAAACTCAGGGTGGCACAACCCAAATATTAGAACTCGTTGGCGATATTCATTATGAATAACTGCCTCATAATAAACGTTGGCGATATTCCTTAGAATAACTGCCCCATATGTGTGATTCTTATCTTAATCGTGTTCTTTAGTGATGTCACGCCATACGTACGGTATAAGTACGATATTAAGTGCATTCATAAAACATATTCAAACTCTACTACACATGGTATCATGTCACAAAGTCGATTATAATAGTATTTACGCATGAACTTTACTATGTCAATATTCCAAGTCATACATTTCATTATCAGATATTATAATTTATAAATGAATTCAACTACCACATGAATTTCATGCATCGAATTATCATTTCATCAGAATAAAAATCATATTGACACACATATCATCATGGCTAAACAATCACAACATTGTATATATAAAATCATGTACAATAGGTATGCATAAGCAATCTAATAATACTATAGACCTAATTAATTTAACATTCCTATCTATATATCAAAATAAAATATTATGAAGGTCTAGAATCATTCCCACCTGAATCGCTAAATTCCAAATCACTTAAATTCCTCGTCACGCGTAGTACACAATCTGTACACGTATATCACGTTTGTTAATATAATTACTCATAAGAACGATTATGAGTGTAGAGATATTATAATAACATATTATAGTGCCTTGTGATATAATATAATGATGTGTATGGTATAACATGATATAATACAATATAAGGTGTGGTGGTTTTGAAAAGGTGTGATATATATAATATAATATATAATAGGTGATAACATGATATAATACAATATGTGGTATATATATAAGGTGTGGTGATGTATGAGGCTTTTGAAAAATTTGATATACATAGATAATATATAATATGTGTGTGTTGTTGGAGGTTTAAAAAAAATTTATTGGAATAGTGAAATAAAGAAGAAGGGAGGCATGTGGAATGTTTTTAAAAAAATTAAAATTAAATAGTGAAATAAAGAAGAAGGGAGGCATGTGGGATGTTTTAAAAAATTAAAATTGAATAGTAAAATGAAGAAGAAGGGAGGCGTGTGGTGCGAGTTGCAGAGCAAACAGAGAGAACGAATGGAAAGGTGAGAAAAGAAAGACAGAGAAGAGAGAGGGTGCGACTGGTTTTAGAGAGAGAGAGAGAGATATTCAGAGCGAGAGCGAGAGATCGGAGGCGAGAGACCGAAAGTGAGAGATCGGAGCGTGGCGAGAGATCGGAGAAGAGAAGAGAGAGGGCGGCGAGATCAGTGGCAGAGAAGAGAAGAGAGGGCGGCGGCGGCGAGATCCGTGGCGGAGAAGAGAAGAGAGGGCGACTGCGGCGAGATCAGTGGCTAGATGAGGTTTCAGGTTTTGAGCAGAGGGTTGAGAGAGAAACCTGGCGAGAGCGAGAGAGCAGAGGCGGTGATGAGTTGCAGCGGCGATGAGTCGCGGTGTGCGCTGGCGGAGAAAGGAAGAGAGAAGAGAGAGGGTTTCGAGAGGAAGATGAGGCTTGTGCGTTGGTTTCGAAAGAGCGAGGCTTGTGCGATTGGGTTTAGAGAGAGCGAGACGCGATTTCAGCCAAGATGTCGGCGAGATTTTTGGCGAGATCTCGGCGAGATTCCAGGCGAGATCTCGGCGAGATTCCAGGCGAGATGTCGGCGAGATTTTCGGCGTGATTTCAGGATTATGTTTGAAATCTTTTTTTTTTTTTTTTTTCAGGGGGTTATATTCTTCCCGTCTTAAAAGAAATTTCGTCCCGAAATTAAAGTATAAGCTTACTTACTTGCTGACGTTCAACTTTTTCCACTGTCGACCAGTTGTATCTCGAAACCTAGAGTGTTCTTTGGAATAAGTTGACGTATTTGGCCTTCATTTCACTTTCAGGTTCCCAAGTGGCTTCTTCAACTCCATGATGCTTCCACAATACTTTAACTAATGGAATGTCTTTGTTCCTCAAGCTATGAACTTTCCAATCTAGGATCTGTAAGGGTCCTTCTTCATAGGTGGCATAAGCTTGTACTTTTACGTCTTTCCAATCGATGGTATGGGAAGGGTCTGGTTCATATTTTCGCAACATCAATACATGGAATACATTGTGAATGGCGGATAAACTAGTTGGTAATTCTAGTTTGTAAGCATTTTCACCAATTCAATCACTGATCTTGAACAGACCGATGAATCGCGGGGATAACTTCCCTTTCTTACCAAACCTCATGATGACTTTTTGAGGGCTTATTCTTAGAAATACCTTATCACCTTTTTGGAACTCTAGAGGTCGGCGCCTCTTATCTGCGTAGCTCTTCTGCCTACTCTGTGCAGTAACTAGCCTTTTCTGGATCAACTTCACTTTTTCGTTCATTTCCATTATCATATCAGGTCTTATAAGTACCTTATCTTCCCAATCGGCCCAACACAGTGCTGACCTACATGGTCGTCCATATAAAGCTTCATATGGAGCCATTTGTATACTTGCCTGGTAACTATTGTTATAAGCAAACTCTGCTAGGTGTAAGTATTTACTCCAATTTCCCTTGAAATCTAGTACACAAGCTCTCAACATGTCTTCTAAGATCTGAATAACCCTTTCGGATTGACCATCTGTCTGAGGATGATAGCCGGTGTCATGGTTAATTTGGTTCCCAATTCCCGCTGTAAGCTCTGCCAGAACTGAGATGTGAATAAGGAATCTCTATCTGACACTATCGATTTGGGTACTCCGTGTAGCTTCACAATCTCTTTAACATACAACTCACCCAGTTTACTAATCGGATCTGTGGATTTAATAGGTAAGAAGTGCGCCACAATTACCCAAACCTTATCCTCAGCTTTCTGATTTCTAGGAAGAGCTCCAACGAAATCCATTGCTATGTTATCCCATTTCCATTCAGGGATTTCTAAAGGTTGTAACAATCCAGACGGTCTTTTATGTTCGGCCTTAACTTGCTGACATGTAAGGCATTTAGACACATATTTGGCCACATCTCTTTTTATACCTTTCCACCAATAATTTTTCTTCAAATTTTGGTACATCTTATCTCCACCAGGATGTAAAGTGTATTTAGTCTGATGTGCCTCATCAAATAAGGTCTTTTTAATTTCCTCAATTCTGGGTATTTAAATTCGATTTCTGAATCTCAATAATCCCTCTGAATCGATCTTGAAATTTGCATTTTCATTATTGGCTCTTGCGTCTGCCACCTATTTTATCAGTTTTCTATCCTGAGCTTGACCTTCTTTAATTTGATGTAGTAGGTCTGGCTTGCAGCTCATATTATATAAGAAAATCTGATTTTCACCTTTTTGTACGCCCAAATTATAATCTTCCATCAATTGGTACATCTAGGCTTTTTCTGCATCGTTCTTGTAAGATTTTCGACTTAAAGCATTTGCGACTACGTTAGCCTTCCCTGGGTGATAATGCAGCTGAAAATCATAATCATTCAGCAATTCCATCCATCTCCTTTGCCTCAAATTTAACTCCTTTTGTGTATAGATGTACTTCAAACTCTTATGATCAGAGTATATATCAAATTTCTCTCCATAAAGATAGTGTCTTCATATCTTCAAGGAAAATACAATAGTAGCCAATTCTAAATCATGAGTCGGGTAATTCTGTTCATGAGTCTTCAGTTGCCTAGAAGCATAAGCAACCACTTTACCTTCCTGCATCAGAACAGCGCCAAGACCATTCTTAGAAACGTCAGTGTAAATAACATAACCGACTCCGCTTGCAGGAGTGATCAATATTGGGGCTGTGGTCAATCGTCTCTTCAACTCTTGAAAGGAATTCTCACATTTCTCATCCCAACTAAATTTGGCATCCTTCCTCGTTATCTTTGTCATAGGCTCAGCTAGTCTCGAAAAATTTAGAATAAATCTTCTATAGTAACCAGCTAGTCCCAAGAAGCTTCTAATTTCTGTCACTGACTTTGGCTTTTCCCAGTTCATGACTACTTCAACTTTTGTTGGATTTACGAATATCCCGTCTGATGACACTACATGGCCCAAAAATTTGACTGACTTCATCCAAAATTCACATTTTTCAAATTTGGCATACAATTGATTTCGTCTCAATGTTTCCAAAACTACTGTAAGGTGTTCCTGATGTTCCTCATTGGTCTTCGAATAAACCAAAATATCATCAACAAATACCACTACAAATTTGTCTAGATGAGGCCTAAACGTCCTATTCATGAGGTCCATAAATGTTGTTGGTGCATTAGTGAGTCCAAATGGCATGACTTTGAATTCAAAGTGTCCATATCTAGTCCTGAATGTTGTCTTCGGTATGTCTGACTCTTTGATTCTAAGTTGCTGATAACCGGACCTTAGGTCGATCTTGGAAAAACAAGTTGCTCCCTTTAGTTGATTGAACAAATCATCTATTCTGGGAAGGGGGTATTTGTTCTTGACTGTGACTTGATTTAATTTTCTGTAGTCAATACACAGTCTCATCGACCCATCTTTCTTTTTGACAAACAATACTGGTGCTCCCCAGGGTGATTCACTCGGCTGGATGAATTCCTTCGCACTAAGATCATCAAGCTGAGTCCGTAGTTCTACTAATTCGCCAGGGGCCATCCTGTAGGGTGACGTGGCTATGGGGGTTGTTCTAGGGTACAATTCTATCTTGAACTCTACTTCCCGCTTAGGAGGTAATCTTGGTAATTCTTCGGGAAACACTTCAGGGAAGTCTCTAACCACCAAGTACTCTTCTAAATTCCTCAAGGTCTTTAGAGGCTCGGCTTCTGTTAGGGTTTTGAATTCCTCTTTTTGATTCACAGATTCGAGAAGTGCGGACATGATATTCCTCGGGATTTTGTTTCTATCCCCATAGATTTTCAACAGTTCTCCCGAAGGTAACCGCAAAGTAATCTTCTTTCGAAGGCAATCGATCTGGGCTTGGTACTCAGATAACTAATCCATACCCAAGATTACATCATAATCATTAATGAGTAAGAGTGTCAATTCAGCTGAAATCAACTTATCATTAATTCTAAGGTCACAACTACATTTCTCAGTTGTTGGGACGTTTTCTCCTACTGGTGTTGAAATTTTCATAACAACAGATAAAGGTACAGTGGAAAGTTGTAGTTTCGTGGCTAAGTTTTTAGAAATAAAAGACCTTGATGCTCCAGAATCAAACAAGATTTTAACTGTAACATGAAATAAAATGAAAGTACCTTCCACCATTTCGTTTGTACCAACTTCTTGTTCAGGATTTCCTTCTGTCATTGCAAAGACTCTGCCTTGATTTTGGTTTTGGATTTGGTTCTGATTATAACTCGGACGATTGGCTTGATTTCGTCCTTGCCCATTGTTATTGTTCTGCCAGTTGCCCGAACGAAAATTTTGTCGAACTCCTTGCATAGTGCAGTTTCGTGCCAAATGACCAGGTCGGTTGCATTTGAAGAAAAGTCTCGTATCTACTACTTGATTTTTATTTTGTTGGGGTGCACGAATATTGTTTTGCTGCATCTGTTGTCCACCATTATGCCTAGACCCTCCTGACCCGTCGTTGTGATTCTGCCCCCTGTTCCACTGGTTCCCATTGTTGAACTTGTTTCTGTTCCAATTATTACCATTGCCACCGAAGTTATTCAGATTCTGCCTCTTGTTGTGATTACTCTGGTAATCAGAATTCTGTCATTGCGGCCTTTTGTTTCTGTTCCATATTGTTTGTTGTAGGTTCAGTTCTCTTTCTACTAACAAAGCTCGTTCAACTACCTCTTTATAAGTCTCCAGATTCATAGGAACCACCACCTTTCTGATTTCCATTCTGAGACCCTCTGCAAATCTACTAGCTTTCATCTCTTTATTGACGACCAGTTCATGATCAAATCTAGAGAGTTCGATAAACTTAGCCTCATATTCTGCCACTGTCATGTTCCTCTGTGTCAGCCTCACAAATTCAGATTGTAGTTCTTTTCTGTTCGCCTTGGGGAAGAATTTATCATAAAATATGTCTTCAAAAGTTGCCCAGGTCATAGTGTTCACATCTACTGTAGGACTTTCTTTAACCATTCTCCACCAATCTTTGACCTCACCTATGAATTGGTGAGCCGCCATTGCCACCATTCTTGGACCAGTCACTCCAAGAACTTCCAAGTGTTCCTTAACCTCCTGGAACCACTTGTCAGCTTCCCTTGGATCTGGTTTTCCTTCAAATTTCGAAGGATGCATACGTTGGAAGTCTCTCAATTGATCTGCCCATTCCTTTTATTCAGGTCTCCTGATGTTTCGAGCTCCTGGTTCATTCTGAACTACAATTGTTGGATTCAGTTGAGGTTAAGGCATCTGTCTGGTCATATGTTCCACTACTTGTCTTACAAATTCAGCCATCATCTCTGGTCCCAAAACAATTCCAGGGGTTGGAACTGCTGTAGGTCGGACGTTCTCTGTTCCAGTAGAGTCAACATTCGCTGTTTGATTTGCATGTTCTTGCTTCGTCGGCTAAGATTCAGATGTCGATTGTGTCTGCACAGCTGGTTCAGTGTCCCTTATGAGATCACTCACAGACCTTGTGTTTATTCTTCGAGGTGCAGCCATCTATAAAATTTCAACTCATCTTTAGTACTACATGAGATAATTATTTCCGTTTAGGGTGACTCTAGATTCAGAATTCTAAATTCTCAAAAATAAAATGACCCTATAGGTTTAGTTTCTAGGTTCAATAAAATTTTGGCAATCCATGATTGTCATAGGGTACAGGATTTGGTTTTGATACATGTAAACAAGACAAGCAAACAAACAAACAACATACTACACAACAATGGTATAAAGAAAATTCCCAAACTTTCACTTATACCCTCCGTATTCAAGTGTCCCATACCACTCTAGCCCGGTGATATAAGCTTCCACAAGAAAACTTCAATACACCCAAACAATGCACAAATGTCCTACCAACTAAGGCTTCCCAGGTACCCACCACGTCCAAGTTGTCCCATACCAGTCAAACGTAGCGATACAAGCTCGTCCAGAGTTGTTAGTCACCCACCAAACATGGCCTGCTAGTCTCCAAGTTCAAGACTCCTCAAATACCCTTAAATTCCTCCACGTCCCATACCGTTTTGGAATCAAGAATAAAAGATTCATCCTGATCTCAGATTCTAACCAAACAGTTTTCATACAAGTTCTTGTCTCTAACCGATGTCCTAAAAGCTTTGAATTTGTTAGACCCACCGTATTTTCATTCTCGATATTACGTTATAAAGTTTATAATTGGCATATTTATCTAGCTCAAGTTGAACTCTAATTTCATAGCGATTTGATACTTACTCACTGATACTAAACTTATCAAAATTTGTTGTAACACTTCCCATGATACCATGTGTAGTGGAGTTTGAATATGTTTTATGAATGCACTTAATATCGTACTTATACCGTACGGATGACGTGACATCACCAAAGAACGCGATTAAGATAAGAATCACATATATGAGGCAGTTATTCTAAGGAATATCGCCAACGTTTATTATGAGGCAGTTATTCATAATGACTATCGCCAACGAGTTCTAATATTTTGGTTGACACCCTGAGTTTAATTTCCTAAAGGTACATGATTTAGAACGTGATGAAATTCTCGACTCAAACGATCTAATGTTGCAATGATTAATGTGTGAAACTTGTTTGTAATGTTCTTGTGTATGCATCATAATAAAATATTGTGAATTGTCTAGAATCATTCCTACCTGAATCGCTAAATTCCAAATCATTTAAATTCCTCGTCACGCGTAGTACTCAACCTGTACACGTATATCATGTTTGTTAATATAATTACTCATAAGAACGATTATGAGTGTAGAGATATATACATATATATAGTGGTGTGATGTTTAAACTAAGTATATATATATAATATAACATATTATAGTGCCTTGTGATATGATATAATGATGTGTATGGTATAACATGATATAATACAATATAAGGTGTGGTGGTTTTGAAAAGGTGTGATATATATAATATAATATATAATAGGTGATAACATGATATAATACAATATGTGGTATATATATAAGGTGTGGTGATGTGTGGGGCTTTTGAAAAATGTGATATACATATATAATATATAATATGTGTGTGCTGTTGGAGGTTTAAATTTTTTTTATTAGAATAGTGAAATAGAGAAGAAGGGAGGCATGTAGAATGTTTTTCAAAAAATTAAATTAAAATTGAATAGTGAAATGAAGAAGAAGGGAGGCGTGTGGGATGTTTTAAAAAATTAAAATTGAATAGTGAAATGAAGAAGAAGGGAGGCGTGTGGTGCGAGTTGCAAAGCAAACAGAGAGAACGAATGGAAAGGTGAGAAAAGAAAGACAGAGAAGAGAGAGGGTGCGACTGGTTTTAGAGAGAGAGATATATTCAGAGCGAGAGCGAGAGATCGAGAGTGAGAGATCGGAGGCGAGGGATCGAAAGTGAGAGATCGGAGGCGAGAGATCGGAAGTGAGAGATCAGAGAGTGGCGAGAGATCGGAGAAAGGAAGAGAGAGAGGGCGGCGAGATCGGTGGCGAGATGGGGTTTCAGGTTTTGAGCAGAGGGTTGAGAGAGAAACCTGGCGAGAGCGAGAGAGCAGAGGTGGTGATGAGTTGCAGCGGCGATGAGTCGTGGTGTGCGCTGGCGGAGAAAGGAAGAGAGAAGAGAGAGGGTTTCGAGAGGAAGAGGAGGCTTGTGCGTTGGTTTCGAAAGAGCGAGGCTTGTGCGATTGGGTTTAGAGAGAGCGAGACGCGATTTCAGCCAAGATGTCGGCAAGATTTCCGGCGAGATCTCGGCGAGATGTCGGCGAGATTTCCGGCGTGATTTCAAGATTATGTTTAAAATCTTTTTTTTTTTTTCTCAGGGGTTTACAATAATAATCCCATAAACTGATCAGAAAAAAAATCCTATAGCCATAGTAAAGGAACAATTTAGCCTAACATGGTTATATTAAACAACCCATAAGAGAACTAACGTGCATTAACAGAAAAATACTAACTAACGATAATCTAATGTGAAATTGATTTCATAAGCAATTCAACTCATAAAATCTAACCAATCAAATAAAGTAATAAAAATTGCAAGCAAACAATTAACAGCCACGTAAAAAACTTATAACTCATCAAATTAAATAGAGCAAAGATCAACTTCAATTGCAAAGAAGAGCAATTGTGCCCACCGAATCATATATATTAAAGAGAAAATTATGATAATTATCTAAAATTTAGAAAATTATAAAAATATAATTAAAATTCTGATTTTGGATTATTATTATTTTTATATTTTATTTTAAATAAAAATGCTTTTAGTTGAAAATTTAATATAAAAATGATCAAATTATCATCTAATAATTGTTTTACCTATCATATAGTAAATATTAACTACATCTTTATTTTTATTACTTTCAATCTTTATTATTATTATTATTTTTTCTTAAAAGATATATGATTGAAGAAGAAGTGCAGAAGGCCCTTTATTCAACCACTAAAAGGCAATAATATAATTTGACATGCATAGTATCGTCAAACATTATTGCATGCACTAAAATGGGTGTAAGCAATACTAGTGTTAAAAGGCAATAAAATGGGTGGATTAAACACCATATATATTAATTATTCCCCCACTTTTTACCTCTTTTTCCAAATTATCATAATTTGAAAAATAAAAAGAGAATACCTAAAGTGGTGCAGCAAAGATGGTTAGAGTCTGTGCTAAAGGTAGTTGAGGGGTAAAGGTTTTAAGATCAAAATTTGTACCCACATAAGTCACGTTTACTTAGAGAGAGCCGCCCAATACCCTTATAGTGCTCGAATGGGGATTAGTCTCACCTGAAGGACGTAAATACCACGTGAAAAACCAAAAAAAGAAAAGAAAAACAAAACGAGAACAAGAGCGAAAATTAATTACTATACCTTATGCTACATAAACATGGAGAAAAAAGAAGTCCCTTGTATTGGAAGTGGATGAAAAATTTAGGGCTAGTACATTTAACAAAGAATTTGTTAGAATAATATATATGAGGATGCTAATAGAATATATAATAGAAAATATAAAAGAATTATCATCATTCATAATCATATTAATTCTTATATTATTAGTATTCATAGGTTAAGAAGTTATTTGACTTTCTCAATTACAATTTTCTGTTATATTGATATAAATAAAATAAATGCTACAATGTCATATTGAATCCTTATATTATTGTTGGATCACCTCAAATTACGTAACGGGCTAACGCATAGTTCAAGTGAATACAAAGATACATATATAAGGCCCAATGCAACACAGTCCACCCTCAAGTTAAAAAATCATCATTTCCTTTTGGTTCTTAACGTGATTGTAGTCTTAGAATTCATTTTGAAGGCTTAGAATTGAAGGGAGTCGAAGTTTATTTTATTGTTTGTTAGTGTGATAAAAGTGATCCCATAAACTGCACTCATCAACACATTTTAAACTTTTCATTACAAAACTTTTCACCATGGGGGCAATACCACTTGATTTTCTTCTATTTAACACTCTTTTCAAGCAAAAAAAGAAAACTATTTGAAGAAAGAATAAGACAAATTTTAAAAGAGATTTAGGGTAACTTTCCAATGATGAAGAACTCTTCTCCTTGGTTATATAATAGGCTCAACTCAAGAAAGTATTTTCTAACTACATAGTGCACTCTATTGAGAGCTAAATCTATAAATACGTTATAAATAGTTATATATTGTTGGTGCGAGATTTGACTAATACTAGAATGATTAGTTGAGTTAAGCTAAGTAGGGCGCCGCGACTCTCTTCGTAGGGTGACGTCATGATTGACACAAAATACCAAATATATCCTATCTTGACACATCGAACATCATGTCAGTGTAACCTGTCATTATATAACTCATGTATAATCCATTCACATTCCATAAATACCATTCATGTTAACCAAGATCAAATTTTTTATCTTCATGCATATAAGTTCAACATCTAGATGATATTATATACAATAGTCGATGTTATATATACATGTATTACAATTTACAAACTTGTTTCCAAAAACTCTCAAAATACATACATCAAAACAGAGGACAATGTCACTCCTCTCGAGCTTTACCCTTGCCCTTCAAATCTTTACCTAAAATGATTGAGAGTTTTGGGAGTGAGCTACAAGCTCAGTGAATAATCTTACCAATGACATTACATATGCATCAATATAAACATGACATTTAAAGCAAGTAATTCAAAACTTACGCAATAATCTGATCAAATTGGATACATGCTAAACATATTCAATGTCATACACTCATTTCTAAACAATGCAAATCTAGTGAAAAACCATCCGTCTATCTCTCTCCTTCCAAGTATTAGAGTAAGCCTCACCCCTCATTATGCATCTATGAGGATAGCTTCGAGCCTTTACATACTTATTATATCATAACCATATGCATTCTCTGTCACGACGCTCCTGACGTAGGCTGACGTTATGACCGGCACAGCGTACGATACACTGTACATACTCATATACAGTATATAATACACTGTCAGCCTTCACGTACTCTCACAATCCATCCCAAAATTTACAGAAATATATATTTTTTTCCTATACCACAAATCAAATCCAATATAGTTCATTCATTCACACATCACATTTTCATTTCATCATCCACTATATTAAGCTATATATATGCCCACACATCCCATCTAAATGATAATACATATATATATAATGTGTGATAAGTATACATATCAAAATAACAAAAGCTATTTCCTTCAAGCAGACATACACATACCAGACGAAGGCTCCCGTGATTATCACTCACGGATTTTCCTTCTCCCTTCGACTCAATACCTGAAATATTGGAGGAAATGGGGTGAGCAAACAACAGCTCAGTGAATATAGTTCTTGAGATGACAATTATATACATTTAGAGAAATATGACATTTAAAATCATTTCAAACACTTATTCAACACATGCATCATTCAACGAATATATTGTACATGTCAACAACATAAATTTCATGATTTTCAATAACACAATGCACAATCTCCCTCCTCCGCAAGGCAAGAGAGCGAGTCTAACCCTTGTATGGTCGTTACAAGGTAGCCACAACCTCTCATTACCCAATGAACAGTCATTTCAAGGATCCCAACCCTTGTTAGGACAGACCTACTGACAATGAGGACTCGCAAAACCTCATCCGGGTCTAGTGCCTAACGAAATGATAATGAGGACTCGCAAAACCTCATCATAACAAACTCCAATTGCTAAAATCAGTTTGCATGATCCATAAAACTCAATGCATTATATATAAATATAACATGCATACAATCAAACATTTTATATGCGTACAATGTCATACAAGAACCAAATCAAGAAAACTATACTCACAGTGGTTACACGGGTTTCTAATCCAATATATCCTCTAAAATCGAGCACCATAAACGTCATTGCTTCCTCAAGAGCGTTTAGCCATGTACTTAAGCTCTCAACTGAAATGAACCAGAGCTTATCATGAGAAGCACCATTTATCATATCGTTAGCTACTAAAAATATCAAATCATATCCAAAAATCGCAATCTTAGCATCGAAACGTCCGAAATTCAGTTCTCTACGATTCTATGATCTCAAACCAGAGTTTCATTGGATGCACATCATTGTTCACTATTTATTATTTACTATTCACTTTACTATTTACTATTCACTATTTTACTATTTTACTATTCACTATTTTACTATTTTACTATTCACTATTCACTATTAACTATTTATCACCATTCATCCAAAAGATGTAAATTGTATTAAAATTGTCAAACGGTCTCCAAAACGCATGAAATAGAATCTAACCACAGATTCGGAGTCCCGACAGTCCAGGGAGTGTTTTTCTACCTTTCTAGCGGATTTTCCATTAACGTTGGGTCAAAACCCCAATTTTGGAAAACGCCGTAAAACGGCTCCTACAGTCAAAATTAGTCTGCTAGAATCGTTACATCTAGCTTAGATAGTAATTTCACGAAGAAAGGGAGTGAAAATCACTTACCTCAAGTCCGGATTTCACCCGAATTTCGTGTTCTCCTTCTCCGCCATTCTTTTTCTCCCCCTCTGCGTCGTTCTTCATTCGTTCTTTTCTATCTGTTTTTCTTTTCTTTTCTTTCCTTCATTCAGCCACTCACTTCTTCTCTCTCTTCTTTTATTTATTTTTTATTTTATTTTTTTTGTTTGGACGTTGGTGAGAGAGATTAAAGTAGAAATGACTTCTTTTGTTTTATTTTATTTTTTTAATGTAAACGTTTGAGAGATTTAGATGAGAAAGGAGAAGTTGATATTTTATATATAAGACAATGATCCAATGCTCCTAGACTCCCCTTATTAACCAACTCCTCAATTAAATTCAACTCATCTCATTTATATAAGTCATTTAATAATTCGATTTCAATCTACACCATTTAATAATTCACTTATTTCACATGTATTCATATACACACACATTAAATCATACTATTCTTTAAGTCATTAAATCATACTCTAATCCACATATTTAATTAACCAACCTCATACATTAATCAATTTAAGTCAACTCCAATTTTTAACTTGTAAGCACTCATATAGGATGATCCCATATGTATCATCTTCTTTCTATACATACACACGTATATTGAGCTCCTACGTATCAAATACGTGTATTATCAAGCGTATATTTAGCTCATACGTATAAAATATGTGTATTATACATCTCGATATACGCGTACTTCAACGTATGTATTTAATTAAATTTACGGGGTGTTACAATCTCCCCAACTTAAGGAATTTCGTCCTCGAAATTTAGAAAGGACGATTCCTCAAGTGATACTAACTCCCAGAAAACTGCTCCTGCATTTTATATTCCGCTTCCATGTTTGCTCTTCTTGATACGTGGTATCCTCCCCAACTTAGCGTTGAGTTATATCCATAACATATATGAAATCCGAATGACATTTCCTCAACATCAGTATATAGAAACTGTGACGCCCCGAAAATTATTTCATCTAGCCCATAACCCAATTGCATTTTTGCCCAAACTCTATGTGTTGTCTTGATATGTTTGGTGGTTGTTTGATGATTGTTTAATGTTTGTATAGTTGATGCTTGATAATGTATATAAATATATGTATCATAAATTTATATGAGTCATGTTAAATTAAAGTATAATGCATATGTTATGATTTATGCATGGGCTCATTAAACCATGAATTGATATGGGTTAGGATTGATTGAATAAAAGGATAAATGAAATTGAAAATTTGGTGTATTAAATGGATTGGACATTTAAAATACATGTGGTTAGTATGGGTAGTATGAGACCAACACATGTGAAGGTTGGTGCATGAAAGTGGACAAGTGTCCCATGCCCTCAAGGAAGTGCTAAAATGAGTGGAGGGAATCAAGGAGAGAATCAAGGAGGAAAACAAGGAGAGAATCAAGGAGAGAATCAAGGAGGAAAACAAGGAGAGAATCAAGGAGGGAATCAAGGAGAGAATCAAGGAATTGCTAGAAAGAGGAGAGTGGAGAGAAAGGAAAGAAGAAGAGAAAGGAAAGAAGAAGAGAAGGAAGGAGAGAGTTGCAGGAGGAAGATCCCTGCGACGTTTCCATCAAAGAGATAGATCTTTGGAATATACGGTCAGATTGAGCTCAAATTTTATCAGCACATTCGTAGCTTATGGTTCTTCATTCTGGTCGGTGGAGATCTTGATCAGAGGTTTCGTCTAAGAGATCTAACCTCTCAAACAAAGCTGGTCGGAAAGTCTGGATTTCTCGCACCGTTTCGCTCAAACTTATAGATCTCCTAATTCTACCGTTCGATGGCTACCAAATTTGGGTATGTAGTTTAAAACTGATATTCATACATTCTGAACGGTGGAGATCTTAATTAGAGGCTTTTTCTGAGAGATATAACCTCTTAAACGAAGCCGGTCGGAATTTCTGGGTTTCTCGTGCCGTTTCGGTAAAACTTACAGATCTCCTCAATCTACCGTTGGATGGATATCAAATTTGGGTATGTCGTTTATAACAGATATTTCTGTATTCTGAACGGTGGAGATGTCTATACGTGTAATATTTTGTGTGATATAGCCATCTGAGTTTGGATATTTGCAGCAGGAAAGGAGAAACTGTCTGATTAGATACTTGTTCATCAAAGATACATATCTTTTCGGTCCACCGTTGGATTGGGCTGATGTTTGGACAGAAGGTTTGTTTCGTAACATACTTCAATATGTACGGTGGATTTTGTGATTATATATTTCTATTGGTAGATTAATACACCTGAACAGAATAATACATGTGAAGAATTGGTAGGGTTGTTTGTATTAGACCTACATTTAGAATATGAACTTAGACCTTTCCAAATAGCTTGCATGTCAACTATGTTGACCTAGTTGCCATTGTTGATGAACCCATGATGCAAAATCAGTGATATACATGGCTGAACATGGTGACCTAGTGTAAATCGACAATAGGGCCTAAGTATGGAAAATTTCATATTTTAGGGCTTTTGATGCTTTTGGCCTAGAATCATTGAATTGATGCAACTTATGTTTAATTAAGCATGATTAAAGTTGATTATGCTACTGATTTGGTGGTTGTGACCATATCATGGGTTAGGCCTACTTGTGATCAAGTGACCCAATTTGGGCATGTTTATGCCTAAAGGAATTGCAAATCAGTATTTTTGATTAATAGAATGGTTTATGTATGAGAACTATGCATTAGAGGCCTAAGTCATGTGATTTGAGTTGAATGATGGGATTAGATGAGATTTAGGCCTATTGTTTATATGTGGACTGATTTAGGGTTGATGTGTAATGTCTATGTGATTGAGCATAGAAATTGATGTATGGTAGGATATTGATGAATGTTTCAGGATCTTGATTTGGGTTGATTCGGTTTGGTGATCGTGTGTGGTTAAGTACTCTCGCGAGGCTTGGTTGTGAGTAGGCTTCACTTATGATTATATCATTTATGTCATCATATCACTTATATATATTGTATGTTGAAAGCATGAATGTGTTCTAATGTTTTGAATGATGCATTGATTTGAGAAAACCTTATGACTTTGGTTGGGCCCATCTATCTGGCTAATAGGGGGACTTGACCTTGTCATAGGAGGGTTTTAAGAAGGAAATGATTGGGATCAACGGCACGGTGAAATAGACGTGGACTAGTAACCCAAGTAAACATGATTGGGATCAACGGCACGGCGAAATAGACGTGGACTAGTAACCCAAGGCATGTGGAATGTGGATCCAAATTGATAAACTTTTACTTGCATCGAACTTATTATAAATGCTTGATATCTATATGTTATGAGCTTTTAATCATGCTACACATTGACATGCATACATGGTTTTTATTGATGAGTATTGATAGCATATTTGAATTCTATTCACTGGGCATCGTTGGCTCACCCTCATTTTCCTCTTTCAGGTCCTTCTGTCCCGAATAAGGGCAAGGGAGTAGTCATATCTTGAGGGCCTTGCCTGCGAGAGAATCCAAGTCCTCTATGTGAGTTGAGAGGCATTTTGATTGAATTGTGTTTTAAATTATGAAGTATTATGATTTGGATTATGTAATTATAACACTTACCACATTGTAGTATGGGTGAGTTGGGACTTGTTAGATAGACTATGTGGGCATATGACGGTTTTTATTTGTACCCACAATTTTAGATTTTATGTCTATGTCAATTTTAATGGACTGTAGGGATTATGATTTTATTTATGGTTCATTTTTATGGATTATCTCTTGTCTTGGATGATTAATACGGTGGGTAGTTTTGTTTAGTACATTTTGATATCATGTCGTTGTTTGGGATAAGGCTTGTAGGGTCTCGACTACCTCACGGGAGTTGAGGAGTGGTTGGAGATGCCTACGCCGGGCGTCTCGCCCCGGCATTCCGCATGCCATTCCCTGCGGGGTTGGTGGTCCGGGGCGCGGGGTCGCCACAGAAACTATTATGGACACCTATCAACTGTGACAGTAGAGCAAATCGGTAAGCCAATGGACCTATCCTCTCAAGGATCTCTCATGGTCCAACAGATGCGAGCTTTCTTTTCATTCCAAATCTCATTTGGCCTTTCTGTAGTAAGACCCTTAGCAAAATTGAGTCAGTCACAATATAACAACCTTGTGTATTTAATAATATCCTGTGGCACCAAGAACAATAACTCCATACTTTCAAATCAACAAGTTGGAGATCTATAAGGCTTATTATCAAGTGCCATCATTATGCTATTATACTAGCTGTTTATACACACAAGTTTACACAAATAAAGTATTCCTTCCAACTTCCACCAAAATTCAAGTATACTAGACCCGAGCATGCTCGCAAGCATCAAAGTCACTCTCTGAGTCTATCAACCAGTCTGAGAGTAAAATATCACACTGAGAAGGAGATGAGTACCAAATCGAGTCTGCATCATATATCAGATCTCGACAAAATCTTCGGATCTTAATCCGACATGACAAATATCTGAGTACTCCCATAAAATCTCCCTATCTCACACATATACAATCTACTCAGTCTATCAATAAAATTATGGTGTTCATTGGAAGAATATATAAACTTATCAGTCCATCAATGGTCATTCAAATGGTATCATATCTACCCATAACCCACAAGATACCATTTGAATCCCATCTTCATGTAACACAATCCATATTATCAATTTCATAATCTTTCATACTGATAGCATACGAGTCTCATCATAACTCTTACTCTCTGAATATGAGTATCAATTAGCTGAACATGCATCCGAGCACAAATATCAACACATGAAGTAACAGAGAGTACACTCATAACTGTACTTCTCACTCACACCAATCTCTATTTATGGCTAACTGATAGATACTACTCCAGTTTCAGCCTGTTTCCTGCTCAATGCCTCAGCAACATATTGACCTTTCCCAGGATAATAAGTCCATATAAAATCAAATCCTTTGGGAATTCTTGCCACATTTATTACCTCGTATTTTTTGTTCAAATAATTACTTCAGACTCTTAACAGTTGAAGATAGTGTGACCTTTAATTATAGAGGTAATGCTCTCATCAATTCAAAATAACTACCAACTAAATTTTTTATTCACTCTCAGGATAGTTATTCTTGTGCACTACCAAATATCTGGAAACACAAGTAATTAACCTATCCTTTTGCGTCAATGCAAAATTCAGATCTGGCCGTGATATTCATCAATCACAATTACTTCCAGATTCTGAACCTAGTAACAACATTTCATACTGTGAGAGCTTTCCTCATACACAACGGTCCACACAGTACTCACCATTTGTCTGGTTTAGTTTCGTGAGTGGAGAAGTCAACTTTAAGGATCCTTCCACGAATAGTTATCGTTAAGGAGCCCTCCACACACTTCTATAACATACAAATAATATCAGATATTATTTAAACTGGTCATGTGATCCAAAAATTCTTATCTCTATTATATTCAAAACTCATATTCACCGAACTTGGCACTTAATCGGTGTTCTCTCAGTGACTACAAGATAATTTCGAGGTGCTATTCATGCTCCTCTCATTTTCTTGGGACAATTTCATATATCATCCTCGAAGACTATGTACTCAAGATATGGTTCATATACCCACTGCATCAATCCTATAACGTGATTGACACATAACTTAAGGTTACCAACATTTCATACTATCCATATCTTGTCTTACAACAGTCTGCATTACATCCTTTTCTCGAATTCTTATCTGATGGTGCCTAGATCTCAAAATGATCTTAAAGAAAATTTGGCTCCATTTAAATTCGACCATCTATCCATGGTAAAGGATATTCATTCGTTGTTGTTACCTTGCTCAGTTAACAGTAATTCATACGTAAACATATTTCACTATACCTTCTTTCCATCTTATCACAAATGCTCTCCAAGGTGACATATCAAGGATAATAAATCTTTTGCTCATTAACACATTTACCTACACCAGAAATCCTCACAATTCCTCAAGTACTCTTTATATGAAGGAATGAAGATACATAGTATACTGGCATCAGTTTTTATATGCTATCAATCTCCTGTCCAGGTAGCCATTTTACTACTTCATCAAAGAATACTCCAAGATACCAGCTCACCACAGGAATTTGAATCATCTGCATGCCTTATTACGTTACTCTAAATGGCTTTGTACTAGCCATATTCTCCATTTCCTCGTCAATAACTATCGTATCTAATATTACTTCTTTTCGGAGAGATGGTCCACCTGGCATGAGAGGTGACCAGCCAATCATACCCACCAAGCATCCAATTCCAAAAATTTCATATTTTAAAGTCCATAAATACGTGATGACCCTCATATTTATTCCATCTATTATTTGCTAACCATATCAAGGTAGATTCTTTCTCCTGTAGGCATACTCACAATCAATGATGCATTATCATAACAGAAGATAAGACAATTTGTCTACCATATCACCAGAGATAAAAGACCAGGTAGAGCCAACAAGACATCAGAATATACACAATAACAAAATGTTGATCATACCTGTTATCAATGTCTTACTAATCTTTGGATCTGGTCTTGTATTTACTTTAATTTATTCTCTAAAATCTGGTGGAGTCACATTAATAAAACATATTGGGGTATTCCATATCGACTAACTGGAGATTAACACATCCCGTGTTTTTTTTTTCATATTGATAATAGAAAATTATAGGTCGAGATACAATTTACGCAATCTGTGACTCCTGCTCAGGCTATGGAAACCACTTTTGGTTTTCATACTTCGTTAACATCACTTCCCTTTTTCCCATTCTCATTGGGTTTAAATTAGAGTCACAAATACTGCCACAATCTCAACCTTACTCAATGTTTCGCTTATCTTGAATTTCATATTCTTGCCCCAACATTTCCTTACATTACTTAGTTCACCTTTTACCTAACACTAGTGTTGATAACTCGGCTTCTAACGGCTGTGCAAGTTATATCACTAATATTGCTAGGGTTAACAATTTCACCACAGTTTTGGCTGACCCAAAATTTATAGTCTGTCTCACAACTTGCGTATATATTTATAACCCAACAATTATCAAACCTGCCGTATAAGATCCCAACATGTATTCTAGATCCACATCATTCTCAGAGTATCCATCGTGATCAGTCCAAAAATAAACTATACCAGTCTATTTCATTCATGTTTGTATTTATGGTTACGCATGGCACTACATTTGAACAAGATAAACTTTTTCATGCCTTACATCAATGTCAACATGATGATAGAAGCCCTTATAAAATAGCTTCTGTAATGAATCCCATGCCTTAATCATCTCCGGAGTCCTTAACCCAATTTTCTATCATCTCTTATCATCAGTTAGCTTAAACTTAGCTAACTTGCTTTATTAGTTTCAGAGACTTAATCCTTCTCTAAGATGGTCTCCACTCAGAGTAGCAAATTCTTTGCTCCGTCTATTATCAGACTGCCAGTTAAGATAGGAGCGTCTCTTCTCCTGAAAGTTTCCATGACTTTCACATATCTTTTCATTTCATCTGGCTTATCATTGAGACCGTCTATTTATGTTCTTTTGACTTCAGTCTCCATTATAGATGTTTTTTTTTTGTTTCAGAAATACTCACCATTGGCACCCACATCTGGAGCTATCAATGGTTCAAGCCTCTGTCATTCTCACATTACAACTTTGTCACAAGCTCATAAGCTATGCATTTCGTTGTTGTTGGGTAATTCCTAGTCATATATAAGCTGCATAATTTATTATCACTGGATTACATCCAGTTCCTTTTCTTTCAGCCTTCTGATCCTTTCTTGATCAGCAATTTCTATTGTTAATCTTGACTATTCTTTTCCAAATCTAGAATTCACCGACACAGGTGAGTCTCAGTCAAGATAACATATTGGATTAGGCTCAACATAATATGACTACCCATATGTATACCCATACAATCAATCATAATATCATAAAGCTTTTAATCTTTAGGCTTTTACTGCTAAACCTGGCTCTGATACCAATATTGTCACGACGCCCCTGACGTAGGCTGACGTCATGACCGGCACAGCGTACGATACACTGTACATACCCATATACAGTATATAATACACTGTCAGCCTTCACGTACTCTCACAATCCATCCCAAAATTTACAGAAATATTTTTTTTTTCTATACCACAAATCAAATCCAATATAGTTCATTCATTCACACATCACATTTTTATTTCATCATCCACTATATTAAGCTATATATATGCCCACACATCC
This sequence comes from Paratinospora sagittata, assembly GCA_035771175.1. Lineage (NCBI taxonomy): Eukaryota > Viridiplantae > Streptophyta > Magnoliopsida > Ranunculales > Menispermaceae > Paratinospora > Paratinospora sagittata. The sequence goes on from CM069592.1 coordinate 28,818,582, forward strand.
CATCTAGATGATAATACATATATATATAATGTGTGATAAGTATACATATCAAAATAACAAAAGCTATTTCCTTCAAGCAGACATACACATACCAGACGAAGGCTCCCGTGATTATCACTCACGGATTTTCCTTCTCCCTTCGACTCAATACCTGAAATATTGGAGGAAATGGGGTGAGCAAACAACAGCTCAGTGAATATAGTTCTTGAGATGACAATTATATACATTTAGAGAAATATGACATTTAAAATCATTTCAAACACTTATTCAACACATGCATCATTCAACGAATATATTGTACATGTCAACAACATAAATTTCATGATTTTCAATAACACAATGCACAATCTCCCTCCTCCGCAAGGCAAGAGAGCGAGTCTAACCCTTGTATGGTCGTTACAAGGTAGCCACAACCTCTCATTACCCAATGAACAGTCATTTCAAGGATCCCAACCCTTGTTAGGACAGACCTACTGACAATGAGGACTCGCAAAACCTCATCCGGGTCTAGTGCCTAACGAAATGATAATGAGGACTCGCAAAACCTCATCATAACAAACTCCAATTGCTAAAATCAGTTTGCATGATCCATAAAACTCAATGCATTATATATAAATATAACATGCATACAATCAAACATTTTATATGCGTACAATGTCATACAAGAACCAAATCAAGAAAACTATACTCACAGTGGTTACACGGGTTTCTAATCCAATATATCCTCTAAAATCGAGCACCATAAACGTCATTGCTTCCTCAAGAGCGTTTAGCCATGTACTTAAGCTCTCAACTGAAATGAACCAGAGCTTATCATGAGAAGCACCATTTATCATATCGTTAGCTACTAAAAATATCAAATCATATCCAAAAATCGCAATCTTAGCATCGAAACGTCCGAAATTCAGTTCTCTACGATTCTATGATCTCAAACCAGAGTTTCATTGGATGCACATCATTGTTCACTATTTACTATTTACTATTCACTTTACTATTTACTATTCACTATTTTACTATTTTACTATTCACTATTCACTATTAACTATTTATCACCATTCATCCAAAAGATGTAAATTGTATTAAAATTGTCAAACGGTCTCCAAAACGCATGAAATGGAATCTAACCACAGATTCGGAGTCCCGACAGTCCAGGGAGTGTTTTTCTACCTTTCTAGCGGATTTTCCATTAACGTTGGGTCAAAACCCCAATTTTGGAAAACGCCGTAAAACGGCTCCTACAGTCAAAATTAGTCCGCTAGAATCGTTACATCTAGCTTAGATAGTAATTTTACGAAGAAAGGGAGTGAAAATCGCTTACCTCAAGTCCGGATTTCACCCGAATTTCGTGTTCTCCTTCTCCGCCATTCTTTTTCTCCCCCTCTGCGTCGTTCTTCATTCGTTCTTTTCTATCTGTTTTTCTTTTCTTTTCTTTCCTTCATTCAGCCACTCACTTCTTCTCTCTCTTCTTTTATTTATTTTTTATTTTATTTTTTTTGTTTGGACGTTGGTGAGAGAGATTAAAGTAGAAATGACTTCTTTTGTTTTATTTTATTTTTTTAATGTAAACGTTTGAGAGATTTAGATGAGAAAGGAGAAGTTGATATTTTATATATAAGACAATGATCCAATGCTCCTAGACTCCCCTTATTAACCAACTCCTCAATTAAATTCAACTCATCTCATTTATATAAGTCATTTAATAATTCGATTTCAATCTACACCATTTAATAATTCACTTATTTCACATGTATTCATATACACACACATTAAATCATACTATTCTTTAAGTCATTAAATCATACTCTAATCCACATATTTAATTAACCAACCTCATACATTAATCAATTTAAGTCAACTCCAATTTTTAACTTGTAAGCACTCATATAGGATGATCCCATATGTATCATCTTCTTTCTGTACATACACACGTATATTGGGCTCCTACGTAAAATACGTGTATTATCCAGCGTGTATTTAGCTCATACGTATCAAATACGTGTATTATCAAGCGTATATTTAGCTCATACGTATAAAATATGTGTATTATATATCTCGATATCCGCGTACTTCAACGTATGTATTTAATTAAATTTACGGGGTGTTACATTCTCGGGTTTCCATTCCTAACTAGGACAACACTAAAGACCATGAGTGTTCACAACAACTCATGCGAGTCGCATTCCTAGAAGGTTCACCCAATAAGAATGATTCTCATGCCTATGACCTGCTCCAACAAATCCAAGACATGCTCCATTTTCAAAACATTTCACGTATTCAAATCATAATGCACATACACTAGTATGCTTATGATTTCACAATTAGATTTATATCATACAATGTTATACATAATTGTCAAGGTAAGAAATATTCACAAACAATGGAATCTCTACGTCACTGGATCACTATCTCACCAATCAATCGACGTATCTAGCTTTCTACAAGTTTTTAAACCACACAACCAACTCAATCCACTTCGAGTGCTCACACCAAACTCAACCAATTTTACTTTCAAAACATGTAAACATCATAGTGAAATTCAATTTACTGCTATTCCCATCCAAATTTAACAACCAACTCTTTTGACACAACCAAACCCTCAGTTGCTTCAACTGAAACAGGGTTTGGCCATGCCCATCATATAAGCCCATTTCCTTACTAATCTTACATGCTTTAAGCTCATTTCTTATCAATAATTCAATAAGAAACACTATTAACCATCAAACTCACGAATTTTCCCAATTTCGGATTAACCCAATTTATCCAAACATCATGCAAATCAATTTAAATTCATATATGTAGTATAATTCAAGGAAAGGTGCAAGAATCCATGAATGGCGGGTCAAGAAATGCTTACCTTAGCTTTCAAAACCCAAACCCTAGCCCACTTCTTATTTCCCTTTCATTTTCCCCTTTTTTCTAAAACAAAAACCAGCTTAATGAGCTAAAACAAGCGAGGAAGATCTTTTATAGGCAAACTTAAAGTGAGTGCGAGGTTACTCACGCAATATGGCTTTGATGTGAGCCGTATCTTTGCAACTTTTGCACACCAAGGGGGACATGCTCTATGTGCCTAAGTGGGGATACTTGAGAAAGGAGTTAATCAGGGAGTGCCATGACACATGTTGGGCTGGACACCCGGGACAACGTAGGATGCTTTCTTTGCTCAAAGTGGTATTAGCCCCAGATGAAGGATGATGTGAAGACATATGTACGAACCCGCCTAGTGTGTCAACAAGACAAGGCTGAGCAACAGCAGCCTGGAGGTTTACTAGAGCCTTTACCTATTCTCGAAAGACCGTGCATGTAACGCTTCGTACCTATGAGTCAAACCTGTACGTTGACTTATACATATTGTCAGACATATTTGTACACATATACGTATGTACATGGCCTTAGAGTAGGGTGAATGTGTGTATATTAGGGTGGTAGTTGTACTAAAACCCTAGACATAGAATTGAAAACCCAACACTAAGTGAAATTTTCACTTGGAGCCTTGAGAAACGTACCCCTGAGGGAGAAGTGCGCTTCTCATGGGATTTTCAGAAAGAAATTTATTTCTGGGTAGCGAGAAGCGCGCTTTCGGGGGGGAGAAGCGCCCTTCTCTGCGTGTCTGACATTTTTAAAAAAATGAACGATAAGTCGGTTTGCTCGAAATTTAATGTGGTTTCTCGACTTTTCTTGCTTATTTGCAATAGAGAGAGTTGGAGAAAACTAGAGGAACGAAAAGGGAAGGAGAGGATTCTGCTAGGGTGGCCAAATCCAAGGTAAGAAATAGTTATTTTTGGTTAAAAACGATCATACTTAGGCTTACTAGAGTAAGAAAAGTATGTGATTAATTCTATTGGGATATGTCTCTAGGTTCGTAGACTCGCATGAGTACAACGAAAATACTCATGGCATTGGTGTAGTTCCTAGAATTGGATGAGATTGTGGAATGATCGGAGTAGAAGGTCAGATGAGTTGGGTTTTCTTTATGTATGCATGATAGGGATACAAACTCACTCATGTACCTGATTGTGAGGATTTATTTTATTTTCCTTATGCATTGTACGATATGCATAGAGTGGCGCAAATAGTATCTTAATCTTGTATTGATATTTACGTGTTCCCTGCATATGGTTCATACTATTTTACATGCCATGTGTTATTATGAATGTATATGTAATGTCACTAGTAGATTACTCATTGGGCTTGTTGTAGCTCACCTAACTCCTTTTTTATTATAGGTGGTGACTACAAGGGCTAGGGCAAGGCTACAGAGGGTTGATGTATGTATGAACAGAGAGTTTGGTTTATGTTTCAGTACCTTGTATATGTATATATATATAACACTAAGATATGTATAAAATGTTTAGTGGGTTGTATATATATGATTTGGATACATATGAATGATACGAGAAGATATATGGGATTATGATTTTGATATCATGTATGTATGGTTGTGATATATATGTGGATGTGAAATGGATGAATGTTTTGTGGGTTATTAGGTATACGTGAAACCTCACATTTATGGGGAGGTTCAACCAAAATTTTTTAGTGATTTTCGTGTATTTTGGTGTATGAGAAGGCTGACAGAGTATCATGTACATATAATATTTTGTGTCGGTCTGGACGTCACCCTACGAAGGAGGTTGCGACAATGTATGTTTGGAACCCTACCCAACCAAATAGGAGGACTATAAACTAGGGATAAGCATAAGTGAGAAGCTACCTGACAGGGACCTCAATCGCTAGCTAACAAGGAGAACAACTCTTTGCCCCAAAGCGTGAAGTTGCCAAACTGACCTGTTTTAAAAAGTTGTCAGAACAGGGAAGAACGCGTTTCTCCTCTCTAGGAGCGTGCTTCTCCATTACTGGGAACACGTTTCTTCAATTTCCAGAGAGCTTGATTTTTTTCTACCACCACTGGAGCGCGCTTATCTAAGGTAGGAGTGCGTTTTCCCCCTGCCTAGAACCCAGAACTAGATTCCTGTCTTAGGGGAGCGCGCTCTTCCACTCTGAGAGCAAGCTCCTAGTGTCCAGAATTACATTTTTTAATTTTTTCCCACCCTAAGGTCCATACCTAGGGTCCCAAATTTTCTACGACATTAGGATACTTACAAATACGACATTTTTACTGCCACCTACATATGTATACACGTATAAATACGTATAAGTCAACATAAAGGTTTGACCAAAGGTACAGGGTGTCACATAGGGACTATGAATTTGTCACTTCCCATGAGCTAGGTACCTCGAACTTGCGAGTAAGAAACGAAGATAGGCTATCGAAAGAAGCATCGGTGCGATGCCAGCCAAAAACCCTTAAATGCTTAAGTCAGATTGAATTTTCTTAGAATTAACTCGCATTAATTGAAGTAATTAATGACTTCATGTTTAATGGGGGTTAATGGGATATTTATAGTTTAGGGTTCGATGACGAGACTGGCAAAGGCACATGGCGCTTTGCCATACACTAAATTGTCTGGGTTTGGTGTAGTGGTCCCGTGACAGCTATATATATCAAGCTATCAGATTTTAGTGTACCAACTCGGTACACCGATATGAGATGTATTCGCCTCGCTTCCTAGATAGTATTTCCAAGAGAGAGCTTGGTGCTTCGATCAACCATCTTTCCCAAATTCCGAAGCAGTTGATTGTTGGTGGTCAAGCTATTGTATTACATGGCATGCCAGCTCAACATATATTTGAGCTCTCCAATGCATTTCCAAAAATACACCTACAACCTTTAGAGAAAGTAAAACACCTAGATTGGATTAGGAACACTCATGTGGTGTCCGTTAAATCCACTGATCTGATGTAACACCCCAATTTTTGAAAACGCCGTAAAACAGCTCCCACAACAAAAATTATTCAGAAAAAAAAGTTACATCTAGCTTAGATATCAAGCTCACTTACCGCGAGTCCCGATTTTGCGCGAATCCCACGTTTCTCCCTTCCGTTCTTTCCTTTCCTTCTTTCGTTCTCTCGTCCTGCAACTCATTTCTTTCTCTTTTTTTTTTCTTTTTTTACACGTTGGAGAGAGATTAGAAATGAAATGAGTTCTTCTTTATTTATGTTTTTTATCCCATGCTCCTCATGCTCAATATTTAACCAACTCACCCCATAAATTAATCAATTTAATTCAACTCAATTCACATATTTAATTAACCAACCCATTCAACTAATAAACTTATATTACTTATTTAATAAGTTTATTGATGTACTAATACCCCTTAAATCTAGCATGTATTTTCATACACGCGTCTATTTAGCTCCTACGTATAAAATATGCATATTATACATTTCAATATACGCGTAATTCGAAGTAGGTTTTTAATTAAAATTACAGGGTGGTACAATCTTCCCAACTAGGAATTTCGTCCTCGAAATTTAGAATCGAGGAATATTCCTCAAGTAAGACTCAATCCCAGAAAATTGCTCCCGCATTTTATATTTCCGCTCTCATGTTTGCTCTTCTTGATACGTGGTAACCTCCCCAACTTAGAGTTGAGTTATATCCATAACATATATGGAATCCGAATGACATTTCCTTAACATCAATAAATAGAAACTATTCCGGACACTTATCAATTGTGATAGTAAAGCAAATCGGAAAGCCAATGGACCTACCCTCTTAAAATCTCCAATGGTCCAACAGATTGCGGTGCGAGCTTTCCTTTCCTCCCAAATCTCCTTTGGCTTTTCTGTGGTAAAACCCTTAGCAAGGCTGAGTCCACCACAATAAATTTCAAGGCCTATATACCAACCCTGTGTATTTAATAATATCCTGTGGCACCAATACCAATAACTCCATACTTTCAAATCAACAAGTTGGAGATCTATAAGGCTTACTATCAAACCTTTAGAGTGCCATCATGATGCTATTATAATAACTATTTATACACATAAGTTTACACACATATAATATTCCTTCCAACTTCCACCAAAATTCAAGTATGCCAGACCCGAGCATGCTCACAAGCATCAAAGTCACTCTCTCAGTCTATCAGCCAGTCTGAGAATAAAATATCTCACTTAGAAGGAGATGAGTAGCAAATCGAGTCTGCATCATATATCAGATCTCGACACAATCTTCGGATCTTAATCCGACATGACAAATATCTGAGTACTCCCATAAAATCTCCCTATCTCACACATATACAATCTGCTCAGTCTATCACTAGAACTCTGGTGTTCATTGGAAGAATACATAGTCTTATCAGTCCATCAATGGTCATCCAGATGGTATCATATCTACCCATAACCCATAAGATACCATTTGAATCCCATCTTCATTTAACACAATCTATATTACCAATTCCACAATCTTTCATATTGATATCATAGTCGTCTCCTCATAAATCTTACTCTCTGAATATGAGTATCAATCAGCTGAACATGCATCCGAGAACAAATATCAACACATGGAGTAATAGAGTACACTCATAACTGTAACTCTCACTCACAACAATCTCCATTTATGGCTAACTGATAGATACTAATCCAGTTTCAGCCTGTTTCTTCCTCAATGCCTCAGCAACATATTGGCCTTTCCCAGGATAATAATTCAATATAAAATCAAATCCTTCGGGAATTCTTGTCACATTTATAACCTCATATTCAATTTCTTTTCGTTCAAATAATTACTTCAGACTCTTAAAATCTGAAGATAGTGTGACCTTTTTATTATAGAGGCAATGCTCTCATCAATTCAAAATAACTACCAACTCTCAGGATAGTTATTGTCGTGCACTACCAAATATTTGGAGACACAAGTAATTAACTTATCCTATTGTATCAATGCACAACCCAGATCTGGACGTAATAGTCATCAATCACAATTACTTCCAGGTTTGGAAAATAGTAATAACATTTAAAATTGTGAGAGCTTTCCCATGCACAACGGTCCACACATTATACAACATTCGTCTGGTTTAGTTTTGTGAGTGGAACAGATAGCTTCAAGGATCTTTCCACGCACTTTCTATAACATACAACTAATACCAGAGAACAACTGATTTCCATCATTTAAATCATTTTTAACAGTTATATGATCACTTTGACCTGCCCAACATCCTTAAAGATACTATTTAAACTAGTCACGTAATCCAAAAATTATCATCTTAATTATATTCAAAACTCATATTGACCGAGCTTGGCACTCAATCAGCGTTCTCTCAGTGACTACAAAATAATTCCGAGGTGTTATTCATGCTCCTCTCATTTCTTGGGACAATTGCGTATATCATCATCGAAGACTATGTAATAATCAAGATATGGTTCATATACCCACTGCATCAATCCTATAAACGTGATTGACACATTAATCAAGGTTGCCAAAATGTCATAATATCCATATCTTGTCTTAAAATAGTTTGCATTACATCATTTTCTCGAATTCTTAACTGATGGTGCCTAAATCGCAAAATGATCTTAAAGAAAATTTGGCTCCATTTAGTTAATCAAATTCGACCATCTATCAATAGTAAAGGATATTCATTCTTTATTGTTACCTTGCTCAGTTAACAGTAATTCATACTTAAACATATTCTTTCCATATTATCGCAAATGCTCTCCAAGGTGGCATATCAAGGATAATAAATCTTTTGCTCATTAACGCATTTACCTACACCTTAAATCCTCACAATTTCTCAGGTGCTTGGCATCAGTTTTATATGCTATCAATCTCCTGTCCAGGTAGCAATTTTAATACTTCATCAGAGAATACTCCAATATACCAACTCACCACAGGAATTTTAATCAATTGCATGTCTTATTACATTACTCTACATGGCTTTGTACTAGCCATATTCTCCATTTCCTCGTCGATAACTATCTCCGAAGATTTTGAGGGTATAAATCTCTCAAGATTCAAAATGAGGATTTTCACTTATTCAGAATATTACATCTTTTCGGAGAGACGCTCCACCTGGCACGAGTGGTGGTCAGCCAATCATACCCAACAAAGCATCCAATTCCAAAAATTTCATATTCTAAAGTCCATACTTACGTGATGACCCTCATATTTATTACACATAATATTTGCTAACCATATCAAGGTAGATTCTTTCTCCTGTGGGCATACTCACAATCAATGATATACTATTATAACAGAAGGTAATACAATATGTCTACCATATCACCAGAGATAAAGGACCAGGTAGATCCAACAATACATCAGAACATACACAATAACAAAATGTTGATCATACCTGTTATCAACGTCTTACTAATCTTTGGATCTGGTCTTGTATTTACTTTAATTTATTCTCTAAAATCTGGTGGAGTCACATTGATAAAAATATTGGGGCATTCCCTATCGACTAACTGGCGATTAACACATCCCGTGTCTTTTTTTCATATTGATAATAGACAATTTTAGGTTAGGATACAATTTACTCAGTCTGTGACTCCTGCTCAGGCAATGGAAATCATTTCTGGTTTTCATAATTCGTTAACATCACTTTCATTTTTTCCATTTTTATTGGGTCAGGTACTAACAAAATTAGAGTCACTAATACTGCCAAAATCTCAACCTTACTCAATGTTTCGCTTATCTTGAATTTCATATTCTTGCCCCAACATTTTCTTACATTGCTTAGTTCTCCTTTTACCTAACACTGGTGTTGATGACTCGGCTTCAAATGGCGGTACAAGCTATATCACTAATATTGCTTGGGTTAACAATTTCACTGCAGCTTTGGCTGACCCAAAATTTATAGTCTGCCTAGCAACCTGCGCATATATTTATAACCCAACAATTATCAAACCTGTCGTATAGGATCCCAAAATTTATTCTAGATCCTTATCATTCTCAGAGTATCCATAGTGATCATTCCAAAAATAAACTATACCAGTCTATTGGATTCATGTTTGTATTTATGGTTAGGCATGTTACTACATTTTAACAAGATAAACTTTTTCATGCCTTAAATCAATTTTCGCATGATGATAGAAGCTCTCATAAAATAGCATCTTTAATTAATCTCATGCCTTAATCATCTCCGGAGTCCTTAACCCAATTTTCTATTATCTCTTATCATCAGTTAGCTTAAACTTAGCTAACTTGCTTTATCATTTTCAAAGACTTAATCATTCTCTAAGATGGTCTCCAAGCAGAGTAGCAAATTCTTTACAACGCCTAATATTTGTCAGTTAACATAAGAGAATCTCTTCTCTTGCAAGTTTCCATAACTTTTACATATCTTTTCATTTCATCTTGCTTACCATTGAGACCTTCTTTTTATTTTATTTTTACTTCAGTCTTAACTATATATGTTTTTACAGAAGTACTCACACCATTAGCACCCACATCTGGAGCTATCAATGGTTCAAGCCTCTGTTTTTCTCACATTACAATTTTGCCACAAGCTCATAAGCTGTGCATTTCGTTGTTGTTGGGTAGTTACTAGCCATGTATAAGCTATGTAAATTATTATCACTGGATTACATCCTATTCTTTTTCTTTCAGCCTTCTGATCCTTTCGTGATCAGCAATTTTTATTGTTAATCTTGACTAGTCTTTTCCAAATCTGGAATTCACCCTTGCAGGTGATTCTCAGTCAAGATAACATATTGAATTAGGCTTAACATAATAGTACTACCCATATGTATACTCATACAAACAATCATAATATCATCAAACTTTTATCTTTTTAAGGATTTTAAACCTAGTCTCTGATACCAATATTGTCACGACATCCATGACGTAGGCTGACGTCATGACCGGCACAGTGTACTATACACTGTACATTTCATATACAGTATACAATACACTGTCAGCCTCAACCGACATTCACAATAATTCCCAAAATTTTCATAAATTTTGACAGCACCTCCCCATAAAATGGACAATTCACATTTTTTTCTTGATATACCACAAATCAAATCAAATCAAATATATATATATATATATAGATAATCATTCCATTCATTCCATTCATTCCACACATCTAGCCATTCTCATTTCATTTTATCGTCACAAGCATTGTATAATCCAAATTATCAAATCAAAATCCATGTTTCCTTAACACCCATCTATGTGATAATATAGATATAGTATGTGATAATTATACTTATCAAAATAAAGAAAAATAACTCATATCCTCCAATGCATACATACACATACCAGACGAAGGCTCACGTGATTATCACTCACGGATTTTCTCTTTTCCCTTCGACTCAATACCTGAAATATTGGAGGAAATGGAGTGAGCAATCAACAGCTCAGTTAATATATTTCTTGATATGACAATTATATGCATTTAGAAAAATATGGCATTTAAAATCATTTCAAACAAGTATTAAACACATGCATCATTCAACGAATATATCATACATGACAACAACATAAATTTCATGAGTTTTCAAGAAACAATGCATCATTTTTTCACGAAATCCACAATCTCTCTCCTTCAAGGCAAGAGAGCGGGTTTAACCCTTGTATGGTCGTTACAAGGTAGCCACAACCTCTCATTACCCAATTCACAGTCATTTCAAGGATCTCCAATCCTTGTTAGGACAGGCCTACTGAAAGAATTGGTTTTCCTTGATTCTATTGATTCACCCATAGGTAATATATATACAATATTACAAATCAGAATATACATATTCTAAAAATAGAAGATTAGATATTCTAGTATAATCTATAATATGACAATTATACCATATTGACCAAATCAGAATATACATATTCTAAAAATAGAAGATTAGATATTCTAGTATAATCTATAATATGGCAATTATACCATATTGACCAAATCAGAATATACATATTCTAAAAATAGAAGATTAGATATTCTAGTATAATCTTAATACCCCCCCTCAAGTTGGAGCATGGAGATCACAAATGCCCAACTTGCTAAGTAGATACAAAAACTTGCGCTTGCCAAGAGCCTTGGTGAAGATGTCGGCAAGCTGATCATCAGTAGACACATGAGACGTAGAAATAATACCGTCACGAATGGCATCACGCACATAATGACAATCAACTTCAATATGCTTGGTACGCTCATGGAAGACAGGATTTTGAGCAATGTAGAGTGCCGACTGACTATCACAGTATAAGCGCATGGCTGGCGAATGTGTGACACCCAAACTCACAAGCAGAGCTTTGAGCCATTTCAACTCTGAAGTGACGGCAGCCATGGAACGATACTCGGCTTCAGCAGAAGACCGGGACACCGTATGTTGTTTCTTGGTCTTCCAAGAAATCGGAGAAGATCCAAGAAACACTATCCAACCAGTAAGAGACCGTCTAGTCAAAGGACACGTAGCCCAATCTGAATCGCACCAACCTGTTAGAGATAACTCACAATCAGTGCGAAGAAGAATGCCTTGACCCGGACACCCTTTTAAGTAGCGAACCGTACGAAGCGCCGCATCCCAATGATCCTGACGAGGGTGTTGCATAAACTGAGCCAAGATATGAACTGTATAAACCAAGTCAGGACGGGTGGAGGTTAAGTAAATGAGACGACCCACAAGTCGTCTATACCTTTCAGGATCGGCGAGCAAAGGGCCTTTGGCGAGAGCCAATGTGTGATTCTGCTCCATGGGAAAGCCAACGGGACGAGACCCCAATAAGCCAGTTTCAGCAATAATATCAAGAGTGTATTTTCGTTGACACAAGAAGATGCCCTCTGAATTACGAGCAACCTCAATACCAAGAAAATACTTCAAGGCACCCAAATCTTTCATATGGAAACACTCGTGCAAATAGGCCTTGAAATGGTCAACAGCGGAAGCATCATTACCAGAAATAATGAGATCATCAACATACACAAGAACATTAAGTTGTACCGATCCTTGATGTAGAGTAAACAGAGAATAGTCTGAATAAGACTGAAGGAAACCATAAGTCTTCAAAGAAGCAGCTAACTTAGCATACCAGCACCGCGGAGCCTATCGTAGACCATACAAAGACTTCTTGAGACGACACACTAAACCAGGAGTGCGAACGTTGAAGCCAGGAGGAAGTTTCATGTAAACTTCTTCATCAAGATCACCATGAAGAAACGCATTATGAACATCCATCTGATCCAAAACCCAATTCTTGACCGCTGCAACTGCTAAGAAGGCACGAACAGTGACCATTTTCGCAACTGGAGCAAAAGTTTCATTATAATCAACCCCCTCAACTTGATGATTGCCAAAAATAACCAGACGAGCCTTAAGACGCTCTACTTGCCCATCCGCATGATATTTGATTTTGTATACCCATTTAGAACCAAGAGTCTTTTTATGAGGAGGTAAAACTGCCATTTCCCAGGTGCCATTAGCTTCTAAAGCAGCAATTTCTTTCTGCATAGCATCGCGCCAACCTTCATCTTGCATAGCTTCTTTAAAAGAACGAGGATCAATGCCTTCAGTGATCGCTGCAAGAAAAACACGGTGTCGTGGAGAAAACTTATTACAATTCACATAATGTGCTATAGGATAAGGAGTACCTGAGGAGCTAGTAGAAGACGATGAACACTCAGATGGACTCGAAGATTGTACAGTGTGGGTAACAAAGTCACGAAGAAGAACGGAGGGACGCTTATCCCGCAACCCGCGCCCTAAGTCATAGGTGGAGGCAGGAGGAGACAGAAGTGCAGGGGGCACATGAGGCGATGTGGGATTCAGCACAATGTCAGTCCCAATTGCAGGGGCTGCATGATCATCAACCAAAGAAGTCTCCAAGTCTTCCAAAAAATCAACATCAATCCCCGCATTAGAATCAGGTGGCGACGAGGAATAAGCTGGCACTTGAGAAGTAGAAACAGTCTCGTAAGGAAATTCATTTTCATGAAACTTTACATCTCTGGAAACAAAGATGTCACCTGTCTGAAGGTCATATAATTTCCACCCTTTCTTCCCATGTGGATAACCAATAAAGACACACTTCCTACTTCGAGGAGCAAATTTATTACCTTTGGCCTTTTGATTATGGGCAAAAGCTAAACAACCAAAAACCTTAAGTTCATCAAACTCAGGTGCCTGGCCAAAGAGAATTTCAAAGGGAGTTGTATTGTGGAGCAAACCAGAAGGAGTTCTGTTAATGAGATACACTGCACCAAGCACACATTCTCCCCAAAAAGTAATAGGAAGATTGCCTTGAAACATCAAAGCACGACCCACATTAGGAATATGTTGATGTTTTCGTTCCACACAACCATTTTGTTGAGGAGTCCCAACACAAGAGGTTTGAAAAATAATGCCATGTGTATCAAAATAATCCAACATACATTTAAACTCCGTACCATTATCACTCCGTATTAATTTGACATGTGTTTCAAACTGGCGGGCAATCATCGCAAAAAATGAACAAAAAACTTGATAAACTTGTGTTTTTGAACGCAATAAATAAACCCATACAGCTCTTGAAAAATCATCCACCAAAGTCAAAAAATAATGTGCTCCACACGAAGAGGGTATCTTATTTGGGCCCCATAAATCACAATGAATAAGTTCAAAGATTCGACTAGCTTTACTATCACTAACAGGAAAACTATCACGTTTTTGCTTTGCTTGAGGACAAACTTCACATGCTTTATTCAATTTCTTTCTAGAAGTACTGGAAGAAATAGCCGGAACTAACTTGACGACTCTATCTGACGGATGCCCCAGACGACGATGCCACAACTCAAAATCTGAAATCTCTGGAACCGTTACCGCACACACTGTAGGAATCCGCCGAAAATAATAGAGTCCATCCTTACGTTCACCGGCTCCAATCAGACTCCCCGAGCGTAGGTCCTGTATAGCACACAATGAATCAGTGAATTGTAAAAGACATTTATAATCATCAATTAATTGTGACACCGAGATTAAGTTGCAATGTAACTGTGGTACAAATAAAACATGTTCAAGTATCAACCCATCAGTCAACAAAACGCGGCCAGCCTTAGTAGCAATGGCATGTGCGTCGTTAGGTAACCCAACTGAACATTGCGAAATATGATGAGTGTCCGTCAAACATGATTCAGTGCCAGTAACATGGTGAGAAGCACCAGTATCAATAATCCAGGAAAAAGAAGAGAACTCACCCATCATTTGATCATGCTGGCTATTATTTATCATATTCAATAAAATTTGAACCTGCTCCGGTTTTAAGTCAGGCAAAGAAATGCCAGAGGACCCATGAGAGGAGGCCACTGAATCGGTCCCCCCACCAGCCACAGCATTTGCAGCGACGACCGTGGCGGCCACGGCTTTGGGCCGACCACGAGGAGCAGTCGGAGGAGCCGCAGGAGGTGGTTGTGCATTGGGCCGTGCACTGCCTTGGACTCCACGGTTCCGATCTTCCCACCAATCCGGATATCCATGCGTTTTGAAACAAGTATTGTCATCATGACCCGATCGCTTACAAACAGAACAATACAATTTTGATTTATCGGGACGGGTAACACGAGCCTTGGGTCGTGCAGTTTGTAGAGCAAACGCATGGATTTCCTCCTTGTCCGCTCTATCTCGAGCAATACCCCGAGACTTTTCTTCCTGAAGACATGCTTGATACACACGATCGAGATCAGGTGAAGGAGAAGTGGACAACAAATTAGAACGCACCGTTGCATATAACTCATCGTTAATGCCAATGAGAAATTGATGGAGTTTCTCCTCCTCCCGATCCGCAGCAAATCGACCAGCAACATCACAAGTACAATTACCACAGGCACACGCATGGAGAGGCTTGAGACGATCCAATTCATCATACAATCCCATCAAACGGGTATAATAATCATCAATAGACATATTCGAAGTTTGCTTACAGTTGGTAATATCGGCCCTCAATTGTTGAAGGCGATGACCATTGGCCACGCAAAACCGCTTCTCAAGATAATCCCAAAGTTGTTTGGCTTCATCATGAAAAGGAATGGAGGCCGCCAATTTTGGATCAAGAGTCCGTGTGATCCAGGAGACAAGCATAGAATTGACAGTGTCCCAATCGAGTTGTTTCTTCTTCTCCGTCGGTTTGGTGAATGTCCCATCAACAAACACAAACTTTCGGCGAGCTTTCAAAGACAACTTAATTGCACGTGCCCATGCAATATAATTGTCATTAGAAAGGATCACGTGGGTGATCATATTCCCGGGTTGATCTCCAGACCCAAGATAATAAGGAGAATGGGGATCTATTTTTCCATCGTCGGCCATGACGATGATGGCTGAAGAAATCGTAGAAAAAAAATGGGTAAGAGCTTGCTAGGCTGCTAGGGCTCTGATACCATGAAAGAATTGGTTTTCCTTGATTCTATTGATTCACCCATAGGTAATATATATACAATATTACAAATCAGAATATACATATTCTAAAAATAGAAGATTAGATATTCTAGTATAATCTATAATATGAAAATTATACCATATTGACCAAATCAGAATATACATATTCTAAAAATAGAAGATTAGATATTCTAGTATAATCTATAATATGACAATTATACCATATTGACCAAATCAGAATATACACATTCTAAAAATAGAAGATTAGATATTCTAGTATAATCTTAATACCTACTGACAATGAGGTTACACATAACACTCATCCGCGTCTAATTCCTAACGAAATGACATCAACTTGCCTTTGCAAGTCTCACATGCTCCAATGCTAAAAAGAAATCATTTATGAATGCAAATTAAAACAAAATGCATCAATATATGCATAGCATATTTACATTCAAACATTTCATATATAAAATGTCATACAAGAACCAAAATCAAGAAAATATACTCACAGTACAACACTTTTCAACTTAAACTCAATCATCGTCGCTTTCGAGTCAAGCTCCAATTTAAATCCAACTAACTCAATCTGTCACACCACTGCACAGGGAAACGACAAAGGTCGTTGGGTGCGTGCAGTGTTCTGTGGACCCCAATGAAGACAATATTGTAGATATATAATGGCTAGGCGTTCTCCACTGCGGTGGTGCGCCCGCACCTGGGTAGGGGGCACGTTGTGCAACCCAGGGTGTGACAAAATCTGTCACAACCACTCCATAATTCAATTTCATTTATTCATATCTATTTACATATTCAATTTCTCAACTCACTTCAAATCACTAATAATAAAGATCCACTTGAAAAATATTATATCTGTGAATTTAGATTCCAACTCTATTTAGGACTCATAAGCATCTGAAGAAACCACTATCTTGTTTCTGTGGTCAATCTAGATATTTCCACAAGAAAGAACAGTGAAAATAGAGTTCCAATTCATATTTTCACTAATTCTCAGTTTATTTTTCTACTGGAACATATATCAATTTTATTAAAAATCTAGAACATTCCTAAAATTATTTTGTCCACATCGACACGTGTAAAATCAGTCATTCTATCATTCTACTACCTTCAACGGGTATTTTATTGAGGTTTTACACGTTCGCGAAGGTCACGAAAGTAAATTTTTCTCACCAAAATCATATATTTAGTTACTAAAATTATCAAAGCACATCCAAAAATCATGATCTTAACATCGAAACGTCCGAAATTCAGTTCTCTACGATTCTATGATCTCAAACCGGAGTTTCATTGGATTCTAATTTCCTTTTATTCACTGGATATGATCACAATACTATTAGCGTCACTGTCACGTCGTCACTATTCATTGGAAACATGTAAATTTTTACTAAAATCGTCAAACAATCTCCAAAAATCATGAACTTAGCATCGATGGACTCGCAACAGTGGATTCTACCATTCTATAGCCTTCAACTGGAGTTTTATTGGGTTTTAAATGATTCAAAAAATCTAAACTCTAACTTCCAACAAACTTCCAACGGCTATAAAAATTCCAAATGAACACATAAATTCAATCTAACCATATATTTAAGGTTCCTACAGCCTAGGAAGTGTTTTCCAACCTTTCTAGCAGATTTTCATTCACGTTGGGTCAAAACCCCAATTTTTGAAAACGCCGTAAAACGGCTTTCACGGCAAAAATTACTCCGAAAGAAATGTTACATCTAGCTTAGATATCAAGTTCACGAAGAAATAGAGTGAAAATCACTTACCGCGAGTCTCAATTTCACGTGAATCTCGTGTTTCTCCCTTCCGTTCTTTCCTTTCCTTCTTTCGTTCTCTCGTCCTGCAACTCCTTTCTTTCTCTTTTTTTTTTTCTTTTTTACCCGTTGGAGAGAGATTAGAAATGAAATGAGTTCTTTCTTTATTTATGTATTTTTTTTATCTCATGCTCCTCATGCTCAATAGTTAACCAACTCACCTCATAAATTAATCAATTTAGTTTAACTTAATTCACATATTTAATTAACTAACTCATTCAACTAATAAAACTTATATTATTTATTTAATAAGTTTATTGATGTACTAATACCCTTAAATCTAATATGTATTTTCATACACGCGTCTATTTAGCTCCTACATATAAAATATGCATATTATACGTCTCAATATACGCATAATTTGACATAAATTTTTAATTAAAATTCCGGGGTGTTACATTTAATGCTTAAATAAGATTTTTATTCACAATAGAAGTATGATTTTGTTAGGATTTTTTTTCATAACTAAAGAAGGATTTTGTTATGTATAAACACGGGATACTGAGTGGAGAGCTAGTGATCTTTGACGCCTAGAATATTATAATAATTTAATCAAACAACTTTTTACTATTGAATAATAACACTTTAAAAGTATCCTAAAATGTCTCTCTCCTTGTTGCTAACATATACAATATTTAATGACACTTTCATTTTTGATACTTTAAAAACGTCACTATATCAATTTTGCAACATTTTTTGAAGTGTTGTAAAAAGGGCTAATTTTTTGTAGTGTCACTTGCTTCAATAAAATATATAGTTTTAAATTAAAAAACAATAATAAAACTTTTAGGGATATTTTTAAAAGAATGTCAAAATTAATAACCATAAGTTTTGGAACTTTTTGCATTAAAATTCTAAATAACAATATTATTGATAAAAACATTACAATCAATATCCTATTAAATTACATTAAATTATGGTTAATTAATTTTACACGTTATAATGGTTCACTTCTTTTTTTGGTAATCGTGTCCCTTGGACGAGCTTACGAGCATCACAAAAAGTGATTACTAATAAGAGGATATTACTTCTCTCTGTTATAAATGACATACTTCTCTTTTTAAGTATATTGTACCACTATTACAAACAAACAAAAAAAGTATATTGTACCACTACGAATCTACTTTGAATGGAAGTTTCTTTCATTCAAATTTCTAAAACTGCTTCAACCTCAACTTCAAGCAAAACTTTCAATTACAAAGAAACCTTAAACAATGGCGTAAATACATAATAATCTTCTCCATTCCTTGCTCCCACCTGTCCACCTTCATTTCCACTCAAAAAACATTTCTAGTACTCCACCTTAATTAATTTACGTCTTACAACACACAAAATCAAACTTCATAAAACACCAACTTTCTCCTCCTTCTAGCAACCCATAATTTTGTCATGAGCAAGCTTCGGCTTCTTCTCCACCACAATCCCATCATTCTCAGCAAGCGCTTTATACTTATCCTTCCTAGTAAACGAAGTGCACTCATAACCCAAACACCCAGCTATCAATCTCTGTATGTAATTCGCCACTTCATGGCTCGTCTTCCCTCCACCACCACAACTCAACTCCGCCGGCAACTTCTTCAAGAACGTAACCTCATATACTGGACTTGGATTCATGAAAAAATAAAACGGGTCCATCCCTTTCCACCCTCTCGCCGTTGTTCCATGAAACATCCCCATCCGATTCGCCATCGCCACCGGAACTATCTCGTCCGTCAACTCGGCGAACAATGCCGAGAATCTTAGCAAGAATGGCTCCCTACATGTTGCCCCTTCCGGGCATATCACCAAGTCTCCTTCCTCCAACAGTTTTTTGATCATTGAAGCGTCACGTGCTCGATCGCGTGTTAGCCGGACGGTTTTGATCGGAGAGAGGAGTTCGGAGAGGCGGGAGACGGAGTATGTGACGGCGGCGATAGGGCGGCCTAGGGCAGTGGAGAGGAAGATAGGGTCAAGGAGAGTGCGGTGGGAGCATATGAAGAGGACGCCGGAGTTGCCAAGGGATTTTTGTGGGGGTGGTGGAGGAGTGCCATGGACGTGGACGCGGACGCCGAGGGCCCAAAAGGCGTAGTAGACGATTGGCATTGGAAGGAGGGCGCCGGCAGCGATACGGAGGCAGGCGAGGAGGAAGCCTACAGGAAACCAGAGGATGGTGAGGAGAGAGATGAATGGAGTTGGTTTATGGACGAGTCGGCCGTCGTGGAAGACGATTGGCTTCGGAAGCTTGTCACGGGATACTGGGTCGACTTCTGGTTTGGATGGAACCACATAGCCCTCCTGATCAAGTTTGAGAATAAAATTAATTAAGAATAATCTACTATTTTCAATTCTTTTTATTTTTTGTGTAACATAAATAATTAAGAAAGATGTAACTATTTGAAGAGTACTAAAACAACCCAAGATATGTACCTAAATCTATACCTAAGTTGATGTGGCAATACACCACATCACCACATCAACAGGAAAAAAAAAAGAAAAAAGAAAAATTTCTCCATTCACCGTACACCACATCAACATATATGAGTATAGTTTTGGATAAAATTTTTGAGTAGTAAAAATATTTCTCTAATACTCTAGATGTTAACTTAGCCCTTGATAGAGTGAAATGGAGGAAACATAGTTTTGTAGTCGATCATATATAGTTGAAAAAAAAACTTAGTTGAGTTTTGTTAAATATCTGAAATTTCCTTATTTATCACTTATATACACAGGAATTTGAAGAACTTAAGTTGTCACAAGCTAGTCGAGCTAACTCAAACAGGTTAACTTTAAGAGTGCTAAAACGATCTAAAATAATACTCATGCTTATGTGGCAATTCACTACACCACCACATCATGAGATAGAAAAAAAAGAAAAAAAGAAGATCCACCACTCACAATATACCACCTCAGCATAGGTATGGTTTTGGGTTGTAAAAACATTTCTCGTAACTTAATACTTGGTTCCCATACTTGTTAAAATAGTTTTAAATTTCATACAAAACGGATTAGTTTACATGTTTATTTAATAGAAAAATGCTCAATTATTTATGCATAATTAAAGACCATTGAATCACACATGACTAACTTAAGAGACTTTTATATATCCTCTTTGTATTTAATTCAATTTTGAAATTCTAATGTGCTATACATCCTTATCTCTCCACCTAAGTTAATTTTATAAACCCAGACATAAAACTTGAAATTCGAATTACAAAAACTCATGTAATACACATCTAATTAATTAGAAAGAAAGAAAAATTATTCAAAGCAATATCCAAATAATTACCTTGCACAGTGCCATAAATGGAAAATCAGTGTGCCTATCACCAAGCCCTACATCAGGCATGTTCTCTCCAAAAGCCTTAGCAAGAGCATCAGCCTTGTTCTTCCCCACAAGAATGCCAGGCTCACAAACCAACCCAGTTGCTCTCCCTTTATAAATTCCTATCTCTGTACCTAAAACCATATCAGCTCCCAAATACTCCTTCAAGAAAGCTTCAACCATGATCCTAGGATTCGCCGTAAGAACACACCGCCTCCCACACGACGAGAACACCCGCCACGACTCCCGATGAAGATCCGACGAGTAGAACTTAGGCAACACGGCTCGAGCCACTGACTCGATATCGGAGACCTTCATCCCGGCAAAAGTCGCAAATATAAGGACCCTAATACCGGCAGATTCCGATATGAAATAATATAGTAGACCAGCTAATGGCGATGCTAGTAACAAGAAGATGAGCCTTGGTATCCCTCCAACCTCAAACGCTACTAGTGCAAAGTAAGGGAATGAGCTTCGTCCCCGGAGCAAGGTTCCGTCCATGTCGGCGACCACCGAGTGCTTTTCACGCCCGATCGAGGCACATTTTTCGATTGTAGGGAAGGATTTGGTTTGTTCTTCCTTCATTTTAGACATGATTCTATATATGATTATACAATGTAGATTACAATTTGAAATAGATGCTTGAAGTACTAGAATTAATAACTTAAGATTAGCCCAATTACTAGTACTGTTAGGCACGAAAGACTTGTGTTCTTATATACATGTATATATAGGAATAGGTGACAAAAGAGGAAGCTTATTACAAGGAAAAAGGAGGCGCCGTGAGTTCCAAAACATTGGATCTAACGAGAAAGTGAAGGGAGCTACGTTGGTGGTGTTAATTTTTTTGTCTAAGAAATGCAAGAGATTGCAAAGTCAGGAACTTTGGTGAGACCGGCGTCTAAGTTGTTGTTTTGTATGAGTGGGTTCCACATGTCTCCAACCCTTTTTGGTTAAATCAAACTTATATATGCCAAGTTTTAGACCAATTTGAAATCAAAAAAATAAAATATATGCTCTTCCTTGGCCATGCATTGATGATTTCGTTTCAATTTTTGGATTCCAGATTTTAGCAGCTGTTAGGTCGTGGCACGTGCTAAGCAGATGTGTGTTGCCCACATGCACATATTAGTGTGAATATAAGAAAATTAAAGTGATAATGACGTATATTATTAATATTGAATGTGTACGTACTATGCACATTATAGGGATCCATGCACCTTTGGATTATATCATTCGCTAATGCAAGTGTTGATTAGCTCTAACGGTATATATTCAGATCATTTCACTTGAAGTTGAGAGTTCAATTCTCTCCCCTTACAAATAAGTGAAAGTTTTCTCTCCCTTAATAAAAAATGAGAGCAGAACCATGGTAGTTAGTTCACTCAAAAAAATAAAAAAAATCAATTGCTAACTCATAATCCAAATCAATTTAACAAAACAATAACAAATATGTTTTTATTAATGATTGTCATAATTCTAATTTTAAAAAGGATAATAATAATTTAACCATATATTTAACTTCTTTTTTCAGATGATTGCTATTTAAACCTGTCTAAACCACAGTATACTTACACCCACTAAAAAAAAATAATTCCTACGTTGCCCTTCCATAATTTGATCAAAATAACCTTACATTAAGATCTTTTCCGATTTCTCTTCAAATCCCTTACTAACCTTATATCCACCACCATTACCATTTAAATCAAGGTTAAGGCATTTAAAAACTTTAATTATCAATACATTTTGGAAGCATTATGACAAAGGATTCAATCTTGGGTAACGATGGACATAAATCTAATTATGGTGAGTTTTTGGTTTATTTTATTATTTATTCAAATTTTGTTCTCAAAAAATCATCCTCTGATTTGGCCCTGTGTGGTCGAACTAAAGTGTTCAATTCGGCCAGCAACACAGGGCCGAACAAAATGCTTTGATTTAGCCAAACAGGAACAAACCTACAGTGTTAGCTAGGTCTAGCCTTATTTGGTCAAACCTACAATGTTAGGTTCGACCCTGTCCGACTAAATGCTTTTCTTTCTTCTTCTTTTTTTTTTTTTTTTGAGTTTTTCATCTTCCATTTTGAACTTTAAGACATTTTTAGTTATTTTTGTGTTGTATATAGACATCAAGACCTTCTTTTAGTAGTGGGATATCGTTCATTCACCCATTTCTATCATTTGGTAAACTTTCAAGTTAACCAAATGATAAGAATGGGTGGAGAACAATACCCTACAACTCAAATTAGGTCGGAAAGTCTATAGAAAACATCAAAATAAATGGAAGAGGAAAAACCCAAAAAATAACAAAAAAAGAGTTTCGGTCAGACAAGGACGAAACTATAAGACGGTAGGCTCGGTCCTATCTGGCCAAACCAAAGCACTTTGTTTGGCCTTGTGTGGTCGAGCCGATTCACTTGGTTGGGCCCTGTTTGACCGACTTGAACGATGGACCGCCATTAAAATGACGATGACAAACTTTCGACAACTTATTTTTTACACAAAAAATACACCAAAAACATGGAAATATACGTATAAACAAAAAATGGTATCAAAACATGTATTTTCTTATCAAATCAGTAGATTGAACAATGCCCAAAATCATTTCCAAGTTGAAAACAGTCTAAGAGACATTTTCACGACCCGATCGGCTTGGTGTGAGAGTTGAAGAAGAAGTAACGTTGTAGGGGATTAAGGTTTGAAGGAGAAGAAGACAATGGGAGATTAGAGAGTGGGGAGAGGTGTTTTGGTTTTTCTTTTTGTGGGTAAAGATAATATTAGAATTTGTGGTGGGGTAAAATTAGCAAATGGGTAAGAACAGTGATTTAGTGGGGTATATCTAAAATTTTCCTTTTTTTTTGTATTATGATATTGCATCACATCTCGTATACAAGGGTAGCAAAGTGGGCGTTTCCAATAACACATTGATCCTCCTCATGTGATACATGCAATCTCACAAACAGCACCACTGCCACAAGTGCGACCAATAGGCCCACTAAAGTCTAAACCTATCAACACAGCACCAACCAGGGTGATGCTTGGGAAATACCCACGAAAAGTCCTTGAAAACTCAACTTTTTCACCTTCATGGGATCACATGGGGATGATAAGTACACATACCCATATGCATGTGATCCAATGGTGGTGGAAAGCTTGAGCTTTCAAGCAAGTGTCTATAGGTGTTTTTTTTGAGTATTTTTTCACAAAATATATTTTATTAACATTGTCTCTTTTTCTACCAACCACTAACATGGTGACAAAAGGTACTAATTAATGCAACTCACTGTGGCATAGTAATTATGCTCTCAGGGGAGTTGAAACCCAAACTACCACCCAAGCTAAGGTGGATTATTTGCTAAGTTAATCATATATATCTCACTTATTGTCTTTTTAAATATAGGGCATAGTTTGATAAGTGAAAAAAAAATTATTATTTTGTAAATAAAAAATAAAAAAATTGGAAACTATATATGTCTGAATCTTTCTTAACCCCTTTTATTTTATCACGGAAATAATGTTTTTATTTATGACTTTTTCTTTTTTCTACCCAATTTTTATTTTATTTTAAAGACATACTTACCCAATTGTTATTTTAATAATATATTTTACAAATATCCCATAATTAATTACTGAATATTTCAGTGTTGGCACCCAATGTTGGTTTAGCATATGTCAACATGTATTATTACCAGTGCTCAATATAATTATTCATTGGTCTTTAATTTATTATTATGTTTAACTAAACTTAAAATTGTGACTTATGTTTTGTTGACTTGTCATCATCCTATTGTAGCTACCAAAATCAGCATGAATAATGGGACATTAGGCAAATTGCACTTGCAAGCAAATCTGGCTTTGCAGGAGTGCCCGTCTTTTAAATGTTTTTAAGATTAATATACTAATGGTGCCGTGGTGTATAATGGGGTGAGAGTTTTTTTTTTTTCTTTCTTTCTTATGATATGGCAATATGATATATTGTCATTGAAGGAAGCTATATATTGTAGGGCTCTTTCTTAATAACCCGACATAAAAGAAAAAAGAAAAAAAAGTTTCATTTCCTTTATGATTCAAATATAATTTTTAGTATTTAAAATTTACAAAGAAAGCGAAATGTTTCTAAGAAATAACAAAATATTTTTTTCTCAATTTTTATTTTTTGTGTTATATTCTATTTTTCGGATCACGAACCAAACGCAGCCTAAAATTTTAAAAATTTTTTACCTATTTTTTGACACCTGAGTGATATTCTTCTTCCTTTTGACGAAACTAATCCTCTTTGACTCTAGCGTGAAAGAGGCGTTTGAACTTCCCTCCAAAGAAAAAAAAAAAAAACTCGTTATCCAAGGAAGAGAAGAATTCAACCCAAATAATAAATAACCTAAAAAAACATAAAAATAAAAACTTAAAATCTAAAATCCGAGCTCCGCATTCAGAAATCTAGAAATCCAACGGGCGCCCCTGAATTCTAAAAACCAAAGCACACCTTCAACGTAACTTTTCTTTCTTTTTTTTTCAAGTCAACGTAACTTTAAATATATATATATATATATATATAACATTAGATGCTCTGTTTTCTTGCAGAGCATTTCAATCCTCTGCTTATTTCTCTCTGTTTTATTGGACATTCGAATTCGAGTTTGCATTTTTTTGTCTTTTTTTCTTTTACTCTTTCTGTGTCTTCTTACAACAAAGAACGGGTAACTTATAACTTTCATGTTCACTCAACTTTTTCTTTTCTAATTTTTTTTAACTCATTGTCTCCTATATTTTACACAAAAAACATTCAAATCTAATGTTTCAGGCGCCATTTTCAGCCTACCATAAAGCTTGGCTCTTCTTCTTCTTCAGCTGCTCCATTTGATCCCACCCGAGTCACCCAACTATCTTGGCGTCCCAGGTTCTTCTCTATTTTATTTTATCATTCTTGATGTCTTATTGGTTACTGGGTTTTGATTCTTTTTTCTCATTTGGGGTTCTTTGATCTTCCACAGAGCTTTCTTGTATGAGAGATTTCTGTCAGAAAAGGAATGTGATCACCTCATTTACTTGGTGAGACCCTATTTAGAATTCTAAACGTTAATTCAATCAAATAGAATAACCAAGAGTTTCACAAATTAAATCTCTTTAATTAACCTGTTATAGTAACTTATGCCTTTCAATACACTTGTAGTGGTAACTTAATGCTCTTTTGTATGCTAAAGAGAAAATCATATATACGCCAATTATAATTATTAGTCTCCATCAAAATAGATATAAACAAGGAGACTTAAATCTCTTAAATTATGGGATTATTAATTTATTAAAAATATGAGGCACATTACAATCTTACATACATTTTATATATAGAATCCCTTTTGTTTTTGGTTTTTTGCCTCTCTTTTAACCTCTTTAGACTTCAGAGATAAATTGAAATCATATGTTGTTGTTTGTTTTGGTTTAACAGACAAAGGGTAAGATGAGGAAGTCGATGGTGGCAGATAACGTTTCGGGTAAGAGCATATCGAGCAATGTTCGAACAAGTTCCGGAACGTTTCTTCAATCCCATGTCAGTTCAGTTTCTTATTCCTCTCTCTCTCTCTCTCTCTCTCTCTCTCTCTCTCTCTCTCTTTCTATCTACCTTGTTCTTTAAAAAAAAAAAAATTCCTATTCAGTTGGGTGCACATGTTGATGATTCTATCTAAATACAATTAAAGGTACTAAAATTCTTAAATTTTTATCTATATTCAATAGGGATTGGTAACAAAATTACCCAATAAGAATCAAGGGTCTAATTCAGATTGACAATTAGCAGAAGACAATGTTAAAACATCAACCCAAAGCAAGAATCTTGAAAATGCCGAATAAGATTACCATAGTTGAACCCAAGTAACTCTGCCTATGTTGAGTATATTTGTATACCTTTAAGCACAATCAATCCCAAGCTTTGGTAAAGGATGAAGGCTGTATTAAGTAGTTGACAGTTGACATAAAACTTTATCAAATTAATTATAACATGAATTTACATATTAAACTATGCAAAAGACTAGGACGTAATGTCATAGAGCAAAAGTAGAGGAAACAGATTCATGTAGCTAAACCTACGTAGTTGAAAAAGTCTTTGTTGAGTTGAGTATAATTGAACCCAAGTAATTGGGACAATACAAATGAAACAATTATCCAAAAAATGTAATGTAGAACCGAGCATTTTGGAGGAGCCATCTTGTTTAGTTGCTAAAGGCCTTAATTTGATGACTGCCGTAACATTCGTCAAGAAGACATTGCTAAATTAAGTGCGTTTGATCCAAAACATGGTTTTTTTGTTTTAACTTACTAATTGCAGAGTGTTTATGGAGCAGTATAAGTATGATCTTAACTTCTTATTATCACTGAACTTTACTTGTTCGCCTCTTGCTTTATTTAAGGATGAAATCGTTTCAAGTATTGAAGAGAGGATTGCCACATGGACCTTCCTTCCGCATGGTAATTTCACAGCGTACTGTTTTTGCATTTATGAATTCTTCTTCATCTTACATTTAAGTTCCAATGTCAGAAAATGGGGAAGCCATCCAAATACTGCACTATGAGCATGGCCAGAAATATGAGTCTCATTTTGATTATTTCTTCGACAAGGTTAATCAGGAAATTGGTGGGCACCGGTTCGCAACTGTGCTCATGTACTTATCTCATGTTGAGAAGGGCGGGGAAACCGTATTCCCCAATACAGAGGTAAACAGTCAAAAAATTGTAAAATAAATAAATAAAGAATGAAGAAGAAAAATTAACACTCTGATTCTCTGTAAATGTTTGTCTTATAATAATTAAGTTTGAAATATTGTGTAGGCCAAAGGGAATCAACCTAAGGATGAGAGCTGGTCTGATTGTGCCAAGAATGGCTTTGCAGGTATTTTTTTTTCCTATCTTTTGTACATGCTTATTCTATCATGAAACTAATCTAAATTGTTTCTGAAAATGTTCCAAACTTCTTGTTTTGTCACGAAATTTAAAAGCTCAAAGTAGAGATAACTAACTAGAATTGTAACACGATTTCAATTCAAACATATGTGAAACAGCAAGAAAACCTTACAATTTGGTTCAATTTTTGCCTTATGATGCATAAAAACTCTTACACCACACTTCAATAGAATCATGTTCAACTACAGAAATTGGGGTATCACATTATTTCAATCACAAATAATTACTATCTTACTATATGTATACGCAGTAAAACCGAAGAAGGGAGACGCCTTGCTATTCTTCAGTCTCCATAGCAATGGAACCACTGATCCAAGTAGCTTGCACCAGAGCTGTCCTGTAATTGAAGGCGAGAAATGGGCAGCAACCAAGTGGATTCATGTCAGAAGTTATGATCAAAAATAAAGCACACGGCAAATGGCAGATGTATTGATCTCAATGCGAATTGTGCTCAATGGGCTGCTTCTGGTGAGTGTCAAAAGAACCCAGTTTACATGGTGGGCTCAAATGACTTGCATGGATATTGTAGGAAAAGTTGCAAGGCATGCTCTATGTAATTTATTATACTGTAACATATATAGCATGATAATTTATATCAGAAGTGATTGATTTAGATTTTGTTAGCTATTTCTGAATGGAGGTTTTCTAGGGTGGACGCTGTTCAGAAAGTTTTTTTAGTTTATTTCCTTCTTGAAGTTCAAAACATTATGTGGAGATCATTATATTCCCTTGAACTAAGTCTAGAAACTATTTTTTTAGAGCCTTGATTGATCATAATTTTGTGGTAATTATTAGAGTCTGGAAATTAAGAAGAATTTCCAGAACAATCAAAAATTAGCAGCTCTGAAATCCCATATTTTGACTGATTAATTTCATGGAGTTGAATCATATTTGGACCAACAATCCATGATTGTTGGGATGGTCTTTGGTAAATCCATCTTTAAAAGCATCCGATCCTGATTGGTTAATCCTGGCCACTGATTGCATTGCTTTCTTCATGAAATTGGGTCCAATTCATATCATATGGTAGCACTTGAAAATCTAAATATTAAGTCATAAATGACATTTGGGGACCCAAAATGAGCCAAGGATTAGGCTGTACTAACCTTTTAATACCGTTAAATATAGCAGTTCTAATCTGCCAACCTAAATTCAAACTTCCCTCTCAAAATATTTCAATTTACAATATTAAAGA
This sequence comes from Paratinospora sagittata, assembly GCA_035771175.1. Lineage (NCBI taxonomy): Eukaryota > Viridiplantae > Streptophyta > Magnoliopsida > Ranunculales > Menispermaceae > Paratinospora > Paratinospora sagittata. The sequence continues at coordinate 28,848,057 of CM069592.1, forward strand.
TAAAATATATATAAAAAAGAAAACTGTGGATTTAATTAGTACTTGATCATTTAGGACTATAATCATTAATGCATTACTATTATGGAAGAAGGATGGCTTTGATGCAACAATTAAGGTTGCTCCATTGCGACTTAAGAGGTCACAAGTTTGGATTAGGAAACAACCTCTTTAAATGTGGAGGTAAGGTTGTGTGCATGTTCACCTCATTAGATTCCACAATGACAAGAGCCTCGTGCACTGGGTATGCCTTTATTAATAATGGAAAGTTGGAAACCACATATATATACATGTAGAATAGGTTTATTTTCGAGTGTTATCGATAGTTTATCCTCAATAATTAACTAATGTTTATTACCTTAAACACACACTAATAATCAATCCATGGATGAAGATTGATTAGGTTTGAAAAAGCAAAACTGCATCCAACATAATAAGCAAACTGAGACCTTGTCATGGTGTATATAATTAGCAGAAGGGGAAAAAAATAATTTAAATCTCCTACTGTCATCACCTTTTGAACAATCTTTTAAAGCAACTATATAGCTCTGTTCATGAGATTTGAATGCAAGTAAACAAAACAATATTTATCTACTACATGTTTAGTTAGTCTAATTTCTAGTTAACAAAGACGTTGTTCGGGAAAATCTTTAATATTCTCCCATCTAAAAGAATTTGTTTCTTTCACACGAAGCATCGCTTCATCTAGATGATCTGAATTAAGTAATTAAGCATGATTGGATCAATGGTTAACCAAAAAATTCACCCGACTTGAACCTGACTAAATGCTCTTGGAGTCAAGCATCTGAGGTGTGGGAAGGTTGGGAGAGAGAGAACCATTTGTATTATGATATTTTCATATTTCATATCAAACTGTTTTATAGAAGATGACATTAATCATGCAATTATAGTTAAATGGAAATGAACCACCCATGCTTTTCTTGCCTCCACACTTGTTAAATGTTTGAACTCATTTCCCTTCTTCTGTTCTTCCTCAAAGAGAAAGGCCTTTTTTTCTGATCAAGGAGGTCTAAATTTGAATCATTCTCACATTAATCTCTCCTTATAATTCCTCAATCCTTTTTTCCTAATTTTTTACGCAGAATTACACCATTTTATGAGATGGGTAGGCCACCTTGTTGCGATAAATCAAATGTGAAAAGGGGTCTTTGGACGCCAGAAGAAGATGCTAAGATTCTTGCGCATGTAGCCACGCATGGAACCGGAAACTGGACTTCAGTTCCAAAGAAAGCAGGTTAGGAGGTTATTTCTTCATCAGGGAAGAATTTATTTTTTCATAGTTTTGATTAAATTTATTAGGAAGATTAATATGATTGTTAATTTCGACAAGTTTTTGAGTAATTATATTTTTCTTGTGTTCTTATGTGTGGGGATGTTATTAGGACTTAAAAGATGTGGGAAGAGCTGTAGGCTTAGGTGGACTAATTACTTGAGGCCTGATCTTAAGCATGACAGGTTCACACCTCAAGAAGAAGAGCTGATTGTTAATCTTCATTCAACCTTAGGCAGCAGGTGAATTCGATTACTTGTTTTTACCTTTTTCTAGTTGCAAAATTCTCTCAAAAAATGCAAAGAAAATAAATATTTTATTGATTTTAGAGTAGGATTTTCAGGATGCTAAAATATGTTTTCCTCTTCTTTCTTCTTCCTTAATTAGTTTATCATCCTTAGAAACAGAAAAAAATATCAGAATGTAACTGAGTTTCTACAAAAGATTAATGCAGTTACTGCCATATAGCTCTTGACTTAATTTGAGTATTTGGGTGTCTGACAAAATAATTATCCTTTGGCATTCTGTCCAACTTTTTAAGTTATTTCTGAATGATCAAATCAAGATTACTGAAGAACTTCGTCCAATCCATCATACCAAATCTATCCTTTATTTTTTTTACATATATTTATCTGGTTTTTGCTCTTTTTTTCCCAAGCTTTTCAATTTCAACCTTGATGGATTTCATCATTTTGAACTGCATCCCATGGGCATATGTTCTGAGAGAATTACATATTACATTACAAATGAGCGAATCAATGAGCCAATTGTGATTATTGTCCCAATAGCTGGCGTCAAACGTCTCTTTTAATTAATTATGACACCAAATTTCCAAGCACCCTTTGTATTGTAGTGTTCCTCCTGATGCAAAAATGAGAAGTGGAAGGAGAAAAATGTGTCAGCCAAGTGAGAGAGTAAGATCGTAACAAACAACTAAGCATGATGTATACAAGAGCCTAGCATGAGAAAAATGATGTGTAGAGAGAGAGGGAATAATATTCCCAACAGTAATAACTGTCAATTTTCTGTTATTTAGTTGCAAATGCAAGGAAAATGACTCTCTTAATTGATTCCTCTCTCTCTCTTTCTTTCTCTCTCCTGAGGTTTCTTTAATGCATGCAGGTGGTCTCTAATAGCAGGCCAATTACCTGGAAGAACAGATAATGATGTGAAGAACTACTGGAACACAAAGCTGAAGAAGAAGCTTAAAGAAATGGGAATTGATCCTGTCACCCACAAACCCTTCTCTCAGATCCTCACCGAATACGCAAACATCTCCGGCCTTCCAAAATCCTCCGGTTCCCGAATCGGGTCTTTGAATCGAGACCTGAAGAATGCGTTCATCTTCAAATCATCATCAGAACAACCGTCTCCTATGATCTCACAAGAATATTCCATCTCAAACACTACAAATCATTCCAGTATGGCTATTAGAACTCCCAAAATGGAACCATTGATACAAGATATCAGCAGCCCTCATAACAACTATTTACAGCTTTTAGCTCAGCTTCAGGCCATCAATATGTTTCCACCAACAAATGCTCCAAACTGCATATATAACCAAGATTTTTCTACTATGCAGCCAGCAGCCCAATTCTTCAGTACTGAAGCTTCTGCGTCTTCTTCTTCATCTTCTTCTAATATCATTCAAGTAAACTCATCACAGCCAGCGTTCCCTTCTCCGGCGGATATGGCACCTTCCTCGCCGTTTAGTTGGAGCGAATTCCTTCTTGAAGACTTATGTTTTCCTCCTGATAAAACGCAAGAAGACATAACCGGTGGCGGCTTGTCATCCACCGGATATTCTGAAAAAGAGTTCATTATTAACAATGGAGCTAGCAACAATTTTCATGGAGTTGATAACACTGGTCATGGTCATATCATAATGAGCAGCGTCGAGGCAAGCAATGTTCTTGCCGGGATGGCTTCTTCATCTTCAGATAATTCGTTCATGGAGGTGATGCTGGATCAGGACAGTGAATTGACATGGGAATTCCCTAGCCTTTTGGAGGAACAGTACTTCTACTGATTTCAACTTGCAGGAATCATGAATATATATGTTAGAACTTATGTGTAATAGTTTATAAATTATGGTATTGTGTGGGAGGTTGGTTTGTGATTGTTCTAGCTAGCTGGTACTGTTTTAGCTAGGGATCTTACTACAAAATTGAGGTTTCTAATTAGCCCTTTATGCATTCTAATAGATAGCTTGTTATAACTTTTGTTTAGTTTTGGTGACTTTGGTGATGAATGTGAACTGTGATGATTCAATAAAGTTCTGTGTTGCATGCAGCGCATGTGAAAAAATTACAAAATTTTAATGAAATTCGTATTGAAAAACTTTCTTTTTTCTTTACTGTTTTTTTATGATAACTGTCTTTCTTAATTGAAATAAAAATAGAGTTATATATATTGAATGTAAATGACATAACTAAAGTGGGTAAAATTTAAAATTTTATTTTGGTGCCTTAAAAAGGTAGGGAAACATAGGTAGTAGAGCAAAATAAATTATTTGATCAAATTACTAATATATCTTTTAAATCACTAAAATAAGATTTTAAAATTGAAAAACAACAATAAGATGTTAGCGGTAGTTTTAAAAAAATACACACACATTTTTTAAAACATTTAAGAAAATTGGGTGTAAGCGTTAAAAAATGACATTAGCACTCATCTATGTAACTAAGAATATATATAGCTCCAATTGAGTGAATATAGATCCTGTGCATAGGGATTCTTCTATATAATAACCTCACTCTTGGTCTCTACACTCATCTAAGAAATTAACCCACTAGAAAAGGAAAATTAGAACAGCCACGTCAATTAAGAAATGGGAATTGTAACACCGAGATGGTCGGGGTCTGTGCTAAAGTTGGTTAAGGAATAAAGGTCTCAAGATCAAAATTTGTGTCTACTTTAATGGCGTTCATTTTAGGATAGCTGTCCAATGTTCCTAGAATTAGTCTCGCCCAAAGGGTGGTGTAACACGTGGGAAACCCAAAACAAAAAGAAATGAAAATTGTAAAATAAAATATATGTTATAAATCTTAAAGTTGTAACTTCTTATCTCTTTCCCCAGGAAGTGTAAGTACTTGGCAGCCTATAGACTTTGCAAATTTGCTTTATCTCTATATCACTGTTTGTTTTGGTTAGAGGTGGCTCCTCCTTAAATCTCTAATGTTCTGTTTAAGGAGGCTCGTTCTCTCTCCTCTTCTTTATGAAATGAATGGGTAATAAAAAAAACTTCTTTTATCTCTTCTTGTTTTCCGGAGTTGAACCTTTAGCCATGGCTTGAGTCTCGCTTGACACGTTGTATGGCACGCCTATATCTCGTGGGATCTTACCTCTCTTAAATCTTCTTTATCCATAGCCATCATCATCATCATACATCAACGGTGAAATGTCGTGTTATAATTATATATGATCATTAATTAGGGCGAGAAAATAACAGAAAATGATAATAATTCAGATAATCTAAGAAGAGAAGCAATTACAATGTGAATAATATTGAACAGAAATTAAAGAGTCCTCTCTATTTTTGTATACATATTAGATTAAATTTAATAAGAGAACCGTTACACTACTTATAATATGATCAAAATTAGGATATTATATTATTGAGGATTACAACAATATATTGGGATTATTAATAATGCAATACCCAAAAATAGGACGTAGCTAGATTAATATTATCATTCAAAAGGGATCAAAAACTAATGGCTTCCCATTCAAATCGGGATGGTTTGAACAGAAACCATTGACACAACTGCTCCAATTTCTCTCACCATATATACTAAAAACAATAAACAGAAATTACTGGTTTTTAGAGTGAGAGCCCAACCAATATGGCCAAAATATATAACACCCACCAACCATATATATAAACAGACGTATGTATAGTTTCCGTTAATTAGAATTAGTTAGAACAATCAAAACATAGACCCCCAAATTATCACTACTAATTAAACACAAAGATAAAGAGAGATCTCAAGAGGATCATATAGAGATATATTAGATAAAAAAAAAGAGAGATTTTAGAGATTGATTAATTATTAGAGGTTGGTGATTAGTTAGTTAAATTAATTTCTTCATTCATTTCTTCATATTCTTGATGACTACTTTGCAGAGATCATCAGTTTCATTTAGGAGGCAAGGCTCTTCCGGTCACATCTGGGATGACCGGCGGCAGAACCTAGACTTATCCGGCGTCGGCGCCTCATCATCGTCCGCTCAGTTACACCAGCCCGCGGCAAAACTGGTTCATGATCGGAAAGAGGTGGTTGGCTCTCCGGTGCTGTCATCATCGGACGGTTCAACGACGTCCGGTGGTGGATCTCCGGGAGCCAGAACTCCAAGGTGTGCTTTCTCGGCTGTTTTCGGTAAATGCATGGGTTCTCCAACTGCATGACGATGATAGTTAATTTCATGATCAGATGCTTTTTATTTAACCATGTAAATGTAATTATAGATCTCTGATGAGTAAAAAGCTCTTTATATAATTAATCTCCTCCATAGTCATTTCTCTTTGATTAATTAAGTTAATTTTTAGACCCTTTTAAGTTCATGGTGTTAATTTGACATGCATGTTTTTTTCATGCTTTTTTCATGTTAATTTTTTCACGTTATTGATGAAAGATGGCCTCAAATGCATCCTTGATCATTGTATTTAATCAAATACTAAATATATAATTCGAAGCACTTCAATGATGTGCTAAAAGTAATATTTTTTTGTGTACTTGATATATAGAAATGACAATGTAGCATTACAATTAAAGATATATATCTAGGTAAAAAAATATTAACAATTAATTACAATTACATCATAAATCAAATATAGGGTGTCCAAATTAGTTCAATGGCCTAATATATATATCCTGTATAATTATTAAATAGAAGAATGAGAAATTAAGATGGTTCATCAACAACTTATTGAGGAAATAATTGTGAATATTGGGTAAGAGGGGTTATAATTGTGTTTGGAAAGGCACTTGAATCAGCCAAACTGCTTGTAATTCATGCACTAAATACTATTAACTAATTAGCGGCACTTGGTTCTACTATTAACTCATTTCTTAATTGAAAGCTCGAATTCATCAATTAAAAACTAAAAAGACTAAATTATTATCTACTCACTTCTTTGTAAATCACGAGTAGCTCTTTTGATTAAGCATCTACCTCCTACATATTAGGTAGGGTCAATCTCCTCAAACTTTATATGAGGTAAGAAGTTGTGACCTTCTAAGGTCTTGTTGTGGTCACATTGAACCTTGCATGGTACTATAGGCATTAATAATTTGTTCCCTGTATTAATAATTGGGACTTTCCTTATTTTTAATATCTTGATCTTGAACCATTTATATGTATGTGATACAATGTAACAAACACTATAAATTAATTGACCAAAAAATAAAAAATAAAAAAAGTTTTAGACTTTTGCCACGTACATTGGCTATACTATAACTTTCATTACATGATGACCATGTGACTTCCTTAAAGAATACCTAAAAGAATACTATGGTCTAATACAATGATGTTGACAAAAATTTGGTGTTTCTAAACATTTTATATTTCTTTTTTTAGTATTTAATTACCAATAAGCTAAATCAAATCAAACACAATGCTTTTGCAACAGTATTATAGCAATTCATTGCTAAGAAACTTCTTTAAGCAAAACAAAAAGTTTAGCATTTCCATGATTTCATCTGAAAAATCAGGTTGTGTTTGGTCGTTAGTGATCCTAAAACAAGGATTCAATATGGAAATAAAAAACTCAAAAACTAATTTTTCATTAATAAAAAGAAAATAGGGTTATTACGACATTTGAAAGATGGCACTTAAAAAAAACGTCATTAATTAATGTTTGATGACATTTAATAAAAAATGTCGTAATTAACTTCTTATGGTTGATGACATTTATGAAAATAACTTGTTTTCTTTATAAAAAAAAGTTGAAATTGTTTTTTGAATTAACTCAAACCGAACAAATTTTTGGTGTTTTTATATTTTTGGATGTAGAAAATTGTATCCAATTCACCAACCAAACGGGCCCTTGATTTTTTTATCAACTCAAAAGTATATTAAATTACTTTCTCGTGATAATTAAATTTCGGAGTGAGTGAAACTTGCCAGGGTGAGAATCACCTTCTCATTTTGAATGAAAATCTAACTTTCTCAAGAATCGCTCTCTTTGAAAAACACTCTAAGCGAGAAACAAAGGGAATCTTAAACTTTTTCATTCCTACCTCTCTCAAACCCCATAACAAATGCCTTCTTAATGTGCTAATTTGGTTACCAATGAAACAATCTACGTGCAAATAAGAGCATAGAGAATATTGTTTTTAGGAAATGATATGGGAAGTTGATTGGGAGTGATAGAAATGTGAGACTTCCGCATCTATTAGATTAGAGTATTTGTGTGGTTATTGGGCTAATTAGCTAATTGATCTAATTAATGGATGCAACGTGAGTTTCTAATGCATTTGGATCTTATGCCTCTTTAATACAACACTTACAGTAAAACCTCTTTATAGTAATATTCTATAAACTAATAATTTCTATATAATCATAAAAAATTTCGGTCCCAACTTAGGCCAGTTATAAATAGGAATAATTTTCACATTGTAATAAATTATATTTTTTCTAGGTCTCATCTTAAAAAAACTTGCCTCTACATAGTAATAATTAATTGTATATTGCAAAAAATATATTACAATAAAGGTTTAAGATGAAATAAAATATTTATCTAAAGTTGTTTGGGACATTAATGATTTAATCTTTAGAATTGTTGCAACGTCTTTGAGCTTGCGGGTACGTAGTAACTCATCAGCATGAACACCTTCTTGTTGAACTAAAACATTTCTAACTTCTCAAACATAGTTTTTTGAAACTATACTATTTTTCCTAAATACAACTCTTTTAAGTTATAACGTCTTCATAGTAATAAATTTAACTTGATCCCAATAATATGACTATACTACATTTTGATTCATTATAATTAAAATATTATATTAATAGATCAACATATATAACAATTCCAGACTAAAAATACATATTTATTGTAACCAAAGTAATTTCAAAGATTTGTACTAGTACAATTCATAAAATTAAAAAAAAAAAACCATAAATCTTTTTAGCTATAAGTGAACATATATATATATATATATATATATATATATATTACTACAAGTGAATATATCATTACAAAAATTTAGCTACACGTACAACGTATACTGTTAAAATACACAGTGTTGTCACTTAGTTCTGCTACTTACTAACAGTTAGTTATATCTGTTAAGTAAGATATAGTTGTTAGAACTGTTTAGGACAACAGTTAATTTTGGCACCACATTTTGTTAGAATTCAGTTATAACAGAATGTTAGTTTAGAGTCTATAGATGGTTGTTGTAATATATTATCAGCTCTAGCTGATATGTATATATATGTATCCATTGTAACATAACAGATTAAATGAAAATTCTCATATTTTTCTCCGCTCTCATTAATGGTTGAACACTTGCGTTTCTCTGAGAAAGAAAATTTTCTCATACTTTGTTTTTCTTGTTGCTTGTTCTTTGTGTTGATCAATTGAATCCTCACATGGTATTAGAGCTAGAGCACTCTGTAGGATCAGGATCAAACCAGCAGAATTTTGAAGCTGGATTAAGTATGTTAATGGTAGTTCAAAATTCTTGACACTGATGAAGCTAGAGCTTAATTAATGTTAAGCTCAGCCATAGTAATTACTTGTTATGGAGACAACAGGTTCATGTTGCTATTCGAGGGAATATATTGTCAGCTTTTATTGATTCGTCCATTGCTCCTCCTTCTCGAGTAAATGTTGATGGATCTGTAAGTGAAGCATTCCTAGATTGGGAGCAACATGATCATATACTTCTGTGTTGGATTCTTTCATCGATCAGCCAAGAACTTCTTCCGGAGTTGGTTGGTTGTTCTACTGCTTGTGAAGCATGGTGTAACATTGAGAGATTGTTCACGTCACAGTCAAAAGCAACCATTATGCAATTGAAGCTTCAATTGCAGACTTTAAAGAAGGGAGGATCTACAATGACTGATTATCTAATGAAGAAGAAAGGAGTTCTTAATGCCCTAGCCTTTTCTGGTTATGTCTTGAAAGAAGATGACAAGATCATGGCTGTGTTGAGTGATCTTGGCCCTAAGTATGATAGTTTTGTTATACCAGTTATTTCAATGTCGCATTGTTACACCATGCCAGAGATTTCTTCTTTGCTTTTGACACATAAAGCGCGTTTAGATCAACACACTCAATCTGATAGTATCAATGTTAGTATGTTAACATCCAAGAAAGGTAATAATCAGAATTTCAATGGCTATAATAATAGCAATAATGGTAATGATAATGGAGGAAGATTTGGCAATCAAGGAGGCAAGAAAGGAAGAGGTCGTGGTAGAAATTTAAATAACAACAAACAACCATGCCAGATCTGTCACATTGGACATGGTGCTCTAAGATGCTATTATCGGTATGATCAATCCTTTCAACCTTACAATTCCAACAATCAGATTGGAGGTTCAGGTGTGAACAATTCACAGCAAATGGCTGCCATGGTTGCCTCTCAAGCTGGTCCAAATTCTATTGTAGACACAATGTGGTTTCCAGATAGTGGTGCTACTAACCACTGTACACTAGATCCATCTCATTTGTTGAACAAATCAGAGTATTCTGGCAAAGAGAAGGTGTATGTTGGCAATGGCTCAGGTTTGTCCATTTCTTTGATTGATTCTAATGTTGCTCATATTAATAATCAGGCTTTTTGCTCAAAAACATACTTCACATTCCTCAAATTACAAAAAAAATCTCCTAAATGTATCTAAATTTGTTCGTGATAATTGTGTTTTCATTAAATTTCATCCAACTGTTTGTTTTGTGAAGGATCCTCTTACGAAGAAGGTTCTTCTTCAAGGTGTCCTTAAAAATGGACCATACACCTTTCAGTTTCCTCTTCAATCACTCAAGCATTCAGCTCAAAATTGTGTTTCTCAAAGATCAGATTCTTTGTCTTCATCTCTGCTTCCTCTACTATGTGTGTTTGGACTGTTTGTGTTGCTAATGGCAAGTTTTTGTTGCTCAAACTAGTGATGTTAATTCTGATTGTCTTTCACATCCAAATCTGGTGTTGTTGTTCATTCCAATTTGTACATGTGGCATCTGAGGCTGGGTCATCCTCCTCAAATATTGTTCATCAAATCTTGAATAAGAACAATTTGCATGTTTCTCATTCTTCTACTTATATGTGCAATGCATGTCATATAAGCAAATCACATGAACTTCCATTTTATTTGTCAAATACTACTTATAAAGCACCACTTGAATTACTTGTTGTTGATATTTGGGGACCAGCACCATTGTATTCCTCAAATGGTTATTGATGTTATCTTAGTATTCTTAATGCATATTCTAGATACACATAGTACTTTCCTCTTCAATCTAAATGTCACGACGCCCCTGACGTAGGCTGACGTCATGACCGGCACAACGTACTATACACTGTACATACTCATATACAATATATAATACACTGTCAGCCTTCACGTACTCTCACAATCCATCCCAAACTTACAGAATTTTTGTTTCTATACCACAAATCAAATCCAATATAGTTCATTCATTCACACATCACATTTTCATTTCATCATCCAATATATTAAGCTATTTATGCCCACACATCCCATCTAGATGATAATACATATATATATAATGTGTGATAAGTATACATATCAAAATAACAAAAATATAATTTATTTCTCCAAGCATACATACACATACCATACAAGTTCCTTTTCCCTTCGAGTCAATACCTGAAATATTGGAGGAAATAGGGTGAGCAAACAACAGCTCAGTGAATATAGTTCTTGAGATGACAATTATATACATTTAGAGAAATATGACATTTAAAATCATTTCAAACACTTATTCAACACATGCATCATTCAACAAATATATCATACATGTCAACAACATAAATTGCATGAGTTTTCAATAACACAATGCACAATCTCCCTCCTCCGCAAGGCAAGAGAGCGGGTCTAACCCTTGTATGGTCGTACAAGGTAGACACAGTCTCTCATCACCCAATTCACAGTCATTTCAAGGATCACAACCCTTGTTAGGACAGACCTACTGACAATGAGGACTCGCAAAACCTCATCCGAATATAATTCCTAACGAAATGACAATGAAGATTCGCAAAACCTCATCATTACAAACTCCAAGTGCTAAAATCAGTTTGCATGATCCATAAAACTCAATGCATTATATATCAATATAACATGCATACAATCAAACATTTTATATGCGTACAATGCCATACAAGAACCAAATCAAGGAAACTATACTCACAGTGGTTACACGGGTTTTCTAAGCCAACCTCTAAAATCGAGCAACAATCTTGCTTCCTCAAGAGCGTTTATCCATGCCCTTAAGCTCTCAATTTAAACACTGAAATTACTATAGATTATCATGAGACGCATCATTTATCATATCGTTAGCTACTAAAAATATCAAATCCTATCAAATCATTGTTCACATCACTGTTCACAGTACTATTCACTATTCATTATTCACAGTACTATTCACTATTCACTATTCATTTTACTATTTACTATTTATTATTCACTATTCATTCTTTCCCATTCGCGTTGGGTCAAAACCCTAATTTGTCAAAACGCCGCAAAACGGCTCCCACAGTCAAAATTTCTCCGCTAGAATAGCTTAGATAGTAATTTCACGAAGAAAAAGAGTGAAAATTACTTACCGCTAGGCCGAATTTGACGCGAATCCCGCGTTTCTCCCTTCCGTTCTTCCTTTCTCTCGTTTCGGTTCTTCTTCTTCTCGTTCTGCAACTTCCTTTCCTTCTTATTTTGATTTCTATTTTTTTTTTTTTTTTATCCTTCCTCTTTTATACGTGGAGAGAGCTTAGAAAAGAGAGAAAAGATATTTTATATAAAAATGATCCAATACACCTAGGCTCCCCTTAATAACCAACTCCTCCATCAAATTCCATTCAATTCAACTCATATCATTCATATAAGTCATTTAATAATTCAATTTCAATCTACACCATTTAATAATTCACTTATTTCACATGTATTCATTTACACACATGCATTACATCATACTATGCATTAAGTCCTTAAATCATACTCCAATCCACATATTTCATTAACTAACCTCATAAATTAATCAATTTAATTCATATGTATCATCTGCATTGTATAAGTTTATTTATTTACTACTAATCATACACGCGCATATTTAGCTCATACGTATCATATGATCATGTGTATATGTAGCTCATACGTATAAAATATGTGTATTATACATCTTGATATACGTGTAATTTAGCGTATATATATGTAATTAAAATTGCGGGGTGTTACACTAAAAGTGAGGTTGCACAAATTTTCCCTCTATGCAAAGCGCAAGTTGAACTTAGTTTCTCTCGTAAAATCAAAACACTTCAAACAGATAATGGAAAGGAGTTTTTAGTCTTATCTTCCCTCTTTCATCTCATGGCATTCATTTTCATCATAGTTGTTCGTACACTCATGAGCAAAATGCTCTGATAGAACGAAAGCACAGACATATAGTTGAGACTGGATTAAGCCTTCTTGCACATGCTTCTTTACCTTTGAAATTTTCGGATGATGCATTTGTCACTGCTATTTATCTGATAAATAGAATGCCAACATCAGTCTTACAAGGCAAGTCTCCTTATTTGTGTTTAAATGGTACTGCTCCTAGTTATGATCATGTATGAGTACTTGGTTGTCTTGTTTATCCTTATCTAAGGCCATTTAACAAACATAAGCTTGATTACAGAAGCAGCCCATGTACTTTCTTGGGTTATTCATCTCAGTTGAAAGGGTACAGGTGTTGAAGTGAAGATGGTAAAACTTTTGTGGTTAGACATGCTAAGTTTGAGGATAATATATTCCCTTTTGCTATGGTTGATTCACAGCAGGGTTCTTCTTCTAGGTCTTCAGAAATCTCTTTGTTTCCGCTTGTTGTTGTTGGCTCCAATTCAGTTTCTAATTCTTTAAGTTCAGATGCTTAGAATGCTGCTAGTCCAGTTTCTGGTTCAGGTTAAGAGTCCCCTCTGCCTGGGCCATCTGCTTCTTCTCCTGCTTAATTTTCTGTTGCTGCACCAGATGTCTTTGTTTATACTCAAATATAGTCTATTGAGAATTGTCATCCTATGGTTACAAGGTCTAAAACTGGTGTTTTCAAACCAAAAGTGTGGATTGTTTCATTGAATGATCATGAACCTGATAGTGTTCAACAGGCTTTGACTCATCTTCTTTGGTTGAAAGCAATGCAAGACGAGTTTCAAGCATTGCAAAACAATAATACTTGGCAGTTAGTTTCTCCACCTGCTGATATAAGAATTATTGGTTACAAATGGGTTTTCAAGATCAAGAGAAATCCTGATGGATCTATTCTTAAGTACAAAGCAAGGCTTGTTGCTAAAGGATTCACTCAAGTTGAAGGTTTTGACTCCTCGGAGACGTTTAGTCATGTTGTCAAACCTTCCACAATTCGAATAGTGTTGGCTATAGTTGTTTCTAGAGGATGGGCACTAAGGCAATTAGATGTTAACAATGTTTTTTTAAATGGGGATCTTCAAGAGGATGTTTATATGATGCAACCACCTGGTTTTGAAGATCATTTTTCTCCTACGTCAGTTTGCAAATTGAAGAAGGCTATCTATCGTCTTAAACAGGCTCCAAGGGCATGGTTTGATAAATTCAGGTTCACTTTTAATGCCTTTGGGTTTCTTACTCGCAAGTCAGATCATTCCTTGTTCTGCAAAATCAATTCTTCTCTAACTATATATGTGTTTGTTTATGTTGATGATATTATCATCATAAGCAATCAATAGTCTGGCATTGATGATTTGGTGTTTCAGCTGAATAAGTGTTTCTCCCTTAAAGATCTAGGACCATTGCATTATCTTTTGGGAGTTGAGGTTACTTCTACAGCTACTGGTCTGTATCTCTCTCAGTCCAAGTATGTTCATGATTTGTTAAGAAAGAATAAAATGTTATAAGCTAATTCTTGTCCTTCTCCAATGGTCTCATCTATTGGGTCTTCTTTGTCAACTCACAAGGGTGAACCACTTGAAAATGTTGAGGAGTATCGTGCTACTGTAGGAGCTTTACAATATCTAACAATTACCAGACCAGACATTTCATATTCAGTTAATCGAGTTTGTCAATTTATGCACAATCCTGTAACTGAGCATTGGAAAGTTGTTAAGAGGATTTTGCGCTACTTAAAAGGGACTGCACACTTTGGTTTATAGTTCAGTCGTGCTTCAAATTCCATCTCCAGTTTGAGGCTTAATGGTTATGCAGATTCTGATTGGGCTACTAATCCAGACGACAGAAAATCCACCTTAGGTTTTGTGTGTTTATGGGTCCTAAAAGCAAAATATAGGAGCTTAGCTTCCTTAGTTGTTGAGGTTTCTTGGATTCAGTCATTGCTTCAAGAATTGCAAGTTCCTCAGCCTATGTTACATGTTGTATGGTGTGACAACCAAAGTGCAATAGCAATGGCACATAACCCCATTCTTCATGCTAGAACCAAGCATGTGGAACTTGATCTTTACTTTGTTCGAGATAGAGTTAATCAGAGACAGTTATTAATCAACCATGTGCCATCTATTGATCAAACGGCTGATGTCCTAACTAAGGCACTGTCTACACCTCGGTTTTGTGTTTCTCAAGAACAAGCTTAATGTGGTCAATTCCCCATTAAGATTGAGGGGGGATGTTAGGATACACAGTGTTTCTACTTAGTTCTGCTTCTTACTAACAATTAGTTATACCTGTTAAGTAAGATATGGTTGTTAGAACTATTTAGGACAACAGTTAATTTTGGGGCCATATTCTGTTAGAATTCAGTTATAACAGAATGTTAGTTTAGAGTCTATAGATGGTTGTTGTGATCTATTATTAGCTCTAGCCGATATGTATATATATATGTATCCATTGTAACATAACAAATTAAATGAGAATTCTCATCCTTTTCTCTATTCTCATTAATTCCCTAAACCCTAAACACTTGCGTTTCTAAGAAAGAAAATTTTCTCATACTCTGTTTTTCTTGTTGCTTGTTATTTGTGTTGATCAACTGAATCCTAATATATATACCACTACAAAATTTTGAACATAATTCCCCTATTTGTTGTAAACAAGTTGCCCGGCCGGTCCTCATATTTTAAATCTAAAGATTTCACAATACAAAGATGTTATTGATTTCAATGAACATAACTGAAACGTCTAATAGAAAATAGGAAAGCTTTCAATTGAATTTTACTCTACTTGTAAGTATATATTTTACAAAGAATAAGTAACCATAAATAGAAATAACTTCTTATAATATTTCTTAGTCATCAAATTAATTATCATCTATACGAGTTGTATTCAATTTGTAATTAAAAGTTCTTCTATTTTACGATTGATCACCTTACTATTTTTTATAAATAGTTTACATAATATAGAAATATTTATCTAATTATTTGGTTAAGGTAATGCTACATAAACACACTTTTTTAACACATATTTTTGACATTGTAGGTGAGAGTGATTAGATCACCTCGAATCACATGACAGTACCTCGTATCACGCGTTAATTGCGTGATATGAGATATTATTACGTGATTCGAGGTGGTCCAATCACTCTCACCTGCAATATCAAAAAAATGTGTCAAAAAAGAGCGCCTACTAATCATTTTTTATTTGGTTATTATGAGAAATGTTAAATTCATCATTTCATGTAGGGTCCACCTCCTCTACCAAGAAGAAATGCTGGACTAATAACAACATTAATTACAACTTAATTACATAGTTTAAATTTTTAAGTACAAAAACAGAGCAAATGTTGGCTAGCTCCAACGGTATGATTTTGGACCCCTTCACTTGAAGTTGGGAGTTGAATTCCCTCCTAGAACTTCATAATTTATTTAGATTTTTTTTTTTTGTATGTTTCTAATATCATGGAGTTGAAATAATGAATATTTGGAATGCTTTTTTTTTCTAACATATATATATATATATATTGTCCTTTTGATGAGTCATTATATTAATGTTGATTATATGTGCCATTGTTTTCTTGATATATGTAAACAGTGAGATTACCTTTCATATATCTTTTTTTTCATTATAAGGATCATCACTGATGTATACATATACATGATGTAAACAATGAGATTTGCCTCTACGTTTTGACATTATTATATATGAATCCTATTATGTATTTGGAATCTTCAACCTGTGGAATGATGTATAAAAATGATGATACTTTATTTATATTGATCATGCATGTGACTTACCAAACTTATCTTAATCTCGTAAATTAGGCGTTGCCCTTTGACATGTTGTTGCATGTCTTTGTCATCGGCACCTACCCCACTATGCATTACCAGTACCAGTAGGTTGCATTTTATTTCATGCATGTACCCTTTTGTCCTCTCTTCTCTACTGGCCAGAGTCTTATAAATATATAAAATTAATGCAGCATATATATACATGTATGATAATTATATATACAAATCATATTGCCAAAATTCATATTTTGGTCATTTTAATTTAAGTTTATTCTTATATGAAAAAAATAATAATTAGTCTAAGATTATAAAGCTTAATGATCCATATATATATATTTCAATAAAAATATTATTTGGGTCTTGAAATCTCAAGCACCCTAGTAATTTTAAAGTAAAACAATTTTTTTTAGTATATTAGCTTAGATTTATCAACTTTATTCACATATAACGCCAATGTCTCGATCTTACCTTTAAAAAAAATACATCTTTTTCTAAAGACAGAATTGCTTTCATGTTCGTTAAAATTTTCAAGCCCCCAGAGGTGGACTGGCTAATTTAGCAACTACAAAGCTCTAGCAAAGATTAGAGATCAAGTCAGTATGTGTATTGGGCAAACCCCTCTTTGTTCCTATTTTTATTCACCAATAAATAATAATAATAATAATAAGTTGAAAGGTCAAATCTCTTAAATAATTGATATTAAAAATTTAATAACTCATGAACTTCATCTTTTACCTTTAAAAAATGCATATTTCTACCTAATAAAAATTGTATTTTCTAAATAGTGAAAAAGCAGTTTGAAATTATGTATCGTATAAAAAAAATGCTACAGTTCTCTTACTAATACACAACAATAAAATATAAAAAAAATAAATAATAAATTGGAGGAATAAACGATTAAAAAAATCACTTGGAGCGTATCTCGAGGTTAACTGACGGCCATGATCATAGAAGCTGGATCAGAAGGTGCCGACAGTGTCACATCCCATCAGTTAGGACGCTCTCCGCTCCCAACCACGCGTTCTTAACTACCGCCGATCGTGTTACGACGTTACGTTGTAGAGAAACTAATGCTGTCAGTCCCAGGAAAACGTACTCTCGTTGTTTTCCACTGTTAGATCACATCTCAAAATTTAAATCTAACGGTTTCTTAGATAAGGTTAATGTTTTCCCGAGGTGGACAATAACGATTTTGACTCCGAGGGAGTGGATCGGGTACTTTTCACTTGACATATTTGACATCCAACAAAATCAGTGTTTGTTATTCCACGTGGCACGTTCTGAACTGCCTGATCAATGTACTAGTTACATTTAAGTGTAGAAGAAGATTTTAAATAATTATTTTTTATTGTATTTTTATGAAAATTAGTTACGTTTAATAATATTAGGTGATAGGTTGATGTTTTGATGAAAATGTTTGAATGTAAAAGAGTGGAAGAAAATTTATCACTTTAAGAGTATCTTAATTGGGATTTATTATGTGAAACAATATATGTTGGTAAGCTCATTAATTTTAATAATTGAGTATCAGTAAATCAAAATAATAATAATAATAATAATAATATTTGCACTCAAATGTATGTTATTCCAAAAAAAAAAGAGATCTTACAAAAACTCTTAATCATTTTAAAAAGATAAGATTAATTATTTGATTTTAAATAATTATAGATAATCTTTTAGCGAAGATACAAACATACAATATTTACCTTCTTTGAGATATCAAGCTCATAGTCCCTGAACCTATTAATCCTCACACCATATACGGTGAGACTACAATGACCACCCAGAGACACAAACTAATCCAAATTGAGTTTGAAAATATGTCTCTTCCGTCCAACTCTAACTCATACCGACGTAGATTTTACAAACTTTGTGTAGGTTGCCGCTCCCATTTAAAAATTTGTTGACCTTTTGCAATTCGAACTCATAACTAGTGCAATGCTCATGGAGCTAGCGACCAACTACGCCAACACCTCATTAAAAAATAATTATAGATAATTAAGATAATTCTATTCGTTGATCTTGATAAAGCTTATATATGAAATTATTCAAATAGGGTATGGACATAAACTTGACACTGTCTGATATGTTAATCATATTGAAGTCATTCATGATTCCAAAGGAAATGAGCAGATCACTAATTCAACATGCTATGTTTTAAAATAAATAATATTATCAAAAAAATATATATTTTTGTATTCTATTCATGCTTATAACTGTGTCCAAATATTTAAATAGAAAGAAAATCTGAATAGACTCCCATTAATATATTATATATGCTACATTATTTTTAGTAGATGCCAAAGCAAACTCAAATCTAGAACTAAAGAATAAAGAAAAAAACAACTATGGTATTGTTTGACATTGAATTTAAAAATACTTTTCTATTTTTTTTTAATTATGGGCATGTATATTTTGTGCTTTCATTATTTTTCTAAAATTAAATATTAAAAAAAATGAAAAAATATGCCAATGATTTTCGAGTAAGAAAAAACATTTAAAAAATAATCATAAATTCTAGTGTCGGAAGGAAAGCTTGCAGTGGGGCCCAACTATGCAACAAGTACCAAACGTTAATGATCTCCGGGAGCACTAGATCATTGTCCAATCCCAACTACACTTCGTACGCCGTACTCGTGGATGTGAGTGTGGCGACTTCTTTTCAAGTTCCGATGCTTCTTCTTATCTCTCCCTTAACTTTTTCTCTCTGACAGCCACTGTGACTGACCAGCGTGTGTGGATTGGTGGAAGAAGAAGAAGACAGATATGCGTACTGCGCACCCCTCTCTCTCTCTAAAATATATCTCTCTCTCTCTCTCATGTTTCAATGGAAGGTCGCTTTCACTGCTCTGTTCTTCTAAAACGGTCTGATTTCCCCTGTTTTTAAATAACACCACCACAGAATTCCAAGACCCTTTAATTTTTACCCAATCAGTAGCATTTTTTAGCTTTTTTTTTATTATAATAAGAAAAAAATCGGATCTTTGAGTTGTTGAATCGTTGAAAATGCGAGGGTGATTATTAGAATTGTGGATCATCAGACTGATCAGTCTACGTCATCGTCGTTAATGATGATTAACGAGGCGCCGTTTGGTCTCGCCGAGATTTGGAAGTTTCCGGTCACAGGCGGCGGGGAATTTGGCCTGAATTTGAGCGTATTTGGTGAAGTGGCGGTGGTGGGGAGTCGGAATGGGTCGGTGGACGAGTCGACTGTGACGGAGCGGAGAGATTCCGAGGACGAGGAATCCAAGCTTGTTTCCGCTAGCAGTGCCAACAACGCTGTGGTAATTAAGGCGCCGTTTGGTTGTTTCGTGATTTGGATACAGTTTTCATTTTTTTGTTTTTGTTTTTCTTTTTGTATTTGGAAATCTGAAAACATTAAAAACACGTTCGGTTCACAGATTCTGAAAAAAGTTTTTCAGTCTTTTTCTTTTTCTTAAGAATCTGAAATCATCGCGCGTTTATTCAAATACAGTTTTTTTTTTTTATCCTAAAATCTGAAAACGTGAAAAACTCGTTTGGTTCATGAATCCCGAAAACAAATTTTCAGTTTTTTATTACAAATCTGGAAATGCGTTTTATTTGGTTTGCGATTCAGGAAAATCTGAATGCATTAAAATTGTGTTTGGTTCTTGGATTCCGAAAACAGCTGGAAAATGATAAAATGTCATTTCGTTTTGGATTGTATTCCTCTTCTCGGATCACGAACCAAATGCGGCGTAAATTCTCTTGTGTTTTCTCTTAATTTCTTCTCCTTAAGCTGAATTTTTGAAATGCTTTAGGTTTTATGAGATTGGAATGATGATAATTAGGAGAATTATCAGTGGATCCGCGGATCTTAATGTAGCAAGTTTTTTCATTTTTTTTTTTTTTTGTTGCCTTTTGTTGAGCAGAACGGTTGTGATGCTAAATGTCCAAAAGTCTCAGGATCCAGTGATGAAAATGGAGATGAATCGAAGGCTGAGGTAGAAGCGAGTTCGCGGGCGGGTAACAAGCGGGCAAAGAAGAGCAATCAGGGCTCTGAGCCGCCTAAGGATTACATTCATGTTCGAGCAAGAAGAGGGCAAGCGACTGATAACCACAGCTTAGCAGAGAGAGTAATTTTTTTACTGATCCCCCATCTTTATTTTTTGCAATTAATCAAATGGTAGTGAGAATTGAACTTTTGATAAATGGGTTTAGATTAGATCTGTGTTATATGCGTGTTTTCTCTTGTTGGGTTTGTTGGAATTTCAGTTTGGGATTGGTGGTGCAATTATAGATCAAGTCTACAAAGTTTGAACAAACAAGCTTCTCTGTTCTTACTTAAATCTGTTTTTTGAATAGGCTAGGAGAGAAAAGATCAGTGAGAGGATGAGAATTCTTCAAGATCTGGTTCCGGGATGTAATAAGGTGCAATTGGTTTCATTTCTTTTGTTTTTTTAGCATTTTATGTTATATGGTACCTTGAGTATTGAGATAAAATCATCTAGTTTTATTGTTTTTTTTTTATTGGGAGATTTCCTTAATTTGGAGCAGGTAATTGGCAAAGCATTGGTCCTTGATGAGATAATTAACTACATCCAATCGCTACAGCGTCAGGTTGAGGTATATAGTGTTGTTCCTATTTCCTTATTGCTCTACGTATGATGTGTTCCTTCTCAATTCTGCTACACCTGAGCTTATGTATATTGTTTGGCTTTGTAGTTCTTGTCCATGAAACTCGAAGCAGTTAATTCAAGAACTAGTCTCAGCATTGAAGGATTTCCTTTTAAAGATGTAAGTTCATCATGTCATGTTTCATGGCTATGGATAAACCATCATTGCAAATATTGTAGAGTTACGCTTTAATTTTCAATTTTCCTCTCTTGAAAAAGCATTAGAACCTTTGTTATTAAGAAGATTATGTTCCAACCATTTAAAAAATCGGCACCAGATTTCTACTTCTCAATGAACCAAATCACCATGTTTATGTATGAGGCAGCATCCATTTTTTTACGACTTTGACAAGGATTAGCTGTTAGGCACCAGAGATATATATGAATCATGAACTTGTCACATGTCATATTAGTGTGGATCACTCCCTTAGTGGTACCAAGTCCCAAAGGTGGTTACGTTGAAATAATATTGGTATTAGCTGAGATCCAAGCGCACCCAACAATAACCATTTGAATTTCCCATCTCCTATCCAAGTTTTAGTATGTAGGTAGAGTTTCATTGGAAATCAGGTGTCGGGTTCATCAAGTTTCTCTTCTCATTATGCTTTCATTCCAAATCAGTTGCAAGAGATGCCCACCTTCTGTCTCACCTGTCTAGTCTTGCTTGAACTGGCTCTGGAATATTCCAGCACTTGCTTGTGTGTTATATATGGCTTCTTCCTTTATGTTATTGCAAAAACGATTCTTGTAGAACCTGCATAGAAATACACACAGCTAGCCAATTTTTTTCTGTTTGAAAGAGTAGTGCTTTTGGTTTTCATAGTTTTTCCAATTCAATATTAGAACGCGTGAGAATTTCACAGAAGCCTTGCTTGACAACAATGACATTCTCAGGAGACGAAGCATTTCTAAAGAAAAACAGGAAAAGAAAACAAAAAGATTGATTTTAGACTGTTGCATTAATTAGTCACCCATTTAACAAGCTATTTTTGGTTTTCCAGTTTGGGTTACAGACATTTGATAGTGCTGGCATTGCATTTGGCTCAAACACAACAAGAGAATTGATCAGTCAGGTACCAAATCCGGAATGGCTGCATATGCAGGTTGGTGGTGGTTTTGAAAGGGAAACATAATCTGGAAAATCCTCTTCAATTTGCAGGAGAGGCATCAACCAAACATAGTTGCTTTTCTTTTAAAAAGTAAAGAAGAGATAATCAACCACTCTTGTCCTTCTAGTTCTAGTCAGTTGTCCTATAATTTTATTTTCTTGGGCATCTTAGTTCATGATGGAACCTTCTATTTTTTTCCTACATCTGTTTGGATGTGTTCTTTGTTTATATGTCCATGTACCTTCTTAACTTATAATAAGAATACTGCTTATCAATATATACACTCTTTAATCTTATTAGAAGCCTGCTTGAACAAATGTAATTTTCATTATTTCTGTCTGTCATCTGAATTTTGTTTTCAGACTGATGTTTCTGAGAGTTTTCAGCACATCTCTTTCTCCCAACACCTATTTTGGAATATTGGATTACCATGAAAACTCGGAATTGCAGTCAGATTCAAACTGGTCTAGCTATAGCGCAGAATAGTGCATTTTGCCTTCTTGTTTGTGTTTATGGCCCTCCTGTTGTTAATTTTTTTCACCTTCTCTGTACTTGGTAGTCCCAAGCTTACATCATAACATGTTTGTTTTCTCAATTATTAGGATGCCATGTCCACTTTGAGTTTGGTAGCTGAAAAAATGAAAATCTTCTCGAAAAAATTGGTGATTTTCTTGATAAAATCATAAATTCGATTGTTTCGTTGCCTGAGAAAATAAGATTGATTTGCTAGCATTATTCAATAAGATTTGGTCATGAGAAAATCTTTCAAATTCTTGACAAAATATTTTCTCATTTCTAGAGACAAACAAGCATGAGTAAATTTTGTCAAGAAGATTTTTTTTTTTTTTTTTAATAAAAAAGTTTCTCGGGAAAACTCTATTTTTTTTTTTTACTACCAAAGATAATGTATTTTTTATGCAACATCATATTTGTCGATAATCTCGAACTATTTATCCTTTATTCAAGATTGCCATCGAATATTGATTAAAATTTTGCTATGATCAGCTGAGGCTTTAGTACATGTTGAATTTTAATACATGTATTAATTATTGTATGATTGCAAAATATCAACTGGTCTCAGTGATTTTCTTTCCTTTAGAGAGTCCTGGCAAGCATCCATAGTTGTAGTCATAATATCATATGCTCCCAAAAGAAGCATGGTAGAACAAGGTGTGCAATCTCTCACTTTATAGAATCTTTATGATGAGCAAATAAAAAGTCTTATTGATAGCATTAGACAAATGTATTAAATGTGCATGATATTTCTTATAGCATATGATTTGATCCAATTAAATATACTTACTTACAATTGTAGTGATTATATACTTTATTTTATGTGCATGGCATACTAGAAATATATAGGTTAAAGTACAAGATGTACTGCCATTCAATTTTAATATTGCTAATGTGACAGATGTCATAATGTGGTAGGTAATTCAACTTATCTCTGGTGGGTCTCATTGGTGACAAATAAACTCATGAGGGTTCATGAATAGGGCCCAAGATTTTAATGAAACAGTTGTCAAGTTGCAATCAAATAAATATCACTTTTCTTGGTTGCTTCAATGTCCAATCTCTATGTTTTGTTTTTACAATTAGGTGTACAATGTTTCTTAAAATACTTAGAAAAATAGTAAAAATGTTTGCAATAAAAATCTATCATTGTTGTTTCAAAATGGATAAATCAAGCTTCTTTTTCTTTTTTTCTTTTCCCTGCAAGTTAAGCTCAATGGTTGTTGTTCCATTCCCTCATCATTCTTATAAATTAACCATTTATACTAAGGTCCAAAACATGCATGTATGAATATTGGAAGGCACCAATGAGACATGCATGTATGAATATTGGAAGGCACCAATGAGTGATTGGCTCAGATAAAGCGAGTTGAGTCCCAAAGTCGTTCTTATATAAAAGTTCTGAGGTTCGAATCTTGGAAGCACCCTTGTTAAGAGAGGTCTACCATTCCTCTTCCGCCACGAACGGAGATTAGTCTCATACCCGAAGGATATGAGGATACTTCGTGGAAAACCAAAAAAGAATATGGGAAGGTAATAATCATTGGCCATACTATTTTTATTTTTTATGTTGACTAATTAGGAAGTATGTAACTACTAATAATCTAATTATAAATTACCAAGCCTTGAATAAAACAGAGTATAGGAATAAGATATATGTGTAACAAATGTCATGTAGCTAGGAAAAAAGTTTATGGAGTTGATTTTATATAATTGTTATAATAAAGTAGTCTTTTACTTTATTTTAAAGAATTTATAAAAATTTTGGCAGATATATTTTTCAAGAAATATAGGCATTGAAAAAAAAAAAACCTATTAACCAATATATAATCTTATTCTATTTTATTAGCTTAATAGTTATTAAAATATAATAAATAAATAAATAACATTTCTCAAATGTTTATGTAACACAAGAAAATACAAATTATTTCTATGATGATCATTACTACCTAATCACATAATCTTGCATTCTATGTGTCCAGCAACCTAATAATAATCATATAAATTGTGATTTTATATATACTCGAGACCTTCTATGGTTACTTCTTTTTTATTTCTTTTTTTTTCTTTGAACATTTGGGCCAAATATATATATTTTATAGAGTTAAAAATATTAAATAATTAAGTAAAGCAAAAACCACGTTAGCACAGATATATATACACTATATGATATATAATGCGAATAACTCTACTTCTTTTACCTCTATAATTTTAAGTTCTAAAAAAATTAACTCAACTTTTATTAGAGCTTATTTTAAAAATATTATTTGGTAACAAAAATACTCCAACCTCTTATATTAAAAAATCAAAAATAGAAATTAATTATTATATTATAATCATGTCCTATATTTGGTTATATTAAAAATTATTTTGTATTAATTATCACTTACTAAATTTGAGTTGTGACAAATTATTCTATAAGTATGAAAAATTATTCTATATAATGATTAATACAAATTTGGTATGCTATGAAGTATTCCTAATATAGTTGGATCATCCTCTGCTACAAGTAGAGGATAGACCTCTACAAGAAAAAATAAACTTTTTTTGCTTTTTATTTTAGAGATTTTGGTGGCGTTTGGTAACTCTAATTCTAACCTCTAATATCTCCAAACTCTGTTTAATATAGAGGTCGGACAAAATTAGAGCGTTTGGTAACTATTTGTCAACCTCTAAATAAAATAGAGGTTGACAAATAATAGAGGATGATCCAACTATATTATGAATAATTTTCAAAATATCAAATTTGCATTAATCATTATATAGAATAATTTGTCACACTTATAGAATAATTTGTCACAACTCAAATTTAGTAAGTGATAATTAATACAAATTATTTTTAATTTAACCAAATATTATGATTACAAATTTCTATTTTTAATTTTTTTAAAATAAGAAATTAGAGTATTGTTGTTACCAAACAATACTTTTAAAATAAGCTCTAATAAAAATAGAGCTAAAAAAAGTATAGCTAAATTTTTTAGAGCTAAAAGAAGTAGTCACCAAACACTATCTAAACCTTTGTCAACTTCTATTTTATTTACAGGTTGGCAAATTATTACCAAACGCTCTAATTTTTGCCAACCTCTATTTTATTTAAAGTTTGGAGAAATTAGAAGTTAGAATTAGAGTTGTCAAACGTCATCTTAGTAAAATTATCTTTTGCATTTTTAAATATTGTCTCTAAAAGTTTACTTCATCTTTTATTAAAAAGTCATTTTGGAAAGTCACTAAATTAAATGGTTTGATTTGTGCAATCATAGTACTAAGGGGGTATAGGTTTTCACTCGCCCAGGGCTTTCAGCAAAGCAAAACAAGGATGGAGGATTGTGAGGAATCTTGGATCACTTGTTGCAGGAGTTTTAAAGGTAAAGTATTATCCTTCTTCCACTTTTTCAGCAAAGCAAAACAAGGACGGAGGATTGTGTGCAATCTTGGATCATTTGTTGCAAGAGTTTTAAAGATAAAGTATTTTCCTTCTTCCACTTTTTAGCAGCCTGGATAACAAAGATCATTAAAATCAAACAAAAATACTATGGAGAAGGGATCTACTTGTAGTAGGAATAAAGATGTCGTACTTGAAATGGTCAATTGGTTCATATAACCAAGGAGCTAGGGGTGTTCATCAACCCGAATAACCTGACCAACCCGACCGAACCGAACTTTTTGGATTAGTTTGGGTTAGGTTAGGTAAGTTGTTTGGGTTGAGTTGGGTTCTAAAATAACCAATCCAATCAATTTGGGTTGGGTCACGTGTTTAGCCCATGAAAACCTAAGTAACCTGACCAGAACCGACCTATTATATACATATATAAAGTTTTAAAATTTTATATATAAAGTTTTAAGAAATATGTCATGTTTATTTAATGAACTAGTCTCATCATATGTTATTTTTTCTAACTTTTTAATAAAAAAAAATTACAATAAACTCATGTTTGTATTTAATGTTTTGTTAACAATCATTTCTTACTCTTTCTAACTTTTTAATAAAAATAAATAAATTTACAATAAACTCACTTGGCATTTACTGTTTTGTTGACAATCATTTGTTATTCTTTTTAATTTTTTAATAAAAAAGAATAAATTTACAATAAACCCATATTTGCATTTAATGTTTTTTTTCCAAGACATTTAATATTATGTTTTCTAACTTTTTAATAAAAAAAAAAGAATATTAGGCCCAAGTACAACCAGATCAACCGACCCAAGCAAAAATGAACCCAAACTATTTGGGTTGGGTTAGGTTTTAGCCCCAAACCAACCCAACCCAACCCAACACAACCCATGTATATCCCTATAAGGTGCCATGGATTCTAAGAGGCAAAACATTCAAACTTATCATCCCCCCTTTTTGCATGCCTGTTAAACAGATTGATTGTAGATTTTGTAGCAGTAGATAACAATCGGAACAAAGAGAAATTAGCGAAGAAACTTCTCCCAATGAATGTGGAAGGAAATTTTAAAATTTTTGATCAGTATGAGGCACATAACTGACAAGATGGTGTGACATTAGAGCATCTCCAATGCTCTTATTGATTGTGTTTAAAAAAAAGTGTTATGTCATTAATGTCAAGAGATTTGCATCCTACACGATATAAACTATTACGCGATAGGCAATCAAGTTAAAAAATGATCTCTAATGCTTCCATTTAAAATACACATTTTGATGAGTCAGCAATAGATATAGATAATGAATTTAAAATACTTGATAGAGGTTCCTATTTAAATTTAGATATTTGTTAAGTCATCAATAGATGGTTGTCCAACATACCTCTGAAAGTAGACAGTCATGTTGAAAGCCTCTTTTTTTTTGTCACCTCAACTTGATAGTGAATGGTGATAGTTTCATTGAAGAAATATATTTTAACTCAATGCCTATTTATCCTATGTGACATTTGATTTTTTTTCACTATAAGAACATTAGAGATGCTTTTATACAAATAATAGACAGTAGTACATAGTTAAAAGTGGCTAGTGGCTTTACATGCAAGGAGTTGACCAGATGGCAAATTCTTATTGTGATAGTGATGGAGATATGTGGAGGAAGAATGTGAAATATCTTTATTTCCCTAATGGTTAAAATATTTTGTTGGAGACTCATGATGAATGACCTCCTGACTAATGAAAAGTTATGAAAGTGGAAATTCTTAATTCGACCACCTGTAAACTACATCAAGAGGAAGTAGAATTTGTAGCTCATGTTGTTTCAAGGTGTAGACTAGCTACAGAAAAATGGGCAGGCAATGAGCTAAAAATCATGCTATCAAACACTTTTAAGCTAATGGAATGGGAAGCTTTCAAAAATCTAATTTTAAATACTTGTAAAGTTGATTTTGATATAATAATCATGATCATGTGAAACATTTGGGGAGCTAGGAACAAGATTGTTGTCAGAAAAAAAGGATCGTGAATAGATGAATGCATATAGGGCTTTGTTATTACTTGCATAATTCAAAGATGATACAACAAAATGCAAGAAGGAAGGATAGAAGAAGGGAGAGAAAAACGGATTCCTCCTCAACATAAATTAAAAGCTCAACCTTGGCTCAAGAAATGCACAACACTCTTAGCCTAAATTTCTATAGAATATGATAGAGGCCCTTTGTTTTTCAATATTAATTTTGTTATTCTTCTAGGGGTGTAAGCGGGTCGGGTCGGGTCAAGTTTTGGCCTAAACACCCACCCCGACCTGTAACACCCCGATTTTCAAAATTTAAATTTTTTTGTAAAATAAAGAATATTTTAATTTTATCGAGAAGAACCACTGAAAATCGAGATGTTATTCGTATCCGTCTATCTTAACCCATAATCATTATATAGATAGTAAAATTTGCAAAACTATGAGTTTATATTCTTCCAACCAACTTACTGGTTAAGATAAACGGATACCTTTTTTTTTTCAGGGGATTACATTCTTCCCGCCTTAAAAGAAATTTCGTCCCGAAATTAAAGTATAAGCTTACTTACTTGATAATGTCCAAATTTTTCCACTGTTGACCAGTTGTATCTCGAAACCTAGAGTGTTCTTTGAAATAAGTCGCGTATTTGGCCTTCATCTCACTTTCAGGTTCCCAAGTGGCTTCTTCAACTCC
Organism: Paratinospora sagittata; assembly: GCA_035771175.1. Taxonomy (NCBI): domain Eukaryota; kingdom Viridiplantae; phylum Streptophyta; class Magnoliopsida; order Ranunculales; family Menispermaceae; genus Paratinospora; species Paratinospora sagittata. The sequence goes on from CM069592.1 coordinate 28,877,064, forward strand.
ATGATGTTTCCACAACACTTTAACTAATGGAATGTCTTTGTTCCTCAAACTATGAACTTTCCAATCTAGGATCTTTAAAGGTCCTTCTTCATAGGTGGCATCAGCTTGTACTTTTACATCTTTCCAATCGATGGTGAGGGAAGGGTCTGGTTCATATTTTCGCAACATCGACAGATGGAATACGTTGTGGATGGCGGATAAACTAGTTGGTAAGTCTAGTTTGTAAGCATTCTCGCCAATTCGATCACTGATCTTGAACGGACCGATGAATCGCAGCGATAATTTCCCTTTCTTACCAAACCTCATGATGCCTTTTTGAGGGCTTATTCTCAGAAATACCTTATCACCTTTTTGGAACTCTAAAGGTCGACGCTTTTTATCTGCGTAGCTCTTCAGCCTACTCTGTGTAGAAACTAGCCTTTTCTGGATCAACTTCACTTTTTCGTTCATTTCCATTATCATATCAGGTCCTGTAAGTACCTTATCTTCCCAATCGACCCAACACAGTGGTGACCTACATGGTCGTCCATATAAGGCTTCATATGGAGCCATTTGTATACTTGCCTGGTAACTATTGTTATAAGTAAACTCTGCTAGGTGTAAGTATTTACTCCAATGTCCCTTGAAATCTAGTACACAAGCTCTCAACATGTCTTCTAAGATCTGAATAACCCTTTTGGATTGACCATCTGTCTGAGGATGATAGGCGGTGCTCATGGTTAATTTGGTTCCCAATTCCCGCTGTAAGCTCTGCTAGAACTGAGATGTGAATAAGAAATCTCTATCTGACACTATCGATTTGGGTACTCCGTGTAGCTTCACGATCTCTTTAACATACAGCTTGTCCAGTTTACTAATCGGATATGTGGATTTAATAGGTAAGAAGTGTGCCACTTTAGTAAGTCGATCCACAATTACCCAAACCTTATCCTCACCTTTCTGATTTCTAGGAAGAGCTCTGACGAAATCCATTGCTATGTTATCTCATTTCCATTCAGGGATTTCTAAAGGTTGTAACAATCCAGACGGTCTTTTATGTTCGGCCTTAACTTGCTGACATGTAAGGCATTTAGACACATATTTAGCCACATATCTCTTCATACCTTTCCACCAGTAGTTTTTCTTCAAATTTTGGTACATCTTATCTCCACCAGGATGTAAAGTGTATTTAGTCTGATGTGCCTCATCAAATAAGATCTTTTTAATTTCCTCAATTCTGGGTATACAAATTCGATCTCTGAATCTCAATAACCCCTCTGAATTGATCTTGAAATTTGCATTTCCATTATTGGCTCTTGCACCTGCCACCCATCTTATCAATTTGCTATCCTGAGCTTGTCCTTCCTTAATTTGATGTAGCAGGTCTGGCTTGTAGCTCATGTTATATAAGAAAATCTAATTTTCACCTTTTTGTACGCCCAAATTATAATCTTCAATCAATTGGTACATCTGGGCTTTTTCTGCATCGTTCTTATACGATTTTCGACTTAAAGCATCTGCAACTACGTTGGCTTTCCCTGGGTGATAATGCAGCTGAAAATCATAATCATTCAGCATCTCCTTTGCATCAAATTTAGCTCCTTTTGTGTATAGATGTCCTTCAAACTCTTATGGTCAGAGTATATATCAAATTTCTCTCCATAAAGATAGTGTATCCATATCTTCAAGGAGAATACAATAGCATCCAATTCTAAATCATGAGTCGGGTAATTCTGTTCATGAGTCTTCAGTTGCCTAGAAGCATAAGCAACCACTTTACCTTCCTGCAACAGAATAACGCCAAGACCATTCTTAGAAGCATCAGTGTAAATAACATAACCGACTCCGCTTGCAGGAGTGATCAATATTGGGGCCGTGGTTAATCGTCTCTTCAATTCCTGAAAGGAATTCTCACATTTCTCATCCCAACTAAATTTGGCATCCTTCCTTGTTAGCTTTGTCATAGGCTGAGCTAGTCTCGAAAAATTTAGAATAAATCTTCTATAGTAACCAGCTAGTCCCAAAAAGCTTCTAATTTCGGTCAATGACTTTGGCTTTTCCCAGTTCATTACTGCTTCAACTTTTGTTGGATCCACGGATATCCCTTCTGATGACACTACATGGCCCAAAAATTTGACTGACTTCATCCAAAATTCACATTTTTTCAAATTTGGCATACAATTGATTTCGTCTCAATGTTTCCAAAACTACTGTAAGGTGTTCCTGATGTTCCTCATTGGTCTTCGAATAAACCAAAATATCATCAATAAATACCACTACAAATTTGTCTAGATGAGGCCTAAACGTTTTATTCATTAGATCCATAAATGTTGTTGGTGCATTAGTGAGTCCAAATGGCATGACTCTGAATTCAAAGTGTCCATACCTAGTCCTGAATGCGGTCTTCGGTATGTCTGACGCTTTGATTCTAAGTTGGTGATAACCAGACCTTAGGTCGATCTTGGAAAAACAAGTTGCTCCCTTCAGTTGATCGAACAAATCATCTATTCTCGGTAGGGGGTATTTGTTCTTGACTGTGACTTGATTTAATTTTCTATAGTCAATACACAGTCTCATCGACCCATCTTTCTTTTTGACAAACAATATTGGTGCTCCCCAGGGTGATTCGCTCGGCTGGATAAATTCCTTCGCACTAAGATCATCAAGCTGAGTCCTTAGTTCTATTAATTCGCCAGGGGCCATTCTGTAGGGTGACATGGCTATGGGGGTTGTTCCAGGGTACAGTTCTATCTTGAACACTACTTCCCGCTTAGGAGGTAATCCTGGTAATTCTTCCGGAAACACTTCAGGGAAGTCTCTAACCACCAAGTACTCTTCTAAATTCCTCAAGGTCTTTAGAGGCTCGACTTCTGTTAGGGTTTTGAATTCCTCTTTTTGATTCACAGATTCGAGAAGTGTGGACATGATATTCCTCGGGATTTTGTTTCTATCCCCATAGATTTTCAACAACTCTCCCGAAGGTAACCGCAAAGTAATCTTCTTTCGAAGGCAATCGATCTGGGCTTGGTGCTTAGATAACCAATCCATACCCAAGATTACATCATAATCATTAATGGGTAAGAGTGTCAATTCAGCTAAAATCAGCTTATCATTAATTATAAGGTCACAACTACATTTTTCAGTTGTTGGGACGTTTATTCCTACTGGTGTTGAAATCTTCATAACGACAGATAAAGGTACAGTGGAAAGTTGTAGTTTCCTGGCTAAGTTTTCAAAAATAAAAGACCTTGATGCTCCAGAATCAAATAAGATTTTAACTGTAACATGAAATAAAATGAAAGTACCTTCCACTACTTCATTTGCACCAACTTCTAGTTCAGGATTTCCTTCTGTCATTGCAAAGACTCTGCCTTGATTTTGGTTTTGAATTTGATTCTGATTATAGCTTGGACGATTGACTTGATTTTGTCCTTGCACATTGTTGTTGTTCTGCCAGTTGCCCGGACGAAAATTTTGTTGAACTCCTTGCATAGTGCAGTTTCGTGCCAAATGACCCGGTCGGTTGCATTTGAAGCAAAGTCTCGTATCTACTACTTGATTTTTATTTTGTTGGGGTGCACAAATATTATTTTGCTGCATCTGTTGTCCACCATTACGCCTAGACCATCCTGATCCGTTGTTGTGATTCTGCCCCTGTTCCACTGGTTCCCATTGTTAAACTTGTTTTTGTTCCAATTATTACCATTGCCAACGAAGTTATTCAGATTCTGCCTCTTGTTGTGATTACTCTGGTAATCAAAATTCTGTCCTTGAGGCCTTTTGTTTCTGTTCCACATTGTTTCTTGCAGGTTCAGTTCTCTTTCTACTAACAATGCTCGTTCAACCACCTCTTTATAAGTCTCGAGATTCATAGGAACAACCACCTTTCTAATCTCCATTCTGAGACCCTCGGCAAATCTACTAGCTTTCATTTGTTCATTGACTACCAGTTCATGAGCAAATCTGGAAAGTTCGATAAACTTAGCCTCATATTCTGCCACTGTCATGTTCCTCTGTGTCAGCCTCACAAATTCAGATTGTAGTTCTTTTCTGTTCGCTTTGGGGAAGAATTTATCATAAAATATTTCTTCAAAAGTCGCCCAGGTCATAGTGTTCACGTCCACTGTAGGACTTTCTTTAACCATTCTCCACCAATGTTTGGACTCACCTATGAATTGGTAAGCCGCAATCGCCACCATTCTTGGACCAGTCACTCCAAGAACTTCCAAGTGTTCCTTAACCTCATGGAACCACTTGTCAGCTTCCCTTGGATCTGGTTTTCCTTCAAATTTCGAAGGATGCATACGTTGGAAATCTCTCAATTGATCTGCCCATTCCTTTTCTTCAGGCCTCCTGATGTTTCGAGCTCCTGGTTCATTCTGCACTACAATTGTTGGATTCAGTTGAGGTTGAGGCATCTGTCTGGTCACCTGTTCCACTACTTGCCTTACAAATTCTGCCGTCATCTCTGGTCCCAAAACAATTCCAGAGGTTGGAACCGTTGTAGGTCGGACGTTCTCTGTTCCAGTAGAGTCAACATTCGCTGTTAGATTTGCATGTTCTTGCTCAGTCGGCTGAGGTTCGAATGTCGGTTGTGTCTGCACAGCTGGTTCAGTGTCTCTTATGAGATCACTCGCAGACCTTGTGTTTCTTCTTCGAGGTGCAGCCATCTATAAAATTTCAACTCATCTTTAGTACTACATGAGATAATTATTTTCGTTTAGGGTGACTCTAGATTCAGAATTCTAAGTTCTCGAAAATAAAATGATCCTATTGTTTCAGTTTCTAGGTTTAACAAAATTTTGGCAATCCATGATTGTCATAGGGTACAGGATTTGGTTTTGATACATGTAAACAAGACAAGCAAACAAACAAACAACATACCACACAACAATGGTATAAAGAAAATTCCCAAACTTTCACTTATACGTATTCAAGTGTCCCATACCACTCTAGCCCGGTGATATAAGATTCCACAAGGAAACTTCAATACACCCAAACAATGCGCAAATGTCCTACCAACTAAGGCTTCCCAAGTACCCACTATGTCCAAGCTGTCCCATACCAGTTGAACGTAGCGATACAAGCTCGTCCAGAGTTGTTAGTCATTCACCAAACATGGCCTGCTAGTCTCCAAGTTCAAGACTCCTCAAATACCCTTAAATTCCTCCACGTCCCATACCGCTTTGGAACCAAGAATAAAAGATCCATCCTGATCTTAGATTCTAACCAAACAGTTTCCATACAAGTTCTCGTCTATAACCGATGTCCTAAAAGCTTTGAGTTTGTTAGACCCACTGTACTTTCATTCTCGAGATTATGTTATAAAGTTTATAATTGACATATTTGTCTAGTTCAAGTTGGACCCTAATCTCATAAAGATTTGATACCTACTCACTGATACTAAACTTCTCAAAATTTGTTGTAACACTTCCCATGATCTGAAGCCTAAAGCTCTGATACCAATCTGTAACACCCCGATTTTCAAAACTTAATTTTTTTTGTAAAATAAAGAATATTTTAATTTTATCGAGAGGAACAACTAAAAATCGAGATGTTATTCGTATCCGTCTATCTTAACCCATAATCATTATATAGATAGTAAAATTTGCAAAACTATGAGTTTATATTCTTCCAACTAACTTACTGGTTAAGATAAACGAATACCTTTTTTTTTTTCTTCAGGGGATTACATTACCTCTGTTTCTTTAGGGGCCCAATCCGACCAACTACCAGTCGAGTAGGGTCGGTTGGGTTGGGTCACTACTTTATGGGCTCAAATTAAGCCCAAAATACATTTTTTTGTTAAGTTTACAACAAGCCCATTTACATGAAAAAACCTATTCCACAACAACAACAATAATGAGAGAATTTAAATCATTTAAAAAAACCCTCAATTTTCCATGGCTCATTTTCCCTCAAATTCGAACCCCATTCTGACCCACCACCACCACCACCACCACTGGCACCAGCACCAGAACCGAAACTGTCATCGGCTTAGCCATGTTCGTCGTTGAACTCCAACACTCGCATCGTGGTCTACTTCACAAGCCTGCGTATTGCTTAGAACGTTTGAGGTTTGCAGCCTGCTTGACTGTCTGATTAATTCTAAGAGGGCTACGCATGTGGATCAATGAGCGAGATCTATCGATGGACGCTAGATTATTGGAAGAACTAAAAAATTTGTTGGGCGAGAAAGAGAAGGAGAAAAATAGAGGAAGAGGGGAAAAGGTAATGGTGATGTTGCCGAGGGTTTTTATCGGCAGGAGATACGTCGGAAGAGCGGATGAGATCCGACAGTTGCACGAGACTGGAGAGTTACAGAAGGTGGTGCAAATGTTTCACATGGGGGAAGGGAGGTTGGGGTGCGATTAGGTTTAGTTTAATAAATCGGACCAGGTCGGGTTATAGGGGTCGGGTTTTGCTCGAACTTGACACCCAACCCAAGCAAGTCAGATCTTCATATTTCCCACCCAACCAACTCGACACCTAGCTTAAACCCAACCCAACCCAACCTAGAATGGTCAGGTTTGGTCAAGTCGGGTTGGGTTGGTCGAGTTGCTTACATCCATAATTTCTCATATGGGTTTGATTGTGAAAATGAGTTGAATACTATAACTATATGCCTAATGAAGGCCCCGACCCTCCCTTCATCCATATAACCTTAAGCAAGATAGGAGGGAGGAGAGATAGTGGATCAAATGGACCTAGCATTATCCTCCCAACCTTTAGCCCTATAACCTGACTTGGTATCGATATGCTTGACCCCTCACCCTCTTAGCAATATGCACTACTTTTACAACAACTCGGTGGATAAGATAAAATAAACCTTTGCCCGATGAATCGCCGGATACGACATACACCAATATGCAGTTGATGCTAGTACAAAAACAAGGCAGCGAACCATAGGTATTAACATAGTTGAAGGGACCAACAAGGGCAGCCAGTAGCAAATATGGCCCAAAAAATCCATGTAAGCTTTTTGGTGATGACATTTGAAGCTTTAGCAATCGGCATTGGCATGACATTTGCACAAGAAGTAGGCATCCCTATCGATTATCTGGAAGGAGATTCATTTACAATTATGTCAACCATTGCAGGTAATACTTATTTGGCCAATTGAAAAAGGAGAAGTACTTGAAAATTAAAGGTGTTATATACAAGTAGCTAGAAATCACATAGAAATCATATGAAAATGCACAACTTTAGGGTTTACATATAAACAAATTTAAACTAGACATCTTTGTTTTTCTTTCTTAAACTTATGAACGAGATACGGAAGTTGTTATATATAATTTCTTCAAGAAAACATTTATTCCTATTGTATTCCAATAAAATTTCTACTAATAATTCATTTGATTTTGTATGGTTAATTTTATATCTAGTATTTCAAATAAATATTTAGATTAAAATTATGCAAAATACATAAAAATATCAATTACATGAGTAGGTGATGAATTTAAAAATAGAAATCATATGAAAATGCACAACTTTAGGGTTTAAATATAAACAAATTTAAACAAGACATCTTTGTTTTTTTTTCTTAAACTTATGAACGAGATACGAAAGTTGTTTATCTCCCCTTTTGTGTTAATTAAGTTTAATCTTTTGAAAAATTATTTAACTTTTTATATTGAGATAAGTCACATATTATTTGTTAATTCTTTTTCCTTTTTTTCTTTCTTTTTACACCAACAAAAGTTTCCTTAGTAACTAAGATAATCACTATTTTTCAAAAAAGAAAAAAAATGAGTATTTGATTATTAAGATTTTTCGGCCAATTCTCATACCTACACATTTTCCAACGTGAATTTTTGCGACCCTCCCTCCGTTCGATGACATCACGATCGACATAGAATACCACATACATCATACACATGCGTTTATGATACACTATTAGCCATCCAATACATCAAAATATATAATTTCCAAAAAATTTTAACATAACCTCTCCATAAAAGGAACATCTCACAAATACACCTAATTAACTCATTTCTATTCATCATATACCATTCGTTCACATAAACATCGCATACAAAATTTCTTACATTTAAGTTCCTAAACAGAAACCATACCACTCATCATTTTTTACTTTCACAATCCATAATTGTGTCTATTTCCATCAATATTCATCATTCACATTTATATCACATTATAAACCAATATCTCATATTCAAAATTCTTCCTATCATAAGTTTCCAAATAGAAACCATACACATATCATCACTCCACTCATCTACGTAATAATATATAAATATGAGATTATAATTATACAAATCCAAAATCAACAAGTTTTCCAAATCCCTCAAAGCATACATACATCAAAGGAAAATTAAAGAGCTCGTTACTCTTTTGTCGCCTTGCCTTTCCCTTTGTCTTTTCCTAAAATATTTGAGGGAATTGAGTAAGGTACAACAAGCTCAGTGAATATTTTTTGTGCATGACAATTATATGCATTTAAATAAATATGCAATTCAAAGCATGTAAAGAGCTCATCAAATCACATATGCAACATTCAAATATCATATACATGCTCACAACATAATTTGAGCTTCCATGCATTAACTTTCTAAAACATGCAATACTTTCATTTCATTGAAATTCATAGCCATCTCCCTCCTTCTAAGTAAAAAAGCAGCTAACCCGTTGTATGGCCTTTACAAGGTAGCCACAACCTCTTATTACTCAATTTCAAAGTCATTTCAAGGATTGATAATCCTAGTTAGAACAACTCACTGCATAATAAGGTTACATATAACTTTCACCCGAGACTAATTCTCACCGGAATGAACTCATGTTTTTGACTTGTCTTTACAAGTCTAACATGCACCATTTTCCAAAACATTTCATGAATTACAGTATAATACTAGAAACAGTTCAATTCATGAAACATGTTTGCATTCAAATCATTTCATATATATAATGTCATACAAGAAACCAAGACAACTCACAATAGTTTGCCAAATACTTTCTAACCCAATATTTCTCTACACAAATTCCAGCTCAAGTAGTTACATTCGAACACCTCCCAAATCACCAATGTTCACCATTAAAACATCATTCTCTGCAAATTCCCAATTCAAACCATTCTTAATCACAATTATCCAACAAAATACATCTAAACCAACTGAAATCTTCATTAAAATTACTCTCAAACCCTCAGCTTCAATAGCTAGGGTGGAACTTTTAACCATGGAAAAACTCTAATTGTGCAAAATTTTACAACCAATTTACTTGCACAACATTAAGGAATCACTTACCAATCGATTACACATCAATTTCTTCTAAATTCCAGTTTAAACCCAGTTTCTCAATCTCTCAATTTAATCGTTGAAAATCTACAAAATTCACATATGTTGAGCAACTCAAAGAGAGAAACACAAATATGAAATTTTCATATAGAATAGATTGAATTCTCACCTTGGAGTCGCAACCCTAGCCTTTCGTTCTTCCTTTCCTTCGTTTTCCCTTTTTTCCCAGCTCAAAATAGCTAGAATGATCGTGAAATTAGGTTTTTGAAACCACTTCAAAAAACATAGCTTGTTCTGCGAGAAACACGCTTTTCCTTCTCAGGAGCAAGCTTCTTTGCTGCCCAGAAAACAAAATTTTATCAAAACCCATGAGGAGCGCGCTTCTCTGAAAAATCCCAGAAGGCTATCTCTCTGGTTTTCACCACTGAAGCGCACTTCTCCTTAAGGAGCGCGCTTCTCGCCATTCTAGATTTCAAATTTTATTCTAAGTGTCATTTTAAATTTTACAATTTAGGTCTTAGGGCATTATTACACTATAATACCCACAATCACATTATTTTAAGACCAAATAAACATGTATTCACGTATAAATACAATTGACAATATGTATAAGTCAATGTATATATATTTCATTCAAATGTACGCAGTGTTACATGAATGAATTTTCTCACATATAAGATGAGATTTTTTCTTTTCCATTTTCTCTCATAAGAAAATCTTTAGTATTATTCTTCATGGTCGTACTTGTATGAAACTCATTTTTTCTTCTCTTTATTTTGTTCGATGGGATGAATTTTATTTTTTCATATTCAACTAAACAATAAAAAAAGTTTTATGGAATTTCTTTTTTAAGAAATTGTTTCTTGAAATATAAAGCTATAATTTTTCTAGAAATATTTTCTTAGCCATGAGATATATACCCTAAGATTTGATTTGTAGGTTTAAACTCTGTTAACTTTTTATTTGTTGTGAAGGTAAAGTAACCATTGTAAAAACCAATAGAGCTACAAACATACAAAGACTAAAATTCGACTGAACTTCACAGAGAAGCTAGGGGGAGTCTCTTCTAACCATACCACAAGATCTAAAATGGACAAATTAAATTTTGCCAAATGATGAGCTACAATGTTCATGTTGTTTCAATGAATCCCATGATGAATATTTTGATGATTACAAGCCATCATTTGTCAAACTAATCATTATCTCGAGTGTTTCAGTCAAAGAACAGAGAATTCAATATATTCAAGATGAATCACTCCAATTCAAGATGGAAAAGGAAGCGTTGATCATGTCAAGGGCCATCAAGCAAAATGAGCTACAAGTTTTTCTACAATAAGTATTGCTTAACTATGTCTTTAGGCTTGTAGAATCTCTTTTGACTACTCAGCTTAACTTAATCCTGATTTTCAAAACTATCTTCAAGTTTTCCCAAAGTGTTTGATCTTCATCAAAATCATGTTTGATCTGTCAATTATTGATTTCTAAGTATTCCACAAAGAGTTTTACTGAATGTTTGATTTAATCCCAAAAGCTTCTAATCGAATTGATTTGTCGGATCATTCAAAAGAAAAGTGTTTTAAAAATTCTCAGTGGAGCAGGACGCTCACAGTTCATTAGGACATTCATGCTAGTGGCCAATTCACTTAAGTCCATCAGGCCAAGCGTTGTAGGATGCTCCTACATGAGTATGACACTCAAGCTGGTCAAGAAATTTTTTGGAAATTTCTGGGCAGCAGGTGCAGGACACTCACCATTGAGCAACGCCCTCATGAATTGTCTGAAACCAATTCAGCTTCTTGGTTCATAGTCCGTAGGACACTCATGCTAAAACAGGGCGCTCACTAGCATTCTTACCACTTTAAGAATGTACTGCAATAGCGCCCCCACCTTTGAGCAGGACGCTCATGAACCCATGTTAGTCATTTGACACTGTTTTCTGAAACTCTGATAAAGCTAATTTTCTTATTCACTTTCCTTTTTCGTGAAATTTCTTTTTGATCAAAATATTTTCACAAAACGTTGACTACTATTTTCATAAAAGATTTTAGTCGTTTGATTTGAATTATTGATCCTATTTAACAACGGCTCCAAGTCTCAAATGTTTGAATCTCGCACTGTGCTTCATTATAAAAACTCTAATCTTGCGACTCAAATGAAGATACAATAGAGAAATTTTTTTGAATTGTGTTCAACACTCTTTGAAAGTTAGTCTGTTTATAAAAACTAATATTATAAGTCAAGAGGAATTTTTTCAAACAATGAGCTGCAATGTTCGCTTTCCTGGGAGCGTGACAATAACCTCTGATTGCACCGTCAACCCCTAGTAGCTTGATGTCTTGGATTATTGAATCAATCTTAGTTATGGTTTTGTTTTTCTTTTGTATCAAGTTTATTAGAGAGGATGAATCTGATTTAACCTAAAAAGGGAGACAACTGGAATCCATCACCAACAGGATGCCCTCTCTCATTGCTATTGCCTCAGTTATGTCCACTGGGTATAGAGCGTTAAACTTCTTTGTTGCGGTGAGCATGACTTCGCCCCTTTTGTTTCTGATAATGGACCTAACTCCGTTGGCTTGATGTTGCTCATCCAAGGTTTCATCAACGTTTAACTTGAACAATCCTATAGGGGGAGGCTTCCATCTTCCCACAGTTTTCCTTTCTATGTGAACATTAAGAGGTTGATCCTTCTAGTTTAGGAAGTTGAGCTGTTTTGAAGTTTTCTAGGTACTATTCCACCAAAATGGACAATTCCTCTCCTTTCCGACTTGGTTCTCCGTGCATGATTTTATTTTGATTGCCCCATAGATCCCATGTTAGAATAATGGCCTTATCCCAGCCCTCGATACTTTTTGTGTCTCCTGCTAAGAGCACATTTGGTACTAACTCGGTCATTGATATTATGGAGGCACATTTGCAAAAAAAAATTGCATTGCCATGCGTCTTTTGCCATCTTGTAGTAAAATTGGGTATGCGCTAGAGTGTCTTGGCCTGATGAACAGACGTGGCATCTATCAATGTCTGCTCTCTGTCTTGAATAGATTTTCCCTTGAAGGAAGGCACTGGTTCACCAATTTCCAATAGAAAAGCTTAACTTAATTTGGGAGTTGTAATGTCCATAGGTTCTTTCACCAGGTGGCCAGTGTTGAAGGTTCTGAAAAAGAACAAGAGAAGTGTCTTGCTTGTGCCAAGTGATATCTGCTTCTGACAGATTAATTTCCTATTTTTTCATCGTGTCATATAATGGAATCCTTAGCAGGCCTGTAACTAAGTGGGATGGGTAAAACCGCCATGTTTGTTATCATCTATTAGAATTACTACTGATTGCTGATGAAGTAAAGGAGAAATCGTCAAGGGCTTGAAAGTGTTCTCTCCAGATATCCAAGGATCTTGGAAAATCCTCACATTTCTCCATTCCCAACGCCAACGGTGCACATCAACCCGACCAAATCGCTCTAAAATTATTGGATTGAATTGGCTAAGTTGTTTGGGTTGGATTACCCGATCAGTTTACCCCGAAGAACCCGCGTAATCCAACGCGAACCGAGCTTTGCCCTTAGTAGAAACCCTAGGTTCCTCGAATGTGTTTCTCTCCATTATCCAAAACTAAAAGTCAACGATCGAGAGTCTAGAGACCCTAAAAAGTAAAGCCCCAATCGGGCAATCCAAGTATCCAACGCAGTGAACCCTTACGCTCCCTTCTCCATTGTTCGATATATCTCTCCATTCTCTGTTCTCGATCTCTCCATTCTCCAATCTCCACTCTCCACTCTCGATCTTCATTCTTCATCTTCTTCTTCTCCATTCCCCAGTTCTGGAAGGTGCGTCGCCGACTCAGACAAGAGGAAAGGTATTTGACGTTTCATCCATGGTGTTAGCCGTTTGCACCTTCAAGCATCAAATCTAATTTTTCATATTTGAAGACGAAGCTTCTATGTAACTTTAGTTTTTATTATTTTTTATTTTTATTTAGTTGTGATTTTGAAATCTTAGAAAAATAATAATAATAATAATAATAATAATAATGTTTTTCTTACGTATTCTAGGATTTTAGGGTAAAAATGGGTAAGTATTTGTTGTATTTTGTAAAATTGATTTAATCTATAGTGCATTTGTTGCACCCAATTAATCAATGAGGTAAAATTAATTGACTATATGAAGCTTTGTTTTTATTTTTTATTTTTTGAGTTCTTCGTCTTCTTGTACTCGTTGCTTTAGCAGATAAAATCTCTCTTTCTCTTTTTTATTTTATTTTTCTTTTCCTTCTTAATTCATTTCAACATTTTTCTGTTGCTCCCTCTTGCTCATCTCTGTTTTTTTTTTTTTCCTTTTTTTTTCTTATCCAACAAATTTGTTTCTACTTATTAGTCTTCTTCTAATTTCTTTTTTCATTTTTGCAGATTATAGGTGAATTGTCATTGTAGGAGTTGAAATTACTCTTAATTTCTGCAACTTTTTGACCAAAAATTATGCCAAACCCAACCTGATCTATCGACCCAACTCAAACCGAACTCAATCTATTTTGGTTGAGTTGGGGCGCAAATTAAGTTAGGTTAGATTTTAAATTTCTCAACTTGAACTGTTGGGTTGGATTAGGTTTTGACCTGAACCAACCTAACTTAACCTATGTATACCCTTACCCAAGGTGCCACCTTATCCCGATTTACAGTAATTCTCGATCCTATATAATACTCTGCCACATATATGCTGGTTTGGACTCGCACTTTGCTTCGAGGAAAGAAGAAGTATTCGAGTAGTATTTAGCTTTCTACTAATAGATCCTCGGAGGGTAAACAGACGCCATCCTTGCGGTCAAACGAGGACCTGGATAAAAATTTTCATATCCTTGAATCTCAAGCCCCCCACCCCCCCACCCCTTGTTTTACAGTAATAAAAGACTTCACTTCTTCTAGGCTTCACTCATATAGAAGCCTCCCGCCAAGTGTCAGTCACCACATTCTAGAAATTGGCTTCTTGAAGCCACACCTCTTCAAGGCGAAAGGGGCGATTGCCTAAATCTCTCAGGCATTTATCCATCGAGAGTTTAATAAGTCTGTGATCCGAGAAGTAGAAGTCCAAGTTGATTACTTTGGCATGGGGAAACAAGTTATACCATGAGGAGTTCCTCAACCACCTCTCTAGCCGTTTAAAGACATAAGAATTATTGCTCCCTTTATTGTGCCAAGTATAAGGGGGTCCCTTGGATCCCATGTTTGCTAGCCCACCTGAAGTTTCCCATACTTTGTAAAGAATTTGAATTTCCACCTAATTTTTTTGTGTGAAGAGAGAATTTCATTAAAGTCCCCACCGCATACTCATGGTAGATTGGGGAGTGAACTAAGTCACTCTAAAAGGTCCCAAAAGCGATGTCGTTCTTGAGGCTTAGGACCCCCATAATAACTGGTTATTCGCCAAGGTGAAGATTGTTCATTCGAGATGACAAAATCAATGTGCCATTTAGAGAACTATTGAATTGTAAGTAGAACTGTGTCCTTTCAGAGCATGAGTGAACTACCACTGAGCCCTTAGCTGGCTATGGTGAAACAATTATTGAATTTTAAAGAGCTTCTTAATAGTTTAGCTTAAATCGTAGTTGCCTTTTTTTCAATTAGAAATAACACGTTGGGACGTTCTTGCTGCATGAGATTGTGCAAAGCATGGAATGCTCGAGGACTCCTGACACCTCGAACATTCCAAGATAAGAGGATCACGACTCTCGGCAGGGTTGGTCCTTGTCAGTCTTCGCCGATGTATATGACATTTGTAGTCTCCAGATTAGGCTCTTTCCGTTTCTCTGTTTTCTCAACCTCATTGCTTGGACAAGCCTCTGTTCCCCATGGTTCATGGGGTGAAACCGGGTCGGGTTTTTGCCCCCTAACCCACCCAACCCGATGAGGTCGGGTGGTATAGGGTTGGACCCGATGCCACCCGACCTAAGGTTGGGTCGGGTCGATCGAGTTGGGCCCCCATTAAATAGCCCAATTTTTTTAAAGCTTAATAACTACTATTTAAGCTTATATCAGTAATAAAATATGTTAGATTATCATGTATTCAACTTATTAAACTACTATTTAAGCTTATATTAGTAATAAAATATGTTGGATTATCATGTATTCAACTTATTAAACTACTATTTAAGCTTTAAAAAATGAGATTTCTCTTTTATGGGAGAACTCATATACACAAGCCAAACTACTCTTAAACTTGACTTATGAGAATAAGAATGAATAGGGAGTTGATGGTCTCTTATAGAAAAAAAGAGTCTCTCATTTTTCCCAACAAGCAACGTGAGACTAAAATGAGAACTTTTCTCTTTTAGTTTCAAACACTCATCTTATCTTATTATTCTTACCATCTAACCTAACAATTCAAGGAAAGTAGTCGAGGGTTATGGGCTTTTTTAATTAGAGGCCTTGTATGTAATAATTTTTTAATATTTTTATTATATATACATAGATACATACATACATACATACATATATATATAAATTTTAAGAGGTCGGGTTGCTCAAAAATTAACCCGACCAATTTGACATATCAATCAAACCCGACCCAACCCTACTCGAAGTAGTCAGATTTGGTCGGGTCGGGTCGGGTAGGTCGGGTTGCTTACACCCCTAGTTCATGCCAATCTCTTCCACATTCCTCTCTTTGATTAAGTATCCATTTAATAAATATTATACAAAAGTGGGTCTTGATGCGACTTTAGTGCAGTAGACTACTTTGTAAGGCAATTCTTCTTGCAATTTTGAGTTCTCCCGTAGAGGATGTGCTTTCAAGAAATTCGTCAGTGACTTTCCTTTCACAACCTTTGTGGTACGAATATTATGTCATACTGTAAATGAGAAAGGCTTGTAGACTCATGACGCGATTTGAACGAGTCAGATGTTCTTTGGTGGTTCACACTAGAAAGTGCTTCGAAAGGTGCACGAAGCCGAAGCTCGACATGTTCACTCGTTGGGTCAAGTTTTCGCCCACTTCAAAGTCTGAGCCTTTAGATAACAAAAAGTGTATGTCCCTTAGGTCGCCAAACTACGACGAGAGTTTCGCCTTTTAAATCCCTAGTAGCGTAGGGTGACCAAGCCCGGCCGAGTCATCTATGGTTTTACAATACACATACAATACCTTTAGCAAGGCAAGGTATTTACTTAAAACATAAAAACCTCGTGTTTTTAACTTTAATATTCCAATAGACATGAATCCATTACCTTAACTCAAAAAAATCTTCTTCTTTTTTTCAAATACATAACGGTAGTTACATAAATTCGTTTTCTACACTCCTCTTTATTAATGCTAGATCGACATATACATAGATGTTCTAGTCCCTTCACGTGATCTTTTTGTTTTGGACAAAATCACGTAGTCTAATTAAGTATATTTATGTCATAGTTGGTCTATTAAGAAAAAGACTTAATTGAGTTGAATTGAGTAAGTCATGTTTGATCTATCAAAATTTTATGTTGCCCATTAGTTACCTAATACACTTCACCTCTTTCATTTCATTCTTGGGACTGACCGTATAAAAAGGTATACAAATTATGCTAGCCTATAATAGAGTTTATACTCTCTGTATCTTTTAATATAGAAGTCAAAAGATAAAGACAATTCACTCATTATATATGTATAAACACCAATGTATTGCCCAGTGTGTTGCACGCAATTTTTATTATAAATTAATAATTTAATTATTTAATAAACACAAGAAAATGTTAATATAATTACAAAAAATATAACTATATATTTATAACTATTGGATAAATGTGTGTTCTACATCTCAATTTATATTAATATTCTCCATAAATATGTATTTAAACCAATCAATCCAAATCCGTAAAATAAGTACTTGTGGTTTGATTTGCCATAAATGGCATGTGTGAAATCTATTCTAACAATGGTAAAATATTATACACAACATTTAATGTCAATATTTAAAACCATCATTTAGCATTTAATGTTGATTCCAACTTTACAAAAAGTTGTACCATTTCATATTGCGTGTAGAACAGTAAAAATGTCGTTTCTAATCTAATAGCTGTGCGTAGAAGTACTGTAACTGTTGTTTACTATGTAAAATCGTATATGTAGAAGTGCTATTTACAATTTAAAAAAATAATAGTTGTGGTTTTTCTTTTTCATTCACTGGCTTCGATCTCTCATCTGCCTTCCTCATCTCTTGAATCTCTCTTTGTTTGTTTCATGACAACATCAACGATTACACTTCTTTGTTCACCATGTAGCGCTTTGTTTTTTTTCTTTTCTCTTCTTTATTGTTTCTTCACCTCCTTGCTCTTCTTAATTTGTTTAATAAATTGCTACTGGGAGATTTGCATTTGGATTACATACCCAAAATAGTTTCATGGATTAAATTATATATTTAGCAACTTTTGGTTTTCATTTTGCTTTTTCATTTATTATCACAAACTGTTGTTTGAAGAAATGCCACGACAAGAACATATGTTAAAAAAGCTTTATGATTACATCAAATGTTATAACCATTATTAACTCGAATGTATGTAATTAAACTTAAATATTAATTTGTTCATTTAAAAAATTCTTGATTTTCTCTTTTAAAAAAAGATTTATGAATTAATAAACTTAAAAATTCATTCTTTTAATTTAAATACATTAAACACTTTAATTTAAATAATAAAGGTTTCATTATCTTTAAAAAAATAATTTTGTTTTAAAATTTTTATAAACTTTATTATCAAATATTCAATTTATGAGTACTCAATTTAAGCATGTTATCATTATAAAAAACTTTGCTATATGTATTATTATTAAAAATATTTTTTAATAATTAATTTATTAATTTATATGTGCCTATGCAACGCACGAGTTTGTAAGTTAGTCCAATAAAAATGTTAATTTAATTATAAAAAAATATAATTTTAATATAATTATATATTTATATTCATTAAGATATATAATAAATAATTTAATAAATATAAATATATAATTATTTTATAATTATATAATTATTTTATAATTATATATATATATTTTTGTACGGATAAATATGCATTTTCCAAATTCAATGCCCGTAGCCCTTATCCCTTATGCCACAAAACGACCGAATATTGTCTTACAACTACAATATTTAAAAAGGAAAAAATTACTTTTATTTTGAAATTAACTAGGTAAAAACACCTGTTAATCAAAAGAACTGACAAAAAAAAACAAAAAATTAAATCAAAACTACGTTACGTTAAACAAGTTTTTAAAACGTTCTAATGACGCTGTACGTCCCGTCCTTTTCCCGTGCGATATAACAAATAAATGACCGTTGCGTTTCGCCATCATTGTGGGTCCCCCCTCTCTACCTCGTGCCTCACAACAGAGGTGAGGTAGACCGGCCGGTCAGGTCGTTGTCCAAGCCGTTGGATGGCACTGTGAACCGGATTCAACCCGGTCCTCCTCCGGTTCGTGACCGGTTGACCACATCCTCCTTTACCTTTTCTTTTACTTTCTCTTTCTTTTTGTTTCTTAAAAAAAGAAAAATTCTTTTTCAAAAGTACGGTCAATGGACCGTGGAAAAGAAAAGAGCGTGCTAGATCATAAATAACCCCTACTCCAAGTTGTTAGATACGCATCGTTCAAATGACCCGTACGTTGACCATTTCACCACGTGGCATTCAAAGAGCAGTGCCGATGAGGAGCTACAGAATTCCTGGAGCACGATACCCGAAGCTTGAACTCAATGGAAAGACCGAGTGAGATCGGTGGGATCGGTTGCGACACAGTGGATACGTGGGGCCCGGTCAGGAGTTTGGTTCGTAAATTCGTTACTGTATGCCCTCGTGCGGTAAGGCTGACCGATGGCGGATAAATAGAGAGAAGTGAAAGAAACAACCAAAAACAGAGAGAGGAGCGTGATGGGATCTGAGAGAGGCGCGAGAAAGTGAAAAAAAAAGCCAAAACGGACTTTCGGACTTTAAATAAAGAAGAAGACGAAGACGAAGACGAAGACGAAGTAGAAGAGACAACGACGAGACAATATGAGAGAAGAAGAAGAAGAGTGATAGATAAACCCTAGAAGAGAAAAAAATTTGATAATTTTAGTTTTCTTTCTGATTTTTGATTTTTTTCTTTCTTTCTGGATCTCTTCAATGGAAGCTTTGATCGAGCTCTGCGACCTGATTTCGGAGAATCCGGCACAGTTCGGGGATAAACTCGCGTGGATTTGCAGTAGATGTCCTCCGTCGGGATCTCTAGTCGCCAGATCTTCAAGAATAACGAGGTCACAGCTCAATGCGGTGCTTGCGGTAGCTAGAATTCTCTCGAAATGCTCTGACCGAACCGATCCGCGAGCGAAGTTGGTGGTGATCGAGTTTCTTCAATCGATCCCGGCGTCATTTCGACAATCGTTTTGGCCGCAGTCGTTCAGGATTGAATCTATTTCGTCCTTCTTCTCTGATTTCCTAGGATATGTTGTGAAGGCCACGGAGGTGTCTTCGGATTTCGCTGAGGAGGTGGCTGGATTCATTGGAGGGATTGTGATCTTCGCTGCTACCTCTGTTGGCGACGATACCGGGATTTCTAGGGCTTTTTTGACTTCTATTTCGAAGAAATGTCCGCCAGTTTCCTCGTCCGATGCTGATAGGTTAATTTCTTGTCTCTTGGATCAGTTTTCAGGGACTGTTCCGAGCTCTCCTAGGGAATTTGCGGCGTCAACTTCGGAGGCATCGTCGTTGCAGAGTTCCCCGTGTTATGCGAACCAGTCCGCGCAAAGTGAGGTTTCAAGCCTGGGAAATGACGCGAGCAATGTATCTGGTTCGTCCGGTAGCACAGTGTCAAGGGGAGTGGAAGAAGGAGCTAGTGTATCCTCTAAGGGAACAGGAATTAATGGGGGAAGTGTTGTGTCTAGGAACAGTGCGGAGTTGGGGTTGAATTTTGGAATGAATGATGGGGGAGGGGCTGCTGCGTTGAGGCAGCAAGTTTCGTCTTTCGAGGAGGAGTCTATTGAGACCCTGGAGAAGCTAGAGATTGCATTGAGATTGCTTGGTCACATTATCGAAAAAGTCCCCGTGAAGACTGCACACTTGGAGCAGGTCAGAATGGTTGCCAAGAAGGAGCTTCAATCTTTATCAGTTTTTCTGAAGGTAAAATTGTTACTATATTGACTGGAAACTAAAAAATTAAAGTGCTTTTCTACATATATTGGAGGCAGTGTTTATATATAGTTTTTTCATTGTTAATCTTTAATCAATCTGCTTTTTGTGTTTGTTTCCTGGCAGATTAGAAAACGTGATTGGACAGAACAGGGGGCATTGCTGAAAGCCAGGATCAATACTAAGTTGTCTGTTTATCAGGCTGCGGCCTGTGTCCAAGTTAAGAGTCTTGCATCCCTTGATTCAGATGGGAAATCTTCAAAGAGACTACTGCTTGAAACACTTGCATTGTTCATAGAAGCAGCTGAGGCTTGTTTACTCTCCGTTTGGCGAAAACTCAGAATGTGTGAAGAGCTCTTTAGTTCATTGCTTAATGGAATCTCACAAATTGCGGTCACTCGTGGTGGTCAGCTTTTACGTGTTCTCCTTATTCGCATGAAACCACTTGTGCTCACAGCATGTGCTCAGGTATGTTCTATCATGTCCTATATTTTCCGCATAAATTAAGTGAATATTGTTATAAGATGCATGTGCTTTGTTTTACTGTTCTTGCTGAAACAGGCTGATACGTGGGCCAATAGCCAAGGGGCCATGTTTGAAAGTGTTACAAAGACAAGTTGTGAGATAGTTGAATTCGGTTGGAGCAAGGACCGGGCACCAATTGATACTTTTATCATGGGATTAGCTGCAAGTATTCGTGAGAGAAATGATTATGAGGAACAAGTAAGCTCCGAGTTTTGATTACTTTGCACAACCATCCACACACCCATCTATTTGTTAGTTTGCAGCACAAAAAATTAAAGTATAATTGCAGAGGGAGTCCTTTTTCTGTTTTTTACTGATTCCATTGTACAAGTCATAATGTGAAAGGGAGTGTGACATGATTATTCTAAAACAAGGGTGGTATTAGATAACAGGGAGGATAGATCTGCAGCAAAGATACAATATCTTCTTGCTTTCCTAAAAAGGAGGGAAAAAGAGAAGATTCTGATGAGTGTAAGGTCAATATGGAAAATCCTTTGTGCTTTTTTTAGTATTTTTTTTTTCAGTTGCTTGTTGTATAACTTGCTGAAAATCACAAAATATGACACAAGTTGAAAACGACGTTAGGCAGAGGAAACATTCTTGACCCCTTTCATTCAATGAATAATGCAATATACTTCAAACAATATCGCAAAGTGAGAATCATAACCTTTCACAAAAAATGCATTAGTGTATGGTGAGATGTGAGAGGAGAAATTCAAGAGGTCAGCACAAAATCAATGATTTGGTTCATTCAACTATATCCCAAAATCTCAGCTACATGGTCTTATGTAAACTCACTAGACAAAGGGACAAGTTTCAAGCTGTCAATGTCAACTAAGAAACAAAAGCATACTGAAATTCAGCCACAACAATCACTAACCAACTAAACTCCTAAAGATATCAAAATAGTCAATAAACATAATTAACAAATTTTGATTAATCTAGAATTTTGAGGTGTTAGTGCATATAAATTTTTTGGAAATGGTATAACACTTGCTACATCAATTTTCCCCAACTTGGATAATCTTGACTTCGGCTAGTGATTATGATAGTATTGCTCTAGAAGATCATGACCAATGCAAGAGACCACATCCTCAATGATCACCATCAACATAAGAAACAATTTCATTGTTAGACATATCGTCAAACTGTTACGAGTAGGCTATGAAATAGGAGGCAACCTCAAAACTGGAAGCGGTACCTGAAGGAACACTAACAAAGAAAAAAGGCTTAGAAGTTCTTCGATGAGGAATTAAATTCTCCACATTGAAAATTGGAGTAATATTCATATTAGACGTTAGATTAAGTAAATGTGCGTAAGGTTCAAGTTTTTGAAGGACATGAAAAGGGCTAGAGGCATGAACTTGCAATTTTCTAAAGGATTTCCAAGGATAATGCTCTAGACAAATCTGGAACTATAACTAATCATTCTCATGATATTTTTTCTGATGATGAACAAGAACGACAATTTTGTAATTTACATTAGACATTGTAATTCTACACCTAATATTAGCATTCAGGTCATGATTGTGTTGAGTAAAGGACTTGATAGGATCAATGGGGCTGTAATCTAGAGCCTCAATAGTGGCTAGGTTGAGTCCTCCGCTCGCAGGCTTTCCTAGTCATCATACCTATGAGTGAAGCTAAAGGAGAGTGACTACCGACTGATTTCTGGCTATGACATAGATAAGGAGAAGAGAGAGATTAGTGCCCCAAGAGAGGAGCTCAGTTCCATAGACAAAAGCTGACCTTGGACCAATGACCAGAGAGAGAAGATTATTAGCCAAAGTAGATAGGGTTCTAGGAAATAGGAGAAGGCCCTATGGGAGTAAAGGGAAGGCTTGGGTTCAGATATGAAGATAAGGCTTGGCTTTGAAGGGACATGTGGAAGAGAATTTCGGAAACCCAAGGACTCAATCGTATGAATATGTGAAATATAGGATTTCCAATCCTAGCAGGAAAAAAAGGGAAACAAATACTCAATTTAATGTGAGTAAACATAATTCCATATGTATCTATGAGATCGAGTATGGAATTTTGTGGAAAGCCGTATTCAATGAAAGTCGATTTTACGACTTGGAGGGAGATCTTTCATATCTTTCGAGATCCACCCTACAATATGGGGTTAAAAAGCCAAAATAAGTGATTTTATCCCTTATAAAAAGAAAACCGATTCTTGAACCTCTTTTACGCTCATGTCACGTCAAGGTACTGCAGAAGAAAAAACTGCAAAATCCGATCCAATTTATTGTAATCGATTAGTTAACATGTTGGTTAACTGTATTCTAAAACACAAAAAAAAAAAAAAAAAAAGGGAAACTACACATATGTGAGGACTAAAGGAGAAAAAGAGAGTAGCTAGATCATTTGTTGTCCAATCTTCCATAATTGCACAAATTTTGTTTATTTTTTATGTAAGTGGCGGGGTTTGCGTCCATGACCTTAATTCTTGCGCTCTACATGTTAAAAACACAAAGTTAACCTATGTTTTTTTTTTTTCCCTTTTATTTTGAGTCCATGGGCATTGGGGACTTAGGTCCCTCCTAATCCCTTTAGGCACGACCCCAAAACACCCTAGGACGCCATTCCAACATCATTATGCTCAGAGTGGGACTTGAACTTGGTGGTTTCGTACCCAGAACCACTTGTCCAACCTATAATATTGGTAACCTATGGATTTTTTCGAACTCCTTAATTCCATAGATTGTACATTGTTAATAATTGTAAAATTGAGAAAAAGTACTTTTTACTCTTATGGACAATAGTGTCATAAAGTAGTTTAATGTGCAAGAGGAATTTACTCTTGAACTAAAAAATATATATTGAAATGCACATTGTATTAGCTAAATGTCTTACTAAAAATGGTCGTACAATTTTCAATGTACTTCGGATGTAAACATGAACATAATCAATAGTACCACAAACTTTCCCATGATAAAATTAAATTTTCTCACCTCTACCTCCCTCATATGAGGTGGGGGGGTTGAAATCTCCTCAGCCTCATATGAGGTGAGAGTTGTTGTGCCACTGTTGAGGGCTTGTTGTTGTGGCCCTATTGGGCCTTGGTGTGGACATTTGTTCCTCGTATTAATAGTTGGGACAACCCTTGACTTTGATACATTGTTAAGAATGAATTGTATATATGTGACGATCCAATGTAACAAATACCATGATCCAATGTAAAAAAAAAAAACTGCAACATTCCTACTTTCTTGAGATAATAAAAGATTTTCTCAAGAAAATAACAATTTTCTCACGTATCAAACAGGGCCTAAATGGCCTTTGGTTACCAGATTTATGACAATTCACTAGAAGTTTCTTTGGAAAAAATGAACTAAAAGACTTTCATTGTTTCATGTGCATTTGCTTCCATTAGCCTTGCAAAGGTTTACGTATTTGTATTGCTTACCCCCCTTTTGGTGAACTAGACCCTGTTTGACTGCTGAATGCTTTTGTTTGTGTCCATATTTGTTGTAATAAAACATAAACTATTTTTTATTTTACTCATGTCAATCAGTCTTCAGTACTTTGTTGGGTTGAACAATATTACTTATTTGCTAACAATGTAATTGGTTGCTGCTGTTCTTTTTCTTGATGGTTATTGCTATTGTAATGTCTTTGCTCGTGTTGGTATCTTCAGGATGGAAAAGAGAAGCAGGCTATTCCAGTTGTGCAGCTTAATGTTATACGGATGTTGGCTGATTTAAATGTTTCTGTTAATAAGTCAGAAGTGGTAGACATGATATTGCCGCTCTTTATTGAAAGCTTAGAACAGGGTGATGCTTCGACTCCAAGTTTACTGCGTCTCCGAGTATGAATACTTGTCTTCTATTTTTATATCATGTTTTCAAGACTCTGTAAATAATGGCAATCTACTGAGAAAAAAAAAAAAAAACCTGAAAAATGAAAACAAGAAAGCATTAGTAGCACTGGTATCTCCATACCAATACTGTATTCTTGAGTCATCTTTTGCAGTACTGTGATGGCTTTTAGGTAAATGTGCTTTATTGTAAATATTGCATAGATACTAAACTTATTTTTTCCAACTATTGCAGTTACTTGATGCTGTGTCTCGCATGGCTAGCCTGGGGTTTGAGAAATCCTATCGTGAAACAGTTGTTTTGATGACAAGAAGTTATTTGAATAAACTTTCTACTGTAGGATCTGCTGAAAGCAAAACATTAGCACCAGAAGCCACCACTGAACGTGTAGAGGTCTGTAATTTTCCCAGATGGTCTGGCTCTAGAAATGTGATTCTGTTGCTTTATCAGTTTCTTGTTTGATAGTTTATCATATGGTTGCTCACTGGTTCAATCACATTCTAGACTCTCCCTGCAGGATTTCTTTTGATTGCTCGTGGTCTTGCTAGTCCTAAATTGCGGTTGGATTATCGACATCGGTTGCTATCTCTGTGTTCAGATGTAGGTTTAGCTGCAGAGTCCAAGAGTGGAAGGTGAAGCACCATGCTTATTGACAATTGATTTTGCTATTTCAATAACCAGCAATTTACTGTCAATCTTTTGTTTCTTTGTTCCTTCTTGTGTCTTTTTTCCATTCTTTCTATTCTTTCTAGTTATCTTTTTGGCTGTTTTGTTAGGATTGAAGTCATACCCATAATTTTTGTACTGTTGGTTAAAACTTAAAACCTGATCCACCTATTCGATTCTGTCTGTAGTTGTTTCTTCTGATTGTTAGAGTGTCTTAATCTTGAACCTACAGTTCTTAGTCTTTTATCTTCTAGAAACCTCAAAACTGCACATTGGTTCAAGCTGGATCTGCTGTTGATCTACACGACAGATGCCCAGGCTCTTTAATTGACTTTCTGCTTCTCACCTGGCAGAGCTGCTTTCATGCTTTCTTCAAATAAAAAATAGGGATCCCACACTTGTTCACTTTGTACTTTCTGATAGCTAACCCTCACACTTAATGATCATCCCCAATCTATCTAGTTGTTTTTCCTTATTTTGCATTTTTTTTCCTCTGGTTTAATATGTGATACTCCAATCTTTGCAGGAGTGGAGCAGATTTTTTGGGACCTCTGCTTCCTGCTGTGGCTGAAATATGTTCTGATTTTGATCCGACTGCAGATGTGGATCCTTCACTCTTGAAGTTGTTTCGCAACTTGTGGTTCTATGTTGCTCTGTTTGGCTTGGCACCTCCAATTCAAAAAGATCAGCTTCCAACAAAATCAAATTCTTCAACTCTAAATAGTGTAGGAAGTATGAGTACCGTCGCTCTTCAAGCAGTGGCTGGACCTTACATGTGGAATACTCAATGGTCTGTAGCTGTTCAGCAAATTGCTAAAGGAACCCCACCCCTTGTAAGTTAAAGTTTTGAAACTGTTTGCTTGTTTCACTTTTTTTTTTCTGCTCTGTTGAATAATCAGATTTCTTCTGAGTACTTTCTTATGTTTGTCCTGTTGTTTATGTTAACTGTTTATCGTTCTCATCATCATTATTATCATCATCATCTTTGTTAATCATTGTTTTGAATGAGCTACTTGTATCAATATGGCTCTTCTTTCAAATTTCAACTGGCATCCTTTTTATTATTTATTTATTTTTATATGTTTTATGAGAAAATACAATGTTTGTAGTTAGTTGTATAATCAACTCCATCACTAGACCGCATACTTGGGGAGGTATCAGGCCGGTTCCTGACCCATTAATCCCCCTAGGGTGAGGTAGTGGCAAGAGTTGAACCTAGAACCTTTGGGTTCCAAACCCTTCTCTTTACCAACTGCACTAACTCCGTGTTGATAATTGGCATCTCAGTTACCTTTGTGATGAGGTAATATTTCACACAATGTTGTCAAGGTCTCAACTAGGCATTTTAAGAACAAATCACCTTGGCAGTTAGCATTGCAAACATAGGAGGTCTTTTGAATTTTTTTAAAATTTTGTGCAATATTTAAAAGTTCATAAAAAATACATTTGTGGGCTTCTTTGTGGTTTCACTAGAAGATTCAGAGGAATAGTCTAAAAACAACCTCATTTTTTATATATCCTTTTTTTTCTTTCTTTTTTGGACTCACATATTACCAAGTTATTGTTATTCAAACTCATTATTTTTTCTCTAATGAGGTATGACTTGATTTGTCCTGAAATGATTAATTTGTTCTGATTAATTATTTTGATATATGTTTTATTTTATTTTATTTATTTTATTTTAAAACTATCAATATGTTATTGAGTTAACTCAAGAAAGACTTTTCCCAGTTTCATGGGGTTGGAGACATGAAAACGCTTTCTCCAACATGCTCTTTCGAGGGAAAAGTTTTTAGTTTTATAACAAGTAGTTTATCTTTCTTATTTATCTTGATCCTTGTTATTTTAAGTTTTCTTTTCTTCCATTATTACCATTAATACTTAATGTGGTACTCTGTCACTCTTCCTCACTGGTGCATTTAATGGTTTTCATTGTATATGGTCAAACTATTTTAATTGGTTTTCTCTCAGTTTATCTTCACTTGGAGCTACTCCTGCCATACCAAATTATGAACCATTCATTATATATATTATTTTATCCTTGCTGCTGATTCTTGATTGAGCAAAAATTTTTATTAACGACCACAAAAACTCTCTGTCTTTATTATCCTTTTAAGACATTGCTATTCCAAAATGAACCTTTATTTTGGCCAATGTTTTGTTTACATACCATGTTATGGCCCTTTTCTTTTGACATTGTTTTCCATCTTATTGGGGGGAAAAAAGAAAAGTGTTAAGCTTTGTGATATCGTGGTTGTGTTAGCAACCTGCATCAGCTTTTAACACGAGGCATTTTATTATAATTGCATCATGTGAGAGCCAATTTATATTACTTCTTGAATTCTTAAGACTCAACACAACTCTTTCAACCAAGCTTTTTCCCAACAGCATGGGGAAAGGCATTTTCATTATTTATATCATTTCTTGAATTCTTAATCTCCGTACAATTATCTGCTATTACTTTTTTGTGTATATATATTATTATTTAATTACTTAGGGACTTATAAATAGTTATTTTCATGTTGCCTAGGCCTTGTCTAGTTAGTGGTTGCTATCTAGCCGCTGCTTTGCCTAAGACAAATTGCCTATGCATCGCCTTGATGCCTTGAGAACACTGGTTTTGTGAAGTTCCTTGAATGTAAAGTCGGTGTCTTGTTGAATAATTGATCTCTCAGGTTGTTAGCTCTGTAAAATGGCTTGAGGATGAGTTGGAACTCAATGCTCTTCATAATCCCGGCAGTCGTCGAGGTAGTGGTAATGAGAAAGCTGCTATAGGCCAAAGAGCCGCTCTTTCTGCTGCTCTGGGAGGACGAGTTGAGGTTGCTGCAATGAGCACAATATCAGGTCTGAAATTGATACAATAATCACCTTTTATAACATTTGCAGAAGTGAGGTCCAACCGATACAATAAATATTTCATGATTTGTGTTTTCTATTCACAGACCTACTATTATGGTGTTGAGGCTTGCATGTACTTTTATGTTTTCTCTTGGTACATTTTATTTACAAATATCTTTTACAGGTGTTAAGGCAACCTATCTTCTTGCCGTAGCTTTCTTGGAGATCATACGTTTCAGCAGCAATGGTGGTGTCCTTAATGGTGGCACTAGTTTGACTGCCTCCAGAAGTGCCTTCAGTTGTGTCTTTGAATATCTCAAAACTCCAAATCTGATTCCAACTGTTTTCCAGTGTTTGACTGCAGTTGTCCATAGAGCTTTTGATGCAGCAGTATCATGGCTGGTACTTCTTTCTCTCATAGATGGCTGCTTTGGCTTTAGCCCTTATTGCCCTAGCTTGTGTCGTCTTTCTGTGAATGGTTCATAATTTGGTATGGGACTTTCATGAAATGGTCTTTGGTGTTGAATTGATTGATTTGATTTTCATGGCAATGATGTGAATTTCAATGTGCAATATTATATCTACTTGGCAATATATCGAAATACACCTTTGCTTGCCTAAATGCTGAATAAAAGGGAGGCTGGAGGCTTACCCACTATAGAATGTTCTTTCTAGATTCAAACTCTAGTATCTTTTTCTACTTTCTTCTAAGATCTAGGTGTCTTGCGGTGTTGTCACTTATTTCTTGATCCCTCTCCATACCCCACCCCATGGCCATAGGCCTCTTTAACTGAATCAGATGCCCCCTTATAGTGGCACTTTGAATTAGATTAGCAGCTGATTGTGCCTTTTATGTCAATCTCCAAAGTGATTTTCTCAATTGAGCCTCATTCATGATGTAAAGCTTATAATAGACCAGTGAATCACCACATGTCTTGGGAAGTAAAAGTGATCCCCGTTTACCCAGTGGAATTTGTGCCTCTCCCTATGTCACTCAAGTGGAAACATCTAGGTATTCCTCATCTCTCCAATTGATCTGCAATCCACAGGAACAGCAGAAAAGGGAGGTAGCAGCAGATGGAAAAGCTGGAGGGAATGCTCCCGACAAGGGTGAGCTTACCACCTTTGATATCATTTTATGCCTACCTGCTATTGACTCTTTCAAACATGAAATCCCAAATGGACTTGGCCTCTATTGGGAGCCCAAGTAAGTGGAATGAAGACCCAGAGCCCAAGCCTATGTGACCATGTCCAATGCAGAATTTTTCTCCCTAAACTAAACACATTGCACTTTCTCTCATTGATTTTGAGACTTTGGTTCAACATCATCAATAAGCTTTATCCCAATTTCTAAATTCTAAGACTTCAGATGCCTATAAAATGATAAGAGTGGCCCCTCAAGTAATGCACTAGGCTAAAAATGCAATATGGGTGTTCAGCATTTTAATGTAATTTTTCTTAGGATATCATTTCTTTGTATATATCATGCTATGTGTATAGTTATATTTAATATTCTGTAGTCTTTTGTAATAAAGTTTACTAGAAAAAAAAATGCTTTATATTTTGCTAGCAAAATAGATAAAAGAAATTCTTAGAAGCCAAGGAAATAAACAAATGAAATAGAAATCACACAAATGGAGCAAAATTTATGTATACAATTACACAAATGTAATAAGTTCTAAATTGCATGAGCTCTCAAGATGACTATTGCACTGGGCTTAAGCATGGGAGCTTCCAATAAAACATCAAATCCTAAACAACATATGCCATTTCTTGGATCAAAGGATGAAATTGATTACTGGCTCCTTCAGCCTTACTTATTCTGTTTATCACAATCTGAGACTTTGAAATTAGTTTGGTTCTAATTCATGATAGCTAAGGCCTATGCATCAAAGCTTGCAAAGTTTCCAGTGATCTGTATGTTGGAAGATGTGCCTCCTCTGAAAGCAACTGCGGATTCTTTGGCACATCATAATGGGTGAGCTTGATGAGTGTTAACACGCTTTCTTGGGTGTCATTGATGTCTTCAGCAAGCAATCAAAAGATTGCTTAGTAATCTTTGGTTTGACTGGGAAAACTTTTTGATTTGATTCCCTTTTCAATCTTTGTTTCTGCTTCGTCTTATTCTCTCTATTTTAATTCAGTAAACCATAAATTCCCTCTTTTGCTAATTGAAGAAAGATCCAACATATTTTTTTTTTGACAAGAAATGAAAATGAATTGCATTAACTATAATGACTTTACAAGAAAGATCCAACATTTAATGCTTGATTATTCAATCCCTTCTTTGGGGGACAAGTGGGAGGGCTTGAACCGATGACCTTGCAGCTTGCATACCACGCTGCAAACAACTGATGTATGGGTTCAACCCCTTGATTGTTTATTCTTTAGTATGCATCTTGATTTTTGCTTCTTGGTTTCTAGGAGGATCGAGTAACTGAGACTGGCAGCGAAGCTGAGATAAGGGAGGCTACTCTTTCTGCTCATACCTCCTTTCTCTTAAAAAATTTGTCTCAAAGAGAAGAGCACATTCGTGATATCTCTTATAATTTATTAAATCAACTCAAGGATAGATTCCCTCAGGTGAAAGTACATCTTTGTTACTCTATTTTTTGTCTTTCAACAAATTTGCTCGTACTTTAGGTTAGAATGGTTTTTAATGCATACAGGTGTTTTGGAATTCGTCATGTCTGGATTCATTGCTGTTTTCAGTTGATAACAACTTACCTTCTGCCCTTGTCAATGATCCTGCTTGGGTAGCAACAGTTCAAAATCTGTACCAAAGAGTTGTTCGAGAATGGATTACGAATGCACTTTCACATGCTCCGTGCACTTCCCAAGGTCTTCTACAGGTTTGTTGTGAATCCACTCATATTGAAAAATTATAATGTATGGTTATTCAGTTTTTAGAGTTCAACCTGGTTGTAAATAGTTATAACTGTTCTTTACCTTGTAAAAGTCTCCTATATGGTGATCCACCTGTGGGTTTTACTTGTTCTGTTGGACGTTTATTTTAAATTCAATGTGATTAGCACGACCTTGTCATTTTATCTGCTATTCATATTCCTTGGTGTAATAGTGAGAATTAGTTTTCATCTCCTTATAGGGATGCCCAGTGAACTACAGCTGTACAACTCTTAGTTGTTGATTAGTTTTTTTTTTTTTTTTTTTAAATGAGTGTGTGAACTGTGAACTGGTGAACCTTTCTATGCTCACACTCTGAAAACTCTATAAGG
This sequence comes from Paratinospora sagittata, assembly GCA_035771175.1. NCBI lineage: Eukaryota > Viridiplantae > Streptophyta > Magnoliopsida > Ranunculales > Menispermaceae > Paratinospora > Paratinospora sagittata. The sequence goes on from CM069592.1 coordinate 28,908,491, forward strand.
AGTGGTCCCCTTGGGGTGGGATTCAAATTCAGGACTCCCACATCTTGACTTGAGATGTGCTTGTGGCCATCACAATAACCCCAATCTAATATTATTTTGGTTTCCGATTTCTCTTTTGCTGGTTTATTCTTGTTGCTAATTGGCAAAATTATGGCCATGTTTAAGTTTTAGTGTTACTGTTGCCAGTCCCTGTCATAGTCTTACCATTTTTGACTGCATATTTTTTCCTTTTGCTCTGCCTATCATGCATATTTCATGTTTTTGTGGACATTTCAACTTCCTGGAAAAAAAAAATAACCACAAATTTTTTCTCTGAATTCCTTTCTCCTAATTTCTTATTTCAGGAAAAGCTTTGCAAAGCAAACACATGGCAGAGAACCCAGCATACTCCTGAAGTGATTTCTCTATTATCTGAAATGCGGATTGGCTCCGGGAAAAATGATTGCTGGATGGGCATAAGAACTGCAAATGTTCCCGCTGTCATGGCTGCCGCTGCTGCTGCTTCAGGAGCAAACTTAAAATTGACTGAAGCTTTTAACTTTGAAGTGCTCTCCACTGGCATAGTCAGTGCAACAGTTAAATGTAATCATGCTGGAGAAATAGCTGGTATGAGAAAGTTTTATAACAGCATTGGCGGTTTTCAAACTGGTAGTTCACCAATGGGCTTTGGACTGGGTCTTGGTCTTCAGAGGTTGAAATCTGGAGTGTCTCCCCCTGAACCACAGCCTGAAAATGAGTCATTTAATGAAATTCTTCTCACAAAGTTTGTGCGCCTACTTCAACAATTTGTTAACATTGCCGAGAAAGGTGGAGAGCTGGATAAGTCATCATTTCGTGAAACTTGTTCTCGGGCAACTGCACTTCTTCTGTCTAATCTGGTAAACAATCCAATGCTAAGTGTTCTTTTGTACTTGATATTTGTTTCTCTGATGTTCACTTTTATGCATCCATATGGCTAGTTACAAGCGCTAAAATTTTGCCAGGACTCTGATTCAAAATCAAATCTTGATGGCTTCTCACAACTATTACGACTTCTTTGCTGGTGTCCAGCTTACATTTCCACACCCGATGCAATGGAAACTGGGGTATACATCTGGACTTGGCTGGTTTCGGCTGCACCTCAGATGGGTTCTCTTGTTCTTGCAGAGCTTGTTGATGCATGGTTATGGACTATAGATACAAAGCGAGGTTTATTTGCATCTGATGAAAGGTACTCTGGACCATCTGCAAAACTAAGGCCTCACCTTGCACCTGGTGAGCCAGAAGTACAGATTGACAAGGACCCTGTTGAAGGAATCATTTCTCACAGATTGTGGCTTGGGTTTTTCATTGACCGATTTGAGGTTTGATTAGTACAATTCATTATTCTCTTATAACTGTCAGTTCTTCAATGTGCATGTGTAAATGATTAAATGTATATATGCACTTGGTAGAAATATCTCCATTGGGTACATGCATGACATGCAACTGATGCCTCTCCTTAAAATAGGGTCTGAAAGTCATTTGGAGTCTGTTACTTAAGATCTGAAAGTCAAGACCACAGATACACTTGAAGTTAATTGATACACATGTAAATTTGGGAGACTAGCATTCTTTTCTGGATTGTTCCATATAATAGCTCCCATGAATGTATTTTATTCTATTTCTACTGCTCAACTTGCTCTAATTTTAGTGAGTCGTGTGACAACATGTCCTAGTTTTTGCATAGCTAGTTGGCATTTGAGAATCATTTCCCTGTAGAATGAATCCATATTAACAATTTTACTAGTCTAAGAGTAAGTTATAATTTTATTAAAATTCTAGTAGTGGAGTTCTATACACTAATCTATCTTCAGCAGTGAGCAGCCATCTCCACTTGGGTAAAGTGTGCAATCTGATTTCGGAAGATTTCAGAAATATATTCCTCATATTTTCCTTATGATGTACCCTTTACCCCTGCTCTGGTTCCCTTGTGTTAAGCAAAAGTTTATTCTAGTTGTAAACTAATCATGCCAAAAAAAGAATTATTTTTTGTTTTATAGGCTGCATAAAGTGACACTTCTAAAGTGAAGAAATTGCATAAAACTTGAGAAATAGTTGGGTTGCTTATTTATTTAACACCGATTAAGCAATGACCTCTCTTAGTTACCTTCTTCATACTGTTTGGTCTCCCTCTCTCCATTTGGAGCCTTAAAGTTACTTCAATCCACCGAAACCTAACCTTGACCCTGGACAAAAGTTTTGCTTTCTTTCTGTTTTTTAATCATTCCTTTTCCCCATCACAATGTTGCACATTTGTAGGTTTGTTCTCTGAGCATTCCATTAAAGACCAAACTTAATGTTATTGTTATTTTCTTGAGTAGAACTTTTGTTTTTAACTCTCCCTTTTTGGTTTTTGTTGTTCTTTTCTTCGTATTGTTGCATGTGTGATTGTGCATCTTTAGTAATTGGCATTGTTGTTAATTGAATTCTAGTGGTTAACATATGTTATTACCATGCAATTTCTCTTTTCTTTGGTTTTTTTTTTTCCTGATTTTGATTTCCTTTTTTTGTTTAGATTGTTGCAATTATTCCATGTAAGAGATTGAGGCCAATCTGGTATCCGATCATTGGTCAATCAACCTTGATACAAGTCAACAAATGTGGGGCCCTTCTCCTTTTTGTTTTGAGAATAGTTGGATGCCCTATCCAGATTTCTGTCAGTTGGACCTGTTGGTGGGTAGAAAACACAACCACTTAATGGAGGGCTTCAAGTTTATGCAAATTGATTGAGGACCAAAATTAGAGAGTGGCACCTAACTTTTGTAGGCAATAAGAAGTTGTAAAAGGAGCTCAAGGAGATTATCAAGGACTTGTCTAGGAAAGAAGGAAGCTCTTCCTGATCGACTTCCACCTCTAGAATCTCTTGGAAATTCATCCATTTCATTCCCTCTACCCATCCTCTTCCAATTTGACTAAATTTAGGTTAGGCAATGGGGAACACATTAGATCCTAGAAAGACTTGGTGTGGGCCTCATAGTTTTGCCTTCTTGTAACCAAACCTATAAAGACTATCCTCTTGCTATAGCAATATAGTTTCCTCTTTCTTGTGTCCTCCTAAGAACACAGAGGGAAGTGGGTTAAACTGGAATGTTCACTTGACCAGAAACCTTTCAAAGAGAGATGCTAGTGAAAGAGGAGATCTCTTGACCTGCCTTGAGAATTTATCATCTTTTGAGTGGGGAAGATAGAGTTAGAGCTGTAACTGGTTGGGTTAGGTCGGTTTTAGGCCAAAACCCAACCCATTTGGGTTGAAAAAAATAGAACCCAACCCAACTAATAGGAGGGGCTCCCCCTTTGGCCCTTGTCTCCCCAGTTGGTGTTCTCGTTGCAAGCAAGAAGGTAAGACGAACAAACATATCTTTGGTGTAGTGTGCTTTCTTTAGAAGGTTCAGGGAGAGGTGGAAGAATGATTTCTAGTGGCCCACACTCCCAATTGAAGACAACTTGTTTTCTTTTCCAACAGGAGATGTTGTTTTGGCCAAGCTAAGGGACAATTAGAGAGGTCATTTTCGTTGTAGTTCAGTCGAAGTGGCTGGAAAGGAAATCTAGGATTTTTGAAACGTTGGACAGGGATTTGGTCAGGGTTAGGAAAATTTCATTTCTGATGTAGGACTAGAATAATACTTAGGAAGGTTCCATTATTTAATTATTAGTTTCTTTCTACTTAGTAGTCAAGTGGAATGTTTCTATTTTGGTATTTTAGAGTTTTAGAGGTTTCTAAATTCGTTTTTATTATTTAATGTGATTAGAAAGTGTCTAAATAGACTAGTAATAGTATTAGAAAGTTGTTATTATGTTTTAGATAGCTTACGTTATAAATTAATTGTATAATAAATTTAGTTTCTTAGTTTTTTTTTTTTTTTTTTTCAATTTTAATTTAATCTGTTGATTCAAACACTCTTCCGCAACGTTAATTTCCTAGCTTCTCTTTGGGTTAGTGCTTGGGGTTCAGAGTGTTGCATAGTCTATAAAAGGGCTTCGAAGAATCTCTTGCCCTCCTTGGGGTGCATTTCTTCTCTTTTGTTATTAATACTCTTATGAATCTCTAGTTTCTTTTCAAGAAAAAAAAAAAAGAAAGGAAAGAAAAACTTTTTCTATTTTTTGGGAACAAGTACTAATTGAAATATTAGTTAGATTTGATTTGCTAGAAAAAAGATGCCTTCTTATAACAAAGAATGTTCTATGTTAGAGTAGTGTTGTCAAGGTGATACCTAGGTTTGAAGTAAGTTATAAACTTATAATTCTTAGGCATTTCACCTCTAATCGCGTAGGTAGGTAGGATGTTGTGGCTTCTCTGCAATTTTAAAATCTTAAACATTTTGTAATAATTTGAAAGTTGGGAGAAGGCTTAGTTGAGTCAAGTTGAGTTGTAATAATTAGCAAGAACATTTTGAAGAGGTATAAGGCAAATATTTCAACATTTTCTTTCAGATTTATATCTTCCTTTGTATGCATAGATCATGAACAAAAGAAAACATGTTCATCTAGAAAGGCAATAAATTTTCTTTTAAGATGGTATTGTTATTCTACTAGGCTTCAATTTTAGAAATAAGCATTATAAAATTTAAGGAACTTTCCCTAGGACCAATATGAATTGTTTTATGTTTCGAAATCTTACAATAGTTGATGTTATACGAAAAAGTATTATATGTCTACACCATGCAATTTATTTGCATTTTATTGCCTACATTATGTCGAGATAGTACCTAGGCACTGCTTTGTCTAAATAGCCAATTGCCTAAGATCATGTTAATGCCATAGCATCATTATATTAGAGAAGATTTGCCCATAAACTAACTTGGGATTAGTTATGGCCTGGAAACCCACCTTAGGTAGCAAGAGTCATGTGTTCAAACTAGCTTCATGCAGGCCACTCCCTTAGAGTTTCTGGTGTAAGGGTAGGTAGACACACCTTGAGGAACTTGTCGGGTGCTCTAAGGTGTCTAGATAATTGAAGTGGAGATTTTACTCTTATATGTAATATGTGACATAATTGAACTTGAAGGGAAAATTTTATAGAATGGTATGCATGGGATATATTGAGCGTATGTATAAGAAACTAAGGAACAACGCATGCATAAAGTGGTTTTTAGGTGAATGATTGGTGAAAAAGGATAGAATGAGAACCAAAGTCATTCTTGAGAGAGCATCATCGGCGTCACTATGTGGGGATACAATGAAGAAAAGTCAGCTGTTTAGTTTGTGTGAGAAGACCAATGATTGCACTCATGACAAGGGTTGAGGTGGTGCAAGTTGAAAGTGTGGAAATTGTAATAAGAAAGCAATGTTGTGATGGCGTCAACTTGGTCAAGCCTAGTTCATTGCCTAGGTGGTACTCAAGGCAAGCAATCGGAATTCTGATTTTTTTTTAAAAGTTTAGAGGGGTCGATATAAATATATGAAGCCTAGTTTTTTTTAATGACAATGAAAAAATTGTTATTATATTCAACCAAAACCGCATAAGTTGGAACTCTCAAACTCCAACCTTGACCCTAATCTGCTACACACTTCTAAGACATTGCATATTTATGATGTCTTGCAACGGAGACAACTATTGCTTTGAGTAACGATAACTCCTAACAAGGTCAATGATTCATTCTTTATGTTCATTGACGAGCCTCTATGATGCTGGTAACACTTTTTTTTCTTTTCAGAGTACTTCCTTTTTTCTCTATCTTTGTATTTTTCTTTCCTTTCTTAAACTAATTAGATGAATCCATTGTTGGAAGTTGAGTGATTTCTTCTATTGATGTACACCTATGTAGATGAGGTAAGTTTGTCTTTTAAAAAAATCTTTTTTTTTTTTTCCTTTTACTTTAATTTCTTTCTTTCTTCAAGAACATCTTGAATGGTTCCCTTGTTTTGCATTCATGTGGTTGACCCAGTTTCTACTAATTAAGCCTATATGATGATCATTTTTGTGGAAATTAAATATATGTATTTACAATAAGGTTTGACGTTGTGGAGGAGACATGCTTCTTATTTCTTCCTTTTTGGTTGTATAGGTAGTTCGACACAATAATGTCGAGCAACTCTTGCTTCTTGGTCGAATGCTACAGGGAACTATGAAGTTTCCTTGGAAATTTTCACGTCATCCCGCTGCTACTGGAACCTTTTTCACTCTCATGCTTCTGGGGCTTAAGTTCTGCTCTTGCCAGTCTCAGGGTAATCTGCAGAAGATTATAACAGGACTTCGCTTGCTAGAGGACCGCATTTACCGGTGATTGAATTGCTCTTTTCTTTTCTACTATATATATATATATATTTTTTTTTTTTCTGTGGCTATCAATTTCTAATCTTGTGCTCTACTTATCTTCTTATGATCCTTTCATATAAGGGTGCATAAATTAAATGGTGCTTTATGTGTCACGATATGAAAAAGAGGATCTAAAGTGAATATTTGTGTCTCTATGCATTTAACTAAACATCCTTTCTTGTTTAAAATGTAATCGAAGCAAATTCAAATATTAGCAGTCTGGTAATGAACTTGCTGCTCTATATTCCAATCAATTGTCTGTTGTGGAGAAGAGCAAAATCTGTGGGATTTATTTCCTTTAAGGAAAGATGATAATTTTAGTAGTCGTTTTATTTAGCAGTTACTAAAATTGTAATTATAGCTATATGTGTGCATAGCCCTGTATGTCTATATATATGGTATCCCTCCATTAAGACATCATCAAGAATAAGAATATATTTCCTCTCTTCTCCCGTGGAAGTAGGCCTTGGAGCTGAACCACGTTACATCTTTGTGTCTTTTATTAGTATTTAACATGGTATCAGAGCTTTAAGCTCGTACAAACTGGAAAAAATTTCTTTTCTTCCAACCTTCATCGTCGAAATTGTTTTATTTTGGCCTTCATTGTCGGAACCTTCCTCGTTGGCCTTCATCGCCATTATTCGTATTGCTGATTGGTGCGCACGTCTTCATCACTGCTACTATATCACCATCGACTACTGTGTCTTCCTTATCGACACTGCCGATATCGTAATCGTCGTTAACGCCTTCGTCTCCATTGCTATTGTGTTTCAGTCGCCGCTGCTCGAACCCACCATTGCTGATCTTTGACGTTGCTACTGATCTTCGTTGTCTCTCGCGCATCTCTCTCACATATCTCTCTTGCGCATCACTGCATCACTGCATCTCTCTAATCTCCATCGCCATCTGCAGCTCCTGGTTCGCCTTCTTCGTCTTCATCTGATATTCTTCTTTTATTTTTATTTTTATTTTTTCTTTTTTGAGTTTGTAACCTATAAAAAAAATAAAAAAAGGGAAAAAGAAAAATGTCGGTTACCTCCGAAACGGTTCGGACTGAAGAAAGCAGAAGAAGTGTTATGCTCACACCTCAGAAGATGGAAGGCTCAGCTGTGGTTGGCAATCGGGGAAATGATCAGAAGACACACACTCCGCGCGCTGAATCATCAAAGGTCCCAAATGGAGACAATAGGGACAATCTATGGTGTACTTATTGTCAGAAGACTAGACATACCAGGGAGAAGTGTTGGAAACTTCATGGCAAGCCTTCAACTTCCAGTAAAGAATGGGGCTACAAAGGAGGACAGCAGAAGACCAGTGGACAAGCGCATCTGTCTACTGAACAAACAGTTGCAGACTCCCCGGTGCCAGAAGGATTCAGCCAAGACGACATTGAAAGATTGAAATCTTTGCTTGGCACACTGGACAAACCCTCAGGTATCTGATCATTGGCCCATTCAGGTAACTTTTCTATTTCTATTGGATTTAACGTCTCGGATAAGTCTTTTGCTAACTCTTGGGTTATAGATTCTGGTGCTACTGATCACATGACCAATTCCCCCAATATATTTCATACCTACAACCCATGTCCTAGTAGTCGGAAAATAGCCACAGCTGATGGATCCTTAACCACAGTTGCTGGTATAGGTGATGTTCACATCAGCCCCACCCTTACACTCAGAAATGTTCTTCATGTTCCTAAACTATCTACTAATCTTATCTCTATTAAAAAACTGACCCATGATCTGAGTTGTAATGTAACCTTCTTCCCTACTTACTGTGCATTTCAGGACCAGGACTTGGACATGCTAAGGAACAGGACGGGTTGTAGTACCTTGAGACACCAGTTCATCCTATCAAGAGTAACACTTCATTTCTCTTCGAGCACAAATTTTCCAATAAAGAAAAGCTATGGCTCCATCATCGCCGCCTTGGCCATCCTTCTTTTCGAACCCTTAAAATCATGTTTCCTCTTTTGTCTAAGTCTCTCAATGTTGAAGATTTTCATTGTGAAGTGTGTGAACTTGCGAAACACAAGCGTATATCTTTTCGACTTAGTAATGAAAGAAGTTCAGATCCTTTTGATCTCATTCATAGTGATATTTGGGGTCCCTCTCCAATACCTAATGTTTCTGGAGCGCGATGGTTTGTGTCCTTCATTGATGATTGTACTAGAGTCTCGTGGATATTCTTATTGAAACAAAAATGCAATGTGAGCTTTGTTCTTCCTACCTTCCATAACATGATACACACCCAGTTTGGTGCTAAAATCAAGAGATTTCGATCTGACAATGCTAGAGACTATTTTAATCAAACATTGACCAATTACTTCCAAAACGAGGGGTTCCTTCATGAATCATTCTGTGTTCACACCCCACAACAAAATGGAGTTGTTGAAAGAAAAACGGCCACCTGCTTGATACAACCCGAGCCTTTTTATTTTGGAATACTATGCCTAAGTCCTATTGGGGGGAAGCTGTCCTTATTGCAACACACCTTATTAACCGCCTACCATCCCGGACCCTTGGTTTCAAAAGTCCTATGGAAAAGCTATGTCAATTTTACCCTAAGCTCAAAATCTCCAATAATCTTATATCTAAGATATTTGGGTGTGTATCATTTGTCCATGTTCACCAACCCAACAGGGGGAAGTTGGATACCAGAGCTCTCAAGTGTGTTTTTGTCGGATACTCTTCCACTCAAAAGGGATATAAATGCTATCATCCGCCATCAAAGAAATTCTTTGTCTCTGCTGATGTCACTTTCTGTGACCCTGAGCCCTATTTTTCCGCTCCTCCTCTTCTGGGGGAGAGTGTCATCATGGAAGATAAGGATCGGAACTCCCTTGATAACCCTTTTGATCTTTTTGGCCCCTTTAACCTCCAACAAACCAAACCTGATTCTCCTACACCCTCTGTACCCAATGACGAACCTAAGGATCGGATGACTGGACAAATGTACTCAAGGAAGAAAGTTGCAGCTACTGAACCGATGCAAGTTCAAGAATCTGAACCAATCCCTGAAAATGAGGTAACAGATCCTGAACCCTCCTTACAAATTTCATTAGTTCTTGAAACTAACAATAATCTTTTAGCCTCTGAACATGACAATGATCTTCTCATTGCCATTAGAAAGGGCACAAGGGAATGCACTAAACATCCCTTGTATCCACCATCTCATGTTGTATCCTTCAAGAAGTTCTCGCCAACCCATAAGAGTTTCCTTACCAACCTGAACAACATCCAGACTCCTAGATCATTATCCGAGGCTTTATCTAATACAAATTGGAAACAAGCTATGAATGTGGAAATGGAAGCCCTGGAGAAAAATACAACATGGGAGTTGGTAGACTTGCCTGCAGGAAAGAAACCTGTGGGATGCAAATGGGTTTATACAGTAAAATACAGAGCAGATGGGTCCCTAGAGCGCTACAAGGCAAGATTAGTAGCCAAAGGATATACTCAGATATATGGTGTGGACTATCAAGAGACATTTGCTCCGGTTGCAAAAATGAATACTGTGAGACTTCTTTTGTCATTGGCAGCTAATTATGACTGGGATCTGCAACAATTTGATGTAAAGAATGCATTTTTACATGAGGATTTAGAAGAAGAAATCTATATGGAAGTGCCTCCAGGATTTGGCACCACTGATAAAGTGTGTAAATTGAAAAAGGCCCTGTATGAACTTAAACAATCTCCGAGGGCATGGTTTGGTCGGTTTGCCAAAGTGATGACAAATATGAGATATAGACAAAGCCAAGGAGATCACACTCTGTTTATTAAGCACTCGACTTCAGGTAGAGTTACAGCTCTATTATTGTATGTTGATGACATCATCATGATAGGAAACAATGAGAACGAGAGACAAAATTTGAAGCAGTGTTTGACCGAGGAATTTGAGATCAAGGAACTAGGGAGATTGAAATACTTCCTAGGGATCGAAATGACACACTCTAAATAGGGAATCTTTATTTCTCAACAGAAGTACATTACAGACCTTCTTAAAGAAACATGAAAGCTAGCATGCAAACCAATGAATACTTCTATTGATCTTAATCACAAGCTTGGAGAAGCTGAAGAAGCGCTAACTATTAATAAGGAGATGTATCAAAGACTAGTACGAAGACTCATCTATCTCTCTCACACAAGACCTGATATTGCATATGCAGTAAGTGTAATACATCAGTTCATGCACAACCCTAAAGATATTCATTTGCAAGCAGCTAATCGCGTTTTGCAGTATCTTAAAGGGACTCCAGGACATGGCATCTTATTTAAACGACACACAGGAGTAGTTCTTGAAGCATATACTGATTCAGACTATGCTGGTTCAGTAGTTGACAGAAGATCAACTACTGGATATTGTATGTTTCTTGGTGGGAATTTGGTGACTTGGCGAAGTAAAAAGCAGAATGTAGTGGCCAGATCTAGTGCTGAAGCAGAATTCCGAGTAATGGTACAAAGGGTTTGTGAGCTATTATGGTTGCAGATAATTTTGATAGATTTGAAGATACACTGGGATGAGCCTATGAGACTCTATTGTGACAATAAATCTGCAATTAGCATTGCCCATAACCCAGTTCAACATGATCGAACCAAGCATATAGAGATTGATAGACACTTTATTAAAGAGAAGCTTGATAGTGGGTTGATCTGTACTCCATATGTGTCTACCAATAATCAACTCGCCGATGTGCTCACTAAAGGGTTAAACCATACTGCATTTCAAGCAAATGTGTCCAAGCTGAGAATGGTAAACCTTTATTCACCAGCTTGAGGAGGAGTGTTGTGGAGAAGAGCAAAATTTGTGGGATTTATTTCCTTTAAGGATTTATTTCCTTTAAGGAAAGATGATAATTCTGTGGGATTTATTTCCTTTAAGGATTTATTTCCTTAAGAAAAGATGATGATTTTAGTAGTCGTTTTATTTCGCAGTTACTAAAATTGTAATTATAGCTATATGTGTGCATAGCCCTGTATGTCTATATATATATGGTATCCTTCCATTAAGACATCATCAAGAATAAGAAAATATTTTCTCACTTCTCCTGTGGACGTAGGCCTTGGAGCCGAACCACGTTACATCTTTGTGTCTTTTATTAGTATTTAACATTGTCCATGAAAGCTTTCTAAATTGTATAACTTGATTGACATTTGTTTTTGCGGTATCATATCTCTATCACTTGGAAACTCATACCTTCCTTAAACATGTTTTTGCTTTGACCATTTGTTTTCTTACTAGTAAATTTATTTATTTTTCTCAAAATTCTTAGGAAATTCTAGCAGTGATATTTGCACCTACTTGGAAAAAAAAATGCATAATGCCAATATTTTGTGGTAGATCATTCTTGCAGCACATGAAATATGGAATAGGTTGAAGCGTGATATGGGGAATAGATTGTTGTCATATAGGCACCCTCTAATCTTCTGCCTTTTTTACTCAATTGAATTTCTTTATTTGATGCATTTGTTTAGGATGTGATGCAGATCATATATTTTTCAAATGCTTTGCATTTTATTTTGAATCTACAATGTCTTTGGCTCCCTCTCTCTCTTTATGTCTCCTCACATATAATTTGTCTAACTATGAAGTGAGTGATAAGAGTAAGTGAATGGGAGAAGGAGAAAGGTGTCAACCTTGTAGAAGGTTACTGTTGTACAGAACAAGTGCCCATTTATAAAGTTGTCAAGATCCCTGGAATTGATGAGAGGGGTTCTAAGCAATTATGATCATGGTGTGTAAAATTCTATAAATTCAACGAAACACAACTTAACTTACATGAGGTCTTCTACATGAATTTGATTCTCTTGCTTTGCTCTTTCAAGGGTCAAATCTTTTGTTATATTATAAGTAGGCATCTATTTCTACACGAACTGCAAAACCTAATTTTAATAGTATTTATGGATATCGAAAGATCTATAACTAACAACATCAACGCATAAAAACATCTTAAATTAACTCCAAATTTAAGCACAAGCTGATAGTTCAAAATTATAGCACATAACGATTGAGCATACTAGAAAGAGACATTAAGTGAAAAGAAAAAAAAAAAAAACCTAAAAAAAAAAGAAAAAAAAGGTATTACATTTTTGCCAATCTAGAAGGGGAGAAGGGTGAAATAGAAAGAAAAAGAGAGAGAGAGATCTAGAGAAGTAGAATAGAGATCAAGCCTAGCTAATAACAACTTAGAAACCTTTATAACTCTTAAAAGGAACTTTGGTAACTCTACATCTAAAAAAATTGCTCTATTCTTTTTAGCTCTACTTTAACAAGAGTTGATTTTAGAACGAGCTTATTTTAAACACGCTATTTGGTAACTAATGCTCCAACCACTTATTTTAGTTTTTGTTTTAGAGATAATGCTTTTGTTATATAAAATATCAACTTCTTACTATAGAAATATTTGATTTTTTTTATAAAGATGCATTTATTTTATTTATGTTATTTATATACATAATATTAATAATTAAATTCAACTTAAAAAATATTTATTATATAATACTTATGATATATGTAAAAATGTAGCTATGTGGGATTGTATAGGTAGAGATTTGGCTTTAACTGATTATGATTGATGGAAGGCTTCATATATGATGAGTATGGAGGTGATGGAATTTGATATATGATGTGTAGTTGATAAATAGAATTATACAGGTGTTGAGACAAGTTAAGGCTGATAGGGTGGTAGATGTGTTGGAGTGACACGTGTGATACTCTATGCTGGTCGTGACGTCATCCTGCGGAGGGGGTCACGACAATGTTATATTGAATATTGATTAATCTTTATATTAATATATTTTTAGTTAATAATAAAATTATTTATTATAACATAAGTTTTTTATTTGAATATATTTACCACTTAACTTTTTAATTTATTTTTATTTATTTAAATATGTTTAAATTTTTAAGAAATTGAAAAAATATTTGTTTACCTTTATTACACAAAAAAATTAAAAACATACGATTGCAAAGTTTTGATTTTTTATTCCGGCTTGTAGTGATAGGGGCCTATTGCAAAGTGAATCAATCCTCCATTTGATCCCTCATCCCACAAGTCAAAGGCAACCCTTGGGCTAGTATGCTCTTATTCCCATAGCTTGTCGATGAGTGGAGCCAGTCCTCAACTCATCTCCCCCCATTGCACCTCATATCTCTTTCTCCTATGCCCATCTTTGTGGGCGAGCAAGATGAACCGATCACTTCTACCTTTGATCAAAGGAATTGACTGAAAGGAGAGGAGTGGGGAGTCCCGGTCTGGCAGAAGCACCAATAGCAGTAGCTATAGGGAGAAATTAGTTATTATACTAGTGATTATATACTGTATTTGGTCAATAAAAAACTACACTTACTAAATTTTGAGTAATGATAAATTATTCCATATATATTTTTTTTGATAGAAAAGAAGATTTGTATATATTCACAAGGAAAAGGAAACAAAATACAAAAGGAGACCACTTTCTTCTCATATACAAAGTGCCCCTAGCATCATCATCTATAACTGAAGAAAGAAAGGACAACAGCTTCAAGGGACCAAAAACAAATTGACCATTGGTTGGGACTATCACAACAATTATGCTGCATTGTTGGCTTCCATTAGACAATGAACACATTTCCAAATCATGAAAGAGTCTAAGTTTTGTAGATAGACTGGATCCTAGTCAATAGCCTCCACGGTCTAGTTCACAAGAAGCTTGGAATCGCTCTAAAGGACCACTCTTGAAGCTCCAAAGGACTTAAGAAGAGTAACCCCAACCTCCAGGGCTTTTGTTTCAGCATCAGTGACAGAAGAAGGCTTGAAAGCCCATAAGAGGGGAGCCTTCATAGTCTCTAATGATTCCCCCCTAACTTGTCCATAGGGAGGAAAGAGAACCATTGACTTGATTAAACTGAGTTGATTCAGTTAAATTCTTTTTCTATTTGGTATTTTTCTTCTCACATTTTTTCCATGAAATCAAGTACAATATGCATTTTGCCATTTAGGAACATGGAGGAATGAGGCGCAATACTTGCATATCAACATGTAATGTGGATGGCTTTGGACAACATGGGTGTTGAGTGGAGTCTTGATTTCTTTGTGCTTTTGTTAATTATCTTGGTCACCATGGCAAAAAAATCATTTATTAGTTGAACTTTGACATAGGTTTTTGCATGTGGTGACTCAAATCTTGGTTTTACATGTTTCAGAGCCTCATTGGGATGGTTTGCTAATGAACCAGAGTGGTATGATACTAATAACAAGAATTTTGCTCAGAGCGAGGCTCAATCTGTTTCTATATTTGTCCACTATCTTTTGAATGAAAGAGTGGATGCTCCTCAGTCAGATTCATCTTTAAAAGGTCGGGTGCGGGAAAATGGAAGTTCTTTGGGTGATATGGTACGATTATCATCTTTGTAATATTTGGAACTTATTATTCTACTTTAGCACTGATGCATTTTTTGTTATTATCTCTTGGAACTAGGATTTGGATGTAATGTTTTGATTCTTATAAATTTATATGATTTTCTATAGAATGATCAATATCATCCAGTTTGGGGCAAGATGGAGAACTACTCTGTTGGAAGAGAAAAACGGAAACAATTATTAATAATGCTATGCCAACACGAAGCAGATAGGCTTGATGTTTGGGCGCAACCTCTAAATTCAAAGTAATTCATGGATTTCAATTGTTTTGCTTGTTATGTAATATTTTTTGTTTTTGTTAGATATCTCATCCCATGTTATTCTTTTGGCATCCTTTTTAATCTTGTATGATTTAATTACCATGGTATCATAATTTTCTTTTCAGAGAGAACACATCTTCTCGAATTAAGGTCAGCTCGGACAAATGGATTGAGTATGCCAGAACTGCATTTTCAGTGGACCCTCGGATTGCTTTTTCCTTGGTTTCAAGGTTTCGATCAGTTTCTTCTTTGAAAGCTGAAGTAACTCAATTGGCCCAAGTATGTTTTTTCATCTGAATTTACCATTTTAATAAATTGCATATTTATATTACGAGCTTCCGACTTGATCTTGAGAAAGTAACGCAAAATGAAGTGGAATTTGTGTTAGAAGCAAAAGTCATACGTGCAATATAATAAACGGAAATTACAAAATTAATTTATTTCCTTGTAGTTGCACATATTAGAGATTCGTGGCATACCTCAAGCACTACCTTTCATTGTCTCTCCGAAGGCAGTTGATGAAAATTCAGCACTTCTTCAACAGTTGCCACACTGGGCAGCTTGTTCAATCGCACAAGCCCTTGAGTTCCTTACTCCTGCATATAAGGGTCATCCTCGTGTCATGGCCTATATTCTTAGAGTTTTGGAGTCCTATCCTCCTGAACGGGTCACCTTCTTCATGCCACAGTTAGTGCAAGCACTTCGACATGATGAAGGGGTGAGTAGTTGCATGTTGTTGATTTTCGGTAGAAGTTTTACTTTCATTTAAAGTAGTTTGTCTTTGGATGTTGTAAATGAGTTATGATTATCATTGTTGTTATCACATTTCACAGAGGTTAGTTGAAGGGTATTTGCTTAGAGCGGCTCAAAGAAGTAATATATTTGCCCATATTTTGATATGGCATCTACAGGTGGGAAGGTTTTCCTGCATTTATGAAATCTAGTTGTCTTTACTTGAGATTATCAAATTGATGATGTTGTTGGGAAATAGCTATAATTTAAATGTGTTTTGAGTATTAAAGTTAAATTATCTTTGGTCAATTGATTTTTGAACCCACATATGACAGGGAGAGACTTGTAGCCCAGAACCAGGGAAAGATATAGGCATCGGGAAGGTATGTATTCTCTTCCTACTTTCAGTTAGGGCTTATTCATTTCAACGTAATTCATGACTAATGTGGAACATGAATGGAAATTATTATGTTTTAGATATTTAATTTTATTAGGACTTCATAGTTAAAGTGATTTATTTTTAGAAGGATTTTATTCTTATTTGGAGTTTAGCGGTTTTATTTTAATAGGATTCTGATTTAGTTTCTAACTTTTAGTAGGAACCATACTAGGTAATTTTATTTTTATTATAGAGTAGGAAGAGTTTTTCCAATTGTAGTAGAAATCATATTCGGTTACTAGAATTTTTTCAACTAATGATGAGGACATTGATTATGGAATGAAAAAAAAATTAAAAATAAAGAAGAATTGATTATTGTTTTCTCTTTCTCATCTATTTTTCTTCTCCTTCCTCTAGTTCTCCATCAGGTAGCGTTAGAACTCATGCTCAATCCCTTTCCACCTTTCATCTACACTTCCCTGTGTTCCTCTTGCTTTTTCTATCACTTCCAATCTCTCTAACTATCTTTGATCTCTCGCTCTCTCAATCTCTCTTGTCCTCTCTTGCTCTTTGTTGGTCTAAGTCTTTTTCGCCCCTCTCCCCCTTTTCTTTCGATTTCTCTGTTGCTCTCTTTCTCCCTTTTCCTTTTCCCTCTTTTTTCACCACCAACTCTCTTTTGACCTTTTGCATTTTTCTTGATCTCTCAAGAGTTAAGAAAATATATTGAAAGAGAAAACATATGAATTAATAACCTTCCCAACTCTGTTGGGGACCTTCCTTCCACCAACCTTCTATTCGATTTCTAAAGTCTGGGTGAGCAATCGAGCAATTGAATCTAAATGGTGCTAACCCCCATTTAGCTTTAGTGGTATCTAAGATTACCAGCCAACGATCAGAAATTAGTCTACCTCATACTTATAAAAAACAATCTTTGTGAGTGGGACAAGCAGCAAAATCAAAGGGGAAGGGGGTTGAGATAGGGTGACCCAATTTCTCCCTTTTTGTTTACTCTAGTGGTGGATGTCCTTGCAAGGATGCTAGATAGAGCTAAGATGATCTGATCAAGGGCTTTGCTATAGGAAGGGAGAACATTGAAGTATTTCATCTTCAATTTGTTGATGATACCATTATCTTTGTGGAGGGGATTGAGGAGTGCATCTATAACATTTCAACGCTCATTAAATGTTATTGTTGGATGTCTGAGATGGTGATTAATATGGCTAAGAGTCAATTGGCTAGCATTAATGTTAGTCAGGTGTGGGTGACATGGCTTGCAGAGTAGGATGGTGTGCCACAGGATCGTGGCCTTTGAAATACTTGCGGATGCCCCTAGACGGTAATCCATCTAAATTGGAGTTTTGGGAACCGATTGTTTCTAGAGTGTCAAAGAGGCTTGATGGATGAAAGAGAAGCTTTTTGTCTAAAGGGGGAAGACTAACTCTAATCACATCGGTTTTGGATGCTTTGCCTACTTATTTTCTATCTGTATTCCATGTAGCAAGGAAAATAGTGACATTATTGGAAAAGATGATTGGGGATTTTTTGTGGAGGATGAGGAAAAGGAGAAGGGTTCCCATTTAGTGGCTTGGAATATTGTGCAACGGAAAGTCAAAAAGGGTTGGCTAGCTGTTGGGAACATTTTTGAAAGAAATAAAGCTTTGGTTGGCAAGTGGTTATGAAAATTTCCTAGAGAACTGATAGAAATCCGGATCAAGAAAATCTAGAAACTAAAAAAATGGAAATCTTGACAGGAAACTGGTAAGAACAAGAATGAGGACTTCCCCTCTCAAAACGACTTTCAAATGAATGAACGAATGTCTCTCCTCTCCCATGATACAATCATTTATACTTCTCACAGTACAGTTTACGAAACTATCCTTACAAGCATTTACAAAAGTATCCCCCAAGTAACAAAAGATTTACAAATGAATATGTATCAATTACAATTGCAAAACTACTCCTTATCACCAAATGTACACAATTACTGCTACATCACTGCGTTGCTGGTTCTTCACGATTTTTTCCACGCCTTGAATATACCAAACGCACTACCGGGTGTCTATCAAGAGCAAGATCAGCTATGGGAAAGAGTGATCCGAAGTAAACATGGTTTACGGTGCAATCTACAGGATGTTGGGCTAGCCAATAGATCTACCAGTAGGAGTCCATGGAAGTGTATTTCTTTTGTCCAATCTATCTTTCTTCCTCTACTTAGGTTTAAGCTTGGGAAAGGGGATATGATTCGGTTTTGGTAGGATATGTGGTGTGGTACTTCTACCTTTCAACAGCTCTACCCAATCCTATACCGCTTCTCATCTCTTCATAATAAACCTATTTCTGAGTTTATTAGAAGGTCGACGGGGAAAGAGAGTCAATGTCTTGGGATTTATATTCAAGTAGGAATGTAACCACGAGGGAAGAAAGGGAAGTGGTTTCTCTTATTAGCAATCTAGGGAGTTGTCACCTGTTAGAGGATGAGGACAAAGTGTGTTGGCCTTGGGACTCATCTAGGATGTTTACCTCTAAATCTTTGTTGTCATACTTCTTGACGACCCTTCTGCACCCCATTCCATCATCATCATTCCATTTGGAAAACACCAGTAACTTCAAAGGTCAAATTCTTGGGTTGGAATGCCGATGATGTTTTGCAACGAAGGTTTTCATACATGCATCTCACCCCACAATTGTGCTATCTTTGCAGCAGACATGAGTTAGAATCAGTTGGTCATATAAGTTGGCAGTGTCCTTTTGCTCAGAAATTATGGAGGAGATGGTGCGCTCATTTCTCGGTTATGAAAAGCGAGGAAACTCGTGACCCAAATTTCATTAACATCTTTCCATTCATGGATAACATACAACCATCATGGAAAGGTCATTAGCAGATCGTTCGTTTGGCAGTATTATGGTCCGTATGGAAGGAGAGAAATAAGAGGGTGTTCAACGATGAGGAGAATTTAGTGGTTGTAGTTTGGGAGAAATTCCCATTTGTTAGCCTCTTTTTGGGTTGCACACAGCAAGTTGGGTAAGGTTTATACTCTTATCAAATGGGTTAGGGGTTGGGTAATTTTGTAGAATCATAAGAGATTGTGGAGTTTTGTTCCATCGTAGAGATGGCGTTTATACCAATTTTTTCACATATTTATATATACATATTTTTAGTTTTTTTCAAAAAACATATGGAGAATAGAAGAAGAAATAAACAAAGAAATGAGAAAAAGAAGGAAAAAGGTGCAGTGGCATCATCTCTGTCAAAGGAGTGACTTGGTGCTTCGTTATACATCGAAGAGAGTAAATCACATAGATGTACTGTTGAAACCTTTGTTTTCTCGTGGAGTTCGACCAACATTTCATCATTGTTGTTCTTGATTTGTCTTTGTGTTATTAGTACGATCAAGTGTAACGACAACAATTGCACCTAGTCTTTGTTGTTGCTGTTATTATCATTGGCGATTTCTACTACCTCTTCTATGTTCACCATTTGTGTTTTCGGTTCTAGATTGTTGTTGTCCCCAATTCTATTAAACAAACATCTCACTATCAAGTTGCTTGTTCAATCTCACTGCACCCTCTTGAACTGAAGGATCAATGATGAAGGAGAAACCCTAATTTCTTTGAGATTTGATCCGCGTGGCAGGCTTTTGTTGTCGAGCTCTATATGTTGTATAAAATTTAACAACATCCTCTACAACTCTGCTTGGGTGAATGGAATTACTATAGTCTGGAGCAATCACTTTCTCCCTTCCTACACTTGTTGTGAGCCAATGATAGTTTGAAAAAAATTAATCCCTCGTCATTTAAGAATTTCTTCTTATAGATTAATTCGTTGCTATTTATGCACATATGGTTACATTCCTGCCCACTAATGACCTATTGGAAGATACCTTCGCCTAAGTATGGATGGCTTCCAATTGTTCCAAGACCGCTTACATGAGGAATGGCTGCTATACAACATTTCACTCTTCTATTTTGAATGATTTGATTTACAGGTGAGGATGACTCCCGCTCACCCTCTAAAACCGACTGACGTGACCATACAAAATTGGGATGCTTCGGGTTTTTACCTATCATTCAAAGTCAATTGAGTCTTATATTCAAAGACTTGACTGGTCAGGTCATTTGGTCGAGTTAAAAATTTAAAACCCATCCCGCCTGATAAACTTAAATGTTATTAATCATATTATATATCAAAAAATATCATATATGTTTTACACTACATTTATATATTATATACTATAATATACTAATATAATAACTATGCTCAACATTACATGTTATGTTTTAAAGTACATATAATATAACAAAAAAGAACAAAAACAAAAGCATTTTAGTTTTATGATGGGGTGGGTCTCTCCATGGTGAAGAGACCCCACTCTTATCACCTTATCGGTGGGATGAAAGTGGAGTGGTGGGGGAGTAGGGGTATTTATAGAGGGGTCCTCCCCCTCCTCCCTTTTAGTCCCACCTACAACTAATGTTTTGCTCTTATTTTGCTTTAAGCAATATTTATGACAATTAGGACAATTAATATATTAAGAAAAATCACTTGGGTGTTTTGCTTCTTTTAGATATTTCTTTATTTATCATTAGTATTTGTATTTTTTTTTATTAGTTTTTTATATTTTTAGATAATTTACTTTTGCTATGAGGCTTGCGTCTTGTACTTCCTTAAGGCTTAAGTTTAGCCTTGTATAGACAAACTGCCTCAATTGTAAATCATGAGCTTGAAAACCTTGTTCTTGTGTCAAAGAATTATTTCCCTTGATAATGGAGGATGTTGAAGCATTGTTGATGAGCTATGTTTGGCACAAAGTTGTATGTTCATGTTGGCAACAATGAGAAGTTTATATGTAAAGGCATAAAGCTCAGTATCTACAATAAGTTGGGATTGAATCTTGCTCTAGTGAAAGAAAAAAAAAAATCAAAGTATATTGATTTGAGGCCCATGGTTTGTCAAAATTGGACACTTTATTAAAATAAATGATCCTACTGCACGAGGTTCCCGCCATGTTGGGATCTAGGGAAGGGTTAATGCATGCAAGCTTATGCTTGCATTGCAAAGAGGTTGTTTTTGGATTTGAACCTATGACCCCTCAACCGCAATGGAAAAACCTTTACCATTTTTCCAAGCTCCCACTCTTCAATAATAGAAAAATCAGGCATATTTCTGAAATAGTTATTTCACTTATTGAGAAATGTTTATGCAACATAAGAAAAAACTCACTTAAAGGCCTTAGTCTTTTATATGAGTTAGACAAAATATAATATTGCGAGTAGCTTTTTGAGGTTCCAATCGCAAATGTAAATGGGATTTTGTGCCTGTTTGGGAGAGCTTTTGCTTATGACTTTTACTTTTTGCAAAAGTGCTTCTGATAAAAATGCTTTATGGAAAAGTTGTTGACAACTTGTTTGACAACTATATTTTAAAAGTGCTTCTTGGGTTGAATAGTTGTTTTTTAACTAATTAAAAAAGTGCTTTTCAATAAATAAATAATAGAGACTATACTACCCTTTAGCTTTAAAAAATGCGAAAAATGTGAGAAAAAATAGGAAAAACGTAAGGGTTGTTTGGGTGGAAAATTTCTTATTGCAGAAGCTCTTTTTAAAAGCTGGTAGATGCCAGCTTCTCCAAATCACTATGTAACCTATGTTACCTAGACTGCGGTATGGATGTTGGATACGAGTATATAGAAGTCCAACTTGTTCATTTTCAAATTTTAGGATATGGGGACTCAACTAAAAATGTCTCGAAATTTGGATTTGGGTACTTGGACAAAATGTTATGTTCGCTATGAAGCCTGTATTATATGTTCTTTGCTCCTTCTTTTTTCTTCTATTCACTCATTTATTGTCCTTTATGTTCCCTCACTTAAGTGAATCGCCACCTATTAGTCATTATCTTCTTTTAATGCTTTCTTTTCTTTCCATTGGAGAATCCACATAGTAATATTCTAAAATCTAAAGTGTCGGGTACATATCCCATACCCATGTCGCATCAAAAAGTGTCGAACATGGATATGTCGGCCTAAAGTAAAGAGTTCGGGTAACACAATATGTAACTGCTTTTTTGAGGATAGGCTGGAAGTAACAAACAGGCTGAAAAACAACTTTTGCAATAGTAGCTGTCGAAAATTCATTGCAATCATTTTGCCAAATGGGCTCTCTTAGTGTTAGTTTGAAGTGTAAAAATAATAGATTTTAATCGCAAATTTGTCTGTTGAAACTAGAAATTATGAATGCTTAACTTGTTTGAGATTTGAATGTTGAAAGGATAGTTTATGAATTTTCTACCTAGCAAAAATGTGTTCCCTTTTCCATTCTGTTCTTGGGTTAACATATATAACAATTATAGGACAACATTAAGTGGCTAGCATCCTCTTGGGTGGCTGCTTCAAAGTTCGCTTCAGGGTACTCTATAGGTGACTGGATTAGGGGTTGGTCTAGATGCTTGCAATAGTCATGAATGTGTTGGTTTTTGGAAGCGATGTAGAGGCCGATTTTGCTTGCTTGTAGGTTGTCTACATGTTGCTGGTGTAATTAGAGCATTACTTGTGCTCTATTCTGTTGTGAACCACATCTGGAGTAATAAAATTATCTTGTTTCTTTGTCTTTTTAAAAAAAAAACAAAAAAAAAAACATATATAACAATTAAACATTTAAGTTCGATTTACATATTTGTATCTTTATGAGAGCTTGGAAATAACACTATATATATTTGTGGTTAAAATGAGAATAATTGGCATTTTATTTCTATTAACTTAATAGCTTAGGGTTTTTCTTATGAACTTGTGATAAGGAGTTGAGATTGATGTTGATCATTGAATTTTGCATTCTTATGTTGGACTCACGTTCCATAGTTGTGTGTGTTGCCATGCTTGATCACAAGTTTATTTTCCATTTATTTATTTATTTTGTATTATTTCAGAATGGGGTGTTTCAATCATTACTGCCAGTTGTTAGGCAGCGGATTATAGATGGTTTCACTTCAGAGGCCCGAGACTTGTTTCAAAGAGAATTTGACTTTTTTGACAAAGTCACTTCAATTTCTGGTGTACTTTTTCCGCTTTCAAAGGAGGAACGACGAGCTGGTATTCGGAGGTATTACCTTTGCATTTATGGAATTATATTCTGTTTCATGTACTTGTAATACATTCAGTTAGTGTAATTTTTTTTCAGTTGATTTTCTCTTGCTACTACAGAGAACTGGAAAAAATTGAAGTGGAAGGGGATGACCTTTATTTGCCTACTGCTCCTGGAAAACTAGTGCGAGGCATTCAGTTGGATAGTGGAATCCCTCTACAGTCAGCTGCTAAAGTTCCTATAATGATCACATTTAATGTGGTGAATAGGGATGGTAATTGGAAAGATGTCAAACCACAAGCTTGTATATTTAAGGTAAAACTGTAAGCTGTGAACTAGGCCTGTTTATTGTCTTAGTTGTAATAACGCATTCTTAACTTCTTCAACCACGCAAATTCCTAAATTTTGTCTCTTTTTTCACACTTTCAAAAGCTACCAAATATTAAGTTGTTTTGGCAAGTGTTTTGAAATGCAATGCATGTGTCATCTTCTTGTTGGCATCTTTGAAACCAAATAAGAAACTACTTTGAAATTCGTTGGAATTTATTGTTTGTACAATGATTATTTCATATGATCATTAATCACATTTTTAAGATATTTTTGTCAAGGGTTGATATTGAGTTTCGTATATGGGTTGGCTTTTCAAATTTAGCCCTACCTTATGAGTGATTGGTCAGGACATATTTGTAAGGACATCCTTTTTTCTGTTACTAGGTGTTCTCATAGTCTTGCTTTACTATTTCTCTTTTTTTCTTTTCCTTTTTTTTTTTTCTAGCTAGCAGAGAATCAAAAGTAAACATAACTTGTAATTGGACGTAAAGAATTATTTACTATAAGGAAAGAATATTGGGTGAAAGTAATGGTTGTGCTTCTTATATCCCAATAGAAATGCGAGAACCCTTAAGACCTAAAAATGACATATAATATCAATGCTCTCCCTCAAATTTACGTGTAGTACCAGTTACCATGCCTAAATTTCCCAAAACAAACTCCAATCTAACTCTGATAGTCTGGTTGGTCGGGACACTAGCTAGTTGGTCTTCCATCAGTGTTTTCAAGGCCACGACTAGTCTGTCACCTAGGCCACACTTAAGGCCGACCATGGGGCTCTGTGAAATTTTTTTAAAGTATAAGGGAGGGGACCGGTGTAAATATAGCATGAGGTTCTTTGTCTTTATATTGTTATAATATGATTGTATAGCTAAAATATTAGCATAAGTTTTAACTCAATATACTTATATTTTCATTTTGTTATACTCGTACATAAGTATTACATCAAACACGACTTTTAAACCCTAAACCCTTTTTAAATCATTGTACTTTTACTATATACCAACTTTTCTTATTTTTGGTTTTTAATTTGTGGATAAAAAAAATTGAGTAAAAATATGGTTAATCTTTTTTTTTTTGCGCAAGATTTGACTTCTATGTTATGAAATATGTTTGTAATTATATATACAATGTTTGCAATGCAAAATCAATTAATTTTTTATTTAGGGAGCTGAAAATAAATATTATTTCTAACGTCGAGGCCTTGCCTAGGTATCGTCTTGATGCCTTGAAAACATTGTCTTCCACTGGGATGAACTATAGAAAAGTTATCTTGAAGCAAGTCTCTAGCGATGGATGTCTGAAATTCAGTATGCTTGGTACTGTCATGTTGAGAAGATTCTGTGACATTTTGTTGATGGCATTTCTTAACTTGTTGCAACTATCCTAAATGTTTCTGAACTTGAATAGTCATGTTTAAGTGGATTATGAGATTTTTGATAGATGTTATGTTGTTAGTTGATGCAACACATTTTGATTGGCTTACCTGGCATGATTTCTATATCTTTGTAGTTATTTTTTAACAATCTTATTTGATTACTCCATTAACCATCAATACTGCAAATGCTTTAGAGGAATAGATTGAATTGAATGTCATAATTGGACTCATGTTACCAAAGTGAATAACTAGAATAAAGATATGGTGGCAATTTTCATATGGTAGAATTGGAAGCATAACCCTGCTATATTCAGATGAGGGTGCTTAAGTTCTATGTGTTGATTTATCAAGTCCAAATGCCATTTTCAAATATAGGAAACCAATATTAAAATCACTTTTCATTCTGTTGAACAAACACCAAACTGTTCTAGATAACTTCCTTTCAATTATTTCACTTTTTTTTCTTGTCATTTGTTGCATCTTTAGTTGTAATTTTAATAATATATTTTTGTACACTGTCCAATATACTGGCAAATATAAATAAATAATTCCGTCCTTTTGTAGGTTGGAGATGATTGTCGGCAGGATGTTCTTGCCCTTCAAGTAATTTCACTCCTTAGGGACATTTTTGAAGCAGTAGGGCTTAATCTCTACCTCTATCCATATGGTGTTCTACCAACTGGTCCTGGGAGAGGCATAATTGAGGTGATTTAATTTCTTCTGCTATGTGATTACTGTCAACTTTATGGATGAAACTCTCTTTGTGCTTCAGGGGTTGTTTGGTAAATACCAGCCCAAATTCCAGTCACTGGACTTGAAAAATAAATTAAAGCATATTGTTAAATTAGTATATGATATCATTATTCCAAAGTCCAGTAGTTGACTTGGAGCTAGTAATCTGTTTCATCCCTGGGATAGTCATTATCATTGTGTATGCACTTATATTATCATTCTGCATAGACATTTATGTAACCCTAAACCCTTTTAATTTGCCTTATCTTGGTGGTTATCATGTAAGTTTCATCTTGGATTTCTTGCTCTTGTTTCTTTTCTGATTAAAGTCTTTGGCATTGGTAAAGTGGTAAACTGTATATAAGAAGATTCATATAGAGAACGAAAAAAAAGAAGAAGAGAATGGGCTAGAGTGCAGAAGTACTAACTTTTCTATTAGTAAAAGCATTTACAAGCATGGAACTAAGAGTAAGAGTAGGAATTTGATTCATTAGCTTTTACATTTTGGTTTGGTATGGTTGATTAGCTTCATGAAGCATGGAGGTACTAAGCCTGCAGAAATTATTTGATAAGTATCAACCATTGGAACCTTACTATGTATTGCCTTAGGCTTGATGCTAGATAAAGATGCAAGTGGTACTTCCTCTTTAAACTTTTACTGCAGTATATTCCTTATAGTGTCGTTGCAAGAATTTTCATTTCTGTTGGTAAAACTTTGTTACTATAACATTTTTTATTTTTTTGGAGAAATCAGCCTTATATTAAAGAATAAGCAAGAAATTTTATATAGTCAATATTAACCATTTGGATCGCTATCAAGACAGGATAGGTCTTCTGAGGGGACCAAATGACTTATCCTAGGTTTGTAACAAATTACTATTGAAAATTAAATGTTCCACAAGTCCATTTGCGCTTACCTTTTACAGAGTAAATTTAAAATTGAGCTAAAGATGATAGCTATTCCTATTAGAGATATTATAGAAGTTATCGTCCAGAAACACATCCTTGAGAATGGATAGAATTAGAGTTTTGTTGTCTGATTGCACTTCAGGAAGTTGCAAGTTGCAACTTCCTTTCTGCAGACGGAACTCATGAGCAAACTCAGTGATTTTAGTAAAAGATAAAGAGACTAAAGAAAGAAAACTTATTAAATAAAAATCATTTGGTAAATATAAGTGTTGGAGAATATAAGTGTTAAATAATTTTAGCTAATAAAAACTTATTTCGTAAAATTATGGTGTTTGGGTTAAAAAGAAAATGCATGAACAAAAATAAAAAATGTAAAATCTCTAGGACCAAATGGTATCCCTATTGAGGTTAGAAAGTTCTTAGGAGAAAATGGAGTAGTGGTTATTAGAAGTGTTGGAAAAAAAAATTATCTAATAAAAGTATGTCTCAGACTAAGCGCTACCAAGCACATGGTCAACATTGATACAAGGGGTTAATTTTGCAGTGGATCACTCTTCGTGTGAATATATGATGATTTGCTTCATGTGAATCCTCACTGAGTGCCCACTTTCCCATCGTTCCCTCTATCGGACTATATCTGGAATGCACAGGTCCCTTCCAAAGTGAAAGTGTTTGGTCGGATTGTGGCTCACAAGAAAATTAATACCTATGATATGCTGCACATGGTTCAAAAATTCTCCGAAATTCGGCGAACTTCTACGAATTATTTCTCTTTTTATACCATCGAAGTGCGAAGTGGATGTAAAATAAAAAATACAAAAATTCGCCGAAATAGTTCGATAAAATTCAACAAAATTCGATAAACTTCAATAAAATTTCTATTTTTCAATTCAAAAATGCAAAAATTCGACAAGAAATTCGACAAAATTCGATAAAATTCAACAAAGTTCGATGAAATTCGACAAAGAAGTAAAAAAATGTTATTTCATTAATAA
The DNA here is from genome assembly GCA_035771175.1 of Paratinospora sagittata. Lineage (NCBI taxonomy): Eukaryota > Viridiplantae > Streptophyta > Magnoliopsida > Ranunculales > Menispermaceae > Paratinospora > Paratinospora sagittata. Next base: position 28,935,961 of record CM069592.1, read on the forward strand.
AAACAAAAAAATATCAATAATTATGTATTATTTTCAACTTCATCAGCCAACATAGCAATATAAATTTTAAAAAATAATTTAATAAGCTAACAAATTATGTAGTTTATGGGATATGCTTTACCAAAAAGAGGAGAAAAGAAGCAAAAAATAAAATAAATAAAGTTGAAATAAGATAAAAACTTAAAAATAAATTAAAAAAGTTTCCAAAGCCATCTTCTTTTAGTTAACTCTTATAAAACAAGATTCAAAAATAATACATTTAAATAATAAACTAATAAATTAAGCATGGTGGGATTCAAACTAGCAAAGTATATGGTTGAGAAGCAAGCCACCAAAAAATTAAATATCAAAACAAAGAAAAGAAATTAAGACCAAAAGCCACCATTTCAAATTCATCAACCCACTTAATAAGATTGATTTTGTTAGGTCACTTATTGGTATTTTTATGAATTAAAAGTGTTTATTTATATTAGTTTTTTAGCTTATACTACAATAAATCTATATATTTAAGCATATATAAAAAAATTCTCTGAACTTCTCTAATTAGGAAATTTTTACAAAAATTCTTCATGTTAAATTAAACTTCTCCAAATTAATTCAAATTTTCAAGTGACCGAAGTCAAGTTGAAATCGAATTTTCGATCCTTGGATGTGCGTTAAACAATGTTAATGTAAAAACACATGTTTCAACCGATTATATTTATACTTTTATTTGTGAAAAGTATCTATTTATGTTTGTTTTCATCATTTCTAATTGTAATTATGCATATTTTAACATCTATATAGAAATTCTTTAAACTTCTCTAAGTTGGCGAATTTTTACAATAATTCTCCAAGACTTCTCAAACTTCCCCGAATTAATTTTGATTTTTAAAGGTCGAAGTGTTGGGCGAAATCGAAGTTTTGAACCTTGATGCTGCAAAGAAGGTTTCCTAATACATGCTATTCCCCACATTGTTGTCCTCTTTGCACTCAGGATGCTGAATCATTGGAGCATTTGTTTTTTAACTTGTCCATATTCTAGAAGAATTTGGCACAACTGGCACGTGTTTTCAGGGGGGGAGCTTCTTCCACCATCCAATAGTTTGTGTGGAAGGCTTATCTCTATCCCATATCCAGAACTTATCTAGAATGGAGAGGGAGGTTTGTCCGATAGCTTCATATGCTACAATGTGGGCACCATGGCTAGAGCGCAACAATAGAACGTTCAACAATGCTTCAAAGGCAGTTTCCATCCTGTGGGAAGAATTAAAACTAATGGCTAGCACATGGGTGGTTGCGTCTCCTTGGGCGAATGGTTATTCGATTTATAGCTGGAGTTTAAATTGGTCTAGCTGCTTGTTCCAAGGAATTTAATGTAGTTTGATGTGGTTACTATTGCAATGGTTATGCCGCCAAGTAGATGTAGAAGTGGTGGGAGATGGTCTTTGGTCTTGAGATGGTAGATTCAGTCTATGTGCGACACAAGTGTTGGGGTTGGCGGCATTGTAAAGTAGTACTTGTACTTCTACTTTGCCACTGTTGTTTTAACTTATTTTATATTAATATAATCCATATTTATTGTTTCTTCTCAGAAAAAAAAAAAAAAAGGAATCAAAAGTACTAGGGATTTGCAGTAGATGGTAGCCATAGACATGAAGACCCAAAAAAGCAGTTGTGAGGAGAGTTCATTTAAGAAGCGAATATGGAGCATAAATGAAAGCTACTGTAGGTTGCATGGATTGGAGACAGAATGCAAACATAGGTAGTATTTTAGGTTGAATGACCAAGAATGTTGCATTGTTGGTTACAGTTACCTAAGTAAGTGTTATTTGGTTATAAGAACAATGGATTGAACAGGACAGGACAACCGGGAGCTCCGCTCTTCCCCTCGCTAGCCCCTTGCCCACCACATCTGTAGTTAGCATTTCCTACACTAATTGTTGTTATTCTTATCGAATAGACTTCGATTGTGATCAAAGTTAAATGTTGAGTGTGTGAAGGCAACAACACTGTCTAAATGGTCAGATGGTAAGATTGATTAGGGCGAACTGGGAAGGTGCTGATTCTTGATTTTCAAAAGCATGCAATGAGCATGTAGATTCTCAAAACCAAGGAGAGGAAATTTGTTTAAAATCAGAGTCCCTAGCATTTGATTGTTAGGACCAAGGTCAAGCATAATGGAAGAAGCCAATTCCTTGCTAAAAGAAGACTTATTAATTAAGAATTATTAAGTTATTCGGTGCACCCTGAAGTAATCAGAAATAGACTTTGAACCTTTAAAGATTCCAAAAGTTGAAAGCTAAGGTTATAAGAATTTGCAAAGTCTTTTGGGACAAGAACAATTAGGGGCTCCGTCAATGAGTGAATCTTGTGACTTGTGAGGTTGTGAATCTTGTGCTCCTTTTCTTGAAAATGAGATAATATATACAATCACGCAACATGCGAATGTCATGTGATAATAAAAAACCTGAATTGATGGTTTAACAGTATGTTCATTTTGCATTATAGTTTCCAGTGGTATGTAGCTGGATTGGCAAAGTAGCGTGTTTTTCATTCCATCTATGGAACTTTGTTCTTGCAGGTTGTTCCTAATACACGTAGCAGAAGCCAGATGGGTGAAATCAATGACGGCGGTTTATATGAGATTTTTCAACAGGATTATGGACCTGTTGGATCTCCCGGTTTTGAAGCTGCTCGTGAAAACTTCATTGTTAGCAGTGCAGGTTATGCGGTTGCTAGCCTCTTGCTTCAACCAAAGGATCGGCACAACGGAAATCTTCTTTTTGATAAGTATGTTCGTTGTCCCCTCTTTTTTCTATCAATGACGGGTGGCACTGACTACTGAATTTTGTTATTTAAATTCTTGCGAGAACCGTGCTTGTGATCATGCTTCCAAGGATAAATGCCTAATGCAAGCAGCTATCTAAAATTTTGGAAAAATACTAATCATATTGATTGTATTTATCCATAATCCTATGCTGTTACTTGGATTCTTAGCAACTCTAGGCTGAAGATTCACAGTGGCTTACCCCTCAAAAATAGTGACCATACTAGATATTTAGCCAGGATTCCTCTAGCTTTCATTCATAATGTGTCTTTAGGAACCTGACTTATTTTAACTTTTGCATCTGTCTGCACTAGTTGTATGAGTTGTCTTTGATCTATACAGTGATTCGCTCTTGCCAGGTTAATAGTATACCAAAAATAGCATTGAATTTTTATTTTCTTTATTCATTTCATTGCTTCATTTAGAAGTTGAATAAAAAATTAAAGGATCAAGTACAGTTCATTAGTTTTGGAATGTCGGACAGCCTGATGAGTCGACTACCCAAGAGGTTTCCAAAAGATGAATGGTCTAGAATTGTTTCAAGTAGGAGGTAGGTGATTACTTCACAACCTCACAAGTATGATTTTATATACAGTGTGGGAAGGCTTGTTCACATCGACTTCGGTTTTATATTGGAAACTTCACCTGGGAATAACATGCGTTTTGAGAGTGCACAGTTTAAGTTGAGTCACGAGATGACTCAATTGCTTGATCCCTCTGGAGCAATGAAAAGTGAAGCCTGGACACAGTTTGTGAGGTAACAAACATGCCCTACTCCTCCCCCTTATCATCTCTTCATTTTGGAATAAACTATGAAAGAAACTGACTTCTTTTTTTGGTATTTTACATTTCATGTCATATCTATTCCAGCTTGTGTGTAAAGGGCTATCTAGCTGCTCGCCGTTCCATGGACGAGATTGTCAACACAGTGCTGCTGATGATAGACAGTGGGCTTCCTTGCTTCAGCAGGGGCGACCCTATTGGGAACCTGCGAAAGAGGTTTCATCCCGAAATGAGTGAGAGAGAAGCAGCCAATTTTATGATCCGTGTTTGTTCCGATGCCTACAACAAGTGGACAACTGCCGGTTACGATTTGATACAGTACCTACAGCAGGGCATTGAGAAGTAGAAGTTTTAAATGGCCAGCCCTCATTGTATATCAATCATGATTGTTTGTAAGTTGTGTTTATCCTATTTGTTATTATCATTTAATTCATAGCATGTAGTAAGAATCCTCTTCTTTTTTCCCTGCTTTTCTGAGGGGTATTGCAGCTTTGTGAGAGCTAAGAAAGGTTTGTAAATGCGGCCAGATCTGAAAAAGAAATGTGATATTCTTTTTCAGTAGGATGGAACTTTAGGAGGGGTTAGTGTTGTTAATTCTGAACGGTGTATTGCCTTTCTTTTAATTTACAAGTGAAAAGGGCTTTTACAAAAATATGACCTTTTGGATAACACAAAAGAGAGAGGAGTTGGGGGAAAATGAAGAATAAGCATTTCTTTAGTGATCCTCAAAGAAAGCAAACGAGCTATGAAAATAATCAGAAAAAAAAAGGAATTGTCTTTTAATAGAAGTAAAAGATTAATATTGTCTGTTTTTTATTTGAAATGGAAATAAGGGTATGATAATAATAGTATAGATAGCTTTCAGTAACATAAGAGTGTTATTCATAATCTAATGAAGTCATTCGAAGCCCTATTTATCAAAGTTTCAAACTTAACTTTTTAATATTTATGTTTTATAACGTGCATAGCATGTTTTATTACTTGTATTTATGAAAAAAAAAAATTAAGTTTCATGGGTTTTCTTGGTATTATTATTTTTTGCTTGAAAAAATGTTATATCTTTCAATTGAACTAGAAAAGTTAAATTGTCCGGTTTATTTTAAATGAAATAAGGGTGCAATGTTATTAGTAAGACTAGTGTTTGTACACGTGTGCTGCTCTTGATTTTTATTAAAAAGAATTATGTATGTTTTGCCTTTTAATATGATAAAAATAATTAAAATGGATCAAAAATATGGATGAAGGCAATGTGGATGACTCAGACCTTAGAAAGGTCAATTAGAAAGAAGAAAGAAAAAAAATTAGTCTAAAATTTAGTGCGTGGGAAAAAACTTTTTCTTTTGTGAAACAGGTGTAGGTAAGAACGAAAAAATAGTTAATTTTAAAATTATTATTTTAGCCCCGTTGATAATAAAATTAAATTTTTAAAAATAAAAATAAGATAAACTTTTTAAGAGTATTTTAGATAGAAAAAAGGCTTCACCGTCAACTGTCTTAAGTATTCTTATTCTAATAGTATAAATAAAAAGGACATAATTTTGAGCCAATAGAGAGGTTATAAGAGACTAAAGGTTAGTTTGTTGCGCGGAATAGAATAAAATTATTTTTATAAAATTGTATTAGATTGGATAAGATAGGATTAAACAATTAAAAAAATAATAAAAAATATAAAACTCATTATAATAAGATAAAAATAATTTTTTATTTTTTGTTATTATTATTTTATCTCATTACAATGGGATAAAAATGAGGATGAAATTATTTTATCTTTCATCCTGATCGACAGTCAAACATGAGTTTAGGATTAAAAAAAGTCTTATCACATCCAATCTCGGGCACTAAACGAGCCCTAAGAGTATTGGAAAAAAGTTAGATTATTAAATTATTATATTATCATTTACATAATTCAAACACTTTAAAATTAAAGGGAAAAAAAAAAGTTTTAAGAAAATTTTTGGAAGCATTAAAAATGATCGTTTCTCCAAATTTTGGCATTATAATCCTGTACATAATTATTTATTATAAAAAGTAGATACATGGTTAATATAACAATTTATCGAATACTCACTTCCCCGTGCTCCTATTTCGCAACCACTTTTTTCATTTTTACTTTTAAAACTATCTTTACATTCAGGTTCCTCTCTTCCACTAACAAAAATAATTAAATATTATTTCATATTTTTCTATTTTTTTAGCTCTAGTTTTATCTTTATCATCTATGTAACCCTAAACTTAATTAAAAATTACATCTTTAAATATATTAGTATTCTACTTGCATTTGATATGAATATATTTTGTTAGATTATGATAACATTACTCATATCTATAATTAAAATTTTGTTTTTGACTAAATGCGAACTAGGTTAGTCGCCTGACCCACTAATATCCTTAATGTAATATATATGATAACAAATCATTTTCTAACTTCTAAGTCTTTTTTGACTTAATGCCATCACTTTTACTTGTACATTCCTTTCTCTCTCACTATTTCTTTTACAACTTTTTTTTGATAACTTCTTTTACAACTTATAACATAAAAAATTAAATCGTAACCCTAAACTTTAACAACGTTGATCGCATATCAGAGAATGCACCTCTTATAAGTTCAGATTGAGATTCATCAACGAATCATATCCATATATGATTGTATTTGTATTGTAATTCGAATAAAGAAAAAAAAAAGTTAGAGACGGAGAAGGGGAGAGAGACCTAATATGAAGGAAACACAGTTTGGATGGAGCTCAAGAAACCCGCTCCTTCAAACCTGCACGAGAGAGAAGACAGTCAACATGTTTGTTTTGAGTAGTTATCTTAAACAAATTGCAATTTTCTCGACATTTTAGGAGAACCGATTGTGTTGTAGATTTTGATAATTTCCTAAAGAAGTTAAAGGCTTGTAATTGTGCTGACAAGGCTAGGATAGTTCAGAAACTTCGAGAGATAAGTTATCCTTCATCACCTCCTATCATTGCACCTAAAAGGCAAATGAAAACAAGAGGGAGGTCGAGTAAGAAGGTCGGTAAATCAACAAAAAGGGCCTTTTCGTTATTTGAGCATGTTTTATTTTCCAATCTATGCCTCCTTCCATATCGTCAGTGCACAACTCTTTATCGAAGAAGGTTCACAAGACACGCTCAATGAAATCTCATGGTTATTTGGATCAACTTTCACTCGATTGGCATTAATATATGCATGATGTCAGAGATGTAATAGCCGATGCACACGGGGAGTTTAGGGTCATTGGTGAATCATTAGGTATGGAGTCCGATGGTTGAAGGCAGGTCAGAGGAAATTTATTAAAAGAGATAGAGATTTGAAGAACATTACACGTTGATTTATTGGGTAAAAAAAGAAATATAATATTAGGTGGGGTAAAAATAGTAAGTGGGAGAAAAAATCGAGCATTACTGTGGTATATTTAATTGCTTCCTTATTATTATTATTGTTATTAAAGGGCGTTAGTTATGTCAAATGGATAGGTTGCCATTTGATTGCTTTTTCTTTTTTCTTTTTGTTTTTTTGAAATTCTAATTTTAACTTTGACCTTGACTCAGAGATATGACATATATGATGAAGAGAAATGATGACCTCCTCCTAGAACTATATATCATATATGTCTCTGTCTCCGGACAAAAAAAAGGTCTCGCTCTTTTGTATATATATTACTATCTACTATATTCATCGAATGGACTTAGCTATATCCGTAATCATTGTTATGACAAATAATGTTATAATGAAATTTATTTTATTTTTCTAAACATGCCTTATATTAGTTCTTAGGAAAATGTTTGGAGATTCTCAAACATGCAAAGTATATTTGGACATCCATGTCCATAAGATTAACATCAATCCACATATATTGAGTGGTTGCATGTTGATTTAAGGGACTTATGTGTTTCAGCACACTTCTCGAGTATACTCCTTAGTCCCTTTATTAGGGTCCTAGTTTTTATTATTAAATAATGTTATATCTACGTTAGGTGTCAACGTCATTTCACGACTTTGGCACCTAACCACCTTTGGATATTTTAGAAATACGTGTATATTTGAGAATATTGCACAATATATACGCATCTCCAAAACATCCAACGGAGCTAGATGCCAGCATCGAAAAATGGCGTTGGCACCCAACGTATATAAATCTTTTTTTTTTCTTATAAGTTCTATTATCATATTTTGCTCCTATGTCACACCGATTATTCTATATCTTAATTCTCTTACATTCGGTTATATTTTGCATTACTTGTTATTTGTTGAAAGTTAACAAGAGTTAAGTTAGAAGGCATGAAAAAAGAAAGCTTTAAATCCAATGACGGCTTTCTTAATATAGTTAAGTTTATAATTTTCATATTTAAAATTATAACTAAAATTTGGAATTTATATATGTTTAAAAGTATAATTTATGAATACAATTGTTATTATCATTTTTGGATAAAAGGATATTTAATGTTGATTATGAGTATATAAATTATAAAAGTACTTTTTCTCTTTAAAAATGGAAAAAGGGTAATTAGATAAGGGTAAGAATTTAGGATTTTTTTTTAAAAACCCAAGAATTTATGATCGAAAAAGCTAAAATAGGGAAATAGTTTTTTTTTTTTTCCTATTAGCATGAAGATTTTACTTTTTTGTTGGAGGATCAGTGTTTGGCTGAATATAACCAAAAAAATAATTTTGTTTGGCTTTGTAATCCAATTGTTGTTGTTGTTTTTTTTTTTTTGGTCAAAGATGAATTTATATATCAACGAGAAAGAGAAATTGTTCTCACCTACAACCAATACATTATCCCATATATATGTCACTCCTGTTGACTAAGGCTTTTCTAGCTTGAGCTATAATATTGTTCTCTCAAGATATATGGTGGAAAGAGATATGTATGCACTGAAGTAAAGAGCAACTATGTATATCCTCCAATAAAGGTTGAACATGAACAAATGTTCCTAAACGGTTAAACCGTTAACCAACTCCTCCGAGATTAAGAGTGAGTTTGTGCATACTCGTAAGATATTCCCATCACAATTTAACGACAAGAAAAGCCCTTTGAGAATTGCTCTAGTTTCGGCATCTTCTACTATTAAATCAAGAATCACAAATCATTGATAAGCAAGATGAAATGACATACATAGTTGAGATTGAAGAAAAAATAAAATAAAATAAAATAAATAGAAGGTCTCAATGATAAGCAAGTTGAAATGAAAAGATATGTGAAAGTTATAAAAACTTTCAGGAAAAGAGACTCTCTTATCTTAACTTGCAGTCTGATATTAGACGTAGTAAAGAATTTGCTACTCTGAGTGAAGATCATCTTAGAGAATGATTAAGTCTCTGAAAATGATAAAGCAAGTTAGCTACGTTTAAGCTAACTGATGATAAAAGATGATAGAAAATTGGGTTAAGGACTCCTGAGATGATTAAGGCATGAGATTAATTAAAGAAGCTATTTTATGAGGGTTTCAATCATCATGCTGAAATTGATTTAAGGCATGAGAAATTTTATCTTGTTAAAATGTAGTGACATGCTGTCACGCCCGGGTTGCACCGCAGTGCCCCTACCCAAGGTGATGAGTACCCCAATCTACAGGGCGTACTCCAGCCATTATGGACCCATAATATTTTCTCCATTGTACAATCTACAACACAGTGTCCTTTACCCCTTGCACAATCCACAGCACAGAGAGTGCCTCCCCCAGATTAGAACTTGTAACCTCCCTTAAGGAGTTAGATTTCGCAATCTGAGTAGCCACTGAACCATTGGCTACAATTCCTAAATTGTTGCTGAGCATACTATAACATTATACTTGGCTACAGTTCCTAAATCTTGGTTTTATTTTTCCTTGCCAGTGAGAAAATGCAAACAAGGAAGAGATGAAGGCCACGTATTGTTCGTCCAGCAGTGGAGGCACCTCCTGAGATTCAGGAACCGCCGCCTCAGACAACAGCGCAGGCCGCATCCGACACTGCCACTCCATCTGGGCAGGCAATACCACCCCCACTCGCACCCATTGCCATGCCTTCAAGCATAAAAACCTTCTTCGCCGGATTTATTGAGGCAATGAAAGTCACTGTTCAAACGACCGTTCATGAGACTGCGGCCAGTCAGGTTGCCACGGTTCAAGCACCTATAAAATTTGGGTCGGAAGCTCAAACTGATCAGATTACTAAATACAAGCGGCTACAACCTCTTACTTTCGCTGGAACCATTGAGGCTGATGAGGTGCAAAAGTGGCTAGATGAGTCAAAGAAGGCTCTTAATGCAATGGGAGTCGATGAGACTCGAAAAATTCCACTAGCGACCTACCAACTTGTTGGTGGGACAAACACATGGTGGATGACAGTGAAAGAAGACCCAAGGGTCAACATAGCCGATATGACTTGGCAACAGTTCGAGTCAATGTTTATTGATGAGTATTTTTCCAGCGCGGTGACGAAGCAGAAGCCCTAGGAATTCGCTAAGTTATACCAGGGCACCATCACCGTCAGGGAAAATGCTGAAAAGTTCAAAGAATTATCAGTCTACTCTCTCTCCACCATCTCAACGGAGCGAGATAAGACTGAGAAATTTTATAATGGCCTTCGCCATGACATTCGACAAGCCTTGTCGATCTTGGATCTCAAGATTTACAAGGAGGTTGTTGACAAGGCCGTGAGCTTTGAACAAGAGAAGTTCTTACAGGAACAGAGAATGAATAAGGGAAAACGGCCTGCAACGTTTTTCCAACAGGGCTCGCAACAGGGAAACAATAAAAAACCCTACTACAATCAAAACCCAGCCCTCCCAGCCCCTGTTTTGAAGAATGAAGCCACAACACCTGCGGCTGAACCTTCTAACCCTAACCATCAGGGTTTTCGAAATCATGGCCGTGGAGGTCGTTATGGAAGAGGTGGCCGTAGAAATGGCAATGACAGAGGTGGTGGTCGACACCACAATCAGCAAGGCCAGCAGAACAATCAGCATGGCCAGCATCACAATCAGCAGTACAGGCCTACTTGTTTCAATTGCGGCCAGCAGGGCCACGTAAGAAATGCCTGTCCGCACCTTCAGCAACTTGTTCCTGCTATTCCAGTCCAACAAGCACCACATGCTGCTAATGCCCTACCCAGGCAGAACCAGGGTCAATGGAATCAGGGAAGAGCATATGCCATCGCTCAACAACCCCTCCCAGACAACAATGTAGTCGAAGGTACCTTTCCCTTATTCAATACAATGGTGCATGTTTTGTTTGATTCAGGTGCTACGCATTCTTTTATATCATCAGCATTGGTAAGACATTTAGGCTTGCATCCTGAACCCACAAACATCACACTCCATGTCACATCACCGTTCGGATCTGGTACTGACGTGAACTTGCAGTGTTCGCGATGTGTGCTTCGTATGTCGGAGCAGATAATATATGCAGATCTTTTTGTGATGGATATTAAAGACTTCGACATCATCCTCGGCATGGACTGGCTAGCACCACTGAATGCAAAGATCGACTGTATGAAGAAGCAAATTCAATTAACCTTGCCTACAGGAGAGTTTGTCAAGATTCAGGGAACAAGGAAATGGATACACAAATCAACAGTTGCACTTCTCAAATCACAACTTCGAGCGTTATCCCTTGGTGAAGGAAATGAATCACAAGAACTATACCTTCTTCGAAGTACACGATGTTCCAGTCATATCTGAATTCCCAACAGTTTTTCTAAATGACCTTCCTGGTCTACCTCCAGTTAGGGAATTCGATTTTGAGATCAACTTCATACCTGGGACAGGGCCCATCTCAATTCCACCATATAGAATGTCTAATGTCGAGCTGGTCGAATTAGACAACTAACTTAAGGAATTAGAGAGTAATGGCTTCATCCGAAAGAGTTCATCACTCTGGGGCGCTCCAGTTCTGTTCGTTCGCAAAAAGGATGGTTCGTTACGACTTTGCATCGATTATCGCAAATTGAATAACTCCACCATCAAGAACAGATATCCATTGCCCAGGATCGATGACTTGTTCGACCAACTTAGAGATGCAAAATACTTCTCTAAGATTGATTTACGGTCCGGTTATCACCAACTTCAGATTCGAGAGTCGGACATCACCAAGACGACGTTCAGAACTCGGTACGGTCATTACGAGTTCTTGGTTATGTCGTTCGGTTTAACAAATGCACTTACTGCATTCATGGATTTGATGAATCGCATTTTCAGGTTATACTTAGACTGATTCATGGTGGTTTTTGTGGACGACATCTTGATATACTCCTCAACCGAGGAAGACCATAAGATACATCTGAAAATAGTCCTCCAGACCTTGAGAAGCCACCAACTGTGTGCAAAGTTGAGTAAGTGCGAATTTTGGGCAAAGAGAGTTCAATTCCTAGGCCATGTGGTTTCAGGCAATGGCATTGAGGTAGATCCTTCTAAGGTTGAAGCAGTTTTAAATTGGAAGCAGCCTACCACTGTTACTCAGATTATGAGCTTTTTTGGTTTGGCTGGCTATTACAGACGCTTCATCAAGGACTTCTCAAAGATTGCTGAACCTATGACCAAGCTCACTCGAAAAAACGTGCGATTCATCTGGAATCCCGCCTGTGAAGCATCATTTCAGAAATTAAAGAAACGTCTCACAATGGCACCTGTACTTATCACTCCAAGAAATGCAATTGGATTTTCACTATACAACGACGCCTCTCTTCAAGGCTTAGGTGTCGTACTAATGCAAAAAGGCTAAGTTGTTGCATATGCCTCGAGGCAACTGAAGATTCATGAGGGTAATTACCCAACACATGACTTATAACTTGCAGCTATTGTGTTTGCACTGAAGTTATGGCGTCATTACCTTTACGGTGAACGGTTTGAGGTCTTCTCGGATCACAAGAGTCTTAAGTACATATACACTCAGAGAGACCTAAACCTCCGCCAGCAACGATGGTTGGAATTCTTGAAAGATTATGACTTTCAACTCCAGTACCATCCCGGAAAGGTCAATGTTGTGGCCGATGCCCTGAGTAGAAAATCTTATGTTGCTTGCACTATTAACTATGAAATGGGGAAGTTGGCTACAGAGATGGAGAACTTTAACCTACAGCTGAACGTAGAGGGACCAAGACCACGACTCTCTCAATTATCAGCCACCTCTGAGCTAGTTAGAAAGATTTCAGCTACTCAAGCCAATGACCCTATGTTAATAGAGAAACGATAACTTCTACTAAGCGGACATGACCTTCCTCATTGGTCAGTCTCAGATGACGGGGCCGTTTTCTATGAAAAACGTCTCTGCCTACCGAACGATCCTGACGTTCGGAACGACGTGCTCACTGAGATGCACTGTTCGAGGTACGCTATGCATCCTGGGGGTGACAAGATGTACAAGGATGTCAAACGTCAATTCTGGTTTTCTGGAATGAAGAAAGCAATTGCAGACTTCATTACTCGATGCCTCGTTTGCCAAAAAGTTAAGGCAGAACGAAGACTTCCCTCTGGACTTCTCCAGCCGTTACCTATTGGAGAATGGAAATGGGAGAACATCGCAATGGATTTTGTCACGGCCTTACCTCGAAACAATAAAGGGCAAGATGTTATCTGGGTTATCATTGATAGACTTACAAAGTCTGCACACTTCTTGCCAATAAAGTTCACGGATAACCCCGCCAAACTTGCAAAACTATATGAAAGAGAGATCATACGCCTTCATGGCATACCACTCACGATCGTCTCTGATCGAGACCCTCAATTCACATCCAACTTTTGGAAAAGCTTCCAGAATAGAATGGGTTCTAAGATCACTATGAGCATAGCCTTCCACCCTCAGACTGATGGGCAGTCAGAGAGGCTTATCCAAATCTTAGAAGACATGTTACGGTGTTGCATTTTGGACTTTAATGACGGATGGGCAAAGTATTTACATTTAGCTGAGTTTGCATACAACAACAGCTACCAAACTAGTATCGGCATGGCACCATACGAGGCTCTCTATAGTCGGCCTTGCAGATCTCTGATATGCTGGTTAGATATGGCAGATCGACCGCAGTTAGGCCCTGAACTAGTTCAAGAGACTTCTGAGAAGATCACACTAGTAAAGGAACGACTTCGTGTTGCACAAAGTAGACAGAAGAGCTATGCTGACAAACGGAAACAGCCTCTAGAATTTGATAAGGGGGACTTTGTTTTTCTAAAAGTTCAGCCCACAAGAGGTGTCAAACGCTTTGGGATCAAAGGAAAGCTCTCCCCGCGGTATATAGGCCCATTTCAGATCATTGAACGTATCGGCAAACTTGCTTATCGTCTGTCCCTTCCATCGTCCAAGCCTAAAGTTCATGATGTTTTTCACGTATCTATGCTTCGCAAGTATCATTCTGATCCTTCGCATATCATCCCTTTAGTCGAGGTTCAGGTTGAGGAAGGAAATAAGTATCGGGAGAGAGCGATACCGATTTTGGATAGAAAAACTCAAGAACTAAGGCGACGTAGCATACAACTTGTGAAGGTGCTCTGGGATCACCACGGCATCGAGGAAGCAACATGGGAACTAGAAGCAACAATTAAACAGAAATACCATGAATTGTTTTCTAGCCCCAACTCATGATGTGATATATTGTACTATACTCACTTATCAATAAAATGATGAAATTTTGTTTACACCTATCTTAATACATTGTTTCACTTGAATAACTACGTCGATGTCTGAAACTAATATCCATGGATATCGTGATGCACTCAGGGACCATACAAGCACCATCCTGAACTCGCTAGAGATGACGCCGACAGTGGATCTCAAGCAGATAACCATCAAAACTACTTGAATTGATTTCGAGGGAGAAATCCCTTTAAGGGGGGTAGAGTGTAATACCCTGTATTTCACAATATATATATATATATATATATATATATATATTGGGCATATGTGCCTGGAAGTCCAGGCACATGCCTGGCCCGCCTGGACTTCCAGGCGCCAAAAACTCTATATAAACCAACCCTCGCCTCTTCATTTTACACACCAAATTCACTCCAAATTGTGATTTTTCCTCCTCTTTTCACTCATATTGAGTTTTTAGTCTTTTGAGACTCTCTGTCTGAGACTCTCAGTGCAGTACGACGAAGTTCTGTCCGGAGGAAAGCGCCAGATCTGAAAAAGAAGAAGTTCTTATCTGAAGGTGGGGAACGAAACATAGGTTTGCGTGTTTTATAACTTTTATTAAAGTTTACATTCAATTATTATTATGTCTACTGTTCATTTACACTGCATTATGTCATATAATGTTTATACTGTCGCACTTATGCCTGTACACTTGGAATTCACGTATTATACTGTTATAATGCCGGATTTGTGGTCAATCTGACTCAACTAGACCCGGTCTTGTCCCCAGTAACTTTAAATAGTAAACGGGAGGCAGTGGGCTGCTCTAGGCGATTGGTTATTTAAGCAGACCTTGTGTCTCACCTCTCAACTGGGGACTGATCTAGTTGGTCTTATTGAAAGCTATCAGCTTATACATGTAATACTGAATGTCTTAACCTTGCACGTCGTGATACCGACCCTGATAAGGTTCACCAGATGTTGCCAAAGTCAGTCTAAATATCAAGAAAAGACCAGACCAGTAGACTAGACCAGTTCATGTTTTGGCATCATATCACCACCTAGGGACGTATATGGTTTATGACTCATAGAATAGTTAGGAGCATTGCTCGCTATTCATTACATTCCTCTGGAGAGGGACGTACATGAGAACCCGGCTACGCCCGGGGAAGGACATCAGTACGTGAATCCAGAGCATCGTTCTTGAGGAGGGACGTACAGTGAGAACCTGGCTACGCCCGGGGAGGACACCTGTACGTGAACTCAGGCGATGTACGTTCATCAAACCATTACGAGACGGTGTCATGCATACATACATATTGATTGATTATGATGCTCACATGTGTATTTAAGATATTTGATATTGAAGTATGCTTTATTAATTGTTATACTCACGAACTATTTACCCACTGAGCGCGTTAATCTCACCCCATTATTATCCAATCTTTCACAAGAAATTAGGGTGGACTGGGTGCAAGTTATGGGGCCCACATTTTGTACCCTTTGTGTTATTCATTGGGGATTTTTGGGAGTCTGTTCCCTTGACCATTTTATGTACAAAAATATTCTGAATTAAATGAAATCAGATTTGTACTATTTGTTTTATATTTCCGCTGCGCACTCTGTTGTTACCATTGTTATTGTTCCAAATGCGCGCCCCGTCCGAGAGTGTACCGTCGGTTTAGGCGTGTCCGGGCGGGGTGTGACACATGCCTAACCATAAATACAAACATGAATTAAATAGACTGGTATAGTTTATTTTTGGAATGATCACTATGGATACTCTGAGAATGATAAAGATCTAGAATAAATTTCGGGATCCTATACGACAGGTTTGATAATTGTTAATTGGGTTATAAATATATGCGCAGGTTGTGAGGCAGACTATAAATTTTGGGTCAGCCAAAGCTGTAGTGAAATTGTTAACCTCAGCAATATTAGTGATATAGCTTGTACCGCCATTTGAAGCAGAGTCATCAACACCAGTTCTAGGTAAAAGGAAAAATAAGTAATGTAAGGAAATGTTGGGGGCAATAATATGAAATTCAAGATAAGCAAAACATTGAGTAAGGTTGAGATTTGACAGTATTAGTGACTCTAATTTTGTTAGTACCTAACCCAATAATAATGGGAAAAAGAGAAGTGATGTTAAAGAATTATGAAAACCATAAGTGGTTTCCAGTGCCTGAGCAGGAGTCACAAACTGAGTAAATTGTATCTCGACCTATGATTGTCTATTATAAATCTGAAAAAAAAAAAGACACGGGATGTGTTAATGTCCAGTCAGTCGATATGGAATGCCCCAGTAATTTTTATCAATGTGACTCCACCAGATTTTAGAGAATAAATTAAAGTAAATGCAAGATCAGATCCAAAGATTAGTAAGACGATGATAACAGGTATGATCAACATTTTGTTATTGTGTATATTCTAATGTATTGTTGGATCTACCTGGTCCTTTATCTCTTGTGATATGGTAGACAGATTGTATTATCTTCTGTTATAATAATATATCATTGATTGTGAGTATGCCTACAGGAGAAAGAATCTACCTTGATTTGGTTAGCAAATATTATGTGTAATAAATATGAGGGTCATCAAGTAATTATGAACTTTAGAATATGAATTTTTTTGGAATTGGATGCTTTGTTGGGTATGATTGGCTGGCCACCTTTCATGCCAGGTGGAGCGTCTCTTCGAAAAGAAGTAATATTCTAAATAAGTGAAAAATCCTCATTTTGAATCTCGAGGAATTTATACCCTCAAAATCTTCTATCTAAGATAAGATAGTTATTGACGAGGAAATGGAGAATATGGCTAGTACAAAGCCATTTAGAGTAATGTAATAAGGCGTGCAGTTGATTAAAATTCTTGTGGTGAGCTGGTATATTGGAGTATTCTCTGATGAATTATTAAAAATGCCACCTTGGAGAGCATTTGTGATAATATGGAAAGAAGGTATAGTGAAATATGTTTAAGTATGAATTACTGTTAACTAAGCAGGGTAACAGTAAAAAAAGAAATGAATATCCTTTACCATGGATAGATGGTCGAATTAGATTAACTAAATGGAGCCAAATTTTCTTTAAGATCATTTTGAGATCTAGGCACCATCAGTTAAGAATTCGAGAAAATGATGTAATGCAAACTATTTTAAGACAAGATATGGATATTATGAAATTTTGGTAACCTTGATTAATGTGTCAATCACGTTTATAGGATTGATGTAGTGGGTATCTGAACCGTATCTTGGTCATTACATAGTCTTCGATGATGATATTTGCAATTGTCCCAAGAAATGAGAGGATCATGAATAACACCTTGAGAAAACACCGAATGAGTGTCAAGCTTAGTTTTGATTATAAATGAACCAAAATTCTTTGGATCACGTGACTAGTTTAAATAGTATCTTAAGGATGTAGGAAAGGTCAAAGTGATCATAGAACTGTTAAAACTAATTTTAATGATGAAAATCAAAAGTTCTCTAGTATTAGTTGTGTGTTATAGAAGTGTGTGGACAGCTCCTTAATGATAACTGTTCGTGGAAGGATCCTTAAAACTCAGGAAACTAAACCAGACAAATGGTGCGTACTGTGTGGACCGTTGTATATGAGGAAGCTCTCATAGTATTAAAAATAAATGTAATTATAAAATTGATTGTACTAATATTTCCAAAACCTGGAAGCAATTTTGATTGATGAATTACATTCAGATCTGGACTATGTAAGGATCCAAAAGGATGGGTTAATTTCTGGTGCCTCCAAATATTTGGTAGAGCATAAGAATAACTATCCTTAGTGTAAATGAAAATTATTGGTACTTATGTTGAAGTGATGAGAGCATTGCCTCTATAATAAAAAAGTCACACTATCTTCAGATTTTAAGAGTCTGAAATAATTATTTGAACGGAAATAAACTGAATATGAGGTAATAAATGTGGCAAGAATTCCCAAAGGATTTGATTTTATATCGAATTATTATCCTGGGAAAGGCCAATATGTTGCTGAGACATTGAGCAGGAAATAGGCTGAAACTGGAGTAGTAACTATCAGTTAGTCATAAATGGAGATTGTTTGTGAGTGAGAGTTACAGTTATGGGTGTACTCTCTATTACTCCATGTGTTGACATTTGTGCTCGGATGCATGCCCAGCTGATTGATACTCATATTCAGAGAGTAAGATTTATGATGAGACGAGTATGATATCAATATAAAAGATTATGGAATTGGTAATATTAATTGTGTTAAATAAAGATGAGATTCAAATGGTATCTTATGGGTTATGGGTAGAAATGATACCATTTGGATAACCATAAGTGGACTGATAAGTCTATGTATTTTTCCAATGAACATCAGAATTCTATTGATAGACTGAGCAGATTGTATACGTGTGTGATAGGAAGATTTTATGGGAGTACTCAAATATTTGTCATGTCGGATTAAGATCCGAAGATTTTGTCGAGATCTGATATATGATACAGACTCGATTTGGTACTAATCTCCTTGTCAGTGTGATATTTTACTCTCAAACTGGTTGACAGACTGAGAGAGTGACTTTGATGCTTGCGAGCATGCTCGGTTCTGGTATACTTGAATTTTGGTGGAAGTTGGAAGAAATATTTTATTTGTGTAAACTTGTGTGTATAAATAGCTATTATAATAGCATAATGATGGCATTCTAAAGGTTTTATAGTAAGCCTTATAGATCTCCAACTTGTGGATTTGAAAGTATGGAGTTATTATTATTGGTGCCACAGGATATTATCAAATACACAGGGTTGGTATATAGGCCTTGAAATGTATTGTGACTGACTCAGTTTTGCTAAGGGTCTTACCACAGAAAAGCCAAATGATATTTGGGATAAAAGAAAAGCGTGCACAACAATCTGTTGGACCATTTGAGATTTTTAAGAGGATAGGTCCATTGGCTTACCGATTTGCTCTACTGTCACAGTTGACAGGTGTCCATAATACTTTCTATATATTGATATTGACGAAATATCATTCGGATTCCATATATGTTATGGATATAACTCAACTATAAGTTGGAGATGATACCACGTATCAAGAGGAGCAAACATGGGAGCGAAAATATAAAATGGGGGAGCAGTTTTCTGAAATTGAGTATCATTTGAGGAATATTCTTTGATTCTAAATTTCGAGGACGAAATTCCTTAAGTTGGGGAGATTGTAACACCCCGTAGTTTTAATTAAATACATATGTTGAATTATGCGTAGATCGAGATGTATAATACACATATTTTATACGTAAGAGGCAAATATACGCGTGTATGAAAATACATGTTATATCTAAGGGGTATGAGCAAATAAATCAAATTATTAAATGAATAATATAAGTTTTATTAGTTGAATGTATTGGTTAATTAAATATGTGAATTGTAGTATAATTTAATGAATGAAAATTAAATATTAACATAGAGAAGTTGCTTTATTAATTAGATGAGGTGCATAGGATCATTTTTTTATATATACTTATCATTTCTCATTTCTAATCTATCTCTCTCTCTCCAACGTTTAAAAAAGGAAGAGGAAAAAGAGGTGGAACGCCGATTTTGTGCCAAATCGGGACCCGCGGTAAGTGATTTTTACTTTAGTTCTTCGTGAATATTCAAGCTAGATGTAACGAGTCTCTCGGATTAATTTTTGCTATGGGAGCCGTTTTATGATGTTTTCGAAATTGGGGTTTTGACCCGACTTGAATGAAAATTTACTCGAAGAGTTGAAAAATACTCCTTAGACTGTAGAAGCCCCGAATATGTGGTTAGAATTTATTTATTTGTTCATTTGAAATTTTTATGGTTGTTAGAAGTTTGTTGGAAGTTAGAGTTTATATTGAAAACCTTTCGAATCATATTAGAACCCGATGAAACTCCAGTTTAAGGCTATAGAATGGTAGAATAAACTGTTATGAGTCCATCGATGCTAATTTCATGATTTTTGGTGACCGTTTGACAATTTTAGTAAAAATTATCCATGTTTCCAATGAACAATGACGTAAACAGCACTGTGATTATTTCCAGTTAAGAAAATGGAATTGGAATCCAGTGAAACTCCGGTTTGAGATTATAAAATCGTAGAGAACTGAATTTCGGACGTTTCGATACTAAGATTTTGATTTTTGGATATGATTTGATATTTTTAGTAACTAAATATATGGTTTTTGTGAGTAAAATTTACTTTCGTGACCTTCGCGAACGTGTAAAACCTTAGTAAAATACCTGTTGAAGGTAGTAGAATGGTAGTATGACTGATTTTACACGTGTCAATGTGGACAGAATAATTTTAGGAATGTACTATATTTTTAATAAAATTGATATATGTTCCAGTAGAAAAATAAAACTGAGAATTAGTAAAAATGTGAATTGGAAATCTATTTTCACTGTTCTTTCTTGTGGAAATATCTAAATTGACCACAGAAACAAGATAGTAGTTTCTTCAACTGTTTATGAGTCCTAAATTGAGTTGGAATCTAAATTCACATAATGTGTATAATATTTTTTTTAGGTTGATCTTTATTATTGGTGATTTGAAGTGAGTTGAGAAATTAAATATGTAAATAGATATGAATAAATGAAATTGAATTATGGAGTGATTGTCACAAGTTGAGTTAATTGGATTTAAATTAGAACTGGACTTGAAAGCGACGGTGATTGTATTTAAGTTGGAAAGTCTTGTACTGTAAATATATTTTCTTGATTTGGTTCTTGTATGACATTATATATATATATGAAATGTTTGAATGTAAATATGCTATGTATATATTGTTGAATTGTGTTTTAATTTGCATTCATAAATGATTTTTTTTAGCATTGGAGCATGTGAGACTTGCAAAGGCAAGTTGGTGTCATTTCGTTTGGAATTAGACCCGGATGAGTGTTAAGCGTAACCTCATTGTCAGTAGGTCTGTCCTAACAAGGATTGGAGATCCTTGAAATGACTGTGAATTGAGTAATGTGAGGTCTGAGCGTAGGCTCCTTATCGGTGCATAATAAGGAATTCGTACCCGCTCCATTACGAGAAGGAGGTAGATTGCGGTTTTAGTTGAAAATGATGCATTATTTTCTTAAAAAATCATGAAATCTATGTTATTGGCATGTATGAAATATTTGTTGAATGGTGAATGTGTTTAATAATTGTTTTATATGATTTTAAATGTCATGTTTCCTTAAATGCATATGATTGTCATATCAAGAGATATATTCACTGAGCCTGTTGATTGCTCACTTCATTTCCTCCAATATTTCAAGTACCGAGTTGAGGGGAAAAGGAAAAATCCGTGAGTGATAATCACGTGATTGCATTCGTCTGGTATATGTATTGGAGGATGTGAGTTACTTTTCTTTATTTTGATAAGTATAATTATCACATTATTATTTATATTCTATCACATAGTTGGGTTGAATGGGAATATGAGTTTTGTTATTTGGATTATGAAATGTTTAATGATGATATATTTAATCATATGATCATGGTGGATGAAATGGCTTGAGAAATGAATAGTATTTGAACATTTTGGCTTATGAAGTGCTTGTGATATTGGGAGAATTATTTATTGTGGAATGAATGACACGGATGGATATTGTGAATGTATATATATATATATATATATATATATATATATATGATTTGATTTGTGGTATATCAGGAAAAAGTGTGAAATGTCCATTTTATGAGGAGATGCTGTCAAAATTTCTAAAAATTTTGGAAATTATTGTGAATGTCCATTGAGGCTGATAGTGTATTGTATAATGTATATGAATATGTACAGTGTATAGTACACTGTGCCGATCATGACGTCAGCCTATATCAGGGGCGTCGTGACAACACCCAACTTGGACAATAGAAATTGAAATTAGTCCCGATCAAGGGATTTAGTAAAGATGTCAACAAGTTGTGACTTGGAAGGAGTGTACATAGTTTTAATAACACCAACTTGAAGTTGTTGCCGAACATTATGACAATCCAATTCTATATGCTTGATACACTCATGAAAAACGAGATTAGAAGCAATATGCAAAGCAACCTTAATAGAGTGAAACTGGGAGAATATGAGAAATACCAAGATCTTTGAGTAGAAATTTAACCAAATAATTTCACATGTAGCAGGGCCTTAGCTCAATATTCATCTTTAGTAGAGGAACGAGAAATTGTTAATTGCTTCTTAGTTTTTCAAGAAATTGGACTATGACCCAAAAAGGCACAAAAACTTGTAATGGATCATCGAGACTTTGTACAACTAGCCCAATTATAATCACAAAATGCTTTCAAGTGCAAACTATTGTTTTAGATGATAACAAGATTCCTTTTCCTGATGCAGATTTGAGATATCGAAAACCTCGATGAGCAACCCCCTAAGTGTGGTTGATGGGCAACTTGCATAAATTGACTTAAGATCTTAACAGGATAGACTACGTCAGGTCAAGTAATGGCGAGATAAATGAGTTTTCCCACCAAACATTTATATCGAGCAGGATCATCAAGAAAATCCTTTAAGACATTGATAGCTGATAAATTATTCCCAGTCATAATAATGTCGTTTATATAAACAAGAATAATGGTGATTGTATTGCCATATGTAAAGGTGAACAATGAATCAGTTGTGGATTGTTGAAAGCCAACATGAATGAGAGCAGAAGTGAACTTTGCAAACCAATTGTGAGAAGTTTATTTAAGGTTGTACAAAGACTTTGTTAAACAATAAACTTTTTGTTCCCTTTTTTACCATATTCAGGGGGTATTTTCATATATACTTCCTCATCATCAGGGGTCATCATGAAGAAATGTATTGTAAACATCAAATTGGTGTAAGGGCCACTGTTTAATAAAAACGATAACAGTGAGGCATCGAATAGTAATTAACTTGGCAACTGGAGCAAAAGTTTCATGATAATCAACACCTTCAATTTGAGTGTAGCCTTTGGCAACAAAACATGCTTTCTAACGTTTAATAGAGCCATTAGAGTAATACTTAATTTTATATACCCACTTACAATCAATAGGCTACTTTCCATAAGGAAAAAGGAGTCAAAACCCAAGTATTATTATGCTTAAGTGCATTAAGTTCAGTAGTCATGGCATCTCGCCACTTTGAGTGTTTAATGGCTTTAGAGTAAGACTTTGGTTCAGATTCTGAAGAAATGGAAGTGAGAAAGGAAAAGTGTGTGAAGGTAATGAAGAGTAGGATAGGAAATTGTGAATATGATGAGCAATGCTAGTTAATGAGAAAGAAGGAAGAGAAATGTCATAATCATGAAGACGAGTAGGGAGTATGTGAGGGTAAGTAGAGCATTGAAGGATAGGATTAACAAAACTGGGAAGAGGAGATTGTGATTATTAAGGATAGGAGGAGTTAACATAGGCATAGAATGAAAAGGTTCAATAATGGGTAGTGGGAATACAAATTCTAATGGAGATGAAGAGGTCACAGGAAGGCAAAATGAAAAAATATTTTCATGAAAGATCACAACACAAGAGTGAAATCACATGTTTGTGAAGATCATAAACTCGTTACCCATGTTGACCAAATGGATATCCAACAAATACACATTTGATGGCACGAGGAGCAAATTTATGTTTTCTTTGGGATAAGTTGTGAGCATAACACAAAGAACCAAAGACATAAAGGTGTGCATAAGATGGTTTAGTGGTAAGAAATGTTTCATGAGGAGATTGGCTAGAGAGAACAGGTGTATGAAAACAATTTATAATGTAAGCTACAGTGAGCATACTTTCACCCTAAAACTTCAAAGGAAGGTTGGCTTAAAAGAGAAGGGCTCGAGGAACCTCTGAAAAATGTCGATGTTAACGTTCAACCACACTATACTTGTTGAGATGTACTGACACAACTTCTTTGATGAACAACACTAACTTCATTAAAAAAGATTGAAGGAAAACAAATTCAAGCCCTTTATCAGTGCATAAATGGATCGATGAAATTGGATTTTGACCATTGTATAAAATCTTTTCAACAAAGACTGAGTGTTTTATGCTTCATCAAATAAATCCAGGTACACCGTAACAAATCAATGACAATTGTAAGAAAGTAATGAGCACTAGAAAGAGATGAAACAAAAAAGTCACCCCAAATATCACAATGTATTAAAGTAAAAAGTTCTTTACATATATTATTTTCATTAGGAAAAGGCAACTTTGTGTGCTTAGCAAGTGGATAAACATCACAATGAATAACAAAAGTAGAAATGCCACTATTTATTTGTGATAAGGCTAAAAGACGAGATGACAAAGGAAGTCCTAAACATCAGTGCCAAACATCAAAAGAGTCTATGTTGCTACGAGCTAAGAAAGTAGTAAGAAACCTAAGAAAAAACATCAAAAGAGTCTATGCAGAAACCTAAGAAAAAACAACCACCTAATGAAGTGATTTAATGAGTTTGCTAATGGAGAGCAAATTATCTTTGAATTCGGGTACGCATAAAACATCACGAAGAGACAAAGTAAGGGAAAGGGACACTTCACCCTTGTGAGTGATAGGAACATACATGTCATTAGGAAGATTGTCAGGTTTACTATGAGGGCAAGGAGTGATATTGGACAAGGAATTCATATGAGGTGTGATATGATTAGATGCACCTTTATCAATAATCTAAAAAGTGGAAAGAAAAGAAGTGCAACAAATAGATTTTTACTTGTAAAATTGGTAGTTGGTTAAGTAGTGCCATGATTGAGAAAAGAGAGTAATTGGTGGTATTGTTCTGGAGTGAGCCAGGGCATGGGGTGGAGGAAGCCATGGTCTCCGAAGCATTATTTCTTGATGTTGCAGGAGGGTTGACACTATCAGAAGAAACTGAGTTGCTTGATTTTTGTGAGTAGCCATGGAGTTTGTTAACATTTGGATTTAACATGACCATATTGATTACAATGTTCACAATATGGTCGTTGTCAATTCTTATTGGTACGATCAAATTCTTGATATTCATAACCATCCTTTTTTACAATAGAAAGAGTTGTTGCATCTGGTATAAAAAGGTGTAGTGATATAAAGTTCTTGTTGCTTTTCTTCTAGAAGAATCAAAGAGTAAGCCTTACTAATTGAAGGAAAAGGTTCATGGTGAGAATTTGATTTCTGATGCTCGAATAGGAACCATGAGAAATTGATAAACCCACTCTTGTTCTTGATGTTCAAGTACGGTTTTTAAAACTCCACAAGTGCAATTAGGAGACGTGGTGTACGAAGTCAATTCATCCCTATATGTTTTCAATTTCATAAAATATACCATCAATGAAGATTGCTCCTATAAATGAGTACAACTAGATCGCTTGATTTGATAGATACGATGAACATTGCCTTGAGAGAACCACTCTTTAAGTTTATTCCATATAGTTTGAGTTGTTGCATAAATTACATTGTGTGCAATACTGAGTGAAATGGAAATCAAGAGTCGAGACAACACCATATTATTACAACAATTCCAAAGAGAAACACTTGATTCCGGTGCACTTGGCCGAGTGATAGTGCTATCAATGAAACCAATTTTATTTTTGGTTGAAAGTATCATTTTCATAACATGATGCCAAGTAGAATAATTATCTCCATTTAATGGTTAAGATACTAATGGAGTCCTTGGATTATTCGATGGATGAGGATAATAAGGAGAAGAAACATCCAGTGTCGTTGCCATTTGCAAGAGAATATTTTCAGACGTTGGAACCCACCAAAAAGAATAATAAAGAATACTATAAAAGATACAAAAGCGGATACCTTGTTAGATAACTATTAAGTTTGTAGCCTCTTTCTTCTTTTTTTTGTTTTTTTTGTGAACTTTTTGCAACTATTTCTCAGACTTCCAATTTGCTATAGCATAAATAAAAGAATTGTTCTTCTTTGATGGCGAGGAAGGGTGGGTTCTCCGTTCTGCTAAGTTCTCTTCAAAAGCGAATAAAGTCGTGGGTAAGTATCAACAACTTGGATCTGTGAGGCCGAAATGAACACGGGCTAGATCTGTAACGCCAAAATGAACATGGCCTGGATTTGTGATGTCGGAATAAGCACAACGCTAGATCGTTGCAGCGGAAGATCTTGTGCAACTTATGGAACAAAAATCAGTATAGTAATTTAGAACTCTATCTTCAAGATTACTTTGATACCATATTAAATCAAGAATCACAAATCACCATAAAAGAAGAAACAAGAACAAAAAGGAATTGACATGGCTCCACGTTGCCTACTGTTATGCGAAATAGTAGTAAAGCATGAAAGAAAAAACAAGACAACAAAATTTAACGTGGTTCGGCAAATTGCCTACGTCCACGGGAGACAACAAACTTGTATTACTTCACCCTTAGGTAGATCTTACAGATTGGATCTCTTGAATTAGATATCTCAGAATAGATCTCAGGAATGAATTTCAAGAATGAAGTTAGGCTCTATTTATAGGAGTATTCAGGGGCATTTTCGTAATTATAAATATATAATATAATATATATTTAATATTTTAATACCCTTTCGGCGCCGTCAAAAAACGGCGCTGAATGCTTTGTTTCAGCCGCCCACTTGTCTCCTTGTCTGCCACCCTTGTCTGCCACATGCCGCCCACTTGTCTCCTTGTCTGCCACATGAGGGTGGTCCCCACAAATCTCCACCTCCACCTCATGTAGAACAGGACTCCTCCACACCTGCAATCTCTCTACAGATAGCAAGCTTCCTTCAAAAAACTGTTGTTGCCTCCATTTGTGCCCATAGGCACTCCGAGCTCGTGAGATGTTGATCAAGTCCAAACAATGCTGGAACTTGATCCCTGTAACCACCTTTGTAAGCATATCTGCGGGGTTATCTGCAGTCTTGATCTTTTGCAGAAGAATACTCCCTCCTTCTACTATTTCTTGAACAAAATGAAAACGAACATCAATATGTTTCGTTCGACTGTGATGAACTTGGTTCTTTGCCAAACAAATGGCACTCTGGCTGTCGCAGAAAACTTCAACATTCTTCTGCACAATTCTCAAGTCTTTAGTCAATCCATGAAGCCCAGATTGCTTCCTTGAAAGCTTCCGTTACTACCATGTACTCTGCCTCTATAGTAGACAAAACAACTGTTGACTGCAGTGTTGATCTCCAACTCACTGGTCCTCCTACCATAGTGAAAACATAACCAGTAGTAGATCTGTGCTTGTCAAGATCTCCAACATAGTCCGAATCCACATATCCAACTAGATGCTTATAACTTTTCTTATCTCTCTCGAACTTTCAACCAATATCCACAGTGCCATGAATATACCGTAGAATCCACTTCACTGCTTGCCAGTGGCCTTTACCGGGGTTGTGCATGTAACGACTTACCATACTTACAGCATGTGAAATGTCAGGTCAGGTACACACCATAGCATACATCAAGGCACCAACTACATTTGCATATGGAATGTTCTCCATTTGCTTTTTCTGATCTTCAGAATTTGGTGACATTGATGAACATAGCTTGAAATGTGGTGTCAATGGTGTGCTCACAGGTTTTGTGTCATTGTCAATGCCAAAAGTTTGAAGAATTTTCTTCAAATACTGAGTCTGAGTCAAACAGATTGTGCTTTTGGCCCTGTCTCGAGTTATCTCCATCTCGAGAATTTTTCTAGCCTCTCCAAGATCCTTCATTTTAAACTCTGAGCTCAATTGAGCCTTCAGCTTGTTGATCTCCACCTTGCTTTTAGATGCGATTAACATATCATCTACATATAAAAGCAAGTAGATAAATGTACCATATTGAAGTTTGTGATAGTAGACACAATGATCAAACTGACTCCGGGTATATTTCTTCCCTTGGATGAAGCTGTCAAATCGCTTGTACCACTGTCTCGGTGACTGCTTCAGGCCATACAATGACTTGCTCAACTTGCAAGCCCAATTCTCTCTTCCTGGTACTTTGAATCCATCCGGTTGAGACATATATATCTCCTCTTCCCAATTACCATGCAGAAAAGCAGTTTTGACATCGAGTTGGGCTAACTCGAGATCAAACTGTGCAACCAAAGCCAATAATATTCGAATTGTCGAATGCTTAACAACAGGTGAGAATATCTCATTGTAGTCAATTCCTTCATTCTGAGCGTAGCCTTTTGCTACCAGTCTGGCTTTGTATCGGATACTATCTGTGCTGGGAGAGCCTTCCTTCTTAGCGAAAACCCATTTGCAGCCCATTGGTTTCTTTCCTTTCGGAAGTGGAACCAACTTCCAAGTCTGATTTTGATGGAGTGAGGTCATCTCCTCATTCATTGCCATTTTCCACTTATCACTTTCCATACTCTGACTAACATTTTTGTAATTGTATGGAATATCATCTCCGGTGACTGGAAATGCATATGTAACCATGTCAGTGTACCGAGCAGGTTTGCAGATTTCTCTTCTTGATAGACTGGTGGCAATTGATTCTGGTTGTTGACTGATGTCTAGTCTTGGAGCCTCCACCTCAACTGAGATTTCCTCCTCGTGTTCTTCAGGATGGTTGGATATATCTACTGACTTGCCAGGAGTTACTGGAATATCTAACTCCACCTGTTGATGCAAATCTGGATCTCGATTTTCTTTATCAGAAACTGTATGCTTTAACATCACAGATTCGTCAAAAGTTACATCTCGACTTTGTACAATCTTCTTTGACTCAGGGTTCCATAGTCGGAAAGCCTTAACTCCTTCACTAAAGCCCATGAAAATCGTTTTCTTGGACCTAGGATCCAGTTTGGATTCCTTCACATGGAAATATGTAGTGCATCCAAAAATGCGTAGAGAATTATAATCTGAAACGGGTTGTCCAGACCATACCTCCTTGGGAGTTTTGCCATCTAGTGCTGTTGCCGGAAGTCTATTGATGATATGAGAGGCATATGACAAAGCTTCAGCCCAAAATGTTTTGCTCAGTCCAGAATGAGATAACATGCAGCGAACTTTATCTACTATAGTACGATTCATGCGTTCAGCAACACCGTTTTGTTGTAGCGTGCCTGGGACTGTGACATACCTGACAATCCCTTCATTCTCACAAATTTTTTGAAATGGGTCTGACTTGTATTCTCCTCTATTATCAGATCTGAGCCTCTTAACCTTCCTTTCCGTTTGGGTTTCTACCATTTTCTTTCATATAAGAAAGATATCTAGCACTTCATCTTTATGCTTCATGGTATAAACCCAAACATAGCGTGAGAAATCATCAATGAAAGTAACAAACCAACGTTTACCTCCCAATGAAGCATTTTGAGAGGGTCCCCAAACATCGGTATGAACATAATCCAATGTTCCTTTTGTGCGGTGGATTGCAGTTCCATACTTGACTCTCGTCTGCTTGCTTAAGATACAGTGCTCGCAGAAGTCAAGTTTCCCGGTCTTTGCACCTTTCAGAGAACCTTGCTTTATCAAGGTTTGAAGAGCCTTCTCTCCAACATGTCCGAGCCACATGTGCTAAAGTCGAGAAGTGTTCGATGAAACATCAGTAGAACTGGTGCAAGCTGATACACTTCCGATTACTGTGTGTCCGTCAACGAAATAAAGATTTCCTTTCTAAGTACCCTTCATGGCCAAGAGTGCTCCACATACAACCTTCAGAACTCCACCTTCAATGGTTACCTTGTAACCGCTGGAATCAAGGACTCCTAGTGAGATCAGATTTTTCTTCAGATCTGGAACATATCTGACTTCCGTGAGCCGTCTTGTTGTATCGTCATGCATCTTTAGGCGTATAGTTCCAATACCCTTTGTTTGGCAGGTATTGTTGTTGCCCATGAGCACGACTCCTCCATCGAACTCATCCAGTTTTGAGAACCAACTTCGATTCGGATACATATGATAGGAACATCCGGAATCTAATATCCATCTATCAGACTGATTGTCTATAGATGAAACTGAGAATGCAGAATCTTCTTCAGCCTTCTGTGCCACATTTGCATCTGTCTTGCCCTTATTTGGACAGTCTTTCTTCTAGTGCCCCTTTTGGTGACAATAGGCACATTCATCCTTTGCAAGACATTGACGTGATGAAGGTCCTTTTGACTTTGAGCGAGATCGGCCTCGCCCACTGGATCTATCAGATTTGTTGTTAGCCCTGCCTCTGGATACCGTCAAGGCTTCTGGTGATGCTTCCTTGTTATCGAGCTGGTCCTTCCTTCGATACTCGTTGTTCACCAAAACATTTGAAACATCACTGAATTTAACATCATCTTTACCATATAGCAAAGTTGTTGTTAAATGTTCATAACTTTTAGGCAAAAAGTTTAACAACAATAATGCCTTATCCTCATCAATAACTTCAACATCAAGATTCTGTAGATCAGCGAGAATCTTGTTGAAATTATCAAGATGCTCAATCATGGGAGTACCTTTCTTGTACTGAAAACGAAAGAGCTTCTTCTTCTGGTAGAGTCGGTTCTCTATGCTTTTCGTCATGTACTTGTCCTCCAGTTTCTTCCAGAGACTTGTTGCCATAGTCTCTTTTATGACAAAATACTTCTGATCTTTTGCCAAGCAGAGTCTGATTGTTCCACAAGCTTGACGATTTACGAAATTTCAATCATCATCGGACATATCCTTGGGCTTGGTTTCCAAGGCGATATGTGATCCTTCCCGGAATAATAGATCTTGAACTTCGCATTGCCACATGCCAAAGTTGTTGGTGCCGTTGAATTTTTCCACCTTGAACTTTGCGTTGGACATTGAACTTCTTTGCCAAGGCCAGCTTGTGGTTGGGATTTCCTCCTCCATTAAGACCGAAGATATGTATGACGCCGAAAAATGCTTTAAAAATGATAAACTACTCCAACTAAGCTATATCAATAACTTAGGAGCTGAATTTACAGAAAATGATTGCACGGTTGCCTCCGAAACGGTCGAAAATGGTGGAAACGAGTCTGACTTTGCTGAAATCAGACGAAAAATGAGCTGGATATGGTTGGTCAACCGAAAATGGATTCGGTCAACTGTCGGGCCGAAACGGGTTGGTCCGGATAAACAGTGTCGGGTCGAAGCGGGGGCTGGGGCCGGATGAACATTTTCGGGCCGAAAACGAAGCGTGTGGCGGGCTAGGCCTGATGAACAGTGCCGGCCGAACGAACTGGATCGGGGGCGGAACAGTGTCGGGCCGAAGCGGGCTGGACCGGGGGATGGCTGGATGAACAGTGTTGGGGCTGAAACGGGCTGAGGGGCTGGATGAACAGTGTCGGGCAAATGGGTCGGATCCGGGTCGGATGAACAGTGCCGGGATGAACAGGGTCGGTAAACGCTGTACAGGGATCAAACTTTGATCGGCTCCTAGGAACTCGTTTCTTGTCCGTTTTTTTCTCGCAGTTGATTGCGTTGGACTCCTGGAAACAAGAGCTACCTCCACGGGTGATCAGAAAATAGTTCCGATCACTTTTACAGAATCTCGAAATTTCGACGCGGTCTCGAAAAATTCGACAGAGGGTCCGTTTTTCTTTCAAAGCTTAATCTCGTCTCTGATACCAATTTGTTATGCGAAATCGTAGTAAAGCATGAAAGAAAAAACAAGACAACAAAATTTAACGTGGTTCGGCAAATTGTCTACGTCCACGGGAGACAACAAACTTGTATTACTTCACCCTTAAGTAGATCTTACAAATTGGATCTCTTGAATTAGATCTCTCATAATAGATCTCAGGAATGAATTTCAAGAATGAAGTTAGACTCTATTTATAGGAGTATTCAGGGGCATTTTTGTAATTATAAATATATAATATAATATATATTTAATATTTTAATACCCTTTCGGCGCCGTAAAAAAACGGCGCCGAATACTTTGTTTCAGCCGCCCACTTGTCTCCTTGTATGCCACATGGGGGTGGTCCCCACACCTACATCCACAGTAATAAATTTTCTCTTGCTATTTTTCATTAATTTTTTTATATGTACACAACTTACATATTTATATACAAGCTCAACCATTGAAATAAGAAGGAGATAAACCCACAAAGGAAATTTGTGTCTATCCTAAATATTCTTGGAATGATGAATCGGGATTATGATTAAGTTGCCAATCTCGATTATACTTTAGTATCTACAGAGAATGACCTTTCGATGACCCAACTTTCCATCATTCGAATACAATCAATTTCGTCAATTAGCACCTATCCGATGTCTGTGCTATGAGATTGGTGATTCCAGGTAGCATCTGAAAAATAGGTTTCATCCACTACCAACATTGCTAATAGAATGTTCTTCAATAGGTGGACACTTATCTAGCAACCCAATTCAACTACCATCCAAAAACTCTGAAGTGACTGTTGGTTTTCTGGATCGCCATCTGAGGAGAGGCCGAGAGGGTTCAATATCTAGGAATACCTTCCTGTTTCTCATTTTCCAAATGTGCCATAACACAATGACTAGCCATGTCGGTGCAACCAAATTATCGTCCTTCCCAGCACTATCCTCCATAACATGAACTACACGTCCAAGAATGTGCTTGTAGGAATTTAGCTAACATCCAAGCTCAAAGGAGAACCAAACCAGAAGGCTCGAGGAAAAACTCATTGCAACATTTCACATTCATTCATCTACGATTCAAAGAGATTTCAAGGGGTAAAAACTCATTGCAGCATTTCCAAAGGAATATTTTAAACTTACTTGGGATCCCAGATGCCAAATATTCTTCCAAATTTCCACATAATGCTCTTGCGAACTAGTTGATCCCACTGGTTTACCCCCAAACATGCCACTTTGGGCCAATTCTTGTGCAAGAACATATCCAGATTTAACATTGTAAGCTCCAAATTAGGTGAAGTGCCAAACCAGTTTGTCCTCAGAAAGGTCTGACTTAAAGGAATTGGAAAAAAAAATTCTTACCTCTTCTTGTGAAAATAGGGTTCTAAGCACTTCAACTTTCCATGCAGCCTGACATTACAAATGAGGTCTGAAATTTTTCCAGTGAGCTAAATTTTGGTGAGAGAATCTTGAATGTGACTGGACGAGGAATCTATGGGTCCTAAATATTAATGGACAACCCATTCTCTACTTTCCTTTTGATGTCATATTGAATTAACTTTCTTCCTTCCATCATACTCCTCTATTCCCATGAGGTCCTCTTTCCCAAGCTTTGCATGTAAACAAATCTGTATGACTGTATTTTGCCCATAGACATTGACTAGGTAGTGAATCTAAGGTAGAGATTAACCACCAGCTCTATTTGGCCAAAAGAGCTGAAACACTCCATGCTTGTAAAACCTAGGTCCCCTTCTGTTTTGTTCAAAACTAATTGTTTGCCATTTACACCAATGGATATTGATTTTATTCGTGTGCGAGCCCCACCACTACGTAGCAAGCTTCATTGAAAAGGACTGCAATATAGTGCTGGGGATCTTAAAACAAGACATAATATAAGTGGGAATCGCAGAACCAACAACTTTAATTAAAACTTCTTGCCTAGTTGGAGATGGTAAGTGTTCCTCCCATCCTAATATTCAAGAATTAATCTTGCTGCCCATCTCAAAAAAACTTCTCTTTTGCATCTTTCAAAACCTATTGTTGCCTTGAATTAACAAGTTGCTCAAGTGGTAGGCTGTAACAAAGATTGCAACTTATAAATTGGACGTCTCAAATTCAAGTCCGTGGACTTTTCTGAGGTAAAATTCTTGTGGATGAGTTTGCTTAATTGGCCAAACACAATCAAATACTTTCATTTTATTTAACTTTACAAAGGTTCATTGTATGATAGTATTTAGCCAAATACATGCAAAATCATTTCATAACTCAAATTGGTTGTTCAAGTACTAGCAGCAACATATCAAGTTCTAAGTCCCCGGACTTTCCTAAGGTCCAATTTATGTAGGTGGCATTGTGTTTTTAATGGAGACTAATTGAGGTACATATTAGGAGTGTAAGTCAACCCGACCTATCCAACTAACCCTACCGAATTGAATTGAACCTGTCACGACGCCCCTGACGTAGGCTGACGTTATGACTGGCACAGCATACTATACACTATACATACCCATATACAATATATAATACACTGTCAGCCTTCACGTACTCTCACGATACTCCCAAAATTTACAGAACTTTTTTTTTAATACACATCAAATCAAATCCAATATAGATCTCTATAATCATTCCATTCATTCCACAAATTAAAGTCTCACCTGATAAATATTTATGATCATCTCATTTCATCATCCCAAGCATTATATAATATTACCACACAACCCATCTAGGTGATATTACAAATATATAGTGTGTGATAATTATACATATCAAAATAACAAAAGTTATTTCCTCCAAACATACATACACATACCAGACGAAGGCTCACGTGATTATCACTCACGGATGTGCCTTTTCCCTTCGACTCCATACCTGAAATATTGGAGGAAATGGGGTGAGCAAACAACAGCTCAGTGAATATAATTCTTGAGATGACAATTATATACATTTAGAGAAATATGACATTTAAAATCAGTTCAAACACTTATTCAACACATGCATCATTCAACGAATATATTGTACATGTCAACAACATAAATTGCATGATTTTCAATAACACAATGCACAATCTCCCTCCTCCGCAAGGCAAGAGAGCGGGTCTAACCCTTGTATGGCCGTACAAGGTAGACACAGCCTCTTATAACCCAATTCACAGTCATTTCAAGGATCGCAACCCTTGTTAGGACAGACCTACTGACAATGAGGACTCGCGAAACCTCATCTGGGTCTAATTCCTAACGAAATGACAATGAGGAATCGCAAAGCCTCATCATTAAAAACTCCAATTACTAAAATCAATTTGCATGATCCATAAAACTCAATGTATATATAAATATAACATGCATACAAACAAACATCTTATACGCGTACAATGCCATACAAGAACCAAATCAAGAAAACTATACTCACAGTACAACACGTTCAACTTAAACCCAATCATCGTCGCTTTCGAGTCCAGCTCCAAGTTAAATTCAACTAATTTAACCTGTCACAATCACTCCATAATTCAATTTCATATATTCATATCTATTTCCATCTTTAATTTCTCAACACACTTCAAATCACGAATAATAAATCCATTTATGACTTTGAAGAAACTACTATCTCGTTTCTGTGGTCAATCTAGATATTTCCACAAGAAAGAACAGTGAAAATAGATTTCCGAATCATATTTTCACGACACCATATACTTAGTTACTAAAACTATCAAAACATATCTACATATCATGTTCTAACGTCCGAAATGCAGTTCTTCACGATTCTATAAACTCAAACCGGGGTTTCATTGGGTTCACATCACTGGTCACATCGCTGTGCACAGTACTATTCACATCACTGATCAATGTTCACTATTCACATTCACCGTACACTATTCACTATTCACTGTAATTATGTACTATTCACTGTTCACTATGCCTTATTCACTGTGCACTGTACACTATTTACTGTTCACTGTTCACTATTTACTGTACTGTGCACTGTGCACTATTAACTATTAACTATTAACTATTAACTATTAACTATTCACTATTCATCCGAAAGATGTAAATTGTATTAAAATTGTCAAACGGTCTCCAAAACGCATGAAATCGAATCTAACCACAGATTCGGAGTCCCGACAGTCTAGGGAGTGTTTTTCTACCTTCCTAGCGGGTTTTCATTCACGTTGAGGGTCAAAACCTCAATTTATTAAAACGCCGTAAAACGGCTCCCACAGTCAAAATTAGTCCGCTAGAAAAGTTACATCTAGCTTAGATAGTAATTTCACGAAGATATAGCGTGAAAATCACTTACCGCGAAGCCGAATTTAACGAAAATCACGCGTTCTTCTTTTTCTTCTTCTTCTCTTCTCTGCTTCTTCTCTTCTTTCCCTCTCTGTTTTTTTTTTTTTTTATTATTTGTTTTTTTATTCATATACTATTTGATGAACAGTAAACTTACTATTTAATACTATTCGTAATACTATTTGATGAACAGTATCTTACTATGCAAGTACTGTTCATTATTTGCTTTTATTTTATCTTCTTATTCGTTTTTCTTCGTACCCTCAATCACACACACGTATATTTGGCTTCTACGTATAACATACGTGTATTTTAAAGCGTATATTTAGCTTTTACGTATAAAATACGTGTATTATATATTTCGATATACGTGTACTTCAACGTATGTAGTTAATTAAATTTACGGGGTGTTACAGAACCAAACCAAATTTGACGGGTTGGATTGAGTTGGTTTAGTGTTTGGGTTGGGTTGAGTTAAAAAAACTCCAACTCGAACAGTTTAGATTGGGTTACAGGTTGAGAGCCTAAAAATATCGACCCAACTCAACCGGAACCGAATTAGTTTGGTATTATGATATGATGGTGGATGAATGTAATTTTATTTAAAACATCTTGATATTTTGTGGTTAATTTGAAATGATTGTCAAATTTACATGTTGATATGATTGTATTTGAAATTGAAACATTATATGCTTGATGTCTATTAGTGTAAAATTTGTATGTGAAATTTATAGGTATAATTTAACTCAGCTCAAGAGTCAAGATTCTCAACTCGAATGACTAATTCGACTCAATCCGAATTATTCGGGTTGGGCTGGGTTAAAGGGCGATTTGATTTGAGTTGGGTCCCAATTTTTCTAACCTAAACTAGTTTGGATTGGATTGAAATTTGGCTCTAATCCGACCCAACCTAACTCCTTACACCATTAATATACATAAGCTCCTTACACCATTAATATACATAAGCTGACACAAACATCCTTAAATTACAAAAAAAATAAAAAAATAAAAAAAATCATAAGTTCATCGCCAAATCATTTATATTATATATAATTGGAACATGTCAACCTTTCCATGATGATGATGATTGCTATTTTTGAACTTTTCCGTTCCTTTATATCGCTAAACGTGATAACTTTACTCTTTTATATACATTAGAGCGTGAGTACGTAAGTTGCGTTTGAAAATTTATAAAATTTTTAAGGTTTAAAATCATTTAGGGTATTATTATTTTTCTTATTGAAATTATCATACTTTTAAGAGTAAAATTATTTTTATTTTAAATAAAAATAAAATGTTATAATTTTAGAAGACAAAATTGGAGAAAAAAAAAATCACCTTAAGCCTGAGGAAAGGTAGAAGAAAGTAGCAGGAAAAGAGTAATTTGATTAAATTACTATAATAACACCTTTAAATTGTTAGAATAATATTCTAACAGTAAAAAATCAAGAATAAGATTTTGAGAACATGGGTGTGGGCGGAAGAATGACAAAAATAGTCAGAATTAGACCGTGAGCTTTCAAAGTTTTGACATTATACATGATATATATATATATAAATATAATATAAATATAAATATAAATCTAATGAGACGGTTAAGGACCGATCATGAGTTCGAGCCTTGTTTCGGTTAAATTTTAAGGGAGAGATGTACTTATAAACTTTAGCAGAACTTCGAACGTTTGAAGGACTGGTCTTTACTCGGAAGATCCAAAGACAAGCTCGTGGTGAAAAATTGGGTAAATAAAAAAAAAAAAATATATATATATATATTTATATATTTAATTTTTTTCAGAAAAAAAAGAAGAAGAATGAAAACGAATAGGTCGTGGGAAAAGGAGGTGGTGGCGCGTTTCTTTATAGACTAGATTACTACGTAAAAGCAAAACAAAAATGGTGTTAACGGCTTCCATTACCACCCAATCAAGCCTCGTCTAACGCGGCATTTCTTCAAAGTTTCATACGCTTCTGCTTCTTCTTCTTGAATTCTCAATTCTCATTTTCATTCTTCTTCTTCTGAAAAAAAAGAAAAAGAAAAAGGGTTTTTGAAGGCTCCTCCAATAATTCCCAAATCCTTTCCTTCGTTCGAGGGTAATTCTAGTTACAACCGTTCATTTATAGCAGTTAAATAATATATATATATATATAATTAAGGAAAGCGAGAAAGTTGGAGAGAAATTCGATCAGTCGATTTGATTTGTGTCTCCTTCTTTTTTTCTTCTTCTTCTTCCAAAAAAAGAAAAGAAAGGAAATGAGAGGGTGGGATAGGGTTAGAGGAGGGTTAAGGGAAGAAGGGTGGAGAAGAGGAGGGTGGGGAAGAGGAAGGCAGATGGAAGACCGACAGGCTTCTTCTATGACGGTTCGATTGGGGCGGGTTCAGCCTCAAGCGCCCACTCACCGCACTATCTTCTGCAACGATCGCGAAGCCAATCTTCTTGTCAATTTCAAGGTTTGATGATGATGATCTATTTCGTTTTTTTTTTTTTGGTTTGATTGTGATTTTGGAAGAAATTGTTGATTGTGTTTTGGAGTGGTGGTGTATAATTGGGTGATGATTGGAAGAAAAGGGGGAATTTGTGATGCGGCGTTATGTATAGTTTCATGGATTGGAAGTGCCCACATGATTGTGAGATTATATTATTGAAATTTTTGTTGTTTCTTCGAGCCGTTATGGTAAATTGGTAGAGATTTTGGGGATGCTTCATTATGATTTCATGGATTACGAGTGCCCAAATGATTGTCTAATTGTGTTTTTGATTTATAAATTATAATGAAGTAAGTTGGATGCAGATATGTGTTTTAGTCATATCATTTTCTATATGGAGAGTCAAGAGTGTGTTTCTAAAATTTTGCTGATGTAATAGAGGGTTGTCTCTAATGAATGAGTCTTGCTCAAATTTGCTTGAATGCGTGTGTGGCTTTTAGGAGGTTCCTAAAATCTACTCTTGTTTCGTTGTTTGGAAGAATGTTGTGAAGCAGCTTGGATTAGTGCTGTTTTAATTGAGAATTTTGTGATTGGAAGGGGAGTGGGATTATAATCTAGGGTTTAAGGTGTCTAGAAAATAATTTATAATTAGAAAAAAAAAAATGGATACTAGATATTGTAGTAAAGCTTTCAATAATTTTTTAAATTAGTTAGAAGAAAAAGTAAAACAGAGATATCGAAAGTTCTTTCATGTTTAACAGTCAAAGGACATAATAATTTTGTAGACATGTCCTTTTAGATGACCCTAATATGTTTGGTTTTAAATTTTCTAATTGATTTCTACCACATCTCTTCAAGGATTATAATAACAATGATATTTTCATGACGAATGGGTTGATGGCACTTAGGTCATTGCCTGTGTTTTTAAGACTAGTTCTTGAACTTACACTTACCTAAGCAATGTTTTTTCAAGAGAATGCCTATTAATTTGTCGCTAGTGGATGGAGCATATCAGGCTTGGCCACATGGTAGAAATCCAAGATAGGTGGGGGAATCCAGAGGACCCGTAAAAATCAGTCGTCTAATGTTATGAGAAAGAGTAGGTAGCTTAGCACCAGTAGTATCCTACTCAAGTTGGAGTGAAGGGAGGATTTTTGTTGGAAAGTAGAACACTAGGAAGATCTCATAATGAAGTGTGCACATGGTTTTTCTTTTGGTGCGAGGTGGCTTTTTGAATGGACGTATAATGGATTTGCGTAGTTTCTGGTATAATCCAGTTTGAGGAGTCTTTTATTTATTAAGTGCAGGCTCAAGGTATAGGAAAGGGTGTATACTCTTGTTAATGATTTTTAGATGAACATAAAGCCACGGTAGTTGTTGTGATTCTAATTTGATGCCTATTTCAGATGGAGGACATGGCCTTTACAGTTTACACTTTAGTGGCTTTTAGATTTGTAAATAAACAGTTTTCAAACTTTTTTTGCAACTTAGTAGTTTGAATTATATATTTTTTCACCAAGCTCAATGTTTTTTTGTTATCTACGTGGAACATCATTGTCTTGTAATTAGATTGTTGTGAAATAGGTTTTATACTTAATCTGGGACCAATCTATCTTTTCAGGGAAATTCTGTATCAACTACAAAGTTCAATATTCTAACTTTTCTGCCCAAGGGTCTGTTTGAACAGGTAATAATAGTTGAACTGAATGGACACGCTATTTTGTTAGTTTTTATTTTTAGTTATTTGAAATGCTGTCAGTTCTATCTTTCTCATTCCTATGTTCTACTAAATTTTTTTTGTGTGTTTAAATTGCAGTTCAGGCGGGTAGCTAATTTATACTTTCTCATGATCTCAATCTTATCCACGACCCCAATCAGGTATCTACCGAGTCAAACTGGGTGGCTACTTCCATTTAAAAAACGGATTCATCTTTAATTCTTTTTTGATTGGTTGTTTGGACTGTCTTTATGTGCTGGAGGATAAGTTATAAAGGATTCTGTATTTGAGATGCTCATATGTCATCTAAGTAGGAAGTATGCTAATATTGTAGAATGTATAGCCCGTACCAACAACTGATAGACATTCTACCTACATATTGGACTGTCTTTATGTGCTAGAGGATAAAAAGAATAAGGGCCAATATATAGGATATTGGGATCTTACTCTTTTTACTTGTTCACATCTTATAACGTTTTTGGTGTTATGATGGATGAAACATAGGAGATGTATAAAATTTTCTTAGTGTGCATTAAATATTTGGTTATGCCTTTTCCTTTTTTTTTTTTACAATTCAATATTTGTATTTCATAAAAAACTAGACAGTACCAAAACTGAAAAGAGTTACAAATTCAATATACAAAGAGAGGGCACGACATGAGACAAGCTTTAACAAAAGCTCAATTTGTACTCAAGAAGGAAAAGGTTGTTCCATCTGAATTAGTTCTTGTAAAATGCAAGATTCTACTTTCTCAAACAGCATCTGGCAAATAAAGTCTCTTACTTTCTTTTTTTTGTTTGGATTTTTTGACTTGAAGAGCGCTATGTTGATGTCTTTTCTCCGTGTTTAAAAAATATATTTTCCATAACCTTGTGATGCATGCAATATAATTGGGAAGGGCTTCAGCCATTGGCTGTAGGGGTGAGCATCATACTCGATGACCTGCAAAACCCGACCGACTCGATCCATGTTGATCGAGTTTGGGCAGGTTTTCACCCCACACTTGGGTTAGTCGTTTGTTCAAATACTACAACCCAAAAGGTCGGATCAGATTTTGGGTTCAAAAATTTAAACATAAAATCCACCTGACCTGCATATTTTTATACCTATATACATATATAATTTTAAATGTCTACATACACATAAATATACAAGATATATAAAGATGTGTAGTTGTATGTATAACTGTTCATGTATAAAATGGAAATGTATTTAGTTCGATCTATTATTAATATTTTCTTTTATTACGTACTTGTTAGATTCTAGTCAATCTAATTGGGGGAATTGTTGTTCATATTGAAATGAATTGAGAATGATAAGGAGTTGGTCAATTCTACTCGAACATGTACTTGTTTTGAGTGCCTATTTATTTTCTATCGATAACTATGGATTGATTACAACTCGAAATATGGCTAGAGCACTTATGTGTCTTAAACTTATACTGAATGTTGTTAATATGAATTTTGAAAAAAAAAAAAATCAGATCCAAAACAAAATAAGAGAAGAAAAAACCCAAATTCCAAATGAACAAATTCAAACTCGAAAAAGGATCTTTCTAATTTTTTGAAAAATGAGGGGCAAAGGGATTAATTGAGGAAGATCTCTTATTCTTATTCTAAGATTATAAGATTAAGATCAAGATTGGATCCCGATCGTTGATACATAGAGTCCCGTAAGCATCTCTTGAGTTGGTATGGAAATGGGATCTCCAATAGCCAGAGATAAGACATTCATATGACAACACATAAGTAAACGAGCCTCTGCTTGAGCCTCCAAAGATAA
The DNA here is from genome assembly GCA_035771175.1 of Paratinospora sagittata. Classification (NCBI taxonomy): domain Eukaryota; kingdom Viridiplantae; phylum Streptophyta; class Magnoliopsida; order Ranunculales; family Menispermaceae; genus Paratinospora; species Paratinospora sagittata. The sequence continues at coordinate 28,977,759 of CM069592.1, forward strand.
AGGTACATGAACAACCATTTGATCCCCATCAAAGTCTGCATTGAATCCCTTACAAACTGATGGATGAACAAGATATATAAAGATGTGTATTTGTATGTATATATGACATATTAAAAAAATTAAACTTTTTAATAAGCTTCCTTACAAAGGAAACCTCGAGCATACACTCCACTACAAAAAGAAGTTGAAGTGAGGAATGGATGGTTGAAGATTTGGGTTGGGGGCAGGGAGGCTTGTATTTATAGGGGAAGAGTGCCCCCCTCCCCTTCTCCATCTTACCAATGTGGGTCTAAAGGTGGGGGTCCACCCCCCCTCTTCTTTAGTCCCACAATGAACACACACTTGGGATTTGGTGTCAACAAGACCTGTGAGTACCAACTTCTTTTTAGGACTAAACTAACATCCAGAATTTCCTATGTTGTCATATTTGTGTGTTCAACATTTTTTTTTTTTTCCAATTTTCTATTATATGTTTACATGTTTGTATTTAGAAGTAACCTAGATTCTGGAAGCTCTAGATTGTAAATGAAAGAGTTGTGGGCACTTATTTTGATCTTGTTATGCGACATTCGCTTTTATACTGAGCAATTTGTTTTTTTTTTTTGCAGTCCTGTGCATCCTGTAACAAATGTGGTACCTCTGAGTCTAGTGCTCTTTGTTTCTCTCGTTAAAGAAGCTTTTGAAGATTGGGTTTGTATCATTATCCTTTCCACATTTTACTTTTCTTTTGGCATTGAGAGAAGAATTGATTTCCTTTGAGATTACTTTTTTTTTTTTGGATTTATTAAGCTTCTGTGCATTAGATATATCATGTGTGTTGTATAGTGGAATGCTGATTGTCTTATTATCAATCAATGCAACAGAAGCGCTTGCAAAATGATAGGGAGATAAATAGTAGAAAGGCAGATGTGTTGCAAGATCAGAAGTGGGAAAGTATTCCATGGAGGAAGCTGCAGGTTGGGGATGTTATTAGAGTAAGTTCTCAACTGTTTCTGTTTCTTTCATTGTTTATACATATTTTTATGTGAGTATTATTTTATATTTGATCTGATTACTTGTAAGTGATTTAAATTATAGATTTCCTTATATTTTATAATAATATCCAAACTTACTATTTGCAATAAATTTCTCTATTTTTTTTCTTTTTTTTCTTTTTAGTTGATTGAAACTTAGTAGTTTGGTTAGTCTTGTAAGTTCGGATTTCTATCCTTGTGTGGTAAACAAGTTTTGAAGTATTAGGAAGAGGAGGTCTATTTTATTTTTGATGTAAAGTTTTTAATAGTTGACCACATCTAGTTGGGAAAAAGCTTAGTTGAGTTGTATTGAGTTATGTAAAGTTTTGAAGCATCATCATTTTTCACTCTTTCCACTTTGTTATGTTAGTAAAACCACAAATTTTGCTAGTGGAAGAGTGTTGGTCAATTAGGAAAGTTGTAGGTGCTTGGTGTGAAGAATAGTAGTCATTTTGGGTGAGGCATTAAAAAATTCAATCTTCTCAAATCTACTAAGATTAGTATTTTACTAATTGGAGGACCAAGTAAATCTACTTGCCCACAGGCCACAAGGGTATTTCAATAAAAAAACCCTTATTTTCTCATCTTGCTAGTAGCCTACTTACGTACTTGTTTGGAAAGAGATTTGAATTATAGTGAAATTCCATTTTTTGTGAGATAAGAGTAAATTTTTTTTAATGCGTCATAGTATATACGAAATGACCTCTCTCAAATTGTCACCAAATCACGCCTTTTGATCTTTTAGCAATAATGAAGTAGACTTTAGTTTTAATTTTTCTTGTCTATGATCTCCATGAAGCATGTTGCAAGTGTTTTTTTTTGGATAAGAAACTAGTAATCTGGTATATTAATATGAAAATAGTACAAAAATGGTTGCTTCAGGAGCACAAGAAGTTCTCCCAAAGCACACACTAAGGATCAAGGACAAGATTTCTCCATTCCCTTGTCCAATCACTAATACTATAGCCCTATGAGAGCTTACAAGGTGGCCCCCAAGAAGAAGCGAAAAAGTGAAAGCTATCCCATACTAACATGGTGTTGTGGTACTCCTCATTAAAGATTCTAAGATTTATTTCCTTCCACACCCATCAAACCACTACAAAAAGGATGACTCTCCAATAGTTCTATCTTGACATTTTCTTTACACTTCTATATGCCAGAAGCAGTGTTTGAATTGTTTATCCTTGTTTCTTGCATGATTACCAATTGAACATGATAATTTTATCGCTTTTTTTTACAACCAATCTCCAAATCATGTATCTTTTGCTTCTGATGTTCCACTTCCAAGAAAATATTTTGATTTGGTGTTAAACAATCAATTCAACTTTATGCGTGGGAGATCAACTATGAAAGCTATTTATTTATTAAGGAGATTGATGGAGAGGTATAGGGAGAAGAAGAAAAACCTCTTTATGTTCTTTTATTGATTAAGAGAAAGCCTATGATAGAGTACCTAGAGAAACAATATGGTATTAAGGAAAAAAAAGAGGTACATTGAATTGATTAAAAGACATGTATGATGAGGCAAGAACTGTTGTAAGGTTCTTGTAAAATCAACAGTAAGTGAAATTAACGAATTCCCAATTACAGTAACTTCACATCAAGGATTTTCCTTAAGTCCTTACCTTTTTATACTAGTTATGGATGAATTGACTAAACATATTCAATAAGATAATCCATGGTGTATATTATTTGCCGATGATATAGTACTGATTGATGAAACTACATCTGGAGTAAATGCTAAGCTAGAGGTTTGGAGAGAGACTCTAAAGTCTAAAGGGTTTAAGATTAGTAAAACTAAGATTGAATACATTAAATGTAATTTTAGTGGAAGTAAAAATACAAATGAAGAGATAGTGAAGATTGGAAATCAAGAGATACCAAAGAGTGAAAATTTTTGGTATTTGGGATCCATTACACATAAAGAAGGAGAAATAGGTGGGGATGTGAGCAATAGAGTTAAAGCAAGATGAGTGTGGAGGAGTGTTTCTGGAGTATTATATGATAGGCGCATCCCATTTAAGTTAAAGGAAAATTTTATAGAGTTGCTTTCAGGCCAGCTGTGTTATATGGTACAAAATGTTGGGCAATTAAAAAACATGTTAACAAACAAAGTTTAACAGAACAGTGAATGCTAAGATGGACATGCAGTAAAACTTTAAAAGATAAAATTAAAAATTAGCATATTTGACAAATGGTAGGATTAGCACCAATTGGATATAAACTGAGAGAGAACAACTAAGGTGGTTTGACCGACGTAGGCCTTTAGATGCACTAGTTAGGAAGAGTGACCTATTAACACTACATGGTAACAATAGAAGTAGAGATAACCTAAAAGATTCAACTTCGTGTAATTTGAATGCCGGACTTAGCCCTCGATAGAGTGGAGTGGAGGAAGCGAATTCATGTAGCCGACCCCATGTAGTTGGGAAAAAGTGTAGTTGAGTTGAGTATTAGGTAACTAAATTGAAGGGGATCCTTGGCGCAACGGTTAGAGTTGCCGCCTTGTGACCAAGTGGTCACGGGTTCGAGTCATGGAAACCGCCTCTTGCATTGCAAGGCAAGGCTGCAAACAATAGACCCAAAGTGGTCTGACCTTTCGTGCACCGGCTGCCCTTTTTTGCCCTTTATTAGGAAACTAAATTCTAATGATGAACCCAAACATAGTGTTCTCCCTAGTCAAATAATTATTGATATGAAATCTGCTTTCTACTAAGGCTGGAGTCATGGTTCTGAAATATTGTTTCACTTATGATTGAATCTACACTACTTGACTTGTATGGTGTTCCTTTTGTCAAGTCCTAGAGTGGGGCAATTTAAATTGATAATTTAGAACTGTGATTCGGAATATTTTGACTATGAATTTCCTCAAATAAAGCTAAACAAAAAGGTAAGTGTTGAACTCAATCGATGGATGAATAGAAAAATTGCTTCAACTGGAATAAATGTGAAATATATATTTATATCTATAGTTCTATCTTTTTCACTTATAGCTAGTAATAAGACATCCTTTTTTCTCCTTAGAAATTTGCTCGGCTTACACATTCAGAAAAGCTAGAGAATGGTGGTTAAAAATTTTGGACTCCGAATATCCTTTCTTCATTCTTTGGACTGTTGTCTTATATCTGACATAAGGGCAATCTACTGCTTGGAATGTGGCTATAATTCCTTTTGACCTCATTAGATTTTCTTCAGTGTGTCTGTCTGCTTAATTGCTTATGAAGTATCAGTTCAGTTTTTTGGTTTTCATATGCCAAGACTCACATGTTTGAAGACGATTGAAGCTATGGAAGCTTTTTAAATTATATATGCAACTAATTCTTGAGTCGTAAGTGCCCAATGAATTACTTAATTCCTGCCATACAATCCCCTACTGTAAGCTCCAGCTAAAAAAATTAATGTAACTTAAAAAGCCAGGAAAAACATTTTTTGCTTGCAAAGTTCTCTTTGTTATACCTCTTTTAGTACTGTGGTCAGCTATTCTTTGGCTTACTCTAAAGTTATGATCTTTCACCTTCTTGAAGAGGTTTGTTCCATAATTGTAGGTGAAGCAAGATGGATTTTTTCTTTGTTATACCTCTTTTAGTACTGGGGTCAGCTATTCGTTGGCTTACACTTAAGTTATGATCTTTCGGCTTCTTGAAGAGGTTTGATCCATAATTGCAGGTGAAGCAGGATGGATTTTTCCCAGCGGATTTGCTCTTCCTTGCTAGTTCAAATCCAGATGGTGTATGCTACATTGAGGTTTTTATCCTTTTTTCTACTCGTACTTGCTTAGAAAAACTCTTCTTGACATGATGACATCTACTTGAGGACGCCTTATTTGAAAATGAAACTAAAATGGGAGTACTTGATTGATAATATTCATCTTGCTTTTCTGATTGCAGACTGCCAATCTTGATGGTGAGACAAATTTGAAGATCAGAAAAGCACTTGAGAAGACTTGGGATTACTTGACTCCTGATAAAGCTTCGGAATTCAAAGGTTTATCTTGTTGATTTACCTATTCAAATATCTGTTTTTTTTTCAATTTCTGAAATTATTATAGACCTCTAAACTACTGAAAAAACCCTTTAAAGTGTCCAATATCTGTTCTTTTTCAATTTTTGTATTTTCTTTTCTTTTACTTTACTTGTTCATAATCAAATTTAAAATGTGCAGAAGTGGTGGTTTGCAGTGAGATCTACTGAACAGAAGCCCAAAAATGAATTAAATAAGCACAAGAAATACATGTACCCATCCAGCATCTTAACCCAGAAGCATGGTCCATCCTCCCTTGAAGATAATATTTAAAATTTGGTTAAAATTGTCATAAGTTTCTTCTGTATAAGGTTTACATCAAAATTGAGCATAAGTGAAACCATATAAAACTAGCCTTTCTTTGATAATGGCCTTTGCTTGACTAGCAAGTCTTATCATTGATTTTGAATACATTAGAGATGTGGTAGATTTAGAAGGTTTGTTTTCACAATTATTTTCTCTTCCCCATGATATAAACAAGGTAGTTAAACGCGCAAGGCGCATCTAAGTTGATGAGGGGCCCTAGCATCTGAAGTACAAGGCGCAAGGTGCAAGGCGAGGTGCATTTAGTAAAGGGGCACAAGATTCTTAAAAAACTTAATTATATATTAATTTAGGTAAAAGAATTTAAAAAAAAAAAGATTAAAAGATAAAAATCAACAAAAGTTTAAAAATTTTCTCATCATGTATCAGAATGCTCATAGTAGCAGTAATGTTTCTATTTCATAGTTGTTATTAATATTAGGTTTATTTCTTTTGATATTTAGAATTGAATTGAAGCAAAAAACATAAAAAGCAAAGAAGAACAAGTAGAAACTATAACGCCTTTGGAATAATTTATTGTTGTTGTAAAAGTGGAACACAGTGGTTAGATGCAAAGCACCTAAAATCCACTTCAGGGAGAGGTCTCAGGTTCGAATCGATGTCTCCCACCATTTGTCGGCTACCGGTACTATTGGGTTGTGTCCGACCCCAGGGATTAGTGGGGAGTGGGGTTTTTGATACCCATGATCTATCAAAAAAAAAAATTTGAACACAAATTTCCTTTAATGTTTTGTGTTTTTTTTATTGTGTATTATGTATACTAGTAAATGTGCATGTGCATTGCACGTAGATTAGTTATTACATCATAAATGTAAATTGATGGAAAATATGAAATTGATAACAAAAAAAATAATCCATATAAAATAGATTTAATTAACTAAATAAAAATGAAGAAATTAAAATTAAACAAATTAATGAGCTTCAATGCCCACTCTCTCTGCCAATTCCATAAATACCGTCACATTTTTGGCAACTCCACCACCATCTTTCAAGATTCCCTCATCCTCATATGTCCTGCCAAATCTCCCTAGATAGTCCTTTCAAATCTCCCTGAGGCAATCCACAATTTTAAGTTGCGGAACTACACCATCAATTGCACCGCGGACTACATGGCTCTATACAGGAGCAAACCAAAGGTTTAAACCCAAAATTTCGACAATCCAAAAAAAAAAAAGCAATCTCAATCAATTGATGAAGAATCAACAAAGCAGAAAAAATAAAATAAAAAAAAGCACACCTTCAAAATCTCAAAGCCATGGAAGAACACATTGTTCTTAGAAGATTGTGCTATTTATTCCTATATTCTAGAGAGAATGAGATAAATATGTATGGTGTGAATGAAGTGCGTGGGTGGAGTTTTTGAAACCGTTTAGGAAATTTGAAAAAGGTGGGAATCGTTAAGGAAAGTTGGATGGGATGAGTTTTGGAACCATTTTAGAAAGTGGGTGCCGTTAACGTGGGAAGTTCCAAGTTTATCTCAATGGAAATGTGGGAAGTTCCAAGCTTATCAAATTGGAAACAAATTTTTTTTAATGCTTAATAACAGTAATACCCTTCAAATGGTAAAGTTTAATTTGATAAATCAGTTAAACTATTAAGAAATTTTAGGTTATTATTGGAATTTATGGTAAATTGATCACATTGTGAGCGGAGTGAAGTTTTTTCATTATAAGTAGTATAGATTAGTTCAAAGAAAAAAAGAAAAAAAGTATATAATACAATATTTATTTTATGATTAAATAAATTCTTTTGAAAAAATGAGGAGCAGGAAAGTGAGGCGCACCAAGGTGTATACCTGATGCGCGCTAAGGCGCATGCCTGAGTTGAAGCACCCTGCCTATCAAGTATTGAAGCGTAACATGTGCGCCCCGCCTAAAGGCACGCTTGAGGTGCACTAAGGCAAACACTTGGATAACACTAGTTTATAGGAAGATTTATCTTTTTTGCTTCATGCTTTCTAGGAATGAGAGAGAAAAATTGTGATTCATATTGTCTATTTTAGTCTTGAAAATATTAATTAACATTGTTGAGTAATTTTTTTTTTGGTCCAATGGTCATTGGTGTTTTGGCTAGCTTTTTCATACGATGGATTAAATCTACCTCCCTATGTTGGTTAAAGGTAGGGGTGTGTCATCCACATTCCACACTTGGGGATCCATGAAGAATTATCCTGGTGATAGGCTATTTACTAGTATAAGTTATTTCTTGCAATGATTTTACTTTTTATTTTTGTTGAAGAACTCGTCATAAAAATTAGTTCACAGTAAAATTGGGTTAAATGGTTGTATTTCATGCCTAATATAAGAATAATTGGTACAACCAGAGGATAGGACATAAGAGATGAGTTGTGAATCATCATGAGATTCTACAATTTTTTTAAGGATTCATTATAGTATTCAAAAGAGGATAGGAGGACATAAGACATGAATTGTGAATCATCATAAGATTCTACTATTTTTAAGGATTCATTATAATATCAAAAGCAATGAGATTCATGTTAAGGATTTCAATTAATATCTGTTGAACCTAAACTTAAATCGTAAGATTCATAGTATCATATTGGTATTCTCGACGGTGGCCAAAATATAAAAAAGCTTCACACATTTTATATTTCCATATGATAAGATATACAAGTAACTAAGCCATATTGTTAATTATAAATTTTGCTCAATCAAACATCTTATTTAACCTCTTAAGTATAATTAGGGCAATAATTATGACTCAAGAAAGAATGAATGCAAAAAATAACTGAAGTAGCAATTGATGCAACTCCTTTATAAGTTATTGTTCTCCGAAATCAATCTTATTTTATACTTTTTTTTAGGTTATTGAAGAAGAGAGAAATAGGACGTAATGAATGAAAGGGACCATGTTTCTTTTTATGCATACTCCAGAACTTAAAAAAAAAAAAAAAAAAAAAAAAAAACAAAAAAAAATAAAATTAAATAAGCTATTGAAGAACTTTCATTTAGACCCAAATTTCTTGAAAGTTTAAGAGACCTCTATATCACTGGTCTTACCAATTCTAGATGCCTAGTTAGTTTGGTAATAAAATGTTTAGATGATTTCCACGACGTTTGCCTAGCTTAAAATTTTACAAAATTCATTGTCACTGTATTTGTATCAGATTCATTTATTCCTTATCAGATTCTTTCCTAGGATACCATCCTGAGGTTTGGGAAACAACCGTGCTATTGCTAGTACAAGAGAAAGATACAACCAAACTTTCTTGAACCATGTGGTCTTATATGACTCTTGTTGTTTTCTTCTATGAAAACAAGATTTAAGCTTATAGCCATGGAAGATCCTAAACAATTATCATGTGTATCACACTTTTTGCAAAATTTGGATTCTAATTAAACATCATTTACATATTTGCATATCTGCTTGGGTTTTCTAAATCGTTTGTTTCTTTCTGTGCTTTATCTATTTTCCTCTTGTTCTCATGGATTTATAAATATTTTTTGAATGCAGGGGAAATACAATGTGAGCAGCCAAATAACTCATTGTACACTTTCACAGGCAATCTTATCATCGAAAACCAAACACTGCCCCTCTCTCCAAATCAACTTCTTTTGAGAGTATGTTTTGTTCCTTCTCCTTGTATGCTTTCTCTTCACTATTATTCATGTTTTCAATTCTTTGCACATAGATATTTTCTAAGGTCTATTAAATAGAATTATCTTGGCACTACCATTTTTTAGGCTGATATTTTTGAGGCGTCAATAAGGGCATATCCATAGAGAAAGTGTTTATGATCTCATGGTAATACATAATTCTTGCATATTTTGATAACAAAAGTTATGCCTACGTCTAATGTTTGAGGGTGCTACCAAGGCCTTGTCTAGATGATTGATTGGTTGATACATTATAGAAGAGGTCTTTTTACCATCCATTAAAATTAAAGGGGGGTATTAAGTAATTTGTGAAAATGTTTTGAAGGGGTGTAAAAGGAGAGCCAAACAATTGCTTCCATCTCTTTCTTTTTCCTTACCTAACCATACTCCAAACTCTAGAAAACGTTATATTACCTTAAACACCCACATTTTTCTTTAAAACTAATAAAAACTCTAATTGTCATTATCTATCAATGATTTAATTTAGAAACATCCATCGTATGTCTTATCTTTTTCATTTCTTTTCTTAAAGACTAATGAGTGAAAATTGTGATATGCTAGATGAATAGCAAATATGTGGCATAATTTATTTTTGATGATGCTCCCCTCTCTCAATCTTGATGATTAATAACCAATTTATAAATTATAAACCATTAGTGAAGGTGGAAGTATAATTCTTTTAGATTTTAAGATAAATTGTAATCTTTTTAGCATTTTAAAACTTTATAGGATATTGCATGCCCTTTGGACTTCAAAACCTCAAATTGGTTAATGTTTAAAATATGTAAAAATTTGTGCATTATGCAATTTACTTAATTTTTATAATGCCTTGACAAGAATTTTATTTTTATTTAAATGTATTATTCCTTTTGGTCTTTTTTTCTTTTTTTGGTAAAAATAACAATTGGAGAAACTAGTAAGTTCCCAATTATGGTAGGTTTACACCAAGGATCTATCTTAAGTCCTTATGGTTTTGCATTAGTTTTGGATGAATTGACTAAACATATTCAAGAAGATATTCAATGGCATATTATTTGCTGATGATATAGTGCTAATTGATGAAACTAAATCTGAAGTAAATGCTAAGCTAGAGGTTTGAAAATAGGCTTTAGAATCTAAAAGGTTCAAGATTATTATGATTAAGACTAAATACATTTAACGTAATTGTAATCGAAGTGGAAATACAAATGAGGAGATGGTGAGGGTTGAATTATTGAAAGACAAGAGATATCACGAAGTGAAAATATAAGGTATTTTGGATTATTCAACTAGAGGGCAATAGGTGACAATTTAAACCATAGAGTAAGCGGAATGGGTGTAGTGGAGGAGTGATTCTATACTATTATATGATTGATTCATCCCAATGAACTTCAAATGAAAATTTATAAGGCCACTATTAAGGCAAGCATGCTCTATGGAATAGAATGTTGGGCAATAAAGAAACAAGAAGTTAACAAACTTAGTGTTACAAAAATTTGAATGTTAAGATGAAAATCAAAATATTGCTAATGTCAAGTCATGGCAGATGTATGATCATGTATGGCAATATTAATACGATGTATCACTCAAAACTATGTATACCATACAAAAATGATTATTTATGTAATTTATTAATTATTTATTTTAGTTGCTTCTCGCATTTGTGGTAAAACATTAAAAGATAAAATTAAAATGTATATTTGAGAAATAGTCAGAGTAGCCCCTATTAGAGATAAAATGGAAGAAAACTGATTAAGGTGGTTTGAACACATTGAGGTCCTTTGGATGTGGGGTTAGGAAGAGTGATCTATTGAAAAATGAGTATATTCAAGAAATAGTCTCGTGCCTTGGGCATTGGCCCCTTCACCCTTTGGAAAGGCTTCCCTTATTAGTGAATATCTTTATTTCTAATAATAATAAAAATATTAACCTAGCGATTTAAAAGTTTTTGGCAAATGATTCTAATCACGACTTACATAGAGATCTAGTTAGAATGTTGCCAAACATTGAGAAGTAACAAAAACATAATATTTTTGCAATAAATTTGATAACTTTCTAATATTTTTTTTATTGTTTTAATAGTAAAAACCTTGGCATTTGTAGAACTTGACATATGGCATACACCCATTTATTTTCAATGATTTTCGTGTAAATCAGGACAATTGGTATATTAAGAAAAACACTTTAGGTATCAACACATTTATAAAAGTGATACATATTTTGCTCATTATCTATGTTTATTTATTATTGATATGTTTACAAGTTAAATTTTTTGTGAGTTATTCTTAATTTTGTCTCTTTTGTGTATTTTTTTTACGTATTACCTTGCCTAGGCAAACTACCTTGGTTACGCCTCATGAGTTTTAAGATTTAGTAAATAATAAACTTATTAAGTTCTGAAATTGTTGATTCATGAAGGCTTTGGCCAGTAAGACTCCTTGCTTGATGTGTTTGCATCAAGAATCACTGCTTCCCATTTGTAATTCATCATTGTGAAGTCTATGCTAGCTTCTCTCATCCTTTTTCATTAATGCATGTGGTTTTTTTATTTATTAATTTTATTGCTATTGTTTTTTTGAAGAAATATTATATTTTAATGAAAGCAGAAGGTAAGATTATCCTTTCCTATTTGGAATGGGATTAGAGTAGGGAAAGGTAAAAGCCAAAAGGTTTTAATTGTAAAGAGAAGATTTAGAATACTTAGGAAGAATAATAAGTGGAAATATGTGAGTTAAGAAGTGGGAAAAAATTTTCGAGTGTTAAATTATATATTTCCCTTTACATCACTAAAACTATTTTAAAATCTATAAATAACAATAAACTTTATTAAGGGTAGTTTTGAAAGAATGTAACAAAATGATCATGCCATTAGTTTTCCAACATTTAGCATTATAATAGTATAGATACAACATCCTTGGTCATTTTCTTGCATGAAATAATATTTTTCATATCAGAATTTTTTACAATTCTAGAGATTCCTTATCTATTAGCCTTTAACATTATAACTATCATTCCAGGGATGCAGCCTCCGGAACACTGTGTACATAGTTGGGGTTGTGATATTTACTGGGCATGAAACAAAGGTATGTTATCTTTCCATATGGTATAACTATCTTTCTCTTTTTGTTCTGTCCTTCCAATCTTGGGCTTTTCCTTGTCTATATGGCAAGGGGTCAATATCCGCTTGTGGTAAATGTTACCTTTTATTCAATAAAAATTTATGTTGGCAAATTTATCTAGTTGATCAATGCTATGTTTGGGTTAACTTCTTTTTTCTTTTTTGCATTGACACACTTCAAATGACCGTGTAGACTCCATAGTTGACAGAATTCGTGAATCCTAATACCTGTGAATCCCCCCTGAGCACGTGTGAATCCTGCAATTCACGTGTGAATCCTACAATTCACGTGTGAATCCTACAATTCACGTGTGAATCACACGATTCGGCAATTCAGACCGATTTAGGAGGCTTTTTTTTTTGGCTCTTCGTGTTTGCGCTTAGCAACAAAAGAAACCCTTTTTTCCAATATTTTTTTTCCTGCTGCGTGTTTCGTATTAACTAATTGTTTTTTTTTATTTTTTGGATTGATAGATTTTATTTATTTATTTATTTTACTTGACATCATGCTCTGAATAATTTTTAGGTGCTATTTTGGACAAGCTTTGTTTAATTTAAATTATGTTTCAATGTTCGAAACTTCAAACATCAAAATTCAATTATTAAATTTAATAGATTAAATCATAAATAAAAAAACAAGATATTAAAATTTATAATGGAAATCTAAGATAACTTTAAGAATACAAATAAATGTCTCTAAAAACTAAATTTATATACAATTCACAATTGTATCCTGAGTCCTACGGTTCATCAATTCGAATCTCGATTCGATTCAAAAGGATCCCCACCGATTCACTTTCGATTCACGATTTTGACTTTCTTGGTAGACTCTCCAGGCCTTTTGTTTTTCTTGTCATACTTTTCTATTCAAGCATTTTCTTTTCCAAGCATTGTAACATCATTTTGTGTTCATGTTGATATTGTTGTAGGTTATGATGAATACCATGAATGTTCCTTCAAAAAGAAGTACTTTGGAGAAGAAACTTGATAAACTTATCCTAACTCTTTTCGGTGCCCTCTTCCTAATGTGTCTTGTTGGAGCCATTGGCAGGTTTAATAATTTTGAATTTCTTATTCTGTAGTTCTAGTTGTAATCGTTGATGAACCTCTTTGTTGTATAGTTTTAATTACTGTGCTGCCACAATTTAAGACTTTTTTGATTATCTGTTGTGCTATACTTTTAACTTGATAAACTTACCTTTTTACTTGGTTGACATCTGCAGTGGTATTTTCATAAACCGTAAGTACTTCTACTTAGGTCTTGATGAAGGTGTGGAAGATCAGTTTAATCCAAATAACAAATTTGTGGTACCTGCTCTCCGACAAAATTTACTTGTATTAATAAAGTTGTAATGATTGGCAAACGCAATAAATTGTAACGTTTTTTCCATTATCTTTGTCCCAGGTTGCAATCTTGACTATGTTTACCCTAATTACATTGTACTCGACAATTATTCCAATTTCTCTTTATGTTTCCATTGAGGTAATTTTTATTCTTGCAGTTTCACTCAAATAGATATTTCTTTATTTGAAATCACCATTAAGCTTTGCTATTTTGTATTATTTTGTTTTGAATTTTTCAGATGATCAAATTTATTCAGTCTAATCAGTTTATCAACAACGATTTACATATGTATCATGCTGAAACGAACACCCCTGCCTTGGCACGAACATCAAATTTGAATGAGGAACTTGGACAGGTATATTTTGTTGTATCCTTTTCAATGCTTGTGCAACTTTGGTTGTTTTGGACTTTCTTGCTATTGCATAAGCACACACATTATATATACATATCAGTGACTGGAGAGCATGTTGCATGTGAAAAAAAACCAATGCCTTTCAAATTAAAAGGATTAAAAAGATTTTTGTATCACATCATGTATCAATGTCTTAGAGGGTGAGCCTTGGTGCTATGGTTGACATAGCTTTATTGTGACCTAAGGTCAAGGGGTTTGAATTTGGAAACAACCTTTGTTTGTAATGTGGTGGTTAGATTGTGTATATCGTCCCTTTTGCAATCTCCCAATGGCGGGAGCCTTGTGCAATTAATACGCCTTTTCTTCATCTTGTATAGGTTGTAAAGAACAATTCACCCCAACTTAAGTCAAGCTCTAATATTTCAAATTGGGTCATTTTGATCCAACACATGTAATCAGCCTCTCTACCGCTAGGCATGGCATGCCAATGCATGGGATGCTATCCTGGTATTTCATACCAATCACACTCTCTTAGATCTGATTCTAAAGCAATGAGTTTCTTGTTGCAAGTTCATTTGATGAAGGGTTTGTTAATGAAGTTCTTTGGCACATTTTGGAGGAGAAGATGTGCATTGGTTGATGTTGGGTGCATTTAATTTTATTGGAAGGGGAATTTGGGGTTGGTTGATGAGGTAACGGAGTTTGGTTTAGTGCGATCTGATTTTGGTGTAAGAGCTCAATGTGTTCAGGGTTTTTAACTTTTTATGCAAGAATTGGTTGATTCACATGTTACTAAAGTTAAGAGTACCTCCAGACATTATATTATTATATTCAGTGTTGTCAAGGCGGTGCCTAGGCCCCTTGGGTAGTGACACCGCCTAAACCACCGTCTTGGCGGTTTGGGGAGGTCTAAGCAAATATATTTTTTAAAGGGTTTTTTTTTTAATTTTTTTTTTGTTAAAACCTACGAAATCCTCTTTCTTCTTCCACTTCGACTTCTGAATTAAATTAATAATTACATATATATATATATATATCTGTGTGTGTGTGTGTGTGTGTGGAGTGAGGGACCAATGAATAAATAAATAAAATTTTCAAGGACCTCTAAATAAATATTTTATATCCCGCCTAGGCCCCGCCTCGCCTAATTAAGGTTTACCGCCTACCACCGCCTTGACAACACTGATTATATTGATGATTCTGTGATATTTGGATATCGATAATATATCCTAGACTTTATCTAATAATTGCAACATGGAAGATAGAAGAACAAAAACTTGGCACAAAGCAACAATAGCGCACATATGCTTTGTTGATCAATGTGACTGTAAAATAGAGTAGGTAAGTTGAAGAAGAGTTGATGCAAACTTGTAAAAAACGTGGTGGAAGAGAATAGTCAAAGGCTTGTTTAAGTTCCAAAAATGACACTAAATTGTTGGTGAAAATCCAAGAAAGTAGGTTGCTTACCTTTTAACTACCTAAATTAGTTTCCTGTTTTAATTATACCAATATTTCCCCTGAGATGACCTAGAGGCAAGTTTGCAGTTGAGAGAGGTTTACGCGAAGGTGATCCACTTTCACCTTGGTGGCGGATGTGCTTGGTAGGTTGATGAGAGGGGTGTGAGTGTTCTTTGATTCGAGGATTCACAATGGGAAGGAAGGGAATCCATGTCTCTCATCTTCAATTTGCGGATGATACTGTCTTCTTCTTGCATGGGACAGAGGATAACGTTCTCACTTCCATTCAACTTCTTCAATTATTTTGTAAAATTTATGGTCTCAAGGTGACCTTGGGGAAGAGCCAAATTGTGGGTATTAATAGGGACAGGGATATTCTTCTTAGGCTGGCTCGGAGTATTGGGTGCACTATTGGAACCAGGTCGTTACTTCGATTTCGCCCTAAACTTCGACCTTAAAAAATAGAATTAATTCGGAGAAGTTTAATTCGACATGGAGATTTTTTGTAAAAATTCGCTAAATTAGAGAAGTTTAGAGAATTTTCGCATATATGCTTAAATATCTAAATTTATTGTAGTATAAGCTAAAAACTAATATAAATAGACACTTTTAATACATAAAAATATCAATAAGCGACCTAACAAAATCAATCTTGTTAAGTGAGTTGATGAATTTGAAGGTCTTAATTTGTTTTCTTTATTTTGATATTTAATTTTGTGGTGGCTTGCTTCTCGACCATATACTTTACTAGTTTGAATTCTATTATGGTTAATTTATTAGTTTAGTATTTGAATGTGTTGTTTGTTAATCTTATTTCATAAGAGTTAACTAAAAGAAGATGACTTTAGGAAATCTTTTAATTTATTTTTAAATTTTTATCTTATTTCAACTTTAATTTATTTATTTTGCTTCTGTTCTTCTTTTTTTGGTAAAGCATATCCCATAAACTACATAATTTGTTAGCTTGTTAAATTATTTTTTAAAATTTATATTGCTATGTTGGTTGATGAAGTTGAAAATAATACATAATTATTGGTGTTTTTTTGTTTTCTATTAATGAAGTAACATTTTTTTTTTCTTCTCTGTCCATTTTCATCGAATTTTTTGTCGAATTTTTGCATTTTTTGATTGAAAAAATAAACTTTAGACGAAGTTTATTGAATTATTTCGACGAATTTTTGCATTTTTTATTTTACATCCACTTTGCACTTCGATGATTAAAAAACCAAATTAAACCATGAAATTATCTTGGATTGCCTTTGGAGGGGTAATCCTCTCACTGCAAGTTTTTGAAACCTAGTGGTGTCGAAAACTTCTAAAAGACTTGATGATTGGAAGTAGGGTTGCCTCTCTAGGGGGAATGGTTGGCACTTATTAGATCTGTATTGCTTTCTATTCCAATCTATTTCCTTTCTCTATTCAAGATTCCTGTTGGGGTTGCAAAAGCCATTGAAAGAGTAATCAGGTCCTTCCTTTGGAAAAGTGTTGATAAAAGGGATGGCTATCATATTGTTAGTTGGAAAACGGTGCAACTTCCATTATGTAAAGGGGGTTTAGGCATTGGTAATGTGGTGAGAAGGAATATGCCTATAGCTTCCAAATGGTTATGGGGATGGCCTCAAGAGCGAGATTCCTTGTGGGGTCAAGTGCTTAGTTGCAGACATGGGCACCTTGTCTTTGGTCAGCACATTAGATCTTCCTCTAGGTCTACCTTTAAAACCCCTGGAAATTCTTTCAATCCTTGTATTCTGAGTTTCACACTCATCTCTCCCCCAAAATTGGCAATGAGCGTACTTTTCGATTGTTGTATAAGCTAAAAACTAATATAAATAGACACTTTTAATACATAAAAATATCAATAAGTGACCTAACAAAATCAATCTTGTTAAGTGGGTTGATGAATTTGAAATGGTGGCTTTTGGTCTTAATTCCTTTTCTTTGTTTTGATATTTAATTTTGTGGTGGCTTGTTTCTCGACCATATATTTTGTTAGTTTGAATTTCACCATGATTAATTTATTAGTTTCTTATTTAAATGTATTATTTTTTAATCTTGTTTTATAAGAGTTAACTAAAAGAAGATGGCTTTGGGAACTCTTTTAATTTATTTTTAAGTTTTTATCTTATTTCAACTTTATTTATTTATTTATTTACTTTTTTTCTTCTCTTTTTGGTAAAACATATCTCATAAACTACTAATTTGTTAGCTTGTTAAATTATTTTTTAAAATTTATATTGCTATGTTGGTTGATGAAGTTGAAAATAGTGTATAATTATTGGTATTTCTTTATTTTCTATTGATGAAATAACATTTTTTTACTTCACTGTCGAATTTTATCGAAGTTTATCGAATTATTTCGGCAATTTTTTGCATTTTTTATTTTACATCCACTTTGCACTTCGATGGTAAAAAAAAGAGAAATAATTCGTGGAAGTTCGCTGAATTTCGGGGAATTTTTGAACCATTGATGAGCATATCTGATTTCTTGAACTTTTGTATGAAGTATGTATAGTTACTAGAGTATATGCTGTGTGTGTGTATTTGTCTGTGTATGAACTAACTATTTACATACCTATTTGCATATGGTACCTATCTGCACCATAGGCCCATACAGTGTTTTCAAGGCTACACCTAGGCGGTCGCATAGGCAACGCCGAGACGTTTTAGGGAGAAAACGCCTAGGCTCTGTGCTAGGCAGGCAGTGGAAGTTTGTACAAATATTTAAAAAGTTTAGGGGGGTCTTTCTAATTTGAAAAAAAAAGCCTTAAAAACATAAACGCCCACTTTCTACAGTAAACCCTCGAACCTTTTTCTCACTAAGCCCATCCTTCCTATTTTCTCCGACCAAGAAACGCCTTCGAAATCTCTGGCGACCATTGGCGACCCTTCAGCAATAGATATTTGAGTTTTGTACTTTTGAATCTTTTGAATAATGTGTATTGTAGCATGAATTAATGTTTTGTGACCATGAATTTAATTAACATAAAGTGTTTTTGATCATTTTATGAAAATTTAACATTTATTATAAAATACAGTTAGATATATATAAATTTGTATATGGACAGTCTTGAGACCTGTAAATAAATAATTAATTATCTAGGGACCTATAAATAAATATATTTTTTATCGCCTAGGCCACATCTAGGCTTCGCCTTGCCTAGACGGGGCAAATCGCTTAGATATTGCCTTGGGGCCTTGAAAACATTGGGCTCATACCCATGTCAAATATGTTTGTACACAAATACATGCTGATACATAACTGCATATCTAGACTATTATAATGAGAATACTTGGAACCTTTCACGGTGAAGCCTTTTTATTCCTAGAATACCCTTAAAAAGTATGTCATAAATTCTAATAGAAAATGTTTACTTTTATTATTACTAAGGGTAAAATAGTAAATTGGTATTTAACTACTTGTTAGTTTCCACCCCTGTCTCCTACAATTTAGGCTTTTTAAAATTTTTATTCTTCATATTTTGCCCTTTTTAACTACTAACTTTTTACTCTAACATACCCCAACCCTTATTTTTATAATTTTACTCATTATAATCATATCAAAAAACAAAAAACACAATCTATGAGAAAAATCATGTGCAATGCACATGCATTTCCACTAGTGTGTGTATACACACACACACACACACACACACACACACACATATATATATAGACGTTGGTGTCATTGTTCATTTTTATGATCTTGTATAAATCTGACCTTTCTAAGAATTTGTGATGTTTTTCTATTGATTAGTTATATTAGAATCTATATATTTTAAGATATGATGCAACAAAGGAATATTTTATTTTATCTGGTAAAAAGTTTACCTAAATATAATTGACAAGCCCATGTTCCATAGAATGTAGAAATGATCTGATAGAAAATGGTTTATCCAATGCAATCCAAATCACAAGGCTTTCCTAATGTGAGGCTTGCGGAAGGGTCGATGCATGCACCCTTACTCCCTCATTATGAAGAGGTCATTTTCAATTTTGAATTTGTGACTAGGTCACCATAGAACAACCTTTATCACCACGCTAAAGCTTTTCCCCCTTTAAAATTTATTCCAACGTGTGTACGTATTATTTTGAGATTTGGGATTCTAAAATTCTGGACAACATGTATGATGTCTCTGTGTTGAATATGGGGGCAGACATTGGTATCCTTGTTCCAGAGAAAAATGTTGAGTTTGGATAGCTGTTGAATTTTGTTGGGGGATTTTTTCCCTTACCCCCCCACCCCATGACAGTGCAGTCTCTCCTACAAGTATTTTTGATCTTGTGCAACTGTGATCCAAATATTTTGATGTTATATTTTGATTTCACTCATTGCATTGGGCAGGTGGAATACATATTCTCAGATAAGACAGGGACTCTAACAAGAAATCTAATGGAGTTCTTTAAGTGTTCAATTGGAGGTATAGTGTATGGAACTGGAATTACTGAAATAGAAAGAGGAAGTGCTCAGCGAAATGGCATGAAATTAGAGGAGGTATGTTAATTGTTGCAATTCATATGCCAAAAAGCTTAAGATTTTTTCATTATAAAATATTGTGCATATATGAATATTATTTTATTTTTTACTTCTAATTTCTTGAAGGTACAAAGGTCGGCTAATGCAATACATGAGAAGTTCTTTAACTTCGATGATGCTAGGCTGATGCGTGGTGCATGGAGGAATGAGCATAATCCCGACATTTGCAAGGTAGCTTAGTAATGCAAGTGAATTAAACCAGGGTCAACAATATTTTGTAGATGAATTTTTTCAATTTTTTGTATGTCAAATTATAGTTCTTTGATTTTCTATCCATGATTATAATTCACCTAGTTGGAAACCCAAAAATCCAGCTGATTATGTTGATTTTTCATACCTTGATTTAGACAACTAATGACAATCATGTGTACTTTGCTAGTAAGGAAGAATTTAATTTAATTGGCTATGTTTTATTTATTCATATGCCATACAAACTGAAAAAAAAAAAAAATTCTTAATATGAACAAACTAAAGTAGGATGAACCAAGGAAAACAATAAAAAGTATGTTGAATTATTTCACATGTATAGATATAGTTGCTTTATTCTCTAAAAGGGGTTGTTAAACCATTTCACATGTATAGTTATAGTTGCTTTATTCTCTAACTGCTTAAGCTTTTCAACCAAATTACTGTCTCAAGTTGCTTTCTAGATTACTATTGAACCCAAAAGCTATAATTATCATGCAGAGGCCTGACTATAGATAGAAAGCCAACACACTAAGACTTCCTCTTTGTGTAGCCACAGAATATTCATGGATCCGTAATTCCGTATATAATTTAGGAGCATATAAATGCTTAGAAAGAAACTTGAGCCCTGGATTTCCACAATCTTCTTCGAATTTCATGTTAGATTACCCTTAAACCCTAAAACTATTGCTATTAGGCAAACCCTATTATATAAATAAAGTTAACACTCTTAACATAGCTGAGAACTTATCAACTTGACCAAAAGAAACTGATGTCTTATGCTTAATGTTTCTTGTCACATCAAACATGTACAGCTGGTGTAAATTGAACTATAATGTTCTAAGTGAAGGTTTTTAATCTAATAGGAATTCTTCAGATGTCTTGCTATATGTCATACTGTACTTCCTGAAGGTGATGAATCACCAGAGAAAATTACATATCAAGCTGCATCTCCAGATGAGGCCGCTTTGGTTACTGCTGCCAAGAACTTTGGCTTCTTCTTTTACAGGTTTGAGCTTTCTATTTGTCATTCTTTTGACTTCATTCTGAATGGCCATCTATTCTTCAAGTCAAGTTTTGGTTTTATCACATTGAATTGTAAGATATGAAGGAATTGTCTCTCTGCTATTGTAATCATTGGTTGCATGTGGGCTTTCTTGTTGCCTTCGTGACTTAAATATTGAATGTATTTATGTTGAGAAAGTTCCATATTTTTTTTTCTTCAGTTGAGTTGTTTTAACATTTTTCTTCAGGGTTATGACTTACCTATAACATCTATTTTCAGGCGAACACCAACTACAATCCTTGTTCGTGAATCACATGTCGAGAAGATTGGACAACTCCATGATGTAACCTATGAGATTCTAAATGTCTTAGAGTTCAATAGGTGGCTGCTCTTCTTGTGATTCTCTTTTCTGTGTATTTCATTTTTCGTTGTTGTTACTAGCATTGATTGCCCATCTTTGTATGTAAATAGCACAAGGAAGCGACAATCTGTGATATGCCGTTACCCTGATGGCCAGCTCATTTTGTATTGCAAGGTGATGTTCCTGAAGGCTTTCTATGTTTCTAGATGGACATCGTTTGTGCCAAATAAAATATACTGAGAAAGAGAATACTGACAGGGTGCTGATACTGTCATCTATGAAAGATTGGCACATGGGAACAATGACATAAAAGACTCAACCAGGGAACACTTGGAGCAGTTTGGATCTGCGGGTTTGCGTACACTCTGCCTAGCCTACAAAGGTTTAGATCCTGAGTTCTATGAGAGCTGGAATGAGAAATTCATTCAAGCGAAATCTTCTTTGCGAGACCGTGAAAAGAAGTTGGATGAGGTAATTCCTTTTTGAAGATGTTTATGTGCTGTGCACCTTTGGGTTTGACAATATGTGTAATCTTCTCTAGAATTTTCAAACCTTCTGCAGGTGGCAGAGCTTATTGAAGAAGATCTTATTCTGATTGGCAGCACCGCTATAGAAGACAAGCTGCAAGAAGGTGTTCCATCTTGTATAGAAACTCTTTCCAGAGGTGGAATCAAGATTTGGGTGCTAACAGGAGATAAGATGGAAACGGCAATAAATATTGCTTACGGTGGGTCAACATTTAATGAGTACTGGCACTCTTAATATAGTTATATCTTAACTAGATCGCCTTTCTCTTGCTTTATCAGTGAATTTATTATGCTCTTTGCTTGCCCATAGCATGCAGTTTGATCAACAATGACATGAAGCAGTTCATTATCAATTCAGATACCGACGCAGTCAGAGAAGTTGAAAACAAAGTAAGTTACATTTTAAGATTCTGTCTGAGAAAAGTTGTTCCCTTCAAACTATTTAACTTACTAATTATCTTTTTCTATAATTTATGCGTAGGGTGATCCAGTGGCAACTGCACGCTTTATAAGAGACATGGTTAAAGAAGAGTTGGAGAAGTGCCTTGGAGAAGCACGGAATTACTTGCAAATGGCACACGGCCCCAAGTTGGCACTTGTAATTGATGGGAAGTGTTTGATGTATGCACTGGACCCTGATTTACGTGGAAATTTACTTGACCTCAGCTTGAATTGTAATTCTGTAGTTTGCTGTCGAGTGTCTCCACTACAGAAGGCACAGGTAAACTTCCTGAGGCTATCTTTTTCAGTTTTGAAGTTATCTAAATCCTTCTGTCTCTCGAAAAATTTCACATAAAACATGTGAACTCAGATAAGGGTAATAATACATGATATGAAGGTTTTATTTTTAGCAAGAGGAAATGAGTTGAACTGAGAATTTTTTTGAGGTTTCCAATTGTGTAGTGTTGAACAACATGTGTAAGGAAATTAAATTCTAATACCATATTTCTTTGTATCATTGCTCTAGCATGTCTATGTGATTTTGTTTTTTGGTTTGTTTGTTTGTTGTTGTTGTTGTCGTATAGACCATGTTTTTGGCACTACTTTGAGTTTGAGTTTGAGTTTGAGTTTGAGTTTGAGTGAGAATTATTCATACTTAGAAAGTCATGGTGAAACCCAACTTCTGTGTGCTGTTTATACAGGTGACTAGCATGGTGAGGAAAGGTGCAGGGAAAATAACACTCAGCATTGGTGATGGTGCCAATGATGTGAGTATGATTCAAGCTGCTCATGTTGGCATTGGCATAAGCGGATTGGAAGGAATGCAAGCAGTTATGGCTAGTGATTTTGCAATTGCACAGTTCCGCTTTCTTACAGATTTGTTACTTGTTCATGGTCGCTGGTCATATCTCAGGATATGCAAGGTTGACTTCTCTTCTGATGTTGAAATTTCAAAAGCTTCTGATAGATTTGTTTTGAGCTTATTAATTTTCTTCTAATGTTATTCTCTGCAGGTTGTGATGTACTTCTTTTACAAGAATCTTACTTTTACTTTGACTCAATTTTGGTTCACCTTCCATACTGGATTTTCTGGTCAGAGGTTCTATGATGATTGGTTCCAGTCCTTGTATAATGTCATTTTTACAGCTTTGCCTGTTATCATTCTTGGGCTTTTTGATAAGGTATGTTGCAAATATTTTCCAAATATTGTTGACTTTCCTCAACTTGCCATAACTATAAAATAGCATTTATTTTGATTAATATTTGTCATTGTTGTCAGAATTGTGAATCTTGAATCAAATCTTTTTGAGGCTTAGTAAATAGAATTGGGATTTGGATCAGTGAATCGTATATTTGTATTATATTAATTAGCCATAAAGTTATAAAGACAATTATGTTTTTTGGCTAATTGACAATTTACTGATTCAAATCACAATTCTAACAACTATGATTTGGTGACCATGAGTCACAACTTGAAAAAACCTTGCGTCATAGATCTTTTATTTTGTAACATATTCTTTACTAGATATTTAAATGGATATGGATTCTGATTGGTACAAGCTTGCTTTTTACCAGGATGTGAATGCTTCTCTTTCTAAGAAGTATCCAGAGCTATACACAGAAGGAATTAAAAACACTTTCTTCAAATGGAGAGTTGTAGGGATATGTGCTTTCTTTTCTACACTCCAGTCACTAATTTTCTTTAGTTTTGTGACTGCTTCCAGTCAGAAAGCTAATAATTCATCTGGCAAGATGTTCGGTCACTGGGATGTCAGCACAATGGCTTTTACTTGTGTCGTAGTTGCTGTCAATCTGCGCCTCCTTATGGCATGCAATTCTATAACAAGGTGGCACCACTTTAGTATATGGGGCAGTATCTTAGCTTGGTTCATATTTATCTTCGTATATTCAGGAATTATGACCCCACGTGATAGACAAGTGAGTCTTGGAACACTTTTCTTTCCTCTTTTCTTTTGTTTCCTTTTTTTGGACCAGTTTCATGTGACTCTTTTTCCTTTTTAATTTCTGACAGGAGAACATATATTTTGTCATATATGTGTTAATGAGTACATTCTACTTCTATCTTACACTTCTTCTCGTCCCAATTGTTGCACTTCTCGGTGACTTCATCTATCAAGGGTAAGATTTACATGGGAAAGATTTTCATGGGAAAGATTTTCTCTTTCATATTACTCTCCTATATGAAATTGATTTTATTGTCAGAGAAAAAAAAAACAGCAAAGGAATCAATCTTTACGGAACTATTTATTTGAAAAAATCTTGGTTTGGTTGCTATTCTGCTGCTATTACTTTTATTGAGGGTAGTTTTCTGTGGGATTATATGTGATCATTTTGTATTACTCTTGAACAGAGTTGTTTCAATTTTTTTATTTGTATTTCCTTCATATGGAGTTTCTGTTGTATGATTGCATCCATGCAGGAGCATATAGATTGATAGAGGCATCCATGAGGGACCAAATTTGTTCAGGGAACTGTACAATGTGTAGGGTATGGTACACTAGACCACACGTTAGTTCAATAAGATTTTATAGAGGCTGGAGAGAGGGACTTGGATTATTAGCTCATATAGTGCAGGCTTGATAGATTATAGCTCTAGCTTTTGAGTCATCCAAATACTAACCTTAGGTGACTATGTTGTGCTGTTTCCTTGTTGGGTATGATTACACATACATTTCTATTCTCTTTTGATATTTCTAAACATGGTCGTGGTTTACTTTGAGCAGTGGTAGAAACCTTCTCTTGGAGGCATACCTAATTGTGGGTTTGGGAGAAAAATGCAGCTGTAAAAGTATACAAGAATTGAAGATTTGTGAAAGAGATGTTAAATAGACTAATAGAGCTGATTTGAAATGAGATTTGGCCTTTCCAGAAGCATGGAGGCAAAGAAGTAACATATCTTTAATCAAACTAGAAGAGGAAAGTTTGAAAAAACATATAGATTATTGAAGTTTAAGGGAGGAGAAAGGGATATTCGTTTCCAGCATGTTCCAATTGTCTCTAACTGACGGCAGTGAGGTGAAGCAGTAAAAAATAGGGAGAGCAGATTTCTCTGCAGACTGCATCTTGAACAATGAGTTTTCCTACCTATTGTAGATGTTCTTTTGTCAACTAAAGCATAAAAAGAGAAATTGGTTAGGAAGATTTGTAGGTAGTGAAAGAAGTTGAGGAAGAAAACTCTCTAGGTTCTGATAAATTTGTTATTCTGTTATTGAGAAGGTGCTGGTCTATGGAGGGAGGGACCTTAAGAAGGGCAAAGATTTTTAGTGAGTTCTTTATATTTTTCTAGACTAAATGCACGGTAACGTGCTAATCAGTCTAATGTTAAGATTTGAGGGAGCAAAATTCCAATCAATGCCTTTGAGTATTAGACAGGTAGCATGCATTTAAAAGATTACCTCTATACTAGAATACTGTTTGACATACAGAAACAAATGTTTTTATTGGTGATATCTCCTTTTACTAACATTTTGGGAATTGGACAGATATTTGTGGGGCTCAAAATTTTAATGAAAATCCCATGGGGATAACACTAAGACTGGTTATAGAGTTTATTTAATTGGTAAGCAATCCAGGAAACAACATAGACATGGACTAAATGAATGTCTAAGGTGAGGACATTGAGATGGATAAGTGAAAGTGACTAGCCAAGACTAGGCAAGAAACAAATGCATTCATGGAAGTGGGAGAGTAGCTCTAACTGGTGACACTTGATTGAAAGCTGATTAGGATAGTTCAAACAATTGCAACATTGACTGAAACTAGCATTTACCACCAATTAGAACTCAGAAGCATAGTTCTTAGAATCTTGTAAGGAATAGAATAGTTTTGGAACTTGGTGAATCAAATCAGGATTTGAATCAATGGATCATAAGATTGTCATAGACGGTACAAATCGTCTATGCATCTATATGTATTAAGAATTATAATTTTATGGAGTATAATGTATAAGTTTCCTAATTGTTTGTTTTTCCTAGTTTAACATTCTACAATGAACTAATATTTCTAAGAATAATTTGTTATAAAGGGAGTCATCCTTAAAAGTTTAGTCATTATAAATTTGTGCCTAATCAACTTCTTTTAAACGTTGAAACTACAAAATGGTTAGTTCATAATTGTTCATCTCCTAGACATCTTTCATTTAGGCATGAACAGTGGGGTAATCTCTTCTCAACTCAAATTCAATAAAGCTTTTTTCCCAACTGTAAAGGATCAGCTGCATGAATTTGCTTCATCCACTCTACACTATCAAGGGTATCACAAGAGTTATATTTTCTTAATTATCTCTATCCATGTTATTTTTAGGTCTTTCTCTACCTCTATCATTATTGTTAATTGTCAATGTCTCACTTTTCCTATTTGGGCATTAAACTCTGCACTATCAAGGGTATCACAAGAGTTATATTTTCTTAATTATCTCTATTCATGATATTTTTAGGTCTTTCCCTACCTCTCTCATTATTGTTAATTGTCAATGTCTTACTTTTCCTATTTGGGCATTTAATGGTCTCCATTTTATGTGTCCAAACGATTTTATTTTATTTTTTTAATCAAAAGTCCAAACGATTTTAATTAATTCTCTCTTATTTTATATCTAACTGGGTCTACTTCCATCTTTCGAATATGTTGATTTCTAATTTAATTTTTCAATGCTTTACCATTATATCCATCTTAACATTCGCGTTTAAGTTACACTTATGTTTTACCATTATATCCATCTTAACATTCACGTTTAAGTTACACTTAGTTTGTCAGTATATTGTTATTTTCTACTACCCAATATTTTGTTTTATGGCATGGCTAGCCTAGTAGTTGTCAAATAAAATATTTTTCCAAAATATTTCTTTTTTTATTAAAATACTTATCCTAATAAAACAATGAGTTCAATCTCAAGGTTCTTTACTGTTAGTGGAGGCTTGGGGTGAAACCATCTTCCTGGGCCTCAGGGTCAAACCGTCTTCCTTGGCCTCAATTTGAGCCCCTTGAATTTTTTATTTTATTTTAAATTTATTAAAATCTCATGACATTAAACATTAAATGTTACATATCATATCAATGTTTTAAATTTCAAGCTTGGTTATATCATGCTATACTCAATTTTGACCTGGCATTTAGGGTGGTGATTATCAGTCATCTGATTGACTTGGTATAAGAGTAGCGACCTGACCCAACCCATAATTTTTTTATTGGATCAGTTGGTTTTTCGGTAATTGGGTTTGGCGCACACCCCTAGCATCCAATAATGTGTGTAAAAGGGGATCAAGTACATGTATCTCCAATTTTATTGGATTTGGTGTGTGGATCTCCAATAAGTTAATCCATAACCTTTAGTTGCATAGACCATAGGAATTTATCCTTATCTTTATTCAT
Source organism: Paratinospora sagittata (assembly GCA_035771175.1). Taxonomy (NCBI): domain Eukaryota; kingdom Viridiplantae; phylum Streptophyta; class Magnoliopsida; order Ranunculales; family Menispermaceae; genus Paratinospora; species Paratinospora sagittata. The sequence goes on from CM069592.1 coordinate 29,005,428, forward strand.
ATTTGTTTGAGACACTTAGTGGAAGTTATAACTTAAGCCACCTATTAACTTTCAGTATATGAATGACACATCATTCTTCATTGATGCCTTCATAATCATCTCATGAATTTATGCTTCTGTTGAGTTGTTTGATGAAATATCAGGGTTCTGTATTCATTCAATTAAGAGTCTTGGTTTAAGATGTTTCAGGGTCGATCTATTCTGAAAATTCTATTCTTTGCTTTGCTTGCAAAATGAGAAAAAGGAGAGGAGAAAGCCTTTTTTTCTTTCTTCCTTTCTTTTTCTTTCTGTTTTTTTAACAAAAGCAATGTCAGCATAATGGAATTGGACCCTTCTCAGACCTAACTAGATAATCGGAGAACATCATAGTTTCAGTTCAAATAATCAGAAAAATGCATATCTTTTGTTCTTATTTAACTGGTTAATCCAATCTTCATTTACATATCCCAGTTTTTTTTATATATTTTTTTTTTCATGTGTTTTCAGGGTTCAAAGATGGTTCTTCCCCTATGACTATCAGATTATTCAGGAAATCCACAGAAATGAACCTGAGGTATATAGCAGAACACAGTTTTTGGAAGTTGAGCATCAACTGACACCAGAGGAAGAGAGAAGCTATGCTATTTCTCAGCTCCCCAGAGAGACATCAAAGCACACTGGCTTTGCTTTTGATTCTCCTGGCTATGAGTCATTCTTTGCTTCACAGCAAGGTGTCTATGCCCCTCAAAAGGCTTGGGATGTTGCTAGGAGAGCTAGTATGAGATCAAAGACCAAGGCCCAGAGAAAGCACTGAATCATCAAATCCATTTAATGATGTACATTTTCTTTTGATTTTTTTTTTTTTCTACAATAGATTTGTATATAAGATGTTACCACCAATTTTGTTCTCTTTTTTTTTTAGTGAATTTTTTATTGCTTCTCAGCCCAATGCTTTGTTTAATGTAATTTTGAGAAGCTATTCTATCTTTTTTGTAGATTGTTATTGAATTATAATGTATTAGTTTATGACAAGGATTTTATAGTGAATGATTGAAGAGAACCAAGAGGTTATTAATTGTCTACTATTTGGTTTAAGTCAATTTATGTTTAAATTGAAAGTATTTCGTTATACTAATAAGCTGAGCCTTAGCGAATTGAATCAAATTAAACAAAATTGGTTTGATTCGATTTAGGTTGATTTATTAAAGGTTTTTTTGTCCACGAATTTGAGAAGGAAAATGTTAATTTAACCACAAAAAATGTAACTACAAGTGTAATTATACATTTATGTATAGCATTTTTTATTTAAAAAATAAGATTACGAGGTGGTATTGGCCTATTTGTTTAATATAAAATTATGTTTTCATCCTTAAATCGGTTCTATTCTACTCATAATAGTTTTTTCTAAAAGTGTGATTTTAAGGCTATATTGGATAATAATTTAGATCGGATAAGAAAAATGCCATTCTAATTATAGAAAAAAAAAAAAAAAAAAAAAAAAAAAAAAAGAGGCAACTACATGTGCAACTCTACGTTCATAGACATTGGGTTCATTATTACAAATTTTGAGATGCTTAAAACACTAATTCAATTCACACAATCTAGCCAAAACTGAAATCATTTAAATCTGAATCAATTCTTTAAAGGCTTTGCACCTTTATTTAAAGCATTAAATTTTTATTTTTTTTATTTTTTTTGTCTAACACAAGGTCAAAAAACGTTAGTACTGGGGTCAAGGAAAAGCTAGGACTCCTTAGTAGAACTTAAAAGGCGAATACAATAACGAAAAATATAAGAGACCTGAATAGATATCATGCGAACCAAATATTATAGTCTCGTTCCCATTTTTATTAGGAAAAAAAAAAAAACTCTCGCTCATTTACAAAAACGATAATCGATCACCAGCCTTGGAGGGAAGGGTTCGATGCAATCCGCTAGCCAACATTTGTTTCCAAAAAGCTCACTTTGAATTTTTTTTTTTCTATTTATAGTAATACGGTGTTTATTCTAATTTGAACCTCAATTAGCACCTGCATTTATATATGTTTTTAACAGAAATTGAGAATCAAACACCCCAACAGTTTTACTACATTTCCCCACTGATCTTTTTCTGTTTAACAATGGCAGTTTCATCGTCTCCTCTTCATTCATTTCTTCATCTTCTTCCCATCTTCAACACCATTTCTTCATCATCTTCTTCTCACAATCCTCTCTTCATCTTCTCATCATCTCCAAAACCCTCACATCGAAGGCCCTTCGTCGTCGTTTCATCCTCAAAAACCAGTAAGATAAGAAAATGACCACAAAAAAGAAAAAACTTATTCAATTCTTCAAATACTTAAAACTCGACTTCATTCAAATTCACTCCCTTTTCTTGTTGCCCTTCAGATTCGAAGAACAAGGGATTATCTAGTGAGGAGAAGAGGGTGTTGCAGGAACGTTATGGCTACGACCCAGAAGAGCTCCTCTCGCAGCAGCCATCTTCCAAGGTTTAAATGCAAGCTTTCGGTCTTATCTTTTGTGAATTGGTTTCTGATTTTTTATGGGCTTTTTGGTTTTTCAGAGTAGAAGAAGAAAAGGAGTTCAGAAGGGTGAGAGAGAAAGTTGGGTTTCAGTGGAGGAATCGAAGCCGCCTCGGACCACCCACAAATTGCTTCAGGTATTTGGGCACTCTGATTATCTAATTTGATTCGTCTGACTTTTTTATTTTTTTAATCCCATTAGAGGCAAATTATTGAAATTGTGGAGAAATCCGGTTTTGAAAACACTGAGAATCGTAAGGGCCCGTTTGGGTGGTGATTTAGAAAATACTATTTTTTGTATCCTAAAATCTGAAAACACGAAAAATTTGTTGGGTTAGAGTGGATCCGAAAAACAGTTTTTAACTTATTATAAAAGAAGCAACTTGTTTTCAGGAAACAATAAAAAGTCGTTTGCTCAGTTTTCTATTTCCAGATTGAATCTTTTTTTTTTTATCACCGACCAAATACAGCTTAAGCTTTCTGAGAATGGGAGATTGATTCAGTAGAACATGTGATTTACAACGTACTAATAATGTGATTGGATTGATTAGGTCATCAATTTAGGGTTCTTGTTTGAGAAATGGATGAAGCAGATTTTGAGGTTCAATTTCTTGTGATTCATGTTGATTTGCCTACACCTTTTTATGATTGTTGGGTAAGGTGCTAGGAGGTAAGGCTAGAAGGAAGAAGTTGCTCTCTCCTAAGGGCATGGATGTGAGGCCTATGATGGAAGTTGTGAAAGGGGCTGCATTTGACATTTTGCAGGTACTTTGATGTTCATAAATTGGTCTGCTTTTGAGTTTTCATGCTTCTGTAAATGATAAAGTGTTATCCGTTTGGATTCGGAAAGGTAGTTTCATTCATTGATTTCTTACTTTCTGTGAGAATTGTGTTTGAAAGTAGTTGATTTGATCTTGTTTAGGTGGCTGGTGGTTGTCCGGCTTCTTTAAGGCCCGGTCGATGGTTAGACTTGTATAGTGGTACGGGTTCTGTTGGAATTGAAGCAATCAGCAGAGGATGTTCTGAGGTGCCCTTTTAAGCTAGGATTATAATTCTCCCCCATTCTTTATATCTTTTGCAGACTACAGAATGTGATTTTATCTCATAGCCGAGTTCTTAGCTAGTTATTTGAGAAACTGTCCAAGTTTGTTGAATTTAAGCATGGTTGGTTAATATCAAGATTTTCTGATGATTTTTAAGTCTGAAACTTGGCATTCATACACTCAAATTGTCAGGAAATTTTTTTTTGTTACTAGTTACTAGTTTTCCTACCGAAATTTGTAATGCTAGTATAGATAAAATCCAAATTTCAGGCACATTTTGTTGAGATAGATCCTTGGGTGATTTCAGAAGTCTTGAGACCAAACTTAGAATGGACAGGTTTCCTCAATGCAGCAGTCATACATGCTCTCAGAGTTGAAGATTTCTTAAAACGTGCTGAGTTGGGTAAGTATTAGCTTTTCAATGCTTTTTATGGATCCCGTTTGATTGAGTGTTTAATAGTGTTTTTTGGTTTACATTTTGAGTATAACTACTACTTTACACTTGTTTGACAACTAGAATTTCTACTTAAAACATAGGCTAAAAGCAATGTTCAGATAAGCTGGCCGTCACTAGCTGGTTTTCAGCTTCTGCTTATGGAAGTTATTTACTAAAAGACCTTTTATCTAAATTATGATGTTTAAGGTCTTATTAAGAATATACAGGATAAAAATGCCATTTAAAGTAAAGAAACACTTAAAATACTCAACCAAACACTTTTATGGAAAAACTTTTCAAATGGGTCTTCATGAGCTTTTCAATAAACACTTTTGAAAATAGTAAAAGCTATAAACAAGTTGTGTCAAACTAGGCCATAGGCTTTCTACGCCAAGAAGAGAGAAGCAAGATGGTATTCCCTACAAAGAAGGGGAACATCATCCATGGATATTCTATAAAACCATGATGAAACATAGAAAATTTACTGAGGCATTATATTTCTAACCTTTTAACATTAATATCTAACTCTGTTTAAGAAGCTGTGAAGGTGTACAAATCACTTTGTCATTCTAAAAACAATAGAAAACAACCTTTGAAATAGCTTTAAGTCAATTTAAGATTTATCCTCTCTTATGTTTTCCAATCTCCAATTTCTGTTACTTCAGATTTTTACAAGCAAATATTCTGGTCTTCTTTTGCAGGTCATATTGGAAAATTTGATTATATTAGTGTGACACCTCCCTATACTGCAGTAGATTATAGTGTCTTAATGAGTCAATTTGCAAAGTCAGCTTTGGTTGGGGAAGATACTTTCATTGTAAGTCTTACTTTTTTGTAACCTTTTGCTAATGAACTGGTAATTCTATCATATCTATCATTGGCTAATTTCTCTTATTTGAACTTCTTTGGAACTAGCTTGTGGAGTACCCATTAAGAACTGAAATGCTGGATTCATGTGGATGTCTTGTAAAGGTGCAGCCCTAAAACCCATTATTTGTAGGCAACTTAACAACATGATTGTAATCTCTAATGAAAAATTACTTCAGGTATCTGATCGAAGATTTGGGCGAACACATTTGGCTATATATGGACCCAAGTGGGCAGAGAAAACCAGAAAAGTCACAGGGCATAACAGAAGGAAGAGTTCCATTGCAAGCATGAAGAAGGAATAGGTATACAACAATGTAAAAGAGAATTCAACTTGCTACCTTGAAATGATATGTTTGTGTGAGATCTACCCTGTGAAATTCACATAGTAATTCATTCAAGTTGAGATGTTCTGTATATCAGTTTTGAATTGTCACTCCATCGCCTGTTCATAATTGAGTTGGGTGCTTCATAGTTTTGTAGAGCTTGAGTGTAGGATCTGTAACTTTTGTTTCAGAGAGAAAGCAAACAATCAAAATTATACTTGGAATCTGAAATAGTTGAGAAACTGCCATTTATTGAGATTGCCTTTATGTAAATTTCTTTTTCTTTTTTTTCTTTGCCATTTTCTTTTCCTCATTTCTTGGGAACATGTTTAGCTTTCATCAGTTATTTTACCATTTCTGATGAGAACTACATTCATTTGGATCCCTTGACAGGATAGATATGTCTTAAATATGAAACTAGATGAAAACATTAAAGGAACATGCATTAACATGAATCCACCACACCAAGCTAAGGTTGGAACATCTTTCAATTTCAAAGATTCCCATGTAACAGTTCAAAATAGAAGAAAATTACCAATTAGATATTTCCAAAGTTGAGTTAGTTGTAGATAATCAGTATGTACATTTAAAGTTTTTAATCAAGTACCAAAGGAATGACCAAATTCTTCAGAACCGTAGAGGATGCCAGAACCCTGGTAAAACTTGTGTGAATCTTCTAATAGTTGTACACTAAATCTTTATCTTTTATAAAGTAAAGATCAATAGCATTAGAAACTTGAAAATGATTCACAAAATCTAATCAGTAACCAAGCTTTTATCTTCTGACCAAAAAAAAGTACAGGTTTTAGGATAATGTAAACAAACACAAGATTAAGATCCCACTTTCTCCTTTACTGACTGAACATCTAAGATAGAGATTCAGAGAATAGTGTATATGATTTCCTTTGTAGCTTTAATGTAAAACAGCCAATGCATTGGAATGAGTACTATAAAACTACACTCATGACACATGTTTAGGGCACAATGGACAACAAGATTGGCAAGCTTGTGCTCCAAGATTAAAATTTAAAAAAAAAAAAAAGATAATAGTACATGGTTTCTCACTAAATTATCAAAAAGAAAAGTTGGAATATCTCATACTCAGTGTATTTTCTATTGTAGAATTTCAACTGTTGAGTTACATCCTTTCCACAGCAGATGGGCTTATGGGTATCACACCAGCTGGGGTGACAAGGGCATCCACAGGCACATCATTGGGAGTAACAGGAATGCCTCCTTCTTCCACTACCTGCAGACTATATGACAATGCAACTGCAAGAAAACCAGGTCAAGACAAGCATCAATATTAGAATTTAATTTCAGGAGGGCTCTAAAAATAATGGAATATATCAACAGGTGAGCATTGATTATAGAATTTGATTTCACAAGGACTGAAAGCATAATGGAATATCAATAAAGAATGAAATGTTCAGGTACTGACCAAGAAGTGGTTGCTTCCATTTTCGCTCTATGGCAAGTTCTTGGTATTTCCGCAGAAATAAATCATAATAGCTGTTGGTTTCCATGGATAATTATGAAGGCCATGAAATATTAGAACAGAGCTTTGAATCATGTTAAAGAAAGCATGAAAATCATAGCAAAATTTGAAACTGTATGAATTTAAGAACTCCAAATAGAAGTGTGAGTTTGCAGGTATTAGGGTCATCCTATGAAGTAGAATATCCAGCCAGTATAATTAAGTGATGCGTAAGGTTTGTAATTTCTTTTTTTTTTTAATGATTACAGGATGTATCAGGTATCTCCATTAAATAAGACCAGCAATAATCTTGACCTCTGTACAATACACAAATGAAGATTTAAGAACTTACCCTCCACCACGACCCAGGCGTCTTCCAGATCTATCAAAGGCAAGTCCTGGTAACAAAATTTAGGCCAATAACTAAAATTATTCTTGTGTTAAGAATGTTATGGTGCTAAAAAAACAAAAGAGAAGGAATAAAGCATCTACCAGGCAGAAGGAACAAGTCAACTGGATCACTTGCCTCCATAACTGCACAACGAAAAATCCTTTAGATATACAGTCACCTGGCATTATCGGCTGCTGCTAATTGCACACAAAATCCAGAATGAAAATTCTATCATCTGATCAAATATAAAATATGGTATTTTTCCGGTCATAGTATCCAACTTATTCAAAATTTGCAAGTTAATTTTGGCTTTGACATGAGCAGAGAAAATTAAAAAAAATAAAAAATAACACCCAAAATTAATGTGTATAAAAAAGTTCAATGACTTTATTCCCAGTTTCTTCCTCGTCTATCAATAAAAATTTGTTAATTTTTTAGAGAAATATTAGTTTGAAAATTTCTGAAAAATGGAAATACTAAGATGTCTGAAATAACTGCAAGAACTTACTTTAAGAGAAATATTAATTTGAGTTTGCTTTACAGGTTTGGTCCCAAGATTTAAATCATGAACCAAATGCATCCTAAGTTTTCAATTTTTTCTATCAATCAAAGCACATTAATCCCAATAAGTTATTGATGAAAAGCTCATCAAAGCAGAGATATAAGAGGTATCATCCAAAAAACTAATTCTCCTCATGCATCATGATTTTCATAATTCTCTCCATGTATCCTGATTTTCATAATGCATCATGCTATTACATCATATCTTGGATATCAAAATGCTAGGACAAATCAAACCGCCATCCCTAACTAAGAATGCTTCTGATCAGAAAAGAACCCTATCCATAATAGTAAGCAAAAACATATAATTTCTCGAAGGAACTGCTATAAGCAAGAAGAAACTAGCAAATTCAAATGGTTGACATATTCAGAACCAACTTAAAGAAATAAATGAAGAAACAAAAGAGAAGAATATACTGAAGTACCTCATTTTCCATCACTGGGTCACACATAAAGTTGCTCAATTTAAAGAAATGAAAGTCCCAAAATATAAGAATAAAAAGCATTACCATCTTCGCGTTGGTTTCCATCACTGCCCACTGGAGATGGCTCCAAAATGTTCATTGAGTTTGCGATGAGATCATCAGTACTTGAGATGTTGAGCATTCGCATGTGGCTATTTTTGTCCTCCACCCTTGGAACATAGAGCTTTTTCCTGATCTGTGTGAGACCCTCTTCATTTCAAAATAAAGAGTAAGAGTTTTAATAAAAAGAAAACACTCTAAATCATAGTGGATCCAAAAAAAAAAAACATGAATTGATGATCCTTTTGGAACATCAAAAGCGATCATCTATGGTAGTTGTTAATTCAATAACTATGTGTTTAATACACCTGCATAACTATGTAATCTACCATGAAACGTTTCCACTTTCGAGATCTACTCAAAGGTCAACTGGATTACTCTACCCAAACAACTTAATCATTTTTGTTTGGGGACAGTTCACTGTGTTTCTCCAGCTATGTTCATCTTCATCATTACATGCTTATTTTGACTATGTGGGTTGATTAAACTAGTGCTTCCCCTAATCATTTCTCTATAGAGCCACATATTCAGATATTCCAGGAATTCAAGTGTTTTGATATCCACTTTTATTTTTCCAACTACATCCATTACGATTGTTCTCTCACTGTTTTAGACTTTTTAACGCATAAGCTTGTCTTTTCATCTTTCAATCACATGGTCTTTCCTTTTTAGTTGACTTATGCTGCTAAAAGTCATTAATTAATCGCAAGTTCACAACAAAACCATAACATCTCAAGTGACTTCCATTGCTTTCCACCTACTGAAGTTACCCCTCCATTTTATTCTTCTCGTTTTTATTTTCTAAAGGCCTTCCAACCATTTAATCACAGTTTCCACACTCCTTACGATACTATTGAAAAGAGCATACATAACTATTAATATCAATGTTCTCTCAATATATATAGTTGGGCCTCTACTTATCAGCTATGACTTTTGGGTTAGTGGTTTCTAACATGAAATCAGAGCTTTGTTATTTTAGAGGTCCTATTTTCAAACCTCTAGTTTGCATGCTATCATCCACGTGAGAAAGTGTTAATGTCTATGTTCGTTTATAATACACATAGTTGGGCCTCAGCTAATCAACTATAACTTTTTGGGTCAGCAGAAGAAAGAATATTTGATCAGTTACTAGTATACATCAAAAACAGTGTGCACTGAAAACTCTTACACATATACCTAAATCCGAATATTTCCCGCATTCTATTGGGTAAAAAATTAATAATGATAAATTGATAATAAAAAAAAGTTAAAAAAACTTAAAACCTTGTGATGGTGATGCAGCCACAAAGTTATGAAATGTCAAAATTCTAGCAATGAAAAACAAAGTATAAATGCACCTTCATCTCCATTACGTAAAATCTCCGACAAAATTTTTGACGTGTCCACTTCACGTAATGCACTGCAGCTAATGTATGCACATAATCTATTACTAGACTTGAACCAGGAAGATTCCAGAACAATATCCTGTATGGCAGCATCTGAAAAGCAGCAATGTCAGAAATAGTATCAATCATAACCTAATGGAATTGGAACCAACACAAGATCTTTATTTATTTACTTATTTTTTATCCAATGGTACCCAGGCCTCTTAGAGCACCCAAATCACACACCAAAAAAGTCCCTAAAATTCTTAAGTTTGACCATCAAACACTAAAATTATATGCATTCAATTGCAAGCACTAAGCAGCACCTAGCAAAAAGGGAGTAAAATTTTGTTCAAACAGTTCATGTGCACTTGGAAACACGGAGCTGGCATTTGAGAGAACAGTTCTCACATTAATTTATTACCCAATAATTTTATACTTCAACCACACAAAGAAATTGGCTATATCAAATATCAATCATCAATTTCTAGCATTTCTATGGTACCCAGAAATTATACTTGATAAATTTGTCTATATTATTAAATAACATCCCTCAAACTTACCAAAAAAAAAAAAAAAGGCTAAAACACTGGAAAATGAGATTACCCTCTTGAGATCTCAAAGTGGAGTTCATGTTTTTGAGATCTTTCCGGACTTTGGATCGAAGGGCACGTTTGTGGTGAAAGATAGGATCTGGGTCTCTGCTCATAGTAACGATCGAGCTCTGAGAATGAGAATCTGAAGGTGCAACACGAGAGATGAAGAGGGTCTTAGCTGCTGCTGGGCAAGCTTGGATCATTACAGGCAACTTTTCCCTTAGAAGTCCACCTTTCGTTCTCATTCTACAGTTTTAAAATGATTTTTTAAGAAAAAACAAATAGGAAAACAATATGAAAATGATGAACCAGGGATGTTTAATTAAAAATAATTATATATATATATATATATATTTATTTATTTATTTTATTTTTTTGGCCCCAAAATATCTTTAGTTTTTTTAAAACCAAGAAAAAAAAGTGAAAGAAAATATTAAAAAAAAAAAAGAAAAAGAAGAGAGAGAGAAAAGGTTTGTCATTAAAATATCGTTTTTTGTATTTAAAAATTTAAAAATATTAAAAAATATTTAATTTATTAAAATTTAAAAAAAGTTTTTTAAAATTTATAAAAAAAAATTATTTTTAAAAAATAATAAAATATTATTTTTTAAGTTTTTACTTTTTTTTTTCGGATCACTAACAAAATGCAGTATATTCCTATATTTTAAAATTTAAGGACTATATATACAAACTAGATATTGGCATAATAAATGTGTTGCATAAATGATATACCTTTAATAGATTATATGTGTTAGAAAACAAAATTGCATCATTTCATACAATACTATATAAGTAGAAAGTCATTGTTTAATAATAAAAAATAAAAAATAAACAAAATTTAAAGCTCTAGGTGCTTAGTGCTTATACTTGGTGCTTAACTTCTACAAGCATATTCTTAATATTTAGTACAAAAATACTGTGATGAGTCAGGAGTCAAATGAAAAGAAATACAGTCTCTAAATCAACAAGTCTACTTAAGTATTGTACAGATCCAACTTATGGAAAAGCTTGGGGAGTCATGTTTGTATCACGTCTTAGCTCTCCAAGTACCCATAATGCATAAACATGTTAATAGCAATAGTATAGATAAATTGTATATATATAAAAATAAATAAAGAGATATAAAATAATTTTGATGAAAGTAATAGATTAAGAATGTATTAAGCATGCTTCGCTCACTCCTAAACCTAAAGGTTTTGTCCCTCGCATCACTGGTTTTTTTTTTCTTTTTTTTTTAATTGCTTGCCATTCCTGAAATATATATATATATATATATATATATATATATATATATATATATATATATATATATATATATATATATATAAAGCTTAAAAAAGAAGAGAAATGTGATGATGAAAATAGAGGACATATAATAGAATAAGTATATAAAAATAGGATATCTAAACATAAGTGGATATTAACTAAATATTTAAATTATTATGTTAATCTTTATAGAATTAAAACTAATATTTAAATAACTTTAATTCCCACCATGAAAAATTGTTCTTTTTCTTAAAAAAATATATATTAATTTATGCTACAGAGAATTATTAAGGTAAGCATGCATGAAACCTTGTCACCCACCAAACCCGAACGTATACAGTATAATATTTAAATTTGTATAATATATATTATCAATATTATAATATATTATTACAACAAAAATCAATTAAATATTTTTAATGGTGGGGATTTCTTCATGGTGCGACTGTACAGAAAATCCATGGTGCCCTAATGGAAAATCCAACCATCTGAACACCTTGAAATTAACAAGTATATATTTATGTATATATGTATGTATATAGTAGTTCTTCTTCCTGTGCTGCACAAGGTATTATTTTTCTTATTGAGCCTTTCCGCGAGCTTCCACTTATGTCTATTTGCTATATAATTTAAGAAGAATATTATCACATGAAGTATAATTAAACAACTTTTTCTTGAAGTAGTTGTTGGAGGCAGCTTGCAGATTCATCTTTTTGTATGGAAAGCAAGCATGTCTGATGCTGTTATATATATTTCACCCTACTGTAACAAGGGTTTTCTTTTCCCCCAGCAAATCCTCAAAAGCAGCTCCACAGATGCATGATCTCCAAATTAAAGATCATATACATATGATTGTATATCATACTTGTAATGGCATTTTCAAGGATTCTCATTTCTCAGTCATCAGTAGAAGATTGATTCGTTTTCTATTTTTTTGGGGTCATCAAAGAAACATGCACATTGCATAAAATTAGACAAACTTTAACAAGCTTTGAAGATGATCCCCTTCTTTTAGCTAGTATGTGTTCTATAGCCGACCACCTTGACCACAAGCCGCAAACAAAAAGGCACATACAAATATTGTTTCATTTCAATAGCTTTTTATTATTATTATTATTATTATTAACCTTATTTTGGTCTTACGAGACCAGATTCGTCCATGTATAATTATGATGTACACTGTATAAGTTGTGTCAGAATAAGTACTTAGGCTTATGGGTTATATCATGGTACCATAGGAGATGAGTTAGAGTTCATATCTATAGCCCTACATGGTGGGGCGGTGTCGAATAATTCTACACTCAGAGGAAGTATTAGTATAGTCTCATATCACTTGGCACTTAAATAGAAAACTATGTAAAAAATAGTCATTATATTCAACAAGTCCATAAGTTTTCTATATCAATTATGACATGCAATATTGTGTAAGTCATGGATTACTCTCTCTTTACAAGTATGTTATCAAAGATGAGTTTGGCCTATTGGCGCTTTATCACCACAATGCCAAATAGTGGAAATGATTGTAAGGGCTATCTTAACTATATTAACACCTATTTTAGAGGATCTTGAAGGCAACATGATGCGGTCAAACTATATCGGTTGACGAACTAAGTACTACATCGCAAACTTTAGATCGCTTTTCAAATGGACTTTTCAGATGGGTCTTGCGTGTGCATGCACATAGGGAAAAATCTGTAAAGGTAGTAGACCAAAAGCAGACAATTTGTTGAATGAATGTAGATCTATACATGAAGTCTAAATTAATAATTATCACTCTTCTATGACAAGCTCTGGCTATACAATGTTTCTAAATTTTTAAGAGCTTTTGAAGGTTATAGATTAAGATTTAGTGAAAGAAGAAGATAAGATTAACTTAACAATAAATGCACTGTATATATGCTTTCACTTAATGGAGCAAATGTGCTATTATTCTCCCAACTGATGATTTTCAAGCCTTCTCAAGGAAGGAAGAAACCATTAGAATATCACTTATTTATATATAATATGTCATTCTATTCGTACAATCTTGACATATATAATATTCCCAAAGATCAAATCATACTTGTAGGACATCGCATATCATATTAAGGGAATTCAACTAAGAGTGGTTCCAGTGATTTGGGGGATGAACATGTTTTTTGAAGTTTTGGAAACCCAAAAACTAAGCTGCTGCAATAATTGAGTTCTAGAATAGTACTTCTATATGCTATCTTGTTTCAATCTGTGTATATATACATATATATGATTCATATATATTATATATCAATTCATGGCAAGCTTATAAATTAAGGCTTCCTGCATCATTGCTCCTATGTTTGTGGTGGTAACATGCTTGCCAAAAATGATATTGTATTTTTATTTTTTCAAGTTCAAAGAAATTAAAATACAATTAATCTACAATATCAGTTTTAGTTGATGTTTTTAATTAGGTTATAACATGTCTAATAAAAAGGGCAATAAAGAGTGCTACTTAAGAGAGGCATATATATATATATATATGAAGAATATTTAATCCTTGAGCTTACTAGTAAAAAATCTAAGAAGGAAGAGATGGTCTTGGATAGAGGTAATTGGTAACATAGATTACTCCTATACCATGGGTGGAGAAGAGATTTTCAAAAATCTTACGTATAAATGAAACATTTCAATTTGGTTAAGATAATTTTAAATCAAATGTTGAGAGCCCTTTTCATAAATCTCGAGGCTAATATATATGCATTCATTATTGTAAACCATATATCTTATTGTTTTTTATACTCAACTAAGTTTTTTTTCCAACTATATGAGTTTAGCTACATAAATCCACTTCTTCCACTTCGTTTTATTGAAGGCTAAGTTTGCATTCAAATTATAAGAAGATGGATCTTTCTTAATTATTTTTATCCATCTAGTGTTAATAGGTCACTCTTCCTAATTAGTGCATCTAAAGGCTTACGTTGTATGTGTTCAAACCACCTTAGTCGGTTCTCTCTCATTTTATTTTTAATTGGTTCTACTTGTACCGTTTCTAGAATATACTTATTTCTAATTTTATTTTTTAAATTGTATAACATATCCATCTTAACATTTGAATTCTTGTAACACTTAATTTATTAACATCTTGTTTTGTAATTGCCCAACATTTTGTACCATATAGCATGGTTGGCTTATTAGTAACTCCATAATTTTTTTCCTTTAACTGTAATGGGATGCGCTTATCACACAATACTCCAGAAACACTCCTCCTAGAAACATTCCTCCCCTTAACTCATCTTGTTTTAGCTTTATGTTCACATCCTCACTTATTTCTTCTTCTTTATGTATAATGGATCTCAAAGACCCAAAGTTTTTGCTCTTTGGTATTTCTTGACTTCCAATCTTCACTATCTCTTTAGTTGTATTTTTACTTCCATTAAAATTATATTTAACGCATTCAGTCTTAGTCCTACTAATCTTGAACCTTTTAAACTCTAGAGCCTCACTCCAAATTACCTCTACTTTAGCATTTTACTCCAAATGCAGTTTCATCAATTAATATTATATCATCAGCAAATAGCATACACCATGAAATATTTTCTTGAATATGTTTAGTTATTTCATCCTTAACTAGTGCAAAAAGGTAGGGGCTTAAGGCAGATCCTTGGTAAAAACCTATTGTAAATGAGAATTCATTAGTTTCATCTTACTGTCTTTTACATGCTCCCAAAATAGTAAGCTTGGCATCTAATTATTTACTAATTAATAATTCTAATTGTATTGGTTTTTCTCACAAGTTCGTGATCACTTAATGTTTTTTTATACGCTCCCAAGATAGTAAGCTTGACATCTAATTAATTACTAATAACTCTAATTATATTGATTTTTCTCACAAGTTTATGATCAATTAATATTTCGGTATTTGTCTATTTCATGCTTTCATTGCATACATTTTATGTTTTAATTTTTTCACTTTTGAAAAGCCGTCTTGTATTTGCCATCATCTTGGTTATGTAGAAAGATGGTTTGTATAGAACATTAAGGTTAGTCTACCTTTAACAATGAGAATTGAATCAAATGCTCCAAAAGTCATAAGAGATGTATTGGTGTGACTTTTTTCAAATATAATAAAAGCTCTTAATGATTATTACAACTTATGGACTTTAAGAACAACATATATAAGAGATTTTTTGTCACAAGATTACAATAATTCTTTATTTTTAAAGTATATACATTCTACCAGCCACATCATGAATGATTCTTATAAACATATATATAGGCACAGATAATTGGCAACCCCATCATAGAAGAGCAAATTAACCTATAAAAACAAAGAAAGGTCCAAAGACAAGATAATGAAGCCCTCATAACAAGACCCTGGAGAACTACAACTATAGTTTGCTAGTTATTTTATTGGTAAAGAGACTTGAACCTTGCCAATGATCACTAGTTCACTCGGTTAGGTATTTACCTCCTCTGATATATATGATTATGAGGTGGAGGGTTCAAATCTCTTTACCCTCATACGAGGTGAGGAGTTGTGCCCTATTAAGAGCTTGTTACTATTCAATTGGGTCTTGATGTGGGCATTTATTCTCTATATTAGTAGATGGGACCGCCCTTATCTTTAATTAATTCAATGATCTAAAATGATTTGTATGTATATCATGATCCAATGTAACAAATATAGAAAGACAAAAAAATAAGAGGCTTGAACCTTCCCCACTTATGGAAGGGACAGCGGTGCCAACTAGCTAAGCAAGTGCTAATTGGCAACAACTTAAGAGATTTGGTGCAATAATTATTTCCTACGTATTGTCATCGTTCTTTTATTTAATAAGAAACAATAGATTTTTATCAATATAAATCTAGACAAAGGGTCTCCAAATACATTGGAAAGAAAGACATTACAATAAAACTTTCCAATCTCTCAATCTAGTAGGCATATCGTCCATAATTGTTCTTGAACTATCTATATTTTACAGTCTATTTTTGGTAATAATTAACATAAGTTTATGAGCAAACTTAGTTATTCTCTGGCCTTCAATAAAAAAACTTACTTATTCTCTCCATCATGTAAGTAGTAATACAAATTTTATACTCATTGAAGTGAAGTTATCTGAATTTTCTTTTGTAAAGAAGGGATGGGAAGTTTTGGTTATAGTTATGGCTTTAAGCTATTGAATGTTTGATGTAGAAGAAAGGCAAATAATATTGTACAAGGTCACAAAGGACAGGACTTAAAGTTGGTGAAGTTGGGAATAACCAAATCACTCATTTGCCTATAGAGTACTTCTACTTTTGAACATTTTCTTTATATGTCATATTAATATAAGCCATCTAAATATATATGTCGAAAGAATGGACCATTATTCTCGTACCCTTTTACATCATTTTGATAAGAGGATGAAAGACTATGTACTCCAAATTTCAAGGGACTAATATAAGATAAAAATCTATTTGATTCTCTATACATCATTTGTCCTTCAGCATCATATGAATACATACCTACAAAGTGTAGATTCTTAAATGAAAAAAGAATTGCATAAAGCAAGTTTGTCATTATTTCAATTAAGACCATATTCACTCATTTGACAAGAGAATAACAATAAGATGCTTCTAAAGAATTAAGCTTTGAAGCAATACATAGTAATTAATGAAATGTCGAGACCTCAAGAAGAGATCTTTATATCCATATGCTCTAGACCCAAGGCTTTAGAGGAAACACTTCCCTATTGTGAATGATGAGTTTTGAAGAAAACTCTAGTTAAACTTTTGCTCCCTTATAATAAAGCTGGAATAATCGATATATAAAAGTGTTGCATTATATATACTATATATCAAAGATCAATTGCTTGCATTTTGGCTTCAACTTAAGGATCCATTTACGAGTAATAAGTGAACAATGAATCATATATTATTGTATTACAAACTAGCAAGCATGTATTGTTTTAATCATGTGTTATTGTATTCTATATCTTATGATTTTTAAAATGAAAATGACATCTAGCTAAATTGTAAAAGTATGTCACTTTAACTTTTTCCTTTTATCATCCCCCAATTTATTTATTTTAATTTGTTAATTAATCAACCTGCATTAATAATTATATTATTAACACCTGTATATGCATAAACAGTGACCAAACAATTAAATGCCAAGTGGCAAACAAAGAAGACAAGAACCAGGGGTCTAGCACAACTCCCGGGACAATACACAAGACTTCCTTTTACATGGTAACTCTGACCTGATTGTGACATTTATATTCCTTTTAAGTGCATGAAAATACACGAAATTAAAGGGGAAAAAAAATAATAATAACCAAAACCAAGTAGTAAAAATATTTGCTACTAATTAATAGTAACAAAAGTACTATAAAGCAATATTTAAGCAGGAAATTCCCCCCATGCCACGCTCCCAAACCATCTTATATAAGTTTTCTTTCTTCCTTCAAAACCCCCCAAGAAAGTGAAACTCATAGAATCACACTTCCACCTATAAAGAATACGCCAAACCCCTCTCAATATACTTGCCTTCTTCTTCATCCTCTCTTCTTCCTTCCATCCTTAGTTTTTTCTTCTTTTTTTATTTTTTTGATATTGAAAGGCCCTTCTTCGTAGAAACCATGGTTGCTTTGATACCTTGTTCATCTCTTCAAAAACCAGCACGAGATCAGTACTACTACAAGGTGATCTTCTTTTGAGAGGAGAAGAAGTTCTTGATAGAGATAGAGAGACAGAGAGAGAGAGAGAGAGAGAAGTGAAAGAAAGAATATGGGTAGTAGTGTTGGATTGGTTGTGAAGGCTTTGTTTGTAGCTGTTGTGTTTCTTGGGTTGATTCAATTATTGCTTCTTGGAGTCTTAGCAAGTACTGGAGAAACCAAGGCATCAAGTTCAGCAGCTAGAAGATCAGGAGAAACACCTGTTTTCCATCCAAATTTTGATCACAATTACATGTCTAGCAAGAGAAAAGTTCCTAATGGCCCTGATCCCATTCATAACAGGTACACATACATATTTATTTATTCTACACACACACACACACATATATATATATATATATATATATATATATATATATATATATATATATATATATATATATATGGATATATACATATATATGTTTATATGTATTTATTTTCGGTAATGCTTTGGGGACTCAGAGAAGTTTTCTCGGAGCTAGCTCGAGTTCCTTGGATCAACACAAAGTCACGTGTATTGGACGGCTCTATGTTGATCAAAGGGACACAAACCCTAGTACACTTTCGGGTGTACTTCAAAGTCACTCTATCAGAATCTATTTATTTATTTATCTATTTTCTACTGATTATAAAGAAAAGTATATAAGTAATTTCCAGTATCAGTTGTTAAGAGTATGCTTATGATACTAATTAAAAAAATTCCAATTCAAACCACCTCTTCTTTCTCTTACTCTTTATGGGAAGCTTCAAAAGAGATTAAAGGGAGGGAAGGACCACTTTAGTCATGAGGTAGGTAGAAGTAGCTTTGTCATATTCTTCTTCTTTTCTACTGACATTTCTCAAAGTTCTTGGAATGGCCAAATTTAATTTCTTTCTTCTTTTCTTTTTTCTTTTTTTTTTCAAAAAAAAATCACAAAGTAGCCTAGAATGACACCATCTCTCATAGTAATTAGGATTTTCATGTTTATTACCAGAAAATTATCCAAAAGTTTTATTTTTTTTTTTTGGCAAAAATTTTGAATAATTTATGCAGTGCTTCTTCTTCCATGAAAAAAACCTCACAAAATTTCAAATTTTCCTCTATACTTCGTAGGTTTTACAACATCTATATATATATATATATATACTCTTTCAAAAATATATAAGGGCCCAGATATCATAGGTTTCAGTGCTCACTGCTTAGATTTCATATGGAATCATTAGATAGAGAGAGAAGGAAAAAGGAAAAAGGAAAAAAGTGATTAAGTGAAAGTGTCATTTCACTTAATCTATAATGCCAATACATATAATCTCAATATTAATTAATCAACTTAACTGAACACCCAGTTCTGTTTTCTATATTATCTGTTTACATGCTAAGTACTGTATTTTACTGTCTTTAACACCTTCTCTTTACATGTAAGTAGCCACATTTTAGCACAGGAATTGCTTCACAACTTATGAAAATTTTCTTTAAACTTGAGAGTAATTTTGTATATGTTGTTGAATCCAAAATTTCAGGAGAGCAGGAGATTCTAGGCGGCCGCCGGGTCGGGCTTAACTGGGCAATTCGAACCGGGTTTCAAATCAAAGAATCACTCGTGTAGAATATGATTTACAGGATGTAATATGATGCATCTTGTTTATGTAGTTTTGAAAGAGATCATAGAATCAAAATTTGCAGACTTTTTTCTTTCTTTTTTTTGTATGTTTTCTTGCTAGTACTTTAAAAAGATATTGGTGAGAGAGAGTTTAAAGGATAGCTAGCCATGCTTCCCTCAAGTACAAAATACACTTGCAAGAATGCAGAAGAGAAAGAAAGTACAGCTTTGCAGAAACTGTTACTTTTTTAAGTATTTTTGTTTATTATTTTTTTCATGCACTTGTTCTAATATTTTATTAAATTAAGATTTATTAAAGAGGGAGTTTTGGTTATCTACTATAGAAGGAAAAGAGAAGTAGATGGAACACAACCCAAGAGATGTTCTTGCATTTTTTTTTCTTTTTTTTTTCTTTTTTTGAGAGAGAGAGAATTTAAGTAATGTAATTAACAAATCTCTGTCATTGAAACAGTATTTCACATTGGCTTTGGCTTGGGGTTGATATTGGCTTTTTTCAGTGCCCCGTATTCAAAAACTAAAGCAAATTCCACCACTATATAAAGGTTTAATTTCCCTTTCTTCTTTTATAAGTGCATGCTCTGCATCCTTGGAAGATGCATGGCTTTGCAATCCAGCCCTTCAATCCCTTTGTTTTTTGAGTGTCTAAGTTACATGTTTTGAACCCATATATCTGCTTAGTTGTTGGATTTTTTTAATTAATATAACATATTTTATCTAGGTTATTTCATTTGGAATTATTTAATTATCCTTGGAGAAATCTTGCTAGTTGGACAGATTGCATAAGGTGAAATCAAAGCGTAAATGTCTTTGTAGTGTGAATTTTTGCAACCCTTCTCTTTTATTTGAGCTTGGGACAGCTTATGCTAGGTGATAATATAGGTCCAGACTCATTTGTCCGCTTTTATTCGACTTGCTTTAAAACGGGTACAGAAAAAGTCGTTTAAAATTTGGGCCAGGTACGGATAAAAACCTATGTTCGTTTTAAAAATCAGGTCAGGTCCAAACAAGAGCTTTAAAACCCGAGTATTATGTTCCTACTTAATATAATGGATAAATAGATATGTTACATATATTTTAATTTGTTAGTGTCTTATCTCATTGAACTTTTTTTATTTATATTTCTTCTTGAATCTTTTTTTTCTTCTAATTATCTTTTTTTTTTATTCCTTTTCTTCATTCTGTCTATGGGCATGAGATCTCTATTTCTTTTTAATGAAAAAGCAAACTTCACCACCATATACACTTGAACAAGTATATAAGTACCAACAAAATCAAGCAACTCGATTTTTAAAACATATAGGTATGAACAAACATTTGTTGTCTATTTTTTTAAAATAAATCGAGTACGGACATGTTATATGTCTATCAATATGAGGTGTTACCTATACCCGTTCCCATACCCATTTATACCTTATTTTTTTGCCACCCCTAGTTGAAAGATATGTAAAACCTACTCAACACAAATAAAGTTATATATATATATATAAGATGATTTAAAATTTTTGGGCTTTGAAAGGAAATAAAATCTTTATTAGAAAATTCATGCTAATTAGAGAGACTTCAATATTATCCAATGTTATTGGAAAGTAGGGATACAATCTAAAATGAAATTTGGAACGCAGCATTCCATCATTTCAAATTTAAAAATATTTTTTTTTTAAATTTGACCAACTAAACATGATTTTCTTATTTTTTTAAATTTCAGAATAAAAAAAAAATTGTAACTGAATCACAAGAGATTCTTGAAATTTTCAAAAGACTTGAATACTCTATTAGTTTAAAAAACTAATAATAATAAATAAGAATTTCAGCTAGCTCCTCACCTTTTATACTACTATTAATTATGTTGACTAGAATTAACCGACAAAAAATCAACATTGAAACACATAATGAATAAATATTTGTAACAGTTGGATTTAATTACTATTTCTATTTAATTTTTTATTTATTTAATAAAGGTTAATTCGATTAAAAGGACTGCATGTGTATATATATATATATAATAGTAAGAAGAAAAAGCTGCTTGGGAGACACGCAATTTAGTATTCTTGCTCATCTACCCACGTTAGACTGCATGGAGATTCTTTAGTGTTTTTGGTAATTATAAAACATAAAAGTTAAAAAGGAAGGCTTGCTGCTGCTCAGTGCCCACAAACTTTTCTTTTGTATTCTTGTGTCTTTTTTTATTTTTCTGTAGTGTTTTATCTATCTTTTTAAACTTATAAAATAAAATTACTCTATTCTGATTGGAGTCCTGAACAAAAGAATGGTCCTAAAGTGAACTGAGAATCCAATGTTGAGGCTTTTGTTGTAAGAAAGAAAGAGCCTTGGATCCTAATCCTATATACACACACAAATATATATATATATATATGGAATGCTCATTTAATTTCCTTAACTAGGCAGAGTATTGATTCTCTACCTCTCATTCTCTCTCTTTTATATTTTTATATATAAAAAAATATTTTATGTACGTTGGGTATCAACGCTATTTTTATATATTGGCACTAACATTCTTAGATATTTGAGAGATGCTTGTGTATTATGTAACATTTTAACATATAAGAGAGGCTAGGTGTCAGCATAAAAAAATAACGTTGGCACCCAGCGTATATTTAACATTACTCTGACCCATTATTTTATCAACAAAAATATTTTGATTTGATTAAAGTGCTTGTAATATAACTTTCAAAAAAAAAAAGTACTTGTAATATAAATATTCACCAACTCCATGATTAAAAGTAAGTAAAAGAAACAAACTCATGTAGCTAGCATTATATAATTAAAAAAAGCTTTATTTTGTGACTTGAATTTATTTGATTTGTTGTTTTATTTATTTATTTATTAATTACAATATTACATTTTTGAACCGCAAAAAAACCACTCGTAACACCACAAAAAATCACTAATTTTGATTTTTAATAAAACTCTCATGTAATTGTACCAAAATGTCTCTATTTTTTATTCTTTTTTCTAATTTTGTCGTGGGGTTTGGTCTAGCGTGACCGAACAGAAACGTAGTCGTTCGATCATACAGACCGAACCATCCATTTTTATTTTTTTTTTGTATTTTAACTACATTAAAAAAAAATGTACAGTTCAGTTGATGAAGACAGATCCCAAAACGTAAGATTCTCTTGTCTCCGACCAAACCACCACAATCGATTCGATATCGCAAGTCCAAACCGATCGCGGTCCCATTCTTTCGTAATTTTCTCAAACACCCAGCGATATTTGTCGCAAACAAAAACACAAAAACATACTATTTTAACAACAAATCTCTTATCGATTTAGTGATACAAAATCCTTCAAAACTATCGATTTTTCTGCTGAAGATGAGATAATAGCAAGAAAGTAAGTGATTTTAAGTGTAGTAATTTAAGGTTTTTAGTATTGAGAATGAAAGAAAAATAGAGAGGATGTGTTGAAAACGGTAGGGTTAGTTAGAGGAAGATGAATTTGTTTAAAATTATGAAAAGAATATTTAAAGAAGTTCAATGTGGTAAGAATAACATTTTTTTATATTTATGTGGTAAGAATAGAATATGGTGGAAATTGTCTTTTTTATGATTTATCTAGCTCCCCCCAATATTTATTGTCCAAGACTTAGCACATATAAAGGGTACAACCAAGATCAAGTTTGAGATAACCTGTCACATATATATGCCAATACTATATATACATAGCTGATAATTATACTTGAAGGGTTCACAGAGACTTAAGAGAGGTGAAGCCTTGGCACAAGCCTATAATATACTTTAGGTATTATGGCCCTACAACATTAAACTCTAAGGCTCGGCAATAAGGGGACTAAGGCCCAAACTAAAATAACTTATTTTATTGTCCTTAGTAAGATTGAACCTTAGCCACTGGTGCGACTGGGGATAAGGAGGCTATAAGGAGGCTAACACCCAAGCCATAAGGTAATTCAAAAGTAATACTATGTTGATTGGGGTAAAATTTGCAAAACAAACTCCATAGCTCCGTCACTTTAGATTTGCATTGAATCACATGTTAATATGTGATTTGATGCACTTCAAAACAATCTAAGGTGATGAGGTACACACGGTACAATACCCATTTAATTTAGCATTATTCTTAATTCAAACCCTTTCTCTTTTATCAAAATTAATATATTCTTTTCTTTCTGTTTTTGTGAGTCGTTCACCCTTAATAATTAGTTAAAAAAAACTCCTCTTCCATATGTTAAATAATCATTTAGTTATGAGTCAAGCTAGTACTAGCTTGATATATATTATTAGGTCTTTAATATCTATCAACTATAGTTTTTAGGTCAAATAATTCTTAATTAATGGTGTTCATGAGTTGGGTTGGTTCGAGTTATAACCAAATACCAACCTAATCCAATTAAGTCAGGTTGAGATTTTTTTAATTCAATCCAACCCAATATACTCTATAAACCTAATGTAACCTACCCCAATGACTTTGAATTGATTTGAATAGAGTTAATCAGGTTGGTCTATTTAATATATAGATTATAAAATTGCATGATTTATTTAATTTATGAACTATAAATATTATTTTATAAAAATATTTCTAAGTCAAATGTGAATGTTATAATCGTTAATAAGATAATATCTTTCAAATGATTTTAATTATAACATTTTAAGTAATTTAATTATGATAAGTAACTATAAAGAAAATGATGAAGAGGGGTAATACTATTATTTTCAATTAGATCGGGTTAGGTCGAGTTTGTTTGGTTATATTTTATAAAAACTTGATTCAACCCAAGCCTATTGGATATTACAAATTTTTAAACCTAATCCAACCGCATTTGATATGTAAATCCAAACCAACCTAACCCCATACGGTTCAGATTGATCAAGTTAATTGGGTTGGTCCATAAGATCTAATTTTAATAAGTCAAACTCCAAATAAAATAGTGCACTAACTAATACATAAAGATGGTGCAAATAGAGATATTAAAGAACTTACTAGCTTATATTAAGTTTCTCAATCAAAAGAAAACCTAAGGGTGTGTTTTGTTGATGATTCAAAAACTGAAAATCCAATTAGAAAACAAAAAACTCAAAAAATAATGTTTCATAATTTCCTAAAAACCACATGTTTTCTTTACAAAAAGTAAAAAATTGTTTTCCTATTCATTCAAACCATACAAGTTTTATGTGTTTTCGAATTTTTAAATATAGAAAAATATATCCAAATACTAAACCAAACGCACCCTGAAAAAAACTGCAAACAAAATCAAACTCAAAAGAAATTGTTGTTGAGTTTTATGGTTGAGTAGACATAGATGTGGTTTAAAAAGAATTGAGGGAGAAAATATATGAAAATATCCTTGGAGTCTAATCCTAAACTACTTATCCACTAAAACCATATAAACCCTTTCTCTATTTCTCAGTAAACTTTTTTAAGGAAAAAAAAAAAATTTAACCTCCAACATCAGAAAAATCACGTAACAACTAACAACATAGATAACTTGTCACTTAGGCATTTACGACTGGTATAAATGTGTCATTACTCACAAAATTAAGGTTTTAACATCTAGGCGCCATTGATTACTATTTGAAATAGTTGAGGGTGAAGCACATTTTTTCCTATCTAAAATACCCTTAAAAGAGTTTATTTTAGTTTTATTTTTAAAAAAATTATTTTATTGTCAATAGGGTTAAAATAGTAATTTTGTAGTTAGCTAATTTTCAATTTTTCCCTATACTCTATATTTTAGGCTTTTGTAAGTTCTTTTTTTATTTTCTAATTTACCTTTCTAACTTTTAAGTTTTACTTCTAATTATTCTCATCTATATGTATGATTTTAGTTATTTTGAACATATTAAAAGACAAAACATATATAATTATTTTCTAATAAAAGATTTAATTAAATAAAATCACGTGCAAGGCATATGTGAAAACACTAGTATTGTTAACGCGAACAATATTTTTGACCGCCGACAATAATACATCATTGAAAAGTTTTTATTAATTATGCTGCCTAATAAACAAGTAAGAATATGAGGAGAATCCTTTTCAACAACCATCAAAAGAGAATGATTCCTTTTCAACTCATGACCTACACCATGACAAGGAGGCTATTTTGTGTATGTTGCATTAACATCTCAATTTTGTCAAGTGGAATTTTATATGATATTGATATGATAGACATGGACAAGATTTGATGAAATAGGATAACTCCCACACGCATACATTTTCCCTTAATCAGTTTTATGCGATTCTCTTTCTCAATCATATAGATTAAAAAGTTCTAAATGTAACGAAAAGACCCTACATAAACAAGAATGACCACAACCGTTAAATTTAATTATAATGTACCTTATATATTTGATTTATTATTTAAAAAATAATAGTTACAATGCTATCTTTTACATTTGTGATTGGAACGAAGGGAGTGGATTCATAGAGTCAATCCTATCTTATGTAGTTGGGAAAAAAACTTTATTGAGTAAAAAAAAAATTATAATTCAAAATACATCACCTCATCTACAGGTATTCATATGGTTCGGTTTTAGTAGGGTCTATGTCAAAATCAAATGAAAGGTTTTTTTTTGTTCAAAGGTAATTAATTAGTTTTGTAGTTTGAATAACAAAATTGCATAGAATAAAATTGATTTAGTTCAATTTAGCTTAATTGGTTTAAACTTTCAAATATACAAATACTTTTTTTTGCACAAAAATACACAATTACTAAAATAACTTAATTAATTATGTGTGTGTGTATAATAAATCATCAAATACACATCTATAAATGAAAAATAATTAGTATATGAGATGATAATTCAAACATATAGCAATATGTTCATCAAAGACAAATTTTAAACATAAAAATTAATTAAATCATTAACATCTCTCAACTTCAATTACTTTAGTTCATTCTAATTAAATTAGATTTTAAAGTCTCAAATCATGAATTTTTCAAACTGATCAAGTTATAATTTTCTCAATCCTTTTAGATTGAATCACATGCAATATATATATATATATATATATATATATATATATATATATGTATATATTATTCGTGCTCAACGAGTTGGTCTTATCTCGGGCTTAGTTCATGGTTTTACTTCAAAAATCGTCATACTAATTAGTGGAAGATTTACGCTTATATCCTATAAAATACATTTATTTATTTTCTATGTTAATTTTATAGTTACTTTTCCATATAGATATATATGAAAGGGATTACCATCGAATAAGATGATATAGTGGTTAGAGCTCGTACACATAATCCATAAAGACATGAGTTCAAATCTCGTCATCAGGTGGGGTAAATGCAACCTTTACCTAGAGAAAAATCTCTTGCGTGTAAGGACATCTATACACCCATTGAGTAAATAATACTCTCTTCTCTCGTTAGAGCTTGCCTTGAGATTAGTCGTACACGTAAGCTAACCTGAATACTTAAGTTATCAATATATATATATATACATATAGGGATTGACCCAAAAAAGTAAGGAACGGGAGGTGGCAAACAGGCAAAGGCCTGAAATCCATGAGACGCATGTGAACCATACAAAGCCCACAAGCACTCATGGCCCATATAACTGGTCTTCTCTGTCACGACGTCCCTTACATAGGCTAACGTCATGATCGACATAGTGTACTATACACTATACATTCTCGTATACAGTATACAATATACTGTCAGCCTCAATGTAAATACACGAATTTCAAATTCTTTGATAGATTTCTAATCAAAATCTACATTCATTCATTTTCATACCCATTTACAGTCAGATATTCATCATCATAACAATATTTCATACCCCAACATATCAACTATGATTCATATTATCACCCCACTCGTCTACGTGATAATATATATATACATGTTAATTATACATATCAAAAGTAATCATATTTTAACTGTTTCCTCCATACATACATAGCAAGTAAAGTTCCAGAAGAAGACTTATCCTTTCTTTGTTTTTCCTTTTGTTTTTGGGTCTTTACCTGAAATATTGGAGGTAATGGGGTGAGCTACAACAAGCTCAGTGAGTAAGTTCCATTTTATAGCATTCATATGCATTTAATAAACATGTTGATAAAATCATAATCAAATACATTTAAAGATTCAAGTGCAAAAAGACAATACATATATGCACAAAATAGCTTGGAGCTTCCTGCAATATTTTTCAAAACAATTTCACTTTCCCACTGAAAGTCATATCCGTCTCCGACCTTCTAAGTATAGAGCGGGACTCACCCCTCGTTCGGCCCAAACAAGGGTAGCCTAATTGTCCTATCATACTCAATTTTATCACAATCAATTCCAAGACAACCACTAAGCCCATGAGATACTCAAGGTACTACTCATGCGAGACTTATTCCTAGAATGACTCATGTTCTAACATGTTCTTACAAGTTAGACATGCTTCGTTTTCAAAATATTTTTCATGTATTCAATCAATGGAATTTTATACCATGTCATTCATACATGCTTATAATTGCAAACAGTTCATAGCTACAATGTCATACAAAATAACCAAGAAATGGAAGGATACTCACACAATGCCACGGCCTAGTGCTCACCAAATATCACTACCACTGCGTATTGTCCCCACCTATTCCAAACTTTGTTGTAATTTCACCAAACAATAATAACAAATTATTTCTCATATGATTTTACTCTCAAATATGCCCACAAGTACTATGTGTCAGTATATAATCATGAAACTTAATATTATTTGTATGTAAACATCTCAATCCCACCAATATATTATTCTATTAATATATTTGTATGTCATAAAATAAGTCTCAAACCTATTCATATATACATATATTAATATACTTCTCAACTTCATGCATATATTGCTATATATATACACATTAATATATTAATATATACTCATTCATATATTAATATATGTACATATGAGTATATTAATATAATTCTCACATCATTAATATATACTTACATTGATTACTGCTCTAACATAAGCCAATTGCCAAATCTACTAAATTCCAGCTCACTGCTCACTTAGCACTTTCACCATTTCACTTGCATTCACCAATTTCCCAGCATCCTTTGATCACCATGATCTTCACCAACACACTTATAAAGTTTCAGAATTTCCAGCACATAAGGTTTAGTCATTGAATTGGCTGAAACTCAATATCAAATTGATCACAATACATACATTCTCAACATTCAAGTTTTTCCAGCACCATTCACCTTCCAAATTCCAATCTCTGTCATCCATAATCACAACATATTCAACATTAATTTTCATCATTTAGACACATCAAAATCACATAATTCAATCATTGAAATTGGGCTCCAAGACCCCTACTCAACCAGATTTGGAATACCCAAATCAGTCATGAAACTCACCATTTCATCATCAAATTAATCATATAAGAACATCATGAATTTCCAGCTATTAAACACCAACAAAGATCAGTGAAATAAACATCAAACACTCACCAATATATCAGCAATTAATCCCCAATAGTTTGGGCCTCAAATTCACAATTTTTCAGCTCCAAACCAACTCAATCTTCAGTCTAGAATTCCCATTTTCCAGCCTTTGATCAAGACATGGAAAACATTTGCATGATATATATGATGGGCATAAGGAAGAAAGGAACTTAATTCAATAACTTTTATATCCAGAACCTGAATTCTCACCTTCAAATTTGGACCTCAAAGATCAAGCTCCTCCTCCTCTCAAGTTGGAATTTCACTTGCTCATGTGAATTTCTTTCTAAGTCCAGCAACTTCATTTGGATATTCCAGCAAACCACTTTGATCAACACATGGCAAATTCACCTTGCTAGCAACACAATATGTGTCAAAAAATCAGTTCTAAGTGGCTGTAATTGGATGAGCCAAGTGGCTTGCAAATAATCTTAACATGTGGCTTGCAACATGCAACCATCTCAACAACTCAATTTGTTTGATTTGATTTGATTTATTTATTTTATTTATTATGTACTATCATCCACATATATATTTGACTTATACGTATGGAATACGCGTACATATACACATCGGTATACATATAAATCAATGTAGGTATATAATTATAACTATGGAGTGTTACAATCTATCTGCTGGTTGGGCTAAGCTACACATATGTTAACTAGCATATAAAAAAGCCACCAATTAAGTGGTTAGAGCTAGTACTAACGATTTATAAGGATGTGAGTTTGAATCTTATCATTTGGTGGGGTGCACACGACTTTTGTTGAAAGAAAATTTCTTACACCATAGATTATGTTTAAAGACATCTACACATCCATCGAGGCAAACTCTACTCTCCCTATGTTAAATGTCAGGCTCCTTCTTAACTAATTAACAAAATTATAAACGATAATATAAGTTTTAAATGCGAGAACATATATTTTCACCGTAGAGCATACAACAGAAGACAAAAGCTTTATACTCAAAAGTATGTTTGATATTTTTTAATCTCATACTCTAATGTACATCAATAGCTTTATAAAATAACTCAAAAGTATTTATCAACCCAAATGAGACATACAACAGAAGACAAAAGCTTCGTTGGATGATTTTTTGTTTGTTCCCAAAGTATTAAAAAGCAGTAGGTAGGTCATATTTTTATGCATATGTTGACTCCAAACGTCTCTTTATTACGCCCATAGGTCATATCTTAGTTCAAGGGTCAGTGGGTCACTTCATTATTTTCCTGTCTTATTACCATATCTTTAGGAGGGCCAAGCCATTTAAGGTAATAAGTTTAGGAGGGCCATTAAATTTGTAGGAACACTGTCCTTAGTTTGAAACTTGGGCGAACAAGAAATAACATTTAAACAAGTTAAGAATTAAAAATTAAAAAGACATTAAATAATAAAATTAGAAAAGACATTTTTATTTTTATTTTTTATCAATCTATATTTATTACATTGAATCATTGCATATATATATATATAAATCATTCTAAATCATAAAATTAAAGACAATGTCGACAGTTGTCCCAATTATTAATATAGGATACAAATGTCTATACCAAGATTCAATAGGGCCACAACAAGCCCCTAATGAAAGCTCAACAACTCTTCGTCGCCTCATATAAAGCTAAGGAGATTTAAACTCTATAAGTGAGCTACCGGTCATTGGCTAAAATGAACATACTTAAAAAATAGTAAAAATAGCTCCATTCAATGATAAAAGAGAAAAAAATGGATTAAGATGGTTTGGACATACGCAACAAATGAAAACTTTTAAATCCCTTAATCAAGAGAAGTGATATATTAAAATGTTGTAATGACAGTAGAGGAAGACCTAATATAACATAATATAAATAATTAAGAAATATATAATTATTTAAAAATTAAAAGTCGACTTTGCAGTTGATCAAGTGGAGAAGAGGAAATGTATTTATAATCGACCTCATTTAGTTAGAAAAAGACTTAGTTGAGGTAATTATTATTGTTTGCCAACATGCAATTGGTAAAGAAATGACTTTAAAATCCAAAGTTCAAAGTCCTAAGTCCAACTCTTGCCATTGTCTCATTCTAAGGAGTGAGGATAATTAATGGGTCAAGAACCGGCCTGATTCTTTCCTATCTGATGATGGAGTTGGATTATATAACTAATAACTAATATTATTTTTTTTCTAAAAAAAGAGTTAGTTATTGTTCCTAATTACTTGGAAACAATTAAGTACATTTTATATTTTTTTGTAGAGACTGAGCATTAAAGAAAATTCCTTTGAGATTTCTTTGGACGCTTTTTTGCAATTAATCTATATTGGTATTTAATTAAGTGTCATCATTAACTTTGGTTTTTTTTCATTTTTTGATGATATGGTTTGTGATACATAAGCTAATATTAAATTAATTAGATATTGCACCATACATTCGTGGTCGTGGGTGAAAAATGTATTTTTATTTTGTAATATACACAATAGTTATTTAGATTACTCAAGAATAAAATTATTAATTTAATTGACTTGCTTTAAAGGTATCTCTCTCTCTCTCGTGCTGACAGAAAAAAACAAAAAAACAAAAAGTATGTCTCAGTCAAAATAGTAGTTGTAACATGTTACATTAATAAATTAAATATGACACGTTTTCAAACTATAAAGGTCTAATTGTATGTATAATTATATATATATATATTTATAGTTATAATAGCATTTTCGTCCATCATTACGTATATTTAAACAAATTTTTTGACGTAATAACATGATGGGAATGAGATGTGTACTTAAAAGAAAATTATACTTGATGATTGAAGCTAATAACACAACTTTTGGTGCATCAAAAACATATATATTCATGTTTTCAAAAAATAAAGACCTGAATATTCGAGCCAGCTTGCGTGTATTCGAATAATTTCAGGGGAGTGCAAACCCTTAACTCTGTAAAAAGGGTACCTCCTGAAATTCTGAAGAAATTTTTTATTCGGGCTCGAATATATTTAGGAGGGAGAACAAGTGGATAAGGTTCGAACTCGTAACCTCTCGGTTACTTGCCTTTCTACGCAACCATTCGAGAACGTCTCTTTGGTATATATATTTAAATAAAAATTAAATAAATACTCAGCCAATTTGTTCTTTGGTTAGACTCCTGCATCACCAATTCCTATACTTGGAAACACTGTAATATAATTTCTCAATAATACATCTTGCAAAATATTGTGTCACGCAAGTGTGACTAAAATAAAGCGCAATAATTGAAATAAAACAAATCTTATGTTAGGTAAAATCTTACATCATGTAACGTGATAATAAAAGTATGTATAGGTAACATATTCTAAATTAAATGGTTAATAGCATGAAAGTTCGTTGGACCAAAGTCAAATGTTGGAGGCGCCAAACAGGATTTGTTTATATAGAGGGATGTTTCAACAAATAAACTTTCTTTCTAATGAGGAAATCGAAAAGCTTGTTTATATATAGGGAGGCGAAAACAATAAACAGTATTATCTAACGAGGAAATTCGAAAAACACATAATCTCAACAAACGTATTTTCTCGTTGGATCGAAACCTCCCTCAAAACTAAAACTAGGAAAAAAAAAATAAAAAAAAGAAAAGAACGAAGCTTCGCTGCGCGAAATAAACGAAGAAAAAAAAAGCATTTTTATTTCTCGATTTTCTCTGTATTTTTCACCTTTCGTTTTTTTTTTTTCATCGGCTTGAATTGCAAACCCTAGCATCTATATCTGATTATTATCTGATGTTGTTTCAATTCGATTGATCAAAAAGCTCTTTATCGGTACGTAAGACCTAAACTCCCGCCTGATTCTGGGCCGATCTTCGTATTCTGATCGGTTTGCGCTGCGGATCGAGGCGAGACACGGAGAAACGATGCCTTCTCACGCGGATCTGGACCGGCAGATCGAGCATCTGATGGAATGCAAGCCTCTGGCGGAGGCGGAGGTGAAGGCTTTGTGCGAGCAAGCGAGAGCGATTCTGGTAGAAGAATGGAATGTGCAGCCGGTGAAGTGTCCGGTCACGGTCTGCGGTGATATCCACGGACAGTTTCACGATCTTATCGAGCTGTTTCGGATCGGTGGAAATGCTCCGGACACCAATTACCTTTTCATGGGGGATTACGTAGGTTGGTGGATCGATTTGTTGCTCGTTCTATATCGTTCAGATCTGTTTTTAACGTGTTTGACGGTTGTGTCTATTTGAAATGACTGTGTTTTGTGTGGACTTCTGTTATCTGATTGGTTGTGTTATGTCAACGGCCGTATAGGGTACTTTCTTTAGGTTGATTTGTTAATTCGATTAGATTTTGTTGAAATCTTTGCATAATGATGAGTCCTGGATTGATTGGTTTTCTATGCGTTTTTGTTTGATTGATTCTGGAGTTTATCTGGATGACATGTCCGATTGAGTAAGGGTTGAGTTTGAATAATATAATTGTGATCTAGTAGTGCCTCTGCATGATTTGGGGTTTGGGATTCTAGCTTGATTTCATGGACAATGTGTGATTCATACGCTGCGTAATAGATGCTTTCAAACTCCAAAGTCTTATAATTTTCCGCGAGTGAGGGCCAAGCTGCTCATGTGGCAGCTCATGATTGAGACTCTTTTTACTTGTGCTAATTGGGAAATTGAGTGGACACTCTAGTGATCTAGCTGTAATGTTTGCTCTCTTGTTTCATTTGACTTTTATGTTTCTTGCCTTTAATGAACGGATAGTTGTGAGTATATTTCTTGTGTATCAATTTGGGATCATAAACTTATAAGGATGCTTAGTGACTTGTGCTGCTTGACTTAGAAATCGACCGGGGAGTGGAAATTTCTTATGCTTTCACTTTTGATTTGTTGACAATACCATTTAATATAATCTTAGTGCTATGGTTTCTTATAGGCACTAATTTTTGTTTTTACTTTGGATAAGGACCTTCAATAACTTTATTATCAGCATATATTTACTGAGGAATACTGTGAAAAGGTGATCTTTATGGTCACAGTGAAAACATGTTTTTTGGCTGCTACTTTTGCTGAAAGTGATATTTGAAAATTTTATTTGATAGGAATCCTTGATAGTGTTTGGAGTATATGATGCTGTTGTTTATGTTACTGGAGTTTGGGCTGAATGCACATGGCTTCTATCAGCCATCGGATTTCTCAACCATTTAAAGTTGGAAAAGGGTCAACTTCACAATGTTCCTTTTTTGCTATCAATTAATTTGGCCAGTTTTTTCTTGTTAAAAGAATAGGTAATATTAACCAGTAAACATGGAAATGAATGTGTAGTTACTTCATCTTCTAACCTGATCATATGCGGCCTTTGCCTCATCAAGTGTGGTATGACTGCCTGGATCTTAGGCTGAATAATTACTTTGCATAAATCTTCTCTCGCACGCACGCACACACACACACACATTAAACATGGCTCATGAAGTCCATATTTTCATAAAATTCTTTTTGGTTGCAATCATATGTTAAATCTGGACCAGCAATTCAGCCGATGAGGGTACTAGTACGCTAGGTTATACAAGGTCTACAAGTTGATATAATGTAAACATTAAACATGGCTCATGAAGTCCATATTTTCATAAAATTCTTTTTGGTTGCAATCCTATGTTAAATCTGGACCAGCAATTTAGCTGGTGAGGGTACTATTACGCCTGGTTATACAAGGTCTACAAGATGGTAAAAAAGGTAGCTTTCTTGAGTCTTCTCGATTCTCTATGTTGTAAATCTATTGAAAGTACGAGTAATTCCTGGTCACATCTTTCATTTTCTTTTTGCTCAAAATAATGAAACCGTGCATGGATGGTGAGAGAAAGGACAAGTAATTGGCTTTCCTGAGTTTAAGTTCAGTTTTATTTATGAATGGTGAGAGAGCTTGAACAAACTTCCAGTTGAAATTGAATTTCACTTTTGCTGCGAAGCACCAAATTTAGATCGTGAAGTAGACATTTTCCCTTTTATTTATGTGCTACTTTCCGACTAACTACATTTTAAAGTCTACAAGATGTTTCTTAACATGCTAAAGGTTTAGATCACAACGAACACATTTGCACTCTTATTCATTAGATACTATCTGGCTTATTGCTTTTTAAAGTCTGCTAGATGTATTTAAGTATGCCTAGGAAGTAACTTTCTTATAGAATGGTTAACTGTAGTTTCACAATTGCAACATGTGCCAATTTTGTTTTGCCTTAAGTTATCGACAAAAATTTTGTGGGCTAGTGTATTTACACATGTTTAAGACTTTGAATCTTAGTTGGAGTTTGAAATTTGGAGGATTATGGTTCTTTATTTCCCTCAACTAGTCAAAAATTTCTTTATATATCCAAGCAAAAGAAGAGAATCTTTTCAAATAAATGAATAATTGAAGCATCTTCAGTAGTTCAAATATATTTTTCTCCTAGCATAAGCAAGTGTAAGAAGGTTGCCACACCATGTTTTTTTTAAGAACCCAGCATAACTGTCTGTTTAGTCAATGCTTCAGGATCAAGCATTTGACATACAGCAGATTTAAACCCTTCATAATTAATAATTGTATATTTGTATGCCCATGTTACCCAGAGATAGAAATATGTTGCACATGTGCTATACTTGTGAATTGTCATTGTCAAGCTCATGAAGTATGATAATTTCCCTCTGCCATGCTTGGTTCATGTCTTCCCTAATGGTGTAAGGGAGGGAGCATGGTTATGTGTTCAATACCTATGCTATATGAAAATACTCTCCAACCACACAATTTTTTTTTCTTCTTTTTCATGCACTTCCCCCTTTTTTTGTTATCTGAAATTCTTCCCTAGCCAAAATTTTCCCAAACTTGAATTTTGTGGCTATAATTCTGGTAAAGCCTGATAATTAAATATTTCAGAGGATTACCTTAACCACTTAAAGGCACTCGCTACCAGCTCTATCATTCTTCTTGTGAGGTTGTAATGAATAATGAATATATGGTTCACTTTAAGAGTTAGCAATGTGACTCAATGGCTTCCAGGAAAGCAGAAAATGCTTGTGTTTTGAAAAGGTATTTCTTTTGGGTTGTTGTTCTTTTTCCAGTTTTTTTTATTGTTTTAAGTGTTAATGATTTACCTATAGAACCCCTCACTGCATTGAACTACTATTTCTCTTAAACATTTTGCTTACAAATATTTCTCTTCTCCTTTCTTTATATACATGACTGTTAAAGCCCTTAATCAAATTTTATCCATCGTAATCATTCACTGAGACTATACTAGTTTCTTCTGCATTTGTTTAAGTTTGGTCTCATCAACTTCGTTAGTTTTTATCCATCAGCCTCCAGTTAGCTAATTTCATGAATTTAACTTTCTAAATGCTTGAGCAAAGATTATGTTTATTGAATTTTCTGTTGTTTTCCCCAATGAATTTCTCTTCATCTTTTTATACAGATCGTGGTTATTACTCAGTGGAGACTGTCACACTTTTAGTAGCCTTGAAAGTCCGATACAGAGATAGAATTACAATCTTAAGAGGCAATCACGAGAGCCGGCAAATAACTCAAGTGTAAGAATTGCTACTTTTACTCCTCTTCCTTATTGCAGAAAAAGAATTTCAAATGAGAAAAAACAATAAATTGCATTCCATCCTTTGTGTCAGTTCATGAAAGGAGTTCTACAATTTTCAAGCGAGATGTTTTCACAATAAATTTAAATGTAACATTTCCTTTCATGCTTACTATGTAGTTAGGAAAAGACTTTGTTGAGTTGAATATTTCTTTTAAAATTTGTTTTTTGATATCCTTGGGTGCTAGCTCATTAGTGCTTTAATATGTATATTTGTATATTTTGTATGATCTATGATTGTAATAGAAATTCTGTTGGAGATTGAATCTATATGCCTTTTGTTGCAATAGGGTGGTTGAGGACGAAGGCTCTTGGTAGTTTAAGCATGTCAAGTTGTTGGCACTCGCTAATTTAGAAGACTAGCACATTAACTGCTTAATGGTTAAGATGGGTCTTTAAAGCAAGAAGTAGATGACTGATTTTTGTTTTGTGATAAGTTTGAAACGATGTAGGATGGGTATGGATTGCTTTCAAACATTTACAAAAGCAATGCCGTTTGTGGAACTTGACAAGGAGATATTTCTATACTAAATGATTAAGATGTGGACACAACTTTTATGTCAGCATGGTTATAATATTTGTAATGTTTTTGATTAGGTAAAAAGGCGTAAGCAGTCCATGAGACTCCCGCCATTGTGGGGTTTGGGGAAGGAATGATGTAAGTTGCCTTACCTCTGAATTGGAAAGGTTGTTTCTAGATTCGAACTTGTGACGCCAAAATAGAGCATTCTCAACTATTGCACTAAGGCCCATCCTTTTAATGTTTTTGATGAGATGCAATTGAAAATCTAAATGCCTGAAATACTTGTCCAACCTGACCAAATCCAAACGATTCTAGCCAGTAACTTTACTTCAAAATTGGTTTAGTTGGCATTGAAGTGAACCCAACCAGAGGAGGATTTAGTCTCAACTTTTATCTCTGCAGCTCTTATCCTTTTTATAGTTGCAGCTTGTAGGTGAGGTAGAACAAGTTTTTAGCTTGGCAACATGGGACTAAAGTCCTTAAGAGACCAATGCAGCTTGATTTTGTGGCATGATAAGGCTTGGGTTAATATCGTCCCGCATTAAAAGTGCATGGAAAAGGAATTGAGTGGGGGTTTCATAAAGGAATTGGAAGTTGATGCAATTGCAAGACCTTTATTATCTCAGTGGGGGCTTATTAAGCAACTACACTCGAGGATCAAAAATTCGATTTCAACTTGACTTCGGTCACTTGAAAATTGGAATTAATTCGGAGAAGTTTAATTCGACATGAAAAATTTTTGTAAAAATTCGGTTAGTTAGAGAAATTTAGAAATTTTTTGCTTATATGCTTAAATATCTAGATTTATTGTAGTATATGCTAAAAACTAATATAAATAGACACTTTTAATACATAAAAATACCAATAAGTGACCTAACAAAATCAATCTTGTTAAGTGGGTTGATGAATTTGAAATGGTGGCTTTTGGTCTTAATTCACTTTCTTTGTTTTGATATTTAATTTTGTGGTGGCTTGCTTCTCGACCATATATTTTACTAGTTTGAATTTCACTATGCTTAGTTTATTAGTTCATTATTTAAATGTATTGTTTTTTAATCTTGTTTTATAAGAGTTAACTAAAAGAAGATGGCTTTGGGAACTCTTTTAATTTATTTTTAAGTTTTTATCTTATTTCAACTTTCTTTCTTTCTTTCGTTATTTATTTATTTTTTTGCTTCTTTTCTTCTCTTTTTGGTAAAGCATATCCCATAAACTACATAATTTGTTAATTTGTTAAATTATTTTTTAAAAGTTATATTGCTACGTTGGCTGATAAAGTTGAAAATAATACATAATTATTGGTGTTTTTTTGTTTTCTATTGATGAAATAACATTTTTTTACTTCTTTGTCGAATTTCAACGAATTTTGTTGAATTTTATTGAATTTTTACAATTTTTTTGTCAAATTTTTGCATTTTTGAATTGAAAAATAGAAATTTTATTGAAGTTTATCGAATTTTATCGAATATATTCAGCGAATTTTTGCATTTTTTTATTTATTTTACATCTACTTCACACTTCGGCAGTTAAAAAAAGTGAAAAATTCGTGGGATTTTGCCAAATTTCAGGAAAATTTTTGAACCACGCAATTGGTATCAAAGCTCAAGCTGAAGCTGAATTTTTCTCGCCCTTTTTTTGTGTTTCCTCCTTTCTCCTCTCTCTTTAGCTCATGCTGTTTGCTTCTCTCATGGTACACATAGCCAACTCCCTTACGAAGTGATGAGATTGACATGCTTTGCCAGTGTTGTTAAGGCATCGCCCAGGCTATGCCTAGGCCATTTTAGGGGAGAATCGCCTAGGCGGCTTGCTAGGCAGTCAAAGGGGGATCTAAGAAATTTTTGAAAAGTTGGAGGTGTCCATGAACGAAAATAAAAACTACAAGGACTTATTTGTAAATATGTTTTTTATATTTTATTTAATATAAAAGGATTTGAATGGGAAACCCTCGAAGCCCTAATGCATTGTTGTGTTGTCTGACGGTTATTCGGTGATTCTCCAATAACGTTGTCTACTCGTACCATCTCCGGTGACATTGGTGACGACGTCTCCAGCTTCTGATTATCTCTCCGACGCTGGAAAATCTTCTTTCCCTTTTTTTTTCTCTATCGTTCTTCCAAACGAATTCGAAGTTCTAACAGTGCTTCGAATACTTGTTATCGTTGTTTAAAGATTGACAAAGCTGAAGAACTTTTCTAAAGCTAAGGCAACTTTAGCGAAACTTCCATTGCCCTCGGTGATTTGGATTTTCGCAGATATGGTTTTTTTTTTTCTCCACTATAGCTTTAATTTTTTGGTTTTTTACCTTCCAATTTTGATTTCTCTTCATTTTCAATTTCGATTACTTGATTTCTTTTTCTTTTTTGGTCCATTAAATAATCGAATCAGAAATTTGAGTTTCGAACACTAGACACTGTCATTTGGTAGTGGCAGAGTGTTCTTTTTTTTAATCTTCTTTTCGTCTTTTTATTTGCATTGCTTGTCTTTACTGAGGTAAATAATTTCTTGAGGTAAATAATTTCTTGTATATCAATTCTTGAGCATTTGAATTGGAGCCTCTTTGTTAATTTGGTGCTGGCTGAGAGGTTGTGTGCAATTGAGGTATATTTCATTTTTTTCCGCTTTGTAAGTAATTTCTATTACTTAATTGTCATTGGCTAAGTTAGAAAAAAAGCTTTTTTTGTTATACATTCAGTGGTGGGCCCCACTCCAAATAAAAAAGAAAAAGAAATAAAAATATTTGGTCCCACATGTTTTATATAAAACAAATGATCTAATCCTAACCATTGATCTGGTAGGTGAGATCTAATCCTAGCCATCCATTCATTACCAATTAATTACAAGTTTGTCATCTATCATAACTATAAATAGGGGCTCAAAATTCAATTGAGGGGGGGGACAATCAAACATCGAGATCTAAGTGATCAGATTCAAATCTGAGTGATTATAAATATATTCAAGTTCTTGAGAGGGAAAGTCTCATTGTTCTCTCTTTGAAAGTTGTTGATGCAAAATTTGACCAACACCAAATAGTGATGAAATGGAGGGGACGTGCTGAGCTGGAACCTGCCAAGTTGTTTCCTGACATGTGGTGTCTTTGTTTGTGTGCCTCATTTGGACATCTAGCATTTACCTTTACAGAGTAAACAATTTTCAATAAAGTCAACTAGTCTAGTCCTCAGGCTGAGAGGTGGGATCACAATGGACCCGCTTAAATACTAAGTCTTCTGAAGCAGCAAGCTGCCTCCCGTTCACTATTTAAAGTTACTAAGGACAAGATTGAATCTGACTAACTATATTAATTGCTGGTTCATCAGAGTAACGGTATAATGCATTGATTCCTTGTCATGGTACACAGATGAACAATGATATGCGTGTATAATGTCGTGTCGTGAATAGTGTCGTATACGTGAATAGTGTGGTATCTTGAAAAAGACCTTTCTGATGTGGACGATCAGCTAAGGCCGCAACCACAAAGCATACTAAGAATTTTTCAGAGGTTCCGACACCACTTCTTGGGGAACGTATACAATATTACACTGTTAAATGGTAAAATAAAGACAATAACTATAAAAAGTAAAGAGATAAAAATTTTACGTAGTTCGGTTCTGAGACCTACGCCCACGAGCAGAATGTAGAAGCTTCACTATAAATTGTAGATTATAACTCTCTCTTTACTTTTAAGGAGAGAACAATAAGACTCTCTCCCTCTTGAGAACTCGAATATATTTACGATCACTCAGATCTGAATCTGATCGCTTAGATCTCGATGTTTGATCGTCCCCCCTTCAATTGAATTCTAAGCCCCTATTTATAGTTATGATAGATTGCAAACTTGTAATTAATTGATAATGGATGGCTAGAATTAGATCTCACCTACTAGATCAATGACTAGGATTAGATCATTTGTTTTATATAAAACATGTGGGATCAAATGTTTTTTTTTTCTTTTCCTTTTTTTTATTTGGAGTGGGGCCCACCATTAAATGTGGGCCCAACATCTACCCCCTAAGGCTTTGATTAACGAATAGTTGGTCGGAGGCTCTTGTCTATTTATTTTCTTCTTGATAGGCAGATACAAAGGAGGTGAAGAAGCAATCCGCCAGGGAGAGTTTTGTTGGGAGTTCATCTTGCAAAGAAATTTTTGCTGAGAGATGTCGCGACTTAACATGGTCTTTGACGATTCTGAGAAGAGGTTTACTGAAGCCACGTTGAGGGCTCATTAGGGGAATGTGGCAAGTTCTTCTTCCTTTGTCGATCTTCCTATTATACTGGCTTTACCCGGAGTTGTTTTGCCAGAACTTCAGGGCACCTTTGCTGAGTTTTTTGAGGGGAACCCGTCTCAGCTCCCTTTTTTTGTGGACTTCAGCACAGAGGTGAGCTTGAAACGAGCTAAACTTAGTGGTCTTGAGTTTTCTCTTGCTGGCTGTCGAGTTAGGTGTTCGCAGGATGTTACTGAGAAGGCGCATAAGAAAACATATGCTGCCAACCTTAAATTGTGCGCTACCAATGCAGTAGGGGTTTTTTTTTTGGACTGCATCTAATTCACTTGCTCCTTCTGCCTCGGTGCGTTGCTGCACAGATTGCCGTGAATTCCATGGTCTCCCTGAAACAGGTTGAGCAG
The DNA here is from genome assembly GCA_035771175.1 of Paratinospora sagittata. NCBI lineage: Eukaryota > Viridiplantae > Streptophyta > Magnoliopsida > Ranunculales > Menispermaceae > Paratinospora > Paratinospora sagittata. The sequence goes on from CM069592.1 coordinate 29,047,160, forward strand.
GCAATAGCTTGCAATGAGGCAGATTGTTCTCAGAAGGACTCGCGATTGTCGGGCTGAGGAGCAAGTTGGCGGATTACGAGAGAGAGTTGACCGTCAAGGAGGCGGAGTGGCGTGCTCTTTTTGACCAGCAAAAGAAAACAATTGAGTTTCTTGAAGCCGATTTGACCATGAAAGATGCTGAGCTCGAGGCAGAGCGTGACGAGACAAATAGGGTAGTGAACGAGATTCTTTCCGAATTTAAAGAGTCTGTGGAGTTTGACTTACTGCTACAGGAGCAATATATGCAAGGTGCCTATGATGTTGTGTATGATGTAGGCACGTTCTTCAAGGACTGCATCGACATGAAAGTATTTCTTGCAGCTAAAAGGCAGGAGGAAGCCGCACAAAAGGCTAGGGAAGAGGAGGCGGTGAGAGCCAAACAACAAGTTGAAACAGACCAGCTCATGGCGCTGGAGTTGAGGAAAGGCAAGACTCCGGTTGTGGAGAAGACTGCAAGTTCAGTTGCAAATAGGACCCAGTCGTAGGCTGGAGATAGGGCCAATACCACAACTATTGAGAAAGCCAAGGCTCCTGTTGCTGAGCCTCCTTGAGCATCGACTTCTCCTGAGAAAACAACAATACCAGTCCGAGAGAAAGCCAAAATATCAGTAGTTCTTAAAACTCAAAATGGTCATTCTACTGGAGGTACTTTGAATGCTGCTCCCAGGGTTTTATCGGTTTCTTCCCCACCTGATTTTGGCAAGTCGTGTGAAACTCGTAATTCTTGAAGTCGAATGCATTTTGTAGAACTTATCTCTACAGTTAAATCCACTGGTAGTAGTTTGTAGCACTCTTCAGTTAACCAATTGTAAATTTGTCGCAAACTTTTCAATAGTGACGTTATCAATATTGTTTGGTGGATGTGGAGCTCGCGAAAGTACCTGCAATTTAGTGTACAAGTAGTTTTTTGGAATTTAATAATTTAATGTACTTACTTGATCGGTTGATCTTGGTTGGTCATTGAGCCAATGGGCTAGTGGATGATTTCAACCACTTTAAACTTCTTGATAGGGATTGCCCAACCCCCTAAGGCACTTTGGACTTAAAGTCCTCTTCTCAGTGGTACCGACGTTGTCAGTAGGTACCCCAAGGCATTTTTGGCTGTTGCCATCTTCTCGGTGGATGCCTTGTTGAAAGCTTTTAGATTTGCATAGAAAAGGCGTATAGTGCCACTTTGTTAATGCAATAAAACTGTTCGTCGAGTCGTAATGTAGACACAATGTAGAAATAACGTAAAAATGTAGAAACAACGTAGAAATGTAGAAACAACGTAGAAACCATTGACACTAAATCGCTGCTGTTACTGGTAGTATTTCTTGAGATGTTCCGTGTTCCAGGGTTTGGGTATCCTTCTCCCAGCTATATCTTCGAGTTCATACACTCTTGCTCGGAGTATAACAGTGACCTTGTAGAGTCCTTCCCAATTCGCACTAAGGACTCTTGCTCCTGGTTCTTGCGTGTTCAACATGACTTTCTTGAGTACCAAGTCACTGACCTAAAAGTTTCTGTGCTTAACCTTGGAGTTGTAGTGCTTGGAGACGCTCTATTGATATGTTGTCGTTCTGAGTTGGGTCTGCTCTCGCTTCTCCTCTATTAAGTCAAGCTCGGTATACTAAGCTTCTGTATTCATCACCTTGTCAAAGTTTGTTGTCCTTAAAGTAGGTATACCGATTTCGACAGGGATGACAACCTCTATCCCGAAAGCTAAGGAGAAAGGCGTTTCCCCTGTCGCGGTTTGGGGAGTGGTGCGGTATGACCACAAGACCTATGGCATGTCCTCAACCCATGTTCCACATGGTAAAGCTACGTCGGTAGAGCTGTTCATCTACCAAGGAGTACCGAGCGGCTTGCCTTTGTATTTTTCTGGCCCTGACTCTATCCTTCGGCAATTCCCCCTTGCGTAGATACCTTTTTATTGGATCCATCCAGGAGGGAGTTTGGTCAAGGGTACTGACCTGACCAGGCTCCCTTATGCTCCGAGTTGGTAGAATTTCTACTGGGACATGGATCATGAGCTCGACCTCGGAAGCGGAGGCCAGTTTCGAAAGAGCATTTGCCAAGGTATTTTTGGCTCGTGGTATCTGCGTTACCTTATATTCTGAAAACTTGGTCAGCAACATTTGCGCTTCCCTCAAATAGGCCTGCATCTTATCATCTTTGGCCTGATATTCTGACGTAATCTGACCTGCCACAAGTTGAGAGTCACAGTGGACGACCAGTCTACCCACCCCCCAACTATGAGCAAGCCTTAACCCTGCTAGGAGTGATTCGTATTTTGCTTCGTTGTTAGAAGCTTGAAAACCGAAGCGAAGTGCACATAGGTGTTTATCATTGTTGGGAAAGACAAGTACGATCCCTGCTCTGCATCCCTGCTTGCAGGAGGATCCGTCGACAAACAGTTTCCAGGGTCTCTGAGGTCCTTGGTCGGTAGGTAGATCCGCCTAATGCAGCTCGGCGAGAAAATCTGCGAGTGCCTGGCCTTTCACTGTCATCCGAGGTCGATAGTTGATGTCGAACTCACTCAGTTCAATGGCCCACTTAGTTAGCCGTCTGGATGTCTCTGGTCTCAAGAGTACATGTCTCAGCGGATACCTAGTGAGGACCACTATGGTATGAGCTTGGAAGTAAGGTCGTAACTTTCGGGCTGAAGTAACCAGTGCGAGAGCTTGCTGGTGTAGTAGACGGCTTTCTGTACACCCTAATCATCTCTGACCAAATCCGAGCTGACTGCAGAATATGAAACAACTAGGTAGAGGAAGAGTTGTTCCCCTGAGATAGGCTTGGATAGGATAGGGGCCTTTCCTAGGTAGTCCTGCAACTCTTGGAATGCTTTCTCACATTTCAGAGTCCATTCCACGTTTTTCTTCTTGATCAACTTGAAGAAAGGAAGACATCTATTTGTGGACTTGGTAATAAACTGGTTGAGAGCTGCTACACACCTGGTAAGTCTTTGTACCTCCTTTACCGTTCGTGGTGGCTTTGATTTTGTCTGGATTGCCTCAATGTCCCTTTGATTTATTAGGAAACCAATGAACTTGCCTGAGCTCACCCCAAAAGTGCACTTTGCGGGATTAAGCTTCATGTGATATTTTCTCAAGATGTTGAAGACCTCTACTAGGTCGATAGGATGACATGCTGCTCTGACACTCTTCACTAGCATATCGTCGACGTAAACCTCCATGTTCACCCCAATGTTCGCTGCGAACATATTGTTGACTAGCCTCTGATAGGTTGCTCCCGCATTCTTCAGTCCGAAGGGCATAACCTTGTAACAATACAGACCTCTATCTGTGATGAAGGCGGACTTCCCTTCATCTCTGGAGCTCATCACTATCTGGTTATACCCTAAGTAGGCATCCATGAAGCTTAGTAGCTCATGTCTTGCCGTCGCATCCACTAATTGATCTATGCGAGGTAGGGGGAAGCTATCTTTCGAGCAAGCCTTGTTTAGGTTAGTGAAGTCCACACACATTCTCCATGTCCCGTTAGGTTTCTTTACCATTACCACGTTGGCCAACCAGTCCTGGTAGAGCACTTTCCTGATAAAACCTGTAGCTAGGAGTTTGTCGACCTCTTCTTGTAGACCTTGAGCCTTGTCTAGGCTCAACACCCTTCTCTTCTGCCTAACTGGTGGATCAACATTGAGACGGTGTACAATGACACTGGTCGGTATGCCGGGCATATCCTCATGTGACCAGGCGAATACATCTTTTTGCTCTCGCAAAACACTGACTAGGTGCTCAGCAACTTTCGAGCTCAATGTTGTCCCCACCTTTACGGTCTTGGTCGGGTCATCAGTGATCTATACCTACTGATGACCCGACCAGTGTGTGTGTGTGTATAGAAAGAGAGAGAGGGACCTATAAATAAATAAATAAATTCTCTAAGGATCTCTAAATAAATATTTTATGTGCCAAGGCCTCGCCTAGCCTAAATAGGGTATATTGCCTACCATCGCCTTGGCAACACTGTGCTTTGCCATTAAAAGCCATGAAATGAGAAGATTCTTCTTTGCAAGACTTGCGACACTTCTTGGCACGTTGCTTGTTTGTTGACTCTACTTGAGAACCTAGTGTTTCTGTGTAATGAGAGTGGCCAAAGTCAAACAACCATTAGTAATGCTAGCTAGTAATGGTTGTCGAACGATTAGTTGTCTCCTCCAACAATAATTGGTCAAGTGATCATTTGCTTGCCTTTGATGCATTTTAACTTATCAGGGTCAAAGTCTTTAGGAGGAGGAGAATAATACGACATAAGAATGAAGAATTAATACAATAATATTTTAATAGTTAATTTTTGGATTTTAATTATTTTGATTTATTTTTAGTAAGAGTTTATTTTTATTTTGGACCTCGTTGTTTTATTTTTGTAGGATTCTGATTTTTCAGGGAGTAGGATTTTAATCTCTAAAATGTAGTAAGAATTCAATAATGTAATTTTCTAATTTTGCTTTCAATTAGGATTTTATTTTCCAAATTATAGTACGAAGTAGGAATCATTATCAAATTAGGTAACTTGGATCAGTGTTGTCAAGGCGGCGCCTAGGCCCCTTGGGTAGTAGCACCGCCTAGACCACCGTCTAGGCGGTTTGGGGAGGTCTAAGCAAAATTTTTTTAAAGGGTTTTTTTTTTAATTTTTTTTTTTGTTAAAACCTGCGAAATCCTCTCCCTTCTTCCATTTCAACTTCTGAATTAAATTAATAATTACACACACACACACACCACACACACACACACACACACACACATATGGAGTGAGGGACCAATGAATAAATAAATAAATTTTTCAGGGACCTCAAAATAAATATTTTATATCCCGCTTAGGCCCTGCCTCGCCTAATTAAGGTTTACTGCCGACCACCGCCTTGACAACACTGACTTGGATTTCTATAACTATAAGTATGGGGTTATTAGAGTTAACTAGTTAAAGGAATGATTAATTGCAACGTTGTCAACTAGGTGATTTGGAAAGAAATCGCCTAGGCCATGGCCCATGGGTTAGGCGGGAAAAGGGGTGTTTCTGAAATTTTGAAAATATTTAAGGGGGCTATAACAAATATCTTTAAGCTCAAAACAACATATGTATATTCTCCTAGGCATTGCCTCTCCTAGACTCTCACCGCCTTGATAACAATGACTAATTGAGTTTGAAATGTTGATTTGTCTTCTTGTTTCTTTTATTTCCTTTTGGTTCTCTTACATCAATCAGTAAATTATTTCCTTCTAATAGTATGATTGTGTTGAATTGGATAGAATTATTGTCACGTAATTATGGTTGGATCCGATGAGATTTTGGTATTCGTGAACAAGCAGCATCTGCAAGCCCATCCCTTGATTTTTCCATGGCAATTTTGTAAATATGGAATTTGAGGGTTTTTCTATTCAACTTTACAAATTTGTGACTATGTTGAGTTCTTTATTGGTAAAACCATTAGGACATTATACCTAGCAACTTTGGATAAGTTTTCAAGTAACTAAAGTCTAGGGGCATTTTGATCTCTTTTGTAAAATTTTAGCCAAAAGACCTTTTTTTTCCAAAATCTAACTTCACGGATCGTTTCAGAACGATGGATAAACCAGTGTAGTCAAGGTGTGGTCTGGCGTGTGCCTTGGTCATGCGCACGCCTTAGTCATGCGCCTATTGCATCTTACTTTCCTGCTCTCCTTTTTAAAAAAATGTTTATTTCTTTGAATAAATACACATAATACATAACATAAAACATAAAACATTGAGGGAAACTTGTGTTATGCTTTCATAACAATAAGAAGTTGTTATAAGGGCATAATAGTTGCTACTTGTTCTTCTTTGCTTTTATGTTTCTTGCTTCAATTCAATAGTAAATGTCAAAAGAGAATAAACATAATATAAATACAAACTTTGAAATAGAAACATTAGTGCTCTTATAACCAAGACGATGTATGGTGAGAAAAATAACTTTTGTTGATCTTCATTTTTTATATTCTTTTGCCGAAAATGAACTAATATTATTAATTATAAGTATAATTAAGTTTTTTTTTATGAGTTTTGCATTGTACTCAGGCCTACACTTGCCTTGGACTTAAGGCGTTAGGACCCTTTGTTGCCTTAGGCGCACCTTTCGCCTTTAGCTACCTTGGGAAAACCTTTGGAATGTAATCGCTCAAACTAATTTAGTAGAGACATGAAGTTCAGTACAAATTTAGAATTTAATGGGTAAATGAGAAATTGGTTCATCAGCAAGTGTTTGCCATTGGGATGTCTTGAAACAATGATTTTGCATCAAACTGCACATTTGACCTTAGTGACCTTAAGTAACTTTTAAATTCATTGGAATCATAAACTGTCCTATTTGATTGCCATGGTTTTGAGAGTGGATGATTGTAATTAACTGTGATCAAAACATTCCTTATAGCTAAGATATTGTCATTTCCAGTTTCCTTTACTATTACAACTGATAATAGGATTTTCAATGATAGAGTTAAGGAGTTTAATAAGTTGTGGGAGGACATTAAGTTCACAGCTTGCTCTTGGGTGCATGCGGCAGGTTTAGTCCAAGGTCCATCACTGTCAGGTTGGGTTTTAGATTGGGGAAGGTGCCTTCATCACACTTGAAGGCTGGGTGTCTGTTTTGGTTGTAATTCATGTTATTTCTGGTTCTCTAGTTCTGTTTTGCTTAGGTTGCACTGCTGGTGCATGAGGTAGCTGTATATTTTGATGCTTAATAAAATTGACTGTGTCCGCTCAAAAAAAAAAAAAAAACAACTGCTAATCTTATGACATTACACTGAATTAAAAAATCCATTCAACTTACATGCTGGCCATCACCCGTCAGATGTGTCAGGAAAGTACACAGTGCAGATGCTTATGATAGAACTAGAATATTGCAAAAAGTTTGTTTTCCTCGAGATGGAATTATCAATTATCTAATATATTTCTTTCTATATGTGTCATTAAGTGTATTTAGTGGTGGTGGAAATCAATCAAGCTTATATACTTGTTTTATGGGCCTAAAAAGTAGTAGTAAATCGTTTAAAATATTTTTATGTTGTTTTCTATTAAAATCTTGACATTATTTTTATTCTTAGCCTATTGTTTTTATGGACATCCTTGCACTTGCACCTACCAATCCAATTTGTGGTGCAGAAACAGATTTTTGCACTAGGATATGTTTGCTTAGCTGTTTTGGGGCTATATGATACATCTATGTAGTGAAGAGGTACCTTTTTTCTTTTATGAACAAATATAGGTTAGGCAGCTTTCTTGCCTGTGTTAAGGCTGTAAAACATTGTAAATCATACTAACTTTTAAGTGGCAACAGGCAACATTATCTTGTCAATCTCTCATAATCCAATTTTTTTGTAATTTCTGTAGCCAATTCTTATTCAAAATACTAATTAAAAGCATCTGGTTTCAGGTATGGATTTTATGATGAATGCTTGAGGAAATATGGAAATGCCAATGTTTGGAAGCATTTCACTGACCTTTTTGATTACCTACCCCTTACTGCTCTTATTGAGAGTCAGGTCTGATATAGAGAATGGTACAGAATATTTAATATTGTTGCATCTTATCGTCACTTAGTGTAACCATTTATTTTCAATGTGCAGATATTCTGTTTACATGGTGGGCTCTCCCCTTCCTTGGATACATTGGATAATATCCGTGCCTTAGATCGTATACAGGAGGTATGCACACCATTTGTATGATTATGACTTTAAAATAGCCACAGTGATCTTTTTTATTCTTCTTTGGTTGTGTGTGTGTGTGTGTGTGTATGGAAAATGTGATTCATATTATCCTTAACTTCCATGGGAACTGCAAAGACGCTTGCTTATTAATGTTTAGTATTACAAGAAGTGCACTTGAATGCTTACCCAGTTTTAGAATTGCTTCTTTCTTGGTTTCAATGTTGATGACAAAATAACTTATATATGATACTTATGTTATACAGCCAAATCAATCCCCAAAGTACTAGGACCTTTATTGTAAATACTACACAAGTCGAGCTACAATCAACTGTTATTATTACTTTTCAAGTCTCTTTGTTAGCTATTTTAATAGTAGCAATTAGAAAAATGCTCAATGATTGGAGGAAAAGCATTTTAATACCTATATATAAAAATAAAGGAGGTATTCAAAATTGCGCTAATTACATAGGAATTAAATTGAGGAGTCATACAATGAAATTGTGGGAGAGAGTACTAGAAAATAGAGTACAAGCTGAAACTTTGGTGTAAAACAATCAATTTGGATTTATGCCTGGGAGATAAACCATGGAAGCTATCTATTTATTAAAAATATTGATGGGGAGGTATAGGGAGAAGAAAGTCATCCAAATGCTCTTTATCGATTTAGAGAAAGCTTATGATAGAGTACCTAGAGAAATAATATTGTGGGTGTTAAGGAAAAAATAGAGTTACAACTAGATACATTGACTTGATAAAAGATATGTATGACGAGGCAAGAACCATTGTAAAATCAACAGTAGGAGAAACTGACGAATTTTCAATTATAGTTGGTTTCCACCTACCTTTTTGTACTTGTCATGGATAAATTGGCTAAACATATTCAAGAAGATTTTCCATGATGTATGTTATTTGCTGATGATATAGTGCTGGTTGATGAAATTAAATCTGGAGTAAATGCTGAACTAGAGGTTTGGATGATGCTCTAATATCTAAAGGGTTCAAGATTAGTAGGACTAAGACTGAATGTATGAAATGCAATTTTAGTGGAAGTAGAAATATAAATGAAGAGAAAGTGAAGATTGTAACTCAAGAGATACCAAGGAGTGAAAATTTTAAATATTTGGGATCTATTATACATCAAGGAGGAGACATAGGTGAGGATGTGAACCATAGAGTTAAAGCAGGATAGGGTCATTTGGAGAAGTGCTTCTGGAATATTGTATGATCAGTGAATCTGATTGAAGTTAAAAGGAAAATTTTATAGAGCAACTATTAGGTCAGCCATGCTGTATTGAACTGAATGTTGGGCAATTAAAAAACATGTTAACAAACTAAGTGTAACAGAAATGTGAATGCTAAGATGAATATGTGGTAAAATTTAAAAGATAAAATTAGAAATGCGCATATTCAGGAAATAGTAGGAGTAACCCCAATTGGAGATAAAATGAAAGAAAATCAATTACGGTGGAAGAGCAACTTATTAACACCATATGGTAACAATAAAGGTAGAGGAAGACATAAAATAACATGGATTGAGATAATTAAGAAAGATTTGACTTCTTGTAATTTAAATGCCGTCTTAGCCTTTGATAGAGCAGAGCGTAGGAAGTGGATTAATTTAACCGTCCCCATGTAGTTGGGAAAAGACTTAGTTTTTATTTTTCCTTTAACCTGTTTAGGTTGGATTGATGACTGCTATGGCTCTCGTGTTCAAATATGATCTTCGAAGTGCATAATTTATTTTAATTCTGTTTATCCATCTAATATATCATTCTAAGCCAAGCCTGACAAAATATGCACAAATGCCAATCCTATACATGAGGTAACAGGTTGATTTTGGTGTCAGATGATAATAGAACTGTTAAGTGTTAACAAGCATTAGATTTAGCATAACTTTTGTTGTGTTGAACTTGAAACTTAGGCTTGGATAAGATTTTAAGACCTAAATCTTTTTTTTTTTTTTTTTACTTAAGCATAATGATTTATGGCTATGGGAAAGGGGAATGCAAAAAAGTAGAATGAGAATACCGAAGACAGAAACACAAGAGAAACAGCACCAAGCAACAAATAAGTGACATGGTATTCTCCCAAAAGAGTACAAATACATTAAAAATAATATTAAGCTATGTGACAAGGTAAGACGAGCAATGACAGCCTCTTAATATCGAGGACAACACTATGCAGGCCTCTTCCACACCCTCGAGTGTGCTCATGCTTCTTCCTTATCTTAAGGTTTTGTAACACTACACAGGTAATTGTTGCCCACAATTGTCTTCTCACTATCACTTGCAAGGTTTTTATTTTGAAAAACATACCTAGCAAAAAAGCTAATTCTGGCCATGAGGAGAACGAAAAAGATGGAAAACTTGAAGCCTATCATAGGTCATTTATGCACCCAACTAAATGAGGCTAAGTATGAAATATTTACAAATGGGAGTTTAAGCTAGTTCTTATTTTCTTGGTTCATAAAGAAAGCAGACAAGGTGAGTAAAGGTTAATAGAAAGTGTGCAACTTGATCTTTCTTTACTAAAAATATTATGTTGTTCCGGCCTTTTTGTCAGAGGCTACTTCTACAAGAAAGTCTGATATATAATCCACTTATATCAGATGCATTTTTAGGAGGAAAACTCAATTTCTTCTGTCTTTGTCTATCTAAGTAATATCTATGTTTATTCTTATAATCATCCTAAAAGTTGAAGTAGGATTCTAGGATGTTGAGGACCAACTGGAGTGATTTAGAGGGGTAGTCGGACAGACTAACCAAAACTTTCTTGAATTGCTTTGGTAATTAGAAGTTCTAGCCTTATGGTGTTGGAAGTGAATTTATGTTTGGGTTGGTGGCCTAAAATGAAACAATGTTGTCATCTGTTTTTTTTTAACCATCCATTAAAGGAATTTATTATGTTTTTTATTGTTTACTCCTAATTCTTCCCTTGTTTTTCTGATCATAGCTACAACATTGTGTTTTATTTGATCTACAAGTTTTCATAGGATTAAACTATTTTGACATTTTATATTTGACAATGCTGTTTCATGCTTTCTAAGATGATAGTAACATCTTATGCTTGTTGGTTGTTGGCGACTTGGCTCAGGTTCCTCATGAGGGCCCAATGTGTGATCTTCTGTGGTCTGATCCTGATGACCGATGTGGGTGGGGAATATCTCCACGTGGAGCCGGTTACACATTTGGACAGGATATTGCTGCTCAGTTCAATCGGACCAATGGACTTACCCTTGTTGCAAGAGCTCATCAGCTTGTCATGGATGGTTACAACTGGTGTCAGGTGGGTATTGGGTATGGGTGAAATCCAAGAATTTTCCTCTGTTTTAGGGCATAGTTGTAGTACTCATGCCCTTAAGCCTCTTCAATTTTTGCAGGAAAAGAATGTGGTGACTGTATTCAGTGCACCAAACTACTGCTACCGCTGTGGAAACATGGCTGCAATACTAGAGATCGGGGAAAACATGGATCAGAATTTTCTTCAATTTGACCCGGCTCCTCGACAGATTGAGCCTGACACCACACGCAAGACTCCCGACTATTTTTTGTAATCTTCAAATCTTTGCAACCTATTGTTAATGCTTCTTGTTTCCCACTGTATTTCTGTAGATGTGCTTTAGAAAAGAGGAGTTTTGGGTTTTAATAGAGAGAAAGATGGAGCGAGAGAGAGAGAGAGAGAGAGAATCATTCTTTTGTCTGGAGTTGTCCTGCTGCTGCTGTTACACACCCTACTTTGGGAGATCATAAAAAAAAAAAAAGTTTTAATTATCCTTAGTAATGTATTTAAGGGAAAGAAGTGGCAATAACAAGGCATCTCTTTTTCTAATAGTTTGAAGCCTAAATGTGGTTTCACTGTATTACCTATGCTTGTCCTTGAAAATATTGTAGTTTGTGTGAATCATGTCATTGGCTCAAGGTCCCCTTGGGTTCCATCAATTGTATGTAGAAAGTAAAGCGTGAATTTATTTATGTAATGTTTTGAGGTGATTTAAAGGAGGTTTCTTTTATGGAGACCATCACTGTTGGTTTCAATGGTAGGTCAAATATGATGTGGCTTACACAGTACTCTATTGACATAACATTAGCCATCCTGATATAACTAATTGATACTGCCTCATCTTGTTTCTTCTCCTTTTTTTTTGCCTCTTTTTTATAGGTAAGCAATGGGATTTGAATCTCATGATGTCAAAGCTTGCATGTGACACATCAAATCATGGTTTCAAAGGTGGGTTCAACCCTATTGTTTCATTCCTTTTAGTTGTTACATTAACCATAGCTGCATCAGTTTCTTTCTTACCCAATGTTCAAGCTAATGTGCAATGGATGATCCGCGTTTGATTCTTGTTGGTATCTTACATGAATCCCAAATAGATAAAAGTTGCATTTACATCTACTTTGCATTCAATCCAACTTGTCAGATTCCTGTAGGAGATTAATCGAGGTACGAGTAAGTTGACCTAGATATCCTACTAATTACCTCAAAAAAAAAAAAAGAAAAAAAAAAAAGAGTGGAAGAACTGCCATCTAATTGAACTGGTTTTGCAAATTGTCTGGTCTTTAGGCATTCACAATCAACCCCTAGAGAAAACTGTTGAGAGCATCATTCATCTCTCCTCTAGATCCACCATTACTACTTGCTGGCTCACAGGCCCAAAATTTCCTTCTAGCTGAATTGTCTTTTTTTTTTCAAAAAACATTTATCCTTGGCATTGCTAATTTTTTTTTTTTTTTAAGTTGACCGGTTTTTCGGTGTTCGGAATGTGTCTTCCTCCGCTTCGTAGCAAGACTAATCCTTCCGGACTCGAGGGGTTCGGCGGGCGTTTAGTGGGTTGTCCTCTTTCAACTAGAATATGTTCAGTGTGAGGTTTGAACTCGTAATGAGTTCCTCAACTCACCTTAAGGCTCGCTCTCGTTACTAGCGAACCACCTCTTAGTTGGTATAAAATTTTATTTGCTTAATTGAATATTAAAATTAAATTAAAAATATTAAAACACCAAGCTCACAATTAATTATTGTTAATGAAGAACCTGGTCAATGATATATATACATATTTTTTTCCAACTTTTGTCTTGAGAAAACCTTCTTCCGCTGTTGCAAGAGCCACCTGAGTCTTTACGTTCTAATTAGAGTTGTCTGAGCTGAGTCTGCTATGTCTTCTCCGTCTTCTCTTACTAAAGTATGTGATTAAACAGTGGTTTTTATTTTAATACAATCTTTACTGGCTTCAATTTTTTTTTCTTTTTTTCTTTAAAACAATGTCATTTTGCTGAACCTAAAAGCTTCATATTTATCATTTTTCCTTGGCGGGGCTTCCCCCCATTTTCTTGTCTCTTGAGCATTTGAGTTTCTTCCTATACTTCCTGGTTTGAATGAAATTGAAATTTCCTAGAAATAGTTACTGTTAGATCTAAATCTTTAACTCTTTATTTCTGATAAACTTCTTGTGTTTACAACCTAGGATGTAGTGGTGTATTTATAAACACCAAGATTCTAACTCTTACAATTAGTAACTTCTAATTACACAACTTTCTAATTTAACTCATCCTACTAATTTCTAACACAAAATTAAACTTTATAATTCTTAATTAGAAACAAAATATAATCTAGATTAATTACAATTTCAACATGCCCCATAATTTAGATTATCTGAATTAAATTAATTTTTTCCCATAATTCAGATTCTACACACCTAACCATTAGCTCTTTCTTGGTCTTCGGGACCCACTTCATAACAATTGTTTTATCATCCTTGGAACGCATCCTTGTAGTCACTGGTACCAACCGAATATTTCTTAGGAATAATCTTTTGAATAATAATAGGATCCGAAGTTGAAAACAGGACATAGTGCACTAAATTTTCATCATCAACAACAACATGATCTGGAAGCACTTCAAAATCTTTGAATCTAGTAGGGGGTTGTATGACTCTCTAAGGTGTGCTACTGAGACCTGTTATACCTGTATTAGTCCCTACTAGTACACTGGAGGAAGAAGACACCTCATCATCAAAAGAACTTGGGATAGGAAAATGAGAGTTAGACTGATTGTTGTCCCAATTTCACGCATCTTGCTCATCAAACATAACATCTCTACTAACAATAATGCTATGTGTAGTAGGATTATATAACTTATAGGTACCACATCTCTCACTGCTATAACCAATAAAAATGGTTCTCTCCTTCATCATTCAACTTCTTCTCAATTTCATCAGGAACATTCACATAAGCCAGTGAGCCAAATACTTTCAAATGCTTTACATCAGGTTTCAAACCACTCCAAGCTTCTTCAGGAGTCTAATGTGGAGCAACTCTAGTAGGAGACCTATTCAACAAGTACACAAAACATGACACTGTTTTAGCCCAAAAGGTGTGAGGCAAACCTTTGGCTTTCAACATACTACGAGTCATTTCCATAATTGTTCCGTTCTTCCTTTCTACAACTCCATTATGCCGAGGTGTGTATGGTGGTGCAATCTCATGCTTAATCCCATGTATAGTGCAAAACTCATTAAATGCCTTAGAATTATACTCACCACCACCATCAGTCCGCAATACTTTGATGTAGCCGTCGCTCTCCTTTTCAACTTGAGATTTAAATATTTGAAAACATTCAAAAGCCTCATATTTGTTCTTCAAAAAATATACCCATATCTTTCTGCTGTAATCATCAATAAAGGTTAGAAAATATAAATTCCACCATTAGATGTAGTCTGCATGGGCCCACAAATATTAGAATGAACCAATTCTAGAAATTGTCTAGAGCACCAAGATGTGGAACTTGTAAATGGTTGTCTGGGCTGCTTTCCAAAAATACAACCCTCACAAAATTGTTCAAGATGACCTATAACTGGCAACCCATTCACCAAATTCTTTTGAGCAAGTAATTTCAAACTTCAAAAATTTAAATGCCCAAACCTCATATGCCACAACCACGACTTATCAGAAATAATTGCATTGAAACATGGGTAGACATCATTTTTATTCTCAATATGAGACATGCGATTCTTACCAAGAGGGCCTTTCAAAATGAGTGTACTTCTTGTATCAAGTATGGTGAGTAGATTGTCCTTCATCTGAATGTGATAACCTTTCTCCAACAACTGACCCAAACTCAGCAAATTAGTCTTCATATTGGGTACATAAAATACATTAGAAATATACTGATGATCATCATTCTTCAACCGAATAAGTATACGACCCTTTCCCATAACTGGAATTGTACGATCATCTGCAAATTTCACTTCTGAACGCACAGACTTGTCGAGATCAACAAACAAGTGTTTCTTGCCACACATATGATTGGTACATCCAGTGTCAAGAACCCAAATATGGTTATCAAGACTCTCTTGAATTGAAGATACCATCAAAAGTGTCTGAGTACTATTATCATCATGTTCTTGGGCGAATGAGGCTTGTTCTCCAGAATTTGTAGGCTGTTGATGTCAACAATCAGCTAGATAATGACCAAATTTGTTGTAGACATAACATCGAATGTTCGATTTATCACAACCTCGTCCACAACCACCGCGACCACATTCAGCACCTCGACCACGTCCAGTACCTCGACCACGACCTTAGTAGCTCGATCGCCCTCTATTTTGATAACTATCAAATATGGAATCTCCAAGAACGTTATCTGTACTAGAGGAACCTTTAGTCTTCAAGGTATTTTCTGTAGGCTTCTCCACACTCTTTTCATTCAACCGTTGCTCATGGGCCTGTAAGGACCTAGTCAACTCATCAACTGTCAACAAGGATAGGTCCTTTGATTCTTCAATTGCAACTGCGGTATACTCGAACTTCATGGTAAGAGATCAAAGTATTTTTTCAACTACGGTGACTTCTTCGATCTTCTCATCATAACTCTTCATTTGATTAACCAAGACTTGCACTCGGTTAATATAAGTCTCAATTGTCTCTGCATGCTCCATCTGAAACAACTCAAATTGAAGTCTCAAAATCTGTAGACGTACTTTTTCTGGCTTTATCTGCACATTTGTAGGACTTATATAAGATGTCATACGTTTCTTTTGCTGTAGTTGCCCTCTGCACCTTCTTGAATGCTACATCATCGAGAGTCTGAAAGATAAAACATAATATTTTTTTTATCCTTTTTTTAAATTTTCACGTACCGCATCACGTTGATCAGCCGGTACGTTATCACCTGGATCGACGTATCCTTGTTCTACTATATCCAATAATTCTTGATAGGCAAACAAAGTTTTCGTTTGCTTGTTCCATATATCATACTTTTTACCATCAAAAGTGGGGAGTGACGGTTGATGTTAACAGTTATTTGAGGCCATTGATTAAGAGAAATATTCATACTCTAAATAGGTGAGATGACAGAACAGTACCCACTTTAGTAACAAATAAAAATTAATAGAAATATCTTACCCCAAAAATAAACGTCAATCACCTTATGATATATTGATCTTAATCCTCTCAGTTGTTTTAGTTAAACAACTCTTAAATCTTTTTCACACAAAACAACCAAGCAAAATAATCTCAACCCTTCTCTTGTAAACAACGCCTGCTTTTCTTCTTTATACTTCCGTCTGCAACGCACCACACTTGTCAAACGCAGGAAGCCAGCAACGTGCGGCAATGCACTGGCAACACAAATTTGGAAATCTTGAATAACACTTGCTGCTTTCAACTCCAAATCGGCAACCAGCGCCGGTCTTCAACTCGGCGGCGACGCTCGGCACTCTCACGGCCCCAATGCATCAACTCAACAATCGCTGCCCTTTACGTCGTGTACATGGCTCTGATACCACTGTTAGATCTAAATCTTTAATCCTTTATTTCTGATAAACTTCTTGTGTTTACAACAACTTAGGATGTAGTGGTGTACTTATAAACACCCAGATTCTAACTCTTATAATTAGTAACTTCTAATTACACAACTTTCTAATTTAACTCAACCTACTAATTTCTTACACAAAATTAAACTTTATAATTCTTAATTAAAAACAAAATATAATCTAGATTAATTACAATTTCAACAGTTACTACATTCATCAGTTTTACCTCTGATGTGGGTCATGATTTCCTTACCTTTTTCATCACCGTCCTTTATTATATATACTAAGAACTTCCTGCATTCTCCAGTTTTTATCAAAGCTCATCGGCCATGGATGACAAAAAAATCGCTTGAACGATTTGTATGTTGGGTTTTTATTTCATTGGATTTGAGTCTATCTCAATTGGGCATAAGTGAATTTTTGTCAAACCACATAAATCGTTGTGTTCTTGTATTTGATCTTACTTTAGGAGCATTCACAGATTTGTATGTTAGATTTTGATTTCATTCCGCACAACACCTAATGCAAAAATGATTGAATATTAGCACTCAGAGCCGCAATACAGCTAATTAGCATTCAAAGCAAATTCCAAAGGAAGCAAATGTAGGAGTCATGCATAAATGAAGAAAGAAATCTAACAAAAAAATAAGAGATTTGAGCAAGTCCTAGATTGACATGCAAGCTGAAAAGTAAAGAGAATAAACAGATATATATATATACATTAATTCACATAAAATGAATTGAACCTGCAGACTCAATCTCATCCTCCTTGCCCACTTTGCTTCCAATGTGGAAACTCCAAAATATGCTATTCCTTCAATCCCACTTCTGAAGAGTCAGAAAAGCTTGTTTTTTAATCTCACCCTTGTCTCTCCATAGCCTCTCCTACCCTTCATTTTGGTTTAAAAATATTATAACTTCTGCCCCCATTATATAATTCAAAAAATAAAAATAAAAATAAAAATAAAAAATAAAACAGCTCTATAAAGTAAAATGATACAATTGATGACTACCACATACAAAACAAGATTTTTCTTTTTCAATACTAATATGTAAATGAAAACTTTATTCACAATTTCTTGTATCATCATCAGCTTCCACCAAATCTTCCTCAAAAAAATCAATTTCTTCTCCACATTCTGAATCTTCTCTACTTCCCTCCAGCTCTTTTTTCATAAGCTGTTCCTTCATAAGTTGTATAGCTTCTTGGTCATATTCAGCTTGTTCTTCCATCATTCTCTGATACTGCAATGCCTCCATTTGTAATGCTGCTTTCTCTTCTTGCAACCTTGTGATCATAGCCATTGCTTGATTTGCAGCAATGGCAGAAGCACTTCTTTCTTCATCTAGCTCCATGCACATTGCTATTAGAGTCTTCCGGTCCACGTGAAATTGTCTCTTCGGTTGTCTCAGAATTGCTTCACCATCTGCTTCACTTGAAGAGTTCTCCAACTGTTCCAGGCTTGGCTCTAGCAATGATCTTGGAATGATGGGAAGAACACGAGGGCTAGCTGTGGCAGAGTCGTCAAATGCGATTTTGAAAAGTCGGTTTGCTCTCATGTAACTTGGTGTTTTACAAGAATCTTCATTCAATTCTTCACCTTCTGTGAGCAATGGCGCATTTGCCGGTGCAACATCTTCCTTTCCGGTCATGCTAGACCGGTTCTCACCTTCTTCTTTCTCAGGAGACTCGAACTCGGTTTCAGAGTTATATTTGGAGCCATAGGATTCCTCTTTTCTCCCCATGAGCAACCTTCTTCTAGGAGAAGGAGGAGCTTGGGAAAAACCGGCTTTATGTGGTCCTGGAATCGGATTTAGCCCTTGTCGGGATGAGGGTCTAATCCTTAATGGCTCGCCACAACATGAACACCGGTGAAGATTGCTCTTCTCAGTTGGGCCCGAATCATCTTTTCCTCCGGTTGGCAATCTCAAATGAATTTTATGATCATCTTCAACTGAGCATTCAAGATCAGTGCCCAAAATTCCAACCAAAGATCTAAACGTTTCGCGATTAGATTTGTTCTCGGTGGCAAAAGAAAGAAGACATCCTTCGCATAAGAGCCGGATATCGCTAATTTTTCGATGAACATGGCAATAGGCCAAGGAAGATAAATCCTTCCTATGCCCTTCACAGATAGAATCATTGAAGTAAAAACCAGGGTCTCTATGAACAATAACATGATCAATCCTTGTGCAAAGCAAGCAAGGAGTTCTTAATCCGAAATAACGGGCAAACTCGTTGGTCGAGAAAGCGATTAGGCCATCGATGAACAATAAAATTATTAAAACCCATTCAAGAATGGCATATACTAAAAAAGATGGGAATTTCCCAAGTTTTTGTTCTACAGATTCCTTGAATGATATTGGTGCCATGTTGTTCAAATTCAGGAAGAAATAGAAAGTGGGCAAGAAAGAGAGATTTGTAAGACCAAAGATTTTTTGAATGAAAATTGAAGAAGATGAATTAAATCAAGGGAGAGAATAATACTTGTTGAGAGAGAGAGAAGAAGATCATGATCTGGGCAGTTGCAAAAGACCAACCCCAGATCATGATCTTTTTCTTTGTGGAGGGAGAAAATTAGGAGAGAGGGTGGTGGTGAGAACTTTGTCTCCAATGCAAAGAAGCCAAAGCTTGGGGGATATGTTGTATTGGTTATTAATAGAAATTTCAGTTGATAGGACCCTTTAACTGAAATAACGGTCCCTTCAAATTTTCTTCTCTTTATATTATAGAACCAGCCAACTTTTCCGGACTATCTCTCAAAATCAAGTTATTAATAGAAGTTCATCAACTTTGAATATAATTTCTTTTTTAATTAACTGAAATAATAAGATTCTCACGTTGTAAAAAGATAATTATTTTGAAAATATAGTTAATTTGTAAATAAACTTTCATCTAGGTACAATTTTTTGATTCATTAAAATCCTTAATTATATTATTTTTAATGTTCAATATAATGGGAAATAAGGTTTTTTTTTTTTTTTTTATATATTTTTTTCTCTCTACTTAATTGAATGGGATAGAAATAAATCTCTTTGGTTTCAAAATCCACATCTGCCTTAGAAGTATATATCTGAAACTGTTTGAGCATATTCAAGTTCTTCACAAAGCCCTTGCATCAAATTAAAGAATGATTTGAAATTGAAAGATTTCAAGAAGATGAAAATCAATTAACCACAAAAGATCTCTAACCCCAGCTGATGAACAATGCGACACTATGCTCTTAAGCTTTCTCCAGCTTCATCTTCTTCTTTCATCGGCAATCCATCATCAATGAAATTAACCAATGGTCGAAGTGTTCTGATTTCATTCAACATTATTATTGAACAATATATTCGAAGTTCCAAGTTTCTTTTTTGGTTTCCCATGAGGTATCCCCATACCCTTCAGGTATGAGACTAGTTCATGTTTGAGAGGAGAGTGGAATGGTACACCTTTTCCAACGAGAGTGCCTCCAAGAATCGAACTTGGATCTTCTATGCAAAGACGACCTTGGAACTTAACGCACCCTCGAAGAATCAAACCCTGAAACTTCTATACAGGATGACCTTGGGATTCAACCAACTTCCACTAAGCCAATCACTCGTTGGTAAAGTTTTAAGTTTCGATAGAGAGGAAATTGGGTGCTTTTAACCACAATCAGCGAGCTCAAACAAAAAAAAAAAGATTTTTAGAGATTTGGTCCTGTATCTTTTAGTATATAGGGCAGAGGTCTCAAGGTTTCTAAAATTAGAGTTTGGATCCTCAACTAATCAATTCATCAGTTGGCAGTCGAATCAGGGGATGTACCATACCATTTGTCCCTTCTCCTATTTAGCAATCACCTCATCTCTTAGTCAAAATATTTTCTAATCAGTAACTTTTTCAAAAGGTCATAACTTCTGCATCCTGACTATGATTTAAGTGATTTAAAAGGCATTGGAAAGATTTTTTTTTTTTTGTTTGTTTTTTGAGAAGAAACAAAGAGAATTTTATTAAAAAACAATAAAACAAAGAATGCACCAAAGGTGCAACACCAAAAACAATACAAATCACTGAGGAGAACACAAAACTCCACCTTAGACAAAGCCAACAAAAACAACTAACACCCCCAAAACCAAAGGACCCCACTCAAAAGCATAGCAACAACACCAAGACCCAAAAGAAAACCAAACGCCCCGAAGAGAAATTATAGGCCATGTACCATACATGAACCCCAATTAGTATACCAATTGGTCATAGTAAATCCTTTTGACAATGATGATGCAAATACCCAAGTGCTTGTCAAAAGCTTAATCTCGTCCCACAAATCATGCTCCTCCTTCACCAAGTCACTGAAAATCCTTCGAATGCGCTCCAACCACAGTGCCCACGCAGTTGCAAAAAAAACCAATTGCTCCAACCTTCTTATTGTGATTGGAGAGGTTTGTGTTGTGAGTTTGAGAGAAACCTTCGAACAAGTTGGAAGGAGGACGCAACTTGTTGACAGAAAAAACCATCCACTTTGTCAACATTCTTCTAGTTGCACTGTAACTAAAGAGTAAGTTCTCCATTGTCTCTCTGTCCTACCAACAAAACAAACAACAATGGGGGGAAAGGCACATTGATGGAAGACGTTTCTAAAGAACTTCACAAGTATTAGCCTTGTTGCGCGCAACAAACCCCCCAAAAACCATTACTTTGGAGGGAACCTGCACATTCCAAATATATGAAACAAAGGAAGGGCCATCGATGAGAAACTTAAAATACGATTTACATGAGAAGATACTCGAGGTTTCAAGTTGGAAATATCTTTTCTTCCTCTTTCCAACTTATTTTGAATCACTCAAATTGGAGTCGGGATGAAAAATGTATGGCTATTTAAAGTTTACTGGCTATTTGAAATTTACTTACCGTCAGTCAACTTACTTATTAGTAAGTAAGTTGACTGACGGTAAGTAAAATTTAAATAGTCATACATTTTTCATCCCGACTCCAATTTGAGTAATTCAAAATGCGTTGGAAAGAGAAAGAAAATATCTTTCCATTGCCTTTTGAATCACTTAAATCAGAATCAGGATGAAAACGTTATGGCTATTTAAAATTTACATATCATCGGTTAACTTACATACTGACGGTAAGTAAACTTCAAATAACCATAATTTTTTCATCTCGACTCTGATTTAGGTGATTCGAAGTGAGTTGGAAAGAGAAAGAAAAGATCTTTCCAACGCCTTTCAATTCACTCAAATTGAAGTCGTGATGAAAATGTTATGGTCATTGAAATTTACTTACTAATCGGTCAACTTACTTACCGATCAGTCAATATTCTAACCAATCTAATTAAAATGACCATAACTTTTTCATTTTAATTCTGATTTGAATGATTCAAAATGCATTGGAAAGAGAAATAAAATATTTTTCAACGCCTTTTGAATAGCTTAAATTAGAGTCTGGATAAAAACGTTATGGTTATTTGAAGTTTACTTACCGATCGATCAATTTACTTATTGATTCGTTAAAATTCTGACTAATCTACTTAAAATGACCACAACCTTTTTATTTTAACTTCGATTTAAATGATTCAAAATGCATTGGGAAGAAGAAGAAAAGACCTTTTCAGCGCATTTTTGAATCACTCAAATTGGAGTTGAGATGAAAATGTTATGGCTATTTGAGGTTTGCTAACTGATTGGTCAACTTGTTTACCATTTGAGTAATTCAAAAGGCATTGGAAAAATATTTTCTTCCTCTTTCTAATGCATCGTGAATCACTCAAATCGGAGATAAGATAAAAACATTATGTTAAGTAAGTTGATCGACAGTAAGTAAACTTCAAATAGTTATATTTTTTTTTTCATTTTGATTTCGATTTAAGTGATTCAAAAGGCATTGGAAAGATCTTTTCTTCTTCTTTCCAACACATTTTGAATTATTCAAGTATGAGTTAAAACAAAAATGTTATAGTCATGTTAAGTAGATCGGTCAGAATTTTGACCGATCGGTAAGTAAACTTCAAATGACCATAATTTTTTTCGTTTTAACTTCGATTTAAGTGATTTAAAATGAATTGGAAAGAAGAAGAAAATATCTTTCTAACTTTTTTTGAATTATTCAAATCAGAGTCGGGATGAAAAAGTTATGACATTTTGAATAAGCTACCGATTGGTAAATATTTTGACTAAGAGATGAGGTGATTGCTAACTAGGAGAAGAGCAAAATGGTAAAAAGAACCTCCTGACCTACTGCAATTTGATTGATAGGTGATGGGTTGATTAGTTGAGGACCCAAATGCTAATTTTAGAAACATTGGGACCTCTGCTCTATATACTAATAGCTATAGGAAAAAAACTCTAAAAGTCCCCCTAAAAAAACCTAGACCAAAGAAAAACCTATATATATATACTAGTATGTAGGCACGTGCGTTGCATGTAATTTTTAAAAATTAAAATTTTAATTTTGTAATAAAAATATAATTTTGTTTTAAAATAAAATTAATAAAAAAGATAAAAATTTAAATTTAGAAAGTGTAAAATAGAAAATTTATGTGTAGGCACAAAAATAGGAGATTGATAATGCTCATTTTGACATTAAATTATTATTTTATAATAGAACATTATCATATTTTAAGGCTCATGATTTAATAATTAATTATTAAATATGTTTCATTTCTTCATTTCATAAATCCATAAATTTTATAGGAAGCAAACATATCCATTTTAAAATCACGTGCATAAGTTAAGATCATCATAATTAAATTTCTCATTACGCGATATTTGTGTTAATTGTAGAAAAAAATATATAAAAAGTTGATCACGGTGGAACATATGAGCATTAAGAGCCTATAGATCATTAAATTAGAGAAGTCACCACCCCACTTGGTTTCATGACACATGGCATCATCCCATTCATTCATCATTTAAGTGGAAATTTTGTGAATCCTGAGGAGCATCTACGGTTACGATAGAAGATGGAGGAATCTGAAGTCAAGAAGAACACATGGCACACATGAAAACATCTTCATCATCATCATCATCATCATGTAGCGGATCCCGAGAATAATTTAAGGGATAAGTTTGAATTTATAAGAGAATCAAGATTGATAGTGATTACTTAAAAAATATCTCAAGATTCCTCTTATTTCTCTTTTCTCTAAACCACTTCATGCTCCCATGTTCCCTACTATGCATAGCTACCTATCACCTTTAATTTGAATTTGCTATCATCTTATACAAAATGTTTATTGGAGCATGAGCCACTTGTATCATTCATCTACATCACCCACTGAGACTACCTCCCATTGGCTCATTTTCTCCTTGATCACTTAGGAGCTCTCCATACATCTCCTATTTTCATTTTTCTTCTCTTTTATTTTTGTTCTTTCATGGCCTTCAAATCTATGGAAGGCTAAGACTTTTTAGGGCTAAGAGGAAGCCCTCTCCACTCTCCTTTTGTGAATTCTTGGGTAACATTTATATTTGGATTTAATTGACATATGTGTTCTCTCATGCTTTCCCTTGGTTTTATATTTTTTTTCATACATTCTATCATGTATTTTGTATGTTTGGATTTGCAAAATCTAATGAAAGATTGAGGTATTTCATTTTCATCTTGTAGTGCGATTTTTTGTAGTTTTCTTTGATGTGTCATATCATGTATTTTACATACTTAGAATTTACATTTAGTTTTCACACACATTAGAACACTAGTTCTATTTTGTATTTTCATGATAAATAACTTTTGTGGAAGAACACTACTTTTTAACATATTTGAGCTTAAAGATTTATTATTGTAGGTGGAAAAACTCTTTAGTTATTTTCACCCCTAATCATTTTACTCAAGAAGGACTAAGAGAGAGAATGATTAGGTCTACTCTAATGTCCTAACTTTTCATCTTATTATTGTTCCTTACATTATCATTCATCATTTACAAGTACTCTCATTTTACTATTATTTCATCTTTTTCTTATTTTTTATTTTATTATTTGTAGCAAACCATAGTTTTAGGAACTCATCCTAATCCTTGACGTTTGACCTTGGGACTTCCTCAAATTTATTACTTGTTGTATTTACTACATCATTTGCTCTAGTTTACATTTATAATTTGTTGTATCATCTGCTTTATGTCTAGGGTATAATTATGTTGCATTTCATTGATTTAAATTTAAGGAGTTTTTTTTGCATTCTTTCTTCCCTTAAAAGTGTGCGCGTAAAGTAAGCATGGGGAGTACAAAGGTAAGTGTTGTCAAAGTTATTTAACTACTAAAAATAAAATCTTTCTTTTAAGGTCTAATTACTATAATAACCTCATTAATTAAATATCTATTTTTTTGGCAAAAAAAAAAAGAGGGAAAATATAGAAGAAATGCAAAAATGGGTTTGCAGTGAAAAGTTCCAAGAAGATTTATTATATTAATATATATATATATATATATATATATATAGTATGAGAACACGTCCATTCCCGTGGTGACATTTAAACTTTAAGCTTTTTAATTTTTTAACTAAAAGTAAAATTTGTTGGAAATAGAAAAGAGTAAAAATTTAAATTTAAAAGGGTAAAACTGTGAAATTTTGTGTTAGCACAAAAATAGAAAATATGGAAGAAGGGAAGCGGAAGTTATTCAACTATTTCAATTATAAATTTGGCCCATAACTAATTTAAAATTTATAAGATAACCATATGTCTAAAGAGGTAGTTTTGAAAGTTTGACAAAAATATACACATGGTAAATCTTTTCGAGTATTTGCATTATAAAAAAAAATGTAATTTTTAATAAATTGAAAATTAAAAAATATATTATTTAAAATAAATAAATATATTTTATTTAAGAGAACTATTTAATTTTATTAAATTTTAAGAAACTAAATTTATTAATTTTAATATTAATAACTATAATATTGATTTTAATATTACTAAATTAAATTTATTAATTTAATAATAATTTTTATTTTTAACTTATTTATTTAATGTTATTAAAATTTTAAAAAATCGTATAAAATTTCGATGTGCAACCAAATCTAATAATATAATATTCTAAGAAAAATTATTAAGATCCTCATGCAATATTCTCATCCTCAAAATATTTTCAATCACTTTTTCTGAAAAAGTGATTGATATTCTCGTCCAAAGATTCATGTATACCAAACGTCACCTAAGAATTTTAAATGACACTCAGATATATTATTTTGATCAGTATAAATATTATAACAGTTAAGAAGATGATTTCTTTTATGCTATTTTCATTATAGCATTTTAAATAATTCATGTATGGTACGTAATTATAAGAAAAATGATGAATAGAGGAATAACTATCAAATTTAATTAGTTCGGGTTGATTCAGTTTTTTTTTTTCTAAAAAGACTTTTATCCAACCCAAAGTAATTAGGTTAAGTATTTTTAAAGCCAACTCAACTCAATTTGATATATAAACCCATTTCAATTTAACTCATAAGCTTCAGGTTACTCGGGTTACTCGGGTTGATCTGTCTTAGTAGGGAGTAGTAGTGGCCTTATTGGGTATGGACTTTGGATTTAGTTTAAGTAGTTTTCTTGCAAGTCTCTTTGAGTGATATATCTAACATAAGGTGGAGGTCCAATGTAAATATCATAAAATGTCAAAAAAAAAAAAAAAACAAATGCACACCAGTGTGTTTCTCATGGGATATAAACCACCATGAATTGAATAATATCTTACTATGGCCCTGTTTGGGAGGGCGGTAGAAGTAGAAGTACCGTTGCGGCACGAAATCAGGAAAAATACTGGGTTGCCCATTTGGTTAGTTAATATCGCGATTGCGTTTTAATTTCTAACGAGATTTTTAACCGTTTTCAAGAAACATCCTCCCCCTGCTTCTCCGTTTCGGCAGGAGGGCGGTAGAAGTAGAAGTACCGTTGCGGCACGAAATCAGGAAAAATACTGGGTTGCCCATTTGGTTAGTTAATATCGCGATTGCGTTTTAATTTCTAACGAGATTTTTAACCGTTTTCAAGAAACATCCTCCCCCTGCTTCTCCGTTTCGGCATTTGCGATTCAAGAAAGTGTTTTTGGCAGAAAACGCCAGCTCTCCCCAAACAAGGCCTATAAATCATGAACTTTATTACATCTCTTTCAACTATAAAATTCTTCCAAATGCCCAAAAAAATTTACAATACAGAAAAACTGATCTCAGTCACATGTAATAGGCAATATTAATTAATATAATATCAGTTTTTAATTTTAACCAACTTCATGAACTCTTATTAATTCAGATCCATGAGACTCATATTTTCTCATCAAGAATAAACTCTCATAATGGCTTTACACGAGTGGGCGATTAATTACCGATATTATTAAACTATACTTTTTCATATATATATATATATATATATGCTTTTGACATATGGAGGAATTAATAATATGAATGAGATAAGAGCCACTTTGGACGCAGTAAATTCGCACAAGAATGACACTAGCTAGCTTGTGTGTTAATAGATATGACTTAAGTGGGCAACGCATTATAATTCAAGTAGGTGGTGGGATTATACTGTTAATCAACGCACTTTCAAATACAGCATCTTTACACAAAATAGCTTGCTATTAATTAATTAGCCTCATTGTAATTGATTAGTATGGAAATATAGCCTTCCTTAGGCGAATTTAAAATTAACCAGCATGTATTATCATTTTTAGATTTGTTTTATAAGCAATTAAGATGCTGCTGATCATGAATTTCAGGCCTATCCCATTAATACTTAATTTTCAATACCATAATTTTTCAGTAGTGGGGCTCTGGTGGAGGTAGGTCTTGTTGTTGTTGTTGATGGGGGAATTAACAAGATTGAACTAAGGAACCTTACCTGAATTGGGTCTTAATAGAACTTCTTCAGTTACTTCAATTCAGTACTATCCCCAATGTTCTAGCTATTATCATGAAAATTTTAGGTTTTTTTTCAACTACATGAGTTAGTTAAATAAATTCGTTTCATCCACTCTATTTTTTCAAGTGTTGATTATGTCAATTTATGTCATAATTGATCTTGTACTTAGCATAATCTCACATCATTTAGGTATAATTAATTATGGTATTCAATGTATAAGTATCGAGCAACCCTTTTCTTACAAATCGATTTTTAGGGATGAGTTAGATTAATGTTGGCTTTATGCTAGTATTAGAGCAGGTGTACACCAATGACGAGTTGTCCTTGTATGTTTCTCTGGGCTTGCATAGAGTCGTGGACAATAGATTCTAAGGATGAGTTAGGCTCACGAACTTTATCATGATATGAGTAAATGTATATATATACCAGGGATATGACGAAGTTTGATGCGGTCAAAAACCTAGTTACTCGAAATTTGAAGGATTTTAAAAGCTTCAAATAAAGGTGATTTATCAACATCAATGCATGATAACCTAACCACTGGGAGGATCACCAGTATTAATCCAATTTCATCATTTCATTTGGTGAATTGTGAATAAGTACTTCCTAAAAGAGCAACAAAAGATACACCAACTTGATCTTTGCCTTAATAGAATGAATTGATTTCTTCCTCTCTCTTTTTTCTATATATTTTGTTGAAAGGGTTGGTGGGGTTTCAAGGCCAAATGGAAGATCCAAAAGCATCCAGCAAAAGAGGCCAAGCAATGGGTCAAAAAGTTTCCTTCATTGCCGGCATGACTAAACTGTTTGGTACATGTATATTAGAGGATGGAATTGACAGGTCTAAGGATATGATACAGCTACAAAGAGCTAAATCCCAAGAATCTGTTGAATAAGAATAGGTAACTAGCACTTTTTTTTTTATATGTACCAATGGTATATATAGAGAAGGTTTCCCACTAAGGCTGCACAACACCAAATAAGATATCATGGTTCCTACCAAGAAATTCCAAGTGACCTCATAGCATTTGAAGTTAGTCCCACATAGGCTAGCTAGGGACTTGGTTGGTTCTAACAGATTTCATGCTTAATTTCTCTTTAGGATTCAAAAACATAACACTGACCCTTGTTTCTTGTTGGTATTACTTCAATTCAAAGGCCTATTTGAAGGAGCACTTTTGAGAAAAGTTGGTCTTTCTTAACTTTTTTTAAAAGTAAAAAATTTTCTTTTTTTTTTTTACCACAGTTTAGCTAAAAGCCAACGCACTTTGGAAAAGCTCTCTCTAACGGGGTCAAAGACTGTTAATTTAATATCCTTTGTTAATAGAAAGTTAATTAATTGATCAATTACTCAAAAGGGTATCTCATTATATCTCTACTTCTTTTATTTTTTATTTTTTTCCTCTTTTGAAGAACACTGAACCTCCTTATTCTCACAAATCAACAATTTTAAGTGAAATGGCTTGCTTTGGGGTTGGATTCAAACTATTAGAACTTGAGCCATGTTCATGATCATGACACTAACCTTGAATTGACATAGACATCAATACTTAATTACACCATTTTCCGAGGGTAATTTTAATTGTATATGTGGCAAAGACTTGTCCTTGCTAGAAGTAATTGGTGTTATTGGAATATGATTAGTGAAGATAATTAGATTCTATTTTACAATAATTACCAAATTAACTAGATGTCCTATTTCTTCTTTAAATAAAAATGGCATTGCAAATGTAAAAAGGGATGATACAAATAGTCTCAAGAGATTTTAAAAATACCCACCACCGCTTGGCAGGTGGTGGGTACCCCGCCTCTACAGTTCCACTCATGAGGTGGGAGCTTCAGACTTTCCTGAAGGGAGATTAAAAAAATAATATAATTGTGGGCCTTAGGCTTTAGTTGTGGGTTGCGGCCATTGTTATTCGGGTTCATCTTAATCTTTGAGTGAGCTTTCAGTTGTCGTGCCTATGAGCTAGTTGTTCTAGATAAAAATAAAATAAAATGAAAGAGTGGGCATTAGAATCAAGGAATACTGTGTTTGGGAACTTGATTTGAAATGGGTCATATATACGCTTATTATATAATAATAATATTTAGCATATATATGTTGCTGAGTATTCTTAGTTTATCATACACCCACTCATGAAATTAATACCTTTATGTTTCAATAAAAAAAAATATTTAATTTCTTACCACATTATTATCATCCTTTTGACTATGTGTTATTCTTAACTATATATATCTCTACGATACGTTATAAGAAAAAAAAAATACTAACATGTCTAAAAGATATTAAATTAACATTTTAAACCATTTAATTTTTTAAAATTTATTTTAACATCTTACCTTAATTAGAAATAGTTACCCATTAATATTCTAGTTAGAAAAAGACCTAAAATAATATAAATAATAATAATTAATCAAGAAATATATAACTACTTGTAATACAAATATTATTGACTTAGCCTTTTAGAGCTAAGGTGAAGAAGTAAATTTATGCTGCTATCTTATATAGTTCAAAAAGCATGGTACCACTACCTCCTCCCCTCCCAAAAAAAGAAAAAAACACCATGCTTTGTACCTATTTCAAAATTCCAATAAAATAAAATAAGAACTCAAATTCGTATTATACAAACAGTGCAAGTCTAATACCTAACAAATATCTAGATTTTTCAGAAAAAAAAATGTTACACTAACACTCTTTTGTAATGTGCAAATTTTAATTTTAGTAATAAATTGCATATACTTTTCTTAAATTGTGTATAATTCTTTTTAAATTATGCTCAATTTGTTGTGATCCTGTGTGTATCAAAATAATAGTTCTATGTTGGATATGGACAAGTATACATAGGGTATAAGTTAAAATTTAACCAACGGTAGGTTTATTCAGTGGTTAGAGATAAACGCCCTTAACCCTGAGGTAGAAAGTTCGAGTGAGACTCATAACACCTATTAATATATTGGCTAACAACGTTCAAAGGTAAGTAGTCATGCCCTGAAGGGACTAGTAGGAGAATCCTGATACCCACCAACCTTTAAAAATATATATATATATATATATATATATATAAGTTAAGATCTTCCCTCATTAATATTTAAAACTTTTAAAGTAAAACCTTAAACCTGAAATCAAAGGTGATAACATTTGAATAACATTAATTCTAATTAAATTTTTTTACCCACTCAACAAATAGTATTAAAGTCGATGATTTAATTAAAAAATGCGTATGTCAAGGTAGAGCACGTCCACGTATTAAAGCGCGTACGCCCTTTTTCTTGAATAAAGAACAACCACGAAAAATATTCTATCATTCCACTACAATAATAGATCCAACAAGTATGTATGTTACAAGAAATACCCACTATTTTATTTTATTTTATTTTATTTTATTTTTTTTAAATAAAAAAGTAATTTAAAAAAATGATTGGTGGCATTTTGGTACAGCATACAGCTTCCAATTCAAAAACACCTGATTGGGTAACCTCTCTTTTTCAGAATCTGTTGATTGAGAACCATAATCAGCTTCTAGTATTAGTTTTAATTTTAAAAAAAAAAAACACAGTCAAACATGTCATTATCAAAACCAATACAATTCAATCCAACCCCCAAATACTCAAAATAAATTAATAATAAACAAATAAATAACCCCCCTTACAAAATAATAATAATAATAATAATAATAATAATAATAAACCCACTCTTACGGTGTCACTCAAATCCCACAAGCTACAGTCTCTTCTTGTTCTACTTCTTCTTCTGTGAAATCTTCTCATTCTTCATTCCAACATGCACCACTACATCCTCTAACACTCTTCTCTTCATTCTTAACCTTTGAAAACCCTAACCCTAATCCTAATTCCACCATGACCAAATCTTCTCCAAATTTATTGCTCATTCTTCTTCTTCTTCTTCTTTTTCATCTTCTTCTTCTTCTCTTGAATGTGGTTCTTCACGTAGAATCCGTAGTAACAGAAGAAGAAGACGATTTCCGGTGTCTTCAAGGCCTGAAAAATTCTCTCTCCGATCCTCAATCAAAGCTCACTTCATGGAGCTTCAGCAACACCTCCATCGGCTTCATTTGCAGGTTTGTCGGCGTTTCTTGCTGGAACGAGAGAGAAAACCGCTTGATCGGTTTACAGCTTCCGTCCATGAAGCTACAAGGTCAGATTCCTGACTCTCTTCACTACTGTCAAAGCCTTCAAACTCTCGATCTCTCCGATAACGCTCTTTCCGGTAAGATCCCCTCTCAAATCTGCAACTGGTTGCCGTATCTTGTTAGTCTTGATCTCTCGCGTAACGATCTCTCCGGTCCGATTCCTCCGGAGCTCGTCAATTGCAAGTATCTTAATACGCTAATTCTTAAAGATAATGGTCTTTCTGGTTCCATTCCTTACCAGCTTTCCGGTCTTAATCGTTTGAAGAAGCTTTCCGTCGCCAATAACTATCTTTCCGGTCAAATTCCGTCGTTTCTGTCGGAATTTGATTCGTCTGATTTCAATGGGAACAGAGGACTTTGTGGTGAGCCTCTTGGATCTAAATGTGGTGGTTTGAGTAGGAGGAAACTTAGTATTATTGTTGCTGCTGGAGTTTTTGGTGCTGCAATTTCGTTACTGTTAGGTTTTGCGCTTTGGTGGTGGTGTTTTGTTAGGTTGAATTGTCTTGGTAGTAAGAGAAGGGGTGGTAGTAAGAGTGGTAAAGATGGTGAGAACAGTTGGCTTGAGCGGTTGAGAGCGGTAAAGCTTGTTCAGGTTACATTGTTTCAGAAGCCTCTTGTTAAGATCAAGTTGGCTGATTTAATGGCGGCAACAAATAATTTTAATAGAGATAACATTATTCTTTCTACTAGAATGGGGACTTCCTATAAGGCGATGTTGCCTGATGGATCAGCTCTTTCGATAAAACGTCTCCATGCTTGCAAGCTTAGTGAGAAGCAGTTTAGGTTGGAGATGTATAAGCTAGGGCAGCTTAGGCACCCAAATGTGGTTCCCCTTTTGGGATTCTGTGCCGTTGAAGATGAAAAGCTTTTGGTTTATAAGCACATGCCTCATGGGTCTCTTTACTCTTTGTTGCATGGTAATGGTAAAATGAGTGGTCAATATGGTCAATTGGATTGGCCGACGAGGCTCAAGATTGGTATTGGTGCTGCGAAGGGGCTTTCATGGCTTCACCATGGTTGCCAACTGCCGATCCTTCACCAGAGTATAAGCTCTAGTGTGATTCTCCTCAATGAAGATCTTGATGCTAGAATAACAGATGTTGGAATGGCTAGGCTCATAAATTCTGGTGATTCTCTGGAGAGTACATTTGTTAATGGTGGTTTTGGAGAGTTAGGTTATGTGGCACCTGAGTACTCAAGCACCATGGTTGCCTCTCTGAAAGGAGATGTGTATGGATTTGGAGTGGTACTTCTGGAGCTGGCAACTGGGCAGAAGCCTCTTGAAGTCAACAGTGTTGAGGAAGGATTTAAAGGGAACCTAGTTGATTGGGTCAACCAATTCTCTGCCTCTGGTCGCATCAAGGATGTTATTGATAAGTCAATCTGTGGAAAGGGGCATGATAATGAAATTATTCAGTTTCTAAGGGTTGCATGTGCTTGTGTTGTTTCCAGACCCAAGGACAGGTCTGCTATGCATCAGGTTTACCAGTCGCTGAGGAACATTGGCCAGGGCCGTGATTTTTCTGAACAGTTTGATGAATTTCCTATGATTGCTGGAAAACAAGATAATTAGCATCTAGCAAAGCCTCATGAATGAAGATATGGTGAAGATGCTTGCAGAAAAAGATCTGAGCAGGTTCATACTTGGCTTTGGGAGGCTTGTTTAGCAAATCCAATACATACTCCACTATGCTTTTCCCATTGCGATCTTGATTCTTCTGATAGATCTGTATGATAGAGAAAAAGTTCCTTGTATTGTAGCTTTTCACATTCTCATCAAATCCATTTATTCTTCTCACGATGAAAGATGGATCTCTGATTCTCCTTTGGTGTTTCTTACGAGCTTTCTTAGAGAAGCCTTAGAAAACCATGATCAAAACGATGCAATGAATTTCAAATCCATTTTCACGGGCATCTTATTAATGCTCTGTAGTTGTCACTGTAAAACAAGCTCTTCCTTGGCTATGCTTAATGTCACAAACTAGTGTGATACATTTTTTTTTACATGTCATGTAATTCTATGTGGTTGTTTGCTAAAATTCATGATCCCTTTTTTTTATTTCCACCCCTGCATGCAGGAGGATGGAGGTGTTCAGTGTTCTGTGAATTTGGCATCACAGTAAGTTTTCAGTGTTATGATGAAGTGGCAAATGTTAGCTTCTGCAAGTATGTTTCTTTTAAACTAAGTTGTGTTTTTGTTATTGGCCGTGTAAGTTTCAATGTTGCAGTACTCATAATTGAATTGAATCATAACATTGATGCATAATCCATTTGCTTGGTATTGTTTAAAATAAAATGTAACTTGTGAAGTAGACACAGGAAAATCTGAACTAGCCAGTCCAAAAAAGCTATACTAGCATTGTTCTCATGCAGACTATGTGTCATTGTCATGCAGAAGGCTTGTAGCCCCTATTTTTCCTTATTTGCTTCTGTGGGTAATATAGAAAAGCAAACACTAACTTTAGGAATTTTGACTGAAAAAGACACTAACTTTAGGAGTTGGAAACTTGGGTATGAGCCTCTAACTAAGATGGAGCTTTGTGTTTTGAGGGAAAAAAAATAAAAACTAAGATGAAGCTTTGTGTTTGGTTCCAACTGGATGTAAGAGAATTCTGGAAGTAGCTTGCTTTGGGAGAAAGCCCCATAGTCTAGTCTGTTATCAAAGATCATTTCATCTACTTCATGCTGTTCTGAAACAAAATTTGTCTTACTATAGTACAATCATCCATAATACAAAATCGCAGTACTATTATGGTCCAGTGTTGCAGTGCCAGCAGATTCCCCTTAATAATGGATTTTACTGCCCTAATGATTGCATAATATATAGAAAATATATTATTGATAATTTAAAAGCTTTTGACTTTTAATTCAATGAAGGACTCCATCCATCCTTGAACAGTCTCTGCATTTGCAGCTGTAATATTTTGTTCAGAATTCTGATCAAGTGGCCATAATTTGGAATGCAAAGTGAATCCTTCCTAGTGTGGTTGAGAGCTTTTACAGTGTTTTTTTTTTTTTCACCTTATTGTCATCCTAAAACTTCCATGCAAACAGGATTTACTAACAGGGGTGAAGCAAGTGAAGAGTTCACCATCTTCTTTTGTTGGGAACGAGAAAATGTTTTCCAGCCTTGCAGTGTTGCTGGAGAGGCACAATATATGTATGCAAATGTTTCTTGATGATGGGATTCAGAATTTGAATTTGAGTCGGTAAGGAGGCCTGTGATGCATATACCAGTTGTGTTGACCCTAGCTGGTTGGTGCCACTTTCTGTTAAAGAAACCTTTAACATGGTCCCTATTGTCAAATTTGGTTGTTTAGTATAAGGAAATGGCAGCAAAAAGTGATCTGACAAGCCACTTGTGTGGTTCTGTTCGTCACATGTGTGTAATGCTTGTTCTTTGTTATCTGCTGCTAAAAGTTGTGATTCATTGTTGCAGCAACTGAAGCGCTTCCTTAGTGTTCCTTCTAAGATAGATCACTGTAAGTTATCTTTACACAGGTTTTGGAAAAAACTAACCGTACTGGATCTTTGTTTAAGTAAACCTAACATGAGACAAATGCTTAACATATTTGCAGGTCACAGGAACACACCAAAGCCAAGAAAAATGCAAGTTTTAACCAATGCATGCTAGAAAAGGTTTTCATCAAGCTGGACTATGCCTACCGATTATGTGGGATGAGATGAACCATATGTGGAACAGATGCGGCAGTGAGATATATAACTGTTCATCATGCTCTCTTTACTAGAGACGATTTAACTGTTTTGTGCAGGTTAATCCAAGGTACTGCATTATCTATTTACTTATTTTATTTCATAAATTCATTTTAGTTGCAGCAGATGGCCAGTACTTAAATTGCAGTTCAGGGGAAATGCAATCCTGTTTGATTCTAGGAAACCTTTACATGGATATTAAAATCTTTATAGTGCAAACTGTTAGGTGATTGTGTTGATACCACTACGAATGCTGATTCAACTCTTAGATTAATTAAGTTTTACTTTAGTTAGTTTAATTGGAGTGTATTTTCGTTTCAAGTTCAATTATGAAATACATCCATGGTCTATCCAAGCTGTATCAGAGTCATCAAAGTGGCAAAATAAGTTGGTTGGTCTCAATATAGGACCTTGATCCTTCTATAGTTCTATTATGATTTTGTTATTTAAGGAGGATGCCTTTGATTGTAAATACCTCAGAATTGCAATGCTTCTAAATTTAATACTAATTAGCTTTATCTCTAATAGTTCATTCTCATTTCTTAATCTTTGTAGAAGTTAAATTAGTAGTTAAGTGATCATCAGTACCAGTACAAAAGGATGTTTGGTACAAGTCGAAATCCTAGCATGGAATATTGATCTCCAAGCTTACGTTATTTACTTTCAATATTGATGGCATTGAAGATGTTGAATCAAGATCTAGAAAACTGTTAGCAAAATTATAAGACACAGCTTGCACTCCTAGTTCTATTATTTCCTATACATTGTCTTATGATATTTCTTTTCCCAAGCATGAGCCCCACATAGCCATCCTTAGATGTAAGAATCATGCTAGGCAGCACGGGAATGCAAACGAGTTGAAAACTCGGGCTCCCCGCTTCTGAAAATCATTGCCCTAGATGGAAAATCGGGAGAAAAAACTTGAACTCTCACAATTATTAATTGCTTCTGGTTTACCCTCCCTTTGTAGTAAATGATTATAGAATTAGCAACAAAACAAAACAGTTCCCTAATTACATGGGATTTCTTACATGAATCTAATTTCTTAATAGCACTCAATTAAGAATTAAATTTTCAATTATATTACAAGCAGCTCTATCTGTTATCTTACTTCTGTTTTTACTTATGTTAACTTAAGGCTCCTACTTCTTTTATCTTTATCATTACAATAGTTAATATGCCACTCTTCTTAATTGTAATTCTTTTAGTTGTAAGGTCCCCTTCAGTTGTAAGTTTGAATAATTCTTAGAAAAGTTATGGAGGGTTTAACTTTGGTTGATCTTTTCAACTTTTTGAAGTCTTTATTTTTTCTTTTTTTCTTTCTTGGATATAAAATTGAATGTAAAGTAGATTAATTTTGTGAAGTGGGTGGTAGATCTGCAGGATGAGCATATGACACAGCACATGTGAGGGAAGGTGTATGGGCTGTATGGCTTGTCGCCTAACAAGGGAGGGTGGTGACTTGAGGGTACATGTGCACGTGGCGGAGACTTAGTCCCAGACAAATGTTATTCCTTGTGTGTTATCTTCATCACTTCAAGTGCCCCCTTGACCCAATCTCTCAAGATAAAGTGATTCTATCTTTTTTCTTTCTTTTTGTATTCTTATGCTAGTTATCTATACCATATATGATACCAAGTACTTGAAGTAATCATAAGTGTGGCCGTTTTTGCAAAATTTTCAAATTAACCTTTATTTATTTTTTGAAGGCTCAAATTAACCTTTTCAACATTATAATTCTCATTTATTTTAAAATTTAGTTAATAGTTAATTAGTAATTCCAATTAATCGCCATTTCCCTCTATGTTGCTTACTTTTGCCTTTTTTTTTCTTTTTTTTTTAAATGTAGGATTTCTCTATTTTACCCTTTTTTAATATTTTACTCTTCAATTTTTATTTTTATTTTTTGGTACCGATTTTTCGACAGCCGGTAGGTGTCCTCTTCTCATTTTAGGACGAGACTAATTTTTTTAAATTTAAAGAGTTACAAGGGCAAGGACACCTCTTCCAACAGAGATAAACGAGTGCGAGCTCAAATTCAGAATGAGTCTCTCAACTACATTTCATAGTTTGCTTTTCGAACCAGCGAACCAACCCCTTGTAGGGTACTTCTCTTCAACTTTTACTTACACACTTCTATTTGTAATTTATGTTAATATCGTTTGTTAAAAATATAATTATTTTGGTAATACCCATAATATTAACTAAAAAATTCAAATTTTATCAATAAATTCAAAAATAAGTATGTGCACAAATTACTAGTATTTATATGTAATGCAAATGGTTGAAAAGATGTCATGGTGTAATCATTTTTGTCAAAGTTTGAGAATTAATGTTTTAACTTTATGGTTATTTTTATTTTAAGAATTAGTTTCAAGATTAATATAGTAGTTTGATTAATCTCAACTTCTCTCTATGTCTACCTTTGACGTATTTTACTTTCTATTTCTTCATTTTATTCTTAGATTTATTCCCTCATAATTTTACACAAATTCATCTCCCTCCAATCCAACCTTACCATTTTTAACACATCCTCTCTATTTTTCTTTCATTCTCAACACTAAAAACTTTAAATCACTACATTCAAAACCTTCAAAATTACTTACTTTTTTGTTATTATCTCATCTTCACCAAAAAAATTGGTGGTTTTGACAAATTTTATATAATTTTTTTTACACGAAAGGCGGTTGCGATTCGAAGTTTCGCAAACAAAAATCACTAAATCGATAAGAGATTTGTTGTTAAAATAATATGTTTTGGTATTTTTGTTTGCGAAAAACGATGTTGGGTGTCCGAGGATATTACCATGGGAAGAACAAGACTGCTATCGGTTCGGACTTGCGAAACTGAACTAATTGTGATGGTTTGGTCGGAGACGACAGTGTCTTGTGTTTTGAGTTTTGTCTTTGCTAATTAAACCGTACAATTTTTTTTAATGTAGTTAAAAAAAAAAAAGATGGTTCAGTCTATTTCACACAAGACTGAACACCATGGGGGCATTTTGGGCATTTTGATACAATGACGTGAGGGTATTATTGAAAATCGAAATTAATAGTTTTTTATGTTGTAAAGAATATTTTTTGGTGATTTAATTACTAGTCCTCTATATAAATATGCAATTATTGATACAAGTGTTTTTTTTTGTTTTTTTTTCATTAGAAAAACCAAAAGAAATTATTATTTTCTTCATTTTCAATTGTGGTTTGAAGCCAATCATTCTGATTTGATTTAACATAAGTTCATCTGTTATACATATATATGTAAAAACAGAGTTTCTTGTCTAATATGAAACGGTAAATCTTATAGAAACACCATTTTAGTTGATCTAAAAATTAAACCAATAATATTAAATAAAATTAAACATCATCCATGACATGATGGAAAACCATCCACTGCACATGCGTCCAAGCACGTGGGTCACAGATGCCACGTGTACGATGATAAATTTGCCGGCGTCCAGCTTAAAAACTGAATACCCTTAGAACTCACAAGTGATGTGAGATTATTCCCACTCAACACATACACCCAATGCGTCGTATTTTTTTTTAAAAGCAACTCACACACACAAACAAGATCCAAGGTTATGCGTTCATGGCTTACTCCAAAAGGGATCCTGTTTTTTTGGAGAAGCAATAATCCAATTTACGCTCAATACCCCCACAAACGATGTAGAATTATACTGTTTTTTGGAGAAGCAATATATATTATTCATTAAGATAATTTTTTGTTTAATTTGAAAATTGTTATCTAATATAGTATAATTAATTTGTTATAATCTTTTATAAAAGTTTGTGTAATTGTAATATAGTAAGAAATGTAATATGCAATAAGTAGTGAAAGTATTAAATAATTATACAAATTAAATATAGATGTCGTGAACAAAAATTATAAAAGTTATAAAATAATTATAATGAAATAAGAGAGTTATGTTATGTAGCTCAATATGTATAATAATAACATTAGGATATTTGTCACATGTACAAAGTTGTTATTTATTGACAAATCAATAAATAATATTGATTAATTTATGATATATATATGTGTTGTATTAATATCAAAATAAATTTTATATTCTAATATTTAAAAATTTAATTTAACTTCATTTCATAAACTTGACCCATATAATTGGCCAAAAGCCCAACCCGAGGCCCGGTCCAAATGTTACACCCCACCCGGACTCACCTAAACCGGCGGGACACTCACGGACGGGACGCGAATGCATTATAACAATAACTGAATGCACGAAAATACGATTAAATACAAGTCTGATTTCATTAATTTTAGAAATATATTTGTACAAAAAAATAATTAAGGGAACATCCTCCCAAAATCTCCAATGAATAATACAAAGGGTACAAAAATGTGGGCCCAAAAATCTGCACCCAGTCCACCCTAATCTCTTGTGAAAAATTGGATAACAACTGGGTGAGCTACCCGCTCAGTGGGTAAAATAGTTCGTGAATATAACAATTAATAAAACAAACTTCATAATCTAATATCATAAATACACATCAGAACATCATAATCAATCCAACATGTATGTATGCATGACATCGTATCGTATTGGTTTCATGATTGTACGTCGTCTGAGTTCACGTACAGATGTCCCTCCCTAGGAGTAGCCAGGTTCTCATTGTACGTCCCTTCTCAGGAACGATGCTATGGATTCACGTATATATGTCTCTTCCCAAGAGTAGCTGGGTTCTCATTGTACGTCCCTCTCAAGAGAAATATAATAAATAATGAGTATTGCTTCTAACTATTCTGTGAATCATAAACCACATACGTCTCTAGGTAGTGCTTATGTATGATGTGAATGCATGAACTGGTCCGGCCTTTACTTATCAGGGTCGGTATCACCACGTGCAAGGTTAGGACATTCAATATTACTTGTATAAGTGAATAGCTTTCAAATAAGATCAATCAGATCAGTCTCCAGTTGAGAGGTAAAACACGAGGTATACTTAAATACCAATCGTCTAGAGTAGCACACTGTCTCCCGTTCACTATTTAAAGTTACTGAGGACAAGACTGAGTCTGGTTGAGCTAGATTGACCACTAATCTGGCATAGCAACAGTGTAATACATGAACTCCAAATATATAGGCATAAATATGGCAAATATAAACATTATACGCAATAATGCAGTGTAAATGAATAGTAGATATAATGATAAATGAATGTAAACTTTAATAAAAGTTATAAGACACACAAACATATATTTCGTTCCCCACCTTCAGATAAAAACTCCTTTCGAGAACTGGCACCTTCTCTCGAGTAAGATCGCGTTGCATCACAAAAAGAGTCTCAAAAAGAGAGTCTTAAAAAAGAAGACAAAAACTCAAAATAAGTGAGAGAGAGAGAAGAAAAATCACAAGGAGAAGTGATTTTGGTGTGAGAAATGAGGAGGGGGGTTCCTTAATTAGGAAAAAAAAAGTGTCCGAAGTTTAATTTTTTTTTTTTTGTGTGTGTGTGTAAACCTAGGGTATTACACCAAAGGCTCGATCCATATATACACTGGGTCGAGCTTGGACTAAGGTTTTTTTGACTAAGGTTTTTTTAATGTAAGCCCACCTAGCCTGACCTAAAATTTCTTAAAGCCTAACCCAACCCTCGCCTGATTATTCTTAGGCTCGAAAAGGCTAGGCCGGGCCGGGCCATATGGCCCAAATTACTACCCCTACTTATTTGCTTCTTTTAATTCAAACTCAAACTACTCCAACTCCATATCATCCATTTTTAGGGTAATAACTAATGTGATCCGTCCCTTTTTTGAGACCTTACATAGGCAGAAGTTCGATGCACTGGGCTGCCTCTTTTTTTTTTTTAAGCTACTTCCAGACGATTGTATTAATCATGTTAAATGAGAGTTAAATTTCTTAATAATCAGACGCAGCGACTAGATTGACCACCAAGTGATGACGTCAATTTGAAAGAACTGGATGCCGACCTTATACCACCCAAGTACCGACCTACCAGCGTGGAAAAACAGACTCGATCGCAACAACATATCGTCAGCTCAATGCTAATAGACTTAATCATAGAACAATAAATAAGGATAGCGCGGGATCTACCGCGCCAAATTTGAAATTTGACACAATCATTTTGGCAATACGCCAACTAGGCCGAAGATCCTAAACACTATAAATACTCCTTAATCCCTTATTAATGAGGTGAGCAATTAATAACTCCAGTCAGTGTGATTAATACTCGAAAGAGTACAAAACTGACTTAGGCATCAAAGGATCTTTGGTCGGCGCCACACCGGTACTCCTCATGATAGCACTCAGAAAATAATTACATATATATATTCCATAGTATAAAATTATGTTGTGTAAGAAAAGAGATTTATCTATATTTTGTACTCTTTAATCTTGTGTCTATAAATTAGAAAATCATAAAAACAAGACAAGTTTGCATATAATGGAAGTGTAACAATTGAAATAGTCATATTTAATTAATGCAATACTTATAATGAAACAGAAAAATATTTGTGAAAATATAACAATAATAAAATAAAAATTAGAATTGAAAAATGTGAAAGAAAAAAAAAGATATAACTTGCTTAATGAAAATATAAGTAAAACGTACACTAGGATTGAAAATTATATCAATGTTGAAGCTATACAATTACTTAAGTTATAAATATAACGAAAAAAAAAACTTTACGTTTTATATATTTACATTAACCCTCTTAAACTCTTAAAAGTTTTCAATTTGTCGCATTGTTTGCTTTAAGCATGGCCTAGGCGATCGATTTGGTTGAAAATGGCCCAGGAGATAGTCTTGTCGTGACCTTGACAACACGGTTAAGAACAATTATGATGTGAAATGTACGAGTCATGGGGCAACTCTCTCCGTGTAAACTTATTTTCAAGGA
Source organism: Paratinospora sagittata (assembly GCA_035771175.1). Taxonomy (NCBI): domain Eukaryota; kingdom Viridiplantae; phylum Streptophyta; class Magnoliopsida; order Ranunculales; family Menispermaceae; genus Paratinospora; species Paratinospora sagittata. The sequence goes on from CM069592.1 coordinate 29,089,242, forward strand.
TGTGTTAGACCCATGAGTTTTATCGCTAACTAACCACCTAAGAAATGTAATTTTAAAAATAATGATTGTAATATATAGTAATAAATCAAATTTTCACCTTTAGCCTGCTAGGAAGCCAACCTCCTTTTACTTATAATTAAACATTTCAGTGAATTTCACCTTTTACTTATAATTAAACATTTCAGTGAATTTCTAACCTCTCGGGATCCTCCCTTAGAGATTGCTCAAAGCAGTCAAGCAACCCACAACAGTGCTATGATCATTGTTGGATGGTCAGCTCGGCATGAGCTCACGTGAAGGAGTTGGCGAGCCGAGGTGGCAAAGTAAAAATCAAGTACGATGATGGAACCGACAGATCAGCTCGACCGGTCTAGATCTGACCCAATCAGGAAAAATCGTCCGAGCCGAGGTAGCGAGATGATGTTTACGAAAACTCTGAAAACACGATGATGACGACAGCTCGACCCAGCCTAGATCGGCACCGTATTGCTCAGGGTTGACAGCTCGACCTTTAGCCGAGCTGATCATTCCAAACGAGGTGAAGAAGATAAGGGAATCATTCCTAGCACGTCACATCCCAAGAAATCTGGGATAGTTGTAACTATCAAACACGGACTTCGGCATAAAGACGGAATGAGACTCTTCCTCCAGGATGAACCGGGAAGATATCCTTTTCCAAGATGAACCAGTAAGACGAACTACGAAGATAGGAATCATCCGATCCGACCAACCCGTGATAGATGAGCTCATCCAGTTCATCTCGACCAAAGACGAGACGACACGCGGCACATACCTACTAGGCAGCTAGCCACTCCGGCAAGAGGACCTCTTCTATAAATAAAACCTACAATCCTCCTCATAAGGTACGAACAACTTTCTACAAAAGTTATTTTTATAGTCTTGAACAAGCTCTAACTTAAGCATCAGAGCCGACACCACACCGGTATTCCTTACGATAGCCCTATTACTTTCTTTCTTCTTCTCAGATCTAGCTGATAAACTCTCACCAGAGCCGGAGAATTCACGCTTCTAGACCCGATCATCACCTACACGTGTTCATCTACTTGGTGTTAGTCAGATTCTACACCAACAATCATCAACTCTAATTTCCTTCTTACTTGATAAGCAACAAGGGATTCTATCTTCTAACACTCCCTAAGCTAAGCTAGGCATGTCAATGCCAAAAACTATCGTTTCAAAGGGTTTGATCTTATTATCATATGGTTGAACCATCGGCCGTTACATGCTCAGTTTTTTTTTTTTTCTTCATCATTAATTTTTTTTTTCTTCCTTCTTGATCATTAATATTTTTTTCTTTTTTTATAATTAAAGGCGCAATAGCAAAGAACAAAAAAGTAGTTAACATCATGTATATATAAGCTCTTTAATGAATAACATGAGGACACATGAGCCGTACTAATAGAATCTTTAACTTCTTATAATACTAGTTTGATCACGTGCTTGGTAAGTGCTAATTAACTCATATTTAAATGCTTTAATAGTATTTTTTAATTAACTAATTAATTAAAATCTTAATCAATTATTAATGAAAATAAATAGTTGCAACGTTTATAAATGGGGAAATGATTAAAGAATTAATGAAATGTGAAACATTAATATTTTCTATCTTTTAATTTATTTGTTAGCATTGTCTGAATGGGTTCAAAACCCAACAAGAAGAAAAAAGCATTATACATTAATTCGTCTTAAATAATTTAAGTTATAAATTTTTTGTAGCATTCATATTCAAGTGGGATACTCTTCTATAATTTATTGTATAACGTTAGTAACTAGTATTTGATTAAATAAACAATGTGCTATAAAATATTCTTTAGTATAAGAACATTTCCTATACATGAAATATAAAAATAATATTAGTAAGTATAATAATATAATCTAAATATTAACTGTTGGACCATCAACTTGACACACCATGAGCTGACCGAGCTAGCAGACGGATCCGACTAGATGCTGAGCTGGCAATGCCCGGATCGAAATAGGCAACACCCCGGTTCGATGACCAAAAGGAGCAGCAAACACCAAATAACAGTAGCTCGGCCTGACCGAGCTATTGTCCCGTGGCGTATCGTGAACGCAACGGATGGAAAGTCGGACAATCCAATGAACGACATCTCGGCCCACGTCGATAGAGCCATCAAGAGACCCGGCGTAAAATTTCAGAATATTCGATCACTGGTAGCTCAGATGTCGGCCACCTCGGTTTAATAAGGAAACAGGGTCGAGGCTGATCTCCAATGTAAATGTATTTTAGTACAACTCAAAAAGGATCTTAAAATATTCGGGATAGAAACGTACACGACAACTACGATAAATCAGGGATGAATTACAATTTGTAACTTGAGATGAGATCTACTTCATCTGGGATGAGAAACCTATAATCTCAAAGCACATGAGCTTGACAGCTCATCCTGCCTACCATCAACCAATCAAGAATCGACACGTGGCACATGCCTAATGGGCAACTAGCCACTCCGGTCAGAAAACCTCTCCTATAAATAGCCCATTATTCATCTTTCTAAAGGTATGAAAAAATACATACCCTAAATCTTGTGCGAGATTTTTTATTGAAACGAGCACTGACTTAGGCATCGAAGGATCTTTGGCCGGCACTACATCGGTGTTCCTTACGAGAGCCTTTTTTTCTGTTTATACTATTTCATATTTTGGTGATTCACGGTCCCAGGTTGGCTCGTCTCCTCTGCACATCAACAAATTTGGTGTTGGTCAAATTTTATACCAACATTTGGCGCAGTCTGTGGGGACAACGAGAGTTGAGAAGTGTAATACTCCAAAATTTTCACAAACTTATAAAATAGATAACCAATAAATAAATAAGTAAAAATCAATATTTTCATCACCTTACTATAGTATAAAATTATTTTGAGTCATGTCCATAGTCAAGTCCAAAGGTCAAACCCAACATAAAGTCAAGATTAATATTAAGATCAAGCTCAAGTCCAAGCCCAACACCTAAAATGTTATAAAGCCCAAAGCCCATATCCAATACTATGAGAATTATTGGTGAGCAAGTGGTCAAAAGTGGGTTACAAGTGTAAGGCCATAATTTTTTTTTGAGAGTTTTTAATTGAGTGGTGAGGATTGAATAAACCTAGCATGAAGTAGCAAGTTCTCTCTTGAGTGCTCTTGAGTATTCTTCTCTCCTTAGCTCTCTTGAAATTCCTAGTATGCTCGGTGGTTGCGGTATTAACTGATCTTCCACAACAAAAAAGATTTTTTTGAGTGTTATCCTCCCTTCTTTCAACAACAACCCCATCACTAATATAGATCTCATTCCCTTAACTATACTCATCCTCCTCTCACTTCTAGCATACAAGCAACTAGGTGAAGGTCAGGAGCTTAGTGTACGGTTAGGTGGAGATCAACACGTACCGAGAAACACGAATTACGCACACACATGTGGGTGTGATCCTTGAATTTTTCCTTTATTCTTAGTTATTTCTAGTGTGTTATATTCTATCTAGTTAGATGGGTGTGTGTGAATTATCTTCTTAAATTATTTATATGTTAGTCATTATTGTGATACGTGTATTATGTCTTTTCATAAAGTTATTATGCATTTTTCATTATATTTGATATTCACTTACACCATGTCATTTATGTTTGTACCTTGATATAAGAAATTCATGCGCCATACCATCATTCTACTGAATTAGTAATTGATTTAATTAGTCAGGCACAATCTTATCCTAAGTACCTTTGAATAGTGAAAGGGAGGAAGCTTGCTGCTCTAGAAGAGTGGTATTTAAGCAAAACCATTTTGACTCCACCACTCAGCCTGGATACTAGTCTGGTTGATTTTATTGAGAACTATTCTTTTGGAATAGTCCTATTGTCACGACACCCCTGACGTAGGTTGACGTCATAACCGGCACAGTGTACTATACACTATACATACCCTGTATACAGTATATAATACACTGTCAGCCTCAACAGAATTACATAAATCTCCAAATCAAAAAATTTGACAGCATCTCCCCATAAAATGGACCTCTCACAACCTGATATACCACAAATCAAATTATATATATATATATATATATACTCATCCACAATATCCATTCATGTCATTTATCCCACAATAAATATTCCTCCCAATATCACAAGTACTTCATATCCCAAAATCTCAAACCAAAATCCATGTTCCCATACAACTCAACTATGTGATAGTATATATGTAGGATGTGATATATATATATATACATATGAAAATAAAGAAAATATAATTTATTTCCTTCACATATACGTACGTCAACAAATTAGAAATATAAATCATGTATCAACTATCATGCTTTTCCTTTCTCCTTTGATTCTGTACCTGAAATATTGAAAGAAATGGAGTGAGCAAACAACAAGCTCCGTAAATATATTTCTTGATATGACAATTATATACATTTAGGGAAACATAGCATTTAAAATCATTCAAAACATTTATAAAACACATGCATTATTCAACAAAGATAACATACATGTCAACAACAAAAATTTCATGATTTTTCAAGAAAATAATGCATCATTTTCAACTAAAACCACAATCTCCCTCCTTCTCGTAATGGAGCGGGTACGAACTCTTTATTATGCACCGATAAGGAGCCTAAGCTCGAACCTCACATTACTCAATTCATAGTCATTTCAAGGATCTAAAATCTCTGTTAGGATAGGCCTACTGACAATGAGGCTACGCATAACACTCATCCGAGTTTAATTTCTAACGAAATGACATCATATGCGATCTGCCTTCGCACGTCTCACATACTCCAAATGTCAAAATCATTTTAAATGATCAATAAAATACAATGTATTTACGTATATAACATGCTTACAATTAAACATTCCATATAAATAAAATGTCATACAAGAACCAAAATCAAGAAAATATACTCACAGTGATTAAATGTTATTTCTATATCAATGAACCTAGTAATATTTAGCACAAGGGATCACCATGACCATCACCAAACTCATTGTACCATCAACCTTTCCAGCATCAATATTCCCTCAAGTTTATTTACCAACACGTTCTATTTTTTTCAATTCCTATGCAAATATAAAATTCAAGCCACACTTAATCATTATAAACTACTAAACACCATTCATTCAAATACATTTCCATAAATTTAAAATTCAACCCAATTCAGGACTCATAAGCAGTTGAAAACGCTATTATACCATTTTTGTGGTCAATCTAGATATTTTCACAAGAAAGAACAGTGAAAATAGATTTTTAATTCATATTTTCATTAGTTCTCAGTTTTATTCTTCTACTGTAACATATATCAATTTTATTAAAAATATAAAACATTCCTAAAATTATTCTGTACACATTGACAAGTGTAAAATCAGTCATACTATTATTCTACCACCTTCAACAGGTATTTTACTAAGGTTTTACACGTTCGCGGAGGTCACGAAAGTTAATTCTACTCACTAAAACCATATATTTAGTTACTAAAAATATCAAATCATATCCAAAAATCACAATCTTAGTATCGAAACGTCTGGAATTCAATTCTCTATGATTCTATGGTCTCAAACCGGTCAGCTCGACACTTACACCCGAATTTTTTTTCTTTTTCTTGATGAGCTTGGCACGAAAAAGGCGAGCTGCAGTGAGGATCTCTACGTATCGTGGTTCCGCAAATTGGATCCGGTAGATATCCTCGAACTTCGTGAGATCGGTGTCACCGATTTTGTAAGGGCTATCCCAATGAATTTCACGATGGAAGGTGACAAATCAAAGACGAGCTCTTAAAAAAAAACTACAAGGAAGGCAGGTCAGCTCGGTACCTGGGTACGTGTAGCTCGTAGGCACGACGCCGACCTCCTCGGCCTAATTTCTTGAAACAAAAAACCAAGCATCCTTCTAATTCTTGTTTGAGGTGGGGTTTTTAGTTATCAATGGAGGTCGCCTAGCTCGGTCGGGCCAATTGCCCGCATAATACCACCCTGAGGAGCCGAGGTGAAGCTTTAGTTAATATCAGCGAAAGTGTAGTCCGACCACTTCTTCTCCTTTCAGACCGCCATGCAACTCAGGAAGGCCCTCCAAACATTGGGGCTGAGCTGACCTGGTGCAACTCCCAGGTCGGCCAAAAATAGACATACAACCTTCGAAAAAGGTAAGGTCACTGTCACACCCTGCCCAGACGCGCCTAAACCGGCGGTACACTCGCGGACTTGGCGCGCATTTGGAATAATAATAATGGTAACAACAGAGTGCGCAACGGAAATATAATACAGTACAAGTCTGATTTCATTTAATTCAAAATATTTTTGTACATAAAATGATCAAGGGAACATACTCCGCAAAATCCCCAATGAATAATACAAAGGGTACAAAATGTGGGCCCCATAAACCTGCACCAAGTCCACCCTAATTTCCAATGAAAGATTGGTAAAATAGTTCGTGAATATAACAATTAATAAAGCATACTTCAATATCAAATATCTTAAATACACAAGAGAGCATCATAATCAATCAATATGTATGTATGCATGACACCGTCTCGTAATGGTTTGATGAACGTACATCGTCTGAGTTCACGTACAGATGTCCTTCCCTAGGCATAGCCAGGTTCTCACTGTACGTCCCTCCTCAGGAACGATGCTCTGGATTCACGTACTGATGTCCCTCCCCAGGCGTAGCCCGGTTCTCATTGTATGTCCCCATCTATAGAAATATATTGAATAGCGAGCAATGTTCCTAACTATTCTATGAGTCATAAACCACATACGTCCCTAGGTGGTGATATGTATGATGTCGATGCATGAACTGGTCTAGTCTACTGGTCTGGTCTTTTCTTGACATTTAGACTGACTTTGGCAACGTCTGGTGATCTTTATCAGAGTTGGTATCACGACGTGCAAGGTTAGGACATTCAGTATTACTTGTATAAGCTGATAGCTTTCAATAAGACCAACTAGATCAGTCCACAGTTGAGAGGTGAGACACAAGGTCTGCTTAAATACCAATCGCCTAGAGCAGCCGCTGCCTCCCGTTCACTATTTAATGTTACTATCGACAAGACCGAGTCTAGTTGAGCCAGATTGACCACAAATCTGGTATTATAACAGTGTAATACATGAATTCCAAATATACAGGCATAAGTGCGACAATATAAACATTATATGACATAATGCAGTGTAAATAAACAGTAGACATCATAATAATTGAATGTAAACTTTAATAAAAGTTATAAAACACGCAAACCTATGTTTCGTTCCCCACCTTCAGATAAGAACTTCTTTTTTTTTAGATCTGGCGCTTTCCTCCAGACAGAACTTCGTCGTATCGCACCGAGAGTCTCGAACAGGGAGTCTCAAACAGACAAGAACTCAGAATGAGTGAAAAGAGGAGGAAAAATCACCGGAGAAGGTGATTTGGTGTGAGGAAATGAGGAGAAAAGGGCTCCTTAAATAGGAAAATTGGCGCCTGAATGTTCGGGAGGGCTGCCCAAACATTTATATAGTTCGGCAAGTTCGGCGGGGTTATCTGTGAACTTTATTGGCAAGAAGTGTGCAGACTTTGTAAGTCTGTCAATGACAACCCATATGACATCTTGCCCTTTATTATTTCGAGGCAAGGCCGTAACAAAATTCATTGCGATGTTCTCCCACTTCCATTCTCCAATAGGTAACGGCTGGAGAAGTCCAGAGGGAAGTCTTCGTTCTGCCTTAACTTTCTGGCAAACGAGACATCAAGCAACGAAGTCTGCAATTGCCTTCTTCATTCCAGAAAACCAGAATTGTGGTTTGACATTTTTGTACATCTTGTCACCCCAAGGATGCATAGTGTACCTCGAATAGTGCATCTCAGTAAGCACTTCTTTCCGAACCTCAGGATTGTTCGGTAGACAGAGACGTTTTTTATAGAAAACGGCCCCGTCTTTAGCGACCGACCAGTGAGGAAGGTCTTGTCCGCTGAGTAGAAGTTCTCGTTTCTCCATTAACATAGGGTCATTGGCTTGAGCTGCTGAAATCTTTCGAACGAGCTTAGAGTTGGCCGATAATTGAGAGAGTCGTGGTCTTGGTCCCTCTTCGTTCAGCTGTAGGTTAAAGTTCTCCATCTCTGTAGCCAACTTCCCCATTTCGTAGTTAAGAGTGCAAGCAACATAAGATTTTCTACTCAGGGCATTGGCCACAACATTGGCCTTACCGGGATGGTACTGGAGTTGAAAGTCATAATCTTTCAAGAATTCCAACCATCTTCTTTGGAGGAGGTTTAGGTCTTACTGGGTGTAGATGTACTTAAGACTCTTGTGATCCGAGAAGACCTCAAACCGTTCACCGTATAGGTAATGTCGCCATAACTTCAATACAAATACGACAGCTGCAAGTTCCAAGTCATGTGTTGGGTAATTACCCTCATGAATCTTCAGTTGTCTGGATGCATATGCAACCACTTGGCCTTCTTGCATTAGTACGGCACCTAAGCCTTGGAGAGAGGTGTCAGTGTATAGTGAAAATCCAAGTGTATTTCTTGGAGTGATTAGTACAGGTGTCGTCGTGAGGCATTTCTTCAATTCCTGAAATGATGCTTCACAGGCGGGATTCCAGATGAATCGCACGTCTTTTCGAGTGAGCTTGGTCATAGGTTCAACAATCATTGAGAAGTCCTTGATGAAGGGTCTGTAATAGCCAGCCAAACCAAGAAAACTCCTAATCTGAGTAACAGTGGTAGGCTGCTTCCAATTTAAAACTTTGCATATAGTTGGTGGCTTCTCAACGTCTGGAGGACTATCTTCAAATGTATCTTATGGTCTTCCTTGGTTGAGGAATATATCAAGATGTCGTCCACAAAAACCACCACAAATCGGTCTAAGTATAACCTGAAGATGCGATTCATCAAATCCATGAATGCAGCAGGTGCATTTGTTAGACCGAACGGCATGACCAAGAACTCGTAGTGACCGTACCGAGTTCTGAATGACGTCTTGGTAATGTCCGACTCTCGGATCCGAAGTTGGTGATAATCGGACCGTAAATCAATCTTAGAGAAGTATTTGGCATCTCTAAGTTGGTCGAACAAATCACCGATCCTGGGCAATGGTTATCTGTTCTTGATGGTGACGTTATTCAACTTGCGATAATCGATGCAAAGTCGTAACGAACCGTCTTTTTTGCGAACAAACAGAATTGGAGCACCCCAGGGTGATGAACTATTTCTGATAAAGCCTTTACTCTCTAATTCCTTTAGTTGTTTGTCTAATTCGACCAGCTCGACATTTGACATTCTGTATGGTGGAATTAAGATAGGCCCTGTCCTAGGTATGAGGTTGATTTCAAAATCGAATTCCCTAACTGGAGGTAGACCAGGAAGGTCATTTAGAAAAACTGTTGAAAATTCAGATATGATTGGAACATCGTGTACTTCGAGAGGGTATAGTGTGGCGACCCCGCACCCCGGACCACCAACCCCTCAGGGAATGGCGTGCGGAATGCCGGGACGGGACGCCCGGCGTAGCCATCTCCGACCACTCCTCAACTCTCGTGAGGTGGTTGAGACCCTACGAGCCTTATCTCAAACAACGACATAATATCAAAAGGTACTAAACAAAATTACCTACCGTATTAATCATCCAAGACAAGAGATAGTCCATAAAAATGATCCATAAATAAAATCATAATCCCTACAGTCCATTAAAATCGACATACACATAAAGTCCAAAATTGTGGGTACAAATAAAAACCGTCATATGCCCACATGGTCTATCCAACAAGTCCCAACCCACCCATACTACAATGTGGTAAGTATTATAATTACATAATCCAAAATATAATACTTCATAATTTAAAACACAATTCAATCAAAATGCCTCTCAACTCACATCGAGGCTTTGGATTCTCTCGCAGGCAAGGCCCTCAAGATATAACTACTCCTTTGCCCTTATTCGGGACAGAAGGACCTGAAAGAGGAAAATGAGGGTGAGCCAACGGTGCCCAGTGAATAGAATTCAAATATGCTATCAATACTCATCAATAAATATCATGTATGCATGTCAATGTGTAGCATGATTAAAAGCTCATAACATATAGATATCAAGCATTTATAATAAGTTCGATGCAAGTAAAAGCTTATCAATTTGGATCCACATTCCACATGCATTGGGTTACTAGTGCACGTTTATTTCACCGTACTGTTGATCCCAATCATGTTTATTTTGGGTTACTAGTGCACGTCTATTTCACCGTACCGTTGACCCCATTCTCTTCCTTTCCTAAAACCCTCCTATGACAAGGTTAAGTCCCATTATTAGCCAGATAGATGGGCCCAACCAAAGTCATAAGGTTATCTCAAATCAATACATCATTCAAAACATTAGAACACATTCATGCTTTCAACATACAATATATAAGTGATATGATGACATAAAAGATATAATCATAAATGAAGTCTACTCACAACCAAGCCTCGCAAGAGTATTTAACCACACACGACCACCAAACCGAATCAACCCAATCAAGATCCTGAAACATACATCAATATCCTACCATACATCAATTTCTATGTTCAATCACATAGACATTACACATCAACCCTAAATCAGCCCACATATAAACAATAGGCCTAAATCCCATCTAATCCCATCATTCAACTCAAATCACATGACTTAGGCCTCTAATGCATAGTTCTCATACATAAACCATTCTATTAATCAAAAATACTGATTTTCAATTCCTTAGGCATAAACATGCCCAAATTGGGTCACTTGATCACAAGTAGGCCTAACCCATGATATGGTCACAACCACCAAATCAGTAGCATAATCAACTCTAATCATGCTTAATTAAACATAAGTTGCATCAATTCAATAATTTTAGGCCAAGAGCATCAAAATCCCTAAAATATGAAATTTTTCATACTTATGTCATATTGCCGATTTACACTAGGTCACCATGTTCAGCCATGTATATCACTGATTTTGCATCATGGTTTCATCAACAATGACAACTAGGTCAACATAGTTGATATGCAAGTTATTTGGAAAGGTCTAAGTTCATATTCTCAATTTAGGTCTAATACAAGCAACCCTACCAATTCTTCATTTAGTATTCTGTTCAGATGTATCAATCTACCAACAGAAATATGTAATCCCAAAATCAACCGTACATATTGAAGTATGTGAAGAAACAAACCTTCTGTCCAAATATCAGCCCAATCCAACGGTGGACCAAAACGATAAGTATCTTTGATGAACAAGTCTCTAATCAGACAATTTCTCCTTTCTTGCTGCAAATACTCAAACTCAGATGACTATATCACACACAATACTAAACGAATAAAAATCTCCACTGTTCAGAATACATAAGTATCAGTTATAAACTACATACCCAAATTTTATATCCATCCAACGGTATATTTATGAGATCTATAAGTTTGACCGAAACGGCATGAGAAATCCAGACTTTCCGACCAGTTTTGTTTCAGAGGTTAGATCTCTCATACAAAACCACTAATCAAGATCTCCACCGTTCAGAATGCAGAAATATCGATTTTACACTTCGTACCCAAATATGATATCCATCCAACGGTAGATTAAAGAGATCTTGAAGTTTGAGAGAAACGGCACGAGAAATTCAGATTTTCCGACCAGCTTTGTTTGAGAGGTTAGATCTCTTAGACGAAACCTCTGATCAAGATCTGCACCAATCAGAATGAATAACCATAAGCTACGAACTTGCTAACAAATTTTGAGCTCAATCTGACCATGAATCCCAAATATCCAGCTCTTTGATGAAAATGTCGTAGAGATCTTCCTCCTGCAACTCCCTCCTTCTTTCTCTTCTTCTTTCCTTTCTCTTCTTTTCTTTCTCTTCTTTTTTCCTATCTCTCCACTCACCTCTTTCTAGCACTTCCTTGATTCCCTCCTCCACTTACCTCATTTTCTAGCACATTCTTGGATTCTCTCCTCCACTCACCTCACTTTCTAGCACATTCTTGGATTAGAGAAGTGGGCATGGGACACTTGTCCACTTTCATGCACCAACCTTCACATGTGTTGGTCTCATACTACCCATACCAACCACATGTACTTTAATCAATCTCATGCTTCCATGTATTTTAAATGTTCAATCCATTTAATACGCCAAATTTTCATTCTCATTTATCCTTTTATTCAATCAATCCTAACCCATATCGATTCATGGTTTAATGGGCCCATGCATAAATAATAACATATGCATTATACTTTAATTTAACATGACCCATATACAATTTATGATACACATATTTATATACATTATCAAGCATCAACTATACAAACATTAAACAACCATCAAACAAACACCAAACATATCAAGGCAACACATAGAGTTTGGGCAAAATGCAATTGGGTTATGGGCTAGATGAAATAATTTTCGGGGCGTCACATCACACCCACCTTAGATTGAACTTCGTCCTCGAAGTTTTAAGGTTAAGAAATTACCTAAGCCCATGAACTCGGCAAAGTGCTCCATCATGTAGTCCTCACGCTCCCAAGTAACCTGCTCCTCGCCATGGAACTGTCATCTCACCTTAACCATCGGAATCTCGCGGTTACGTAACCTCTGGACCTTCCGGTCAAGTATCTGAATAGGTTCCTCATCATAAGTCACATCCTGTCTCAGTTCAATGTTCCTCCAGTCCAAGACGTGATCAAAATCATTCTTGTACACTCTCAACATTGACACATGAAAGACATTGTGGACTGCTGCTAACTGAGGTGGCAAGGCTAATCGGTAAGCGACGGGGCCAATTCGTTCTAAAACCTCGAACGGCCCAATAAATCTCAGAGCGTTTGCCTTTTATCCCAAATCTAGTTTGGCCCTTCTGAGGTGAGACCTTCAATAAAACTTGGTCACCCACCTCGAACTCTACGGTCTTCCGCTTGGCATCAGTGTAACTCTTTTGCCTGTCTTGGGCTACTTTCATATTATGCTTGATCCTCTTAATCTTCTCTGTGTGTTCTTGTACAAACTCTGGTCCCATCACCGCAACATCCCCTACCTTTGTCCAACAGATCGGAGATCTACAGGGTCGACCATACAATGCCTTAAAAGGAGCCATGCCAATACTGGACTGATAGCTGTTGTTGTACGCGAACTCACACAGATGTATGTACTCCTCCCAGTTACCACTGGACTCGAGGACACAAGCTCGAAGCATATCCTCTAAAATAGATATCAACCTCTCAGACTGGCCATCCGTCTGGGGGTGAAAAGCGGTACTGAGATCTAGTCTAGTGCCGAGCTGCCTCTGCAACCCCTGCCAAAATACCGATGTAAACCTCGGATCCCTATCTGACATAATCGAAACTGGCACTCCATGTAATCTGACTATCTCCCGCATATAGAGTCTGCTCAGCTTATCCATAGAATCCCTAGTGTTCACCGGTAGAAAGTGAGCGGACTTGGTCAAACGATCAATAATAACCCAAATAACATTATATATCCTCGGGGTGTTGGGTAATCCCACAACAAAGTCCATAGTGACGTGCTCCCATTTCCACTCAGGAATGGCGAGCGGTTGCATCTGCCCTCCAGGCCTCTGATGTTCAGCTTTGACTCTCTGACAAATCTCACACCTCTGAATGAAATGAGCTATCTCTCTCTTCATGTCGGGTCACCAATACATTCTTTTCATATCATGATACATCTTGGTTCCGCCAGGATGAATAGCATAATGAGATCCGTGAGCCTCTTGAAGAACACTCTGTCTGAGTCGTGGATCTGCGGGAACCCATAAACGTCCCCTAAATCTCAAGGCACCATCAGATGACAAGTGCCAATCAGTAAAATCACTGCTCTCAACCCAAGACTTGTACATCCCATGATCAACGTCAAGTCTCTGTTGGTCAATTACCTCCTGGACTTGTGTAGGCTGAGCTCTCATTTGAGTACATATCACAATTTGATCTGAAGGGGTAGCACATATACTCATAACCGTAGCCACCTCAAGTAGTCTCCACTCATGAGACATCTGGCGTGCTACCATAACTGTCTCTACCCGCTTCCTGCTCAACGCATCAGCCACTACATTGGCTTTACCTGGGTGGTATTCCAATGTAAAATCATAGTCTTTGAGGAGCTCTAACCACCTTCTCTGCCTCATGTTCAATTCCTTCTGAGAGAACAAGTACTTGAGGCTCTTATGGTCAGAATACAGAGTGAATTTCTCACCATAGAGATAATGCCTCCAAATCTTCAAAGCAAAAACCACTGCGGCCAGTTCTAAGTCATGAACAGGGTAGTTCTTTTCATGCACCTTCAACTGCCTCAATGCATAAGCAATGACCCTATCCTTCTGCATCAACACGCAACCTAAGCCGATGCGAGAGGCATCGATATAGATAACCAACTCCTGATCAGGCTCTGGCAAAATCAACACTGGCGCAGATGTCAATCTTTCCTTCAGTTCTAAAAAGGCATTCTCACACTCCTCGGTCCATACAAAGGACACATCTTTCTGGGTGAGCCTAGTCATAGGCGTAGCTACCTTGGAGAATCCCTGAACGAATCTCCTATAGTAACCAGCTAACCCAAGAAAGCTTCTGATCTCGGTCACTGTCGTAGGCCTAGGCCAACTGATAATGGCTTCAACCTTAGACGGATCAACTGAAATCCCCTCAGAACTCACCACATGACCTAAGAACTTCACTTCGGTGATCCAAAACTCGCACTTGCTCAGCTTTGCATATAGCCTATGCTCTCTCAGAGTTTGCAAGGTCACTCTAAGGTGTTCCTCATGCTCAGCCCGAGTCTTGGAATACACCAATATGTCATCAATGAAGACGATGACAAACTTATCCAGATACTGCCTAAAGACCCTCTACATCAGGTCCATGAACATCGCCGGTGCATTAGTCACACCAAATGGCATCACAAGGAACTCATAATGTCCATAGCGGGTTCTGAATGCTGTCTTAGGCACATCCTCCTCCCTGATCCTCAGCTGATGATACCCGGAGCGCAAATCAATCTTCGAAAAATACCTCGCTCCCCTCAACTGATCAAACAAGTCATCAATCCTTGGGAGAGGATATTTGTTCTTGATGGTCACTCTGTTCAATTGGCGATAGTCGATGCACAACCGCAAGCTCCCATCTTTCTTTTTCACAAAAAGAACTGGAGCTCCCCAGGGTGACACGCTCGGGCAAATAAAGCCCTTAGTCAATAACTCCTCGAGCTGTTTCTGCAACTCTCTCAACTCGGCTGGCGCCATTCTATATGGTGCCATGGAGATAGGCTTCGTGCCAGGGACTAGTTCAATAATGAAATCGATCTCTCGCTTCGGTGGTAATCCTGGAAGATCCGCAGGGAACACATCTGTAAAGTCCCTAACAATGGCAATATCCTCAAGTACCACCTCACTAGTCTCTTCCTCATCAGGCACTAACCCAGCCAAAATCTCCCTATCTCCATCAGTCACAAATCTACCGCTTGTGACTGTCTGGTCTGAAGCTCTACCCTATAGTGTAAACACTGGGTGTCCGGGGATTTGAAAATGATTATCTTCGTGAAACAGTCGATAACTGCATGATAAGCCGCGAGCCAATCCATCCCTAGAATTGCATCAAACTCTAAAAACTCTAGGACTCGAAAGTCAATAGACATCTCAACATCACCACTCTGAACCACACACTGGCTGCAGATCATGTTCGGGTAGATCCTTTCCCCAGCTACACTACTCACCACTAACCATGTACTAGCCCTAATGGGAGTCAAATGCAAACTATCTACCATACGTCCAGATATGAATGATAATGTAGACTCAGCATCAAATAATACATGCATAGAAGTACCACAAATAATAAGAATACCTTCCACCAAGGTCCTGGATGCTGTCGGGTCTGGCTCAGTAGCTACCTTCGCTGTCTCTCTGGCACTGGACTGCTGCACAAATCCCTGAGCTCTCTGAAAATTTGGACACTCGGACTTCCTATGCCCAGCCTGCCCACATTGAAAACATAAGAACGGAGCCCTGGGCGCAAATGACCCAGTTTGAGATGTCGTCACATAACTTCCTCGGCCTCTACCTCTGCCTCGGCCAGCAATCTGTGGGAATGGGGGTCTCGGTGCACTCGGTGCCTGAATAGGAATCGGGATAGGAGAGGAAACCACTGGTGAGGCCATCATACCAGTCTGAACCTGGGATGCCTTACTCTGAGCACCATCAGACTGTGTTCTTCCAAAAAAAAATTTCTTCCTTTCCCATCTTCCCTTCTTCCACGGAGTCTGGAACTGTCCCCCATACTTTGCTTGTGAAGTCTGTTCACCTGGAGTTGCCCGTGTAGACATACCATCAACCTGCTCAGCCAACTCATACTGTTTGGCCCTCTGGACCACTGTGGTAAAATCAGTCATCTTCGTCACAGACAAGGCCTGTCGGATCGCAGGCCTTAGGTTCAAAGAGAACCTCATAATCTTGTCACTCGGCGTCTGAACTAACCCAGGGGCATAAACTGCGAGCTGCCTAAATCTGAGCTCGTACTCCCTGACTGACATGGTGCCCTATGCGAGATTCAAAAACTGGAGTTGTTTAGCCTGTCTCTCAGTCTCTGGAACGTAAGCCTGTAAGAACAACCGTTTGAAGGTGTCCCAACTCTTCACTGCCCCCTGTGTATCCAACACTGAAAGCCACCAGTCCTCTGCATCACTCTCCAGTGTGTGAGCAGCACATATGACCTGAGATTCCTCATCAAGCTCTAAGGAGCGACTGATCTTCTCGACATTCTTTAGCCAATCTTCGGCTTTCTTCAAGTCAACCCCACCAGTGAATTCCTTAGGCTTTAGCTTCATGAACTTCTCTAGCAGTCTGATCCGCCGATCAGTGGGGTTCTCCACAACAATAAGAACAGGTGTAGGCATAGGCTGAGGTACAGCCATTTGAGGTCCTGCTGCCCCTGCAGCTCCACTAGCCTCGGCCCCACTAGTGCCCACCTCCTGAGGTATCGTTTGAGGTGACTGTCAAGCAATAGCCTCAACCTGCTGCACTAACGCCTGTATCTGTGAAGTCTGGGCTGCCATCAAGCGGCCCTGTGCCTGAATGATCTCCTCCATCCTCCCCATCCGGTCATCATCGGATGGCCCTGTGTGTGGCTGTCCCAATCTCTCGCTCCTCCTCATGACACTGAGAAGTAGAAATACGAGCAACCATCACACATTAAAGAATTTAAAACATTAACAAAGCCTCATAACTACCCATATCATATGATACACACAGAAAATATGATAGTAAGGTTTTTAAGTTAGTTCCTTTAAGCTTTTTAATCACCTAAATCTCTCACCCAATTCCTAGGTCAAAGTCATCTAAGTCCAATACATAGACTAAACCTAGTAAAATCAGGCTCTGATACCAACTGTGGCGACCCCGCACCCCGGACCACCAACCCCTCAGGGAATGGCGTGCGGAATGCCGGGACGGGATGCCCGGCGTAGGCATCTCCGACCACTCCTCAACTCCCGTGAGGTGGTTGAGACCCTACGAGCCTTATCTCAAACAACGACATAATATCAAAAGGTACTAAACAAAATTACCTACCGTATTAATCATCCAAGACAAGAGATAGTCCATAAAAATGATCCATAAATAAAATCATAATCCCTACAGTCCATTAAAATCGACATACACATAAAGTCCAAAATTGTGGGTACAAATAAAAACCGTCATATGCCCACATGGTCTATCCAACAAGTCCCAACTCACCCATACTACAATGTGGTAAGTATTATAATTACATAATCCAAAATATAATACTTCATAATTTAAAACACAATTTAATCAAAATGCATCTCAACTCACATCGAGGCTTTGGATTCTCTCGCAGGCAAGGCCCTCAAGATATAACTACTCCTTTGCCCTTATTCGGGACAGAAGGACCTGAAAGAGGAAAATGAGGGTGAGCCAACGGTGCCCAGTGAATAAAATTCAAATATGCTATCAATACTCATCAATAAATATCATGTATGCATGTCAATGTGTAGCATGATTAAAAGCTCATAACATATAGATATCAAGCATTTATAATAAGTTCGATGCAAGTAAAAGCTTATCAATTTGGATCCACATTCCACATGCATTGGGTTACTAGTGCACGTTTATTTCACCGTACTGTTGATCCCAATCATGTTTATTTTGGGTTACTAGTGCACGTCTATTTCACCGTACCGTTGACCCCATTCTCTTCCTTTCCTAAAACCCTCCTATGACAAGGTTAAGTCCCCCTATTAGCCAGATAGATGGGCCCAACCAAAGTCATAAGGTTTTCTCAAATCAATACATCATTCAAAACATTAGAACACATTCATGCTTTCAACATACAATATATAAGTGATATGATGACATAAAAGATATAATCATAAATGAAGTCTACTCACAACCAAGCCTCGCAAGAGTATTTAACCACACACGACCACCAAACCGAATCAACCCAATCAAGATCCTGAAACATACATCAATATCCTACCATACATCAATTTCTATGTTCAATCACATAGACATTACACATCAACCCTAAATCAGCCCACATATAAACAATAGGCCTAAATCCCATCTAATCCCATCATTCAACTCAAATCACATGACTTAGGCCTCTAATGCATAGTTCTCATACATAAACCATTCTATTAATCAAAAATACTGATTTTCAATTCCTTAGGCATAAACATGCCCAAATTGGGTCACTTGATCACAAGTAGGCCTAACCCATGATATGGTCACAACTACCAAATCAGTAGCATAATCAACTCTAATCATGCTTAATTAAACATAAGTTGCATCAATTCAATGATTTTAGGCCAAGAGCATGAAAATCCCTAAAATATGAGATTTTTCATACTTATGTCATATTGCCGATTTACACTAGGTCACCATGTTCAGCCATGTATATCACTGATTTTGCATCATGGTTTCATCAACAATGACAACTAGGTCAACATAGTTGATATGCAAGCTATTTGGAAAGGTCTAAGTTCATATTCTCAATTTGGGTCTAATACAAGCAACCCTACCAATTCTTCATTTAGTATTCTGTTCAAATGTATCAATCTACCAACAGAAATATGTAATCACAAAATCAACCGTATAGATTGAAGTATGTGAAGAAAAAAACCTTCTGTCTAAATATCAGCCCAATCCAACGGTGGACCAAAACGATAAGTATCTTTGATGAACAAGTCTCTAATCAGACAATTTCTCCTTTCCTGCTGCAAATACTCAAACTCAGATGACTATATCACACACAATACTAAACGAATAAAAATCTCGACCGTTCAGAATACATAAGTATCAGTTATAAACTACATACCCAAATTTTATATCCATCCAGCGGTAGATTAAAGAGATCTAGAAGTTTGAGCGAAACGGCGCGAGAAATCTAGATTTTCCGAGCAGCTTTGTTTGAGAGGTTAGATCTCTTAGACGAAACCTCTGATCAAGATCTCCACCGACCAGAATGACTAACCATAAGCTACGAATTGCTGACAAATTTTGAGCTCAATCTGACCATGAATCCCAAATATCCAGCTCTTTGATGAAAATGTCGCATAAATCTTCCTCCTGCAACTCCCTCCTTCTTTCTCTTCTTCTTTCCTTTCTCTTCTTTTCTTTCTCTTCTTTTTTCCCATCTCTCCACTCACCTCTTTCTAACACTTCCTTGATTCCCTCCTCCACTCACCTCATTTTCTAGCACATTCTTGGATTCTCTCCTCCACTCACCTCACTTTCTAGCACATTCTTGGATTAGAGAAGTGGGCATGGGACACTTGTCCACTTTCATGCACCAACCTTCACATGTGTTGGTCTCATACTACCCATACCAACCACATGTACTTTAACCAATCTCATGCTTCCATGTATTTTAAATGTTCAATCCATTTAATACACCAAATTTTCATTCTCATTTATCCTTTTATTCAATCAATCCTAACCCATATCGATTCATGGTTTAATGGGCCCATGCATAAATAATAACATATGCATTATACTTTAATTTAACATGACCCATATACAATTTATGATACACATATTTATATACATTATCAAGCATCAACTATACAAACATTAAACAACCATCAAACAAACACCAAACATATCAAGGCAACACATAGAGTTTGGGCAAAATGCAATTGGGTTATGGGCTAGATAAAATAATTTTCAGGGCGTCACATATAGTGCTGGTGATTCATTTTCATCGCCAAGGGATAAAGCTCGAAGTTGTTCCTTGAGAAGTGCAACTGTTGATTTGTGTAACCATTTCCTTGTTCCTTGAATCTTGACAAACTCTCCTGTAGGCAAGGTTAACTGAACTTGCTTCTTCATACATTCGATCTTTGCATTCAGTGGTGACATTTGAAGTCTTCAATGTCCATCACAAAGAGATCTGCATATATTATTTGTTCTGAAATTCGAAGCTCACATCGAGAACACTGCAAATTCACGTCAGTACCAGATCCGAACGGTGATGTGACATGGAGTGTGATGTTTGTGGGTTCAGGCTGCAGGCCTAAATGTCTTACCAATGCCGACGATATAAAAGAATGCGTAGCACCTGAATCAAACAAAACATGCACCATTGTATTGAACAAAGGAAAGGTACCTTCGACTACATTGTTGTCTGGGAGGCGTTGTTGAGCGATGACAAATGCTCTGCCTTGATTCAATTGACCCTGGTTCTGCCGATTCTGTCTGGGTTGGGCATTAGCAGCAGGTGGTGCTTGTTGGATTGGAACAACGGGGATAGATTGCTGCAGGTGCGGACAGACATATTTTACATGGCCTTTCTGGCCGCAGTTGAAACACGCCGGCTGATACTGCGGATGGTTCTGCTGGCCATGCTGATTATGGTGTCGACCACCACCTCTGCCATTGTCGTTTCTACGGCCACCCCTTACATAACGATCTCCGCGGCCATGATGATGAAAACCCTGATGGTTAGGGTTAGAAGGTTCAGCCGCAGGTGTTGTAGCCTCATTCTTCGAAACAGGGGCTGGGAGGGCTGGGTTTTGATTGTAGTAGGACTTCTTCTTGTTGCCCTGTTGCGAGCATTGTTGGGAAAACGTTGCAGGTCGTTTTCCCTTATTCATTCTCTGCTCCTGTATGATCTTATCTTGTTCAAAGCTCATGGCCTTATCAACAACCTCCTTGTAAATCTTGAGATCCAAGATCGACATGGCTTGTCGAATATCATGGCGAAGGCCATTATAAAATTTCTCAGTCTTATCTTGCTCCTTTGAGATGGTAAAGAGAGAGTAGACTGATAATTCTTTGAACTTTCCAGCATATTCCCTGACGATCATGCTGCCCTGGTATAACTTAGCGAATTCCTGGTGCTTCTGCCTCTTCGCAGCCCCGGGAAAATACTCATCAATAAACATTTACTCAAACTGTTGCCAAGTCATATCTGTTGTGTTGACCCTTGGGTCCTCTTTCACTGTTATCCACCATGTGTTTGCCCCACCAACAAGTTGGTAGGTCGCTAGTGAGATTTTTCGAGTCTCATCGACTATCATTGCATCAAGATCCTTTTTTGACTCATCCAGCCACTTTTGCACCTCATCGGCATCAATGGTGCCAGCGAAAGTAAGAGGTTGTAGCCTCTTGTACTTGGTAATCTGATCGGTTTGAGATTCCGACCCAAATCTTACAGGTGCCTGAACCGTGGCAACCTAACTGGTCGTGGTCTCACGAACGGTCGTTTGAACAGTGGCTTTCATTGCCTCAATAAATCCGGCGAAGAAGGTTTCCATGCTCGAAGGCATGGCAAAGGGTGCGGGTGGGGGTGGTATTCCCTGCCCAGATGTAGTGGCAGTGTCGGGTGCAACTCGTGCTATCGTCGAAGGTGGCGGTTCCTAAATCTCAAGAGGTACCTCCACTGCTGGACGGACAATACGTGGCCTTCCTCTCTTCCTGGTTTTCATTTTCTCACTGGCAAGGAGAAAATAAAACAAAGATTTAGGAATTGTAGCCAAGTATAATGTTATAGTATGCTCAGCAACAATTTTGAGAGTACTGCAATATTAAAATCACCTATTTTTCTAAGTATAGTGTAAGGTTTTTGTTGAGGAATCAAAGAATCTTATATATCTCATATGTTTGGCCATGGTGTAAAAACAAGGTTAGAATGTTTATATAATAAGCATAAAACTTTGCAAGTATTTAAAATGATTTGGTTCTGATTTTTTTTTTTGTGAACATACATATATATTTCATTAAAAATCCATACAAGTCATAAGAATTCTTAAGATTTACCTCAGTAAATATTCTAATCTAACATTTTATCGCAATCTTATGCATTCAAACTCTTACTTTTAGTCTTTTCGATTATTATCCAAGTTCATGTGTCTCATACCACATGACTTTGGTAATAAGGGTGTTAACCAAGTTAAGTTGTATGAACACGGTCTCTAAAAACATCGGCTAAATAGTAGTTCACCAATAGTATCTTCCAAGTTTACTCGTCCCATACCGTGTAAACTTAGTGATAATGTTAGTAATGCAACTTTCTCCAAATGTTTCTTTTCACACAAGGTCATGGGTTTTCTTACTTCCACATTTTATATAGTATCTTCCAATTTTGTTGTGTCTCATACCACTCCAAAGTTAGTGATACAAAAGAAAGAATGGCTGTAAGTCGGCCCACCAAAGATAGCCTTAAACAAAACATTTCATTCATATATAAAAGAAATGTTTACAATGCCAGTAATCAATCTTGATTTTCCTGCCTACTACCGCTCCTTCTAGACCTCTTGCTAGGTACAGAACGACTACTAATAGAAGGTTGAGAGTTTGCTCGCTCTGCTTCGGATTTTTGCATACGTGTTAATATATTATTTTGAGTCTCTCTCATTTCAGCAATATTTGATGTCATTTCATTTAACCGTTCAAATGGGTTAGTCGATTGTCCCATTGGTGGTTGATGGGTCCATTGTCCCATAGGTGGAGGGTAGGCCATAGGCATTGGGGGAAAGTATTGGTTGTACGGGTGACTCATAGGTGAAAGGTAGTTGTTTTGATTGTACGGGGATCCCCTAACTGGAACCCCTTGGATATTTGGATTTGTTTTAGGTGAAAATTTTTAAAACAATGGGCTCATTGGGATGTTTTGCCCTCCAAAATTTGGTGCCACCCAATACTGTTGTTGTTGGTTCATAGCAACTTGTGGAACTGGCTGATACTGTACCTCAGGAGTTGGAAACCTTTGGTACGAAGTGTTGCCTTGAGTTGGTATGTTCCAGGTTGGTGGATTTGCTTGAGTACTTTGTCTATCATGACTTGGTTGAGGTTGATTTAGTGTGGCAAATAACTCTTCCTCAGTGAATAGTCGATCGGTTAGATTATCATTCGGGGCTGGGTTTGATGTAGGATTCTGATTTGGCTCATTATTTGGTGCTTCTCTGACGGGAATCTTGCGTCGACTTCTTTGAAGGAAACGTCTATGTTCACCTATCATTCTTTCGGCATTTCCTATCGTCGTGCCGAATACTTCCTCGTCAGTTACCCCTCCCCTCGTGACATATATCTTAAAGATAGAAGATGTTGTAACTGGAACAATGATTTGCTTCGAAGTCCCATCAAAAGTGTTGATGTTTGCTTCGTATAGCATCCTCATGATCAAGACTCCGTAACCGAGGAATTCTTTTCTCAAAGGGTTTTGAATCACCCTCAACATTTGTTGGATGATGATGTGTGGTAGGGAGACCTTTATTTTCTTCTCTATGCAATACAACACAAGAAGTTTGCCCTTGACATAGTGCCTCTAGTCCCTCTTTCTGGCAAGATGTTGCCGTATACAATCTTTCCAAGGCCGGCAAGAGATGGCTTAAGATGATTGTTTGGGAGGTTGGTGTACGACGACTGAGTGTATGGCTCCTTGGTGAGGAAATTGAATAATTGTTCATTAGACTCTGCAATCTCTGTAATTGTCTGGGGTTCATGTGAATCAATAATTCTCTCCTCAATCGGAATCTCCATAAGTCGAGCAATAATCTCGACGTTGATAGGAATTTTTATTCCCATGACTGTTGTCTCCCAAACAGGGTTGATCCCCTCTTCTTAAAGTCTCACGCAATTCATGGCTTCGTAGAAAGATCTCACCAAGCTGTAAGAGACGCGACCCTCAACTTTTGTTATGTTCAACCAACCCAGAGTTGCGAGTTTGTCGTGAAGGATTGGGTGGAGGCGGAGATCTCTATTGTCTTTACTCCTCATAGTCATAACCTCCTTCTTGAATAATTTCTTGAGTCTAGTGGGAATTAGTTCCCTACTACTGAAAGTTGCTCCTTTACTTGAGGTCATTCTTTTGCTGAAAGGAAAATAAATTTGTGAAAGACACAAAATAAATTCCTAACATTTTTAAGATTTATTCTGTCTTTTAGACAATATTTTCTATTTTTCTCTTGATGTTTATGCCATCATGAAATCAAAATTCTCCATTAGCAATATGATGTATAGATATATATATTTAATCATAACTATATATATAGTTTTCATAAATCAACTATATATATATTTGAAATTAAACTATATAAAAATCATATATAGTTTTCTTAGATATATATTTAATACAAATCTTAACTATATATAATTCATATATATATATATATATATATAGTTCTAAAGATATATATATCTAATAACATTTTTCATTCAAATTTTTCATCAAT
Source organism: Paratinospora sagittata (assembly GCA_035771175.1). Lineage (NCBI taxonomy): Eukaryota > Viridiplantae > Streptophyta > Magnoliopsida > Ranunculales > Menispermaceae > Paratinospora > Paratinospora sagittata. The sequence goes on from CM069592.1 coordinate 29,113,917, forward strand.
CAAATGATATATATATCTCATATATACTAAGGTATATAGATATATATATTCAATCATAACTATACATATAGTTTTTAATAAATCATGACTATATGTATATTTAAATCAAATTATATAAAAATCATATAGTTTTCTAGATATATATTTAATATAACACTCTACTATAAATAATTGACATATATATATATATATAGTTCTAGAGATATATATATATCTAATAAAAAAAAATTATCCAATTTTTTTTTTTCACTAGTAACATGGTATATATATATCTCCTATATGCATAGATATATAGATATATATATTTAATCATAACAATATATATAATTTTCATAAATCATAACTATATATATATTTAAATCAAACTATATAAAAATCATATAGTTTTCTAAATATATATTTAATATAAATCTCAATTATATATAATTGACATATATATATAGTTCTAGAGATATATATATCTAATAAAAATTTTTCATCCACAATTATTCATTAGCAACATTGTATATATATATCTCCTATATGCACAAATATATAGATATATATATTTAATCAAAACAATATATATAGTTTTCATAAATCATAACTATATATATATTTAAAATCAAACTATATAAAAATCATATAGTTTTCTAGATATATATTTAATATAAATCTCAACTATATATAATTGACATATATATATAGTTCTAGAGATATATATATCTAATAAAATTTTTCTTTCCCTAATTTGGTGGACTTGGGCGGGTCGTGGACCAAACTCTCTGATACCATTAAATGTCACACCCTGCCTGGACGAGCATAAACCGGCGGTACACTCGCGGACGGGGCACGCATTTGGAATAATAACAATGGTAACAACAGAGTGCGCAGCGGAAATATAATACAGTACAAGTCTGATTTCATTTAATTCAGAATATTTTTGTACATAAAATGGTCAAGAGAACATACTCCCCAAAATCCCCAATGAATAATACAAATGGTACAAAATGTGAGCCTCATAAACCTGCACCCAGTCCACCCTAATTTCCTGTGAAAGATTGGATGATAATGAAGTGAGCTTAACGCGCTCAGTAGGTAAAATAGTTCGTGAGTATAATAATTAATAAAGCATACTTCAATATCAAATATCTTAAATACACAAGAGAGCATCATAATCAATCAATATGTATGTATGCATGACACCGTCTCGTAATGGTTTGATGAACGTACATCGCCTGAGTTCACGTACAGATGTCCTTCCCTAGGCGTAGCCAAGTTCTCACTGTACGTCCCTCCTCAGGAACGATGATCTGGATTCACGTACTGATGTCTCTCCCCAGGCGTAGCCTGGTTCTCATTGTACGTCCCTCTCCAGAGAAATATAATGAATAGCGAGCAATGCTCCTAACTATTCTATGAGTCATAAACCACATACGTCCCTAGGTGGTGATATGTATGATGTCGATGCATGAACTGGTCTAGTCTACTGGTCTGGTCTTTTCTTGACATTTAGACTGACTTTGGCAACGTTTGGTGATCTTTATCAGAGTTGGTATCACGACGTGCAAGGTTAGGACATTCAGTATTACTTGTATAAGCTGATAGCTTTCAATAAGACCAACTAGATCAGTCCACAGTTGAGAGGTGAGACACAAGGTCTGCTTAAATACCAATCGCCTAGAGCAGCCCGCTGCCTCCCGTTCACTATTTAAAGTTATTGAGGACAAGACCGAGTCTAGTTGAGCCAGATTGACCACAAATCCGGCATTATAACAGTGTAATACATGAATTCCAAATATACAGGCATAAGTGCGACAGTATAAACATTATATGACATAATGCAGTGCAAATGAACAGTAGACATAATAATAATTGAATGTAAACTTTAATAAAAGTTATAAAACACGCAAACCTATGTTTCATTCCCCACCTTCAAATAAGAACTTCTTCTTTTTCAGATCTGGCGCTTTTCTCCAGACAGAACTTCGTCGTATTGCACCGAGAGTCTCAAACAGAGAGTCTCAAACAGACAAGAACTCAGAATGAGTGAAAAGATGAGGAAAAATCACTAAAGAAAGTGATTTGGTGTGAGGAAATGAGGAGGAGAGGGATCCTTATATAGGAAAATTGGCGCCTGAACGTCCAGGCATTTCTGCCCAAACGATTTTTTTTTTTTGTGAAATACAGGGTATTACTGTCACCCCATATTTGAACCAGTCAATATGGAAGACGACCTCGCCCTCCTTAAGTCAGCTTGGCACATCTTCGCGATCAAGGACACGCATTTCTGCCGAATCTAGGATGCCTAGCAGGGCCCTAAGGTAGTCCACATCTATGGAAAAATCCACATTCTGGGCACTCTCCACCTCGACCTCATCATTATCGGAGGAATCCCCCTTAGGGGTCGGGAGATCTTCCTTAACTCGGCTCCCCGAGGTGCTTGATGGCTCCCGAACCAGCTCACTTCGAGGTTGATATTGCGAGCTAAGAACAACTCGGTCCCCAGTTAAGACCTCAACGTCCCCAGATGAGCCATCCTCCTCAGTAGGGTCAGAAAAGGAGGGAGTTTCCATTGCCTCGACGTGACGAGGCGACAACTTGGGGTTAGAATCCTCAGAAGAAAATCGCCCCAAATCGGACATAAATCGCTGGAGAAAAGACATCCTAAAAAACCACACCGACCTAGAAAACGAAAAAAGAAAACAAAAGGCCGAGAAGGCCCAGAAGGAAAAATACATGAGCTAAAGGAGAGAAAATTTCTAAGCGAGTTGCAAGGCTGAGGTCTCTATATATAGCGGGACCTCGGCCAACCCTGTTCGTCGAATATTAGGAATGCGCATCTCGAGGAAAATCCAACGATGACATGCCGAGCAGTCGAAACGTCGCGTCTTATTGCTGTATGTATCGCAAACTAACATGAATCTTGATAATGATCTGTGAAACGTGAGCCTATTACCACGTGGACAGAGACCGAGGTCACGAAAACAAGGGAATCCTCCAAGCTCCAATGAAGCAAAGAGGCTTGAGGGGTAAATGTTGGACGATCAGCTTGGCACAACACGAGCTGACCGAGCTGGCAGACGGGTCCGGCTAGATGCTGAGTTGGCGATGCCTAGATCGAAATAGACAACACCCCGGTCCGACGACCAAAATGAGTGGAAAACACCAAATAACAATAGCTCGGCCTGACCGAGTTATCGTCCCGTGGCATATCGTGAATGCAACAGATGGAAAATCGAACAATCCAATGAACGACAGCTCGGCCCACGCCGATCTAGCCATAAAGAGACCTGACGTAAACTTTCAGAATAATCAATCACCGGTAGCTCAGATGTCGGCCACCTCGGTTTAATAAGAAAACGAGGCCAAGGCCGATCTCCAGTGTAAATGTTTTGTAGTAGAACTCAAAAAGGATCCCGAGATATTCGGGATAGAAACGTACATGACAACTACGACAAATCAGAGATAAACTAAAATCCGCAACTTGAGATGAGATCTACTTCATCTGGGATATGGAAACCTATAATCTCGGAGCAAATGAGCTTGACAGCTCATCCTGTCTACCATCAACCAATCAAGAATCGACAGGTGGCACATGCCTAATGGGCAACTAGCGACTCCAGTCAGAAGACCTCTCCTATAAATCTTTCTAAAGATATGAAAAAATACACACCCTAAATCCTGTGCAAGATTTTTTTATTGAAATGAGCACTGACTTAGGCATCAGATGATCTTTGGTCGGCACCACACTAGTGTTCCTTACGAGAACCTTTTTTTCTTCCGTTTATACTATTTTAGATTTCGGTGATTTACGATCCCAGGTCGGCTCGTCTCCTTCGCACATCAACAAATTCAGTGTTGGTCAAATTTTGCACCAACATTAACCTAAATCATCCTCCAGAATTTGTATTTTTAGCTATATAGGTTGTTTTTGGCTTTCCTAGTTCAATGTTTGTGGAGGAAAATACAAAGCAGACTTCAACCTAATATTTTCTACCCCTAGTTAAGACGGATATTGCGACGGGAAGCACATGGGACCCGGACAACAGGTAGACATCTGCCCCTACTTATTGCTTGTGGGGAAAGAACTCTCACTTATTTACTACTTATAATGCAATATTTTAATATTACATGTATAAGTTGAAACTGTTCAAGCACTAATTCAATATTTAACATGTATAAGTGGAAATATTTCACTAATGTTATTAATTCTATACAACATTATAATATTTGGGAATCTTGTATGGAGTCTCTTTAGAAGAACTTAAACACAGAAGAAATGAAACATAGGTTAAAAGTCTTATAACTTAAGAATGTGATAGCCATATAGATTGATTCCTATATAGTTCAAGAAGCAATGGAATCAGTTCTTTTCGTTTGGGCTTTTATATATATATATATATATATATATATATATTTGAAGGAATGGAATAAATTAATTATGTTGAAAGTTGACAAATTATAAATATGTCTCCCCTGTTGTTCCATTTGAACGAGATCTTTACACCAACTTGCTGCATTATAAATAGGAAGAACAATAAACATGATTAGAATTCATAGAGAAAGAAGATTGGGTATATAATCTTCTCCACGTAGCAAGATTTAATGCAAATCAACTAGGATTATAGTTTTAAGATTCTCACGCATCATCAGTTCTTCAACATCAACGATAAAAAGTGTGCATCAACTATCAAGGACAGTTTTGGGGGCACATTTTGTCTTATCTATCTATCTTTATTTATTTATTTATTTTTGTTTGATTTATATAGTTAGACATTTATTTGACAATTATAATTTTTAAGTTAAATAGTTTCTAACATGGTATTATAACAGTTTTATTTTAAAAGGGTCTCGTGTTCAAACCTTTTTGCAAACATATTTACTTATTTATTTCATTTATTAATCATATCTCTCATTCTCATTAGAAATCAAGTTCGCATGTCATCTTGGACGTAATCCCAAAAAAAAAAAAAAAAAAGGAAAAAAATCCTTAGCTTGGACTTTTCTAAACTTTTCATTTTTACCCTTGATGAGATTTTAAATCCCACATGCACAAAAGAAAAAAAGAAAAAAGAAATCATTGGAATAGAAGAAGAAGTTGAGTGAGAATTAGAGATTTGCTAAACACCATTTGAGGGCTTGTCACAAAGTCTTTAATTTGAGCAACTTTGAAGGACATGATAGAAAAGCAAAGCTTTGAGAGGACAGCTCTCTAACTTTCAGATGCTGTTTGGGTGTGAAGTACTTTAAATAATAAATAAAAACTTAAAAAAATAATTGACTTTTTTAAAATGTTTTTACTGGGGGGCCTGTAAATGATGAAGTTTCTTTGCAAATAGGTAGGCAATGCATACCTTGAGATTTGATGGATTGGATTTCCCAAGAGGGTGAAAACAGTAGGGTTTTTTTTTTAACATTATTTGACTTTCTTGTGATCTTATTTATCAAGTTCATAAGAGAAAGGTTTTTTTTTTTAGGGGGTGATTCTTATGCTGATAATAGAAATCTATTAATTTTTATTTTTTTTTTGTCATAAGAAATCTATTAATTGGAAGACAAGTATTTTCGAGCAAGTTGTGATATAGGTCACTCAATCAGGAAGATGAAATTACAGTTCTATTAATTCGTTGATTCTAAGAAATACTGAGAAAAAAAAAATATTAAAGTGACATTCAAATTGTACATCATCATTAAACACCATTAATTGTTTTAAGTCATATACGTACTAACTCATGATTCGAGACATCCAATAGTGCATAAAGGTGATTCTACTTTGAATGTATATTTTGAATGTTAATATAGCATTATTCTTCTAATAATATGTGAAAATTTTATCTAATTAGTTAGATTTTGTCATTGTGATAGTCTTGAAACAAATGAACTGTCAAACTCCCAATATCTTACTAGTGTGTTTATTGGGTGTTTGTATTGCACCATAAAATCAAATTCATGTTACATTGCATCAGTATGCCCCCAAGTAGAGAAAGCATTGTATACATGTAAATAAAAAGGATTTTATCCAAATTTGGGTAGCCTCGTTGGATGAGGAACAAGATATAAGTAGTGGTTAAAGGCAAGGTCTCGATTTGGAGTTTGAGTTCATGTCCATATTTATTTGCCCACTTTGGGAAAAGACACTCAACAGCCTCTGTAATTTCCAACTTCAGAATAGTCTCACCCCTACAAAGAGGTTAGCGGGGACACTGGGGCGTCATAGACCAACCCAACCGAGCCGAACCTTTTGCGTTGGTTTGGGTTAGGTTAAAGAGGTTATTTGAGTTGGGTTGGGTTCTAAAATATCTAACTCGATCAGTTTGGGTTGGGTTGCGGGTTGAGCCCCTAAAAATAAGATTAAACCGACCCGAATTAAGATAAGTATTAAAACCCTAACATATAGGGCTAGCCTTTATTTTTTTAAGATTTATATGTATCTTATGATTCTTATCTAATACTATCTAATTTAGTTTATACCATAATATATATATATTTATATACATATCATAGGGTTACTATACTATTAATATATACAATCTCAATCAATGCGTTGCTATTTTACAAATTATTATTACTATCTACTAATATATAATATTAACATACTATTCATTGCAAAATAATAGTGGAAAAAAATTATTAGCAAATCTAAAATGATAAATGAATAATTAAAGTTCTTATATCAATAGATTATATATCAAATATGATGCTCAAATATGATGCTTAAGTCAAACCCGATCAAACTCACCCAACCCAAATTGAACCTGAACTGTTTGGGTTAGGTTGAAAGATAGATTGGGTTGGATTGAATTTTAAATTTATCAACCCGAATTATTTGGGTTGGGTTAAGTTTTGGCCCTAATTCGGTCCAATCCAACCCAACCCACGAACACCACTACTTCCCATCTATACTCTCACAATCTAACAACATGCCCTAATTCGGTCCAATCCAACCCAACCCACGAACACCACTACTTCCCATCTATACTCTCACAATCTAACAACATTCATCATTATCATTGGCCCATAATTTTTATTTTTATTTTTAGGGGCCATAAAAAATATTTATCAATACATAATTTTATTGAAATTGATACACTAGGTCAATTGAAAATACTAAAAACATTTTAAAAAACATAGGAAACATTCTTAACACGTGCCACACAATAGCCCACAACTTTTAATAAGTAAAGGTCTTAGGTAAAACTAAGACGTAAAAAAAAGTTTTTACTTCATTTTTAAAATAGTTTATTAACTTGGGGTTCATTGTCTATAATATTTTTTTATTTTCTGTTCAAACAGATAACGAGGGTTAGACGATTTTTTCTTTACGTTATATAATCGAGGTTCATAGGTCTTAAAATTTAGGTTAGCATTTGACTAGGAAATGGGACAGAATAAGACTTTGCGGTTCTCGTAGAGCATAAAGAAATCCTTTCACTTGCGAAATCTGCTTCTTGTTCACAATAATTTAGTAGACCTCTAGTGCTAAATGCTATCTGATAGAATACCAAGAAAAATCAACCGGCAAGAATATATATATATATATGTTTGGTCTGGATTCAATGTATCTTATTAGTTTTAGTCCAAAAAGTTGAAGATTATGATCACCTAACCCAAATGCTAGAAACATTGAACTCGTACGTACCCAGTTCCTATTACCAAACTAAGGTCTCTTTGAGAGGTGAAAAAATTGTTATTTTGTTAAGAAAATTAAAAAAAAAAAAAAAAAGGAATTAAACTTGTGTGTTTGATTGCTAATATATTTGGAGAAAAATTTTCTAAAGCCCCTAATTTACTCGTCAATAAAGGTCAGAAAATATAATTCTCATGTTTATATCCAATAAGACTTGTTATTTACATTTTCTTTTTGTCATATAAATATAAGTGGTTTTGGACTTTAGAAGCACTCTCCATAAGAATGTTTTTTGAAAGAAGGATTATCCTATCTTGATCATCACATTTAATGTCCTAAGCATGTCTTAGTCTTACCCACAAATAGCACCAAATTAATTTTTCTAACCTTTCTTCCAAATCTCACGCTTTGGCATCTACTGATCTACTTACTACCTATAGCATAACAGAACAAATTTAACTTCTAAGGAATAAACTATATTATACTTAAAAAGAGGAAAAGAAAAAGAGAACGCAAACAAGCAAGCACGCAATAAGTGGTCTATTTAGCTCAGCATGTTTTTGACAAATAATGACAACTTTATGAGGTTCACATACTACTCTACGAACTCTGGTAGTTCCTGTAAAGCTCATTCAAACCTTAAAATAAAAGAGAGGGGACCCAATGATATCGTCTTCATTCATTTAAGGTGAGGCCCAAGTATTAGTAGTAGTAATAGCATCCACAGAAAAAAAAAATTTAAGCAGAAGCAGCAAGCAATAGATGTGTCCAAATGTTCTTCACAGAAACCATAACGCTAAACTAAAGGTCTTGAAAAGGAATATGCTTTTTTCTAATAAAACTACTTCTTCCCCTAACGTGATCATGATCATCAATATAACTCCTATAGCCACAAAAAAAAAAAAAAAATTGACAAAAATCAACGGTAGTACGTACTACTACGACACCTGCAACTGCTGCTGTTGCTGCTCTTCCCCCTTCCTTCCGTCCTTCGTCACAAACAACCAGACAAACAAATTAATAATAACAAACAGAGAATTGATTACCGTTTTGCTTACCAGTAGTCTGTACAAAAGAGAGAAAGATGATCAAGAAATCAACTAACTAACTACTTACCTAATTAATTAACCAACCTTATCTTCTCTCTCTCTAACTCCAATCATTCTTCGTTTTATACAAAGATAATTTTCATTAACTCATTAAGCAACAATGATTATGCTTCCGCCATTCGAATCAATATCTCCAGAGCTCGTAAAATTCGACATCGCCTGAAATGCAGAATGTCGCGATGATGACGTCTGCGGTTGTTCTTGATGCTGATGATCGGAAGTAGCAGTAGTAATGCTGGTACTAGAGAGTTTCAGCGACAAAACCGGTTGATCTTCCAGATCTGATTTCTGATTCAAATTAAGATCTGCCATCCGCGACGCCGGCGGTATCGGAAGTAAAGGAATCGGACGGAAAACCTTTGTAGGCGTACTCGATTGATCTCCTTGTCCGCCGGCCGGAGTATTTTGCGACGGATTTCCAGGACCAAGCGCCAGCGAAAAATCCGCCGGCAGTGAGAATCCTAAATTGCAATTGAGCTGAGGAGATTGTTGAACAGACGCAGGAGCAGCAACTGGCTCTTGCTGGGGACTTTCCTCTTCTGTCGTGATATCAAAAAGACTAGATCTACGTCGCCGACGATTGAGATTGCTTCGACGGAGGAAATACTTCTGAGCGTGACTAGCTACCTGCGTCGGCGTTCGAGTCTTCACGAAATTTCTAGAAATTCCTCTCCAATCTCCTTTACCTACTTTCCTTAATCCTAGTAAGAAAAGACGGTGTTCTTCTTCCGTCCACGGAACTCCTACAAATCACAAAACAAACAAATCAATCCACCAAACACATGAACTAAAGAAAAAACGATAGAAATATTCAAATAAAACCGAAGATCTGACGAATATACCTCTCTTGCGCTCACGATTTTCGGCGGAGGCATGGACGACGTCATCGGAAGCGTAACCGGAGGCAACATCGGCGTTAGACTCAAGCGGCTGTTCATACTGAGACAGGTTATTCATGCTCACACTTTTCCGGATCAAATCCTCGGTCACTCTAACACCGAAAAGCATGAAACCAGAGGATCCGACACCAGCACCGGCACTTCCACCACCACTAACACCATTATTACAATCAGCACAGTTCCGAGAATTCTTACCGTCGCCACCGCACTGCGAGCAGCTCCACGGCGGCATCCTGATCTCTTCCGATGAACTATACTCCATGATCGGAGAACCAGTCGCCGGCGATAGTTCTCTCCAGTAGCTTCCTCCTCCTCCTCCCCCTCCTTCTTCTTCTTCTTCACGTTCGTCGGAGACGACCGTACGGAGTTTTTGGAGAGATTTGAGAGGAGCGGTTGAAGATGCTTTGAAAGCTGATAGGGTATTTATTTGTAATTGAAAAAACAAAAATGCTCAAATGGTATTTATAACTTGTAATGTGGTTTAATGGGAAATGATACGGTCGTCCTAAGGAGTATTGATTATTGTGCGGATGTTATTTAGAAACGAATCTGGACAGTTAAATAGATTAGAAATCTTGGTGAGGAAGGAAATTGAAATGTTGTTATAAGGTTTGGAGTATTAGGGATTTATGGTAGATTTTAGGAATTTTTAGAATTATGGTCCCTATTTATATCTAGTGAAGGGCACTATAATTATTAATAAAAAAAAAGATAAATTTATCTTTTTATATGCATTTAATGTTTAATAGCCACAGGAGAGGTCAATGATGATAAAAAAAATAACTTAAATTATATGATTTTATAAAAAAAAATTTCTTTTTAACTCATTTTAAATTACTCAAATTAGAGTTAAAGTAAAAAAAATTATAATCATTTAAAATAAATTAGTCAAAATATTTACCGACCGATTAACGTTGATTAATTAATAAGTAATTTTAAATAGTTATAACTTTTTTATTCAAATTTTAATTTGAATAATTTAAAAGATGTTAGAAGATGACGAAAGAATTTATAAAATTATATAATTTATATAAATTTATTCAGTCATTTGTTTTTGTTATTTATTAAAAATAGTTTTAGGGATGATACAATTCAATATTTCCTCTCCTTCTTCTGTCTACTGTGTTGTTCTGATTCAATTCTATTCTTCAATTTCTTTGTTAACTTTTATCATTCTCTACTCATTTAGTAAAACCATTCTTATTCTTTTATCTTCTGTACATTTCGATAATCATTAACAAAACCATAGTTTAAAATAAATCAAAAATATAAAAAAGCACGTGTTCAAACTAGTTTATATATTAACTAATATTATTTAATTAATTGTTTGGTTTGAATGAGATGTTATTGAGTTGTCATGTCATTATAAGCATCGGTGAAGGAATGGAAGGAAGAAGAAGAAGAAGAAGAAAAATATTTAACTAAAAAAAGGGATGGTGGGAGGTGTAGACGCTCTCCAAACCATGGGCTTGGGATATTCCCTTTTGCTTTGGAATCAAAAGATCTTCTTGTCTTTCCTTGCTTTAAAACCTTTCTGACGTCAAGATTGTCTAAATTGCGTATATATAGTTGCCATTGAAACAATCCAACCAACCCACCAACAAGGATTAGTTTACTCGTTCGAAGAGTAAACTACAAAGTGCGATTAAGAGACTTATCATGAGTTTGAACTTACCTTCGTCCATCTATATTATAAGAGGTGTCCTTACCTCTGTAAATCCTCGAGATATTTGTCAGATGCCGCAAAAACCAGTAGCAAAAAAAATCACATAAATTTTTTATAAAATATTTATTATATTTAATTAATAAATAACAACATTAGTATATGTATAAAACGACAGAGAGTGACATTAAATGAATAAGTGCTAAAAATTATGCATTGAAATCATGTGCACTTATTATTTTTCCTTAATCAAAAATACTATTACTCCTTGTTCATAAAATAATAATAAGAATATAAATAATAATAAAAATGCACATTATATTAATATAATTAAGAGTACCATCTCTTTATTAATAAAGATACCCCTTTGTTCCCAAAGCAATTTTGTACCACAAAAGCAACCAAATTAAGCAATTGGTGGAAGTGCACATGGAAAGACAAGGATATATAAGATGATGGATGTTAGGATCCTCCCACCAAGGCCATCCCTTTTATATAATATATATATATATATATTCATTTTTTTATTTTATTTTTTCTCCTTTCATTTCATTCTTCCATGTGTGGTTGTCCTGGTACAAACATTAGTGGGGGTGCCTTTTCCTTCACTTCTTTACTTCCATTCTTTTATTATTTTCATTATTATTATTATTATTATTATTATTATTATTATTATTATTATTATTATTATTATTATTCAATCTCATATCTTATTATTATTACCTTATCATGTTCTTCTTCCCACTTCTACTTCTTTCTTTTTCTTTTTCTTTTTTCTTTTTTTTTTTAATTTTTGTTTTTGGCTGAGATGGTAGTGTACAATTCAATTGATTTAGTTGTTTAATTTTATTTATATAAGTGAGTAATGCACATGCACATGCACATGCATTGAACCTGGATTTTACCATTTATTTATAAATGGAAAAAATCTTTGGTTTTTTTTTTATAATTTTTTCAATATATACTTGAGTTTTATGCAATATATTACTGTTCTGTTTATTGTTGTATCTAATTAGTGTGAGTGGCCTTATGATTTTTATTATTTCTAGTAAATAAGATTTTAGATTTTATGTTTTTATAAGGATCACTATTTTTTTGTGAATAATACAATTATTTATTAATGAGAGTGGAAGGAACAAAAGATCTTTATTATTCAAAAACTAGAATGCGGATAGGAAAAGGACAAAAAGTTTAGAGATTATTAAATTATGATCAAAATAATAAAGATAATATAAAATATATATATATATATATATATATATATATATATGTGGAAATTAGGGATAAAGAGTAGTTGGTTGAATATTAATTCATAACTATATTACCCTTTATAACATTAAAAGTAATTTTTAGAATTGAGAAAATGTGAGCTCATGATAGTGTGTATTATTAGTTGCAATATCAATCTTGGGGAAAACTATTGTTCTTTTGTAGATTTTTTTTTTTTTTTTCAAAAAGCCTAACAAGAAGTAGTACTTTTGATACTTTTAATTGAAATCCATTTTGAACTTTATTAATTCTGAGCGTGCTATCAAATCAATTCTTTTCAAGAGTACGGAAAAACTTAAAGGCCTAAAAGTGAAATTAGGAAATTTTATGTATTTATTGATTATTCGAGGGTGACAATTCGTGTTGTTGTATCGTAATTGATCGTATCGTAATTGTGTATAATAAAATATATTATAAACTCAAATACGACATGTTTAATAAACAAGTTAAACAAATTAACATATCTATAACCCTTAAAGTTTAAATAAGTTCATTTTAATTTATTTATTATATATAAATTTTAAATTAATATATAAACTAAAATTTTAAAATTATAATTATACAACCTTATAGTAAAGATCAAACAAAATATTATAAAGTTAGAGTCTTAATACATAATATAAAATATTAAAAAATCTTCACACATAATATAAATCTCAACATAAAATATAATCGTGTTAAACGGTTTAATTTCGGGTTTAATAGGTCTACTTGATTTTGACCTGAAATTTAACGGTTTAATTTCGGGTTTAATAGGTCTACTTAATTTTGACCTAAAATTTAATTATGTCTAATTGGGCTTAATTTATTTTGACCCGCAACTGTTTATGTAATACCTAAACCCGTTTATTTTGTGTCAGTTTTGAGTTGTGTTATCGTGTCATGACCTATATTGTCACCCCTATATTAAATGATTCACAGAATTAAATTAGGGTATGTGTTAGCTCTAATGGTGTGTATTCCAACCCCTTTATTTAGAGTCGAGAGTTTAATTTTCTCATCTTATAAGTACATGAGAACATTTTCTTTTTTAATAAAAGTTGAAGTGAGATCATAGTAGTTGGTTCGTATAGTTCTTATCCAGACATTTTATGTTCTTTGTCATTATATTTGTCGTATTAGTCTTACTGAGTGGTTCGACTTCATCTGCCACAATACAAGCAATCTCTGTAGTTGTGTCACCACTCTTATAAAAAAAAAAAAAAAAAAGAAGATAATTAAAGTTGGTTGAAATATATGGTCACCAATGCCTTTGAATCAGCTTTAAGTACCAATGCTTTACGTCAATTTATTTAATTAATATAGTAATTTTAAAGTAAAATGATGAGACAACTTGAAGTTTGACATGTAACTACTTAAATAGTTTTTTCTAATACACATATTTAGAAGGCTAAAACGAGTACATTTTAATTAATAACTAATTAATGTTGATAGATGTATACATTATATTACATGTTCTCAATTCCTCTATCTAAATGTCACCACCCTCAACTTAAACAGTTTGAAATATATGGTCACCATGTATGTGTTTCAAGTATTTGCTTTATACACAGTACATGTGGGTGTGAGTGCCACAATTAAACATGCATTAATTTTACTCAATATATTTTTAGAGTGGTTTAATTTATTATATTTCAATTAATAATTCTTAAATCAATTTTCTATATTTTTTTATATTTAAACATGCATTAAATACATGATTAAGAGCGATTGAAACTTGAAAGTGATGTAGTTTAGATGGTAGTTGAACCTAAGACCCCGTGGAAAAAAAAAATTTATTTTCCTACCATCCCGTCAAACCGATTGGTGATTAATTAACGTTCTCGTAAATTTTAAATAAAATTATGATCTCACAATGATAACTTCAGGTATTACATTAAAAATTAATATCGATTACCTATTGTTCGCTTCAATGATAATTTAATAACTTCAAATTCACAAAATATGATCCGAGGGACAATAGTATATAAGAGTAGTTGGTAAAATGAATACTTCCATTTCGAAATGTATGCAAACTTTGTTAGACGTGTGTGGACCAAAAAGAATAGTCTCACTTCGAAGAAGAAAAAAAAAAGAAAAAAAAAAGAGGTCATTTCATAAAATATAAATGTGGATCTCTCTTCATATTAAAATCAAGGATTTTTTGAAGTAAAACCTCACACTTGGGCCTATAGGAGCTTAGAAGTAGTTAAGTTGGACACGCTATTAGTACTTGTCGAGATCTAAACCCACCAATAATAGTATCATTGGAGTCCAACTAATGTGTGTTGAGGTGGACTTGACTCATTAGGAGCCTAAGCATAGGGATAACTTGGTTTCTAATTATAATATTTCATAGGTAATGACATGATTTTTATTGTGTTTGGAATGGTTTCTGTGTCATTTACTCAATTAGTTCTTTGCTTCGTAGGGTTGAAAGAAGTGGTAAAGAAACCGCTAAGTAACGACGATGGTGGAGCAAAGTGCAGATAAATTAAGTTTTTCACTAAGGCATGGGAACCCCAACACGAAAATGTGGGCCCTAGCTCTGAGTGAAGAATGGAGAGAAAACCAAAACCAGAGAATGAGCGTCGAGGCGGTGGCAAATGGAGGTCGAGGCTCCCGATGAAAAATGAAGAGAAAACCAAAACCAGCAACTGAATGTCGGGGCGCCCACTTACTCATGATGATGAATGACCCCTTCGATTTCAGTTCAAGGTGAAGATTGTTAAACATGTACAAATCGAAAAGAATATTCCCACATAAAAAAAGAAAATAGTTCATCTCATGAGATATAAGTGTGAATCTCTCTCCTCATTAGTACGAGACTTTTGAAGTAAAATTTGACACCTGATTAACCCATTAAAGGCTTATATATAAGTGGTTAAGTTGAGAACAATATCAGTATTAATAAAGATTCGAGCCCAGTGACAAACTTTTTTATTATTGTATTATTTTTGCAAAAATTAAGTCCTAAAAAATACTGTGGGTGTGTAAAGCTTAAAAAAACAGTGGTTTCAATTGAGTTTTGGAACATGTCATTTATAACCAATGGTTAAGGCACTAAGAGCAGCTTGTAATTGTATTGAGTCCCACTTGAGTGAATTGAATGGATCTTTTTCTTTTTCTTTTATTTGAAAGACTTGAGAGTCTCCATCAAATGCATGTGGTGAAGTCACCAAAGGCATTTGCTCTCCTTTTCTTTTTCATTTTTTTTTTTTTGTTTTTTTTGTTTTTTCCTGATACAATGAAGTTTGGAAATTGGTGAATCAAGAGCCAATTAAAAGCTTTTTCACTAGCTTTTTCCATTTTATTCTTTCTTTTTAGAGGATGTAGCAGCCCACATTGATCACTCAACAAGAAGCTTTCCCCATCACTTTTCTTTCTAATGAAGTAAATAAGTACTGTTGGTAGTCCAAAGGAACCTCATTTAGAAAAAGGGAGACAAACAACCAATTATCAGGTTCAAAGTAATTGTATATATATTGCTAGTAGTAATGGTCCTTTGGTTGAGTCATACCTTATGTATAATTATAATACTTTAACTATAATATTACAGACATTGCCTAATATGAGCACTCATGTATAGAGGGTATAATTAAGTAAGACTAATTTTCAAAGAACTTGTGTCACATGTCAACTTAAAAACTGATAAGTAAAACTTGAAGGGCTGAAGTAGCCCGAGTGGGTTTGGCAATTTTGGCTCCACAGGGCCTAAGAATATTTGGATCGGGCCAGATCGATATTAAAAAATCTTGGCTCAAACTCAACCCAAGAGTTATATGAACCAGTTCTTTGAACTAGGCTTTTGAACCAATAATATAACTAGAAACATTTAAAGTTAAAAAATTAAAATAAAATATAAAATTTAATTCAATAATGAAATAAAATGTAGACATAAAAAATATTATTTATTGATTTCTAAATAAATAACAAATAATTTGTAAACCTAAAATATTCTAATTTACTATAAAATTCTAAATATTAGAATGTTACGACATTTTTTCAATTCTAAAACTATACTCTTATATATATAGTATATACTCTTAAATATAACACTCTTCATTATTATTATTTTTTATTATTTTATATACTCTTAATTACATACACATAGATATATATATATATATTTATTTATTTATTTATTTCAGGCCTATGATCGGGTTGAATCGGATTTAGCTATGTAATCTCAGACTCGTCCAATAAATTTTAGGATCAGGGTTCATATAATAATCGAGCCTGAATTTAGGGCGGGCCATTTTGATCGAGACAAGCCGGATCATAGGCGTTAGGCTGAATTGCTACCCCTAAGACTAAGGGAAGGTAATGCTCAAATAACAACTCGCTCACAATATTCTATGGGCACCACGGCACTACAAAATTGGCTATTGAGGCCCACCAAACAAGAGCAGTGGAACTCAAATCAAAGATTAGTCTCTTCTTGTGGAATTTGATCTTTGTCCACTGGTAGCTAGTTTAAGTAAGTAGGGAGGTTTCAACCCAAATACTTATAAATTTGCCTCACAACCCAAATATTATACTAATAATATATATATATATATATATATATATATATAACATAACAAAAGTAGTTGTAATAGTTTTCATTTTGTAATTCCTAAATTCTTGCATTAATGGAAGATAAATTAAGGCAAAAAGATCATCCACAAAGTAGTCTTCAATGTTTAACAGTACAATTAGGAGAATATTTTATTTTAATTACAACCACCCATGACAAAAAATAAAGATTTTAGAAGAATTTGTTCATTTTAAGGGTTTTAACTGAATTTAAACTATTTTAGTTGAATTTCATTTCAAATGAATGACATGAAGTAAAATTGCAAAATTAATATATATAAACAAAATGAAATTAATGAGTTTTGCAATGAATTCTTAGTCCAAATAAATTTAGAATGGGTAAGAGCTTCTGATTATTATCAAGCATATATTCCTTTAAAATTTATATTAATCTATTTATAATATAAATATTTAGAGCACTCTCTGTGTATATATTAAAATCCTAATGAAATCATAAACTTTATTGATAATGAACATTGAAAATTAAGCCTTGCAAAAAATAAAATAAAATAAAATAAATTGGATTTCTTTCGTAGGGTAATCGTAGTACTGTAGTAGGAGTATTTTTATAATTAATAATATAAGATATTAGATTAACTTAGATTAGATATTGCAAATATTTCACCTAAAACATTACACCTTAATAGTTAATTAAGAAATTAAATTTAACTGGACTTGCTGAATTGGGCTTGTACATGAACCCATAGGCCCAAATACGAATATCCTGTGATAATCTCGTCGATTATATTGGGAAAAGTATGTTTGAAAAAGAACCGTATAATTAAAAAATAAATAAATAAATACCTCCTAGATAATATATATATATATATATATATATATATATATATATATATATATTAATTGACGGGCATTTTATTTTTTTGAGTATATTAATTAAGATAAATTTGTTAAATTATGAACCTTTTATTTTATTTTATTTTTTGGGTTGGAGGACAACAATATTTGACAGTACCCAATAAGCAAACTTGTACATGTAAATTCCCATTTTAAAAAGCAATTTACTAATTAAGAACAATATGATAAGAAGATAGTAGAAACAGTGGTGGCAAGGATGATGTAGGTTGCTTAAAAATTTTAGGATAACTGAAAATCCTTAAATTTTAAAATTTCAGGTATAGTTTTATGTACCCAAAGTTTTGGAAATATGAAAAATATGTTTGGTTAGTTTGAAATCTGAAAATAATTTTTAAATTTTTTTTTAAAGCAAACATGTTGATTTTAAAAAATGACAAAATATTATTTTTTGAGTTGTATTATAAGTTTTAGATCGTGAATGAAACCTAGCCTAAAATTTGCAAGGAAATGGGGCAACCATATGGATAAGTTGGGAAAAGGATGCATAGCGCTTAAAACTTAGGATACAGCAACAATTATATTAGATATTTAAGAGTAATTGAATAACAGCCCTCTATCTATTTTGTAATAAAGTGCATGTTTATTATACAAAAAAAAAATGTTTTGGAGCTTTTTAATATGTATTAAATGATCGGACTGTTTGAAGTAATATTTTTGTCAAAAATTGTAATGTTTTTTCTTCCCCTTAAAATATTTTTATTTTATTTTTTTTTTCAGAATTTTTTCTAATATATATACATATAAAGTTTAACCACACAATATTTTGTATGTATCTTAGATATCACTTTAGGACATACATCATTATTTTATTATTATTATTATTATTATTATTATTATTATTATTATTTAAAAAAAAGTCTTAAAAGAAAAAAGAGATGTCTCTTCATGTACAAGGACGTACATTTAAAAGTTGAACCACACAAAGTTTAATGATGAAATAAAACCTTACTATTTAAGATAAAGATTAACCACGCAACAAATTGTCTACTTTGAGCCTTGTTACCCTCTAGGGTGCCAACGACGCTTATTCGAACGGCTAAATCAAAGAACAATCTAAGCCCTCGTTTGGTTCATAATTTAAAATTTATTTTCTATATCTAAAAATTTAAAAACATAGAAAACATGTTTGGTTAACTAATGTGTTTGGTTCGCGATTAAAAAATAAGAATATAATTTAAAAATAAAATAAAATAAAATAATTATTAAGCCAATTATACCATATGGAATAGAATACCGCGTCAACAAATTAAGTGTAACAAAAATATACATGTTAAAATAAATATAAGGTAAAATATTAAAAGATAGAATTAAAAATAAACATATTTAAAAAATAATAAGAAAATAATCCTAATTAAAAATAAAATGAGGGAAAACTAATTAAATAATTTGAATACATATAACAAACACCTTTAAATACCGTGAAAAATGACATTTTAACAGACCACAAAAAAGGTCGAAGTAGAGAAAGATTAAAAATATCATGGATAGAATTAATTTAAAAAAATATAACTATGATAATAAAGTGAAGTGACAAAAAATAAATTAACGTTAGCGACCCATAATAACATCATCGAACGGTCAGGATCCACGGCTCATTAATTTCTCATCAGAGAAAACCACAATCGGACACGTGGGGATCAACACAATTACTTCGAAAACATCACAGTTGACTAAAGTCAACAATATATTGGCGCCACTGCACCTTATCAATACGCCTTCGCTGTATCAGATACGCTCTCTCCGATTGCTAATATATGAAAGCCAAGTTAACTGACGTGACGTGGCGGTGGCATGGCAACCGTCTCGACACGCACTTCGAGGCAGAACTTTCAAATAAATCTTTAATTTTAAAAATAAAAAAAAAATCGTGCGGTGGAAATAAAAAGTAAAGAGGCTCGAAAATTCCACGTCAGTAATTAATCCAACGGCCAATTTTGCCCTCGCGCCTTCTTCACTATGAAAGCTCAAATCCGAACTCAAACCTGGTGGCACTTCTCCGTAATTCCGATAAAACCCGAGGGGCAAACACGTAATCACAACAGAACTTTCACTTCTGTCAGTAGTTGATAGTTCATAACAGACAGACACAAGCTGCAAGTGATGGGAAACCAGGCAGACCGAACTGCAACCATCGTTAAGGGAATGGAAGAAGAAGCCGAGGTAAAGCTAATCCGCATCCAAACACCCCCTCCCCTTCCTCTACCTCTCTTCTTCTCTTTTTATTCCTGTTTAGAGCTGGTTAATTTGAGTTAGTGTTTGGTGACGAGGGTTGAGGTAATCGGGTTTTAATTAGTTATCCCTGTTATTGATTGTGTTTGTTTGCATTTGGTAGAAAATGGAAGCGTTGAAGATGGCGTATGCGGAAATGATATTGAATACGGCGAAAGAGGGGGCGTCTCGGATTATGGTTTCGGAGCGAAATGCGAAGCGTTTGGAGAGGGAGATTTGTGCGGCCAAGGAGGAATCGATCGGCGTGCTTCTTCGAGTCAAGAAGATCATGGATTCTAAGGTCATTTTTCAGTTCTTGTGGAATTTTTTTATTTTTATTATGTTTTTGATGCTTTGGGATTTGAATTTCGCGTTATTTGTAATGCGATCTTGTGATTTTGATTGGTTTGGAGTGAGATTTTTTATGTAAAGTTCCAATTGGAAGACTTTTGATCATCAAATTCTGTGATAAAAGGAGAAGCTTTTGATTTTGAATTCCGACTTTTTGCTCTTTCAGCTTCTTTACTGGTTATGGGTTTTTTTTTTTTGGTTGGTTTTGGTTTTGGCTTTGCGGACTTTTTCTGATAATGGATTTTTCAGAATGGAAGTCGGTTTAAAAAAAAAAAAAGACTTTTTGAATTTCCTGTTTCGTGGAGAGTGGTAGTACATGGGACAAGGCTGTTGCTAATTTTAGTGGTGTTGGTTAGGCAGTTTAATGTGCAAATGATGGCAATTCTTTGTGGTTTGTATAATTTATTAGGTGTTGTTCAATAATTTGTATGAAGAAAAGATCTTAAAGAGGAATGACAGTGAAATCGTTCCACCTTTTCTTTTATTTTCTGGACCAATTCCTTGCAACACAAAACTTATTTTTCTTAAACCCCACATAGTTTGTTTTGAAGAGGAAGAAGAACGCCCTTATTAAATAAATCTACTAGATTATAAAACATTTAAACTCAATTCAACTCAACAAAGCCTTTTCCAATTACATAGGATTAGCTACATGAATTCACTTGCTTCACTTTGTTCTCTCAAGGACTAAGTCGACATTTGAATTATAAGTAGTTATACTTTTCCTAATTATCTCGGTTCATGCTATTATAGGTCTTCCTCTACATCTATCATTATCATAGATTGTTAATAGGTCACTCTTCCTAACTGATACATCCAAAGTTCTTTGTTGTATATGTGTCCCAACTCCCAACCATCTAAGTCAATTTTCTCTCCTTTTATCTACTTGGGGCTACTCCTGCCATTTCTCGAATATGCTCATTTTTTTATTTATCTTTCAATTTTTTACCACGTATGACTCTAAACATTTGCATTTCCATTGCACTTAGTTTGTTAACGTGTAATTTCTTTATTGCCTTTATATTCCATAAACCATGGTTGACTTAATAGGGTATTATATAATTTTCCTTTCAACTTCAAATGGATGTGTCGATCATATAATACTCCAGAAGCACTTTTTTAACTATATGGTTCAAATCTTCACCTATTTTCCCATCTTAATGAAGTGAAAATCATCATTCTTTATATTTCGGTTTTATATTTATTATTCTCATGTGGATATAGGGCTACGTACGCCATCCCTTCCCTAAACTCCATAGTAGTAGGACCTCCGTGCATGGGGTAAACCCTTTTGCTCAAAAAAAATATTATTCATTTACTAATTACAAAGACTTAAACGTATTGGTGACAATGGATTTTTGACAATCAACAAAAGAATAGTTTAGATTGCCTTGATTGAGTAGGGGCTTAATGATGATTTCATGGAGTTTGAATTTTTAGTGATGATTGAATAGTTTGCTGATAATGCTTTTAGAAAGTAAATTGAGTCAACTTGTGGAATTTGTAAAAATATGGATAATGTTAGTTCGTCATTTGCTTTAACATCCCTTCTAGTGAGTATAGATATCATCTGCAAAGTTTATTTTGTTTGAATACAAAGAAAAAGGAAATATGTATGACTATATATGTTACTTCATAGGGTGTCATGTTAGGCTGCAAACATTGTTAATATTGTCTCAAATGTTGTTGAGTACTCTATTAACACTTTTATGACTCAAGATGCCAAAGATGTTAGTTCTTAGTTCTTCCAGTGCATACCAAGATGTTTTTGTGCAAGCTTTCTCAACTATAAGTGCATGTAATTCTGTCTTTTTAGACTCTAAAAAGCATGAGAACCTTAGAAGTTAAGAGTTCATAAGGATTTTTCTCTTAGATGTTCACAATCTAGCTTCATGCTACTAAGCATAGAGAAAATTGTATTTTACTTAGCTCTTTGCAAGAGTTTCTTAGCATAAATATCAAATGGACATTGATCCCATAGTTGTTTGAGATGTCCTTGATGCTCATTAAATGTCTTTTCAATTTGTGTTAATGTGATAATCTCAAGGTTTAGTTTAAAGTTACAAGCAACATTATTGTTGCTAGTTGCTACCATATACTTCTATTACCAAATCTCATAACTCCTTTGCTGAACGAGTGGATGTAAAGGTCACAACAATATGAGACTTCATGGATTTAAGAAGCTAAGATTGAGCCAATTGACTAATCCAACCTTCATATTATAATATTTGTGCAACCAAGTAATAATACACTACTCTTGAATAAGATACATTATAAAGACCATTCAAAAAGTTGATTGAAGTGTCCAAGTTGCTGTTTGTGCCATCCGTAAATGATAACATCAAACAAGTGAAAAAAAAATCTTGTACAAATCTTTGGTTGTTAGATCAACAAATAAAGATGTCAAATCAATCACTTTTGAGCCAAGAAAGAAACAAGGTCACAATTGATTTAAATGTTGTAAAGATCTATATTTATTTATGTATGTTGAAACAAACATAATTATATACTTAAAACTCATTTGATTATGAAATATAATTGCTTAAAGTAAGATTTGTAGTCTCTATATTACTTGGCTCATGCTTATGAGTAAAAAGCTATTTCTTATTTTATGATTAACGTATATCGGAAATATATGGATTAATTGCACCGTTTTTTAAATTACATGTTCATTTTTGTTTTAAATTAGAGTTTAGTAAATTAAATTTTGCTTCTTCCTTAAGTGATTCTTTAGTTTCTATCCATTACATATGAAATTGTGCTCTAATCTCATATACTTATTCTTTTAAGAATATCTTCTAACAAAATTTGAAGTTAATATCAACTTTTTTTTTTTTACTGTGTTTTAAACGTAAAAAATACTTAAGGATTTTTACTTTTACAATTTATTTCGATATTTTACCTAGTTCGATGGAATTTTTGTAATGATTCGATTTCATGTAATTCATATTTGATGATTGGGAAATTGTTAGAAGTTTTAGATAATTTTGTCAAATTTTCATTCCATGTTCACAAAATCATTTTGTACCAATAAATGAGATATTGTTTAGTAAAATCAACTAGGTTTTTTTTCACTTGACAATTTTTTTTTCTTTAAATTTTTAAAGGAATATAGACTATTAACTGAGAATAAGATCTCCTTCAATTTGGTTGAGTGGTTAACTGAGATTTTAGAAAACTCATGCCCTCATAGTGCTGAAATTTCAAATATCTTACACCATATTCTCTAGAGTAAATCAATGTTAAGCCCTAATAATGAATCCGAACCTTTTATTTTGCAACTTTAGTCAAAGGACTTCTATGAATGTGATAGTACTTGAGGATTGAGGAGCAAGAAGTTCTAAGAGACTCTTTCTTAGTATGTTGTTCAACAAGAAAGATAAAGATGGGGGAATACCATGGTCTTTTTGTGTGTGTGTGTGTGTGTGGTGGGGGAGGGGTGTGTGTAGGTGTGTGGGTGCAAAGCTAAAAAAGGGCATACTCAGTGGACAAGGTTCCTGCCATTGCGGGGTTTGCGGAAGGGACAATGCAATAAAATGTAAACGTACAAACCACTGATTCTTGAGCTCAAGGTTAGTTGCCAGGAAACAAAATGTGCATATAGAATGAGTATAGTAGACAACCATTATTTAGATGGATTAATTTTAAGAAAAGGAAAGACAAATTAAAATGGAGTATATTTGAGGGAATGTTTCGGTTTAATATATAATAAATGAAAGCTGCTTGAGATAGTTGCAAGTTCAGAAAATTCAAACAACAAATTCTCAGCTCATGTGTTCCACATCATTACCTGATTGGTAACATACAAAAAAGTTAATTGTTCGCTTGCTTTGTATGAAATGATATTTGTATAATATTAGAGTTTGTCTAATTTTTTTTAATACTTTGCATTTTAGTAAAATCAATGGTTGGAAAAGAAGTTTTTTGTCCAAAGAGGGTACGCTTGCCCTTATCAAATCTGTCTTAATGGCTATCTTTAACTACTTTCTCTCTCTCTTCAAACTTTTGTTTGGGGATTGGTAATTTGATTAAGAGGAGCATGGCCTTCTCTGCCGAATGGTTATGGAGGTTCTCTCGGGATCAGTCTTCTCTTTGGGCTCAGGTCATGGACGGTTTGCTTCAGGTTGGGACACTGGGATATCTCATTTATTTATCCATTTCTTTGCCCTCATTTATCTCCCACTATTGGTTAAGAACTCACCTTTAGATTCTGGGAGGATAGATGGTGTGGGGACTTCACCCTAGCTGACTGCTTCCCTCATCTGTGTCATTTATCTCGCTTGCACTATCGTCCTATAGCCTCTTTCTTCTCCGTTTCAGATGTTTCCCATTCTTCTTCCCTTCAATGGACTTTTCACTTCATTCGTCCTCCTTCAAGAGTGTCTTCACACTTAGATGAACTTTTATCAATTCTCCCCAATATTTCTCTTTCTAATGACCGGATAGACTTACTTGATCCCTTCATCTTTCAGGTAGATATTCTTGCAAGTCTTTCTTTAATTCCCTCATTCTTAACCCTTCTTCAAACCCTTACCCCTTTCCTTCTGTCTCTTTGGGCTGCCCATGTTCCCTCCAAAGTCAAGCTCTTTGTGTGGACCCTGATTTACGACAAGTTGAATACCACAGAGGTTTTACTAAAATAGTTTCCATATAAGTGCCTTTCACCTCATTGCTGCTCGTTGTGCTTACAAGATGGCAAGTCCGCAGACCATTTGTTTGTTCATTGTGCTTTCTTCAAGACTTTGTGGCAAAAGTGAGTGGCTTCATGTAATAGGCTTTTTGTCACTCCTTGTGAGGAGTGCCTCTCTCTTTCTTAGGGTGCCAAAGCAGATCTTGGGAGGTATGTAGAGTGTTGTCTTTTGCTACTCTTTCATAACATGGTTAAAGATGTTTCATCACTTTGGGAAGATACTCAGTTACTAGCTGCATCTTGGGTAGCTTCTTCAATGCTTGCTGGGGTTTTTCTATTTCAGATTGGTTTAGGGATTGGGGGTCTTGTCTCTTTTAATTTTGGTGGTAATTTCTTGGTTGAGTACCACTGGTGCACCTTTTTGTATGTTCTTTTGGTTATCTTAATATCCTTTCTCTCTCGTTTCTGCTAAAAAAAAAAAAAACTCATCAGTCTTGGCTATATTGGAGCACCATATGCAAGGGCATACATGAGCGTACAAAAGCTCAAGTTTTTGTGGGACCTTCATGTTTTGTTTTAGGCTTCAAACTTGTTGGAATTGCTTAACTAAATCAATTTGTTTTAGTAAACAACTGGAATCAGTCAACATTGACTGGTGTTGCTGTTTTTCAGTGTGCCGAAGCAGAAATTGCATCATTGAAACAGAGAAAAAGAATTGAAGAGCTTGAAGCACAGCTCAATGAAGCAGAGGATGTGATAATTGATATCAGAGCAGAGTTGAAACAAGTCCAGGATGAATTAGCAAAGATGAAAAGCAATAAAGTAAAGCCCTTGGATGAGCAGATTGGAAATAAGTGTGTTGCTTTCCATGAAAGAGGACAAACCGAAAAGAGTGTGGTCGCTGACCTCAAAGCACAGCTAAGAGAAGTTCAGAATGAATTATCAAAGATGAAAAGCAGCCAAGTGAAGCCTATGGATGATAGACTTGTAAATGTTAGTGTTAATTTTCATGTAGATGCATCACAGGAAAAGATTCTAAACACTTCTGATTTCATTTCATCAAAACCTGTGGATTCAGGAGCTGCCCCTCTATCAAAGTCTGACATGAAAGGTGCACCTTTGAGTAATAGAAAAGAAATTAATTGTTGCTGTTTTGCATCGTATAATACATCACCACAGAGTGGTTCTTTGAATGATTCTCCAGGGGACATCCATAATGCCAGTAACCCTGATTTGGCTCCAATGATAATAAGCACAGAGCCTGATTTGTACAGAAATGGATGTGCTCAAAAGAGAATTCGTGCATTTGAAAGGAATAAGCTGAATGCAAATTTGCCTCGTCAGTATCAAATAAATAATCTGTATCAACACATGAAGGAGGATTCTCTCATTAGAGAGGATGAACCAGCTGAAGGACTCTGCATCCTTGCCCCTCACAAGGATTGTAGCACGTGTTTCATGGAAAGGAAACCATCTAGGTTGGAGAAGTTCCCACAGAAAATTATCAGGTCAGACAAAGGTCAAGCTGTTGAATTCTTCACCAGATTCTCAAGAAGAAAACGAAGAGGTAGATACAGAAGAACCAAAAGAATCTTGTGCACAGATGAGGTTAAAATATCTTGTGAAATACCTATTCCTCCCAGTGATAACTCAACAAGGATAACTGAAGAGGAGGCATATATAAAATCAGAGTCAAATATTGCTCCTTTAGCATCTTTGTATACAATTGAAGATGTCCCTTCTTCAGGACATATAAATGGCATTGGAACTGATGTCGTGGTCACTAAAGTGGGGAACTTTGAGAGTTCTTCCAATGAAGATGCAGACTTGATAGATAAATCAGTGTTGACAAGCCAGAAAAACAGGGATGTAGAGAATTCAAGGGTTCCAATGTGTACTTTGAATCCCGAGACTGCTTGTATAACCTTGGTTACCCCAGAAAGTGAAGATTGTCAAAAATGTGAAATGACTAATGAAGTTCCTACTCGAAGTGTAAATGATAGGTTTCTCAAATATACATTTCAGAGGAAGCGCAAGAAGGAAGCCTTAGGCAGTGCAGATGAGAATGTGTGTCCTGAAAGGAACTCTTTAAATTGGCTTCCAGGCGAGAAGCAAAAACCTGGTCTGGAGCCACAAAAATCTAGCTTGATGATTGAATCCTCCCGTGAGAGTCGGCGCTTGATGCAGGTTGCTCATCAGGTTTGTAAATTTATATCTCTTGCATTTTTTGTTGATGTGATAAAAACTATGATATATTTATGCCATTTTCAGATTGAAGCAGCAAAGCCCCCTTTTCACTGACATCCATGGAAGTCAGAGGTAAAAGGGAGCTTGGTCCAATGAGGTCCCTGATGCAAACTAAGTTGAAAAATGAAAGAATTTAACTGAGATTTGCAATGTATCTAGTAGAGAGATGTTCGTGGGAAAATCGATTGTCTCTAGCATTAGAAAATAACACCGAAAAGAAGAAAAGAATTATCATGATACAATCTGCACATCTAGAGAAGAAAAAATTGGCATATCAAATGCTAGAATAAAGGGTGTTTTCTTAATCTATACTCTTGGCCAAAGATACCCTAGAAACAAGGAACCTGAAAAATTGGAAAACTTTAAATCTACCTTATCAATTTTAATAACCTTACTTCTGATAGACCCATGGAACTCCTTGAAGATAAACGCTATTGTGTGGGATGTATCCTACTAACTTATTTTATGAACAATTAAGGCAGCAACTGAACAATCAGTTATTGATTGGTAATTCTGCATAATGAAGAACTGGATCTTTTATGGTTCTTCTTCTTATAGCTTCTGCCCTTGGTTTTATCGCAGTTAAATGTATGCTTTTGCAACTAGCATAATGTCTAATCTCCTTTGAGTTGGTTGTTAAAAAATTGACATCATTGGATGATGTTGTGATCTTACTGCATTCTTAGAGGATGTCAATGAATAAAACAATGGTGAGCCTAACAGCATAATGCTAATTACCACATATATTGTGTTCTTTTGAATGATTCTAGAAAAAAAACTGTGAAAATCTCTCAAATATATGTTGTATTCAATGTTTAAAATCAACAAACCACCCGACTTTCGAGTGAAAAGTGAACGGAAAGTCCGTCTTATATTTCTGTTCTTTTCACGTATGAAATTTTCATCTGGGTTATTATAGGCTGTGATTTACCCAAACAGGATCTTTCATTTCTACTGTTGTAAGCCAATGCGATTAACCTTTGGTCTTCATTGTTTAACCTATTCTTTGTCATGATCTTGGATATTTTTCTTTTCTGCAGCTTGTTTCCTTGTCAGAGAAGAGATGGTGACAGTAGAGTTTGGGTGCTCTTTGCCGAGAATTTGGTTGTTCCTTGCATCAAGTGATGATAAACTTGAGCTTGAGGAGAAACTGTGAATAGTGTGGTTCCTATGCGGTGTAGGTATTGGGAATCACTTCTTCAGTGAATCTAAATGAATGCCCGGTTCATGGGTGAGATAGAGAGCTTGGTATTTCCCATTGATAATGTAACTGCATCATGCCCATTAAGTTATTGCTATCAACTTCTTTTGTTATTCTCCATTTTATCTTGAAATCCCATAGTTTTTATATTCTTTTTTGCAACATATGTAGCTGTTTGTTCTCTCCCATCCTCCAAACTTTGCAAAGATGAATTGCCTTCTGATATTGGGTACATATTGAATACTTTAAAATGTGATTCAATGAGACAGTGATGTCAAACCTGGCATATTTGCCTAGCTCAGGCTTGCCACCTGACATTCCTCCTGGGATGAAAAAGAGTCATACTTCCATGGTGATTTCTGTAAATTGTTATATAAAACTATCTTTAAAGCAATTTAAAGAAACAAATAAAAAAGAACAACGTAGATTTATGTGCTTCGGTTGCCAGTGTAGCAACCTACGTGCATGGGAGAAGAGACTGGATCTGTTAGTCTTATTTATGATGATAAACTCCTTCTACATGGTACATATATAATAACCAAAAACGGTTATATTGAGCAACCTTCTCACATAGTAAGAGTGACAATTTAGAATGTGAGGAATTTAGAAGGTAAACTTATTTAGAAGGGAAATCCATAATTATCTCCTCTCCAATACTCCCCTTCAAGTTGGTGCGAAAATGTCAATGGAGCCCAACTTGGATAAAATTTCTTGAAATCTGACTTTGGCAAGGCTCTTTGTAAATATGTCAGCTAATTGTTGATTACTGCGAACAAAAGGAGTACAAATAATGTTGTTTTACACCTTCTCACGTACAAAATGACAGTCCATCTCAATGTGTTTGGTCCGTTCATGAAAGACGGGGTTTGAAGGAATGTGAATTGCAGCTTGATTATCACAAAAGAGTTCAGTGGGCTGAATAGATCCAAAACCAAGGTCCTGAAGTAATGCACGAAGCCAAATAATTTCACTAGTAGCAACAACCATTGCCTTATACTCTGCCTCAACGCTAGATTGGGCAATAACATTTTGTTTTTTACTCTTCCAAGTAACTAAGTTACCACCGACAAAGGTACAATAACCAGTTGTTGATCTGCGACCAACCTGACAACCAACCCAATTTGCATCAGTATACGCAGATAGCAAGGTGTGACCATTATGTTGCATTCATATGCCTTGACCAGGAGAACCTTTTAAATATTGTAGGATTTTTGTAACAGCTTGCATATGAGAAATAGTAGGAGCATGCATAAAACGACTGGCAATACTTACAACATATGCAATATTTGGTCGAGTAACTATGAGATAGATAAAACGTCCCACCAGTCGTTGATATTGACCAATATCGCCATAAGGTTCATCTGAACAATTACTTTGTACTGCAATGAAGGTGGGTGTATCAAACGGTTTTGCTCCAAGCTTTCCAGTGTCTTGTAGTAAATCTAGCACATATTTACGTTGATGGAAAAAAATTCCCTTCTTAGAATATGCAAATTCAATGCCTAGAAAAAATCGAAGAATACCAAGATCCATAATAGCAAACCTTTTTTGTAACAAGGACTTAAGGTGGGTTATACCAACATGATCATCACCCGTGATAACAATGTCATCAACATATATCAAGACGACTATTGTGCCTGATGAACTCCTTTTAACAAACAATGAAGAATCAGCTACACTACAATGTAAACCACTTGATAAAAGAACAAAACTCAAGTTACCGTACCATGCCCGAGGAGATTGTTTCAACCCATAAATGGCCTTGTTCAACTTGCAAATAATACCGAATTCAGACTCCCGTGGATGACTAAGAGGTAAGAGCATATAGATTTCTTCTTCGAGATCACCATGTAAGAAGGCATTTTTTACATCAAGTTGGAAAAGTGTCCAATCATGATTAACTACAATAGACAAGAGAACTCGAAGTGTATTCATTTTTGCAACAGGAGCAAAGGTCTCAGTATAGTCTTCACCATAAGCTTGAGTAAATCCTCGAGCCACTAAACGAGCTTTATGACGTTCAATGGTGCCATCACTATTAGACTTGATCTTGTCTATCCAACGACACCCAATAGCTTTTCGCCCTTGTGGTAAAGGTACAATGTCCCAAGTGTGAGCTTCCAATTCTTCTTGCATAGCTTTCTTCCAAATGGGATTAGAGGTTGCCTCTATAAAATTCTTGGGTTCCTGATGCTTAGATATTGTGGCTAAAAAGGCTGAATAATTGCGACTCACATTACCATAGGTCAAATGGTCTTGCAAAGGATAGGAAATTGTATGGTAAGTGCAAAAATCTTTCATTCTCTCTCGAGGACGACTTTTTCTCCCGGAACGTCTTGGAGGTGGCACACTAATGTCATTCTTACCCAAAGAATCAGTGGTAGAATTACTAATCTCATTTGATGAAGAAGGTACATCACTAGTAATTGTCGGCAGTGGTACCAGATCAGATAATTTTCTTTCTTGAGATATACTCTCTAAGTCACTTGAAAAAAACTGATCAGTTTCAACAAATTGTACATCTCTAGAAATAATAATTTTTTAAGATGATAAATGATAACATATGTAACCCTTTTTTGTGGAAGAATAACCAAAAAACATGCATCGAAGTGCTCAAGCATCCAATTTATCTCATTGTGATGCTTGTTGGTGGACAAAGGAAACACAACCAAATACTCGCAAGTGAGACAGATCTAGTTTTCAATTTTTGACAACTTCCAATGGGGACTTGAAGTTGAGCACTCTACTAGGAAGTCGATTAATGAGGTAGGTGGCTGTTAAAACTCCATGAGACCAAAATTTCTTTGAAACATTCATTTAAAACATAATTGCACGAGTCACTTCTAAAATATGATGATTTTTTTCGTTCTGCCACACCATTCTGCTGTGGAGTTCCGACACACCTAGTTGTTGGCCCAGATATGTCCAAGAGGGGGATAAATTGGACACTTAGAACAATTTAAAAACAATCGATTTATAGTGGTTCGGCTACTTGCCTACGTCCACTACCTAACCTCATCAGTTAAGATTTTGAACCTTATCAATAAGGGATTCTCTTACGGGTGAGAATCAAACCGTTACACCTTTTTCTCAACTTGAGGATGTGAGAACAACCGTTACATTGCTCAGCTTACAGGCGTGCGACCAACCTATCCCAACTTACGGGTGACAGACAGACCTAAGCTTTCTCAACTTACGGGTGTGAGAACTACCGTTTCTCAACTATCGGATGTGCGAAGACTTGACCTTGTTGAATAGAATATCAACTCAGTAGTTTATCTAACTACTGTTACATCCTTGATACAGTATAAAAGATATGAAATTGAGTACAACTGTATCTTATGAACTATCTCTCAAATTTCTCTTTCAGCAAGAATGATATAAGTAAAAACAGTGTTGAATAATTTGGGTGTAAACAGTTCAAACTTTCAAATCAATTTTC
Source organism: Paratinospora sagittata (assembly GCA_035771175.1). NCBI lineage: Eukaryota > Viridiplantae > Streptophyta > Magnoliopsida > Ranunculales > Menispermaceae > Paratinospora > Paratinospora sagittata. The sequence goes on from CM069592.1 coordinate 29,145,978, forward strand.
AGATAAAGATAGAATCTTAGCTCAATATGAAAATAATTTGAATAAGTAATAATTCAAATAAACGCTTTGAAACTAGAATAACTTAAGTTTTTTGAATCATATGAAAATTTGACTAACTTTCAAAAAGTGTTTTAGCACAGAGAATTTTCGGTGGTCTTTAAGTGTTTGTATTTATAGACTTGTAGAAATGAAGTTGTTGTTCATTTGAATTTAAATTTCAAATATGAACGTTTACTCACAACAGCTAGAATATATCACGAAAATAGCAACTGCACATTTCATGAATATTTTGATTTTCTCCAGATACACGAATAGGAAAAGTTTTAGAAGACGTTGTTCGTGAATCAGAGAATATCTCTTACAAATACAGAAAATTGATTTTGTACGAAAAGTTGTTATGAAAAGATTGCAAAAATGACGTACAAGTCATAACAGTAAAAATATCAATTTTGTCGTTTTGCTCCTTTGAGGGCGCTCATAAAACATCAGCGTCCTACTAAACAATGAAGTGGGGGCATTACTAAATAGTAAGCGTCCTGACTTGCTTTGACAATTAAACAACTTAATTCATGAGGGCGCTACTTCGTTGTGAGCGTCCTGCTTCGTTTTAAAAACTTTTGACACACGAGAACGCTACTTAAGAGTAAGCGTCCTGAACAATTAAAAATAGTTTTAAAACAATGTTAAGTGCGCTGAAGGACGATAAGTGTCCTGAAAGTTATTTAAGTTGATTCAAAAGATGAGAGTGCTCCTACACAAGTAGCGTCCTGATAATTTATTCAACTTATAACTTATCAGCGTCCTTAAAGATAGAAATCACTTAATAACAGAAAGAACTTTCAGCGAGTTGAAACTAAGTCAGTGTCCTGACATTCTCAAATGTTGATAAAGAAAATGTCGTTATTACTAAGTAAGCTTCCTTATTAATCAGATCAATTCAACCTTGAGCGTCCTAATATTTTATCAGCATCCTGACTTATCAAGTTCAGGAGGGCGTTGCTAAAACATTAGCATCCTGAAAGACTTTACAAAAGCGATTTTTGATTTCTCGACTAAAGCAAGATAAAACATCAAGTTATTTTCGAATTAAATCAAATACTTGAGTATACTTGAGAAAGGAATAGGCCTGCACCCATTATGTTTTCAATCTTACAGATTTAATAAAGAAAAAAATAATAAAGATCAACACTCCCAACTCAAAAAAATGTTTAATTAGATCAATAAATCATGTGATATGTTCACAGTAGTACAATGATGTGAGATCCTTGTATCTCTTGTATACCCTTGGCTTCTTAAGCCAAACAAAAAATACAAACCAAATACAAAAATATGAAACAATCAAAAGAATGGTTTCCCTGGTTGGCTATACTCTCAAACTGAGACTACGTCCTATGAGAAGAAATCTTCAAAAAAAAATTCCTTACAAAACAGACCTTTCCCATGGCAACAACCCAGACTCACGATCAGCCAAATTAGCCATCACAAAGTCCCTGAGCCCAGTGTCCCAAACCTCACAAAACCGGCGCGACCAATTGGGCGGCTCTATCGCTTCGGTCCCAAGCCCCGGCGCCCTATCCTTAGAACCCTCATTCTGATTCTCCTGCCAATCAGCAACATAAGTAGCAACTCTTCTAAAGAACTTTGCCCTGAAAGTCTCCCAAACTTGGTACTTATAATGATTTATCAAAGCTGTGCTCTGAGGCAAATTTATATATCTATAACCTTCTTTAAGATGAAAATGGTGAACCACATTTAACAAAGTCTCATCAAGAGCATCCAATCTCACAATTGACTTGTGCCTTTCGGGGCTTTGAAGCCTACATGTATACCCCAATGTGACTCCTTGTGAAGGATGTTTGGTTAGCCCAGATGGTCCAAAGCTATGGCAAGTTGTTCTAATCTCTCCAATTCTCTCCGGAGAAGACGAGAGATTTGCGACAAGGACCCGTAAAGAATCACGACCCGGATACCCGAATTCACCAAATTCACCTAATTTCTGGTGAGGCGATGAAGGAAACGGGAAGTAGAAGAACTCATCAACGTCAAAGAATCCGACCCAATTGCACTCATTCTTGGCTCTAAGTGCACAATGTGAGAATCCAGCTTCTTGGGTCTTGATCCAAGGCCATGTATATCTACTCACATTATAATTTTCATGCTCAAGCTCATCAATTACCTCTTTGATTCCATCATCACTGTTGTTATCATAAATAAACCAGCGCTCAATTCCAAGCCAAGAATGATAAATAATCCATTCACGCAGAGTCATTGCTTGGTTCCAAACCATAGTACACACACAAAGCTCATGTTTTTCCCTATTGATTCTAACTTCATTTTTCAAATTGCTTAGCTTTGCAACAGAAGAAAAAAGATGATGATTATGAGAATTGGGATGATGGGCACTACTTACAGTGATTCTAACACCATTAGATTTTTCTGGGAACTTCATAAAACTTCTTGGAAGTGAACATTTGACAACTTCTTGAGCTGCTGTGATAGCTGAGGAAGTAAGAACATATTTATTATTTTTTTCTACACTCCCCCAACCAAAATGACACATAAATGGAGCAGGATCAGAAGCTCTATCTGGCCTAAGATTCAGCCCTTTCACAAACACCACAGCTGTGTTCCCATCAAGAATTCCTCCATAAACCAAATTCTCCCATGAATGAACCATTAACAACCCATTTTCCTCTTCTTCTTCTTCTTCTTTCAAACCATGTCTCCTCAAACTAACTACAGAAGAATGATTTGCAGGAGGAACAGGGCATCTGGCAATTGACCTAGACCCATCAAAATTATCTACGGATAGCACTGGAAGAACTGCCCAATTTGTTGAATTGAGGGAATTTTCATGTTGAATTGGGTACAAACATTCTAACCCAACTCGGTATAAATGGAGTAAAGAAGGATCAATCTTGGAGACAAGCAGGAGGATATGATCTGGGAATGAAATTCTCTCTTGTAGCTTTAATGGTGGCAGCGACCCAGAACTGGAAGATTGGATTGAGAGTGGTGAGAGCCGGGATATAGTGAGAATTGGGTGATATGGGTGAGACCCAGATGGGAATTTATCTAGTTGAAGGAGAAAGAGGAAGAAAAAGATTGGTAGGAGAAGGAGATAAAGGTATCTTGAATGAACTGAAGAAGAAGAAGAAGAAGTTAGTGATTTCAGTGATTTTAGTCCGAGATGAGGCTTTTTCTTCTTCCTGAACTGTGGGGAATCCATTTGAAGAGATTGTAATTGGAAGAAGATAATGTTCACTGGTTCAGATCTGAAGGGTACTGATGATTTTGGTTTTAGAGACTGAGGAATTGGTGAAATAGGGAAATGATTTGTGGGGTTTGTGTGGGGAGGAGAGGGGAAGAAGATTAAGAAGGTGTTAACGGCACGCCGACCAGTGAGAAATGGAGACGAAGCAGGCTCAGTCAAACTAATACTAATTTTTTTTTTTTTTTTTTTATTCCTGTTCAGCCTGTTCTTAATTTATTTTTTATTTTTTATGTTTATTTAGTTTTGCCTCCTCATAAAGCTGTCTTAATTAGCTGGAAAGTCTTCTAAAAGGACAGTAATACAGTTGAAATGCCACGTCAGTTAATACACACCACTGTTATATCATATTTTTGCTATTTTAACTTAAATTAATACACAATTGATTCAAGCCAATCTAATAACTTTTGAGAGTATAGCGTAAAAAGTGTTTTCAAAGCGTTACTCTTTTCTAAAACATCACCAATGACTGATAGCTTTAGGATTCAAATACTCGCCTATTTATAAGACTTGATATGAGTATTTATTTTTTGTAGTAATAGTTGAGACCGCCTTTGTCTTTGATTCATTGACGTTGAATGAGTTGTAAATAATAAGTGATGTTCCAATTCCAATGTAACTCTTACTATAGAATAACAATAAGTGATTTTTTAACTTTTTCACTCTTCTTATATTTCAATAAATAAAAAAAAAGATAATATTACCCTTTAATTTACATGTGAAGACCTTAATTATTTTTCTATTATTAATAAAATCTTAGTGAACATTATGCTAATAAATATTACAATTCATGTACAATACAAATCCACAAATATTAGTCAAACTTAAAAATAAAAATATAAAGAAATTATATTTAATACCTTGTCAAATAGATCTGAAGATTTATATGGGGGAAGAGGTTTTTCACGCGATATTCATGGTCTATTAGACGAAACTAATTTACGTTTGAACACCACATAGGCATTGAACGATTCTTCTGAAGTTAGCGTGATTAAGATAGACACAAATTTTATTAATAAAACTTTTACATCTTAACCACTTTTAATACATACCTTACCTAGACCATCTACACTATACTAAAGTTGGGTAGGGGTTCTTTTATTTAGTTAGCAATATTGCACAAGGGCCAATCAACGAAATTTCATTTCTACTAACTAAATTTGCTTTTAGCCTTTGGCGTTTGGAATTTTGTCCTCAAAACGGTCAAAAAAACACAAGGTCTCCAGTTCCTCTGTAAACTTCCACGAATCAGAGCTGTAGTACGTGGCAAAGTTCTACAGGGTCAAGTGTCAATTAGACACCGTGACGAGCATGCATTGAAAATGAGTTGGTTCCACGCTGTTTCTTTTACGCATGTGCTCTCATCGATGCCCTTCGTTGTCATCGCCGCACTGAATTGTAAAATCACCACCGTTCGATTTTCCTATTCTTTTTCTTTTTTAATTTATTTATTTATTTAAAATGGGTGTAACGTGTAAGAGTTACAAAAAGCGCCTATGTATGTAATCCAGTTCCAGTGTACAGCGGTTCATTCCAGCCATTTTGTCAAAAACGCGTTATTAAAACACATGGCTTATTGCTTAAAATCATGAATGGAACTACAAAAATGTCAAAATTTCAATAAATATGGTTAGATCCCGACAATAAATATAGAGAGCCTTTATTTTTATTTTATTTTATTTTTTTCTAAGTTTTACATAAGCACTCTTTTACTAGCTCCCCGCCTTTGAAGCTTATGAATTAAAATATATAAAAATTATAAAAAATATGAAAATATACCGAATCAATAGATCAAACAATCAAAATCTTTCGGAGAAGAAAAAATGATGTTTTGATATCTTTGAATGAGAAAAAAAAATGGTGGTAGGATTTAGAGTTTTGAAGAGAGAGAAACGAAAATGGTGAGAAACCTGTGATTTTGAAGTTGATGACAGAAGAAATTGGTGGGAGAAAGAAGAAAACCATGAGAACGAGAGAGAACGGAGACTTATGAGGGTAAGAATAGTTTAAGTGTTTTTAATTTTTTTTTTTGTGGGTTAAAAATAGTATTAAAATTTTTAGTGGGATAAATTTAGTAAGTGGAAAAAGACAGGGGCAAACTAGGGTTCAACAACATTTTTGTTCTTTTATTTCTAGTAGCTACGGAAAGGTCATAATTTAAATAAGAGTATTTTTTGAAGAAAATAACAAAGTTGTATGTGTAATCGTCAAGATTTTCTCGAGATTTTTTTTATCAACCTCTTATTTTCTCACCTAAAATAACGGAAAATTTTAGGTTAGATTCAAATCAAAGAACACAAATCCTTTAGAATTTTCCTAACATATTTTTTAAAATTAAAATGCCATGTGGAATCTCTTCAAAGCTTTTAACATAATTTTTTAAAATTTATTTTTCTTAGTGATTGAATCTAATCTATAAGTGTGAATCTAAGATTTAAGGCAGTGCAAACAAATCCTTAAGATTAATTTTCCTGATGCTTAGCTTAGGGCAGTGTATAGAGAATGTAATCAGGCTACTCACAGGCTGGGCTTTGCCAATATGCCTTAGGTGTAGATTCCTTTGTGACTTGGATTGAGGAGATTCCTCCTACTATTATTACAGATGTTGTATGTATTAAAGCTTCTATGAAGATTTAATTTATAAATGGTGTGAACATAAGTCATATACATAAATACATTCAAAGATTTTTATTTTTTATTTTTTTATATTAATTTTCTGGCATTCACCAGGTGTTCTTTTTTTTTAGGTGAGACTAATCCTTTCTTACTAAAGCATGGTAAAAGCGTTTGGACTGACCCTTCCAACAAAGGTGAATAAATAGGAGTACGCCGAGGCTTAAACTCAAGACTTGAACCTCAATCTCACTTATATTTAATTTTTCAACCAATTAAGCTTATCACTGGTCATTCAAAGATCTTTTGCTATACTTCCAACTTTACTTTGATAGGTCTACTTAGAATACCTCTAGGTCACTAGGTCAAGAGCTACCATAACAACACCATTTCTTAAATTGCACAATTTAATTAATTTACCTAATAAATAATGTCAATGTTATCATTATTAATTTTCTATTGAGAATATTCTTATGAATCTGAATAATGAAGATAAATAAGGCAAAGATCACATGGTATTAAGTCTACATACATTTGCAATGGAAGTCCAAATCATTAGGCATTTCAATCATTTGTATAAGAATATTGAATGTGGTAATTATAAACAAATTAACACTGTGATGTCTCCACCAAACTGATTGAAATTAAATAATTTTAGCACTGACACAGCTGCCACTAATTAAACTTTTTTCTATTTGTACTTAATATAATAGATTCTTGTGGTTTTTTGTTCTTTTTCTTTCAATACCTAATTAATCAAATATGTCAAGTTGTTGCACAGAGGGTTTTTTTTTTTTTTGTCTCAAGTACAATTAATTATGTTGGGCGCAACAACCAGAAACCAACCTCGAATAATAACACTAATCGAAAATAAGAAAAATCTTCAAACAACAAAGGTCGTAATCCGTAACAACTGATATTATCTCTTGAAACGACATCCAGGAGGGTCAAACCCCTGCCCTCATAGGTGGGCTGGGGATGCAATACCACCCGAATAGCTTTACATATAAAATAGTGGTGTTCATCCTATCCATATAACTAATATTTCAACTTATATTTCATGTTCAATAACTTGTACTTTAGACCAAAATCTAAGGGACTTTAATCATTCATCATTATCATACATAACACAATTAATCCATATCAAATCATATATTATTGTCATCATCTCAAGAACTATATCTTGATGAACCTTCTGCGACCCATGAGTAATCGAGGCTCACATGTTCTATCTAGACATATGTCATAAGTTTTTTTTTTTTTATCAAACTAATACAATATCAGAACAACTTGTCACAAAGACCAAGACAAAGGACCCCAATAGAGCCAAATAGTAACACAACGGCGATGGGCACATGGGTCAACAAAACTCTCAAAAAATGAGAGGGCAAACTTTCACATAGGGAAGGGCAAAGCTCCCACACAGGGAGATAAAGCATGGGCACGAACTCGATCTAAAAACAAGATATTGTCCCTCTTTCCAAACACAAAAACAAAAATCCCTCAACATCGTTTGCCTCAAACAAATCGCAGACGGCGACCCGAAATGAAAAGAGAGCGGAGCAAAGATAGATTTGCGGGAGCGGCGGAATCATCATCGAGCGGCAAGAGCAAAAGGTGAGCGGTAAACGGTGATGGAGCGGCAGAAAAAAGAGGAAAGGCGAGCAGCGACTGTAAAAGGCAAACGGCGAAAGGCAAAAAGAAAAGAAATAAAAGCATAGGGGAAGATAGGGTGGCGGAGAAGAGAGCTTAACGATTAGGGGTTTTTTACTTATGTCATAAGTTAACATTAATTACTTAAGTGCTACGGTGGAACTATTGGATCATTTTTTTATTTTTGGATATGATACTATACATTGGTGAGCCTGAATTTTAATTAATACCGATGTTGTCCCACTTAAACATCCTTGAGAAGGCAATTAATTGATAGTAATAAACCAAAATTATAAAATAAAATAAAATAAATGTTATTTATTGTCTCATGATCATTTTCACTAAAGTCACCTATTATAATTAAATTGCTTAAAATGATCTCTTAGTAAAAACAATATAAAGAAAAATATTTAATTGAACTACTATCCTAGTCTACGGGCACGTGCGTTGCACGTAAATAAAAGAAAACTAAAAGTTACCAAAAAAAAAAAGATAAAAAGGGTTGAAAGTTATCCAAAAAAAAAAGGAATAAAATGGGCAGAAAGTTACCAAAATAGAATAAAAAGGGCTAAAGTTAAAAATAATAATTAAATTTAAGAATTTATGATAAAAATAACACATCATAAATTAAAGAGTTATAATTTTATATATAATATAAATTTTTAAATACATAAATTAAAATAGGCCAACCCTACCAACCTAAAGTCATTAAGTTGGGTTTATGGACCTCTTGGATTGGGCTGGTAATGGGAAAGAAATTAAACAAATCCAACCCATGAACGCCTCTAATACTACTGGATGAAAACTTATGCTAGCTCAAACCCCATGATAATAATTATTGTAAACCAATATTTTTATAAGAAAGAGAGATGAAAGATAAATATAATAGGTGAAAGGCACATAGAAGTATCTCAAGAAAGTATTTTTGGTGTCTGATTGCCAAAAATATTTCAAAAGAGATTTTGTCTACAATAAGTATTTTTCTCATAGTTTTTTTTCCCTAACAGATATGGAAAAATAATCGTTTTTTTATTTTCTTTTCTTGAGACCATGAGGCACCAATGGATTTATATAGATACATGTGTGTGTGATCTTCTTTGCAAAGAGGCAACACATTCCATTCTCTGAAAATATGGGACAAATGCCCTAACCTTTTCTTAATCTACAACATATCAATTTTGAGTTTTGAATTTTGAACATATATATCTTGACCTTACTCTATAAGAATTAATTATCCATAACTATGTTTACTTGGAGCCAATTGGCACGTTGGTCAAGTCTCGGGGTTTATTTCACAAGGTAGAGAGCTCGAGTAATGACAAGATGAGGAGATTAATAAATACGTTCGTGGAGCAATCTGACGAACTAAAGGCTACTATAGCGTAGGTCCCTTGGAGGAAGAAGTATCGTACCCAAACCTTCACAACAGATTTACAAACTCGGCTGACTGTGAGCCTTGGGGGCGGGACCATTCTTGTTAATCAGGTGGTGTGGGGTTTAGTGGGTTTCTAAGGGTCTGACACCTACCGGGTAGGGGTACTGAAATTTAGGGCACGTTGTTTCTTCTCAAAAAAAAAAAAAAAAAAATGTATTGTAAAGAAAGAAGTTTCTTGATATTCTCATCCAAAGATGTTTAGACAAAGATACCCAGCTTTCAAAACTGTGCACAAGTCAATAGCTGGCCCCAATTCATATTCCCTAATCTTATACAGTGCCTTGGGATATTTGCATTATATCAAACAAGGTCCACCCAAAACCTATTCTGGCTGCTCTTTGTTGTCAGCTCTCAAGCTGATTTCATGAAGAATTTTCTATGCCAGGAAGGCTTCCAAAATGCATCAATACAATCTACCCTAATTCATAACCATCTTAATTAATTACCTTTAGGTAGATTCAGTTGGTCTAAATTTATTCATATCTATCTATTTTCGCCTGATATACATAGTTGAACCCTTATGTACTGACAACTATTGCTTTTAGGTGAAGCAAATTCTAATATGAAAGAGAGCCTTAGTATTTTGAAGGTCTTGTGCTCACTCGTGTCTTCACTTCCTATTATAAATCACTTGATTAGATAAAAGTGTTAATATCTATCTATCTTCAATCAGTCAGGTATATTCAAAACTAGAACTTGCAATATTCTCTCTTTATTCATTTTATATTTGATAAAGGTCCCAAACATCTATGCCATTATAATGTCAAAAATTAGAAAACTCACATTGTATTGTCCTTTACATTATTTGAAAATTTAGAAAACATTTATGCTATTGTAATGCCAAAAATTAAAAAACTTTATTGTTATTGTTAACTTTGAAAATATTATTTTAATGATATAAAAGATATCATAATAACTTAATAAAACATTTTTTTCTATTACTTCTCCTATAGATGTACTTGCTTCTTGGACTTAAATTGATATATTTTTAATTTTACCCTTCCCAATTATAGGATTTTACCTTTTATTCTCACATTTCTTCAAAAATATATATTTTCCAAAAAATAATAATATAATTATTAATAAGATTTTAACTAAGATTTTGTAATAAATAGTACAACTCACTAGTTGGGAAAGAGGGATTCTTCATATTCCCTGCCTGACTAAATACACTCAGGATCACATTGAAATACATCTCATCTCATCTCATGATCTCTTTCTTCACCTTTCTTTCCCCCACCCTCTTGACGTTCTAATTTGAAAAAGAATGCTTCTCTCCCTAAATGAAAGATCCAATGAATAACAACCCTCTTGCTTGCTTCTTCCCTGCAGAACTAAGAACAAAGATTACGGCCAATTCCGACCTTCCGCTCCGATGGTCGCTCCATTCTTCTCTTCTTCGGTGAACCAAATAATTTACAAGCTCAGGACAATTCAGGGGATTGCGGCTTCACTGCCTTCTTGCATGTTAAATCGTCTCTCGCTGCAACGAACTCCACCTTCGCCACAACTACTCACATGAGAAGTAACAAGAAAGAGAAAAATTAAAAAGTTTGTCCAAGAGCAACACTGGTATTGAAGCCAGAAAATTAGAATTAAATGCCTCAAGCAATGGAACACACTGAACAGATAACCATATTTCAGTACAGTCTAAAGTCAGAAACACATGGGGACATGGGCATTCCAAATCGTAATGAATTGAAATCTTGAGATGGCAGGATTGGTGGGTGCAGATAAGAACAGGGTACAATATGTTGAGTTAAGGGCACTTGGCATCTTGATACTCGAAAACGCATCGAGGTTCTAAATATACCACCATATCAGAAATCTATAACTGTATGTATCAGACCAGAACCCATGAGACGTAGAAGATATGTACTCAAGTGGGTCCTCCTCAAGACTCCACAAACCATATGTTTCAAAAAACACCCAACAGTTTTGAAAAATTGAGTAATATCAGATTAGATGTAAAACGGTTGTTCAATGTGAAATTTATAAGTCTATTGCATTTATTGCGAAACGGGAAGCAAATTCTTAGTCGCTAATAACGTAAAATTCAAAAGTACCTGATGATATAATCAGCTGGTGATCGATATACCAGCAGAGTGTGAAGCCATATCAAGGGCATTGCCATTGCAAGCTTGCTCTCTCTTCTCGTTCGGGATTATGTTTCCAAGCATCATATTTGAGCAAATGTTCGGACTAAAGCTCGATTCCGAATAAATCTCTGCCAATGGATTATTTAAAACCAGTCCAGCGCCTTCATTCTTTTGAGGGAACCTCAGTTTTTCCAACTTAAAAACATCTTCACTTTCATCTTTATCGGTTGTGTTATGCATAGGAGCATTCGGGGAGGTGTCCATAGTGGAAGGTAATCTCGAGGTTGAGTACCGGGCGACGTCTACTTTCCTCCCGAACTTGGAACTCAGGAACTCCGTTCCCGGTAACTTGCAACATGTGTTTCCATAATCGGAGTTTGGCATCCTTCCGGTCGACATTGCCAAATCATATGAAATCTCTTCCAATGCCAGTTCTAGGCCATGCACTCGGGTCTCCAGAGATCGAATCCCGTTCTGCGAGCTACCTATGAACCTCTAAATTCAAGAAGAGAACACAAGAATGAGTAAGCAAATCCTCCTTAAAAGTTACATGCATATTACTACAAGAAGGATTCATTTGATTTGTTTGATGAATGCATTAAAGTGTTGATACTGATGTGTTTATATTATCGTAAAAACTAGTATTCATCTTATTTATGATCAATATGTGATAATTCCTAAAGTTACCATTAAAATATTTTGTAACATTTTGTTAAGAAATAGTAAACAAATTATCAAAAGCAACATTTAGAAAGGTAGAAATGAAGTGTTTTTTCTCCATGGTCAATCATTTTTAAGTAAGAAAAGTTTCAAGACATAGGAATCTAACAAATCTGGAAAAGACAAAGATCATTTTCAAGATACCATTTCATGTACAAATCCAACTCACTTTTTCCACTTAATGTGTGATTCTGACTCACCTCTACATATATATATCAGTGAACGTTATCTATCCAAAAAATAAAAAAATATAGGACAAGGTACCATGATGATTGGCAGAAATTAGTTACTGGGTCTTCGTCGAAGATTCATTTAATTCATCTTTTCCAACCTAGACTTCGTAGTCCAAAAAATAGAAAAGACCCGAAGATGGTATTAGATCTCTTTTGACAACTTCTACATATCAATAGTATTTTACTTTGCCAAAACAAATTGTCAATGGAAAATATAAATGGTAATAAACTCCAAATATGGAAGGAATGCCCTAAGTTAAATAAAAAAAAAAACTACATTTTACAAAATTCAACAGGAAAATAATACGAGAAAGCCCGTCAGGCAAGCAAGGTATATGAAAACATTAGATGCTAATTGCATGCTTAAGAGTAAAATAATAAGAAAATGTAGAAATCAAAGGAATACCTGGAGGAGATCAAATAAACTGGATTGCTGGTTCTCTATCTGAACAAGCTGCTTCCTTATCAAACTCAGATCCTCATTATCTTTGTGGTTATCATAGAACTCGTCAACTCCATTACTAGCATCAACAGCACACTCCGAGCTCTCCTCATGAAAAGGAACCACCCGGGAGCTTGCTCTCATTCCTCCAAATTTGTTTATATTGGAATTGCTCTCATTAAAGGAAATACGCCTTGGTTGAGGGATTTGGTACTTAAAGCTCTCATTTTCCTCTAATTCCTGGTCTCTACCGTCACTAGAGGGACCATTTGGAACAGCAATCTCAATTTTCCAATCAGTTTGCTTCTTGTGGTCCAGCTTAGATAACAGGGATGAACTTGACTTTCTGTTCTTGCTCTTAAAAGGGCTCCTTTTTTTGGCAGTGGGTACAATCGAATTATCAGACGGAGGCGGCCTACTACTTGTTGGAATTGCAATTTTTCTGTTTTGAGGTGTTTCATAAGCAACGGTACCGGCAATTCCGGAGTCAAGCGGAAAGCTGACGTCACTGTTATCTTCTGTAATAACCATAAATAAGAACCATAATAGAATTCAATCCAATATGAGAATAAAGAGATATCAGAAAAAGGTCAACTAATTGTTGTTACAGACTAAGGGATATAGACAACAAAATGCAAAAGATAAAAACAATGGCATTGAAAAAAAATATCCTTCAAACAATTTCTCAAGAAAAACATATTCTTCAGAAATATTTTTTCAAGAAAATTTTCGCACTACTATTTGATTCCATATGAGAATATTTGGGCGGAAAAATACGAGGGCCTGATTATTTCTCGAGGAAATCTTAGTAATCTAACATCCAACTTTCTTATTTAAATAAGAAAATATGAGGGCTCGAGAAATAATATTATTTCTTAAGAAAATCTTAACAATCAAACACCCAACTTTCTTATTTTTCTCATAAACAAAATGTCAATTTTCCCAATTACCAAACAGATCCAAATTATTCAATCAAGAAAAAAGCTAATAAAAAATTTACCTCTAGAAGGAGACTTATTAGATTGCAATGGCGTTGACACCTCATCAAGAACATCAGGAACATCCTTCCATACCTCTATCATTTGATTCATTACATCTCTTACAACCTTCACCTACAAAACCAAAATTCACAATATAAACCCAATTCCCAAATTTAAACAAAACCAACAACCAATCTCTCAAAAATAAAAAGTAAAAAAATCAAATAAAAATCAGAAAAATTTACAAAAAATTGAAAAAAAAAATCAAAAAATTCACAAAAAAAAAGTCAAAAAATTCAACAAAATGTAAAATAATAATAAGAAGAAGAAGAAATTAAAAAATCTACAAACCTTATCAAACCTCCGGGACTCAAAAGCCACCAAACAAGACGCCTTAAACTCCACCAACAGATCTCTCTCTGCAACACCCACCTTCAACAACGCTTCCGCAGCAGCTTTCCTCGTCGCCCAATCCTCACTCCCCAAAAACTCAACCAAACAATCCAACAAATTCCCCAAAACCCCAACACCCGAAACGCCACCAACACTCAAAACGCTCCCAATCACACCCATTAACGCCGGCTTCGCTTTAAAACCATCATTTCTCAGCAATTTCATCAGTTTCGGCAAAATTCTCCGCAATTGAACGCGACCCGGATCAGCGCAAGCCTCAATCGCCGAAGCGAGACAAAGTGCGGCTCCGATTTGCGCACTTTGATCCTGTTCCCGCAAAAGGGCGTCCATTAAAGGCTTCAAGAACGCCAAAAAACTCGGCTTTTTTATGCAAGAAGCCATTGAAGCGATAGACTCGACGCAGGCTGATCGGACTCCGGTGTCGGAGTCGCGGAGTCGCCGGAGAACAGAGGCGAGCATCTTGGGGAGGAAGGGGGAGAGGGAGTCGCCGTGGGTCTCGGCGAGGACGGCGAGAAGCCGGACGGCGTGTTTTCTGACCGGAGTTGAGTCGGAAGAATCGGTGTGGAGAATGCAGGAGAGGTACGCAGAGAGCGAGTCATGACTCAGTGAGCGGGCGAGCGAGTCGAGGTCGGTGGCGGCGATGGCTTGGGTGTCTCGGTCGGAGAGTTTGGTGAGGGAGAGGTTGACTCGGTGTTTGAGTTGGTGAGTCGAATCGTTCGGAGTTGGTGGTGTGGAGCGTTTTGAGAGAGCCATTGTTTGTGTGTGCTTGGCAGTCTCCGGCGATGGCGCCGGCCGGTTTTCCGGCGGAATTGGGTGGTCGGAGGTGGCGAGAGAGTGAGAGGGTGGCGGGTGGTTATATACAGAGTGGGGGTGGTTATATACAGAGTGGGGGTGCATTTGTTGGTGGAGTGTTGGAATCGTTTGGACTTCACTCAAACTGGTTTCTTGGGTTTACTTCACAGCAAATAATAATAAGTTATAAGCTTCGCAAATAAATAATTCTTATTATTTTAAAATTGAGGAGACTTTGGTGTGAAATGGAAATACCGGTCTTCCGTGTTCAATGTTTGAGTCATCAACACTTGGATCATCCAGTTGAGTAATTTTCAGTTTTTTTTAGTTTTATTTTTTTATATACTGTATTTGATTCCGTTCATGATTTAAAAACTAGAAAACAATTTATTCAGTGAAAATATGGAAAACAACCTTTTATCATTTTCTGAAAATAACAAGTTTTTTTTATAAATTTCATAAAACTGTTTTCGAGTTTCAACTGATCAAACTCATTTTTTATGTTTTTTTTCTATTCAAACAACTGGATCGAAGCCAAATCACAAATCAAATGCAACAAGTTTTTTTCTTTTTGTGTCTTTTAAGAATGTTTGTCATAAGGTTTGTAATTGATTTTAAAAATACATATTTTTTGAATTGGATTTTAAAAAAACTATTTATAAGTTTTTTTTTTTTTATTATCAGAATTTCGGCATCCGGTGGTGTCCTCCTTCGACTTCAGAACGAAACTATTTTACCAGACTTCAAAATTCTGTAGAGACGAGAGTGTCCCTCCTAACCATAATTTTGTCAAGGGCGGGCTCGAACTTAAAACCAAATCCCTCACCCCCTTTTGAGTTCGGCCCTCGAACCACCGAACCAACCAATGTTCAGTAGAGTTTAATTAATCATACCCTAAAATTTCTTGTGGGAAGAAAAGGGCATGAAATGAGTTTGGTATTAAAGGGGCGTTGGTTAATTTGATTGAATTTCTATATCTAAATTTTCTGAACTTTATTAGGCGATGTTGTGCATTAAATAGGGTTAAGTTTCAAATTTAATTTTAACTCATGATTACTCTTTACTTTGAGTATAATTCCGTTGCTTAATTAAAGCAACTTTAAGGTAACAGTTGACCTGTTTTTCTACATTAAGTTTGACTCAAGAATGAAAAGGCATTAAAGGTTAATTCAAAAAAAAAAAAAAAAAGCAAAGACTTATTCTTCTACAAGCAAATATAAAAAAATAAAATAAAATTTGATAAAATTATCAATATTTTTTTATTAATTACTTTATAATGAGATGGATTGTACCATGGTCCGCAACCTAAAAAAAATCCCTTCCAATTAGACATCGACCTCCCCTCTTTACAAAGTGAATTTAAATTTCTTTAGTCTTAAATCTTAAACCCTAAACCCTAAACTCTATTGGGTCATGTGAATATTTGTTCTCCTATTTCAATAATTGAGATTGTCTCTGTCTTTGAGTCTTTGATTTAGAATGATTTATATATATATATATATATGTGTAAAGATCTAATGTAATAAATACCATAAATTTACAAAAAAAAACAAAAAAAAAAATTGAACTAGAATTTCCAAAAAATTAAAAAAAAAATGAAATATTTCGATGTGTAATACAAATAAGCAGAGAAGAAGGTTGAATTTGTCCTACGTTAACAATTAATTGTAAAGTATATAATTATGATACAAATGAAAATGTTCCACCTAACTTTCAAAACATTTTCCTAATTATGCTATGGTACAAGTATATAATTATTAATTTACAGTCATAACATTTTGAAGTTAAAATAATAAAAAAAATACAAATAATAAACGTCAATTTTGCAATATAATTATTTGGAACAAGGTTTATGAAACTATCAAGTCAGTAATTAAACTTTATATAAACTACAAAATAGAGATAATTAAAATATGTTTGAGATGACTTGATCTTCACATCCAACTAATTAAATAAATGAAAGCAACACTCGGCAATGAATTTTCAAGTTTCAAAGCAATAAATAAATTAAAGAACAAGACTAAGGGTAGTGGAGAGTTTGAGGCATTGACACATTTAATATAATTAACTAAAATTATTTTTTTAAAAGAAAAATTAGAGAAAGAATGATAAGAAAACTGGTCAAAGGTCATAGATTAATTAAGCTTGTCTTGAAATCAAATGGTGTGACTAGATTCTAGGAAATGAGAATCCAAGGCAAAACCCAATTTTGCAAGATCATCAGCAAGGGATTTTCCAATTTATTTTTTTATTTTTTATTTATTTCTTCTCTGGTGGGGACTAGAAACAACTATGTTCACTTAATATGATGAAATAAATAAAGGGAATCTAGAGAAAGCTAATAAGATATTAAGGTTGTGTTTGGTTGGTGATTCAAAAACTTGGATCCAATCAGAATATAGAAAATTTAGAAAACGATATTTTATCGTTTTTTAAAAATAACCTGTAACCTGTTTTCTTTATAAAAAGTGAAAAATTATTTTTGAATTCACTCCAACTAAACAGATTTTCTGTGTTTTTGATTTTTTTGATACAGAAAGTTGTATCCGAATCTCAAATCAAATGCACCCTAATTATTTAGAAATTAATCACTTTTAAGTCTAACATAAATTACCTACATTTGAACCCACACACACATTTAGAGAATGCTCTTAACTTCTCTATGTGGAGGCTAAAGCTTAGGGTACCTCTTCGAGTGGGACTTAAGACATAGATATGTCACTTTCGTAAAGGTCACCCGTACGACTTAAACACGGGTCGTTGCCAAAGCATCACGATTGTTTAACTACCTAAGCGATATAATGCACAACTTTTCAACTCAACTCAATTAATTTTTTTTTTTCAACTACATAAGGTCAGCTGCATGAATTCGCTTCATCCACTCTACTGTATTTAGGGTTATAATAATGAACTGTTTACCTAAAAACATCTGACTTTTTTTTTAAATAAAAATAAAAGAAGGTCCATGTTACTAAAAACAATTTTAACTAATCAAAAAGTGTTTTATCTCAATATTGTTTCATGTGCCTTAAATTTTCTTAAAGCAAAATTCAAATTTACCAATATAACCTTAACAATGATAGCATATGCTATTCTGATTAAAGAATTTTTTGTTTGATATTGGTGTATTTTATTGCCAACACATTCAATAAGCACTTCTTTTCTCAGTCAACAGAAATTATATTTGTAGTACTTCTTGTTGATTAAGAGGACTGAAATATAATATAAGTATGTAAGTGTACCAAAGAAAAAAAAATTAAGTAAATATAAATGTCAAAAGTCTAACAAGCAGTTATAGGTACGGTGTCATAACTTTTGTCTTTTTTTAATCTAAAATACTCTTAAAATTTTTATATAGTATATTTAAGTAATGAACTTTTTACTCCTCATTTTCTATAAATATATATATATATATTAGAAGAAACAATGTTAATAGTTAGCAGTATAACAGGCTCTCACCATACCATACTTTTAAGAAGGTATCAAACTTGTTCTTGACCCATTAATCTTTCTCACCCCTTAGGGTGAGGCAATGGAAAGAGTTGAACGTAGAACATTTGAGTTTTAAAGTCACTTCTTTACCAACTACACCAACTTCATATTGATCCAACAAAAAAAAAATATATATATATATATATATATATATATATTAATACCACTAAAATTATATAGCCCTATTGACAATAAAATTAAGAAAAATGTTAAAGTACACATTTAAAGTATACATCATCATTAACCATCATTAAGTTGTCTCGAATCATATATCAACACATGATCCGAGACAATCTAATGGTGTATGTGGGTGATCTACACTTTAAATACATATATTAAATATCAACATAGCATTACTTTAAAATTATTTTAAAAAAAAAATTGGATAAACTTTTTAAGAATATATTGGGTATGATAGAAAAAAGGTTTCGACTCGTCCACTACTCTAAGTATTCTTATTATAATATAAATTAATAAATAATACATTTTATGTACAACATTTGAGTGCACATACAGTTAAAAAAAAAAAAAAAGGCCCTCAAAAAAAAAAGTAAAAGAGTATATATAATGAGAATAGATGAAAATTAGAAAGAAAGAAAAGGTGATATCATCACATAGATAGATATCACTATTAAAAGGGACAGTGAATAAGTTAAGAGCCATGTGAGCCCTGAAATTCAGACTGCCACTTTGGCTTCTTCAGTTCTTCTTACCTGATCTTGCCCATGTTCTTTGCTTTCAACATTTAATTTAATTTTATTTTATTTTCTCTCCCCCTCCCTCTATTTTAGATTTTCAAATTAAAATTCAATTTCAAGACACTACAAGACTTAGAATTCTGTGAGCTCCTATGGATATATAGAGAAGAAAGAAATTTTCTGTTGTGGCTTTTTTGGATTGATAGGACACATACTTCACTGGATTTTATTTTCTTTCTAGCAAAATATATATTTACATATTTATAAATTGAAAAAATGTATGCAATATATTATTATTATTTTCCACTTTGTTCTAGATACATTTCATGGTACTTATCTCTAATATAAAAAAAATAAACAATAAATAAATAAGAACCTGTAACTTTATAATAAAAAAAGGGGCCTCATACATTATTATTATTATTATTATTAAGCAAGACATAATCAAACAAAATCAATTTGGTATGATTTTGAGTTAACTTATATGAGCTTTTGGAATTATTTGATTTGATTTGGTTCTATTTGATGTTCTAACTACTAGTATTTCCACAATAACTTTTCCTAATATTATAAACTTTAATTAAATAATAAATGAAAAAAAAAAATATATATATATATATATATATATATATTATTATTATTTTCTTATTATTATTAATTATATATATATATATATGGAGAAAAACATATACCTTTAATTAGATTATTTTTTGTTAATTAAAATCAAATCTATTTTATAACAATACATGTTATGTGGGTTGACATGGCATGTGCCGAAGAGGGTGGGGGCAAATGTGAGTGACCAATGAAATCATTCCACGTGTTAACTCTCTGTTTTGCATGTGCGTCCTTCCTTCTCATCCGACAAAGCTCACATGTCATGTCATAACCTGAGACGTTCCACGTGTCCATTCAGAGCAATGATCCTGTGGGCATTTCCACGTGTCATGTGCTGGAGTTTCTTTCTTTAAATATGGACTTATCCTCGTAGGTTAACGTGATTTAAAAGACATTCTCTGCTTTTGTTACTGTCACGTGCCACATGACAGTTTTATTTTCTTATTATTATTAATTATTATAATTTTTTGGATATTTACAAGGAGACACGAAAGTAAAGAAAGATAATAGCACATGTTATCAACTTATCCATGTAGAGTTGCTTGCTTATTATCTTATATCATACTCAATTTAATCAGATCTGATTTTGATTGATATTTGTGTCCAATCTAATCTAAATCATGTCAAATTAAAATTTACATGTATTGTGATCTAATCCATACAAAAATTAATAAGTTCACATTTTTTTAAGTAATAATCAATTACCCATTTCTTTACTAATTTTTTGTAAAAAAATATACAATCAAACAAATAACTTATCAATAATTTTAATTCTCTAAAGATCTTTCTCAGGGTTCGCAAGAAATAAAAGTATTATTCATCGTGTAGAAAATGAAAGTACTAACAAAAAATAAAAATAATGATAGCTCAGACGATTCATGTGAAGTTCATGCAGCCACTAATTATCACGTCGACACATTGATGTACGGATTAATAGGTTCCAAAGGGACCTCGTACCCTGTAGGTATAGATTGTAGAGGTCCGGGGTGCGTAGTCAAGGTCTTGTATCCACTAAAAAAACAAAATAAAATCTATAAAGATCTTTCAAAGTAATTAGTCAATCAAGTTTTTTAAAATCAAATATTACTGAGATATTTATGTCTAATTTTTTATTACCTCTAGTTTCCATGACAATAGAACTAAAAAAATATGCATCTACAATATTTGTTTGTTAAAGTGGGGGGACTTGAATTTATAAATAAATAACGATTTGATGACAAACTTAGGCTTTTCAATAAATTTTAGGCTAAGTATGAAAGTTTTTTTTTTTTTTTAAGTATTAAAACAATGTCAGAAAAGGCTAGCATTAGGACCAAAGAAAGTCAGAACCTCATAATAAGGTTAAAGAGGCGAACACAACGGCGAGAGACATAAGGAGCCCGAACGAGGATCATGCGAACCAATTATTATAGTCCTGCTCCTATTTTTATTAGGGGAGGAAAATTTTGTAAAGAAAAATAATCGAACTTCTAACTTCAAGTAAAAGAATTTGAATGTACACCGTTGGAGCTAGCCAATGTTTTTTACAAAGTTTACTCATAATTAAACGATTTGATTATATTCTTGAATCAATAATTCGACACAAAAAAAATTAAAATTAAAATTAAAATAAATTAAATACATTGAATAAAATATTTTGAATGGTACCAACATTTATTGAGATGTATCCATGATTAAAGACACTATTATTCTCTTACCATACATAATGATAGGCTGCACTATATATATTATCATCACCAACCTCAATTATTCCACATGGAAGATGTCTTTGGCTTCATCTTTAACATAAACAAGTTTTAATTTCATAAATAACATTCTGTTTATCTTTTTTCTTATTAAACTCTCCTCCTATAATTAGTAGTTGTTTGAATTTGTTGCAGCTGTGTGATTGACTACCTGGATTTAAAAGATAAACCCAATCCACTTTCTCTTGTTTTATATTTTCCAACTCACTACAACTTAAGTTTCATTTTTTTTATTAATCAACTTGAAAATTTTAAAGTAATTTCTAGCTATAAAAAAAAATGGTAATGGCAAGGTATCAATTATGAGGGAAAAAAATGTACTTGAACCCAATCCACTTTCTCTTGTTTACAAGTTTTTTATTTTTTTTCTTTTGTATTTAATTTTTCTATGACCTTGAACCTATTAGATTTTGTGTTTTTATATTTGATTATAGAGTATGTCACGTCTGGGTTGCACACAGTGCCCCCTACCCAGGGTGATGAGTACCCCCGCAGGGCGTACTCCAGCCATTACGATCCATAATATTGTTATACCTCAATACACAGCCCGCACACAGCGTCTAGTATCCCCGAGGTTTTTTGTCCCCAAAGAGGGCCTCCCCCAAGATCGAACTCATGACCTTATATTCATAGGGTTTAAATTCGAATCTTGAGTAGCCACTGAACCATTGACTCAGTGGTTACTCAAGATTCGAATTTAAACCCTATGAATATAAGGTCATGAGTTCGATCTTGGGGGAGGCCCTCTTTGGGGACAAAAAACCTCGGGGATACTAGACGCTGTGTGCGGGCTGTGTATTGAGGTATAACAATATTATGGATCGTAATGGCTGGGGTACGCTCGGTATGAGGTGCCCATCACCCTGGGTAAGGGGCACTGTGTGCAACCCAGGTGTGACAGAGTATATTAGTTTCTAGGTTTACAATTGAAACTCACAGTAGCCTTGAATTTATTGTTTTAATTTTAGATGCTTATAGTTAATTTTAAGTTGTTTGTTTTAATCTATTCTTATTGCTTCTAATTAACCGGCCATTAATTAGATTAATTTGTTTGATCTAGATGAACTTGAAAAAGAAATTTTAGATTTTAGAACTTGATTAAAGTGAGTATGATCAAAAGGTGAAAACTATGAGTTCTTGTAAGATAGGAATATATTTGCATGACATATGTAACCATTAAAAGAGTAAACTTAATGAATTTTGCTTTAATCCAAATCACATAGAAATATAGTAATTTAATTAGACAAGATATGTTTACTTGACCAAAGAGGTTCTTAAATAAATTATAATTTTTGGTTAACGACTCAAATTAATTAATTGATTGAAAAATAAATAAATAGATCCAGGTGAAGTGTGAGATAAAATTGTAAATCTAGGCTTTAAAATATTTGATTTGTTGACTTTTAATTTTATTTAGTGCAATTTGATTCTTTTGATTTATTTCATAAGTAATTTTAATATTTGTTTAGATAAGATTAGGTTGAAATAATTTTAATAATTAACTAGAAATTAGTACAAATCTTGGTGGGAACAAAACTCTACTTATTACTTTATTACTTGTTAACGGTATTATGCACTTGTAATTATTTCGCAACACCGTATATGCCCAACTTTCAACCGTAAGTGTCCTCATGGTCGCGCTAACTGATTTTTTTTATTTTATTTTTTGCCACGTGGAAGGGGTATAACTTCTTTTTTGTACCGAAGCCTAAGTACAAATCCAAATTGTACTAAATGTTATTATTTTTAAAGAAGTATAAATGTTATTTTTTTTTAAAGTACGAAATTGTCCTACCACGGAATCTATTTCCCACCTTAGCACTTAGAGCGCATCCCAATACCCTTCTAGCAATCTCCATAATCGATGGAATAATCGATGGAACCCCGCTCTTAAGTACTGGTAAATTTTTTACCCCCCCCCCCCCCCACTAGAAATTTAAGTTTAACGTGAACTTCTTCGACTTTTGGAACCCGTTTGAGACAACCACGGCCAATCCGTGAGGTTTTTTCCCCTCTTACCACTTGAAGTGCGTCCAAGTATTCCTAGCAATCCCCAAAATCGATGGAACCCTGATGAATTTTTAATCCCTCCATCAAAAATTTAAGTTTAATGTGAACCTCTTTGACTTTTGGAACTCGTTTGAAACAACAACAATCAATCCACCGAGGTTTTTTCCTCTCCCGCCACTTGGAACGCGACCAATTTTTGACCCCCCATCGAAATTTGTTTACTACCCCTCCCCAAGCTGGAAATTTAAGTTTAATGTAAACTTCTTCAACTTTTGGAACTTGATTAAGGCAACTGCGGCCAATCCGAGGACTTGGAGCGAGTCCTGAGAGGATAAGTGTACATGCTCCAAGTGGCAGGTGAGGAAAAATATCATAAATTGGCCACAGTTTCCTCAAACCAGGTTCCAAAAGTCGAAAAAGTTCACATTGAACTTAAATTTTCAGTTGGAGGGTTAAAAATTCACCAGGACTTAAGAGCGAGATTCCATCGATTTTGAGAATAGATAGGAGGATATTTAGATGCGCTCCAAGCAGCGAGCGAAGAAAAAATCCCATAGATTAACCACAGTTGCCTCAAATAGGTTCCACATTAAAATTAAATTTTCGGTGGGGGGGTAAAAAGATTCATCGGGACTTGAGATAAGGCTTCCATCAATTCCAAAGATTACTAGAAAGATATTGAGATGCACTCTAAATGTTAAGGTGAAAAATAAACTCCAGTATTAAATAGACTCCGTCGTAGGACAATTTCATATATATTTTTAAAATAATAACACATTTATACTTTTTTAAAAATAATAACATTTAATCCAAATTGAATTTGTACTAAAAATGCTTTTTAAAAAAATGTCTTCGGTACAAAAAAGTTGTACTAAAGGCGTCTTATGAGAATACGCCTTCAATGTGAGAAAAAAAAGGAAGAGATTTGCAATCAATGCAACCAAGTGAACACTTACTGTTGAAAATTGAGCATATGTGTCATAACATTTAAAATTTTGATATTAGTAACAATTTTTTTTAATTAGGATAATCAGGTCAAAAGCACCTTATTCTTGCTTTCGAACCAACAAAAAAAAAACTTATTCTATGATTATAATATTTTTAAATATATATTTAAACCCCTTTTTTATAATTGTAGAATTTTCTAAGACAGAAAAACATAGGTTTTTGTTTTTCAAATAATTCGCACACAGAAGCAGAGATCCAAGAGTATAAATTCAAGAACCAAATAGGTTCCTCCAAAAGGGATCCTGTCTTTTAGAGAAGCCTTGACCCAATTTAAACTCAAAACTATTGAAACCCACAAGCGAATTAATATGGAGTCTTGAATGGACCCAATAGTACACACTCTAAGGTCATAATACATATAAGCTAACTTTGCGAAACGCATAAATAAATTTATACATCTGAAAATCTTCTTTTCCATTCAAAAAACATTTTTAAGTGTAAGCAGGTATTTGTTGTATTAGCATTCCTCACACTGAATGTCATTAAAATGCTGTTACACATTAAACCTTTTGATGGGTACTTCCACCCAGGGTCATGAACAATTTCATCAAATGGAACCATATATAACAAGGTCTTCTTCTATGTCACCTGCACTTCCATGCAACTGAATCACCACACCAACACACCACAAAAAAGTTCAAAAGGAAAGGTTAATTTACACCAACTTCTTTCAAAACAACCATTACCCTTCACAATATCATTGCCTTAAAGGCACTACATACTATGCTTTTGCAATTAGGCAAGGTAAAACTATCATCTTCCTCTTTTCAATAACATCCCTCTTAATCCATCAACCATCCAACACCAATTCCAGTATCACTAAAAAAAATGCTACATACAGATGACTCCAAAACACAATTCCATTGGCACATACACACACACACACACTGTTATCAACTGCCAAATCAAATTTATCACTTAAAAATAGCAATTAACTCCTTCATTCATCAGAGCACCTTTATTTCTTGTATTTGCATTCATCAGTTCCAAGTGTGTTCCCACATTTTCCAACATGAATAATTTATGCCTTGTCTACTTTTCAGGATACTTCAAGCAGAAGCCTGCGAAACGATTGTGTAGGTGAAGCTTGTTGAGGCAGGAACATTTCCTGAAGTAAAACTTAAAATAAGAGGATAAAAGAAGCATGGGAAGGGATACCAAAGTGTTTGTTGATAGAGTGTGCCCCCAAGTAAACTAATATCAACATGCAATGTCTTAGGACAAACTTAAGGTTTTATTTTTGAGAGCTGCACACAAAGTACTGTTAAGTAAACAAAAAAATTGTTGTTTTAACACGATTTGTTGATGAACACGACAGGGTATTCTGGGGCAAGGCTTGTGATGATTTTGGCAAAGAGTTCTCTCAACCAGGAGCTTTTTAAACGGAAGTCGACATGATCTTTTTCAGGCCTATATTTCTTTAACAAATGCTGCTTGTTCTGTTGCAAAAGGATTTTACTGTGTGTGTAACAATAACATAACAAAAATCACAAATCTTAGGTCTAATTGAATAGATGATAACCTTGTTACAAAATGCCCTTGTGAGAGTTGTCGAAAACCCATCATCAAAGGCCTAAACATGGGAAGATACTTTGTACCCTGACTTAAACATATTGCCAATGACATATCATAGCGATGGGATGCTGGCACAAAATTCGAACTCTTTAGGGCTTTGATAGCCCATACCTATGCTGTTTAGAGTCAGTATTTTCTGTTTCTTGGTTGCATGATCACACCAGCACATTAAAGCTAAGAAGCAATAAGGAATTAGTTTAAGGTCATAGAATATTTATTTTCCTTCAAACAGAACAAAAAAGAAAAATAAAAAACAAAACAAAAACACTTTGGTGGTGTTTCATAACTCTACTTCCAAGTTCCAACATCTAAAAAAAAGTAGCGGGTAATGGAAAAATTAATTTTTCGGTAAAAGTTTTTTATTATTTTCTACCTCCTATTGAAGTAGAGAAATAATCTCTACAAGAATAAGCAAAATATTTAGACATATTATAATAGAGCTTAAACCTCTACTACAAATAGATGTTCATTTTAAAGTAGAAGGTAAATGAAGTATACAAACAAGCATTCTTAAACTGTTAAATGAAATCCAAAGTATTACTAAAAAAAAAAACATGAAATGGTTTAGACTCTTCGTTAATGGATAAAAAATGATGATGTTCATGATTCTACACCATCTCAATTCATACATGTAGTCCATGCATATTTCATGTCTCTCCTACAAAAACACGAGTCTACAGATTTTGTAACCAGTGTTGTTGTTGGTCTTCATCACATATGTTCAAACCATCTTGTTTCAACAGACTCTACATCTTGCAAATTAGCAAAATGAATCCTTTTTTACCACTTAATCTTAGACAATCTACAATTAAGGCATGTGCTAATCATATCCTCCATTCATGCCAATTTCAGTTTTCCTCTTTCATTATAGAAACGGTAAGATCAAAAGTTCATATTATAAGACCACTGAACCACATATTCATGTAATAAACACCAGGAAAAGAACACTGAGTATGTCTGTATCATTGCTACGTAAAACCTTTCACTATAAACCTTCTATTGAAAATTCAAATGGAAACAAAAGAGTAGCATGCTTTTCAGTGGATGACACCTCATATTAATACATGTATTAGCCAAGTAATCCCTAAACTTTTGGGTCAAAAGGCATACGTAACTTAAGACAAAGCATTAATTTTACACCCCCTTAACCGACTATACCAAGCCAATTGTTCACAGAATATTTACTCTATTTATCCCTTCATGACCAAAACAATGATACCAGTAATTCAGAAATAATATGCTTTCAGGAAAACATGGTGAAGAAGATACAACAATAAGGTCTAGAGCATTGTGTGAATCGGAAATAAATTGTTTCAAGGCTTGGCGAATCGAATCAAAATTCAAATCGGTGAATTGTAAGTAAGGTTTTGAATCATATATTTGTATTATATTAACTATTAAGTACCCATATAATTATAAAAATGTTAGTGTTCTTAGCTAATTAATGATTTGGATCAATTCAATACGATTTAGATAGTGATTTGGTACAATTTGACACTGATTTGGATATATTCCATTACAATTCATAGGTATAGCAATCCAGGAATCCAATTCGAATCGTTTTGGGGTGAATCATAGAATTCACAGATTTGAATCACAATTCTAACAACTAAGGTCTAGAACCCACTATGCCCACTATGCCCACTATTGAGAATCTAATGTTATGCAACCCAAATTTGCACTAATTTCTTTCAAATTAACCACTTGCCTAAACCAGTACCCTTCACAGTATCATCACCATAAGGCACATACTATGCTTTTGAAATTAGGTTTTTTTTTTTTTTTTTTTTTGACAAGAAACATAGTATATATTAATAAGAATAAATTATGTACAACCTAGAATGATTCAAGAGCAAGAAGTCCTTGATTCTATAATCATATACATTGAAGTCTAGGTTCCCATCCCCTAAGCCAATCGCCCAATCCAAAACCCTTCGATAGGCTACTTACACTAACCCACAAGGAAGCTAGGAAGGAGTTCTCCAAAACTACTTAAATCGTCTTGCACTTCATCTTTAAAAATGAGATTGTTCCTTTCCTTCCATATGGACCACATGACAGCAAAAACCATCACCCTCCAATAATCACTTAGTCTCCCTGAACATGGGTCATTACTTGGAAAATCCCACAAGTTAGCTTCATTTGGAAGAGTGTCCCATTGTAGCTTTGCTTTCCACCACCCCCTAATTTCCTTTGAAAAAAGACAATCCAAGAATAGA
Source organism: Paratinospora sagittata (assembly GCA_035771175.1). Classification (NCBI taxonomy): domain Eukaryota; kingdom Viridiplantae; phylum Streptophyta; class Magnoliopsida; order Ranunculales; family Menispermaceae; genus Paratinospora; species Paratinospora sagittata. The sequence continues at coordinate 29,173,995 of CM069592.1, forward strand.
TGTCGTATGGATTCGTTGTCCCGTTTGCACAAGCAACACCAATTGGGAGAGAGAAACCAATGAGGAATCTTCTCCGAAGCACATCTGCACAATTGAGTTTACCTTGTGCAGCCACCCACATTAGAAAGTTGACTTTTGATGGTATATGAGCTCTCCATATAAATTCGTGTGGAAATGTTTGAGAAGGAGGGTCAGCAATAGTTTTAAGGTAGTGGAGAAAGGTTTGAGAGGTAAAAGACCCAAAAATATGTAGAGACCACACTACCTTGTTCCTACCCCCTAGAAGGTTAATACCATCCAAGCATCCTAATAGTGATGTTACATCTTGGATCTCTCTATCTGAAGGGCTTCTAGCTAGATATAGGTTCCATGAATTCCCTCTGGAATCCCTCTCATTTAACGAGATCATGAAGGATGATATGGGTTGGTTGTGTCTAGTGGATAACCTATATGCATTTGGGAATAGGGATTGGAAATTGTCTGCACCACACCAAATATCTTCCCAAAACCTATTTGTGTCACCACTCCCCACTCTTAATCTAACAAGGTTGTTGAAAATAAGGTACAAGGAATGAATGAATTTTCAGGGGCTTCTATAGGTTGCTTTGGATACCAAGCTAGCATCTCTTTGATTTGCTTGTAACCCATGTCGGCTCTTTATAACTTTGGCCCATAGTGATGCTTTCTCCTTAAGGATTCGCCACAACCATTTCCCCACCAGGGCTTATTCCTCAGCTTTAGGTCCCCCACAGCCAACCCCCCTTGATCAATTCTTCTTTGTAGGATTTCCCATTTGATGAGGCATTCCCCCTTCTCTGAATCCTCCCCTTATATAGGAACCTTCTCATCATTCGCTCTATCACCCCGCAACCTTCTTGGGTATTTTGCAATTAGGTAAAACTATCATCTTCCTCTTTTCAATGACATCGCACTTGATCCATCAACGATCCAACACCAATCCCAGGCTACATAAGCTACATACAGATCACTCCAAAACACAATTCCATTGGCACACACACACACTGTTATTAACTGCCAAATCAAATTTATCACTTAAAAATAGCAATTAACTGCTTCATTCATCAGCACACTTCAAAATTTCTACCAATGGAACAGAATTTGAAAATTCAACCACTTAGAAGCTCTGATTGCCAAATCAAATTTATCACTTAAAAGCTTTGATTCTTGAAAAAGCATTACAAATAGCAATTAACTCCTTCATTCATCAGCACACTTCAAAATTCCTACCAATGGAACAACAGAATTTGAAAATTCAGCATTTCTATACCGAAACAAAACATAAATCGATCAAAATCATTTTTTTCTTTCCAAAAACAAGGTTCAAAACAGCTCGATCATCAAACTCATAACCCTCACTCCAACTCCTTCACAACCTGAATCCCCATAGTATTCGCGGTTCCAATAACCGACTTACAAATAGACTCCAAAGACATGTACTGGCAATAAGGATCGGATTGCTTCACCTTAGCGATCTCGTACACATGTTTTAGGGTTACGGTCGATGCGACGACGTGACCTGGCCGGCTGCTGCCGGACTCGATTCCGGCAGCCTTTTTCAGGTACCAGGTCACCGACGGTGACTTCACCGTGAACTCGAACGTGTTGTCCTTGAAAGCCGTGATCGTCACGGCCATCGGAGTGTCCGGTTTGTACTTCTGAGTTCGAGCGTTGAAGTCCTTGCAGAAGGCCATTAGGTTCAGCCGGTATTGACCTAGCGCCGGTCCGACGGGTGGCGCCGGACGTGCGGCGCCGGCGGGGACTGTGAGGCGTATCGTTGCGGCGACTGGTCGGCGGGTCAGAATCTCTTTCAGGGTCGCCATGGTGAGACGGTTAGGGGCTCTCTGGAGGTTTTTTGAAGTTTGTGTATCTATTCTTGCTCAGTTGTGTTCTGCCTAGCACAAAAGGCCTTTCTTCAAGTCTGCCCTCTCTTCAGGGGAGTGCGTTTTAGCGGACCCTATGCTAGGGTCTTTGAATTTTTATTTTTTTTTGTTGTTTTTTTTTACTTCTTTAATTTTTTTATTTTTTCATCGTTCTTTTTTCATGTCCTTTTATTAGATGATGTCTTTTTTATTTTATTTTTTTCCTGAAACTTATTTTAATATTACTAAATTTAATACTGATTTTAATGTGTGGAATATTGATTTTTATTAATTTGATATTTTCAAATTTTAGTTTTTTTATAATTTTATATAAATTATATTTATTTAATATTATTAAAATTTAAAAATCCTGGCCCGACCCTTGCGCAAGCTTTCATTATTTAAAAAATAAAAAATATTTAAAAATATGACAAGAATTTAAGCCACGTGGCCGTTCCACTGTTTTTCTTTTGATCTTTTTTTATTTTATTTTATATTTTAAAGTACTACAATCCAATATATGAGAGTCAAACTCAAGTGCTATTCTTGCACGTTTGGTACGTAAAAATTTCACAATGAAAATTAAAATTAAAATTCTTGTAAAAAATTTGGAAAATATAAAGATAAAAATATTATATCAAAGTATATAGTTGCACACAAAAATCTTAAACAATTTTTTAAAAATTATTATTACTGCATTTGATTGGAGATATTGGAATAAGAATATATTTTATTTTAATATTATTAAATAAATTAAAATATTAAATTAATAAAATTACTATGAAATTTTATTAATACTAAAATTACTATTAAATCTTAATATTAAATAAAGTCCATGAAAAACAAGAAAGTAAAAAAAAATGTGAGAATTACAAGGAGAAAAGAAGGGTGAAAAAAAAATCAATCAAAAACCTTTAACAAAAGTCATAAAAAAACAAGTTAAAATAAAAAAAAAATAAGAAAAAACCAAAAAATCAAACACCCGCCACACAACAACGTACGGCACAAGGCAAACCCTGCAGGATCCACTAAAACACACTCTCTTCAAGGTTGGTTTGCATCAGGTTGGGGTTTCATTTTAGCCTTTTATGATGCGAGTACATTTGAGAAATAGCTCTAAATTTTTTATTTTTTTTTTGAAAAGAAATATGTAAGTTAATTTTATATATATATAGATTTCAAAGCAGTTAATTTGTTTATATATGTTAGTGCCTATATGTAGAAACATTAAGATTTGCTAAAATGTCAAAAAAAACAAACAAGCTTGCATCTCTTACAATTGAGCATTTCTTTTTTCTTTTTTTGTAATCCTAGTGGTATCCTTTGGAAAGCACACGTGCAACCTTCCAATTGAACATTTTTTAAAATATAAGTTAAAAATATTAATTAAAACGAGAAAAAGTAATATCTATATATATAACTAAAGGGACTGAGAATTGACAAAAAGAATTAAAGATAAAAAGGAGTTAAAAGTTATTAGAAAATAAATAAATAAAAGAGGCTGAAAGTTATCAAAAAAGAATAAAAAGGGGTTACAAATTACCAAAAAAATAAATAAATAAAAGGGACTAAAAATTACCAAAAAAAGAAGAAAAATGCTAATATAACTGCAAAAAAATATAACTACACATTCATAGTCATCGAGTCATTTATTACACAACTTAAGATATGTAAACCATATACATTCAATAACCATGAATGTGTAATTACATTTTTTTACAATTAAATTAGCATTTCTCAAAAAATAAAAAGGAGCTAAAAATGCTTTAAAAAATAATTTTTCAAATAAGCCTTACATTTACAAACATTATAAAAAAAATTAGTGCATTTTTACCAAATTACCCATAAATGTGTTTTTTATACAAATTTATTTAACAATTTTATATTAAAAGTAATGAGTAATTTAAAATTTTATAATAAAAATAGCAAACCATAAGTTAAAAAGTTTTGGCTTTATAAATAGTGTATATATATAGTTTTTTGAAACAGTAAAATTAATAATAAACCTAAGAAATTACAGTTAGAAATGAAAGTTAAACTTATATTATATTGACTAGTGTAAGTGTAAGTATAAGTGTAAGCGGGCACATAATTCCACTCTTTATGAATAAAGGTTTTACTAAAAAATTTAGAAAAATTATTGTCATTTACATGTAAATTTAATGGTAATATTATCCATGGAGATATAAGAATAGAATTTAAAAAAAAAAAAAAATATATATATATATATATATAGTTAAGAAAGGGAAATCGAAAACTATTAATTTAATTCCACAAAAAAGGTACATGAAAGAAAATTGTGGTAAATATTTACTAGAAACTCTTCAAATTACAAAATATATATATAATTAAAAGCAAGAGATAATTTGGTTAGAATGCCAAAAATGGTTCAAAGTGAGTTTCTCAACTTTTGACATTATAATAGCATAGTTATACTAACCATTAAAAAAAAAACTATAAAACCAAAAGAAAATGACATTTTTTTTTCACATTTTTGTAAAACCTTAACAAGTTTAAACTAAAATGCTTCGTAAAATCTTATTCACTTTAAAAGCAACAAAGAAAAAGGTATAATTGGAATAAGCGAAGCAAAAAGGATAAAATCAACAATAAGAAATATAGAAGCATCACCCGCTTAATACATGCAGCTCCAAGCTAATTCAAAAGACCTCGGGCGCGCCTGTAACTTGTTGAATCTTATTACACCAGAATCCCCTCAACATTTTTCATAAAATATTAACATTTAGAAACAACAGATTACGAAAGCTGTTTTTATTTAATTCCAATACTTCAAATTTTAATGAATAGATGGCACAAAAGAGAAATCGGAACTGTGATTACATGGCATAATTGAAGCATGTGTAAGCCAAATTTACAGTTATAAGGATCATGAATTTCTTACTTCACCTGTATTCTTAAAAGCATCCGAGTCCCAGGAGATTTCCCAAGAAACCCGTGAAAGAGTTTTGATATTTACTTGCTGTGTCTATGTGGTTTTATTTTATTTCCTTTGCGGCTGGTGGTTCTTTTCATATTTCGTTTTCTGGAAAGTTTGTATTGATCCTAGTTACAACTCTCTTTGGCTTCTATTTAAAGAAACAGAAATGATAAAAAGGGACTCCGGCTTCAAACTCAACTTGCTCCTCGCACACCCAAGTCTCTTAGATTATCCTTGAGCTGTGTGATAATCTAAGAGATTTGGATGAGACCGTGAGTGAGTACACCAGCTGAATTTGCGCCCCAAGTGTCAATAGTACCATCCTAAAAGAAAAGTGGCACCAACAAGTGGTGTTGTAGAGGGGCAAGGCACTCTTCCTACTAGCACAAGTGTAGAGGTAATAGTTGTTGGTAGGTTCAACTTCGGTGTTTAGTCTCACATCGACCATGTGTTTTTTCGAGCTAAGACTCATATAAAGCCCCATTCTCTCACACTGGCAAAAGGTCTTTTCCAGGGAGAAAAACAAAAGCCCACATGACCTGCTTTTGAGGCATGCACTATGTGCACACCTACAGGTCTGATGGCCAATATCTTAAAATGTGTAGGGCGGGCCAAAATAAGTTTTAACAGTGGACTTTGTCAATGGGGAGCAACATATCCATGTAAGGTGCTAAACCTGAAGGGCTATTGTTGTTGGATTCAACTCTAGAGTTTAGTCCCATGTTGGCCATGTGTTCTTCCGAGCTAAAACTCATATAAAGCCCTATCCCCTCACACTAGCACGAGGAATTTTCCAAGGAAAAAAACAGAACCCTCCGGGACCCGCCTTTAAGGCAAACTCTACATGCGCACCCACAGGCCCAATGGCCCAACTTGGTGCCTATAGGATGGGGCAAGCCAAAATGAGCTTCAACAACTAATATGAACCAATCCAGGTCTGTAAAGCAACTAAACCATAACCAGACACATTTTCCTTTTCTCAATCTTCAATTCAACTATCTTAGCTACATACCTACTGAACTTCTAGTAAAGAATGTACTTGTTGAGTTTCAAGTAGTAGGTCCCGTGCTTACCTTTGTCTTCAAGGTGCAGATATACCTCCGATTTCACTTGTTAAAGTGCATGTCCTCTCCGTCTTTGTTTGCACTGCTTAAGGAGGAGTTGCACTCAGACCTACAACAACTAGCATATCAAAGGAGATCATTTGAGTTTCTTACTCATAAAAGATGAAGACGAACATAACAAAATGGGATGGAGTCCTTAATAATTATTCATGCAAAATGTCCACTACCTAATTCTGACTGAAGAATTCCTTCCAAGGATGCCACATTGTCCAAATGACAACTTCGACATGCACACCGCTTCTGTAACTCCCCGCTAAGTGACACGCAAGCGGCTTCCAATTCAGTAGTCTGCCTGCTAACTGTCAAGGAAAGATTTCTGAGTAGATTTGGGATGTCACTACGTTTGTCCAGGAACAATGAATTGGTGTCTTGTAATTGAATTTTATACCTCAGGGTCTGTATCAAAGAGTTTCAAACAGCTATTAAAGAATCTTAGTGTGAAGTATTAGCCACTTGCTATTCAAATCTTATATTTTGTAAGAAGGATATCTAGTCAATTCCTGCAATTCTTTCGTCGCTTTTACAATAGCATCCAAGAGAGAGGCTTGTCTTTCCAAATGAAACAGCTCCTGTTGGACCTGCAAGAAATATTTATTTCAGGGAAATAAGTTTCCACATAGAGAATGCCTTGCCATGTCTACTACTACATATAAATCTCTGAATCTTAATATGCGTTGGATTCAACAAAAGTCTGATGCTCGTGAATTAATTATGAGCATTGACGATATCTCTCATGCTTTTGTTAGAGTCTTACAGATTCCCATTTCATTTGCTCAGGAGAGACTTCTTAATCTACATTGAGCACATGAAATAAGACCAGTGACCTGTGCAGCTTTGTTAGGTATATGTTTCAAAAAGAATTAGCAGACTTCTAACAATTAGAATTCTTCCTGTCACCATCATAATAGATTCAGCTTTCCAGAGCCACTACTGTGTTTTACAATAAAAAAATGTTTCGAATTGAATGGAGTTCTTTTTCTACCATTATTTTGAAAATAAGCACAACTTTTATTGTTCTTATTTGGAGTTGAAATTCAATATTGAACATCCAGTTCGAAACAGTTTTTTCAAAACAAATTTTAATACTATTCAATTCCTGCTTCTATTATAAAAATAAATAAAAAATAAAAATCCTCTAGACTTATCACTGACATAACTGCCAGCTTCAAACCTTGGATTTACTAACCGGAGGAAATAATAGATAGAACATTTGATAATTGGACACATTAAGCATTGAGTTGTACAAACAAAGAAAGAATTTTATCATACATCGTCACATCCAAATATGGTATGACATTTATAAGTCGTGTAGTCAAACTTTGGGTGATAATGATTGAGCATACTAAAAAGGAACTTAGACAGTGAATGAAATAATATAATTCATACCAAAGAAAGAGGCAGTTGAAGGTATTTCTCAACTTAAAGGAAAAGTTTAGAGAGAAGAAACATGGTTTTTCTATATCTGGAAATGGCCAATATGATCAGATAGGGTCCCTCAAGAGATCATTTAGTAAGTTTTAGAAAAAGGGTCCCTGGAAAACATATTAGTTAAATTAAGGATATGAATGACAGAGTAGTGATAAATGTTAGGTAATTGGGGGAGAGACGGCAAGTTTATGGTAGGAGAGGCCAGTACTGAGCCTGTCACATCTGGGTTGCGCGAGCACCTCCTACCCAGTGTGGTGAGTACCCCCGCAGGGCATACTCCAGCCATAGTACCATATAATATTGTCTCATCCCAGTACACAGCCCACTCAACAGTGTCTAGTACCCCCGGGATCATTTGTCCACACTATTCTTTTTATGAATAGTGCAGGGCCTCCCCAAGATTCGAACTCACAACCTCCTCTTCATAAGGTTTGATTTCGCAATCTGAGTAGCCACTGTACTGGGATGGGACAATATTATGTGGTGTTATGGCTGGAGTATTCCCTGCGGGGGTACTCACCACACTGGGTAGGGGGCGCTTGCGCAACCCAGGTGTGACAAAAAAGCCTTATGTATACATAAGGCCTTTTTCTCACACCCCAGTACACAACACACTGCAGTGTCTAGTACCCCCGGGATGTGATGGGTACCTCATACCGAGCGTACCCCAGCCATTATATACCACATAATATTGTCACATCCCAGTACACAGCACACCGCAGCGTCTAGTACCCCCGGGATCATTTGTCCACACTATTCATGTACCTCATACCGGGCGTACCCCAGCCATTATATACCACATAATATTGTCACATCCCACTACACAGCACACCGCAGCGTCTAGTACCCCCGGGATCATTTGTCCACACTTTGAATGAATAGTGTGGACAAATGATCTCGGGGGTACTAGACGTTGCGGTGTGCTGTGTACTGGGACGTGACAATATTATGTGGTATATAATGGCTGGGGTACGCTCGGTATGAGGTACCCATCACATTCCGGGGGTACTAGACACTGCAGTGTGCTGTGTACTGGGGTGTGACAGAGCCCATATCTGTTTCCACTAATTTTGAATAATTCAACTATTCTATAAGCTTTGGTCCAACCTAATTCATCATGATACTCTACACAATTTATGTATAAATGTTTCATGTTTTGTAGATGTTTTTTTTATATATAAGAAAAAAAAAAAAAACTAGATTTAGATAAGCTAGGATGTATTACATTAAGGCTAGGATTTGAGAAAATAATCTACTTCTTCAAAGTGAAGCTTCTTGTCTCTACATAAGGAGTAATGTCGTTAAATGGACAAGACCAAAGGCCAAACATATGAATAATTGTTTTGCTTGTTTGACTTGATTTATTTCCCTCATTTCTAGTTTCTACTACCATTTCTGGGACTGTGTTGCTGGACTTTTTTTTAGCTAATCTCAACATAGCAGAGAGACAAGCTTCTGAAGATACAAGTTCATAGAACTTGAAGAAAGGAAGGTCAATTTCCTTTCTTGTAGAGTTTTTGAAGCATCCTTTTCTCACAACTTTGAGGACACTAAATTTAACATCAATGAAGCCTTTTGGGGTGGACCACTCATACAGCAGTGTTCGTGTTTGAACTTTGAACTAGTCAGCAGCTTCTTTCATGTTGTCTTACTCTTTTTTTTCTTCTTTTGTGTACTGTACCATAATTGTCCATGGGTATGGCTTGCCTTCCTATCCATTTTTAAATGGACAGGACCAAGCCATTAGCCATCTAATATATAACACAATAACACATTAATTTAGATTCTGTCAACCATCAAATGTTTCCAAGGTACTTAGAATTATACGATAGGCAAATCTGAGAACTACTGATTTTGCCAGTCCACGCAAGGGATTTTGTTGAGTAAGCACATCCATGTATTGGCATTACTGCAATAAACCACACCTTCACAAAGGATAAGAAATTTTAATTAATATATCTATAGTAATAATCCTTGCGAGATAGCAGTAGAATGAAAGCATAAAGCATATTGTCCTAATTTCAGCAATATATGTTGATCAACCATATGAAAGGAGAGGCCAACTTCTGACCTTATTATGAATATTTTCTTCCTCATGATATTCCCTTTCGACTTCTTTTGTTTTGGAAAAAATATGTTTGAGCTCAGCCTCAAGATCTACCAATTTAGCTTCCATATTATCCGTTGCTTGCTTGTCCTTAACCTTCGCACCTGCTTTAAAGTGGAGATTATTCAATTTAATTTTGCAAAGTGAAAAGGCAAAGGAATTTGATTCATACCACAAAATTTCTTTTCACAAAACTAAAATGGGAGGTTAAAGGATGTTGATCCCAACCATCAAACTATTAATAATGAGCATGAACTATGAAACCAACCTTTAATGCTTCACATAGAACCGATTAACATTGTTTTCCACCACAATGACCAACTGTGATAGTATTAGTATACTGTAATTTACAGACATTCTTACTCCTAGCAGAATGGTCATAGTTGTAAGCTTCAATTGTTCAGTTTTTTTTTAAAAAAAATAATAATAAAAATAAAATAACAAAACCTTTTGCACAAAAAAATATTAGTGAATGTTCAAACCACGTCTAGAAAATAGTGTTACTTTCAAAGAAATGAGACAATCAGCCAACCAAGATTTGCCAAAAATAGGACCACTAAACTTGTGATGGGGATCAGAAATTATTAATGATACTCAGGATTCAGGAAGAAGCTTATATGCTTGTAAAGGAAAGATGCAAACAAATATCATATCCAGCGAAGCTATAAAAAATAAAAATAAAAATAGGAATCGCTAATTCTTCTTAGAGAACTTTTCTGTTGGATACATGGTCGACTACTAACATTGACCAAAGAATTCCCATAGTTGAAAAGATACTGATTCAATAAAAATCTTAGCATCCAAAACCAACTAATACATCACCATTAGATGTAGAATGCTAAGATATAATTGGGTTGCAAATAAATAAAATTCTTTTTTTATATGTAACTTGTGAGATTTGAACCCCTAACCTCAAAGCTTGCATATCTCATGTCAAATTGCCAAACAAGCCAAAGGTTCAAACCTTCTGATACAGTTTCATTGTTGAAGACTCAATTTAGCAACTTTTTCTTTTCTTTCTACAATTGAACCAGCTAATCAGGCTTGATATGATGTGATGATAAGGTGTTGAGGCATTCCAGCTTCAAACCTACCAAGTTTGCAACAGGTGCAATTAATCCTACTTTAGCTCCCATTGAGGTTGAATTAGCCTTCATCCCTCTTTTGGTATGTCATAAGTAGCATGAGTATTTACGTTGTTTTTCTTCCACTTTCCTCCTCTTTCCGGGTACTGACATAAGTACCCTAATCCTTTTAAAAACCCTTGCAACTATGATGCTTTCACAAAACCAAATTATCAGGCTATTTTCAGTTTATAAGCAGGAATTGCATAAATACACGTATCAATTCGAACTAGAGGGCAAACAATAATGGTTGAGATATAGTAGCTTGTTTCCATTTGTGAGGATGTCCTTAATAGTATTCATTTATATAACAGACATGGACAGAATTTTGGACCTTTTGAACATAATATAAGTCATTTTCTCCCTCACTCTTCTCTTCTCTAGTTCTCTTCTTCTCCCATCTTTGCTTTATGGAATCAAAACCAAGATGGTGTAGTTCCAGCATGGTATCAAAGCATCCAATCCTATGCTTCCTACTGTCATCTTTCTTCTTCTCTTTTTTGCCTTGCTTCTTAGTGGAAAATCAAAACTCAAAAGCTTGGGTGCAACATGGTAATCCCACATTTTTCATTAGTTTTATTGGTTTCTCACAATTCCATTTGTACTGCATGCTCCAGATCGGTGAGGGGTGTTAGAAAAGTTTCCATTTATGTGGATGTCCTAGTTTGTCCTTACTCTATAAATAAATACATGGAGATGGGTGATAGACAAATAAAAGTCCCACAAACCCTCTCCTTTTCTCCTGCTTGGCTTTATAGAATCTCAACACCAAGCAAAGGTAAATCCAAGTTGTGAAAAAAAAGTAACCATTATTGCAGAAAATGTAGACTAGAGCTATATCAAGGGCTGAGTCGACACTTAAATTACAAATAGTTATATCTTTCTTAATTATCTCTATCTATATTATTTTAGGTCTTCCCCTACCTCTATCATTACCATTGATTGTTAATAGGTCACTCTTCCAAACTGGCACATCCAAAGGTCTTCATTGTATTTGTCAAAAGACTCAAAACCACCTTAATCAGTTTTCTTTCATTTTATCTTCAACTAAGGTTACTACTACAACTTCTCAAATATGCTCATTTAATTTCATCTTTTAATATTTTACCACATGTCCATCTTAACGTTCACATTTCTGTTATACTTAATTTGTTCGCATGTTATTTCTTTATAACAACTACATATGAATATTGTAATGAACAAAAACATTGAATCTATGGCAGCATCATAACATGAGTTTCAATAAGATATATCATCGTTTTTCCACTGAGCAAACAAATTGTCTAGTAAACTGGATTTCTATGGAGACTCTAAGAAACACCACTCATATGAAAAAATAGAATCAGACAAGACCCCTGCCTGTAGTAAAAAGCACATATATTACAAGATGTACTCTGATTAAGAATGAGGATGCCGTACCAACATCTGATGACACTTTGGTATTCTCTCCACAAAAAGTAGAAGCCACTGTCTTATGGAATTCTCTGCAACGGAAGTTAAAAGTTCAACAAACATAGTTCTCCCATAACATACCTATGAATTATCATCCCAAGAGTAAAGCTATCAAGTTTCATATGACACTTTTAGTATATTAACTAATTCTCGTGCAAGGAATTCCAATGCCTACATTTTTAATAAACAAAAACAAATAACAATCTGTGATATAATAGATCCCAACCTTATCTTTCGGTTGAACTCAAACATTTGGCTGATGAAGTCATCTCTAAGTCAAAAACCACAGGAAGAATTTAACTCTTAAGACTTAATGTCATACATACATATATAATGATAGAAAACTGGCGAGTTAAAAATTGAAAAGAAAAACAATGAGATTCATGAATGATTTCATACCGATTGATTCTTGCTTCATTCTTTCCATAACCCAAGCGTATTAGTATCCACACATTTGGATTTTAATACAAAAAAGATTCAGATTCTTAAGAAGAATAGATAAGGAACGGATACAAAAGCATAGAGTGCACATTGACAAGTGTACATCTGTACCGTACATCACCTCTATAAACCTCTAAATTGTGTTGAATCATGTATTGGTACATGATTCCAGTCAAATCCAAGGGTATGAAGATGATGTACGCACTTTGGATGTAATTAGAGGATTTTCCAACCATAAATATCACGAACTTGAAGAAAATCCCAGTATGAACGAAACACAATGGCGAAACTCTCCGTACCTTAAGAGCTTCCACTTCAGATCCAACTTTCGATATCTCACCTTGGTACATGGAAATCCTTGTCTGGATGGAAGTAAACCACTCTGAAATCAACGAAAACTACGAAAGAAAGTTCACAAAGATCACCAAAATGAGTTCGAACAATCTATTAAACCTCCAGAGCTTGGATCAAGGCTTCGCTCATTTTTAACTCGGCTTCGCGTCCTCTGAGCTCCTGCTCGGCGCTTTGCTTGGCGCATTTGGCATTCTCGATCTCTGCATTGGCGAGATCTAACTCCGATCGGAGCTCCTCGATTCTCCTTTTGAGGCCGATCACTCTGCGTTCTGAATCGGCAGAGGATTTCAATTATGAATTGTAAGATTTCTTCCGCTAAGATGATAATCAGGTAAGAGAATAAGAGGAAGTATAAGAATCTTATCATCACCTCCTTCTGATTTTTCGGTAGCGCAATCGCGAATTAGGGTTAGGAGTTGCTTCTGAGAATCGACGCCCTCCATGAATGCAGCTTCGAGCTTCTGATTCGTGATCTTCCAAGGTTTTTCAGTTCTTATGTATGTTTCGTTTTGAACTTGGGGAATTGATTCGCGCGGGAATCCTCTGTGTTGACACCATGGAACTCCACGCGTCAATCTCACGTCGCAACATGGATTTATTTTATTAAGTAATGTTCAATGAATGTAGGGGTAATCATGCACCCAACTTTTTTTAATATTACAATGTTCATATATTTTTAAAATATCTAAAAGTATTAGATAACAGCATTAAAAAAATATATTAACATTTAATGTATTTAAAATATTTTTTTTATTTTATTTTAAGTTTCGTTTAGTTAAGTTTCAAGGAATCAAAACATATATATATATATATATGGCATTTTATTTTATGCAAATGTGTCTTAATGGAATTTTTTTTTTTTGAGTTTTTCCATCACAAAATCTATTTATTATATATTTTGTTCCATTGTACATGATTTGAGCATGCATGTTGCATGTCATCTCTAATTTTCAAAAAAATAAATAAATAAAAATAAAAATGAATGGGGTCCAATTTAAATTTAAAAACTAAGCTAACACCAAATACCCTCTTGACCATAAAAAAGTAAATACCCAAGTGCTAGCTATTAGTTTGACATATTTTCACAAAATATACTTTTCCTTTGTCACATCATTGAAAATCCACCTATTACGTTCCTACCATATTGCCCACATGGTTGCAAATGAAGCAATCTTTCCAATCTCCTTTCTCCGACCTGTTAAGACCCAATTAAGTTGTGGTTGATAGAAAATCCGCGCCTTGATATTGGAAGGAGGACGCAACTTGGAACCCGAATGTGCGAACCAAAAGCCCCATAACTTTTTCGCAAAGGAGCAACCGAACAACAGGTGCTCCATGGATTCGCCTTCCTGCAAATAATGGGGGGGAAATTGCGTATGTTGGGGCATCTCCTCTGTAAGACATCAAAGGTATTGGACTTGTTATATGCCACAAGCCAACCAAATTCTTTTACTTTTAAAGGAATTTGTACATTTCATACATGACGCAAGTGGAAAAGCAAGGACTGAAGGGATATCATTAAGCATATCAAAATATGACTTGCAAAAGAAAAGATAGCTGGGGGTTTGGAGCCCAAGTAAGGGAGTTCGGGCCATCGCAAAGACTGATCTGTTCAAGCCTAAGTAAAAGGAGGTTCGCTTCATTTTGAGCACTTCTTGTAAGTCCTCTAGATAAGTGAAGGTTCTTGTTTGAGGGGGGCATTGGATAAGAATGAGGCGATGGGGCTATCATGTAGGGATGAGATTCGAAATAGGTTAGGGTAAAGGTTTGCTAGGGAGGAAGGATCTAACCATCTATTTTCCCAAAATAGAAAAGTGTGCCCATTTCCCACTTGAGACTGAGTATGATGAAAGAAATTGGTAGCAAGGGAGGAAATAAATCTCCAAGAACTCATGGGTAATAACCTTCTATTCCATCTATCTGTGACTCCATTATGATTCCAGTTGTGCATGCTTTCAATCACTTGGGCCCATAAGCCATGATCACTTGGACCCATAAGGCATGACGCTCCAAGGTCCATCTCCACAACCAATTTGCACACAATACAACATTCCTCACGGAAATATTATCAATGCCAAGACCACCTTTTTCAATGGGCCTCTAAACCACCTCCCATTTTTCTAGGTTTTTCTTCTCCAACACCTTTCCACATAAATGATTTGAACATTTTCTCAATCTTGTGAGCCACACCACTAGGTACTCTCGAGATGGATAGATAATAAGAAGGAAGCACTGAGGGTCAATCTACCACCTTTAGACAAGAATGCCCTTTTACATCCTTCCAGTCTAGCTTCCAAAAAGCCAAAGAGAGATGATTGCTCCCTAAAGGAGGCCCAAGTACTTTATCGACCAAGCACCCACAAAACACCCCACTTTGTTTGTAAGACGAATGAGCACTTCATTGGCCATGTTAATGCTGCATAGTTGACTTTTACCCATGTTAACCTTTAAGCCATACGTTTCACTAAAGCATGTAGTGTGTTGATAACATTCACACATTTTCTTCATCACCATCATAAAGGAAAAAAGTTTCATCCGCATATTGTAGCAATGTAACCTCCACCATGTTAACACTCACAAGGAATCCTTTCACCAAGGAGCTTTGGGAAGCTATTTTCATCCGTTTAGCCAATCCATCGGCGACCAATGTAAATCAAAACGAGGAGAATGCATCCGCTTGCCTCAACCACGACAACCCACAAATTTCCCTCTTGGTCTTCCATTCACCTCAACCAAATCAGACACTGAAGATATATATCCCATAATCCATTTGATCCACCTGTTTTCAAAACCACATTCTTTCAACACAAATTTTAAGGAACTCTAGTCCACGGTATCGTATACCTTAGCAAAGTCCACTTTAAACACCACACCTACATGTTTTGGGGATTTATAGTCTTCAACTGCTTCATTTGCCACTAATATAGCATCCAAAATCTGTCTTCCTTCAATGAATCTTGATTGAGTGATTTCAATTAGCTTTGGAAGGATAACCTTGAGCCTCAAGGAGAGAATTTTTGAAATAATCTTGTACATACTAGTCATCAAATTAATGGATCTGTAATCCTTAATTTTGCATGAAGAGTATATATGTCTCATTTGTGAGATAATATTTTTTATTTTTATTTTTTTTATATAATGTGGTAGTGTCTGAACTTTTAGCCTGACTAATCCACTACGGCCCCTGACATTATCAAGCGGGAGACTATCCCAATGGCCAATGCTGATAAAGTGAAAGTCGAACTCGTGACATCATTTTTTGAGACGAGAGCCCCAAGCCACTCAGCCAACTAAGCGTTGGTTTCGTTTGTAAGATAATATTGACCACTCTATTGTGGTAGAAGTCATCCATCACTTTCATAATATCCTCTTTTAAAACCTCAGATGTTTGATATTCATAAATCAAGGTATTACATTTCATATAACGCATTAGATTAAAACTATATCTAAAATAAACAAATAATTGAAAAAGTATTGTATGAAAAAAAAAATGACAAAAATAAACACGTCATTGTTTACAGAGAAAGGATTTTTTCTTAAGCTTCCCTTCCCTTTAATAGAAAGCACTCAAAAGACATTCATATACTTAAAAAATAATAATAGTTGCTTGCTCTCCCAACTATACAATCTACTCATGCATGACAAGAATAACTTTATTTTGTCTACTAACATAACTTTGCAAGGCCAATTAATTAGTCAACCCCCATCCATAAAAGTAGTGCTATATGTGGTGTCTCCTTTTCAAAATTTAAATTAATAAAATGGGTTATTCCTATGTTACTTTATTTATATATATATATATATGTCAAAATAAAATAGATGTACCTAGAAAATTAGTAGGATCATGGTTGATTAAGACACGTTAACAAAGATTCTAAATTCTAAATTGTTCGGATTAAGTAAGGTTTACTTTTAACTTGATTCCAACCCATGTTGGGCTAGTTGGGATCCAAGCTTATTAGGTTTGATACAGTGAGCTGTGGTCAACTTAATAATCTTGCATCGGGCCCACATTAATTAGGTTCCGCATGGACCCACAATGGATCATCGTGGTCACTTAAGAGTCCGAAAATAGCACGTGTTACGTGGAGGATTTAAAAATCTACCGTTGTGATTGGCCCACGTGGCATCAGTTTGGTAGTTGGTCTACCATTTACGACACGACGCGCCAACTGACTGCACCATTCAAGGGGCCTAACTGCTGGTATTTGAACATTTTTGCACGTGCACAATATTTTTTCACTTTATTAATGGTTATTTTATTTTTGTTAGGCAAAAAGCTGATAATTGATTATCTATACGTATAGTTTTATATGCGGAATACGTATAGTCTTAATTAAAATTTATTATTATTGGTAGTTCAACTCTAAATATTAGTCTCGCATTAACTATTTGCTTTTATAAGCTAAAACACTTAAAAAGTTTTATTTTCTCACACTAGCAAGAGTCAATTTTCAAAGAAAAAAATTAAAATTCATTGGGATTTACTTTTATGGCATGGGTTGCGTGGGCACCCATAGGCCTAATGGTCTAACTCAGAGATTGGCCAAACTTAGGCTATAGGAAGAATAACATTTTGCATCGTATAGAATGAGCTTCAACAATTAGTGTCGTTTATGGGGATCGAAACATCTGTGTGAGGTGTTGAGCCTGAGGGCCTACTATTAATGAGTTCAATTTTACATATTAGTTCACATTTACTATGTATTCTTTGAAGCTAAAACATCTAAGAAGTCTTAACCTCTTAAACTAGCAAGAGGCCTCTTTTTAAAACAGAAAAACAAAATCCTTCGAGACTTACCTTTATGGTGGACACTGCGTTGGATGCTTATGGGTCCAATAATCCAACTTAAGAGCCTGCAAAACTTGAGAGCTTATACAGGGAACAATATTTTGTAACGTGTGTTGATGAACTAAAATGAGCTTCAATAATTATTATTTTTTAGTTAACTAAGTTCATATAGTAAACTAATTAAGAACTACTTCATGCTCTTTTTATATGTCTTAACACTTAGTTGGTTTCAATTGTAATTCTTTATTCTTTCATTTTTTTTTATTACTTTTAAATTCTGCCCAACTATATTCTCAATGTTTTAAAATTAAAACGTGTATTTTTTTTTTATAAAAAAAAATGTATTTTTATCCTTTTATTTCTATTAAAAAACATTTACATATTTTTTTTCTAGAAAAATATCCTTATTGTCATTGTAAAAATATTAAAGCATTATAATTTATACAACTCATCAATTGGGGCGCTTAGGACCAGTTTGGTATTTATACTTTAACAATAAATCCTTGTAAAATAACTTCAAACACATACGTTGTTTGGAAAAGTAGGGGTGACAAGCATTTTGGAAAAACGAAAAAATGGTTATCTTTAGGTAGAAATGGTTGTTACCAAGTGGGCCAAACTATCTGCTTATTATTTGTAATTTTTATTTTAAATTAGTGGTGTAATGAGTTAGATTGAGTAGGGTGTTGGATTGAGTCAGTTTAGAGCAAATCCTAATTTAATCTAAATTAGTTCGGATTGGCTATTTTTTCACCAAAACTAATTCAAAATATTCTTTGAACCCAACCCAAACTAATTCGAATTCGTTTGGGTTAGTTAATCGGGTTAGCTTTAGGTTTTAAAATGATTTAAATACAAATTAACTCAAATAATACGAAAGTAAATTAATTGGAAAATTTTCATTAATAATATATTTTATCATATAAGGATTATGATAAAACTTCTTAATTTAGTTTTAAGTAATAAAGGCAACAATACAAATCAATAATTGATATTAAAAAAGAAAGACATTTTAGGTCCTTCATTTTAATTATAACATAATAATATTATCTTATAAAAATAATTATTAAAGTTTATAAATATCATTAGGTGTACTCGGGTTAGATTAGGTTGGGTCGGTTTAAAGGGGCAACTGAGATGATGATTATGTTGGTTGATAGTCTATGAGTGTGGATCACCCTAAAATGAACAATTTAGTCATGTAAATATTATTATAAATACTTGTTAATATTTAGATTTATGCTATCTAATTAATTACTTTAGAGTTACTAATTGAAAAAATACACACTAAAACTATTTTTTCAAAAAAATATAAAACGTATTCATAATTTTTAGTGTGTTTATCCATTTTTGTCAAAATTTTTAAATTAACCCTTTAAGTTTTAAGGTTATCTTATTTTAAAATTTCATTTAATTAATCCCCACTTCCTTCCATTTTCTTTTTAAATTACTTTACATAAGATTTATCTACTTTGTTGTTTTTTATCTTAACATTTTACTTTTTGTTTTACCCTTTTTTTCCATTTTTTTGAAAAAAGAAAAATCATTCTTTATGTTCTATTAAAAAAAAAATCTATAAAAGGAATAATAAAAATTAAATTCAATGTACCCACACTAAAAATCTTAAACATTTATTTCATTAACTAATACAAGTTGTTCACATAAATAAGCAAGATTGTCCAAGAGTGATAAAATTATATATATAAATTAACCATATAAATATTTTTGTTGCAAAATTTGAGGCCCCAAATAGTTAAAAACAGTTTTAAAATAATATATATATATACTAGTCCATGTGGAAGTACATTGCACTGAATAAAATATAATTAATTAAAATAAATAACAGAAAGATAACAATAAAATAGAATTAAAATCAATACTATTAAGCCCTAACACAATTCAATGTTTTTGGTAATAATCCTTGCTACTTATGTCATGGTTTTACTTAATTAATATTTAATAGTGATTTTAATGCCATAAGAGTAATATAACAATTAAAATATTAAATTAAGTTTCAATTCTTTCTTTGTTTCCATGTATTTTAGGTTCACCATAAATGCAAATTTACTCATATATTATTTCTCTCTACTATATATGAAAACTCTTTTCTCTATATAAAAACTCCTCCTTCCCTCTTTCTCTATTTACATTTACTTCTTTGTTCCAGCCCGTAATTGGCACGGGCCAAAGTGCTAAATAAGCCTTTTGAGACAACATGGCCCTAGTTTTTTGGATTGGGTTTTTTTCACTATCCTTTAGGTTAAAGTGTTTTTTTTTTTTTTGTAAGTTTCTAGGTTAAGTTAAAGTTTTTATTATAATTTCTTAACAATTTTCTTAATTAGTGAAAAAAAATTCTTAATAACTAATATGTGAGATGAAAACTTTTTTTTTTCTGCAAAATTGTTAATAAAATTTCATTATATTAAATAATATTTGGTAAAATCTTAACTATTTTCTAAAATATGCTTTATATGAAATTAAATTAAAAAAATGTCCATGAGTATTGCGAATAGTTTACTTATTGTTTTATTCCTTAAAAAAAATAAGTGGAAAATTTAGAAAATGATGTTTTGTTGTTTTCTGAAAACAAGTTGTTTCCTATGTAAATTATCAAAAAGTCATTTTTCAACTTGTTTTTAGAAAACAACAAAACATTATTTTCTAAATTGTGAGAATATAGAAAAATCAAGGTTTTGTTCATGGTTAAAATTTAAGATGTGAGATTGTTTTTGTAAAAATTGTAATTTCTTGAAACTTAGAAGTTATTGACAAGAGTCTTAAAAGTATAATTTTGCAAAAACTATTAATCATTATCGTTGTTCCTTTTTATTATTGTTTTTTAGAATATTTTGTATGAATAAAAAAAATGTTAATAAAGAAATATAAAATATAATCATCCTTTACCATTCAATATTATTTGGTTTTTAAACTAATATTAATTTGGTTTTGTCAATTATTTTTTCTTGGGGATGAAAATCAAGATTTTGTTCATAGTTAGAATTCAACTTGGGCTACGTTAAATAGAATCTTAAGCCCTAATACAATTCAATGTTGTTTGTAATATATCTTTGCCGCTTATGCCGTGGTTTTGCTTAATTAATATTTAATAGTGATTTTAATGCCATAAAAATGATACAACAATTGAAACATTGAATTAAGTTTTAGTTCTTTCTTTGTTTCCATGTATTTTTGGTTCACTATAAATACAAATTTATTCTATGTTGTTTCGAACATTTTGTAGTTATCTATTTTTTCCTATTTTTTAAAAATAATAAAAAAGAAATCACTATCTTTTTACACCATTGAAATACATTTATTTATTTTTTAAAAAAGCCCACATATTACCTGTAAAACCTGAGAAATTAAGCCTATGTAGTCGAAACATATTTTTACGCATATAAGAGGTTGATAGGTGGAAAACTTAAAATTGGCACATTAAAAATGGTTAATTATATCATAAATGGGTGCAAAGTGTCCCTTTACATACATTTTGATATATAATATATGTATGACCACATTCATTTGGTTGTGTAACTGGTGAAGAAAAGAAAAATACATAAAATAGTCGAACTAGTCGACTAGATTTCCTCCGTATGGGCTCCGCCACTTTGGTGAGGCCGTGGCTTGCAATTTAAATCGAATTTCTTTATTTTTTTTTTGGCCATTTTCAGTTGTTTTTCGATCAAAGAACCAAAAAGGGAAGCTACGGCAAGGGTAAGAAGGGTTTTTCGGCATAATCGACACCTAGGTAACCCATTTTCACTTAATTTCTTTGTGAAATTGCTATTGGAGTCAAGTGTGAGCTTTCCCTCGATATAGATTTTACTTAGGAGTTGTTTTTCAGTGTTTTCACAAAAGGGGTTTTGTCCACTTGGACTAAAAACATGTAGAAATGGTTGATAATCATATCTATAGTTCTAAAAACTCTGAATATATAGTTTGTTTGAATTCAATAGTTATATTGATGTCGCTATAGCTACCAGAAGCCAAATTTGATACTGAAGACCTTTAAAACCATGTTAAACTTCGATGAAACTTTGGTTTGAGACTGTAAAAAGATAGAGGGAGTGATTTCAAACATTTTGATATAAAGTGTGTGATTTTTGGATACCAAGTAGTATTTTTAATAATTAGTTATATGGTTTCGGTGAATATGTTGGAGTTGGGTACTAGTGGAAATGTGGCTGAAAAATCCATTTCTACTGTTCTTCGCCTTAGAAATATTTTAGATGGTTGTAAGAATTATTTGGAATGACCCTCACCTATATGTGAGACCAAAATGAAATTATGGAATTTGTAACTCCCCGTGAAACGAGTCAAACATAATCGTTGACTATTATGTATTGTAAGAGGTATTTATACGCATATATATATTGACCTTAAAATAATGAAAATACACGTATGGTAGGGTTGTTGGTACACTAGGATGTTAGTGGTAGTATATAAGTCTCGTACTTAGTGAGAAATTTCAATTTGGAATGTAGGGAGCGCTCTCCTTAGGGAGAAGCGCGCTCCAATGGTAGATTCCGGAGAACTAGAATTTCAAAATTTCATAAGGAGCGTGCTCCTGGGAGGAGAAGTGCGCTCTTGTGACAAAACCCGAGACATGCATTTTGGAAATTTTCAGAGAAGCGTGCTCCTCACGGGTTTCTGCAAAATTATATTTTCTGGGCGAAAAAAAAGCGCGCTCCTCGCTGTCTGACAGTTTTTATTTAAATGGATGGTGAGGGGGTGTGCATGTTTTTAAGTGGAATTACTCGAATTTTTCCAGCACATTTGAATTGTTAGAAGTCAAGGAAGAGCAAAGTAACGAAAGAGGATAAGGAAAATGAGATTTTGAAGATCAAATCCAAGGTAATCACTTGATCTTTTAAGCTAAAATTTCCAATTTTGAATTCCCCTTGTTGAGTTGTTCAACATACTGGATTTGTAGGATTTTGATGGTTGGTTTGGAAGATTGAAAAAGAGGGTTTGGTGCTGGAACATCGAGGAATTGAGGTGTAATTGGATGGTAAGTGTTTCATTAGTGTTTAGTAAGTGATTTGGGTTTGAAATCCTGTACAATTAATGTATTTTAAATGGTGAAATGAACCACCCCAGCTGAGGGTTTGAAGCTCCATTAATGGAGGTTTTGTTTAGGCTAAATGGGTTTGTTAGATGACTATGATTATGAGCAATTTGAATTGTATAATTGAGATGGTTTTCATTGAAAATGGCGGAGAACGTTATTAAGGACTAAACATTGGTGATTTGTGTAATGGTTGCAAGTCTGGAATTGTGCAAGTGATTTGATGATAATGTGATGATCAAAGTGAATAATTGTGTTGGAAATTATAGTGTACGTTGACTTAAGAGTATTGTGTAGTCACTGTGAGTATTCTTCCACTTCTTGGTTATGTTGTATGACATTGTAGCTATGAACTATTTTCAAGGATAAGCATGTATGATTGATATGGTATATAATTGCATTGTTTGAGTTCATGAAGCAATATTTCGAAAATGAAG
This sequence comes from Paratinospora sagittata, assembly GCA_035771175.1. Lineage (NCBI taxonomy): Eukaryota > Viridiplantae > Streptophyta > Magnoliopsida > Ranunculales > Menispermaceae > Paratinospora > Paratinospora sagittata. Next base: position 29,197,140 of record CM069592.1, read on the forward strand.
CATGTCAAACTTGTAGGAACATGTTAGAACATGAATCATTCCAGGAATAAGTCCCGCATGAATAATACCTTAAGTATCTAATGAGCTTATTGGCTGTCTTGGAATTGATAGGAATGATATTGAGTACGAGAGGGCAGTTAGGTTACCCTTGTTTTGGTCGAACAAGGGGTGAGTCTCGCTCTATACTTAGAAGGTGGGAAATTGATGAGACTTTCAATGGAAAGTATATATGTTTTGAAAAATATTGCAAGAGCTTCAAGCTATTTGTGTGCATATATGTATTGTTACATTTGTATTTGATTCTTTAACTGTGTTTGACTTGACTTTATCATCATGTTTATTAAATGCATATGAATGTCATAGAATGAAAAATATTCACTGAGCTTGTTGTAGCTCACCCAGTTCCTTCTAATATTTCAGGTAAAGACCATAAGGGCAAAGGAAAGGCAACATAAGAATAAAAACTCTTTGTCCACTTTTTTTTGTTATGTATGTATGGCGAAAGGGATTTAAAAACTGTTTATTTTGTTATGTATTATTATTATGCTATGTAAATAATATCACATAGATAAGTATCGTGAGGTTGTGATTATGTTTTGTGGATGGATAATGAGTTGATGATGTATTTGGTTTGACCATGAATACAAAAATATGAATGAGTATAGATGTGGATGATTATATATGATTAGAATTTGTCGTTTATCAGGAAAAATTTGTGAAATGTCCATTTTATAGGGACAAGCTGACGAATTTTTTGAAATTTGTGTATTTGTGATAAGGCTAATAGTGTATTATACATTGTATATATGATATGTACAGTGTATAGTATGATATGCCAGTCATGATGTCACCCTACGTAAGGGACGTCGTGACATAATTAGTTGAATGAATTAGAAATTTATGAATAATATAAGAAATGAATATATGATTATCCTGAAATTGATTTTGGTTATATGAAATGATTATGTGACAAGATTATATTTGTGGATAAGATTCTAGTAGTGGAGTTGGTGTTAGAGAGTAGTTGGACACTAGTACTGTAAGCATTTCTTTGCTTTGGTTATATTATATGACATTGTAAATATTAAATGATTGTGGAATGTAAGCATGTTAGTTATAAATATATTGTAGCATTGATTTAAATTCATGAAATATTTTCAAAATGAAACATGTTTTAGGCTTGCAAACGCAAGTTAAAGCATGAAATTATTTCGTTAGGAATTAGCTTCGTGTGAGTGACAAATTATGTGCTCACGGTTCTGTAGGACTGTCATAATAAGGAGTAAAATCCTTGAAATGAGTAATGAGATGTTGTGGCTACCCTTATTAAGGCTAGATGAAGGGTTAAACCCAATTTATTACTTTGAATGAGGGAGATGAATATGAGTTTGTAAAATCTTGTATGTGTTTGGAAAATGATTGCATTGAAGCTACTCATGGGCATGTATGTAATGTTTAAATATCGCATATGCGATTTAATATGTTTTTATATGCTTTGAATTGTATGTTTACGTAAATGCATATAAATGCTTAGATATAAAATATTCACTAAGCTTGTTGTATAACTCACCCTTTTTCCTCAAATATATTTTAGGTAAATATATCAAAGGCAAAGGAAAGACAAGAGAAGAGTAACATGCACTTCTTCTATGTTGGTGTATGTATTTGAGGGGTTTGGGACATGTTTTATTTTGATATGTATATATATATAACACCTTATCGCATGTGGTATCACTTAGATGAGTTGAAGAGTGGAACTTGAAAGTAATACGTGTTTATAAATCTTGTGTGGGATGTCACAGGGATTATGGTATGAATGATGATATGATATTTACTGCTATGGATATGAAATGTTGGATTTGGTTTTGTGGATAATGAATGTTGTTAATCAGGGAATATGTGATTATGTCTATTTTATGGGGATATGCGAAATTTTATTTTTTTTGTATTTTGAGTATTAGAAGGTTGACATGGTATTATATATACCTAAGTACAATGTATATGGTATTCTGTGTCAATCGTAATGTCACCCCACGAAGGGGTCGCGACATTACTGATATTTAGTTTAATTATATTCAATTAATTTAATAGATAAAAGAACTCTAGAAAATATAGAGCATGTTTCCAGCATGTATAACACGCACATGACCATATCTTGGATTATTTCACTCGTCATTTACTTTAAAAAATATATTGTTAGAGGCCCACTATCATATTAACATAGAAGTGTTAATTATTTTTTTATATTTAATGTATATCTATCGTACAGAGAAGATTAGAAAAATAATAATAATAATAAAACACTGAACTACTCAATTGTAGTTAATGCTTTAATATAAACCAACTACATATACAAACAATATAAGTGGCTCTCAAACTATTAAATTCAAGTATATTTAAAAAAAAAATCATCAGATACAACTACATAAAACCCAAAATCAAATTTATCATAAAAAGATAAATTTATATCTAATAATAAATATAAATAAAGAAAATGCTTTGGATACACATTTAAGAAAACACACGATTGAGATTTTTTTAAAAAAATATTAAATTATCTCAAATCACGTATTAATATGTATTTTAAAGCAATTCAACAACTCTAAGAGGTAATGTCAATAATGCATGTATGTTTTCATATGACTATAACATGATCGTGTGGTTAGAGCTCGTACTTATAACATATAAAGATAGAGTTCAAGTCTATTTATAAGGTTGTCAAAAAAATAAATAAAAAAGTCTCTTTGTAAGGAATGATGAAAATTAAAAGTAATATCCGATATTTTTTATTTATTATGTTATGTTATGTTATTAGATGTGTAATTAAATGTTAATTATTTATTATATTTAGCATTGTTTTGTATATCTTAAATGTATAAGTTCTTCTACTACCTTTTGTACTACCAATCCCGAACCCTAACCGAAAAAACCAAACCCAAACCCAAACCCAAACCCAAACCCAAAGACCCTGATCCACTTAATAGGGAGAAAGTAAAGGATTAAAATGGATATAAAGGTGGAAAGACGAAAAAGGCCCGAAGGGCTAACCCTAATGTCCAAAGCTCCCGCAAATAAAACCACCACCACCACCCCAAATATCATATATCATATATGAATTCCACTATATGGATTTTGAAAACCGGCTGGACCGGACACACAAGGTCACAATTATCAAAAATGACAACCGGAAGAACACGTAAAAAAATAAAAGAAATTGCCCCTCTCCACCACAGTATTTTTTATTTTTTATTTTTTATTTTTATCATTATTCTTCAAATTTCTCCTTTTCCTTCTTTCTTTATATATATCTCATCTCATTTATAAAAAAACACTCTTTTCACCGTATATAAACCTTCGCTCTTTCTCTTTTCAACAGTTTCTTCTTTCGCTTCTATTCTCTTCTTCTCTGTAATGCAAAATAAAAAAAAAACACATCTCCTCTCTTCTTCTTCTTCTTCGATTTTGAATTCTCCAACAGTTTTTTGTAAGTTCTTTCTTGTTCTTGTTCTTGTTCTTCTTCTTCTTGTTCTGGTAATCTGTGTTGTTTTCTGTGAATTTGAGGAATATAAGTGAGATTTTATTTTTAATTTTTTTTTGGGTTTGATTTTTTTTTTGGGCTCTATGGGCTATGTATGTGGGAATGAACGATCTCTTCAGGTGGTTTGTGAGGTTTGGGGTTAATCGATTGTTACGTTTTGTGGAAGCAATCCAATCTAATCTAATCTAATCTAACTATGTTTTTTTTTTTTTTTTTTTTGGTTGTGTAGGATTTGTTCTGAGAGGGTGATCTGTTTGGATGCTGGAATTGTATTCGTCCTGGTTAGATCTGTTCTTTTCTTCATGATTTCTAGCGTAAATTTTCAACCCCGATTTTGTTGGACTTGGGTTTTTTCTTGGATTTTAATGTTCTATGTTTTTTTGTTTTTAGGTTCTTGAAGTATGATTTTTTTGGAAACCTTTTTTTTGTTGTTTCGCAGAGATGAAAAGGACTAGAGAGGAAGGTTTCATGGGGTCTCAACTCAAACGGCCTGTTATTTCTTCTCGAGGCGAACCGTAAGTTTCCTCTTTTTTGTTTTTCTCTGTAATTTCCTATTTTTCTTCCTTTTTGGGGGTCATGAAATGGGATTAATTTCGTTGATCATGCTGTTCATGAAATTTTTATTTTTCTTCCGGAGTTTATTCTGTTGTTGTTATTATTGTATAATTTTTTTCCTTTTTTGTCGTGAAATTGTTTAAGGGCTCGTTCTTCATCTCTCGGTGATGTGCTATTGTGTAGTTTTCTTTGGAGAATTTTTTATCAATACAAGCAAATATAACGTTTTCGCTGAAACCCTTTTTATGACTTGTACTCAAGGTTTCATTTTCATGGAAGAGATCAGAAGAGAAAACTGAAAGATGGTCTGGATTTTGCTACCCACCAAACATAAACACACGCTAACACCCTTAATTTTTTGAAAATTATCTTTTGTCTCTGAAGTTTAATACTTCATGTTTTTTTTTTAATAAAAATGTAAATAAATTGACCCTAAATTATTTCATGTTGAGGAAAGCACTACTTATTTTCTTGATAAAGGGAGTTTTGCTGCGAAATTGGACTTATTTTTGATCTGTTGCTAGATTTGCTGAATTTGTATATCTTTGCATTTTTGTTGTTTGGTAAAGCTCTGGTCAACCCCAAGCTGTTGGAGGAGGAGGATCGGCAGGAGGAGGTGGAGGAGGAGGGACTCAGAAATTGACGACAAATGATGCCCTAGCCTACCTGAAATCTGTCAAGGACATATTTCAGGATAAAAGAGAAAAGTATGATGAGTTCCTCGAAGTCATGAAGGATTTCAAGGCCTCAAGGTGAATAATGCTCTTTTCCCATTGAACTAAATTCTCCATCAATGTTTCAATAACTTAACTCTACCCGCTTGCCTTCTATTAATATATATGTGTTTTGGTTTCAGAATTGACACTACAGGTGTTATATCGAGGGTTAAAGAATTATTCAAAGGGCACCGAGACCTTATTTTGGGCTTTAATACTTTCCTGCCAAAAGGATATGAGATCACCCTTCCACTTGAGGATGAACCTCCTCCAAAGAAGCCTGTTGAATTTGAGGAAGCAATTAACTTTGTGAACAAAATTAAGGTGGAAGTCCGATATGATTAAATTTTGGGATTTTTATTGTTTTATTTCTGTGGCTTTTACTTAACTGTTTCTTGTTGTCTGTAGACCCGGTTCCAAGATGATGATCATGTCTACAAATCGTTCTTAGATATTCTGAATATGTATCGTAAGGAGAACAAGTCCATCACAGAGGTCTATGATGAGGTGAGCTTGCAGTAGATTTCTCTTCATCTTCTTCTGTCTGTGGGATCAAGGGGCATAAACATTTTATGTATTTATTTATTTATTTTATATATGTCAATTACATTTATGTTTTGAAGAGTAAGTTTCGTACCTGGAAGGTCTCATAATGTTTGCTAATTAGGTTCTCTATTTATGTCTCTTGGCCTATTTTTCAGGTGGCTAATCTATTTCATGAACACCAAGACTTGCTTGACGAGTTCACGCATTTCCTACCAGAAAATTCAGGCGGAGCTCAAGTATATCATCCTCCACCAGGAAGACACCCGCCTTTCCATCGCCGAGATGATCGCAGCTCTGCTATGCCAGCTTTGCGGCCAATGCATGTGGACAAGGTACTTCATTTTACTCCCTTTTGTTGTTCCATTTGCTGATTCCTTTGTGCTTTTTTTCCCTCACCAGAAAGCTAACCTTCTTTTTTGTGCACTTTGCCAGAAGGAAAGGATAATGACTTCTCACTCCGACCGTGATCACAGTGTTGATCGTCCTGATGCAGACCATGACAAGGCCATGGCTAGAATGGACAAGGAGCAGCGGAAACGCGCTGAGAAGGAAAAAGAGAGGAAAGAAGATAGGGACAGGAGAGACCGGGATCGGGATGACAAAGATCTAGAGCTTGACAGTAATAGAGACTTCCAGCGCCTTTTGCACAAACGAAAGTCTGCTCGAAGGATTGAAGACTCTGCCAGTGATCAATTGCACCCAGGTGGGGAAGGCGCTGGAAACTTTGGATTGCATCCTATGTTGTCTTCTTATGATGATAAAAATGCATTAAAAAGTGAGTATTCAATGTCATATGAACAATTTCTCATGCGCATAACAAGACAGTTGGCTATGCATATCTGGTTGAAATGGAATAGAAAACTGAGATAAGAAAAAAATAAATTTTATCTTTTCCAAACTTTCCATCTTTTTCTATCTCTTCATATGGTATTAAGCTTTATGGTCCATTAAGTCTTGCAACTTATCACTTGTTAAGCCTTTTGTGCTTTATACTATTGCAGGTGTGTACAACCAAGAGTTCAATTTTTGTGAGAAAGTCAAGGAGAAGCTTCGCAATTCTGATGATTACCGTCATTTCTTGAATTGCCTTCATATTTATAGCACAGAAATCATTACAAGAACTGAATTGCAAACTTTGGTACGCTTTGAAGAACTAGAGTTTATGCTAATTATGTTCTTAAGAATCCTTTCCTTATTCTACCATATGAAGTCTTTGACACCTAATATTATACTATCTCATTTACCATGGTCTGGCATTTGTCATCTTCCCTCCTCTTCTCTCACTTTGAGATTTTGTATTATACCGTGGTTTTTTATTTTTGTTATTTCTATTTTTTGTATTATACCATGGGTTGATTGTATAAATATGAGAAGATGTCATAACACAATAGATTAGAATCCTAAAAGCATTTTACCATATGAACTCTAAAACCTTATAGAGATACTCTTGCAAACACATATCATTGATGATCTCTGTTGCTCATCTTGCATCTGAGACCATGGTCTCAATCGGGTGATTTTCATATAAATTCAATCTGTCAGAATTTTCTTTGTTGGCATGGTAGTTGTATAAAATTTGTTAATTTAGTTCACTTTATCCTTCTAAAAAATATAGACCTGCATGTTTTTAGTATATGTACCCGCTGAAGGAACCGATAAATATGTGGTCTTTTGGTTAGTAAAAATACTGTTTTTTTTAATTGACCTTCATATTTTCAGTGTTATTTTCTTAGATTGGATAAAAATTATTGGCTGTGCGTTGGATCTCCCAGAGGATTCTCATTGAATGTCCTCTATTGACTTTCAGGTTTTGTTCTTAGTGTCAAGACTGAAAGTGGCATGGAAAGGGTTACTCTGACAATGTACTTAAAATGCCTTCTTCTAAGCCATTTAGTATGACTGTTTGTTTTCATTGGCTTTGGTGAATGATGAGAGAATGTTGCCTATATAAGGAGTTAGGCTCCATTTGATTTAGTAATATTTATATACAATTCATTGAATTTGGATAAAACTGATACAAGAGATACACAATTGGTTGGATTTAGTTGATTAAATCCAGAAAGTAGTTTTTGGAAACTGCTTAGAAAGCAGTTAATTTCTTGGAAACAACGACTTTTTTTTGTGTTTTACTTCTCAAATTAACTAATTTAAAAAACAAACATTATTTTTCTTTTTATATTTCTCAAATGGAGTGAACCAAATTAGTTTTTTCAATGTTTTCAAGACTTTTTAACATAGAATTACTAGTGAACTTTTGAAAACTAGAAACTACTATAAGTAGGATATAACCCACATTATTTGATTGTATACAAGTTTTGGATTTTTTTTTGTGGGGTATCAAAAACTGAAGACCGGCCTTAGTAACTCAATGTCTTTGTAGTCCTTGGACCATTAGATGGAACTAAACTCTTTTTTTATTCATCTTACAAATAATCAAGCAGCATTTGGTTACTTATATTTACATCTCTCTTAGAATTTGTGTGGGAAGATGTCACAATGAGTCAGACCTTCCCAAGCTATATAGATCTGTGTGAACAGTTGCATTGTTGATATTGTTTTCACCAGTGAGATAAGGAACCTCTGGAGCTGCTTATGGATATGCTGATTACTAATTCCCTATTATACATTCTAATCATTTCAATTCTTAGATTTTTTTTCTTTTTGCTTTGTTTTATTTTATTTATTTTTTCATGTAATTTTATTTTTATTTTTATTTTTTCATGTAATTGATGGCAGTAGCCTTTGTAAAACATTTCTTCTGTGCCTGACGAAAGTAAGCTTATTTTCTGCTCCAGTTTACCACATCTGGGATCTGGAACTTGGGTTGTATATATCTTCTTTTTAGGAACATTACATATTTAACTACTCGTTGTGTAATTTGCAAGTGAGCTTATTCGCTTCTCTGGTTTACCAAATCTGGGATTTTGAACTTGGGTTGCGCATATCTCCTTCTTTTTAATAACAGTACCTATTTACTACTCCTTGTACAATTTGAAAAATCTATTTATTTGGGCTACCTTTTCTTCTTAGTGTTTTTTTTTTGTCAAAGTTCCTGATCAAGATGCTATTGCCTCAATGTAGTCTGCATTTTCACTGAAATTATTGCTACTTCCAGATGGGTGGTTTGCTTGGAGATTATCCAGATCTTATGGATGGATTCAATGAATTTTTGATTCGCTGTGAAAAGATTGGTAAGTGTATAGCACTTCATTTCTTCAGTTATCTTGTCTGCATTTTACTTTTTTTGAGGTCTAATTGAGACCTTCCCTGCAGATGGATTTCTTGCCGGCGTAATGAGTAAAAGTACGTAAAGGAACATATTTCCGTCTCATACCTGTAATGATAGAGGCTCCTCTTAAATAGAGGCTTCATGCCTTTCTTGGGAAGTGTTCATTGGCATTGTGGCATTATTCATTGATTGAGAAATTTGAAAATGTTTCATTCTCGATCACAGCTTACGGCCAAATAATCTAATCAGTTGATGGATTTTTGTATAATTTATCATTTTTTTTATGCCTCAATAAATCTAATCAATTTGCTAATTAATTGCAGAGACATTTTGGAATGATGGAAATTTACCCAGGACACTGAAGGCGGAGGACAGGGATAAAGACCGGGAACATGATAGGGATGAGAGGGAGACAGACAGAGACCGTGAAAAGGATAGAGATAGAGAAAGGGAAAGAGTTGACAGAAATGCATCTCAAGCAGCTCACAAGGTTCCATTTCCAAATAGGGACAAGTATATGGCCAAACCCATTTCTGAGCTTGACTTATCTAACTGTCAGCGTTGTACCCCAAGTTATCGGCTTCTTCCAAAGAATGTAATTCAATCCCCACTTTTCAATTTTTTTATGGTTGCTTAAAATGCATAAATTTTGTAGCTTAGTTGTTAAGTTTTGCAGTATCCGATGCCCTCGGCGAGCCACAGGACAGATCTTGGTTCTCAAGTATTGAATGATTGTTGGGTATCAGTGACTTCAGGAAGTGAGGACTATTCTTTTAAACACATGCGCAAGAACCAATATGAAGAGAGCCTGTTCAGATGTGAAGATGATAGGTAAGATTTTAGCTGTAACTTCTTTCCCTGCTCCATGAATTGAAGGCAAAATGGTACTTCCTGGGGCGGAACGGGATGGGGGTGGGGCAGTGGGTTTACTCTTTGGTAGTTTTGCCTGTTGACTTTAAGCTTTCCCTTTCTACTTACTGATTAAAAAAACAGAGGAAAGTGAGTTTGTCTATAGTGGGAGTTGTTGTTCAAGTTTTACTTTTTCTTCTGATTTGATTGTTTTTGTATTTATGTATTTTTATGCCAGATTTGAACTGGACATGTTATTAGAATCCGTAAATGTAACCACAAAGCGTGTGGAGGAACTGCTGGAAAAGATCAATGATAATACAATCAAGTCAGACAGCCCAATTCGTATTGAGGACCATTTTACTGGTTTGTATATCGAAGCTGATTGTCTACTAACGTCTTTCCTTTCATATACTGATATGGGGTCTTGCATGCTTAAATGTGGTTTAAGATCTTGTTTTCTTTTCTTTGTTTCTTTCTTGCAGCTCTAAATCTGAGGTGCATAGAACGCTTATATGGCGACCATGGGTTGGATGTGATGGATGTATTACGTAAGAATGCAGCTCTTGCACTGCCTGTTATTTTAACTCGCTTGAAGCAGAAACAAGAGGAATGGTCAAGGTGTCGCTCAGATTTTAATAAAGTCTGGGCTGAAATCTATGCTAAGAACTATCACAAGTCTCTTGATCATCGGAGCTTCTATTTCAAGCAACAGGACACAAAGAGCTTGAGTACAAAAGGTTGGTTGAATCCTCTACTGATCGTATGCTTAAACTCCCAGCCTACTTTATGTTCTTTAGTTTTATAATTAACTGTTACATAATATATCCTAAGTGGGGTGGGGACGCCAAAAAGATGACGATGAAGAGGTAATTTCAGGATACCTACTTGGATAATTTTGCAAGATGACAGCATCCCGATTACGTGTTATCTATTTCAGTAACTATTAGTTTTTGTTTAACTAGATCTAAGAATAAATATGAAAGTATTTCACTTCTCATCTTAAGGATTTTGGTCCAAAATTTACAACAGGTCCTTCATGTTTAGGATACTTCTTAAAGTTTTCACCATTTCATTTGGAATACCTCATTTTTCTTTTTGGTCAAATGCCTCATAAAATGACACAAAGAGGTTCCTTTGTAAGTTTTTTTTTTTAAAGAATCTAGCATCTGAATTAAAGTGGGATCTCTTGATGTATCATGCAAATACTATTAGTGTTGATTCTCCATTGGTACAACACATTGGTTTTTCTGTCTAATAATTAAATAGACAATGTACAGCTTAAAGATATCTGAGACTTGTGTACTTGTATGTTTTGCTGGTTGAAAGTGGCCAACATAGAAGCTTTAGTATACTAACGAAAATCATTTTAGTTAATCAGTCATTGTGATGATTTCTTTTGATGCATCATTTGGAACAAAGAGGAATTGAGTCAGTTTAAAATGTTACTTATCCAATGTCTCGTGAAAGCTTTGGCTGCTCTTGATTTTGTAGTTTTTAATTAGATTGGAACTGTCTCATGTTTGGACCCCCCCCCCCCCCCCCCCCCCCCCCCCCCCCCCCCCCCCCCCCCCCCAATATATTTTGTTGTTTCTCTTTAGTTCCTTTTTTTCCCCCTTGCTTAATTGTATATTATTGCTTTTGTTTCCCACTACTAATATTTTGCATGCTTAACTATACAGCTCTATTGGCTGAGATTAAAGAAATTAACGAGAAAAAGCGAAAAGAGGATGATGTACTTCTTGCAATTGCTGCTGGGAACAGAAGACCCATTATTCCAAATTTGGAATTTGATTATGCTGATTATGATATTCACGAAGATTTATATCAACTCATCAAATATTCATGTGGGGAAGTTTGCACAACTACAGAACAATTGGATAAAGTTATGAGGATTTGGACTACATTCTTGGAACCTATGCTCGGTGTCCCTTCTCGGCCACAAGGTGCAGAAGACACTGAAGATGTTGTGAAGGCTAAGAATCCTATTGGACAAAGTACTGCAGCAAGTATAGCAGAAAGTGATGGTAGTCCTGGTGCTGAAGTTGCTGTTACGAATCCTAAGCAACTAAATTCTTCCACTAATGGAGATGAGAATACTCCAGCGGAACAAGCAAGCTCCTGCAGAGCAAGACTAGTAAATGGGGATGCAGCTAAAGAAGATGGTTTTCATGAAATTGATCGGAGTGCCCAAAGGAATGATGCTTTCTCTGGTACACCTCATCATGGGAAAGTCCAGAATAATATCCCAATGGCTGATGAAATGTCAGGAGTTGGCATACAAGGTGCTTCTAATGAAAGGCTAACTGAATCAAATGCTTCAGTTGCTGTTAGGGCTGAACAAAATCATGGCAGGACCAATGTTGAGATTACATCAGGTTTGTATGTTATGTTGACGAATCTATATCTATATTCTGAAAAAAAAAAGGAGTATTTGTCTCAGATTAATCATATTTGCAATGTTCTCTACTCGATTACACTTAATTTCATAGCCATGTTAATTTGAATCTTCTGTGTTGCAAGGGCTGAGCACCACACCTTCTAGACCTGGCCATGCTGCCGTTGACGCTGGAGTTGAACCGAGACATAATAATGAAGCTTTGCCTTCGACAGAGGTGAGTATCTATTGTTTAACGAGTTCAAGCCTTACATATTGATCCCAATGTGGCGCTTAAATTTTATATTATGTTCTGTTTGGTATTTTAAAGATACATGTCTTGACTGAAATATAACTGTACATGTATGTGAGTGTTATGGTTTTAGCATGCCAAGTCTAATTGGATTTAACGGTGGTGAGAACTTGATGGGTTTTGGTGTTTATAATTGCCCATTTTGTTTGTGCATGCATGTTGCCGTGTTTATAACAAAGATCCTGCATTCTAATTACCGGCTTCTGTTTGCTTGTTAACTCTTTTCCAACATTATAATGGTTTGCTTTATAGTCTGAAAGCTAGAAAAATGAACTGGCATGATAGTCTGATGATCCCAGTTAGTTACAGAATTAATGTGAAATGTGTAAATCAAACAAACACAGTATGGACAATAGTCACAATATGCATCTGCTATGCCATATTGTGTACTGTGTCCATGGACTCTACACCATATACTAAAACAAATTCCTTGGACATGAGCATGTCATACCTGTTCTTTTTCCACTATGTCCTTAGTCCCTCCTGTAAATTGATTAATGCAATAAACGTTGGTTGTTAAATTTTTTTTGGCAGAAGGTGCAACTTACCTTTAGTTTTACAATGTAACAATTTGTAAATACGAAAACTACTACTTTCTTGTTCAAAGTGTAAAGGAAAAACCTAAGATTGGGGTACTGTGTACGAATAATTTTAAAAAAAGAAAAACTAAGATACCCATGTATGTAGGGCGTGATTGCCCATACTCCCAGGTTAACGCTTAACTGAATCAGAGAATCCTACTATTTCAAGTTGACTTAGCTGAGGTGCCAGACAATTTGAGTTTCTGACTTGCACAACTTAGAGGCTGCTGTTCAACTAGTACTCGAGTTTTATGAAGTTTTTGAACACTATTTTGCAACATTCAATTTATTCAGTTTGTCATGTTACTGTATTTCTCTCTGATACAGGGTAGTAATAGTGCAAGACCACATATATCGGCAAATGGTGTGAGTACAGAAGCCAACAAAGCTCACAGATATCATGGGGATTCAGTAGGGAACTTCAAAATTGAAAGAGAAGAAGGTGAACTCTCACCTAATGGAGATTTTGAAGAGGATAATTTTGCTGTTTATGGAGACGCTGGTATTGGTACCACTGGCTCTAAACCAAAGGATGGGGCCGCCACCAGTAGGCAATACCAAGCCAGGCATGGTGAAGAAGAAGTATGTTGTGGTGAAGTAAGAGGAGAAAATGATGCAGGTGCTGATGATGAGGGTGAGGAGAGCGCACAAAGGTCAACAGAGGACAGTGAGAATGCTTCCGAGGCCGGTGAAGATGTTTCTGGGAGTGAGTCCGGTGATGGGGAGGAGTGCTCCCGTGAAGATCACGAAGAAGAGGAGGAAGATGTGGACCATGATGCTAAGGCAGAAAGTGAGGGTGAGGCTGAGGGGATGGCTGATGCGCATGATGTTGAAGGAGACGGGATGGTATTGCCATTTTCAGAGCGTTTTCTTCTGAGAGTGAAGCCTCTTGCTAAGCATCTTCCCCCAGCATTGTATGACAAAGAAAAGAAAGAATCCAGGGTTTTTTATGGAAACGATTCCTTTTATGTATTGTTCAGGCTTCATCAAGTAAGGCGCGCCTTCTTTTTCACGTTTTGCGATATATGGTGAAGTTATTGACCAAAATTAATTGGTTTTCTGTTGTATTCCTTTTTATTTTATGCAGACACTTTACGAGAGGATTCTGTCAGCAAAGATGAATTCCTCATCTTATGAGAGGAGATGGAAAACATCTAAGGATGCCAGTCATACTGACAATTATGCCAGGTGGTTTTTGCCTCTGCATATATTGCTCTTGATAACTTAGAACATAGGTGAGCACATATTAATTAATTTTAGGATTTTCTGGCTTGCAGGTTTATGAGTGCTTTATACAATTTACTTGATGGTTCTGCTGACAATACTAAGTTTGAGGATGACTGTAGAGCTATTATTGGAACTCAGTCATATGTTCTATTTACGTTAGACAAGTTGATATATAAACTTGTTAAACAGGTAACTTTTTTTTCTTTTTTCTTTTTGTTTGTTTATCAGCCTGTTCTTTTCAATTAGTTTCTATGGTATTCTTTTTATTTTACAATGTTTTTTGTTGTATTTCTGTAGCTTCAAACAGTTGCAAGTGATGAAATGGACAATAAACTGCTTCAACTTCATGCTTATGAAAAATCAAGGCGACCAGGGAGGTTCATTGATTTAGTTTATTATGAAAATGCTCGTGTTCTTCTTCATGACGAGAACATTTATCGATTTGAATGTGTAGGTGGTCTCTATTTAGAAGATTTTCTGTCATTCATTACTATTATCTTTGTTCTTTTTTTTATTTCCAAAAGGGAAACACATAAACACCTTTACACGCATTTTTCACAAGATCATTTTTTGTCAATTTTTGTTGCAGTCATCTTCTCCCACTCGCTTATCTATCCAGCTGATGGACTATGGGCATGAAAAGCCTGAAGTCACTGCTGTTTCCATGGATCCATCCTTTGCGTCTTACCTACACAATGACTTCTTATCAGTGGCTTCGGACAGGAAGGAGATGCTTTCCATCTATTTGAAGAGGTAAAGCTCCATTAGTTCAAATGTTTTGTTCTTCGTTCTTTCTCATAATTCACTCTTGCCTGTGTTTCAGAAACAAGCGGAAATATGCAAATGAGGATGAATTTTTCGCCACAAACAAGGTCATGGAGGGAGTTCGAGTAGTTAATGGTTTGGAGTGTAAGATAGCTTGCAATTCTTCCAAGGTACCCATTACATTTAAAAACTTTGTATGCCATATGAATACTACACCTAACATCATATCATATGCATGATCAAAATTATGGCTACTGCTTTCTGGGTTAGTTATTAAGTAAACATGTGCATATGACATGACAGGTCTCCTATGTTTTAGACACAGAAGATTTCTTGTTCCGTTCCAGAAGAAAAAGGAGATCTTCGCCTGATGGCGGACGCTCTACATGCCCTGACCAAACAAAACCCGTAAATGGTTATGCTCAAAGAGTAGAGCGGTTCCACAGATTTCTTTCTTGCCCCTGAAATTACATTGCCATGATACCCGGGTACTTCAAATTTTTTTCTATAACAAATGTAAAATGCTCAATCACCCTGAAATTCATTGAAGAATTTCCCTTTTTTTCCCCCTTTCTTTGCAGTACACAAGTTTACTTTGGTTTTATAAAAAGCCAATACTTCTGAACAAGTCTCTTGCAGTTGGCCCAATGCAGATGGTGGTGATATAATGCTGGAAAACATTGAGGATTAACTAACTATTGTTGCAGTGAAGAAGGGAAAAAGAAAAAAAAAAGGGAAAAGAAAAAGAAAAGCTATCGAGAATGCGACTGTCTCGCTTTCTATGAATTCTCTCATCAAGATGAACTGAAGAAGTGAGCGAAAATATTAACGAGTAAGGCGGGCAAGGAAGAGAAGGGAAGGAAAAGATATTGGTGTCCTCTGAAAATGTAGTAATTCTTGTTGTATCTGTTGAAAGTTGTTGGGCATGTTGAGCAACGCATTTGTGTAAATAGTCACAGTCAAGCAATTTTATTAGTACAAGAACCAGAGGCATCCAGGGGGGGATGGAAAATGAATAGATGGATGTATGATCATTTTATTCGTTTAAAGTTATTTTTAATATCCAACAATATTAACCCTTTAATTTCTAACCGATTGTTTCCTCTGTTTTGCCGTATATGCTTCTGGTTGATGAACATACCCTGTGCAGTTGTTGCTCCATTGTCGTGAATGCCAGTATGACATGGCTGATTTTTTTAATTAAATTTTTTTTTTTCATAAGGTAGCACGAGTTATGTGGATCTTAGGAGTAGGGATGGTTGTAGCTATTTTAAATGTATCCAAGTTATTTGTTCATTTTAATGTAATTTCATTTAGAATTTTTCAGAATATAAATTAAAAGAATTGATTGAGGGGTGGCATCTGATTTTTTTTTTTTCCTTTGGGCCGAGATTAATTTTATTGGATTTGAGGATTTGGAGGGGCAAAAATATTCTCCTAATGAGTCTTAATTTACTTTCTGAACCAGCGAACCAACCGTGGTTTATTTGATATTTCATAGCCTCTAATTTAAGAAATATATTTTGTAACTATTGTATTTTGTTATAGGTTACATATTTTAAGTTATGACATTAACTTTGTAACCATAGTATTAATTTTTATAAGTTGGAAATGTAATGTAACACTTATTATGTTCAAGAGCTTATAAAGGGGTATTTAGTTTGTAAATAATATATAAGATGTACACAAATCTAAAATAAGTTTAGATCTATATATATGAGAATAGAAATTTTTTTCCCATTTCTCTATTTGTTTATTTTTAATAGTCCTCTTTTCATTTTACAACATGTTATTAGCAAGAAAAGTTATAAAAATTGGAGGAGATTGTTTGTCTAAATGAAAAATATATATTGGTGGTAAGATTGTGTATTTTATTTTATTTATTTGATATTGAGTTATTTGGTATCAGAGCCCTCTTTCTGAACCTGGTATTAATGTTAAGTTTGTTTTGGTTCTTTGTGCCAATTAATCCGTATTGTTTTATCGTTATAATCCTTTTAGGTATTCTTATGTGTGTCAGTTTACATACTGTTATACTCATCTTAGAACATATCCTCCGTATTTAATCATGTCTCTCTTGAGTCATCTTCCTTTATGGTTGATTATAGTTTTAGTTATTCTTGCTATCTTATGTTGTGGTTTACTTCGCTTATGTTTTGCATGTTATATATGTGATGCAGTCGAAGTTGATGATTGAACGAGTACTTAGATTTTCAAAAATTGGTTTTGGTCTTTAATAGAAGCAGATGAATCTATTTTTCACATGTTTTTCTGTGTGATACTAAAGACAGGGTCTTGACGGGCCGAGAGAGAGTGCCGACGTAAGACAAAGAGGTCTGATAGTATCCATGGAACCCTTTGGTGATAGTCCCCCTTCATCTTCTACGTCCGACCCTAGTCCGATTTTAAAATCTTCCTCTTTTAATTTTTCAAGTCTTCCTGAGTCATGTATTAAACAAGCTTCGAAAATAGATGATTTAGTCGAAGTAACTCATATACCTGCCGATAGTAAAGTTTCTGAAACTATTCCTCCTTTGTTAAACCCCTACTGGTTGTTTACAAAAAAGTCTCAGTCTTTCACTACGTCCGTGAAAAAGTTAATTAGTCGTAAGAGTCCTCCTATTAAGAAATATATCCAAAGCACTGCACTTACCCACTGTGCTCTTGAGTCTACTATGCAAGAACAATATGTTACCCTTGAGTTTAAACCTTCGTTCATCCGTCACTGGTTAGCTCATGGATATACACATATCCATATGGGAGCTATTCGGTTAGTCCTCTCTTATCATGGTCGAGGAGACTTACCTATGTCTGCTCGTATCGCCTTGCTCGATACAAATCTCCTCTCTTATGAACATGCTTGTATTGGAACAGTCATCACCACTCTCAGTCATGGATCTATGATCTTTACAATCACTCCAGACTTCAACGTCTGTCTGTCAGATCCCACCTTACCTACTCGGTTTAAGGTTCAGATCCAATTCTCTGGTGTTCAACATCGTCAGGATAGTGTCATGGCTACACTACATCATCAGATGGCTTTTCGCCTTCAAGACCATGCTATCCATCTCAGAACACAGAAACCTACTGGTACTATCATGGCCTTTGTTCATGATAATGATGTTCCTACAATTATTCAGATTCCCAAGCAGATCCCTCACAAAGAGCTTCGTGAGATGTTACCTTTAACATGGTTCACCAATTATGAGCATTTTCTCAACCGCTCTGAGCCTGTTACAAGTACTCTTTGCCCTCTAATGAAGAAGCAAGCTGATGGTGCTGTCAAGATTACATTCGGTTCTCTCCAGCAATCCACTGAAAGTTTACCTGTTCATCACTCTATGATGATTCAGCCGGTTATATTTGGATCTCCTCAACAATTCCCAGATAGTTTACCTGTCTGTCATTCTCTGAAGATTCAACCTATTTCTACTCATGAACCGGTCGACGATCCTCCACTACATTCTTTCCAACCTGATGGATCAGTTATGTATCATTCTCATGTTGATGGACATTTTATATGGGATTGTAATCCTGAGATGTGTAAACCTGGTTGCACATGTCAAGACGAATATGACGATGATACTTGGATGGATAAGTATGATCCTTCATATGATACCATGGACGCTTATGATGGTTATGACACTGACGATGCCATGGAATTCTACCAATATGAAGAAGCTTATCATCACTCACGGAAGAAGAATAAGCAAAAAATTTCTAAGTCTTCTTGCCGTCCTTCTCTTCGGTATCATCACGAACCTCCTGCTCCACCTGCAGCTCCTCTGGTTCTTCCTTGTTATCCTATTGGATCCTATGATCAGGATTTCCCTCCTCTTCTAAGAGTGACAGATCCTACACATCAGACTACGGCTAAACCATTTGTACCTCTCAACGAGATTCGCTCCGATGGTACTCCCAAGCCGTTAACATCTGCTGAAGAAGTATTAAATTGGCAAACCAAAAATGCTATTGTCCAGAATGGTTATCTTCAACAGATTGATCAGCATCTTACTAATCTTACTACGACAACGACCAGTCTTGTTCAAAATACAGATATCCAAGCTGCTATCAGTCAAAAATATTATACTGAACTTCAGACGAAGATTCAGGAATTGGATACTCTTCTCCGATATTATATCCAACATAATATCACTGGTCCTAGTTTTGATGCTGCTGAACATGAGATCAGACAACTTAAAGAACAATTGTCATATGTGATGCATGATCTCCAAAAGCTTCAACCACCTACACCTCCGGTGTTTCCTGAAGCTTATCCTATGTCTCTTGTCAGATCATCATTCCCCTCTCAACCTTCTCAGTCGTCTTACTCATTCTTACCACCACCTGCACCTAAGAATGATCGTCAATCTGTCCTATTAAATACCCTTATATTGGCTAGTAAAACACCTGCTCCAAAACCTCCGGTCATCCCTTTCTCAACTCTACCCGTAGTCACTTTCCCACAACCAGTCCAACCACCAATAGGTACACCTCCTCGTCCTAGAGGTCCTAGACCAGTTTTTGGTGATACGGGCAAGGCCCCCATGCCCTCCTCACCATTTATGCCTTACACTCCTTCTTATACATCAGTCGTCCAACCAACACCTCTAGCTGTTCCTGCTGCTGTATCTCCTCAGCCTCCACAAACTCAACCTCCTCCGAGTCACCCTATTATTCCCTATGACAATCTCACATATGTTTCTTCTATAGATGATCTTGATCAAATTAAATCCCTCTCTTTGGGATCTTCTGATGCAGAATCTGATGCTCTTACAGAAGTTTCTTCTGATCCAGCTATATCCGAAGTATCTGATACTGACTCTTATCTGATGGATATATCTGCTCTTAATCAGATTCATATGGCTGATGATCGTTCTTCATCGCAGACTCAACCTCAGGCTTTTGATGAAGAAGTAGATATGCGAGATACTACTAATCAGCCTCAAGACACCAATCCTCAGCAATTTTTCAGTCGCCCTGGAAATGGTCCTTGGTTTTCTCTTGATGACGTCCCTTATGAACAATGGCGTTCCAAGCTTATATCTTGGGCCGCATGGATGTCAAACCAAATTATTGCTGATCGTACATCTAATGCCGTCATTTCTGACTTTATATCCCGATGTACTGGATTTGTTCGTGATTGGTTCTCCTCCCTTGGCGAATATAGAATGCTTCAACTCACTCAGATCTCTCTTACCGATTTTTATAATGTCCTTGTTCGAGAATTTATTGGAGATGCTGCTATTCTGGAGAAAAAATACAAACAAGAGTATTTCACTATGAAATGTTGTTCTCTCCAAAAGAAAGATCTTTATCGACACTATTCTCGAATGCTTCAGCGGTATCATTTACTTGGCGGATATGATAAGACAGATCTGAAACATACATTTATTGCTTCACTTCCGAAGGAAACTCATCCTGAATTAAACCGTCTTCTCAAAGCTCTTGGAAGACCTTTGGAACAATTATCTCTTGCTGAAATATTCCAGCAACTCCTTGAAGCCATTGAAAGAAATTGTGAATTACGACGACTTATTTCGGAATCTCAGACATCTACCTTCTATACATCAAATGTCTGTGATAAGAAGTATCTTGAGATTGGATGCAAATCCAATTGTCACTGCTCTCCTCATAAAAAGAAGAAATCCTCAAAATTATGGAAATTCCATAAAAAGAATCCTCAGAAGTTTTCAAAATTCTCCAAACGACAACGTTGGAAGAAAAAGCGTCATCTTCGCTATTTCAAGCGCCGCACTACACCGTCTACAAATACTCGGTGTTATATATGCAAAAAGCCTGGCCACTTTGCCAAACAATGTCCTGACAAGAATAAGAAAGGCCAACATCTTATTCAACAGATTCAACATTCTTATTCTCTCCAAGATGACCAAGATATTGAGTCCGTATTCTCAGAACAAGACTCTCCAAATGATGACACTCTTTTCGTCTATCACGAAACTTTTTCTGATGATGAGGATCCTATTTCTTCTCATGATGATGATGATTATATCGGCATGATTAAGCCATATCATCCTCCCTCTATGGTTGTCTCTCATGTTATGCCCTATGCTGAAATTTCCGTATTACCTACCAAATTTGATAATCCAATCAAGGTAATTGGTTATTTCGATACTGGTGCATTTAAAAGTATGATGAATCCTCGTATCCTCCCCGATCATTTTTGGAAACCTCATACTGAATCATTCAAAGCTGCTAATAATGAGATTTTTCAGACTCAACTGATTACTGCTCGGAAGATTGGTCTTAAATTCTTCCCTAATCTCATTATCTGGACTCATATACTTGGATGTGATCTTCCTGATAAGGATATATTATTTGGAATGGATCTTTACTCTAAATCCAAGTTTAGAATTCTACCTCATGGAATTTCTTATCAGAACCAAACTCTGCTATATACAACTATTCCCAAGTTGTATACCATTCAAGATATTCCCACGGATGTTCCCTCCTATCAAGATAGGCTTAAGTCATGTTTCAGTGAATCCCACAAGACTTTTACTCACCAACATCCTTTATGGAAGAATTCTAAATTCTATGTCCATCTCCCATTCAAGCTGAATGAAGACATCAATCCAACAAAGGCTATTCACCCTGGAATGCCTCCTGATGATCTCCTCTCTCAAGGTTTGATTGAACCAACTACTTCAGATTGGGCTTGTCAAGCCTTCTACGTCAATAAACGAGCTGAACTTACTAGAGGAAAGAAACGTTTTGTTATAAATTACAAACCGTTGAATGTCTTTCTCAAAGATGATAAATTTCCTCTTCCAAAGATATCGTCCCAGCTTACCTTACTTTCAGGATCCACCATCTACAGCAAATTTGATCTGAAAGCAGGATTTTGGCAACTGGGTATTCATCCTGATGATAGATCTAAGACAGCTTTCTGCATTCCTAATGCTCATTACCAATGGACTGTTATGCCATTTGGTCTCAAGGTTGCACCTTCATTATTCCAGAAAGCCATGACTCGCATCTATGCTTCTATATTATCAACAGCTCTTATCTATATTGACGATATCTTACTCTTCTCCAAGACTGAAGCTGTTCATCACCAGCTTATTTCTCAGTTCTTAGATATTACTCAACAGCATGGCATCATGCTCTCTGAAAAGAAGAGTATTCTCTGTACATCCGAAATTGATTTCCTTGGTATGAAGTTCTTTAATGGTGTCTATCAGCCTGGTTCTCATATTGCTGTGGAATTACTCCAATTCCCTGACACTCATCTGACAGTTAAATAACTTCAGCAATTTCTCGGTATTATCAATTATCTACGGATGTTCATCCCTCACATCACTCGACATACATCAGTATTATCTTCTCTCTTGAAGAAACAGCCACCTCCTTGGCAAGATATTCATACTGATGTTGTTCAGATTCTCAAGAAGATTTGTCAGAATCCTCCCCCACTGGTTATACCTAGTACAGGCTCTCTTATTCTGCAGACTGATGCGTCTGACTATTATTGGGGTGCGGTTCTTCTTGAACGAAAGGATTCCACTGACTCTATTTGTGGATATCACAGTGGCAAATTTTCCGATTCAGAACTCCATTACCATATCACTATCAAAGAAGTCCTTGCTGTTAAGTATGGTATTCTGAAGTTCGCCTTTTTTCTACGGCCTGCCCACTTTGAGATACAGATGGATAATTCCTCATTTCCCAAAATGTTGGAATTTCGCAACAAACTGGTTCCTTCTGCTCAACTTCTTCGTCTCCAGGAATGGTTTACGCAATTCCAATTTACAGTTAAACATATTCCAGGAACTAAGAATGTTTTGGCTGACTTTTTATCACGACCAATTCAGAAACCTAGTACCCAACAGGTTTCCCTGTTCCATGATGGTCTTACTTTCCCCTTACTAATCCAGCCCAATACTGTTCATAATACTCGGCCTATCCAATTAATTCATGCCCATGGCATTTTCCCTCTTATCGGTGCCATATTTCCTCCTGATTTACCTAGGCCCATAACTGCTCATGAAGTCCATACTTATGCTCAACAACACTTGTTTGAGTATGCCCATAAATATTTTATGGACTATCCAGCTCATCTTTACCTACAACCTCAGGCCCTCCATCAGACTAAGCCCTACTTATTCTTATTTCATCTACGACCTGATATATCTGAAAAGTTTTTCTGGTATATATGGTGTATTTCGTGTCTTTACAAAATAGCTTTAATTTTTATTCCTTCTGAAATACAGCAGTATTTGTAGTCACATACTACATCACGTTTAGACTGGTGTATGGATCTATTTGCCCCACGACAACAATGGCTACGTCATATTTCTGAGATATGCCAGCAAAGGCCTCTCCGCCTTCATGCTATATATATTTGCTACCAGCCATTCTCTGATTCATCCCAAGGACTTATTACAGAGCATTATCTCCAAGAGTTTCAGACTTACTCTTGCCATCTTACAGAAGCAATACTTTCAGGAGTCCGAAGATTTTTAGAAGACATTAATGGTTCTTCTCCTCCTGCCAATTCTCATACTCATATCGGTCCTCATGAATTCATTTCCTCTGATTCTTTGGATGAATTAATACAAAGTCAAGCCCCGTGGCATATTGAAGCTCCTCTTCCTCAATTTAGAGATCCACCAGAACGATCTCCCAGTCCTTCTCCGATCAGACAATGCCTTAGTGAGTCTCCTCTGATTTCTGAAGCTCTCTATGATAATCAAGAACAACAGGAAGCCGATTATCAGTATCAGCTTCGTCAAGGTATCCCTCCTTCTCCTAACTTCAGAAATCCTCCCAGACGACCCCGACGATCTGTAAACGATCCACCTCTTTCTGAAGCTGAGATTCTTGAATGTCAGCAAGCTTAAGACTTTGAAGACAATGCCCGCATTGCCTTAGGTCTTCTTTCTCCTCCACCTGTAGATCATCATGAAGACTGGCTCGACAATTTTGACACTGGTGACCCTGATGTAGATATGGAAACTCAGTGTGATACTTCACCATGAACATTCACCTTTTCTCCTGTTATCTGACTGCCTACCTTGCCAACAACACCAACAGTTTCAACCGAGATCGAATACTCACTGCTTACATGGACAACAACCCACATAATCAGTTTTCCCGTCTCCGACGAGAACTCGCTCTCCTCCGACTTCGACGATTACGTGATTCACGCCGCATCATCCAACGCCTCAACAACATAGATCTCTCTGAATCTTCTCCTTCAACAAGATTAATAGTACTCAGCAGAATCCACCGAGCTCATCGCATGATCGATCGACAGATGCAACCCTATCTCGCTGACCTCATCGATGACATCAACATTGCCCAGCAATTATCTCCACCGACTCAGCCAGATTCCTCCTCATCTGCTAGCTCATCTTCACATGTTGTGGTCCCCACTCATGTCCCCCACTCACCACAAGAGGACAAATCAACATGATGCGTCCACTTTATGTACAGTATAAAGACAGAGCATCTTTGCTTTATGTCTCGTTGCTTTTTGTGAGTGTATTTGCTTTCCAGAGAATTGGATCTGAACCTTAAACCGAGTAGGTAAGGTGGGATCTGACAGACAGACGTTGAAGTCTGGAGTGATTGTAAAGATCATAGATCCATGACTGAGAGTGGTGATGACTGTTCCAATACAAGCATGTTCATAAGAGAGGAGATTTGTATCGAGCAAGGCGATACGAGCAGACATAGGTAAGTCTCCTCGACCATGATAAGAGAGGACTAACCGAATAGCTCCCATATGGATATGTGTATATCCATGAGCTAACCAGTGACGGATGAACGAAGGTTCAAACTCAAGGGTAACATATTGTTCTTGCATAGTAGACTCAAGAGTACAGTGGGTAAGTGCAGTGCTTTGGATATATTCCTTAATAGGAAGACTCTTACGACTAATTAACTTTTTCACGGACGTAGTGAAAGACTGAGACTTTTTTGTAAACAACCAGTAGGGGTTTAACAAAGGAGGAATAGTTTCAGAAACTTTACTATCGGCAGGTATATGAGTTACTTCGACTAAATCATCTATTTTCGAAGCTTGTTTAATACATGACTCAGGAAGACTTGAAAAATTAAAAGAGGAAGATTTTAAAATCGGACTAGG
This sequence comes from Paratinospora sagittata, assembly GCA_035771175.1. NCBI lineage: Eukaryota > Viridiplantae > Streptophyta > Magnoliopsida > Ranunculales > Menispermaceae > Paratinospora > Paratinospora sagittata. The sequence goes on from CM069592.1 coordinate 29,221,950, forward strand.
GTCGGACGTAGAAGATGAAGGGGGACTATCACCAAAGGGTTCCATGGATACTATCAGACCTCTTTGTCTTACGTCGGCACTCTCTCTTGGCCCGTCAAGACCCTGTCTTTAGTATCACACAGAAAAACAGGTGAAAAATAGATTCATCTGCTTCTATTAAAGACCAAAACCAATTTTTGAAAATCTAAGTACTCGTTCAATCATCAACTTCGACTGCATCACATATATAACATGCAAAACATAAGCGAAGTAAACCACAACATAAGATAGCAAGAATAACTAAAACTATAATCAACCATAAAGGAAGATGACTCAAGAGAGACATGATTAAATACGGAGGATATGTTCTAAGATGAGTATAACAGTATGTAAACTGACACACATAAGAATACCTAAAAGGATTATAACGATAAAACAATACGGATTAATTGGCACAAAGAACCAAAACAAACTTAACATTAATACCAGGTTCAGAAAGAGGGCTCTGATACCATTGCCAAAATATATATAAATATTATTTTATATTTTGTTTGCAACCTAAAACTTTGTTATTATATTTTGATTCATATGGCAAAAAGTTGTGGAGAAAATATTTTATAACTTGAAGCTATAAAAAAAAAAAAATTTAGCCAGAAGCTAAATTGAAAAGTTTATTATATAATTGAATGCACCCAAAGTTGTAAGATTAAAATTATAATAAAAAAAAATTGAAGAAGTCATTATTTTTTCACCTCAAATTATATGCTCTTGAAGTGGCAATAAAAAGGGGTGTTGAAGTATTCTCAAAAAATAAAAATGTGATAAAATATTATTATGCTTATGTAATTGACTAATTTTATAACATTCCGTGATGTAAATGTTAATTTGATTAATAATCATGAATGTTGCTAAGGCCATGATGGATAACAATTAAATGTGGCAAGAACGATGATGAAGTATAAATGTGGCAAAAGCTATGATGGATGAAAAATAAAGATTAAAAAATTTATAATTATGGATGAGAAAATAAAGACATAATCATGGAACATAACACAGAAGCTATAATTGAAATTATTATGAGAACCATCATAGTTACAATTATTAAAATATAATTATAACAGTATATTTGAATTATATTCACTTTTCCTTTAAAAGTGGAATAAGATTATTGCAACATAAGAAAAATGTGACAATTTATAAAATAAACTGATGATAATGTATAAAAATGTTTACAATAAATGTGAAATAAAAGGACATTGATTTGTATACTATGTCACATGTCCAAATAATTGATCTTTATCAAGCCTCAATAAAGAAAAAACATAAAGGTTGAAAAAAAATTGATGGCTCTAAAGGGCAATTAATATATTGTCTAATTGTGAAATGAAACAAAATTACATATTGATAATATTTTATATTATACTAGATCCGGAAGATCTTTGTTAATTTTAATGATATCTGAAAAAATAGATAACATATATTCAAAGAATATATTTATATTGTTTCATTAATTTTTAGAAAAAATGAAAATATTTGAAAGAGTTTGTTACTTGAATTTTTTGCTCATTATATTATAAAATTACGAGGTCAATTGTGATCAGGAACCAAACGTTATTTGACACAAATATATTTATATTTTGACATAATTTGTCAAGATTCAGGGACCTCAATGATGTTATGAATAATGAAATAATTGATCAAGGTTCAATAAAACAATTTTTCTGTCATTAAGAGGAGAAACTAATTTTAGAATAGTGACATGTAAATTGCTAAAATGCAATATAAGTCAATGTAAATTAATTTCCCACTAGGGAGGAAAGCCAATTTTAGAAAAGTGGCATGTAAAATTGATAAAATGTAATATAAGCCAATATGAAACAATTTTTCCATCATTAAGGGGAGAAAAGTCAATTTTTGACGCGTAATTGCAAGAGTGCAATATGGGGTTACATGAACTAAAAACTCAAAGGAAAAGCTAAAAATAAATTGAAAGTTCACATGATTAATCATATGCTAAAGAAAAACAAATCAATTAATTGATGCATTCTTTAATTAAGTCTTTGTAGGACAAGTTATTTATATGTTAACACATTAATATATGACATACCTGAAGTATAATTGCCCGGTCAAGTCAATGACATAACTTCCTACAAGAGGAGGATATAAACAAAGTTTTTCTAAAGAGAAATAAAATATTGAGAGATTAATGTCTCACGAAGATTTATAGATTGAAGATTAAACATTTCTCGGAAAAAGATAGTTGAGAAATATATGTCCAATAAAGAAACATAAGTATTTCTTTAAGAGTTATGGTTTGAGAAATACATATTCCATAATAAGAAATAAATTAAGAAATTAATATGTCTTTGAAATATATAATTAAGTTTACAGAAAGTAACAAAAATACCTTAGGTTGTGTTTGGTTCGTAATCCGAAAGTAGAATACAACTCAAAAAGTGAAAACTCGAAAAACGACATTTTATCGTTTCCTCGAAACAACTTGTTTTCTTTGTAAATTTTAGAAATTTGTTTTCGAGTGTTAACGAATCAAACGCATTTTTCGTATTTCTAAAATCTTGGATATAGAAAACTATATCCAAATTATAAACTAAACGCAACCTTAGCTATAGATCAATTATTTTTCTAGTGAAATTTTTATCTCCTAGGTAATTTAGTGAAAAAGAGGATTAGAAGAAATTAATTTGATATATGTAGATAAAGTATCCTTTAAGCTCCTCAATGGTTGATCACTTGAATAAAATCCTTGTTCATGATAGATAAAAATGATTGAAGATTACTTGGTGATGAATTACTATATTTTTATTCAACTATTGTATTTACATATCTTACAAATTATATTCTTATTTAATTTTCCAGTAGATATGACTTCATTCAAAGTCAAAGCATAATAATGATATTTTTTCAAGTGACAAGTAATTCAAAAAGATCAAAATTTCAATTGCTTAGATATGCAATAAAGAGGTTTATATTGGAGTTGATATAACAAACATATTTCATTGAAGTTTTCATTCATGGGCTACGGAGTATGGAATTGATATTTAGTAGATATGATCTTGTTTCAATCTAATTGATTTCATCAAAAACATTGTCAACTATAATATTTGTGAAGCTAATGTACAATATTAGAATAAGAAGACTAAAAAGATATTTGAAGCGAAGCTATTGAAGAAATTCATCGATGTCAATATAAGAGAGAAAATTCATATAAAAAGAAGTTATTGATTAGTGTACTGTATTATATTTTTCTTAGTTAAGGTTTTATCCAACCGGTTTTTTCTTGCAAGGTTTTTTAACGAGACAATCATAACAATACAATACTCTATGAGAATATTATACTTTTTTTCTTCTAGATCTTTTTTTTTGCAGAGTTTTCTCTAGTAAGGTTTTAACGAGACATATTCCCTACACATAATGATATTCAAAATGGAAAGTGTTATAAATATATTTGAATATCATTATTTAATATTCCATAATCTCTACTTCATGAAATTTACTTTGTAACTATTGTATTTAGTTATAAGTTACATATTTCAAGTTATGACGACATTAACTTTATAACCATAGTATTAATTTATAAGTTACAAATGCAATTTAATCCCCATTATGTCCAAGAGCCTATATAAAGAAAAGTTTGGTTTGTAAACAATATATAAGATGTATAAAAATCTAGTACAAGTCAATCGTGTTTGATAACTCTACTTTTTTTAGCTCGACTTTTATATGAACTTATTTTAAAAGTACTGTTTGGTAATAAAAATACTCCAACTTCATATTTAAAAAAAAAAATAGAAATTTGTAATCATATGCTATATATGGTTAAATTAAAAATTATTTTGTATTAATTATCACTTACTAAATTTGAGTTGTGACAAATTATTTTATATAATGATTAATACAAATTTGGTATGTTAAAAATTATTCATAAAATAGTTGGATCATCCTCTACTACAAGTCAAAGATAAACCTCTAAAAGAAAAAATAAACTTTTTTTGCTTTTTAATTTAGAGGTTTAATCTCTACTAAATGTCAACCTCTATTTTATTTAAAGGTTGACAAATATTATCAAACGTTCTAATTTTGTCCAACCTTTATATTAATTAGAGTTTAGAAAAATTAGAGTTACCAATCGCCACTTAAATCTATATGAGAATAGAAATCTATCCCTTGTTTCTCTATTTCTTTTCTCAAGTTTGTCTTTATTTATTTATTTATTTATTTCCAATGGTTTTCTACGTATTTAACAACACAATTAAATTTATGATGTGAAATTTTAATATATGATAATAACAATTTGGTGAGAGATATTTTTGTTTATTAGTTTTCAATAGCCGGTATGGTAAAGAATACATTTCAAGGAATAAAGAAATATGAATAAATTAAGTATAACAGAGAGAATAAAAAACGAATATTGAAAATATAGATATAGATGACAGCATCCAGCCACAACCCACTAGCAGAAGCTTCACTGTGTCATGAAAAGATGTCTAACAACTCTTTTAGCTCTAGTCAAATTTTTCTTTAAAAAAAAAAAGAAAAAAAGCTCTAGTCAACTTTTGGCAATTGGCAATTAATTATCAATATATATATATATATATATATATAAGTGAGTTAATTTCTTAGTTCAATATGAAATTAAACAAAACAAAGTAAAAAATATAGGAGATATTGGTGAAAAATAGAGATTAATTACCACTAGGTAGTTAATCAATTAGTTGAAAAACTGAGTATAAATAAGATTGAGGTCCAGGTTTAAAATTTGAATTTGAGCGTGTCCTTATTTATTTACCCTTGTTAAGAGGGCCAACCTAAATGTTTCTATGCCCAAAGATAAGGATACCTTCCGAGTACTGGAGAACCGGTAATAAAAAAAAGAAAAGAAAAAAGAGAGAGATTAATTAAGATGTAAATTTACTATTTTATTCTTTAAATTAAAAGGGGAAAGATGAAAAAAGGGCATTTTGGATAGGAATTGCAAAAATGTTTCTTTGTCCAAAATTAAATTGCTAAATTATGATATTATCCATTACATTACTAAAATTATATATTAAATTTAAAAGTAATATAGAGTTTTCAAGGATAGTTTATGAAGAAATGCAAAAATGTTTAGCATCTAGTGGGAGATGGTTGTGGAGGATGATATCTTGTTGGTTGCACTAAGGATCATATTTGCCCATTCTCATTTTAGGTCTCACATGCTCAATAAGGCTCTTGACCCCTATTAGCATAGTTATGATTTAGTATTATATGAAACAATTATATGAATTCTTTTTCTTCTATATTATTATAATTATTATTTGAGAAAAAACACTAATATAAATATTTTATTTATTATCTTAATTTTTATAACCATTTTAATTTATTGAGCCTAAGGTTTTTTTTAGATAGATTAGTAATACTTTGCTATGTAGAATATTATTTATAGTTCATTCATAATAGATTTTAAAATCATTCATAGATAAATCAAGATGTTTCAAATGTTTCAAATATCAAATTATGTGTCAATAAGACGTTGACGCAGATGATCCCCAGTGCTGAGTTTAATAAATACGTCACAAAAGGGCACCCTGCAAATATTATAAGCTACTTTGACATGATTATACATTAAGTAGAAGATACTGATTATTAAAATTGGCTTTAGAGAAGTTTTTGTCGCTGATGGGTTGGCATGGGGATTAGTGAGTTTAGGAACGAGCTTAATACCATGAGTTAGAACTTGGATCTACTCGATTAAAAAATAAAAAAATAAATCATATTTTAAGGATTAGTGATGACTGATGGAGGAGGCAGGGCTCACTCGCACGTACGTTCAGCTGTATGGAATACCTACTCCATCTCTATATATACCCCACATGTTCGTTGTACCTAAGCAGCAGCAAGATTTTTTGTTATCCACTCTCCCTCTCTCCTCTCTCGCATCTGAAAACTCTCTTTGGGGTTCAAATCTCGTTCTTCACTTCAGTCTTTAGCTAGGTTTTTTTTATTTTAATTTCATTTTCTTGAAAAATCATTTGTCTTCTTCGAAAAAGAGAGATCCATGGAGTCCGAATCGATCGCAAACAGCTCTGTTCCCGCGTTTCTGAAGGACTCTTCGAAGGATTTAGGGAAGAAGAAGAGGGTCAGAAATCCATCCTTAAAGAAAAAGAAAAAAAAAACTCAATTAAACCCATTTCTTTCTTGATTAGGGTTTTTTTTTCTTCTAAAATTAGGGCTTTCTTGATTTATTATTATTTTAATTTGTTTTGGTTTTTCAGGCCAATAACAGGTTGGCGAAATTGAAGCAGTGCAAGCTGGATGCAAGGCGCGAGCAGTGGCTTTCTCAAGGTGCGTCATCAATCTAATTCGATTTTTTTTTTTAAATTATTGTTGGTGTTGTTCGTATTGGAAAATCAAAGGAAAAAAAAAATAGAGATTTTGGATGGTTTATTGGGTGTTTTTGGGGTGTAATGCAGTGAAGAATAAGGGAATTAAAGGGGAATCGAATGGCGGAGGCGTTTCGCTTCCATCTTGTTCGCGTTCCATCTGTGAACGGGAAATTAGGTCATTGGAGAGTCCAGAGACAGGCTCAAGAGAGGAAGAAAAGGAGGAATTGAGTGTGCATGTTAGGGATTTAGAGTCCCAGATGAACTCAAGGGGTCAAGAATCACAAAAGGATCGATCCGATAGTAGTAATAGTAGTAGCAGCAGCAGCAGCAGGAGTAGTAGCAGTAGTAGTAGCTGGTGTTGCTCTGGAAATGTAAGTGAGGAAGAAGAAGAAGAAGATGATGATGAAAATGATGGTGGTGATGACGGCTGTGTGGACGACTGGGAGGCGGTGGCGGATGCTTTAACAGCCGGGGATAAGCGGCACCATTCGAATTCAGAGCATTCAGTTGAAACAGAAGCAAAGTTTGTAGCTGGTACTACTCCAACTGAAGTGGTGAACACGGAAAATGAATTGGGTGTTTCACAAAGGGATAATATTAGCAGCAAAGATACAAGGGTAGTTGCAAAAGGTCGAGCTTGGAGGCCGGATGATGCTTTCCGCCCTCAGTGTTTGCCGAATCTTTCTAAGCAATATAGCTTCCCTATGAATGGAGAGAGGCATTGTGGGCATGGAGCCGTAACCTGGACTTGCCACAGTATCATCTCCCAGCCTTCTCCATGCCCCATATGCTATGAAGATTTGGATCCTACAGATTATAGCTTCCTTCCGTGCTTGTGCGGGTTCAGGCTCTGTCTCTTCTGCTACAAAAGGATTCTCGAGGCAGATGGGCGTTGTCCAGGCTGTAGGAAGCACTATGATACTCAAAATGTGGAGATGGCTGGAAATGGAGGAGGCCCGGCATACAGGTTGACTCGTTCTTGTAGCATGAGTACTAGGTTCTAGGAAAAGTCTTTATTTCATTTGACATGAAAGTGATATTTCTCCCATATTTCAGAGTGTATTTTGTTGGAACTGCTAGATCTATGATTTCCGCATAGATAATGTGAATATAGAAATAGGTTTTCAAGCACTTGGGGATCTAGACTGAACATGACGTTAGTTCTGTTTCTTACCTGTATTGTTATGTGCTAATACAGAGACTTTATGGGACATGTGAATACATAAGGTGGTATAGACACTAAATAGATCAAAATCCAGTTCAATATATTTCTCTTCACTTCTCTGCTTTCTACATATTCTACTGATTTTTTTTGCTTGAACTGTATACTTTTTAACCCTTTGAGCCTGTGTACCAAAGAAGCTGATCTAAATTTCCGTTTAGTGAATTGTTATCTGTGAGACGAAATTAACATTGACTTCATTCTTTCACATGGGGGATGAGAATTTGCTTTGTTCTTTTGTTTCTTTATTCTTGTTTTTGTTTTTCGACCAACTATGAACATGCTAAGAGTGCAGCTTTTCTCTGCTGGAAAGTGTTCTTTTTTTCTTTTGTCACAATATTGGAAGACTTTTATTATGAAGGTATCTTTCGTCATGTGTTTGAGCTTTCTTAGGAGTTCATATGCAGTTTTTTTTGGGTCAAAAGTAGCATTTGCACTTGGCGGTTTGGTGCGTGGATTTTTGTTCTATGTTGTTGGCTCTTGATGGTAGTAAATATACTAGATTATAGGAAATCTTAAAATCAGATTTTTTAGGTTCTTTCTATTTTAAGTTAAGTTGTTATTTTAGAGTAGTTTCTTTTTTGAGGCATTCCCATCTTTCTCTAATTTGACCTAGTTGCTTTTTTTTTTTGTAATTTAGATCTTGTTTGTTACTAATTTGAAGAATTTTCTATTTTCATTCAATGTAATTAGAAAATGTCTAAATAGAGTTGTAATAGCTTTAGGAAACTTGTTTCTAAGTGTTTTAGGAAGTTTCTTAGTTGTTTCAATGGAATATCTATATATGGAGCTCCAAATTCGAGTTTAAGCATTCACTTATGAATTCAATCATCAATTATCATTTTCTTTTAGAGTAAATTTCAGTTTTTAGTTCTTTATTTTTCAATTTTCTCTTGAATCCATTGATTAAATTCAAACACACTTCCACTACATTACCTCTAGACATAATTCTGTATCTCGTTATATTCTATTGCTAAAAGACACTTTTTCATATTAGTTATTAGAGTAAAATGATATAACTAACTTTGTATTTCATGTCTCTATGGATTATTAATGAAGTTCTTTCCTATCAAAGAAAGAAAACTTTATGTCTCTATGGACATAATTAAGTTTGAAGGGTGGGTTTTGGTGCAACGGTAAAGGTTGTTCTATTGTGACTGGTTGGTCATGAATTCAAATTTAAAAACAACCTCTGCAATGTAGGGGTAAAAGATGTACATTGACCCTTCTGTTAGCTGCCGCATGGTGGGAGCCTTGTTACTAGGTATGGCACTTTTTTTTGGGTCTATTTTGTCACTATGCATCCATTGTTCCTTATTTTGATAAAAACCCGCTATCTTGATAACAAAATGAGGTGTGATGATTGGAATTTCCTTGTTTCTGTGCTGGCATATTTGTAACAATCATTTTGTTTAGTGTTATGGACTTTTAAAGGCTACTGGAGTACTATTGATGAATGGTGGTAAAACGTTGTGACTAAACTTGTACTTTGATTTACTTGTTGGCCTGTTTTCTTATGGTTATGTCATTGTTGAATTGTTATGGTTTAAAGACGTGTTCTAATTACGGATTGGAACATCCATTAGAATTTGCACCCAAAATCCACATAAGTTCTATATAAAGTTATAGAACTTAGCAAATAACAATCATATAAATCAATACAATATAGACATGAAGAAAGGAAAATGATGTAGAAAAAAGTGATCAGTAGAACATAAAAATGCAACAGCTATGTAAGAGGAGGAAAACCAAATAAAGAAAGAAAAGTAAGGCAAAAGGTGGTACCAAATGAGTTAATGCCAAAAGAAAAGAGTAGCAATAGAAGGAAGAAGAATTTCAATGGCAAGTCGTGTGTCGATATAAAGTGAGAAGTCTGGCTGCAGAGCCAAAATCGAGAGAAAAACAGGGGGGGTATTGGGACTTGAGATAGGGCATGAACCGGTAGATTGTAGTGCAATTTGCTGCTTAACATGATGATTGATGTAGAGAATACTTCCACATGCTTCAAATTAGGTCTTCAAACCTTCAATTCCAAATTCCCTCTTGAACCTTGAATTCTCAATGTTTTCAACTTATGGTATTACTCCTTAAAAGTCTTTAAGAAAGAAGAAAAAAAAAAAAAAAGGAAAATTATTTTATTTATATTTAAGAAAACCATATTAAATAAGTATAAGAAACATGTTCTCTCTAGAGTTTTTTCCAATTGCAAGGGTTGTGCTTGATTGCTTGTGCAAAGCTTGCATTTTTGGTTGTGCTTTGACAAGCCCAATCATTACCTTTGTTACACTAGCTATCATTGAAGGATTAGTAACGTATGAGCGTATAAGTTGTATGCTATCACATATGTATTCCTTGTATGGTTGAACGATTGCAAATTGCTTTTGGATCAAAAATAGTTTTTGGGTTGTTTAAAAACATTTGCAGTTATAAAAACTGCATTGAAATAATCTTTTTGCATTTTGGAGAAGCTAGTTGAGCCCAACTTTTTTAAAAAGTGTTTTTGCAAAAGTTGTATTAAATAAGCCCATGAAAGCCCTACAATTGGTGCAAAAACTGTGGGTATGTTATCATATGTATAAAGTCCCCATTTAGAAGTAATATCATAATTATAATGTGAATTTCATTGAAGATTCTATTATCTTCCTCATCTCAAATGTCATTGGGCCTAGTACAACTTTTGTAAAAGCACTTTTTGAAAAAGTTGGTCTCAACTAGTTTCTTCAAAACGTAAAAAACTTGCTTTTCCACCACAATTTGGTCCAAAAGCAAATCTTGTCAAATGGCCCAAAACTACTTTTGGTCCAAAAATAGTTTGCAACCGCTCAACCAAACGAGGCCATTATCCATTTCCTTTTGGTGGTAGGACATCTTTTGGTTAAGTAGATTCTTAAAGTACGAGATTAGATACTTACTACAACACATAGGGGATCGTGCCAAGTATATGTTATTCATTTGGTAGGTTTTAAAATTTGTGAGGTACAATCGAGACAAGTTTTTTTTTTTGGGTGGTACAAGGTGTGATCCTCGCATTTTTATTAAAAAAAATATATAAAACTTTGTATAATAATTCTAAAATAATATCAAATATCATCATAGATTGAGAAACATGAAATTTAAACAAACTTGAGCTATTTTATGTATTTACCTTATCACGTAATAATGTCAAGTACTCAAGACACAATAATGAGGCTTTGCCTTCAATTCTGAAAAAGTTTGGAGGGTGGATCTTTTTTGCAACGGTAAAGGCTGTTTTATTGTAGCTGGTACTAGTCATGAATTCAAATCTAACAACAACATTTGCAATAACATTGACCATTCGCTTAGCTCCCCCCACGTGAGAACCTTGTTACCAGCTATGCCACTTTTTTGTTGTCTATTTTGTCACTATGCATCTATTGTTCCTTATTTTGATGAAAATCTGTTATCTTGATAGCAGAATGAGGTATGATGATTGGAATTTCCTTGTTTCTTCTTGTTTCAGTGCAAGCATATTTGTAACAACCATTTTATTTAGTGTTATGGACTTTTAAAGGCTACTGGAGTACTATTGGTGAATGGTGGTAAAACGTTGTTTCTAAACTTGTACTTTGATTTATCTGCCGGCTTGTTTTCTTATGGATATGGCACTATTGAATTGTGACCTATGACTGTTGATATTTAAGCATTTGTTAATTAATGTGAAGGATGCTAGAATATGGAGTTTCAATCACTATGCAACGAGTCTTCTTCTCAATTAATGTAGCTGTTGCTGTTTGGCATAGGCGGAGGTATTAGTAAAGATTTAAAGACATGTTCTAATTACGAATTGGAACTTCCATTAGAATTTGCACTCAAGATTCACGTAGGTTCTGTAAAAAGTTATAGAACCTCCTAGAAGTTCATACATATATAGAAACTTTAATGTCAAAGTTTAGATCTTTTGAAAGTTTGTGTACACTCTTCAAAAGACATTGAACTATTATAGTGATCCAATCCTTAAGTTCCAGATTCCCTATTGAACCTTGAATTCTCTATGCTTCCAACTTATGGTATTACAAGTTTATGACTTCGGTGTCTTTTTAAAAGAAAGAAGAAAAGAAAAGAAAAGAGTAAAAAATCCAAAAAAATAAAAATAAAACTCTATTCTATTTATATCAAGAAAAACCGAATTAAGTAAGTGTAAGGATCAGTTGCCCATCAAAGTTCTTTCAAATTGCTAGGGTTGTGCTTGATTGCATGTGCCTAAAGCTTGCATTTGAATGTGCTTTGATAAGCATAAGCTTGGTATACCTTTGTTACATTGGGTATTGTGGAAAGATTAGTAACATATGAGCATATAAGTTGTATGCTATCACATATATAAGCCCCATTTGGTTGAGCGGTTGCAAACTGCTTTTGGACTAAAAGTAATTTTTGGGTTGTTTAACACATCTATGGTTGTAAAATTGCAATGAAACAACAATTTTTTTTTGCGTTTTGGAGAAGTTAGTTGAGACCAACTTTTTCAAAAAGTGTTTTTGCAAAAGTTGTACCAAACAAACTCATAAAGTCCTACAATTGGTGCAAAAATTGTGGGTATGTTGCCAGATGTATAAAGTCCGCAATTAGAAGTAGTATAATAATTATATTCTATTATGATATTCTCTTCCCCATCTCAAATATCATTGAGCCTGATTGGTACAAATTTTGCTAAAAGTGCTTATAGAAAAAACACTTTTTGAAAAAGTTGGTCTCAACTAGCTTCTCCAAAATGTAGAAAAATTGCTTTTCCACCTTAATTTGGTCCAAAAGCAAATGTTGTCAAATGACCCAAAAACTACTTTTGGTCTAAAAGTAGTTTGCAACTGCTCAACCAACCGGGGCCATTATCCATTTCTTTTTGGTGATAGGGCATCTTATGGTTAAGTAGATTCTTAAATTTGAGATCATATACCTTCTACAATACACAAGGGATCATGGCAAGTTGATGTTCTACATATGGTAGGTTTTAAAATTCGTGAGGCGTCATTGAGACAATTTTCTTTTGTGAGGCGGTACGAGGCTTAAGCCTCATATTTTTATTAAAAGAGTACTTAATATTTTTAGCTATGAGGTTGAAGTCAGTCCTACACAAGACAGTGGAAGACACACAATCAACTTTAATTTTAGATGCAATATTGATGGCTAAGATGCAATGGAAGACTATAGAGCCAGAGCCAAGAAGGGGATTGTCTTCAAAGTAGACTTTGCAAAGGCATACGACTCAGTGGAGTGGGGATTCCTTGAGTTTGTGCTGGAGAAGAAAGGCTTTGAGGGGAGATGGATAAAGTGGATGATGGGATGTGTGAACTCAGTTACCTACTCCGTCATAATAAACGACAGACCGAGGGGGAAGATTCAAGCTAAGAGAGAGTTAAGGCAAGGAGATCCACTATCTCCATTCTTGTACACACTCGTAGCAGACAGCCTGAGTAGACTTATGACAAGGGCAAGGCAGTATGAATTAGTGAAAGGATTCCATGTTGGCAAGGAAAGAGTAGAAGTGTCTCACTTGCAATATGTGGATGACACACTATTCATGTTAGAAGGGGAGGAGGAAAACGTAATGAATGCATTGAACATTTTACAATGCTTCAGTGAATTCTCTGGGCTTAAAGTTAACCGGGCCAAGTGCCACCTTGTGGGAATCAATATGGATCCGGAGGTTGTTCCGAGGCTCGCAAATAGAGCTGAATGTTCGGTGGGAGTATGGCCTTTGAAATATCTAGGTTTACCCTTAGGGGGTAATCCTAGAGCCAGTGGCTTCTGAGAGCTAGTCTTGTCTACAATTACAAAGAGATTGGAGGAGTGGAAGAGAGCATTCTTATCAAAGGGGGGACGGTTGGCTTTGATACGCTCGGTACTTTTAGTAATAACATCATATTTTTTGTCATTATTCCAGATACCAAGGAAGGTGGTGGGAATCATAGAAAAGAAGATGAAGTCTTTCCTTTGGAGTGGGAAGAACGGGGATGGGGCAAGGAGTGCAGTGAAGTGGGAGTGCGTGCAAAAACCAGTCGAGAGAGGTGGGCTTGGAATAGGAAACATAGTTGCAAGGGACAAGGCATTGTGTGATGGAGGCTATTACAGGATCAAAGTTCATTATGGGCAAAGGTGATTATAAGCAGTTATGGAAGATTCTCTCTTTCAGAAAGCAGAGAGAGTGGATGGAGGACAAGGAGGATCACCTACAAAAGTCCATGGAAGTTTATTGCATCTCTAATACCCGGTGCGTTAGAGAATTGTAGGCCCACAGTTGGTGACAGACATACATTTCGCTTTTAGGAAGACATGAATGGGAGATAGATCCTTGGCAGAAATATTTCCAAACCTGTATAGACTCTCCTCCTTACATAACCAACCCATTTCCTCCAAAAGCTTTTGGCACATAGGAGAATCAATACACTTGATATCCTTTAGAGAAGAATGCCTAACTTATGCATTTCCCCAAATTGGTGCTCTTTAACTTAGGATGGAGAAAGCATGGATCATGTATTCTTTTCATGTAACTTTGCTAGACGGGTTTGGAGCTTTTGGAATGACTTTTTTGGTGGCAGAATTTCTTACCAAAGGAATATCAGTGAGGGACTATCCCTGTCTCATATGGACAATAGTTCCAGATAAATGAATGAAGTGGGATCAATTGCTACATATGCGACCTTATGGTCATTATGGTTGGAACGTAACAATAGAATATTTAAAGCTCAAGTTAAGGGAGTGGAACAATTGTGGGAGTCAATAAAGTTGGTTGCCAGCTCTTGGGTGTTTGTTCCGAGTGGAACCTAGGATTTTCCCTCTCGGATTGGATGTTGGGATGGGATAGATGAGTTCAATAATTTTGTTTTATAATGTGCTTTTTCAGTTAAGGAGGGCTTTTGTAATTTCAAATTAGGGTAGAGTCGTGCACCTTTGGTGCATATCAAGATGTTAACAGGAAATATTTAATTAATAAACTATTATCTTTGTTTCTTCTAAAAAAAATATATTATGACTTGTTTTTAAATGTTATGCATTTTGTTGGACTGTTTTCTCAGTACTCCGACTTGGAAACCATGTAGCCAAACACGTGGATCGCAATGACATTTGGACATGATGATAGCTCATAGCTCTGATAGCTCCAATCACTCGCTACATACCGACCAAATCATTGACTGGGTAACAACAAGGTATCAATCGGATAAGGATGGTGCGAGATGCACTGTGCTAAATCCAGGATTCTACACGAATAATACGACAATACGCCAGTCTGACCGAAGATCTTAACCACTATAAATGCCCCGTAATCCCTCATTAAGAAGGCAAGTCATTAATTACTCCAGCTAATGCAATTAACACCCGTGAGACCTCTGAACTGACTTTGGCGTCGGAATCTTTAGCCGACACCACATCGGTGCTCCTTACGGTAGCCTACTCTTCTCCCTCTTTCTCTTTCAGGTCCGAGGTCTCAGGCAGGCAGGTCAACACCTAAGCGGGTTCTAGCTCGGCACATTTCCTCCATCTCATCACTCATTGGTGTTGGTTAAATCTTGCACCAACATGTGGCGCCGCCATCTGTGGGGACCGACACATCCGTGTGAGGTGTTAAGACTGGGGGCCTATTGTTGGTGGTGGGTTTAACTCTAGAGATTAATCCCATATCGACTATGTGTTCATCCAAGCTAAGACATATAAAAAGTTTCATCCTCTCACACTAGCAAGCGGCCTTTTCCTGAGGAGAAAAACAAAATTCCAAGGACTTTCTTGTATGGCACGCTTTACGTGGGCGCCCACAGACCCAATGACTCAACTTAAGGGTTGGCCAAACTTGGGGGCTCGTAGGAGGGACAATATCTTGCAACATGTGGGGCGGGCAATAATGAGCTTCAAGACTTTTAAATGTCAAAAAAGAAACTACTAGAAACTTAACAAGTAAAATGCAACAATATTAGGTATTACTACTACTAAGTTTTCTCATTCTCTAGAACTTTTTAAAGTTTTTCGCTTTTTCTATTTATATTGGGTGAGAGACTCCTTGCAATGAACTCATACAAACAATTGGCATTAGAATTTCAAAAATTGGTTCTCCTAATAATTGATGTTAGAAGTTTAGAACTGTAAGAATGAAAAAATTATTCTAATATCAATTAATATCTTTTAGAAAAATTTGAAAAATGTAAATAGAAAAAGGGGTTTAGAGTTTAGGCTTGAAATTTTCAAAACTTGGGTCTTTCCTAAATAATTAAGATTAGAATTTTGAGAAAGAAAAAGAACAAGCGTGCTTATTATGTCAGTTGAAGTGTTTTGATAAAACATAGGAAAATGTAATTGGGAGAAAAAGGGCTTAGGTTGAGCCTTATGTTCAAATATAATCAGGCTTAGGCCTCACATAGCCTTAAGGCATAAGTCTCAAGGCATAAGCATCATCTAGGTGAGACGCAAGCCTTAAGAGGGTACCATTGAGGCTTAAGCCTTAAGACGGTTTTCAATAGCCTTAAAGCGAGGCGAGCCTATAGGCATAAGCCTCAATGGATTTTTAAAACTATGATATGGGTTGAGCATCTAAGAATGAAGACACTTGGCAATTTGATTGGAATAACGCGTTGAAGTTTCAACATTCACCAAAATCATGAATTTTTGTTTCATGGTCATATTATATTTGACATGATCTAAATGCTTGGCATATGTTAATATTGATTGAAACCTCTACCAATTGCTTCAACTTTTGCATGTCAAATAAATTTTGCATCAATGGCCAAGAAACCTAACACGTGTTTATCAAAAGCTGAACAGTACCCATTACAATCATTGGTAGAAGTCCTTGGCTCTAACAAAATTGTGGAACATCAATTCCTTGAAAGAGTGGAATGAAAAAAATTGTATTGCTAATCTTGGGTATTGAGATGAATTTGTTGATCAGTTGTTTTAAGAAACAAATTAGTCTAAAGTTCTCCAAAGGTCACCTATTGTAGAATGTGATGAAGACCAATTAGTAGATATTTTAATTATTTTAATATAATAGTAATTTAGTTAATTTATTTTAGGAAGATTGTAATTGGCTTATTAAGTAGAAATTTAGTTTTAAAATTATAGAGGAAAATCAAGTTTTATTTTATTAAGATTTTGATTTAGTAGAATTTTAGTAGGAATCAAATTAGATAATTTGGATATTTATAAAGAAAGGTTTGTAATAGAGTTGAGAAAGATTAAATGAATGAAAAAATATTGAGTATCTATTTTTCCGTCTTTTCCTCTTCCTCTTCTTCTCTCTTCTTCTTCCCTCTCTTCTACTTCTCTTCTAATTTCTTTCTTTCTTCCTATCAGTGCTGCATCAGAATAATTTAAAATTTATCATATCATTGGTTAGTTTTACAGTTCTACTATATGAATTAAAAATCTTATTGGTATCAGGCACTTTCTGCAGCCAACATAAATGGGCACAATAATTATGCTTTGATATACAACTTCAATCAAAGTTTAAGTTAAACAATTCCTTGCCCTAAGTCCTCACAGTAGAAACAAGATACCAATAAATGGGAATCTCTTAACCATGGTTCATTGTATAGTTATAGCGGCATGATAGATTTGTCTCGTTTTGAAATGATGATCATGGTGCATTGTACACAGAACATCGGTTAATGTCGTGCATCATTTTTGCTATGAAATAAAAACTGTTTCTTGAAGGTAATACACCATTGGATTTTGCAGAATAATATTTTGTAAGCAGGGACATCACTTGCCAATATTAAGGGCTTATGGTTGGTTTGATGCTAATTTAATTTTGATTCTTGGCAACGCTTGGCTTTTGAGGTCAATGGAAGCTTTTCATTAGTATCATTCGTCGCAATGGAGCTTTCCTGTGTTTTTCAAGTTGAGAAACTCTGTTCACATTTTCTTTTCTTGGAAAGATGAGTTTGCTCATTGAGAATAGTTATTTAGTTGAGAACAATTATTTTCTCTCTTACACATGAACCCTTTGGATTCTTCAATTTACTTTTGGTCATGGGTTGAAGGGAGTGTTATAATTGGTTTATCAACATTGGCATCTCTTGTTTTCTTAGCAGCTCATGACATTGTTCGCTTGAAAATTTTCTCAGCTGTAATCAGCTGCAAGGTGAAGGGAATTTGTTGAGGAATATTTTTGCTCAAAATCTTTATTTGACTTCATCAATTCTCACAATGCCAAATTAATCAGAGACTCTATTTGAGATTATAGTTTGAAATTTTGGATTCTTATCTGTGATATCAGAGCATGGAGGACATTATGCAAATTGTGTGTTAATCATGTATTTGTTGTACCTTTCTGCTGATTGAGACTTGCTATAGCTTGTCAATCTCTGTACACTTGCCCACACACACACACACGGACTGCAGTTCAAACTTTACATTCTTTATTCAATTTTCATGTTCTTTGACTCATTCTTTGTTAAATGGGATCCAAGATTGGTTTCAAAGAAAGTTGAATGCATTGTTGTTCTGCATGATGGCTATATGTTGAGGCCTCAGTTGCAGATAACTCATGAAAGAAGTGTAGAAGAAAGTTAATTGCTGATTATCATGGAAAACTCTCCCTCTTCTGCTAATTTGTGATCTCTGTTGAAGAACCTGTGTACCCAACGAACCCATTACCATCAGATCACACTAAGTGGCACGCGGGCCTTGCTGGCGCGAGGTTGTCTTATTATGGCTGCCCTTCAGTTTCTTAAAAGTTCTTAGATATGTTCATGGATGCTTAAGGGAAATTGACTTCTTGAGTTCTGCAAAAATGGCCTTGAGTCTTCTCAAGATCACTTTGGCTAATACTTGCAAGGTCGAAATTACCTTTTGGAGTTTTATTATTAATTTTTAAAATTCATCAATTTTAGAGGTAAGGCTGCATACGCCATTCTTTTTACAGACCCCAAAATATTGGGAGCCTCATTGGGTATGCCCCCTTAATCAATTTTTGTTTCAATATTTTTCCTTTCATTATGGCTGTGTAGTTGTGAAGTACCGGTCCTCTGTTCTTTATTCCCTAGTTTTAATCAAAAGACTACATTCTGTCCATCTTCTTTTCATTTTATTTGATATGAACTTGCTTCATACTGAACTCCTAATTCCTTGTTCAGAATTTTATGTCTTTTGAAAATATTCCCTGTTATGATCTTGTCCCCCGTCCTGGAATTAAAGAAATTTTGTTAAACTGATACTTCTTGATTACTTTTTTGTACTTCTATTTCAACTAGAGTTGTCTGAATATTTTCTTTTATCCTAAGAATGAATGATTCATCATGAAAATTTCAAGATTTTCACAATGTTTTCTTCCCTTTGTGCTATTATATTTTGATTCTAGAATTTGTTTGATTTGCCAGACCTCTAGTGCTGTATTTACAAGGTTTTGAAATTTATATGATGTTGCAGTATGTGCAAGCTTCTATTTCCACTGAACTTTGATATTTCCACTCGTGTGAATGGCATCTTTTCTGTTTTATTTGATATGAACTAGTCTCGCACTGGTCTCCTCATTTCTAGTTGAGAATTTTGTTCTATTTTGAACATATACCTAGTATAAAGTTATTCACTGTCCTGGAATTTGCTCATGTAGGCCAAACGGAAAACTTATCTGAAGACTGGAAATTTCTGAATGTTCTCTTTTATATAGGAAGGACAGCACGAAAATCTCAATTTCACAATTCGTTTATGCAGTATGTAAGCATATTTTGATCCAGACTAGGCTAGGCTGGCCACTGGCCAGGCATCTGCTGCTGTAATCAATAGTTTTTGACATTTACATGATGTTGCAGTATGTGCAAGCTTCTATTTTCAACTGAATTTTGTTGTTTTCACTTGTGCAAAGAGCTCTCTAAATCACTTGTTTCCTTTTTCACAGGTTGTTTTGTCCTGAAATGTCTTATTCTTCTTGTGACCCATCAAGAAGAGCGAATATTTGTAGCAACAGTTCCATAATGTTGCACCGGTATAACTTGGACTGAGTTTATGTGTTTTCTAGAATTGCTACTAACACCCTAAGCTCTCTTAAGGTTCTTCTTGAAGTTGTTGATAGTCAGTCATGATATTGCAGTTTTCTCCTAAAACCACTGAACTAGGGGCCATTGTTAATGATAGTATCTCATCTCTGCAATAGGAGACTGGATTCAGGACAATTTGATAGTTGTTTTGCTTTTGCTGTATAAGTTGATGTACCTACCCAGAACTTGGGTCTTGGGAGCCTTGGTCAGTTACTGATCCTTAAAAAAAAAAAGAAAATGGGTAGTGTTGTGATTTTCATGGTTTTAGTTGCTCTGTTCTTATTCTGGGATCATTTAATGTATTAGCCTTTTAGGTTTTCATTGGTTTAAAATTAGTTTCAACATCAAGAGTTCATAGACTTTCCATGGAAGACTGGCCCTGCCCTTGGCAGACATCTCTCTGTTCTTCTAGCTTGAATACCAACTGTATATGAACAATTGCAGTAGAATTGATTCAAGACAAAGAGATTGGTAGCATACTGAAAATGAAGTTACTGTGTTAGGTTGAAGATTGTGGTTTAGAAATATTTAAAGCTTGCATATTATCAGTGAAACTACTGAATTATATATAGAGAATGTAATATGAA
Source organism: Paratinospora sagittata (assembly GCA_035771175.1). Lineage (NCBI taxonomy): Eukaryota > Viridiplantae > Streptophyta > Magnoliopsida > Ranunculales > Menispermaceae > Paratinospora > Paratinospora sagittata. The sequence goes on from CM069592.1 coordinate 29,242,102, forward strand.
TTGAATTGTTGAGAATGCAGAATTTTTATTATACTAGGGCTATTTACAACCTCTAAAAACAAGTAAAGATATTAAGAACATTAATTTTTAAGTAAATATTTATTATTTTTATAAGCAAAAAACTTTGGCTTATTCTATTGAGTTTAAACCTCTATTACAAATAGATGTTAATTTTAAAGTAAATGTAAAGACTAAACAGAGCTAACAAACACTAACTAATTATCTTCAAGTAATGTTTCTATTAACGACCATCTCTTCCAGCAAACTTTTTTGTTTTTTGAAAAGATTTTTTTTGAAAAAAAAAAAAAAAAAGCAAACTTTGGGAGCCAAATTCAAGCTTAACTCAAACTGGTGGGTTGGGTCATTCGGGTTGAAAATCAACTCTTCAGATAGGTTAAATTATATTTGTAAATTTTACATTTTATATTAATAAACACTAAACATGTAATGCTTTAATTTCAAATAGAGTCATATTAACATATAAATTTGACAATTATTTTAAATTAATCATAAAATATTAAGATATTTTAATTAAAATTACGTTCATCTTTCCACCATATCGTAATACTAAATTAGTTTACTCTTAACCTGACCTAACCTAATCAGTTTGGGTTGGGGTTAGGGTTTTTTCAACCTAACTCAACTCAAACAATAACCAACAATGTCGACAATATATATATATATATATATATATATATATATATATATATATATATATATTGTTGACATTGTGTTTTTGGACTGCTTTGAATTATATGTTGATGCGTGATTTAAGGCAATATAATAACTTTTAAGGGCAATGTTAACAAAGTGTATTTAGAAAATTGTGTTTTTAAAACATTTTCCTATATATATACATAGGAAAAAGCTAATACTGTCATTTTTTTCATGATTTTAAAAATTCTTGTTGATATCAACATATATTAGCACAGTTTTAGAGACTACTGTTCCAGCCATATCAACAATTATCGGTGTAAATACATACATATATACGTATATAAGACTTATAGCAGAGTTATTTCAATTATCATTTGACATTTGAATTAAACAATAAATTTCATACAATTTGCTCATTAAATCAATCCATCTGACTCGGTTATTCTAACCATCTCATGTGCAAGATGATGATGACCCATTATTTCATTCAATAAATCATCCATTAAGGAGTTCTGGGTCCAACAGCTCCACCCTCTACCTTAAAGCAATTAATTCCCATATAAATTCCTACCAAGTAGGTAATATATATTACTCTTTCAATCATCCCTTCTCTTCCATACATTTCTTCAACTCATCAAACCTGCTATCACCCCCCCAAGGTTCTTCCTAATCCTCAGTACCTCCTGCTCATTGATCCTAAACGATTTCTGCAAAACTTCATCAGGAAGAGCCGGCTTCGACGCGAAACTAGACAGTGCCACCACCTCGGCGCCAGGATTCTGGCTATTGAGCCCTGAAACAACCAATGCTGGCCTAAAATAATCCAAATTAAACAGAAAATGCACCATAGCTCTAGGAAACACAAAAGAGTCTCCTGAACAAAGTTGCTGGGAGAAGAGCCGGTTCGATGTGTCCACGAAGCCAACAAGAATGTTCCCGTTTATAACATGAACGACCTCCGAAGCTCGGGGGTGCCAATGCAAGGGCACGAGCCCGGCTGGAGCCATGTCAATGCGGCCCATGGTTAGGCCTTGGGTGTTTATACCGGGCATGTTTCGGATATTGGTCAAGGTGATATTGAAACCGAATGGGTTGGCTCCGGTGTTACCTGGCTTGGATAGAGCCGATGTTGTGAAGTGGGTCGAAGTTGCAAGGGTTGGGTTGACGCATGGTGAGCTATTCATGAAGAAGGTTTGAGAGGAAGACAATTTGGCGATGCAGTAGTCTTGAAGAGGGTCTGGGTCTGGTTTAGTTTTGCCTAGGAGGATCAAGAAGAGGGTGGTAATAAGGTAGGAGGTACAAAATTTTTTCATGTTTGATTTTGATGAAATTGGGAGAGACTTGTGTTAATATAAAGGTTGAAGAAATTATTTGAAGAACCCAGCTTTTTATATAGAAATTATAGTGAGATATGTTGGAGATGGAGTAGCTTGAGAATGTTTATTGTGGTGGGAATAAGGCAAGATACATAAAGGGAGTATGGAGAAAGTTAGATTGCTTAAGCTGGTTACAAAGAGACTTGAGTTCTCTTATAAGAAAGGTTTCTGAAGATTGAATTTTGAGTATATAGAATGCAAATGGTTCAATGGCTCATGGTATATATACACTCATTTTTGTGGGAAGTTTATTTTTATTTCTTATGAACTAGAATTTAGAATTATAGGGATAATTAGTTAATGTATTTTTAGCTTGTATTTCTTCTTCTTCTTCTCCTATTTATAATAAGAAAAAGACATTTCTACTTTCCCATCCTACTTAGAAGACATTTGTGTTATTCCTACTCCCAACAAAAAAAACTGCATTAATTTTATAAATTTAGATTGGGTCAAAAATTTATTCAATTTGTTTTTCTAATTTATCATAGGATTAGATGTAGACACATATATGGGCAGCTTACTCATACTCCAGTTTTTTCAAGGTACAAATGTAGCTTCTAGATTATTTATTAAATTTAAGCATTTAATTTTAAACATTTCTATTCAAAGAATCCCCACCCAAAAAAATAAAAAACTGATCAAAGGGTGCAAGCATCCCTTATAAATCATCTTGTATGATGGTTAAATACAAATTAATCTCCCTAAAACCCTCTCAAAAGTCAGCAGACCAATGAAACTTTCTATGGTTAGTTTAAAATCACAATGAACACAAACAAAGAAGACCTCTAAGCAAACCTAGGGTTCATCTTCTAGGATTAGCATATGGATGAGACTGATGCATCAAACACTATGAATAAAACCTTCCCAACTCAACAAAATCTTTTCCTAACTACCTAAAATCAACTATACAAATGTGCTTATTTCACTCTTATTCCATCAAACACTAAATCTTCAGCTACATCTTTCTTGGTTATCTCTGTCTGGTACTTCTCATCCATCTTCACAAATATTTGCAACACTCCTGGAAGATCTCTAGCACCAGAAGTTAGCATAATTCAAATAACAAAACCATACATTAAATACAAGCTCTTATACGCGATACCCATTAAGACACCGGTTATCGTCCATCGTGTGTGTGTGTGTGTGTGTATTATACTGAGGACTATATCAGCCACCGTTACTTTGAAGAGATTGGCATCAAATGAAGAAAATCATATGAAAATAAAATTGGAAGCAATTAACACAAACTTTGTCTCTACAAAAAAGTTGTTGATGATAAAGAAAAGAATATACATGATTCTTCCTCAACTTGCTGCGATCTCTCTTTACAATAATCCAACAACACAGCTAAGGTGCAACCTGTTCTCCAAGCTTCTCAAGTGATGACCCAATAGCATACACCTGACACAAAAGAAAGAAAGCCCTTCAGTCATGTGCTTCCATGTGAAAACTCATCAGTACTGGTAAAGGTTAGTGTTTTGCACGTACAACCACATGTCATGCAGCACAGAAGATAAAGAAGAAGAAATAGAAATAAGAGAAGAAACAGAAATTTTTCTATTCAATTCATATCCAACCAGCGATCTCTCCACAACTCCATTACAAATTATTTATACACTTGAGTAAAGAGTTAGATTCCTAATAGAGCTCTTAATAAAGATCCTAATCAAGTAGAACAACCAGCATCCCAATCCTCTCAAATAATATTAACTGTATTTAAATAACTGATAAAATCAACAACTCAAGATCCTATTCTACAAATTGATCAATCCTTATCAACATGTGGAGGCAAAGACATCAGCACGTAAATTTGAACTTCATTAAAAGAGCCATGCATTACTGACTATAATTGAACTTATTTTCTCTGGTTGAGAAGATCTTAATTAGCTTATATATTCAACCTTGAAGCGGGTGTGCCACGCCAAGCCCAAAACTCAACATGAATATGTCCACAAATGGGGATTGGAAAATTCTTGCATAGAATGTCTTCAGCATAGTTCCTCCTATACTACTATTTTATTGCTTTCTTTTGATTCCTTTTGGCCCCTCAAATGGCAAATGCAGACTACATAAAACACTGAAAGAATTTACTTAGTACTAAAAGACTAAAGACTTGAACTGGGCTATAGTGGGCTGCCCCAATAATATATAAAAAGTGACATCCATCTCCGATTATCAAACATACGTGACTCAACAATTCGACAATATGCGATGAAAACAGTAATGTATAAAACGCCTCTAGGATGTGGAGAACCATAAGAGCAAGGCACTCGTGTGAATGCAATGCAAGACTTATAGGCTGGGAGGACTCTAGTGAGAGAGAGAGAGAGATTGGAAAAGAAGAGCATACAATCACCCAAACTCAACCAAGGTAGTTAAAGGCGCAAGGCACACCTAAGGCGATGAAGGGCCCTAGTGCCTAAGGCGTAAGGTGCAAGGCGAGGCACAAGCCTGAGTAAAAGGAAGCTCAAAATTCTTAAAAAACTTAATTATACATTAATTTTAGGTAAAACAAAATTAAAAAAGATAAAGATTAATAAATGTTTTCAATTTTTTTCATCACATCATTATGGTCACAGTAGCTTTTCTATTTCATAGATGTTATTAGTATTAGATTAATTTCTTTTGATATTTAAAATTGAATTAAAGCAAGAAACACAAAAGCAAAGAAGAACAAGTAGCTACTGTGACGCCATTGTAACAACTTATGGTTGTTATAAACACGGAACACAAGTTTCCTTTATTATTTTAAGATTTATATTGTGTATTAGGTATATTAGTTCAAATAAAAGAAGAAAAAAAGTATATAGTACAATACTCATTTCATGATTAAATAGTTTTTTTTTAAAAGGGGGAGTAGGAAAGTGAGGCATACAGAGGCACACGCCTGAGGTACACTAAGGCGCACTTGAGTAAAAGTGCCCTACTTATCAAGTTTTAAGGCGCAATATGTGCACCTCGCCTGAGGCGCACATTCTCAACAAAAATAAAATTAGGTGGCAATCCCATACCTAAGTTATTTTTTTAGATAATCTAGAATCAATAAAGAAAGACAGGACAAATTTAGAAAGGGAAAAGAGATTACCAAACAAAAGATCCCATTTGTCCCAACATATCTAACCAAAAAATATTACATAGCCCTCACTAGAACATTATACTAAAAACCTAAAATATCACTAAAATTTTGAAGGCCAATTTATTGAACTTCAACTCTTAGGACATCAAACTGTTGATTATGTAGAAAACTAAAACCTTAACATTCATAAGATCCGCATCGTCTTCAAATAGTCTTTTGTTCGCCCCTCAAAGTAAAACAAGGAGAATTAATCTCTATAGAATTTACAAAAGATCTGATATATTAGTCTCTCAAATGTAGGTTGCCAACTTAAAACAATGGGGAATCAACACTTTGGATGTGCAAATAATTTTAACATGCAAGATCATACACTTTTCTTTCAAAAGACGGGCTCACATATATACCATCATCTTCTTTAGGTTGTAGATTTACAATGAAACTTTTGCAGGCGCTTGCTAGCTTGCAAAGATGCAAACATGCAAGCTTGCCAAGCAGAACCTAATAGAGACAGTAAGCATACCTTGACCTTTTACTCATCTGCAGCTTGTAAAAAAGTGAACCTCTTCTTAAACATGCAACTAGTTGACGTCACTTCTCAAACATATAGACTCCAAGACTTCAAATCTCCCATTGCTCCACAACAGTCCATGACTGAGGCGCATTTGCTTTTTAATAAATGTAAATTGCACAAGATTATACCAAATACCAATTCATTCCCTACTTTACATAATGTTCTCCTCTCAGAGCAATAAATTTTGCATAACCTTCAAGAGGTTGTTCCATATACCTATCCAAGCACCTACATGACCACTCCACTGGAACCACTCTTGCAGCTTCATGGCATTTCGCTCCCCCAAATTTACTATTGATTATCCTCTCATTTAGAGCATTTCAGTCTTTTGTTGTCAATCTGGAAGCTATTTTTCCAGAAGAACATACTGAGAACCAGAGAACCACACTGTAAGTGGACAAGTGAAAGCAACCCCTCCAAGGAAAGATAAAAGATATATGTATTGAAATCAACCCCTTCAAGAAGGAAAGATAAAATGAGATTGGTATTCAAATAATTAGCTATCAGCTAGTTTTGTTCTTTCACGAACAGGAACCAAAAAGTTCCAATCACAATGGTACTAGCTTTGGTTTCATCAACCTACCTAAACACATAATCAACTGTCTAACATATCTAAATAAACACAAATGAAGAACAATCCACATCTGAATTACTGACTTCACTGCTGACTAAATCTTCTTGGCAGCATCAAACAAAAAAAATCCCACCAACATACACAAAGCCAAAACAGTAAGGGAATTGAAGTAATATACTGATGAATAACCAAAGGAAATCTAGTGGTTTTATGCCACACTGTGACAATACTACCTGACATATGTAAGACCTATGAAGGTGACGTCATCAAGATATGGTGGGACTTGGCTCTACTAGAGTTGGCAATAGGTGTCACAATACATTCAGCACAGGCATCACGAATGGGAAATGGATACTTGAATTTTGTTTTCAATGTGTCAAGAGTTACATCTTGATCTAACTGAAAAAACATACATTCTGACAAGTAGAATGGTAGGAAATAAATACATTGAAACCTATTATTTTATTGGCTTTACGAATAACCTCATCTGAGACCTCTATAATTTTTGTTCAGCCAATATTTATTCTCTTCTTATTTGCAGCAAAGAGAAGGGCGGGGCTTGGCACAACAGTTGAAGTTGCTCCATTGTAACCTGAAGGTCACGGGTTCAAATAAGAGAACAACCTTTGTAATGTAGAGTAGGGGTGTGCATGGGTCAGTTCGGTTCGGTTTTCACTAAAAACCGAAGCCGAACCGAACCTTGATTGGTTTTATGTTTTAAAAACCAAAACCGAACCAAACTTATTCGGTTTGGTTCAATTTTGGTTTATCGGTTTACATTCCTAAGTTTAAAAGTCTTGAATCATATAATTAATATTAATCTACCTATAAAATCATCTCAAAAATATTATATATATTCACTCTAATTGAAGTTGATATTTAAAATATGATGCATATTTAACATCAAGAATGTTAAAAAAGATCAATATTCATAAGCAAAATTCTACAAATTCTTTATGCAAGGATATTATATATATATATATATATATGTCACCCTTAAGTTCGGTTCGGTTCAGTTTCGATCGGTTTTGTAATGTGTAAACCACGAACCGAACCGAACCGATCGGTGACCAAGAGCAGAATCCATGATAGATTTCCAAGTCAAGTTTCACACAAATATATATATATATATATATATACACATACCACAATTCCCACTTTCTGTGTTTGAAGATCCTAAAATATGTTGTATATACTTTCCAAATGCTACACAGAAAACAAGAAGAGCACCGAACAATAGTTCTCTTTCCCACCAAAAATTCACTAGGCCACATTTGAAACACATCCATTGTAAACCTGCAGTGAGGGTCATGCACTCCATCCATAGATGTAATGTGAAATAGCTATATCCTATCCAGAGCATATGTGACAACATAAATGTCATTAAGTGTATCCTCATTTTTTAGACATCCCACACCAGTATGGAATTTCTATATTGAGTGATCAGAGTTCTATCCAACTAAAGCCTCCACCCGTAGAAACTATTGGTCCCCAAAAGCATCACTAACCCCACACATCAGCCAATCCATTAAAAAAGGATCCAATAAATAGCCATGACAAATATCAAAATATAGGCGGTGTTTTACATGTTGAGAGCATCTAGGCTTCATTTAATAATATGAATCACAAAATACGGGCCTCCATTTTTTTACGAGGAGATTCCTAGAAAACAGAGGATAGAAAACAGCAATCTGTTAACTTTGTTCTCTTTATATGCTTATACTTCCATTTAATTTTATTAGGTAGGTTCATTTTTCTTAAACTTGTAGAATTATTCAATAGTAATTTGTTCTTTTCACTATACCATATGTCACTGTTGAGAACTGAAGGCACAAATGTAGTAGGAATACTAGACACTTGAAAACTATTTAATGAACAAGCAAAAGTTAGCATATTCATACGAGAAGAACAGCATGCATATCAGGGTGTATACGTCTGTGTCTGCACACATGGAAAACACCTTTGTGTGTGTGTGTGTGTGTGTGCAAGGATAAATTAGCATATTCATACGAGAAGAACAGCACGCATATCAGGGTGTATACGTCTGTGTCTGCACACATGGAAAACACCTTGTGTGTGTGTGTGTGTGTGTGTGTGTGTGTGTGTGTGTGTGTGTGTGTGTGTGTGTGAGAAACCATCCAGTAAATGAGTAGTTTATCATGTATCCAAATGATCATATGAATAGTTGCATGTGATATCAAAAATGAAATAATACGATTAACAATGCATGTAAGTACAAACCAGAAAAGTAGCTTTGCAAGGTAATCCCGGGAAGTGTTCATAGTGTCAGAAGACTCGGCATCACCACCCAGATCATCCACTGTTTCTTCTTCTACTGAATCTTCCAAAAAACCACAACGCTCATCTTTAAAAAGTTTTTGCAATATATTTTCCACAAGTTGATGAATGACATCCTCTACCTCCGATGATGATGGCAGAGACAGTTCTTTCACCTGTCCAAAACATTTAAGTAAAAGATAAAATAAGAAATATGAATATATTACTTATTTACATCTAATAACAAAATACTTATACTAAAAAACGTAGTACTTGAGTGGATTAGGAACTCCAAACATTTACCAAATCAGGTTCCATAGATCGCAAGTACTCCAACAAATCATTTTTCTCTTCTCTCATATGTTGCATTCGCATGCTTTCCTCCTTATGAGCATTCAATTCCTGAGACATGTAAATTTGACCAACTTAGAGCAAACAATTGAAATATCAAGTAAGCTGCATTAGTGGCGATTTTTGCTGCGTATTGATTTTGTACAAGTGGATTGAGATGTATGTTGCAAGTTGAAAAACAGGATTCATGTACAGCTATACAAAGCAAGCTTTTGGTGAGAGAACAAAATTTTACAAGTAGAAAAATTTAAACTGGTGATTTTGGACCACTATATGTGTTAGAAAGTAGTCAAAATACATTCTTCAAGTCATTTGGAATGCAAGATTAAAAGTAACTTTCTTATGTTGCTACCATGCCAAGTGAGATCAATTTATCATCTGTTTGTTTGCAAACTCAAAACCTTATAACAATAGGTACACAAGAGATGGAAGCTACTCCACGGCTGTATTAAAGATTGTAATTGCTTCTTATTAAAATAAATAATAATAATAATAATAATAATAATAATAATAATAATAATAATAAAAGATTGTAATTGCTCAACTTTTTCAAGGCCCATTTGTTACTGCAACAGAAGCACTCTTCTTTCACTTTTGTAAGAAGAAGCAGAGTTTGGTCCGTTTGTTTATTTTCGCTAACTGCTAATAATCACAATATGAATAAGTTGCTCAAGAGTCGTTTTTCCATTCTGCTTCTGCGATTAAAGCCTTTTAAATCCCTCCAAAAAAAAAATTAATAATACTAAAAGAATGTTTTAAAAAATTTGCCAAACAGGTTATCAATAATTTTTTGTAAGAATTTTTCCATTAGCACTTTTATAAAAGCTCTATGTTATAAGCAAAACCTATACTTAAGAAGCCCTTAATATAACTTCTTTTTTGTCCCAAGATAAGGTCAAAATAATAAATAAATAAAGAGTGCAGCAAGAAACTATTGTAAGCCCGCATACATCCTTGGCAAACTCATACAAATAGTAAACACACACACACACACACAATACCAACAAAGATTATTGTCCTATAATATCAGGCGCAAACAGCAAGTTTCTAAAGAGTCATAAAGCAACACAAAACATATCTAATGAACTCTTGTTGCTTTCTCACCAATAACTCATTCCGTTGTCACAAGGACTTGCATTAACCACCTAATGGATAAGTTCCATTATTGTCATAACATCTTCTACACTGACCCAAGCTGGGGTGGTTGTGATGCTAGAGAACCTGGTTCAAGAAGCAGGTGTCCTAAGTTCGAATCTCTCACCAAGCAACACACTTCTCATAGAGTTTGCGGTGTGTGAAAATAAGAAGGTTCGTATGCACCTCAAGGAACTTGTACGGTGCTCTAAAAGAAGCTCAGATACCCTTAAATCCCAGACATTAAAATTAATTAATTAATTAACTAATTAACTAATTGACATTAATGCAAGGAGTAATTCAATTCTCAATACTAGCATTGGACAAACAAAAGAAGAACAATATCACCATTAACAACAAACCTATGTAGTCAATAATCAAAAAATGAATCCAACCAAAAAAAAGGAGCCATAAGAATCCTAACCTTCTCCACTGTCGCCAACTCTGACTTCAACCGCTGTATATACTCCAAAACCTGTGGAGACAAATCCCCAAGACCCTCAGGAACCATTTCTTCCTTAATTCCCTCTTCTTCACACCCATTCTCCACACCCTTTCTCCTCTTCTCAACCTCACACCCCCGAGACGACACTGATTTCCTCGGTGGGAAATCCGGCGATAAATCGAAATTCCTCATCAACGCAACCCGATACTCCGCATTCCACATCGTATACCTAACAAAATCACCACCAATCAAACACCCAAAATCACTACAATTACACAAAAAAGTTCCAATTTTTCCACCAAATCAAGCAAAAGGGTATCCGAATCCGCAACAAAAAAACTCACCCGGTGATGATAGACGAAGCAAGGAGGCGATCGAGCGGCCGCCTCGAAACCCTAATTGTGACCGAAAACTGATCCGACGGCAACAACCCTAGCATCGTCGATATCGTCCTCTTCATCGAATCCCTTGCCACGTCAGACACGCCCTTGGAGATCACAGACGTGTCTAGCGGCTCAATTCGCTTGAGCATGTTGGCGATTACGGAGAATTCGCGATCGAATCCGGATTTCCGAGTGGACACGAACTCGTCGGCGACCCCGCCGCCGTCTACGCCGGAGAAGAGGCAATTGACGATGACCGACGGGGACGAGGGTTTTCTGCCGGCGCCAGCGGTGGTGGTGGCGGCAGCGAGGAGTGGGCGGAGGAGGAGATTGGAGCGAGAAAAGAGGAGAGGTGGGGGTGGTTTTAGATAGAGGTCGCCGAAGCGGGAGAGAAGGAGAGCTCGTGGTGGTCCGGCTGCCATGAGATTGAGAGCTCAATCTCTCACCAGCAGCGGCTGTGTGTTTGGCTCGCTCTGTGAGTTGGTGTGGCTTGGTCTGGTGGTGCTGAGAAGTCTCGGTTTCTCACCCTCTTATTAAAATCTACCAAACTTTTGGGGTTAGATAATAATAAAATGAAGTTTTTATTAGAGTTAACTCGGACCGGGTTGGACTGGGTCCTAGTTGACCCGGACCGGTTTTAGCTTTTTATTTCTTTTATTTTTTTTTTTATATTGACAACTGTAATAGCCAAGTGAAAATCATGCAAACCAACTACATATTTCAGAAGGTGTGACGATCATTCTAATTAATTTTAGAAAAATGTTAAAGTGACACTCATTTTATATATTATCATTAATGTATTATTAGATTATCTTAAATCATTATGAATATATAAAATAAATGTCAATGTAGTATTACTTTTAATTTTATCTTTAAATGTTGAACCACATGGCACAATAGCATAAAAGTTGTCTTACTTTAATTGTCCATTGGATCATACATTTTTTTTTATTGAGACATACCGCATGCACATTTATATATACATACTAGTTTTTCAGTATTAAAGAGGTGTCTTCCTTTCTTTTTGTTGAGACTAATTTTCTCTGACTCAAATATAATAAAGATGTTTGGTTGGCCTTTCCAACAGAAGCAGATAAATAAAGATATGTCCAGGTTCAAACACGAGACTTGAACCTCAACTCTATTTATACTCAGTTTTTCACCGGCTAAAACATGTTGGTAGCCCATCCACATTCAGTAACTTAGTTTGTTATTTTAATTTATTATAAACAATATTTCTCTCTCTACTATTCCCTTCTCTTCCACGATTGGCTCTTTATACAGCCTTTTAACCTTATTCATTTTGTTTTTCATTGCAAGTAGGAATAAAAAAAACATCATGTTGCTTTGTCATTTAGTTTGCTTTAGTTTGATTTGTAATTCAAGTATTATTTATTATTCCAAAAGGCAAATATTTAGCAAATGGTTGGTCATATCAAAAAAATAATATCTAAATTTATACTTTGAAAATAATTTATTTATTAGAAATAATTTTTTAAATATATCTTAATTCTTTCCATTTTTTTGAGTTTATCCCAAAAGGCTTCAGCAATTTGGTGTGACTAAACATAGTTATTTAAAGCGATTTGCAGTTATTATTATTATTATTATTACTATTATTATTAAGGAATTAGAATGTAGCCCTTATTATTTATTGAAGAGTATTAAAACGATTATAGATATATACTCAAATCTTTATTCAAGTTGACTTGATAATATATTACATTACCACATTATAAAAAATAAAAAAAAACCTTATACTCATCATGCACCACATCAGCGTGAAGGATATAATTTTGGATATAATTTTTTGATATCAAAAAACTTTTCTTATTTAAAATATAGTTTTTTTTATCCTGCTTGGTATTTAATTGTACAAAAAAACAAATAAAAAAGATTTTTCCCTTCTATGTTTCGGTAAAGTAAAGAAATAATGATACCAATCCAAAATAAACACAAGGTAATGTTTTTCTCACCAACCAAATAAGGATGAAATCTTTATAAAGGTCAAAATAATCTCTATCTATATTTATTTACAATGTGAATACTTTCAATTATTAACCCAAAGCTGGGCAACTTTGTTGGTTACAGAATAAAGTATAGGTTGTGATTGAGGGATGGAGTTTCGATTTCAAGTCTAAGTTTGTGTCCACGTCTATGCGCTCACTCTAGGAAAGAACTGTTCAAAGCTGCATATCGTTTCCGACTTCAGAATAGTCTTACCCCGCAAAAAGGTTAGTGGGGATACTGAGGTCAAAGACAAAAAAAAAAACAATACCTTCAACTTTTTACTGTAAAACTTTTTTCTTCCTAAAATAATCTTGAAAAGTATATCTTAAATCATTATTAAAAATTTTGTAATTTAATTATTGATATAGATAAAATAGTTACTCAATATTTAGACTTTGTCTGCATGTAGGGGTGTTCACCACTGAGTTTGTTTGATTTGGCCCATTCGGGTCAAGTTGATTGGATTGGTCTACTTAATGTATATATTATAAAATTGCATGATTTATATAATTTATAAATTTTACAAAAATATTTATAAGCTCAATGTGAATATTACAATAGTTAATAAGATGATTTCTTTTATATTATTTCTATAATAACATTTTAAGTAATTTGATTATAATAAGTAATTATATTGAAAATCATGAAAAGGTTTAATACTATTATTTTTAACAAGTTTGTAGTTGTGCCGGATTCGCGGGGTAATTTTATAAACCTATGTGCTGCATAGTTAAATTTAATAACTAATAATAAATAATAAATAACCAAAAATATAGATACATTTAAATTATAAAAAACATTAATTTAACCATTATGTTATGTAAAATATTAATATAAAAGTGCATTAGACAATATGCAAAAGAATTTTCTTATCAAAGAATTTTGAGAGTTTGACAAGGAGACAAGTGTTAGGAATTGGAAAAGAAAAGTTGGGAGGAACATCTGTCTATCAATGGAAGAAAGTACTCTATTATTATTAATATTTTTTATAGATTAGTTTAAGTTGTGTTGAATTTGTTTTGATAATGTTTTATAAAAGTTTGACCCAATCTACACTTATTAGGTCAGATTACTTTGGTCGATGAACGCCATTGGTTATCTTTGATTTGTAATATAGATACAATTTCCTGAGTCTAAAAATTAAATATATCAAAAATAATTTTTTAAAATTGGTAAAAAATAAAAATAAAATTCTATTTTCATGAAATGATAAAAATGTTATTTTCCAAGTTTATATTATAGTTTCTGGATAACAACCAAATTATTTCCTTCAATTAAGCTTTTTTAAATTTAAACATTTCTTGTTTTACCATTCTACTTCTAACTATTTACTCTAACATACCCTTATCTCTATTTTTACAATATCTCTAAACACATATATTTTTTTATATAATATATATATATATATATTTTAGCGTAGGCTCCTATAACTTTGAGTAAAAGGGTTCTGACGTATACCATCGGAGCTAACCAATATTTACAAAAAATATTTTATTTTAATTAATTACTAGTATCTAGAAAAAAATTTAATAATTAGTCACACTTTTAACAATTAATTATTTGTTTTTAGCTTTCAAAAAAAAGAAAATAAAATTGTTTTAACATTTAAAAAGGGGCTAATCCGGTAATTTTCAATCTCCTTGGCGCAGGATTCAAATCTGAAGAACCCCTGCCTGACGAACACAAAAATAGAACCAAATCACCCTCTCCCTTGGATTCAAACGAAACAACATTTCAAAACTTCACAAACCCTAATTAGGGTTTATTATCTCCGCTTTCTCTCTCTGCAACTTCCTCAATCATTCATCAATGGAGGAAGAAAAAGCGGCAGCATACTACGACGAGCTAATGCGCAAGGGCGAAGGAGCAGCGAGATTCAAGCAAGGTTTAGGCTTCTCGCAGAAAACCTCCGATCATCCCACCAGAGGATCCGCGCTGTCATCTTCGTCTTCCTTCCTCAGCAGCTTCGTCAGGGCTGCGAGTCCTGGCAAAGCTTCCGATCACGAGAAGCAAGCTCAGCTCGAGACCATCCAGAACAAGCTCAAGAAGAAACATAGCTCCGAGACCACCGAGGAGACTACTGAGACTCTGTCTAGGGTTTCGGATCATCGCTATAGGGATAGGAGTAGTCGGCGAAGATCTTCTAGTAGAGATGACAATGGTTCTGGTCACCGGCGACGGCGGGGTAGGGATTCGAGTAGGGAGAGAGATCGCGAGAGGAGAGGGAGGAGGAGGAGTAGGTCAAGGAGTTATTCGGATGAGGAGCGAAAACGGCAGCGGCGGAAGTGGAGTTCGCGAGAGAGGCGCGAGAGAGGGAGAAGAAGAAGAAGCAGGAGCTCTTCTGGTTCGGAACGGAGGTCGGAGAAGAGGAGAGGTGATGATGGTGGTGGTAAGGAGAGAGGGAACCATAAGATTGAGAAGGAAAAGAATGGTGGAGTTGATTGTGCGCGGTTTATTGAGGGGTATTCTGATATGGTTAGTGTCTGATTTTTCTAGTAGATTTTTGCTTTTTGTAACTTTTTTTCGCCTCTTCTTTGCAATTGATTTGGTTTAGGAAGAAAATGCTTTTGGATTTGGATTTGGAATGTTTACCTTCTTGAATGTGTATAGTATACTATCATATGACTTGAATTTGTTCAACTACATGGGTCAAACTACATGAATCCATTTCTTTTACTCTACTTTATCGACAACGAATTTGATAGTTATATTACAAGGAGTTATAGCTATCTTAATAATTATCTCTTTCAATGTTATTTGAGGCCTTTGTCTAGCTTTGTCAAGGGTTAATTGCTAATAGGTTACAATTTCTAACTAGCACATCTAATGGTTTTGTTGTACATGTCTAAATTATCTGAATCAGTTCTCTTTCATTTTTATCTTTCACAGAGACGACTCTTACTAATTTTATTAATATGTCCTTTTCTAATTTTATATTTCAATGTTTCATTACACATCCATTTTAATTTTTGCATTTCTATTACATTTACTTTGACCACAAGTTATTGATTATATGGCTCAAGTCATGTGGTTTGTAATTCACTTCTTTCACTGGCATTAAGAGATAAGGCGTCTCATTTGCTTATTTTGCTTTAGTAGTATTGTATGTTCAGTTCTCACAATGCCTCTTTTAGTAGCATGACTATAATCTGATAACTGGGGGGAAAAATACAGGCTATGGGTCGTATGGACTACATAGAAATAGCAGAACATAAAAATAGAAGCAGTAATTTTATAGGTGGTGACGAAGAAATGGTAGAATACAAAAGAGAAGATCAGGCATTGAGGGACAACACAGGAACATAGCAGGTAGTTTCACACCATTAAAAATACTAGGTTCATCCAAGTAGTTATCAAAAGACAAGGTATTCTAGAAATTATGTATGTCTTTGGATTACTAGTTTTAGCAAAATGCATTTTGACTCGGAGTGTTGGATTTTGCTGGAACTGAGATGGATGAAGTAATTTAAAATTTTAAAGTTGGCTTTAATAGTTAAATTTAGAAGTGTTCTAAAACATTAGGTATTTGAAATGATTGATGCAGCCATGCAAGTCTAGAAAGTAGATTTGACTAATCAAATAAGTAATATTTGTAATTCTATGGATAGCAACACTATTTTTATCACTTTGTGAGGTTTTCCAGGCCAGGCCCCCGCTTTCTTGAAGCAGTGCTGTTTTTGTTTAGTAAATATGATAATCTTGCTTTCATGTTGTAATTGCAGCAATAAATGGGAAGTTAGGTTGTGTTTGTGTTGGAATAACTTCTTCTGAATTGCCATAGACTGTTTCCATGTGCAGTTTTGATGAGAATCATATAAATATTCTTTTTTTAAAATTATTAACAGACTCCTGCTGAGAGAGTAAAAGCAATGATGAAGCTTCAGCTATCACAAACAGGTATAACATCCTTCACACCCCACCCCTTGATAACGTTAGAAACAAATGGGCATCATGCATGTGCTGCCTTTTTTTTAAATTACTATTTAGTTTCCCTTTTACAACTAATGTAATTATTCTTAACATTCTATTATTTTTTTTCCCTACGTTATATACAGAAATTGCACATTTTTTGGTCATGTTAAAAAGGAATTTAGAAATTGCTGTTTCTACATAATTTCCCAACATAAGAAACCTGCTCTCCATCACCAAATTTTGTGGGACTGATATGTGTTAAGAAGTGAATTTTCTCCTTAACACATATTTTGCCACAGTGTATACTAGCAGTAATCTGTTGGACAAGGAATATACTTCGTAATAATTATTACCAGTTTCAGTGGTCCAATTTATTGGTTATCACTTTGAATCTTAGCACACGTGGCGAGTTCTCTGGGAAAAATGAGAGGATCTTTTTGTTGTCCACTTGACATCTCATTCCAAGATCCCGCAGTTACTTAAAATAGAATCTATAACAGGCCTTTTGAGTTAATCTTGTGACTGGATGCTTTTCTTCTATAAAGTTGACACTTGACAATATCTGATGGCAAGCTGTTCATTTAAGCTGACACATTCAAGAATAGTTGCACTGTTATTGAAGAAATATAGATACTGGCAATTGTTTATTGCTTCTCTAGGATTACAAGAGGTTGAACAAACTTAAAATGTTGGTGGTCATGCATTCTTTCTTTTGGCATTGTGTTGTTCCTGATAATTTTTTTATAACTTTCTGATATAGCATTGCTGAGGCTGGGACATGTCACGTGAGGTAGCTTGTTTTGTTGGGTGGCATTTACCTTGCCATAGATCGCCAATACTTGTTAATGTTAATACCAAATCTGCTTTTATTTACATGTGCCCCAAATTATATATGAAGCTAGATATTTAAATTGGATAAATGTTTCATTTAAAACCAAAAAGAAAAAAGTTACTCTTGCATATTTCATCTTAGTGGAATCTTGCAGATACTAGATTTTGTCAATGCTTAATGGGTATTCTGCTTATAGCTGGAAATATGCTAGCGATTTCGATGAACTGAAATTAGAACCTTGATTGAATTTATTAATCAAATTAAGCAATTAACTGCTTGATCGAAATTCCCAATATTTTATCAATTGTTCACTTGCTTTTCATCTGGTACTTGCAAGTTGCAATATCATTTTGTTAAGAGAGCTTTCAGGTGCACACTGATTTTTGCCAAGCACACATCAAATGTAATCACATGATAGTAGTAGGCTGTTAGAATTAGGATCACAAGGTGGGTTTTTTTTTTGGTTGCTTAATAGCACATAAATATAAAGGGAGGAGAGAAGGACTCCATGAAATTTATGTGCTATTAAAGGGAGGAGAGAAGGACTCCATGAAACCAATTGAATGTGATTGAATTTGGATGCACTTATTGTGCCGCCCAAGAGCCCAACCAACCAGGAGCCTATATGTTTTCATTTATCCACATGGCTTATATATGGAAGTTTGGTTGGGCAAAGCTTTTGTACAGTGGTGATGTGGGGACTAAAAGGCTATGTGCTACATCTGGCTATGTGCCTCTTCATTGTTTATTTGGCAAGATGTTTTCAGTCCCGCATTGATTGAGTGCATGAGGAGTGGAAGAGGTTATATCGAGGGGCATTGAGTGTTGAACCCCTCTAACAATGCTCCTGTTTGCATCTTCAGTGCCCCTCGATATAACCTCTTCCAAGTATCAAGGGGTTCAATGCTTGTGGAATAGTTTTGCACTCTTCTTGATACAAAATTATATTTAAGGGTTATTGAAACAGAATCTCGGAGCATCTAATACTAGTTTCAACTTGGACCTTATTTTTGTCACACTTGCTTTGCACATTAACTTTAATGCATGGCTTGTGGTGGCATGTGTGGGTCCCAATTCGACCCTTCACCTTGATCTGGTCAATACATCTCTTTGAGCCTATCTAAAAGAATATAATCAGGCTCAGTTGGTTGGTTGGCCTCTCACCTTACTATTGGCAGGTTGGATTTTGGTTTGAATCCAACCAAACCTGACTCATAATCACCCTTACTTTGGATGTTATCTGTGATAACCTTCTCCCAATCACATATGTCTCCAAGTGATGTCTCATATACCCAAACCTTGTCTTGCTGTTGTAGTACACATTTATTGGGCACACTCACCCCTTTGAGACTTTCCTTGCAACAAGTTAGGGACCTATAAGTGACAGTTTGTACCAATAAACTTACCCATGGCCAAGCCCAATGTTGTACCCATAGCCATGCAATAGAATGAACTTAAATCATATCTTTCTATGGGTATGCATTTAGTGCCAGTGCAGAGCACTGAAGTATGGAACTAAAGTTTTGAATTTCATTTAATACTGTGCACTTAGCAAAAAGTGATGTGGTCCAAGTGCCCACTTTGTTAATAACCAAATTAAGAACGAAAACAGAATGCCCTAATCAGTAGCTTGTCAAGATGTGTACTTCAAACATTTGAGAGAGAAGTTATTTTTCAATACAACGTAGTATCTTTGATTTGTATCAATAGCAATTAGGCGGGTTTCTTTGTGTGTAATGCTATAAAGCTGCCTCATAAAATTCATGTTATTTCTTGAAAATGTGGTGTTTCGCAGTTGAGAAAGACACAAAGAAAGGCATGGGTGCAGGATGGGAACGGTTTGAGTTCAACAAGGATGCCCCACTTGACGATGAAGAAATTGAAGGTTAATTTTGTCTTCCATTTGTTTTATGTACTTATGGTTTAAGTGTCGCTGTTTCTGAATTCCGAGAAGCTGTTTAATTCGTTTGTTTCTAGAATGACTTTGTTTTTTCTTTCCTTTTTGTTAGAATTGAAATATAATGGCATTTCCCAGCCTGAGGAGCCAAATAAATGATTTCGCCACTCTAGTCTCTGCTTGATACAGTTGTTTCTTCCGTTACCTTTATTTTAATTGAACTTTTAACTCTCAATCATCTATTTAAGTTATATTTAGTAGTTTTGAAATGTTCTCTAAATTAACTCGTGATTTTGCCTCTTTTTTTCCTCTTTGCTTCCCCACTCCTCCCTCCTCTCTTTCTCCATCTCCATTTTTTTAATCTTCTATAGTATGTTTCATCTTTATGGATTAAAGATGACTTTTACTGACCAAAAGTGTTCCTGCTCACTTAACCTGCAGCTGCTGAAGATGATGCAGCGTTAGTCAAGAATATGAGCCAAAGCTTCCGGTTTTCTGCAGTTGAGGTAATGTACCTTTATTTAGCCCCTGACCCAGTTGATGCCAGACAAGGAAAGCCTGAGAAAAACTCAACCATTTCCGACATTAACTTGTTCATACCATTCTGAAGGCAAAAAGGGAGGAGCAAATAAAAGCTGCTCATGATGAAGCCATGTTTGGTGCAGCAGCAGCTAAACCCTGCATCCTTAATGAGGAGCCTACTATAGTGAGTAACTGGGAAGATAATGACTATAAGAAGGATAACAGGGAAAATGGCATTGCGACAGACCTCCTAAGTGACAAGGTAAGAGAGTCTATTAGTCCCTTACAAGTCTTTCCTCGAATCTGACACTGAAAGATAGATGAAAGCTATTTATGCTGTGACTTATTTTTCAGGTGCTTGCAAAGCAGCAGGGTTCTTGGCGAGATCGAGCTCGAAAACTTCAAAATGAATCAAAGGGTTGAGCTGTCGAGGTAATCTTGCATATATGCAATGCAATAATCATAGTTGGAAAAAGATTGGATCAGCCTACCCCATTAAACATATGAAACCACTATGACATTCTTGTCTAGTGACATCTGCCGCCCCTGGCCATCATATTCAGGCATACTGTGATTAAATGCTGAAGTTGAGTGAAAAAAGGAAAAAGGCGTCTGCCATCTATAGATTCTTCACTTGATGAAGGATGCAGATTCAGGGCTGGCAATATGTGAGATGGATGCCTTCTCCAAACAGCGTAATGATCAAGATTGGCTGGATAACGTGACTCTTGCTAATTTAAAGGACACAGTTGCAGCAGAGAGAAAACAAGAGGTATTGATTGCTGGCAGTCTCATAATCTGATTTAACAGGTGATAAAATGATTACTTTTGGTGTTAATTTCAGCTAACCAACTGTTGAACCCATCACACTTAATTTGTGAGTTTTACTTTGTACGATAATTATTACAGCCAAGTGCTCCATATTTCTTCATGGCTTTTTCATCTCTTATTATGGTAGCTCTTGTAGCACAGACCATCTTGTACTTTGGAAAATTAATACAATATATTTTTCCTTTTTGTTCCCGTTTGGAAGAGCATTTCTAAGGCGCTTTTCTGAGTAAAAATATTTTTGAAGTTATTTGATAACATCTATTTTTAGCTAAACTGTGGTGGAAAAAAAAAGTTTTTTGTTTTTAGAAAAAAGTTGAGAGAGCTTTTTTTGAAAGAGTTTTTTTTAAAAGTGTTTTTCCGGAAAAGTGTTTTTGGAAAAGCTCTTTCAAACGGGCATTTGAGACAAAACAAGGAAATTATTTATGGATATGCAATATATATAGATGGATCAAATTGAAATTCACACATAGAGATTCAGCTTTTTGGATTGAAGAATGGGTTGTATCCAGATTTGAAATGTCAAAGTAGACGGGTCTGATATCCTTTGGATCTTTTGATGTTTAGTAACTGGAGTGGTGGTTATAGAAATAAGGTGAGGGTGATTGAAGTTGTTCACTGGTGGTTATAGAAATCATGAAAAACATTTTAACTCATCAGTTAAAACTAAAATAGAATTTAATTAAATTTTACGTACAAAACAAAGTAAAATAAGTATTATTAATTCATTGGTTGAAATAATGAATTAAAAATAATTTTTGCATGGTTTTTAAGTTATATTTTATTTTTAAATAATTTAAAAGTGATTTTTTTTTCTTGTTGATTTTTTGGGCATTCGAGAAGTGTCATTCTCTGCTTTGCAATGAGATTAATCCTCCCAAAGTTGAGGGGTTCAGTGGGCGTTTAGCGAGTTTTTTTTTTCAATCAAAATATGTCTAGGTGAGGTTTGAATTTATGATGAGTTACTCAACTCGCCTTACGGTTCGCTGGTACCAATGAAAAAAATAAATAAAAAATTAAAAAATTAAAAAAAAATGATCCTTTAGAGCATTATATAGAAGTCTTTATATTGCCACAATTATCATCTTAAATTGATGATAAGACAAATGAAAATTTTGATAGTATATATCTATACTATTTAGCAACAATGTGTTTACTTTTAACATAAATTCTTAAATTACTTATTATTTTTTAATATAAAATTGTCAAATAAATTTAAAAAAATTAAAGATTTCTTTTGCCATTTTTAGTCCTCTTTCATTTTTATTTTTTTGGTAACTTTTAGTTCTTTTTTATTCAGGTGCAATGCATGTGTTAGTGGACTAATAATATCATATTGCAAAAATCTATAGCATTCGCATTATATTCATTTCTATCATTATAATATAACACCTTTAAATTTTTATTTTTTAAAAATTTATTTAATAGTTTTAATAATATGAAGGATAATATATAAATTAAATTATCTCTCTACTATATATATATATATATATATATATATATATATATATATATATAGATGTTTGCTTATTTAACTTACTCAATTAGATACTTTTCAATTTTAAACAAATAGTTTCAATGATATAGGAGGCTGAGAAAAAAAACTCTCAAGGAAACATTAGCAGTTAATTAAATACACAACCTTTTTAAAAAATTTCAAGAATTAATGATGTTTTTTTTTTCTTCTATCAAACATACCATAAATAATGATTAATTGATACTGATATATAGTATTTGAGGATCGATCATCCTTGTGTTAGCCATCATTTAAAATAAATAAATAAATATATATATTAATAATATATATATATTAATGTTTTTTTAGTAGTACTATTACCCTTTTCCTTAATTATTCTTATATGCATATATCTGTTAATATATAAATATATTAATTGACTCGATATTTGTTAAAGTTTAAGACAAGATTTTATGAACCAAAAGAATGAAGATTTTAGAATTCAATTAGCAACCCTAATTCCCCAATATCGAATAATTCTTTAAAATTCCCTATCTTAATTATCATTAATTTGGAATCTTTTTCTGAATATGATTTCAAAATTTCAAATTCTTTCAAGTTTGGTTATTATTATTTTTTTTCTAGATTATGTAATGAGGTTTGAATTTTTTTTATACCTCACTCGAGTTTAAGATTATAATTCTATATCCGCTTAAAATTGGGTTAGACAATACTAAATAAACGGGTTCACCTCTACATTAGGGCCTAGTAGATAATATTTGTAACAAATATAATAATTAAAACAATAATAGATATTTTGGTTTGGTTGAGTGGGTTATCCTTTAGTAAAATCTTGACCCTATCGGTATAAGGTTGTTATTTACTAACTCAACCCAATTTAATATATAAACTCAATACAACCTAACCCATTGGTTCAAGTTGGTGATAGAATGAACACCTCTAGTTTTCATTTTATACTCCGGTTTTAACTGAAAATTTCTAAAACTTTAATAATTATAATTTTAGATTTGTTTCTTTTCTCAAATTTAATTTGTTCTTGATTTTAAGGACAAATAACTAGTTTTTTTTTTTTTTGAACCAAAAAAACTAGTTTATTACCAATAGTTGTTGAGCAAAGTTATTTACAAAACAATTAATTACATTTAGTAGAATACATCTCATCCACCTTTCAATTTTTTTTAGGTCGCTTTTGGTTCGTGATCCGAAAAGTAGAATATAACTTAAAAAGTAAAAATTTAAAAAATAATATTTTGTTATTTCTTGAAAACAACTTATTTTCTTTATAAATTTTGAAAAACTATTTTCGAGTTTCAACGAACCCAACATGTTTTTCATATTTTCAAAATTTTGGATATAAAAAACTGTATCATAATCCTAAACCAAAGGCAACAGCCTTAGCTTCCTTATTGGTGTTGGCATGGTAGATGCTCTAAGATCTCTATACTTATCATTGTTGTGCTTGTCGATGAGCAACCATTTTTTCTATAAATCTAACTTAGACAACTTGATAGTGGACCTTCCAATTGAGCTCCAAACTTGAAAGAATTAAAAATGATTATCGTAAGAAACACCCATATAATTTTGATTAATGACCCTTCAATAACTAAGTCAGAGCTGAAATGTAAAGGGTCAAGGCACCCCTAATGGGGCATATCGCACTTTGGTATCTCTCAGGGTGCGGATTCGGGGTTTTCCAATCACCATTAGCTAAGATTGGCACGGTGACAATGATGTGACGGTGACAATGATGTGACTTCCCTAAGGGTGACATGTGGCCAACCTTATTTCATCTAGGCTTAGCTCATCTCAGGTCTTCTATTTCAGATTGTAAAATAATAGTTAAGTTCAACACATGTGTGCTCAGCTCTTTTTATTTTGTGTGGACACTTCATATTTTTTATGTTGGGGATTATTCATAAACTATGGTCCAACAAATAGAATATAATTAATATTATAATTCCAAAATCCAATTGAAATCTCACACACATCAAATTGTTAGAATTATAATTAAACGAAGACGATGAACAAACAAACACCTAGATTTGACTGATTAACTGTCCCAACATATAGAGGATTACGTTGGACTAATTACAATTTATCGTGCAGTGAAGATGAACACCTTAAGGGGTAGAAAAGTAAATCCATTTGCTCCACAACAAACAAATAATAAATAAATAAAATTGGGGATTCCTTAGAATTTATTTTCACATCTAGGGTTGTTGTTGACTGCTCTCTCTCTCTCTCTGCAATCGTCGTCGTGGTTGTTCTCGTTTCTGAGATCTGTTCCTTCACCAGCTCTAATGGCTTCTTCCGCTGCCAGCCGATGGATTAGGCCTGAGGTTTGCATACTTTTCCTTTTGCCCTTCTCTCCTCTCTTTTTGTGTGTGTGTGTGTGCGCGCGCGCGTGTGTTTTTTCAGATCTTCTTTCTTCCTGTGTTCTTAATCTGGATTTGTGACCTTACTGGATTTTGTGTTTTTGAGACCTTCTTGCTGGGTTTTTTGTTTGTAAATTCTTCTTCTTACTTGGTTTTACGTTTTTGAGATCTTATCCAAGCTGGGGTCTTCTTTTTTTGTGATCTTCTTACTGAATTTTCTGTTTTTGTTACTGGGTTTTGTGTTTTATTGGGATCTTCTCCATACTGGGTAATCTGGATTTTGTTGACCTTACTGGATTTTGTGTTTCTGAGACCTTCTTCATACTGGGTTTTTTGTATTCAAAATCTTCTTCTTACTTGGTTTTACGTTTTTGAGATCTTATCCATACTGGGTCTTCTGTTTTTTGTGATCTTCTTACTGATTTTTATTTTTTTCGTGTTAATGGGTTTTCTGTACTTTAGATCTTATTCTTACTAGGTTTTTGTGGTTTTATTGTTCGATGATTGTGTGTTTGTGTAGGTGTACCCTTTGTTTGCAGCCATGGGGATTGCTGTTGGGATTTGTGGGATGCAATTGGTGCGCAACATCTGCATCAACCCTGAAGTCAGGTCCTCCTCTATTCCTATCTTTTAATCTCCTTTTCTCTTTTTTCTGATCTAAAAAAGAAACTTTTTTTTTCTTTTTTTTGTGATCGATTGATATGAATTGTAAGAACAGGGTGAACAAGGAAAACAGGGCAGCAGGTGTGTTGGATAACTTTGCGGAGGGGGAGAAGTACTCTCAGCATGGCCTCAGGAAGTTTGTCAGAAACAAGACTCCTCAGATCATGCCTTCCATCAACAGCTTCTTCTCTGATCCCAACTAAACATATTTCCTCAGTAATTTTTTTCATTTCAAAAACCAAACATCATAGGATCTTCTTCCTACTACCTTTTTTTTTACATAATAACCCAATTCATGTCAAAAAATTCGGTATTTGTTTGGTTGTGATTAATCAATCAAGATCTGAATCTTCCAAGAACCTTGCTAGTGTGATTGAGAATTGAAATAGTGACTGGACTACTATCTTTTCATACAGACCCACCTTAATGGGCTATATTGTGTGGTACAATGTTTCCAAGCATGCATCTCTTTTAGTTGAGAAATGTTGATCATTCATGCTTTACCTACCTTTCTGTTAAAAGACAGTTGATTAATGTTGATGGGGGTCAGTTTTCTTTGCTTTTATTGTGGAAAAACCTTACAAGTGCGATTTGGTGCTGATTAATGTGTTTTGATTCTTCTTTTTTCATTTTATTTTTAAGTTATTTCTGCAATAGTGTCTCAGTTTTCTTTTCCAAATCAACATGCCTAGTAGTTTTGAGTTAGAGAGTGTAGTGGGACAGTGGTTTTCTGGAGTGTTGATGGAAATGGACAGTTGGACATGCCTCTAGAATGAGTGCTAACTTGGCACTTTGCCACCCATTTTACAACCACAACCAAGTAATTGCAATTACCCTAAAACAGTTTATCACGGTTGGTAATGCCTACTAATGCAGTCAGTAGTCATGATCTTAACACCATTCTATTTCTAGTGCCATTTTGTGATGCTCATTTCTCACTCTTTATGTAGGGTGAGACTGAGGGTTTCTTTTGAACAATTTACCAGGAGAGAACTTGGAAATATGAAGATACATGTGGGTTACTCGTAATGAGGCAAAGTGGCAACAAAATACAAAAGAACTAGGCTCAGAAAAAAAGATGTGTAATTTGTAGTTACAAATTGAGAATTTCGTAATCTAGTAGGAATATGTAACAATATCTTGTCCGTTGGTCTACAAATAGGCAAGTTGTGCACTGACATATCAAGCAGAGTCGCAAGTAAAGATATAATGAAACCACATAATATATGTTTGTCATTTAACACATAAAAAAAACTGGGGAACAAAAAAGTACTTGAATCATCATCTTAACGTTGCCTTGCTTCTTGCTCAAGAGCAGGGCTTGATTCTTAACAAACTCAGCCATGCCGCACGGATGTTGCCTAAGATGGTGTAAGATGTTTTGGATTATATGGAGAGCACCTTTAAAAGACACCTTTCACATTCCCTTCTAATGAGGTTCCATGTTGGGGGACCTGGACGCTTAGACATGACTCCAACATCTTCTGTTCATAAATCACGAGACCATAAGGCTACTAGCAGCAAGGATTAAAAGGTTACTGAATGTCTTAAACCTCCAAAAAAATTGGGAGGGTTATGGAAAAACTATATTAATCCTCTTTTGTTTTGACTTCAAAAAGGGTATTGTAGGCCTCTTCCCCGTTTTTTATGGTAACAAATATCGGTAAGACAATAAGACTTCTTGTTGAGTTTGAGAAAACTCCTAAATGAAAACCGCAAATTCACCCCCAACCCAAATTCTAAAAACAATTGGCAAGGGCACTATGGCTTTTTACCTCCGACAATGGGAAAGAGAGTAGCTAGTTAAAGTGACCAAGAATCTATGCCACACCATGAGACAACCAGAACACAAAAAGCAACTACACCCATTATTCCTGCTGAAGGTTCCTCCATACCCCCCTCCCTAGGATGACTGAATGAAGCATCTGTGAATATTTAGTGTGTTCTTGGAGGCCTGAGTCACTTGTGGGGGCCAAATATTCCAGCACCTGCAGATGTGAAGTTAGATGAGAAATACCCATGATTAAATATACATGTGATATTGTTACAGTATGCTCAAAAATATATGGGGAACATTTAGGTTGTTCAAAGCTCGCCATGTGAAAGACTTGTATTTAGCAAGAGAGTCGAAACTTCTACAAAAAGCTTATGGTTGGGGAGCCCCAAACCGCTATTCTATCCGATCAAGATCCATCTATAACGAATCATCTTATAAACCCTCGTTTGTGTGATCTAGCCAATGCCAACTTTTAAATATCAAAGCTAGATTACATCAGGAATATTTTTTTGGTGATAGAAAGTACAAACCTGCTTGGAGATGTTTTACATGTATCCATGCTTTCAAATGCTTATGGGGGCAAATGCTCAACATCCATTGCTGGGAAACCTGACTGTGCTATTCTCATTCCCCGTAGAAGGCTCTTTGCTGCCTCTTTCTCCTGCAATTCAGGGATAATGAAGAAAATTTAAGTTAATCCAGAAATTTTACACGTGTGGACAGGTGACTACAGAAATTTAATTCATTCTTCAACTCATGCATGTTTAGCCCATGTCAGTCAAGATAATCTCTTCAATATAAAGATCATCCTCCATTCAGGATTTGCTAACTTTATAATTAGGGGTAAAAATTATTACTCTCTTTTTTTTTCCTAGACCATATTCAGCAACATTAGTTTGCGACTTATCCAGTGCATTTGGTGTTGGCAATATGAATCATGATTTTCAAAAATAATCAAACAAGTATTGTCTATTTTCATGTGATATACTAAGAGAAAAAAGGTGATAAAACTTACTGGGCCAGTATAATCAAGCAGTCTGGTGCAGTAAACCTCTGCTTCCTCAAATTTCTTTTGGGATTTGCAATATGTAGCTAGAAAAAGAAGAGCCTCTACGATGTTGGGTCCTTCTCTCTCTTCAGCTTCCATCCTCTCCAAGTCCTTCTTGTAGTAAAAGGCTGCCTCTTCTGAACGTCCGAGCTCATTGTGCAACTTTGCCAGCTGGTGAAGTGCTATGGCCTCCCTATCATTACAGTTGGCTGCTCTTTTGTAGCATTTAATTGCCTCCTCAAGCATGTGCAGCTGCTCGGTTTCATAACACTGAGCCATGGCAATCCATAACCTGGAGTCATTTGGCTGCAAATATACCGACTTCCGGAAGTAATAGAGTGCATAGTAAGGCATACACATCATTTCATATGCTTGACCCAAGCCATACCAAGCTCGATAATCACATGGATTTATATCAACTGCCCGCCTATAGGCATCAACTGCAGCGGGGGTGTTTTTCATCTCAACATACTCATGACCCATCAAAGTCCAAGCTGACAAATAATTCTTGTTCAGCTTGAGTGCCCTCCTAAAATACATAACAGACTTTTCATGTTGACCCTTCAAACTGTAATAGTTCCCAATAATGCAACAAGACTCGGGTCTATATTTATCAGTCAAGAATACTCTATGGGCAAGATAGCTCAATGCAGGAAAAACCTCTTTTGCATAGAGCACATTTGAGTACATATCCATGTCGTCCACCCGATATGGATCATTTCTAAGAAGTTCTTCAAATATCACTTCAACTTCCTCAAATTCCCTCAAACTGTATTGGGCTTTCGCAATTTGCGCCTGTATGTAGTTGCTAAAACGGAAGGTTCCTTGCAGATATTCATATTTTGATAGGGACTCATTATGCATCCGGAGTTCTTGGTAAGCACTGCCAAGGAAGAAGTCTTTCATCCAGTGATTCTTGAGATTAAGATCATTTAAGATATCAATAGTGGTGCATAGGCATTGTAGCTCTGACCAAGCACTCCAGTTCCATGGATAATTGTTCACTGATTCCACAAGAACTGTCCGAGCGAGATCCTCACGGCCTTGCTTTTTGAGCACAATACCATATAAATAAAGACCAAAAGGATCAATTGTGCCATTCTTCCTGTGCGTTGACAATTCATTCTCAAGGGATACTAGTTCCCGATTCACTGCATCACTTTTGCCCAAGGGCCCCTCAAGTTCAATAGTCTCTTCTTCTTTCCGCTTTTCACCAGCCTATATTTACAACAAAAGGAGATAAAATAAGAAGAAGAAAAAAAAAGCACAGTTGCTCAATAACAGAGCTTCAAAGGATCACAAAATGTTTAGTTTCACAATCCCACAAGTTCAAAACATATATATCATCATCAATAACCCAATGACATGTAAAATGTCTTCTGAAAACAATTTTATCAAATAATTTTCCAAGTAAAGGTCTGACTAAACACATTCCTAAAGGAGGTTGAGTTGACAGAAAAACAGTGCATCAGTATGAAGATTTCTGTTAAAGCAATTGACTTAGACCCTCTTATAAACCAAATCTGAGATTTTTTATTATTGATTCACCAAACATGTATGAAGAAAGAGGGGACGAAAAATTGGTGCATACAGGATCTCAAGAACAAGATGATATTTGGAGAAAGAAGGTTTAAGAAATTCAAATTGACAAAACTGAATTGATTACATACAGTCACCAAATACCAAATTTATCGAGCAGGTTACAAGGAGTGAAGAAGAGAGAAGAATTTAAGGACCTGTTTGGTTTGAGATCGAAAAACTATTTTCAGTTTTTGAAAACAAAGATTGCATTAATGTTTGGTTGAGTTGTTTTCAAAAAAATAAAAAATTATTTCAGAATCCAACTCTAGACAATTACTTTGGGATTTCTCTAGAATCAAGCTTTAAACACTGTTTTAAAAAATTATGTTTCTAAAAATTATTTCTGAATCGTAAACCAAACAGGCCCTAGACTTCCCATGCAAGTTTATGGGAAATTCTAGTTTAAATGCCTCCTACCCAGCATGCACCACATCCTCCAAAAGTGAAATTCAAAATTTTAAAAAATAACAAACCATTTTGGCATATCAGCTAATATAATTTGGCAAGTCTCTAAATTCTAATATCGGTCTCTAAACATAAGGAGCAGGCTTCTATCAAAAAAACATAAAAAGCTGGATGAGCCACCTTGATGCCAATTCAGTCAATTCAATGGCAACCAGAAACCACGAAAACTATTCCATCAAATTGACATGTCAAACAGAAGGATCACTTTAAACATAAATCTTCATTTTCTTATTAATTAAAGGTCTTAGCTTAAAAACAATTTGAATTATGCTCTTGCATGAACACATTAAGGTGCTTTAGGAATTTAGCATGGATATATGGAAGAGAGTCAAGGGTGCTTTAGGTCAAGATTAAGAGCTCGGTGAAGAATAGAGGAGTTATTGCCTCTCCTACTATTTCAACATCCAATCTTATAGTTTCCTTGATCCTATTATATAGATGGTGGATCTATTAAAAGTATAGTCACAACCATTAAATCAAGGTTGAAAATAACTAAAGATATCAACCAATATTCTAGGAATCTCATTGACCTCAATCATAAGGACCATAAATTCCTAACAAAATCCATGAATTTCATTTACTCGTTATCAAACACTACATAAAACATAAATTAGAAGTCTAATTAAGGCATCCTCGACAACCATAGCACAACAATGCCCCTCATTGAGGGGTTGAACCCTTGGCTCAATGGTTTGACAACTTGAATGCAAGCCTTGAAGTCATAGTTCAAATCCCACCACTTACCTATAAAAAAAAATGCTCCTTGTTGATCATTTAGCAAAGAAACATATCACAGTGTCCTTAACCATAGTATGTGTATAAACTACCTCAATCAATTTTCTTTTGCTCTCTCAAATTAGAGCTACTCTTAACAATTAACATCCTCCAAATGTGTTCATTTCTAATTTTATCTTTTAATTCTTTACCACATATCTAACTCAACATTTACATTTCTATTATGCCTAATATGTTACAATAATGTTTTCATTTCCAAATGATCTATTCCATGAAGCATGACCAACCTAATGTATTGGTTTCAACTTTTAACCCAATCTGCTTCAATTCCATATTTAAAACAATTTCCTATTTCTCTCTCCTAATGAGATTAAGCATAAACACTTAAAAGGCTTTCAATCCTTTATCTCACTTTCTAGTTTCAGTATTGCATTTCTAATTGTGTTTCTACATTTACTAAAATTACATTTCAGCCCTCTCAACTCTATAGCTTCTCTTCAAATAACGATTAATTGTAATAGCAGTAAGTAACAAAGATTGAGATTCAAATTCAAACCAGGTAAAGCGCGTAACACCGCAAAAACAAGGCTTTCTTCCCGGTCTGATCCCGAAGCACATGGCCAGCCCGGCGATACTCCTTACAATCGAAATACGACTTAGCGAGCAAGTAAAAATCATTATCCACATGATCGTCTTCTTCGTGAACCGGAGTCGAAACGTAGGAAACTCCGGCGACCGGCGTCGACGTGATCTCGTTGGTGCGGTACCGGCGGCGGATGCTGGAGCTCTCGCGCTGGAATCTTGTGTGCGACGGGGTGAACTTCGCCGGATCTTGCTCTATTCCGACCAACTGCTCCGCTGCCCTGAGAATCCAATCAAGAATCGTCGAATCAGAAACCTAGAAAATGATAGATGATAATAAAAGAACAGCGATTGAGAGTGAAAGAAAGAGAGAGCATGAGAGGTTCGAAATTAGGGTTTCTTTCTTTCTTTTGGGAAGTGTTACCATTTAGAAGCTGAGTAGAGGCATCGATCGCTGAGCTGACGAATTGCAGTTCGGAGCTCGGTTCTGCAAGTCTCTTTTGATGAGCCCATCAAGTGCTTCGACAGTTCAAGTTCGAAGCTCGCTTGCTTCGTTCTTTCGATCCTCTTGTTTTCTTGTTTTTGTTTTTTTTTTTTTTTGCCTGAAAAATCGAAAACTCTCGCGCCCTCTCTGTCGCTTAGAACTTCCTCTAAATAATAAAATGACAATATTTCAACTTTCATTTTAACAAATTAACAAGATAGCCGTTAATATATTAATCTTACTTTTATTTTTAAAAATACAAGTCAATATAAGAGTGAAAAATGGGTAATTCTAAGTAAACCTACCAAAAATATTTTTTATACCCACTTGTTAGCTAATATATAAAGTATGGGGTTAAGAGAATGTCTTTAGTAGATACATTTAAAATTACCTTTTAAAAAATGAACTTAATGAGTGCAATGAGATATCATTGTCCCTTACTAAAGACTTCTTTTAGTCGAGTGGTTGGCATTCCACGCTTCCTTAATTACAATATATTGAGATCAACTTCCTTCACTTACAATGATAGAAATGACTATTGTTGAGTTATCCATAACTATTTTAAATCTCAAATGCGTCTTGTTGTTAAGCACATTTTTTAACACTATCAACCACGCATATATTATATCAGCATAAAGCCACTCCTACATAAATTGATGTCTATGAACACTTTCCAAATCTTTTTCCCAAGGTTTTAAAACATTTTCTACTACAATTATTTTTTATTGTGTCCTTCAACTTTTACCTTTCTACCATTATGTACCTTCATTTTGAAATAACTTTATTTTTATTTTTTATTTTTTATTTACATCAAAAAAATATAAATGTACAAATTTTTTCTTTTAAATTGTTTACCTTATTTTAATCATTAAATAACAAAAACTATGTGCAATACAAATGCCCAACTACTAATTTCAAATAAATAGGAGACAATAGAGTAGTGTTAAACATATGTGAACCCATACACGATAGATGAAATAGGGCTCCCGAGTTAATTGTATCCAAGTCACTAGTACACAACACACCCCTCCAAAGGTGCAATGACTTAACGATATATAAGTCATGTGTTTTTTTCTTGTTTGGTTCACATTTGCATATTATTTCCCCTCAAAGTATTGTCTTTACAAATTAAAGGCTTTCGTACAAATTAGACAAAATATGATCATATTATTTATCCTCGCCTATTTCCCCTTATTTATATATAATAGATCTCAAATACCTACAAATTTTATTTATTGGTATATCTTGATTTCCAATTTTCACTATCTTTTCATTTGTATTTCTACTTCCATTAGAGTTACATTTAACATATCCAGTCTAAGTCCTACTAATTAATCTCGAATTCTTTAAATTTTAAAGTCTCTCTCCAAATCTCTAAGTTAGCATTTACTTCAGATGCAATTTCATCAATCAATACTATGCTATCAGCTTATAACATACTTCATAGAATATGTTCTTGAATATTCTTAGACAATTCATCGATAATTAATACAAAAAGGTAAGGGCTTAAGACGTTTTTTTGTGTAAACCTACTGTAATTGAAAAGTCATTAGTTTCTCTTATTGTTTATTTTATAGTGGTTTTGCTCCGTCGTGCACGTCTTTAATTAGCTCAATGTACCTATTTGTAATTATTTTTTCTCCCTAACGTCTAACATATTATTTTTCTAAGTACTCTAGACTTTCTCTAAATCAATAAAGATCATATGGAGGTTTTTTTTCTTCTCTTTGTACCTCTCCATCGATCTATTTAATAAATAAATAACTTTTATAATTGATCTTCCAGGCATAAATCCAAATTGATTATTTGACACTGAAGTTTTAGCTTGTGCTCAATTTTCAATTATTCTCTCCTACAGTTTCATTGTATGAGTTATTAATTTAATCCTCTATAATTTGAATAATTTTGAATATCTGCTTTAATTAATTTTTATATACGAGTATTAAAATGTTTTTCCTTCAATTATTGGACATTCTCTTAGTTACTACAATCTTGTTAAACAATTCGTTTAATCACAAATCTCTAATTTCTTTTAGGCTCTTCCAAATCTCTAAAGCCTTTGTATTTATTTATTTTTTCTTGTTCTCAAAACATTTTTCACCTCAAGCGTGCTAATAATACAAAATTAACTTATTTTCATTAGTTTCTTCCAGGATATCAAGTCTTTCTACTGTTAACTCAACTAAATGATTTTTATTTAATAATTTTTTCAAAACAAATTTTTTATCGTTTATCTCTTTTTCTTTTACTAAGATACTTTCATCTTTGCTTTTAATATATTAATATAGTCAAGATCTTTTATCTTTTTTATTATTTTTTGCTTGTGTTTAGCTATATGATTTAACAAAATGCATTTTAACTATTAATGTCAAACTTCTTCTAATCTTATGGCAAGTAACTTTCTAAGAAGACACTCTTAGATTAATATTGCCTAAAATATCAATTTAATAGCTCATAATTGCTAAGAGATCAAAACCTTTTTGCAATGGATAAATTTATTTATATTTAATCACAATTGATTTCAAATACAATGAAAGATGATTGATATGTAATCGACACCATGTGGTTCAGAAAAGACATAGAATAAGTTGATCAATTGAGTTGAATTATTATTAAAAGATGAAACTAATCAAATATCTCAAGGAATTATTAAAAGATTAAAAAATTAGGAATAACAGCGTTAGATAATAACCTTTTCAATGTTTCATCTAAGGTTCAAATGATACCTTTATCACATCTTGTTGGTGAAAATTGTTTGGTTGTTAGTTGGTGGAACCATTGTCAAACATTATTTATGAACTAATTTTTTTTCCCAGTCCATTGATAAAAAAAACAAAAAGGATAAAGACGACTTTCTAAAAATGATTCAAATGACAAAAAATGTCACACATGATTTACATTTTTATATCTTTCTGTAATAACTACTTATAAGCTGACTATAGTTTCAAATGTAATTATAATAAAATGTACTTCAACAGCCCTTCCACATCAAAATAAAATAGTTGTAATCAATAAAAAATTAATATAGACTCCACACATTATGTAAAGCCAAAAACAATTACAAGTATACAATCCAAGTCGAATTTTACAAGACAAAATATAAACCTAAAATAAAAATGAAAAAGAAATTTGAGTAAATATTTTATTATTATTATTTATTATAAAAAAATTTTGAATTAAAAATTGAGTACAATTCACACTAGTTCTAAGTGAGCCAGCTAAGTTATTAGCCACGTGCTGAGAACGCAACCGATCACGTGACACCGTGGGCCCAGATTCTCTCGAGAAATTCGCTGGAAAAGGAGGAAGTTCGCGGATCAGAAAAATGAAAGAATTTGAAATTACCAGAAAAGCCCTCGAAACGGTAGGAGAACCGAGGACAGTTTCGGAAACTCGTACAACATCGCGCGCCTGTGGCTCCAGATCTCAATTTGAATTCCCGCGAGGAGAGAGAAGGCTCGGACGAGTCCGAACCAATATTTGAAATTCCAAACCCGCCAACTTCCCACATTTCTCCCTCCCTCTCTCTCTCTCTAGTCTCTACCCTTTTTTTTTTTTTAACGGTCTTGATTATATAATTATTAATTTCTTTCTTTCTTTATTTTATTTAATTTTTTCTAATTTTATTTAATTTTTGGTTATATTTGAGTTTTCCCTCCCAAAATGTTTCAGATCTGGTGTTGTTCTTCTACTGAAACCATAAGAAGGGAGCGGTGAGCCGCTTCGTTCGATCGAAGAGAGAAGGAGATTCGAGCGTGTTGGAGTTTGATTTGTTCTAGTGTTTACAACAACATCGGAATAAGATCCGAGAAGAAGAAGAAGGATTGGATGTCTCAGATGGATGGATCTATGGACATTTCGTCTTCGTTTAATGAGTCTGTGAACATGCATCATTCTTATAGCAGGAAGCAGAAATCGCTCGGCCTCTTGTGCACCAAGTAATTAATTATCTGGTTTTTCTCTAATTGATTTTTTTTTTATCAAAATTTTTTCATGATATTTGAGTTTTATTTTGTGATTTTTTTTTTTTTTTGGTTTGTTTAGTTTCTTGAGTTTGTACAATCGAGATGGAATCGAGTCGATTGGTTTGGATGATGCCGCCAACAGATTAGGTATGAACTCGGTCTTTCAATGTATAATTTCGTTTTTTTTTTTGGTCTTATGTGAGTCTTTAATCGTGGTTTTGAAACGATTCTGAAATACAGGAGTTGAGCGGCGTCGGATTTACGACATTGTCAATGTGTTGGAAAGCGTTGGAGTGAGCCTCTTGATCCTTTATTTTTTGTTCTCCTTTAGTTGTTCTATTATTGTACTTTAAAAGTGGACTGTGAGATCTTATATTCTTTATGTGATTCTCAGGTTCTTGCAAGGAAAGCGAAGAACCGGTACTCTTGGATAGGTTTTGGAGGAATTCCCAAGGCCTTAAACGAGCTTAAAGTAATCAAATCTTCTAACATTCTATGATTTTCAAGAAATTTTGTTGATTCGTTGACCACCAGTGCCCTAACACAACTCGTGATTTGTTTTCTACAGGAAGAGGCTTTGAGAGAGAACGGTTTCAATTTCTTGGAAGCTGGTGACAATGACAATGCCAAAGTAGGTTAAATCTCAGTTTAATGTTTACCGTAAGAGAATATAGTTCTTGACAGCTCCGATGTGACTATGAAATGGCCTTGTAGCAAGTTCAGGTTTTGGACGGTGAGGAGGCTGAGGGGTCAGGCGATTCAAATATTGATGTTAAGAAAAACAAGTCAAGCGCTAGCTCTGCTCCTCCTAGATCTTCTTCGACCTCCAAAGTTGGTAATTTCCTTTCTCCTCTTCGCTTAATTGAAGTAGAGTCAACACGTATTTCAAAATTTCAAATGATCATTTTCGTAATGGAATTGACCTATTACTACTAGTCGAACTAAATTGAGGAGAAAGATGAACTAGTTTGAAAGGTCGTTCCGGTGTCTGAATTTGGGCTAAAATTTCATTGTTTGGCAAGTCTCGGGATTTATTTATGAATTATGCTAAAGGGAATGGGGTGTTGTGCTTAATGCAAACTACAACATCGTATTACCTTTGGATTGTATTGAATCACGTATTGACATGTGATTCAATAAAAATTCAAAGGTGATGAGGTAATGTATTTTGTACTACAGTTTCTACCACAATTAATCTAGCATTACTCTTTATTTATTTGGTTTGGATGCTTGCTGTGCAGACAATAGAAGAGAAAAGTCCCTTGGACTTCTAACCCAGAATTTTGTTAAGCTCTTCATTTGCAATGATGTAAGTCATCCAGACTCAGCCTATTTCTTAATTGCAGTGTTTTCTTTTCCACTATTGTTCATTCTATTAAGATCTTTTTCTCCTCTCTCTCTCTCTCTCCAGTCTGATCTAGTTTCCCTGGATGAAGCTGCGAAGATCTTGCTTGGTGATGCTCAAAGTTCATCACAGATGCGAAGTAAGCAATTTTTCTGATTTCTTCTTTATTATTCGTTGCTTCTGGAATTAAAAAAGGGTAGCATGCATGGCTCCATGACTAATACTCTCTTCATAAGATAACTCTGCAGCGAAAGTGAGACGATTATACGACATTGCTAATGTTTTGTCTTCCGTGAATCTCATTGAAAAGGTAATATATCCAGAACTGCTTAGAATTAATGAATAGATGGGGGAAGCGGGATCTTGATTGTGCAATTTTGTGTTCTTTTGATTGATTTCCAGACCCATCACAGAGAGAGTAGGAAACCGGCTTTCAGATGGTTGGGAATTAATGGGAAATCTGAGAAAGAACATGTCACATCTCTTGACTCAAAGAAACGGGTTTTCGGGACAGAATTCACAAACATCAGCTGTAAGAGAAACAGGGTTAATCCTTTGCCTGAAAACAAAATGAACCTGAAGATTCATACGCAGACAAAGTGTGACAATTTGCCAAAAGATATTGATAACGATGAGAATGGACGACCAGGACAGCAGTCAAAACAAAACTCCAAGGGCGTTGTCTTTGGTCCTTTTAGTCCAGCTGGCTTGCCTCAGGTTGGTGAAAATGAGAAGAACAGTGTGAAAAAAGTTCAGGACTGGGAGAGTTTAGCATCTTCCTATCGCCCTCAATATCACAACCAAGGTATTTTCTTTACTGTGCCTTTTCTTTGTGCATTCTTGCTTGTTATGGAGGATTGGGTTTCTACGCAACCCACATGGGTTTGGGCCTCACAAATTTTAGGAAGTTGTACAATTACCTATAATACCATGCCTATGGTCTATTAAGCTGGAATAAAGTGGTCTTACATTTGAATTGCCTCTCGACCACAACGAAACTTTCTGACAGTGAAAATGTGAAATTAGGAGTTCGTGTTCTCAAAATTCAGAGGTGGTCTTCCATGTCTTAAGATTTTTTTTTAAAATTGCCATTGTGATTCACGTAGTCCAACTTAATGGGATAAGCTGAAGAGATTTTGATAGAGGCTTCAAATGTATGCTAACAAGGCTTACATTTCAAAATGAATCTCCAGTTTTTTGCTTATGTATTGATGGGGAAGTTTTAGTAGGTGTTATCAATAATAAATACATAATGGCTCTGGATATGGGTGGCAAATGATCGGGTTTCAGATAGAATGGGGGTCAGAGAACACGGTATATTGTTTGCTTGGACCCCACCAGATTTTAGATTTGGGCATTATGTTTCTATCCAAACTTGATCCTTATTAAAATTGAGATGCCAAATTTTGCGTAGATATTAAAAACTTATATTATAATTGCAATTAATAATTATAATATAACTGAATGCCTAATATAGACATTAACACATAGGATTTAATAACTACAATATTATATTCATATTTAAAAAATTGACGATGATGTAACAAAAGTAATCTATAACAAGATTGCATAACTTGTAATGTATTTTAGGTCAGGTACAAGAAATCTACAATTTCACTTTGCACAATTTGGGTTTTTGAACTTGGATTTTGAAAGTGCTTGTCCAAACTTGGATTGTTTTGAAACTTACGCATAGGATTTTGTTTGAACATGATCCTAATTTTTAATAATAATGCCTGGATCCTGTTTACATGAGGTTGGACAAGATTAGGCAATTGAGTTCAAACACACTTTGACACTCCTGGCTTTGATAGCTTTGTTGTAGTTAATATTTCTTTGTGTTTATATGTACATTAGAGAAGTACTAATACTAGTAATATTTCTCTCACTAATGGCAAGTAAATTTAATAATCAACATGTACCTGTTGAGATGGTCAGCCATTGGATGGTCTTTTGAGTTTTAGTGTCTTGTCATTAATGTTAAAACACACCAATGAAACTTGAGAAGAACTCAAGAATATCTGGATTCTCATTTGAAATTTTTTGGGAGATTCAGGAAAACACAAGTCAGAGTTATGATGCTTGGTAATATAGAATTTGCTTCTGTAATTTTGAATCTCTGATCATATGTAGTGAAAGCAATTAAGATAAATAAATATAAATTGAGAAATTGTCTCAACCATTTTTCCAGGTTTGTAAATTGCTGGCTCACCAAACTTGGACTCAATGTTAGTGAATCCTAAAGATCTTCCTGTTTTCTGATGTAGGATTGTGACTTGTACATTCTAACATTGTCAAATTAATAAGTTGATAAAATCTTTGAGTGGTCATACTGCGATAGGGAGGCAATGCTTACTATCCTTGGATGAAATATTTCCTTATTCATGATCTTTCTTATTGTTTGTATCCTTGCCGAAATGGCATAGGTCGTTATATTACTTTGTGTCCATTCAGTAAAAATAATACTTAATACACATTCCTTCAGCTCATTGACTTTAGCATACTTTTCTTGTCTAGTTTAAAAAATGAAGCTTGCTAGAGTAATTTAGCAAGTTGACAAAGAGATGAGAAGCAAGAAATATGCATAAAGAGGCTGTTACAATGCAAAGCATCTAATAGTGTTGCCCTTGTTTTTACAACTTATTCATGATTTCATGAGCAAAGAATGCAAATCAAATCCAATGGAAGAGTATCTTACATTATCTCATAGTTGAATGGCTAAGTCAACTGTCAAAAACTAACAGATGCTTTTTTGTTTTTTCCTTCTAAATTGTTGCAGCATTAAGTGAACTCTTTGCTCATTACATGGAAGCTTGGAAGTCTTGGTATACTGAAGTAGCTGGGAAACAACCAATCCAACAACTCTCCTTTGTCTAGCTAATCCTCATCCTCAATAATCAAGTACAATTGTACAAGAAGGAAAACATTAATTTTTTTTTCTTTTCTTGGATAGGTTTCCTTTTTTTTTTTTTTTTTTTTCTTTCATTTTACTATAGAGAAGAGATGGCAGGCTGCGGTGTTGTGTGTATATTCTCTATATGCCAACGGCAATGGCTATCCTCCATTCCATTATCCGAAACTTTCACTCCTAATTTATTTAGCTTTTAATGACAAAGCATGTTCTTTTCTTACCTTGTTGGTACTAGTACACCTTCTTTGATCTTATATTAACTGCAATAATATGAGAATATTTGCTAATCTACTTGTTAAGTTTTTGGGCTACATTGCTGATCTATTTCTTGTGCCACAGTTTGGTCTGACTTCTTGTCAAAATTATGTTATCCACTTGAGTTTATTTTGCAGACATTTTCCTTGTAGTTTTATGTGACTCCAATAAGCACTATCCTGCATCTACTAAATATGTCTCATTTGAGCCTCTTGTCAAATCCCCTTCAAAAGAAAGTTATGAAAAGATAACTTCTTACTACTTTATTATTATTTTTCTTCTTTCTCTAGAAAACAGCATAAGTTTAGACATTGGGTTTTCAATGGACTCAATTGAGTCGAGCTCCTTGCTGCAAATAATAGCTTCTACGATCATCTATACTGCTAGTCATGGACTCATCATCGTTACATGCAACATCCATAGGTTGAAGAGTGAGAAGATACTAGACCTTGCCTCAGATGAAAAACTACTCTTCTTACTCCTTAGCTCTTCAATGCCTTAGCTCTTCAATGTAATGGATACTTGCTTCTATTTTGGGGTTCTTTTCAATGGGGGAATTAACTTAACTGTGCTAAATATTTCTTTCTTGAAATGTATGAAAGAAATGCTTTGTTAAGATTAACCATAATAGCAAAAGGTGGTGGATTGTTGAAAAACTTGATCCATGAGATGGGGTCATCTATAATACTGGATACTTGCATGCAATTCCATCTCGCATTACATGTATGTTTAAAATTGAGAGTTAAAATATGTTCTCTCCTACACATTTCAATTCTCTCTTACACATTTCAATTCTTTCTACCCAGTCTCTCCTATTCATCCTCATTGTACTTATTTCGTCCTTCTTCTGTCAGTGCAAGTTAGTACATCAATGGTTCAAATTTCAATTTGTTAGAGCAAGGACTGAAACCATTATGGTAAGAGTAACATTGAATGGTGGTCCATGGTACCATAATATTAGAATGCAAGATAGTCTTTGATGTGAATTTTGTAATATGGTTGCTTGGATTGCTTCAAACATACCAAGTTTGTGCCATCAATTCCCGTGCATCTGGCGAATAATAAAGGACACGCTAGAGTACCCAGAAAAGAAAGGATTTAGGAACAGGTTAGCCTTTACGATTATTGATTTCACTAACAAACAAGAAGTTTGTGTAAGCAATGGACATTCTTCCATTAAGGGTAGTTTCATAATGATTTTAGGGGTGTTTTAGTTTTAATTAGTCTTGTATGCATAATAATCATATGTATGTCAGTGATACTGGTGCCCCTAAAACTATATATTGTCAAGTTTCTTGATGTTACTAGTGCCCAGTAAAAAAAACTAATGGCTGTATGTCTTGCTACCAAGATTGGTGTACATGTTATTCCTGGTATAGCCCATTTCTTGATCTTTGATGTTCATTTCCTTTTTCAAGTTCAGATATGGCAACTCCTTCTAAATGTCCAATTGTATTTTAGATTGTTGTAAAATAATTTTATTTGAATATTTTGTAAAAGTAGAAATTGTCAATTTTATTTGTGTACTTTCAGTTACTGTGAAGTTGAATATGAATAAATGCACAAATAGTGCCTGAATAATTTGGTGAGTTTCTCATTACCATGTGAATTCCAAGTCTAGGATTCAATGCAAGTAAATGTAAAGATTGTTGTTACTGGAGAATGATGAGCCTGATTATTAATGCTCCCAAGTGCCAACTTGTTCATTCATGAAGTTTATAAGTTTGCATCATACACCTGGAACAAAATTTGCCTTGTTTTCTTGTTGATAATGTTGTA
This sequence comes from Paratinospora sagittata, assembly GCA_035771175.1. Lineage (NCBI taxonomy): Eukaryota > Viridiplantae > Streptophyta > Magnoliopsida > Ranunculales > Menispermaceae > Paratinospora > Paratinospora sagittata. Next base: position 29,284,389 of record CM069592.1, read on the forward strand.
TTGTAAGTTGCTGCTTTACTATCGGAGTTGCTGCTGTGCTGCAATGGCTTAGTGATCAGAATAGAAGTCATGCTTCACACTAGTGCAGACAAAGGTTGTCAGAATAGAAGTCTTCTAAAACCTTTATTTATTTTTTCTTTGTGCTCTTCATTTTACAAATGTGAATGTTTTGCCGGAATTAGACCATAAAACTAGTCCTCTGGGGAGCACACACTGAATAAGCCAGGGAAAGAGTGGGCGAGAAAGAACACATCTATTTTAAAAGACATTAACAGATGCACAAAGAGGAAACTGATGCTTCCTTGTCTTTCCTTGGTTTAACATCGCCTTTTGTTGATTGATGCTATATTTTCTGTTCACCACCAACAATAGCTGCCCTCTTATGTATTACCCGTGACTTTGCAGTATTTAGTAACAACGTGTTCTTGTTGATCTCGTTAGTATTTGTCAGAACATTCTATTTTTCATTCATTTTTTCCTTTGTATTTCCATAGGTTATATACATTTTAAAAGAATAAAATCTAAACAAATCTTTGTTATTTTCAAACGTATCTAACCAAATCCTTGCTATTTTCAAACGTTTCCTAAACTAACGCTAATCACCCTTGTTTTCAATTGCAGCTCACGCCAACACTTCCCCTCAAGTTGATGCATAGAGGTCTCGCATGCCCAACTTGTCAAGTGAGTTGTAGAGGTCCTTGCTTGATACAGCTTTTGTAAGGATATCCGCCAATTGATCTTCAGATTTCACAAATGGAAACCTAATTGTTTTTGCTTCAAGATTTTCCTTGATGAAGTGTCGATCTACCTCCACATGTTTAGTACGATAATGTTGAATGAGATTATGGGAAATTGCAATTGCAGCTTTATTGTCACACAAAAGATCCATCTCAGAGTTAGGAGCAAACCCAATTTCGGTAAGTAGCTTTCTTAGTCAAAGGAGTTCACAAAGACCTTTAGCCATTCCCCTAAATTCAGCTTCAGCACTTGACAAAGCTACCACTTTTTGCTTCTTGCTTCTCCAGGTTACAAGATTTCCTCCAACAAATGTAAAATATCCCGAGGTGGACTTTCTATCAGTGATATTACCTGCCCAATCTGCATCCGTATATCCATAAACCATCAACAGACTGTTATGTTTTGAGAACATAAGCCCCTTGCCTGGAGATGACTTCAAGTATCGAAGTATTCAAATCACTACTTCCATGTGGCTTTTACTTGGATTATGCATAAACTGACTTACAACACTCACAACATATGCAATATCTGGACGAGTATGAGAAAAATAAATGAGTTTACCAACTAATCTTTGGTATCTACCTTTATCTGTTGGTACTTGGTTTGGGTATTCTCTAAGTTTGTGATTCTGAACAATGGGGGTGTCTGCAGGTCTACACTCCAACATCCCTACTTCGGTTAGCAAGTCTAATATGTATTTCCTTTGAAAGAGAAATATACCTTGCTTAGACCTAGCAACTTCAATTCCCAAGAAATACTTGAGTCCTCCCAGATTTTTCATCTCAAATTCAGTTGCTAATTGCTTTTGAAGTAGAGAGATTTCATCTTCACCATCTCCTGTAATAATCATGTCATCTACATAGACTATTAGAGCCGTTACCTTACCCAACTGACGCTTGAAGAACAAAGTGTGATCAGAGTTACTTTGTTGGAAGCCATATTTCTTCATTGCCAAGCTAAGCCTTCCAAACCATGCTCGCGGTGACTGCTTCAGTCCGTACAATGCTCGTTGTAATTTACACACTACTCCATTATCTGAAGAAGCTATATAACCTGGAGGAACATCCATATACACCTCTTCTTGGAGGTCACCGTTGAGAAAAACATTTTTCACATCAAATTGATGTAAAGACCAATCAAGATTTGCTGCAAGAGACAATAACACTCTAACGGTATTCAACTTGGCTACAAGTGAGAAAGTCTCCTGGTAATCAACCCCATATGTCTGCGTATATCCCTTCGCTACTAGTCTCGCTTTGTACCGCTCAATAGATTCATCTGCTTTGTGTTTAATGGAGAACACCCATTTGCATCATATTGTCTGTTTTCCTTCAGGTAATGGAACAAAAGTTCATGTATCATTTTTTAGTAGTGCCTCCATTTCTTCCTCTATAGCTCGAGTCCATCTTGGATTTGCCAATGCCTCATGAACACTAGTAGGAATTTGACATGTGGAGAGTTCCTGTGCAAAATTCTTAAGAGGTTCAGAGAGTTTCTCGGCGGATACATAGTTAGCAATCGGATACCTCGACCTTCTTTCTTCAATATCTGGAGAATATCTATTAGGTGGCTTGCCGCGATTATACCTGGGAGGTAAAACATATCCCACAGAATCATCTATGTCATTGATATGCAAGGGTGTAATAGTGGTACTTACCTCAGGATTATTCTCAGGAGAGGATTCGACTGGCACTTCAGAGGAAGGGGATATAGGCTCAGTTTCAGATGTTGCATGCTTTGCATTCAGAAATACCTCTATTTCACAGTTCACATCGCCTAAGTTATCATTCAGCCCATCATGCTCATGCGGCGTCTCACTCCGATTCTGCTCCTCATGCTCACATGACCCCTCAAAATCATTTGGTGTCTCATGTTGGGACCAATTCAACTCTTCATTATGTATTTCCCCCTGAAGAAGAGAAGGAGGTGCCGTAGATGAAAAAAACATGTCAGTTTCCAAAAATTGAACATCCATAGTCACATAGAGTTTTCGGGTAGTAGGATTGTAGCAACGGTATCCTTTTTGATGGATACCATAGCCCAAAAACATACACCGACGTGCACATGGATCAAGCTTACTGCGTTGGTTTTTGTGGAGATACACGTATGCGACACACCCAAAGATACGAGGAGGAAGCACCAGCGCCGTAGCTAAGGACACATGATCGAAAAAAGATTGAAGGGGTGTGTTAAATGATAAAACCTTGGATGGCATTCGGTTGAGAAGATGGACGGCAGTCGAGACGACATCGGTCCAAAAACGTTTGGGCATATTGGCACCAAGAAGCAGAGCATGAGCAGTCTCCAGAATATGTTTATTATTCCTCTCGGCGACACCGTTCTGTTGGGGTGTTTGTGAGCATGAAGTTTCATGAATTAAACCATGGTGGGAAAAATAAGAATGAAGATCCTTATTAACATAATCCCCACCATTATCAGAGCGGAGAACCTTCATGGTGGCACCGTACTGAGTACCAACCATAGCATGAAATGTTTTAAAAACACCGAGAACTTCATCTTTGTGTTTTAGCAAGTAGAGCCATGTCATACTGGGTACAATCATCCACAAAAATAACAAACCAACGAAAACCAGACATATTAGCAATGGGTGAGGGCCCCCATACATTAGAGTGAATTAATGCAAATGGAGTGTCACTTTTATTCATGCTCAATGGGTAAGTAGCGCGATGGCTCTTAGCCAAAACACAAGTATCACACTTCAAGTCAGAAGGTTGCAAATGCTTAAACAAATAAGGTAAAACATGCTTCAAATACGGAAAAGATGGGTGTCCCAAGCGTCGATGCCATAACCACAATGTTGTTTATTTATTGACATGCAGATTGTTCATGTTGTTGGCCTGGCCAATGTCATCCACATAATATAATCTCCCCCTCTTAGTACCACGTCCAATTATCTCCTTGGTGAGAATATCCTAGATAAGACAAAAATTTGGATAAATAAGTACAACACAACCAAGGTCTACAGTAAGCTGACTTATAGACAATAGTTTATGGGATAAAAACGGAACAAGTAAAGTATTGGATAAAGTGAGGGATGAAGATAAAGTCACAGAGCCAGCTCCAGTGATTGGTGAGATAACACCATTGGCATTAGCTATGCTAGTGCGTCGTGGAAGAGAAGTTTGAGAGAAGTCTGAAGCATCGAAAGTCATATGGTCCGTGGCCCCTGAGTCGAGAAGCCATGCCCCACAATTCGCATTTCTATGGGAGGTAAAAAGAGCAAGACCAGAGATACCTGAGTTTAAGTTGGGAGGAGCATCCGTGGACATTGCAGTCGATTGTATAAGAGAGAGATGAGGTTCTGCACTAGCAACAACAACCGTGCCTGAACGTTCACTAGTGCCGGTGCCATCAGGATGCTACGGGCTTGAAGATCATGCCAACAATCAGGGTACCCATGCAACTTAAAGTAGTTTTCACGTGTGTGTTTCTGGTTGCCACAATGAGAGCATTTTTTTTCCCTCAGTAGAATGCCGGTGCTTGGCAGATTTACCATGGCCAGAGGTGCTTAACGAGAGAGCTTTCGACGCCAAGACAACCCCCTGGGGCCCATCAGTGTCATGGGTAGTCATTACTTGTTGTCGAATAGCCTCCCGCCTAACATGCGCATAAGCCTGTTCAACCGTAGGAAATGGTTTTATCTGTAAAACATCAGCACCAATATTGTCTAGCCGATCATCAAGACCATCCAGAAAAACATAAACACGGTCTTCTTGGATGATCCGATTATAGTGTTGAATATCAACAGAACATTCCATAGGATTCGGTAGGCGGAAATCAATTTCACGCCATAGACCCTGCAACGCTGTGTAATATTTTTCTAGCGAGCCCGCAACTTGTTTCTTTCTACTCACACGACGTTGAAGATCATACACTTGCGATGTATCACTACCATCGAAGAAGGTAGTTGCAATAACATCCCAAACTGCTTTTGCCGTAGGAAAGCGAATAAAATTGCCAATTAAAGACGGATCCATGGAAGTAATTAACCAACCTTTAACAATAGAATTATCAGTGCGCCACTTGCGAAAGGAAGGATCAGTTGATGGCGGCTGGGGAAAGTCGCCGTTAATGTACCCCAGTTTGTCCTTGCCCGAGATATACATCTCAACAGCCTGGGACCACAGTGCATAGTTGGAACTGTCTAACTTAATGCCGATCTGAGGAGCGGATGTTTCAGTGGTGATGGTTGGGGTCCGAGTGTTATTCAAAACTTCAGTCATCCTTGTAGTCAATTCAAGGATAGGATCAGAGAGATTGGACGCGTTGCCAGGAGTATTCTGGTCATCAGAATCCGCCATGGAAGGAAGGGTAGGGTGCAATACTCGGATCTGTGATTTTCGGAGATGGTTTTTTTTCTTTTTTTTTTTTTAAATCTCACCAAAGTAACACAAAAAAGTTAATTATAAGTCGAAAAGGATTGGGTCAGGTCGGTCGGGTCATCAGGTACGGTCGGATTTGTCGGGTCATTACCTATGTATTGCCTTCACCAAACTGTAAATCCCAAGACCCAAAAAAAGAAAGAAAGAAATGTTTTCCAAATCACTCACTAATCTGGCTCGCAGTAGTATTCCAAGAACAATAAGAAGAGAAAAATGGGAAAACTCCGTTTCCTTCAACTGCTTTCCCTCTTCCTTTGTGCAGCAGTAGCCATTGATGAAGCAACAGATCAGAACCACTGGCACATCAACCTCGACGACCTTGGGAAGGAGAAGATAACACAATTGCACTTCTACTTCCACGACACCGTCAGCAGCAAGAACCCGACCGCTATTCAGGTCGCCGCATGCGCCAGCATCGCCAATTCTCACATCTTATTCGGTGCGGTGTTCATGGTCGACGATCGCTCAAGATCATGAGAGAGAGAGAGAGAGAGAGAGAGAGAGAGAGAGAGAGAGAGAGAGAGAGAGAGAGAGAGAGAGAGAGAGAGAGAGAATGAGGGTTTCAGCGAGATCGCTCAAGATCGCGAGACAGATCTCAGGTTCCAGAGCTCGGCTGTGGCTGTGCTTCAAGAAGCAGCAGGGTCGTGATCGCCGGCATCGCCGGCCGGAATAGAAGCCGGTGCTGCTCTGGGATCGCGATCGACGCTCCGTCTTCGCTGACGGACATCGCCGGAATACGGTGGGGCTCGAGCCGATTGCAAGGTGCGGGGGAAGAGATGGAGGGTTGTAGATCTTCAAAAGGGAATCTGCAGATGTTTCGACAACATCAACAGTAGGTCGCCATGGCTGCTATTGCTTGCTCCTCCGCTCTTCTTCTTCTTCTTCTTCAACAGCAAAAACAACGGGGAACGAAATCGAAGACGGACGTCAGAGCAATGCCGACGAGGAAAGACGGCACGACGAGAGAATCGACTCAGACAATGATCATAGTGTTATAACAAAGGAAATACAAAGGAAAAAATGTATATAACTTATGGAAATACAAAGGAAAAAATGAATGAAAAATAGAATGTTCTATTTTCAAACGTATCTAACCAAATCCTTGCTATTTTCAAACGTTTCCTAAACTAACGCTAATCACCCTTGTTTTAAATTACAGCTCACGCCAACAGTATTGCCTTGGTGTTGCACATTGCTTAATATTGTTTTAACTGCAATAGTTTTCATAAAGTCTGCAAATAATGCTGTTTGGATAGAATTCATCAGTTTCTTCTTGTTGGCCTTGTTGGTATTGCTACTTGCTTGATCTTACTTAACTGCAACAGGTTTGATCAAGTATTCTAATGATGCTGTTAAGATAATAATATTCCTTTGTTTCTTGATCTGAAATCTTGGACTGGTTCATAGTGTTTTTCCTTTCTGCAGATAATATAAGCTCACTTGTGGCGTTATTGATTCAATTAAAGGGCAAAACACTGGTCTTATCTTTCTCATTTTAGTTTCTGTCTATCCTGAGAAACTTTCAATGACATCCCAACTCATTAATCTTTGTATAACTCATTGTAAAAATTATGCCTATTTTGTTACATTACAAATTTACAGTGACAAACCTGAGGAATGGGAAAATACTATAACTCTAGCTGTGGAAGTTAAGGAACTTTTGTAGCAGAAGTTGAACTATAAGAGGAGATTAGCTCTCTCTTGTGACAGGCTTAGTGCTCTCTATGCCATTAATGAAGTCGTTGATGGCTTAACATTTTCATTACTTTGACTAGGAAATTATTTGATTCAGTGTGAATATTTCTTTGTTTTGAAATGGGGGGTGTTGGTGAATGCTCATGCTTATATTTGAAGTCATTTATTGATTGAATAGGACCTTTCCATGGCCCTATTTGAGAGAGCGGCAACTATTTTCGGCAAACGCGATTTGAATATCGTTTGGCGCACACGCGTTTACGTTTCAATTGTGATTTGAAAGCGTTTTGATGAAGCACCTTCCCCCTGCTTCTGCCTTTGTCGTTAGCGTTTGGGAGAAGTGCGTTTGTGGGCCCATGTATAGCTTCAGCTTTCTTCCAAACAACTCCTCTGCATTAGTAGCAAATATATTAATTAAATAGACAAATATGATGGTGAAGGTTCTGCTATTGGTTCAATTTTCAGTTTTATGTAAATTAGTAGGTGAAGTCTAATTCTGGTATATCTTTTAATTGATATGTGATTTAATGCAATTTAAAGATAATGGGGTGTTGTAGTTTGCAGTGCAATACATACCCCAATTACTTCAACATTTTTCATATTAGAATCATACTAGAATCTTATATTACAATTTATACAAAATGCTAAACATTAATGTTACTATTATTGTCCTTTTATTTTTGACACTTGCACAATGTGGTAAAATAATGATCTTGGGCATCATTTAGATTTAGAAAATCTTAGGCTTTGCTTGGTTTAGAATTCAAAAATTGTTTTCTGTTTTTGAAAATAAAATTTTTTGGATACTTGTTTTTGAAAAATCTAAAAAGTTATTTTTGAATAGAACATTGTAATTTGTCTCTGTCATCCCTTCTCTAAATGGGTTTTTGACATGATTAACTTAATTAATTAAAATTATATTACTAATACCAAAATTTAAAAAGTAATGACCCATGTACTCAACTTTCAACAGTGAAATGTCGAGTTGACAAGCGCTGGCGATTTCTTTTTTTTTTTGGCCACGTCGAAAACGTCTTTACAAAAAACACTTTCTATACAAAAAAGTTTGCATTGAAAGCGTTTTTTGTAAAGACGCTTTCAATACAAAAAAAAATTAAGATTTTTTTTTTCAAGTCGAAAATTAAAAAAAAAACCCTGTGTTAAAAAACAAAAAACTAGTGTTAAAACCCTCGCGATAAAAAAAAATACCTCCCACCCAAAACCCAATCGCACAAGCCCTAACGCACACACACCCCTCCTCTTCGGCGATACCTCTTTTCGGCATCTTTGTCGTCTCTAACATCTCCGCCGAGATCTTGCTTTCCCGCCTCTCATTCTTTTTTTTTTTTCATCCAGTTCTCTCTTTCTCTTTCGCTCTTCCTCACTAATGTCTCTATTTTCTTCCTCTCCGACAATTTTCTCTCCCTTACGGGCAGTTTCTCTTCCTTTCCGGCGTCTTTTTTCCTATTCTCCGGCCTTTCTTTTCTTCGACAGGCTGCTCTCTGTCACTTTCTTCGGCTAATTTAAACCTTGGACGACGATCGTTTATTTGGTTAGTTTTATTTTCAGTATTTTATTAATTATTTGAGACCTACTTCTATTGTTTGTTAGATTCGATGTTCTTCGTTCTAGAAAGAGTAATACATTTGTTCGATTCGGTGCGACGCTTAGTTTTTTATTTTGTATTTTTATTTATTATTTTAGATCTAATTCCAAGGTTTGTTAGATTCAATGTTCTATTTTAGAAAGATTAATATATTTGTTAGATTCGGTGTGACGATCGCTTATTTGGTTAGTTTTATTTTTTGTATTTTTATTTATTATTTTAGATTTAATTCCATGGTTTGTTACATTGAATATTCTTCGTTTTAGGAAGATTAATATATTTGTTAGATTTAGCGACGATCGTTTATTTGTAATTTAGTCAGTTTTATTTTTAGTATTTTTATTTATTATTTTAAATCTAATTTTATGGTTTGTTACATTGAGTGTTCATCGTTTGAGGGAGATTAATATATACTAGTTAGTGTGCACGTAAAAAACAATTATTGGATAATTTTTTTTTTTTTGTGCTGGCCACTAATGATGTACATTTAATATATGTTATTTTAGATCTAATTCCATGATTTGTTAGATTCATTGTTCTTCGTTTTAAAAAGATTAATATATTTGTTAGATTCGGTGTGATGATCGCTTATTTGGTTAGTTTTATTTTTTATATTTTTATTTATTATTTTATATAGCTTAAAATATTGTTATGAGTTTTTTATTTTTTTGTTTTTATAATCTGGAACCCGCATTGTATAAAAAAGGGGAGAAAAAGTTAAGATTCATTCTTAGGACCCATTATATAATGTTTCAAAAATCTCTTGATTATTATGATCAATGAAAGTTGATGTATAATGCATGCAAGTCGCCGGCCTTGATCTTCTCATGAACGTAGTTGTGAAATGGTGCACACAGAGTATATGGTAAGGGTGGGAACCACAAAGGGAACATTGCCCACATTTGACCGTAGTCCAATTACCCCTACCACTCGATTTGATTCATTTTCTGATGTTCAGGCATCAACCTCACATCAAAATCGTTTGGTGTTGTTTGACACAAGTACACCTATTGGGGTTGACCCATCAAATTAGGCATTCCAGGAGGACCTGATGCCATTTGAAGAGAGACTACCAAATTTAGATCTCAATGTAGAAGGAAATCTAATAAGAAGAGGAAGACGAGGGACTAGGTGAAGACCGGGGCAAGGTAGAAGACTTGCACCCATGACAGAGACAATTACAGAGACGCATGATGAGCCCTCTGATCATGATCATGGTCTTGAAGACCTGTGCAATGTACTTGATAATCCAATGCAAAATGTAAACTCTCCAAGTGATGTTCGTCCTCCTGTACAACCACCCTTGCAATAACACACTAGAGATTATTTGCACCGCAACAAACGACGTCATTGGCTACCGTGTGGCATCGAGTGACGGCACATGTTTATATTTTGGTATAGGTTCTTTTATGATATGTAAAAAAAAAACATGTTATGTATTAAAGTCTTTTTCATCGCAATGAAGTTATCTCATTTAGTAATACAAGCATCTTAATTTTTAACAAAAACTAAAATAAAAATAAAAATAAAGAGTTGAGAGCCGAGGCTTGGAGGTAAAACTCCCCGTGAATTAGGGGTGGTGGCCTAAAACATGATTCTTGATTAGGTGGATTGGTTACGGTTGGGGGGTCAAAAATTCACTGGGACATGGGAGCGGGGTTCCGTTGGTTTCGGGGGTTCTTGGGAGGATATTGAGACTCACTCCAAGTTTTGGACGAAAAAAAAACCCGACAGATTGGTCCCGGTTGCCTCAAACGTGTTTTCTAAGTCTATTTTGTTCATTTAAACTAAAACTTCAGGTTGGAGGGTTAAAAATTCACCGGGGCATGGTGGCAGGGTTCCGTCGGTTTCGGAGGTTCTTTGGGTGATATTAGGACTCGCTCAAAGTGTTAGACGAAAAAAAAAACCTAGGCGGATTGGTCTTGGTTGCCTTAAATGCATTTTCTAAGTCTATTTAGTTCATTTAAACTAAAACTTTCGGTTGACGGGTCAAAAATTCATCCGGGCATGAGAGCGGGTTCTGTCTGTTCCGGGGGTTCTTAGGAGGATATTTGGATTTTCTCGAAGTGTTGGGGGTGGGAAAAAAACTCTGTGGTATAAGAATTTCTTACTTTGAAAGAAAAAACATTGTAAAGAAAAAAAAATGTACTGAAAGTGTCTTTTGTAAAAACGCCTTCAATATAATTTATTTTTGTATTGAAAGCTTCTTTCATAAAGACGCTTTAAGTACAAACTTTTTTTTGTATAGAAAGCGTTTTTACTCAATGTGGTAAAAAAAAAAAGAAGAAATCGCCAGCGTGTGTTTACGTGACATTTTACTGTTGAAAAACCCTTTTTTAAACAATAAATTTAGAGGGCAGCTAATTGAACCACAAAAAATAACTCTCTTTACCACACTCTATTCATACCACAAAAATATAATAACATATTATCTACACCACATCAAAGTCCCCAAAATACCCCTCTCATATTTTAAACTTAACAACAACTCCCTCCAACCGCCCTACCACATTCAAATAACACTCTCCATTTTTTCTCTTATTTTCAACCCTCAAAACCATGTATCATTACACTTAAAACCTTCAAAAGCACTTCCTTCATTGCTATTTTATCATCCTCGGCAAAAAAACCAGTAGTTTTGGCATATTTTCAATCATTTTTGGGTGAAGATACGAATGTTGCGATTCGAACATTTTGAGAGGAAAATCTCTAAATCAGTAAGAGATTTGTTTGTTTTTTTTTTAAATCTTATTTAGCATTTACATCTTCTGAAATGGTATGTATGAGTGTTTTTGTGCGCGAAAAAGTAGGAAATGGTATGTACCAAATTTAGCATTCACCGCGATCGGTTCGGACCTACAACACCGAACCGATCGCGGTGGTTCGGTGAAGACGATCGAACCAAATGTTTCGGTTCGGTCGTGAAGACCGTACAATTTTTTTTTTTAAAGTTTAAATAGTTGTATTTTTTTTTTATAGTTTTAATCATGTTTTACATTTAGAAATGGCCAGAGGAAGATGTGACACTTCATTATCAAGTCAACTAAGTACTTCTACGACCCGACCTACGGAATCGACTAGGAGACGACGCAGTGTTGAATTCAATTTGCCTAGCACCCTAGAGGATGTGGAGGAAGCTGATATACAACAACAACAAGAAGAGGTAGATGAATCTACCAGAGAGGATGTTCCGATGGAGGATGCTGGTGGTCCATGTCCTGTTGGCCTTACTGATACCTCAATCCTCGCTAGTTTTAAGAAACACATTGCCACCGTTCATATGGAAAAATGAAGTAAGCAATTATTTATTTTAATTGAATAGTTCATATATTATTGATGAGGTGTGTATTGATAATATTAATTTTATTTAAGCTTTGTTATGTTTTTTGTGTTGAAGGAGCGGGCGTTACTTCGGTGTTTAAACCACAACACCATATTGCATGAGTGAGACTTAAGTTGTCATCCAGAGAAGCAAATATTGGATGAGATTATTGAGTCATCCGGTTTGAAGCCACTCATCGACTGCACCTACCCTTACGCAAACAAAATTCTGATATGTGCGTTTGTGGAGCGGTGGCAATTGGAGACGAATACATTTTACCTTCCGTTTGGTGAAATAACTATCACATTAGATGATGTTGATATGCCACTGAAGATCCCAGTCATGGGAAAAATAGTCTTGTCACTTCCAGTGGACAATGATGATGCAATCTCGTTACTCATGCAAGCGTTGGGAGTCTCGTACGCCTAAGCCTATGAAGAGATCAAAACAACAAAAGGGTAATCCGTGCGACTGAGTTGGCTTAAAGGACTATTTGGCAAAGCTTTGGGAGACAACATCCCTTACCTATCAGTCGAGTGCACATCGAGGGCTTACTTGCTATATTTGTTGGGATGCATGCTGTTTGTGGACATGTCTGGCACACGGGTCTCTGTCACATATTTACATTTGTTGATGGACCTGAACACGGTTAGTTCATACTCATGGGGGGCTGCTTGTTTAACTTTGTTGTATTGACAGCTTGGGTTTGCCACTCGACATGAAGTTTCTGGAATTGCAGAGTATCTCACCTTGCTTGAGGTATACTATTCCTTATCTTTGCACTTGGTTTATACTACTTTAAGAAAAATGGTCATTATACTAACTATTTTTTCAATCATTCAGGCTTGGTGTTACGAGCATTTTACTTTAGTTTGTCCACACCTCAACCCTTCATATACAAACAACCTCCCACGAGCTCAAAGATGGATCCCGTAAAAGAAATGGTGATAGGAGACCACCATGTGTGCATTTTGCATGAAACACTTGATGACCTGACTCCTGAGGAGGTAATATGATATCTAATTATTATGGTTTTATAAATTAATAAACTTTAGAGTAGTTGACCTACATAATTATATTGCATTACACGTTTTAGGTTGTTTGAGATCCTTATCGAAGCCTGAGGTCGGACCCTCCCTTTCATGATACTACTTTTTATACTGGGTGCATCAAAAACATGGATGTTGTGGAGCCTTATCATCCAGACAGGGTCCTTCGTCAACTAGGTATCCAAACAATTCCACCATTGCCTTTTCGTCCAGTACACGCAATTAGGGGTGGAAGAGCGAAACAATATCAAGTAACGTACACCTTATATGATCAGACATGGGCGCAATGGGATAGTCACGTGTTGTCGGTTAGAGCACGCAATCAGCATGTGACACACTAATGGGATGCATTTCCCAATTATCTGGAGTGGTATCGTTCAATATCTCATCCGATCATTCAAAACCCAGAACACCGGAACATCAGTGCCCATCAAGAAATGACTGTCGATAATAATCCAACTACGGTAACCTACAATTCATTTATTTTTTCAAAGTAGTATCGTTAAGTTGTATGTTCACTGTATTATTTTCTTATTTTCTGATGTGTTTGGTTTAATTGTCTTTTCACTATGCCAGCAAGTCAGGCGTGCCTTGGATATTGCCCTGCAGTGGAGATCCAGACCGGAGCAGGTGCTGACACTTCCTGGTGCCATTGTCACCATTGACTTTATGATTGAAGTCTTCTCTAGAACTACCTTACAGAGTACTGGTAGGAGTGAAGAAGCAGGGCTATCAAGGAGTGAGCGTGTTGAATCTGGGACTCCCTCGGGTAGGAGTGACGAGGCAAGGCCTTCATTACAGAGGACATATCACCGCAAGTGCAGAGGCAACCAATAGTTTCTCGGAGGGTTTTTTTTAGAGAGTTTTTTGAACAAACCATGTTGTTAAACTTGGAATGATGTGTAATATATTTGTTTATGTAATGACTACTATGGAATGCACTGTTTTGTAATGACTACTCAACACTATTTAATTTCCAATGTATCTATTATCATGTTGTGCAATTGTGTGTTTTCTTTCATTATTGTGGTGAACATAGCAAATGTAAAAGTTTTAAAAGCCAATCATACACGGTTCGGTACTGCATGACCAAACCGTTTCATTCAGTTCGGTTACACAGTACCGATATGACGCCCCAAAAATTATTTCATCTAGCCCATAACCCAATTACATTTTGCCCAAACTCTATGTGTTGCCTTGATATGGTTGGTGTTTATTTGATGGTTGTTTAATGTTTGTATAGTTGATGCTTGATAATGTATATAAATATGTGTATTATAAATTGTATTTGGGTCATGTTAAATTAAAGTATAATGCATATGTTATTATTTATGCATGGGTCCAAAAAACCATGAATTGATATGGGTTAGGATTGATTGAATAAAAGGATAAATGAGAATGAAAATTTGGTGTATTAAATGGATTGGACATTTAAAATACATGGAAGCATGAGATTGGTTAAATTACATGTGGTTGATATGGGTAGTATGAGACCAACACATGTGAAGGTTGGTGCATGAAAGTGGACAAGTGTCCCATGCCCACTTCTCTTATCCAAGAATGTGCTAGAAAGTGAGGTGAGTAGAGAGAATCCAAGAATGTGCTAGAAAGTGAGGTGAGTAGAGGGAATCCAAGAATGTGCTAGAAAGTAAGGTGAGTGGAGGGAATCCAAGAATGTGCTAGAGGGAATCCAAGAATGTGCTAGAAAGTGAGGTGAGTAAAGAGAAAGGAAAAAAATAAAAGAAAAGAAGAGAAAGGAAAGAAGAAGAAAAAGAAAGAGAGAGTTGCAGGAGGAAAATCTCTGCGACGTTTTCATTAAAGAGCTGGATCTTCGGAATATATGGTCAGATTAAGTTCAAAGTTTGTCAGCAAGTTCGTAGCTTATGGATATGCATTCTGAACGGTGGAGATCTTGATTTGAGGTTTCTTCTAAGATATCTAATCTCTCAAACCAAGTAATCGGAAAGTTTGGGTTTCTCGCGCCATTTCGCTCAAACTTATAGATATCCTCAATCTACCGTTGGATGGATATCAAATTTGGGTATGTAGTTTAAAACCGATATTTCTGCATTCTGAATGGTGGAGATCGTGATTAGAGGTTTCGTCTAAGAGATATAACCTCTCAAACAAAGTTGGTCGGAAAGTTTGGATTTCTCGCGCCGTTTCGCTCAAACTTTTAGATCTCCTCAATATACAATTGGATGGATATAAAATTTGGATATGTAGTTTACAACTGATATTTCTGCATTCTGAACGGTGAAGATGTTTATAAGTTAGGTATGTTGTGTGATATAGTCATCTGAGTTTGAGTATTTGCAGCAGGAAAAGAGAAATTGTCTGATTAGAGACTTATTCATCAAATATACTTATGTTTTCGGTCCACCGTTGGATTGGGCTGATATTTGGACAGAGGTTTGTTTCTTCACATACTTCAATCTGTACGGTTGACTTTGTGATTACATATTTCTGTTGGTAGATTAATACATCTGAACAGAATATTAAATGAAGAATTGGTAGGGTTGCTTGTATTAGGCCCAAATTTAGAATATGAACTTAGACCTTTCCAAATAGCTTGCATATCAACTATGTTGACCTAGTTGTCATTGTTGATGAACCAATGATGCAAAATCAGTGATATACATGGCTGAACATGGTGACCTAGTGTAAATCGGCAATATGGCCTAAGTATGAAAAATTTCATATTTAAGGGTTTTTGATGCTTTTGGCCTAGAATCATTGAATTGATGCAACTTATGTTTAATTAAGCATGATTAGGGTTGATTATGCTACTGATTTGGTGGTTGTGACCATATCATGGGTTAGGCCTACTTGTGATCAAGTGACCCAATTTGGGCATGTTTATGCCTAAGGAATTGAAAATCAGTATTTTTTATTAATAGAATGGTTTATGAATGAGAACTATACATTAGAGGCCTAAGTCATGTGATTTGAGTTGAATAATGAGATTAGATGAGATGTAGGCCTATTGTCTATATGTGGGTTGATTTAGGGTTGATGTGTAATGTCTATGTGATTGAGCATAGAAATTGATGTATGGTAGGATATTGATGTATGTTTCAGGATCTTGATTGGGTTGATTCGGTTTGGTGGTCGTGTGTGGTTAAATACTCTCGCGAGGCCTCGATGTGAGTTGAGAGGCATTTTGATTGAACTGTGTTTTAAATTATGAAGTATTATATTTTGGATTATGTAATTATAACACTTACCACATTGTAGTATGGGTGAGTTGGGACTTGTTAGATAGACCATGTGGGCATATGACGGTTTTTATTTGTACCCACAATTTTGGACTTTATGTGTATGTTAATTTTAATGGACTGTAGGGATTATGATTTTATTTATGGTTCATTTTTATGGATTATCTCTTGTCTTTGATGATTAATACGGTGAGTAGTTTTGTTTAGTACCTTTTGATATTATGTGGTTGTTCGAGATCAGGCTCGTAGGGTCTCAACCACCTCACGGGAGTTGAGGAGTGGTCGGAGATGCCTACGCCGGGAGTCCCGCCCCTACATTCTGCATGCCATTCCCTGCGGGGTTGGTGGTCAGGGGTGCGGGGTCGCCACAACCGAACCGTGGCATTTGGTTCGGTTACACAGTATCGAACCGATTGAACCTAATTTGGTTAGAATAGCTGAACAATGCATTTAATATTGACCCTCTATTTCTTAACAAGTACGATTCGGTAGGGTGTGACCGAACTAGTCATTTCAATATTTTTGTGGTATAAAAAGTGGCTTTTGTGGTAAACTTAGTGTTTGCATGAATAGAACATGAAAAACACACGATTCGGTTCGGTCACACCGTACCAAACTGAGTAACATCATTCGGCTAGAATAACCGAACAATTCATTTAATATTGACCTTCTATTTTTTAACAAGTACGATTTGGTGGGATGTGACTGAACCAGTCATTTTAGTATTTTTGTGGTATAAAAAGTGGCTTTTGTGGTAAACTTAGTGTTTGCATAAATGGAACATGCAAGATACATGGTTTGGTGTTGTAAAACAGAAATGAGTCCAAATGTTCGGTCCACTTGACCGTTTATGTCTTTTATATTCGGTCCTGAGTGACTGAACCCGAATGACATGATTCGGTACTACATGACCGAAGCACTCATTTTCCTTTTTTTTTTAAGCAAAACATTGCTCAATAATGAAACATTACTCAATAATGAATCTTGCATGGAATTTATGTACAAAATACTCCAAAACATTCAATTATCTCAAATTGAAGGAACAACTATAGATTGTCTACATTGCTCAAAATGAGAAATATATTAACATTTACAATTTTTCTATAAACTTCAAAATGACAATTGTGTTGTATCGCTATAGAATGTTTAGGTCTACTGTATCTATGGTGACTCTTTCGCGGTCCAAGTTATATACAATGTAGTGCATCTCCCATCCTTTGGCAATGGGAAGGCAAAATGTACGCCAATTTGGTGATATTGGAGGTATTGGGCATGCTGGAACGAGCATAACCTGCAATGAACACATCCATGCCATCACTTGCATTTTATGTATAGCATATTTGTGTTCAAACTTGTACGAGTCAAACTTGTACGTTGGATAATACATATTGTTAGGCGTATTTATATGTGTATACGTATGTATATGACCTTAGGATAGTGTGAATACAAGTGTTGTAGGGTTATTGGTACCCTAGGAGGCTAGTTGTATCATAAAATGCCCAACACTTAGTAAAATTTTGGATTTGGGTGCAAGAAGCGTGCTCCTGTGGCAAACTCGAAACAGGAATGTTCAGGAAGTTCAGAGAAGTGCGCGCTTAGCATAGGAGAAGCGCGCTCCTTACGAGTTTTTCAAAAAATCTAATGTTCTAGGCAGCAAGAAGCGTGCTCCCTTGGGGAAGAAGCGTGCTTCTCCGTGGGCCTGCAATTTTTTTAAAAATTCAGTGTGGTGGTTTACAGGTGTTAAAACACCAAACCACGAACTTTCTAGCTCATTTTCACTAGAAAGAGCCAGAGAGTTGCAGAGGGAAGGAAGAGGAAGAAGAGGAAAGGGCTAGGGATACCAAAATCCAAGGTAAGGATTAGTTGTTTTGAGCTAAAAACTCCATTAATGGAATTCCTTTCTTCAAGTTGTTTATCATATGTGGCATGCAAATGATCTCAATGGTTAGATTTGAAGATTAGAAATGTGGGTTTCAGCTGAATTATGGTTGATTCATTGAAGGAAACCATAGGTAAGTTGTCACAACCCACTATCTGTGACGTCATGAACGGTGCGGAACCCCGGGTATATCCTCCCTCGATATACACGACGTCCCGTAAGCCTCATCTAACACACATATAATCCCAATAAACAACATAAAAAATATGGACATAAACAAGATCATCAATATAAAAATACATTCCCAAAAATGACAACCATAAATTTTATTTCCTAAGTTCGTAATGTCCAAAATATACAAAATTATACTTAACCATAAATGCAACCCATCTAAGTGTTAAGTATAAGCATTAGGTGTTATATAATACAAATTATTAAACTGTGGAAAAGTACTAAAACACCTACATCAACAAAATACAGGAAAATGCTCCGCAGCTAAGCTTTCCCCTTCCTATCCGAACCTAAAATGATAAAGATGAGAGGTGAGCTACAACAAGCTCAGTGAATGTTCTCTACAAGTGGCAATATATATATATATATATATATATATATATATATATATATATATATATATATATATATGCATTTAAATAAAATATTGCAAGATGATTAAAACAATTTAAGCATCATGTGATATTCAAGATTACATACATGCCATATATAATGCATCATGTCATAATCAAGACAATGCATATCATTTTCTACACATGCACATGCAATCCTAAGCACTTCCTGAATAAGTGTCAATCCAAAAGCCTGAGTGCGCGACACCCATAGCCCGATCGACCTCTTACCCGTATCTAATAGGAATGCCAAGGATTGGGCATGTCACCGGGATACAATCCTTACGGAGATCCCGTCTGCACCTACCATTGGAACCTTCTGCAAGGTCCACAATTGAGGATCTCCGTTCGGCCAATGGAATTCCATAAGAATCCCATGCTTAGGAGATGCAATACAACTCAATTGCTAACCCAATTGGACTATGCTCAAATACATTTCATGAATCATTAAATTATGCAAACTACATTAAATAAGCATTTAAATCACTTTATACTGCAATGCCACATATAGAAGCTGACAAGTAAGGAAACACTCACAACTTGATTGGCTATGCCTAGCTAATCCAATTCCAACCACAAGAAAGCACTAAAATGCCACAAATCACCCTAATGCACCTCAATCCCCAATTGGCCTATTTGAGTTACTAAGATCAACCACAATCCCTGCATATGACATGGTTTATACAACACTAAAATCAGTCCAAAAGTGTGCCAAACAACCATGTTTAAACCCAATTCCATAGCCAATTTAGATTCTAGAATGGTCATACTCATGAGCTAATCCATATTGCTCAATTCAACCATTTAATATCCAATTAACCACAATTAACCCAATTGAAAGCAATAGGTTGATTCCAACCAACAATATACAATGCATTTAATCTTAAATAGAGTTAATTAGACTAATTTCATGTCAATTTCATCAATTGACATCACTTAGGTTAAAATTCTCAAACTCATGACAAATTCCCAAATAACATGGCCTATGCCAAAATTACACTACACCTAGGTTTTTCACCATTTCAAATCAGTAAATTGGATTACCACACATCCACATTTACCAATCTATTCAACATATATCACATGCAAGATGAATGGAAAACCCTAAGTCCATACATGCAAGATGAATGGAAAACCATAAGTCCATAACCTAAGTTTAGGTCAAATACACATAACCCTACCAATTTCTTGCTAGAAATTGGGGGTTTTACCATCAATAGGTTCTCAATAGCCTCTAATCACACGTATATGACATACAAGACCTAACTCCTTAATATGTTCTTCCACCACTCTCCTTAAATTTTGGGATTCAAGTGTGGAAACACATCTTAGGTGTTGTTCTAGGTCAATGAAGGCCTCTAATATCATAAACAGGCTTAAAATAGCCTAAACATGCAAACCCTAGGTCAAGAACCCTACAAATTCTGGATTCATGGGAAACCTTAGGTCAAAAGAAAGCTTGCATACATGAAAGAAAGAGATTAATGGAAGAAAATGAGAAATAATGATTACCTTAGAAGGAAATTTGGGCAAGAATCACCCAAAACTCTAACTTCCTCTCCCTTTTCTCCTCTCCCCTTCTTTTCCTCTTCTCCAAGCTCTTTTCCCTCTTTTCTAAGTGAAAAATGAGCAAGTGAGCCAAAATCTAAGTGTTGGTTGCTTTTATAGAAGATTTTGGGCCCACATGAAAAAAACACACTTAAATAAAAGAAATATTTTTCTGTTG
Organism: Paratinospora sagittata; assembly: GCA_035771175.1. Taxonomy (NCBI): domain Eukaryota; kingdom Viridiplantae; phylum Streptophyta; class Magnoliopsida; order Ranunculales; family Menispermaceae; genus Paratinospora; species Paratinospora sagittata. The sequence continues at coordinate 29,304,648 of CM069592.1, forward strand.
CAATTACTTGCACTTAGATAATTAATTTCTTGCAAACGACTCACCAATTTAACATCTTAACCTTTCAATTTTTTTTTGAGTTAGTTATCAACCTTCTGGTGAAATTTCAGCTCAATGCAACGGAGAGATTGCGAGATCCAAACATTTGATCAAAACTGCACAAGAAAATTCGCAAATCCGAGAAACAATGTTTGGAGTCTTATATCTCATACTAGACAAGTCCGATCAAGATCTTCACCATATATAATGAAGATCTATCAGAGAAGAATAAACTGACAAAATTTCAGCTCAATTGGACCACGGATCTAGGAGATCAAACCATTGATGTAATCGGTGACAAAAATTTCTTCCTTCATGGAGCGAGCTATACTGATCCAAAACACCGTTTTTGACATGTTTCAACGTCGAACGGGTCTCTGATCATTCCGAAACTTTACGTACATGTTAAACAACTTAAAAACATGTAAAGACACCCGAACCAACACGTGTAGAACATCAAATACATATACGCATACGTATACGGGTACTCTACGGGTCAAAATGACGTCATCCTAAGGTACGGGCGTTACATAAGTAGTTCCTTGTTGCTTGGTGAGTAATTTGATGGTAAATTTGTGAATTTTTCATGGTTGGAAGTAGAGTTCCAGACCTTGCTGTGCTAGGGTTTTGGAACCAATTTTCAGTGTTGAATTGTGGTGTTTTCATATGTATTATGATTGGAAGTTGATCTTGGATGTTTGGTAATGTGATTTGCAGAAATTGGAATACAGAATTGGTAAATTTTGGGTTTGGTAATGATCACAAGTGTGATACTTGTGTTGGAAAGTTGGAGTATTGGGAATGCATAGGTAAGTTGTTTATTAATGAATTGTGATTAATTTGGTGATCAATTGATTGAATTTCTATGGCTGGAATTCATTTATAAGTAAATTGCAATGTTGAATTGCAGAGATTTGATGTTGAATTGAGAAATGGGGATGAACACAATTGGGGTGCTTGTGTTGTAATTGTCAAGTATTGAGGAAAATTGGCTAAGTGTTGTGAATTGTGGACTTAGGCAAAAATCCTGTATTTGTGAGTATTTCTAATTTGGTCTTTATGTATGACATTGTTATATATAAACTGTGTATTGATGAATTATGAACATGTTTGATTGCCATGCTGTATTGTTTAATTACTGCATTAAACCTTTGATTTGAAAATCGGATATACTTAGACTTGATGTAAGGAAAGTATATGATCAATTCCAAAGAGGGAAGTTTGCGGACTAGACCTCGGAATGATCGAGATGATGGTTTGTTAAGTTGAATTCTCCCTATAAATCCATAATAGGGATACAGATTCACTTACATACTTGAGGGTGAGGATTTTATCTTTATGCATTGTATGATATGTATAGAGAGGCGATAAATGTATTTGAATCATGTATTGATAATTACATTTGAACTGCATAATGAGTTTATAATGATGTTTTCAAGGCCATGTTTTTCTATGGATGCATGTATAATTCTTTTATTAGATTACTCACTAAGCTTGTTGTAGCTCACCCCACTCCCTTTTTATTATAGGTATAGATTACAAAGGTAAGGGCAAGGCTCCAGAGAAATGATTTGAGCATGTTGTTTGGTAATGTAAGTATGTGTGCAGGGAGATGAGCATAGACTTTTGATTTTGGTATTTATATATGTATATAACACTACTATGATATGTATAAATGTCAAAGATACGTGCGAATATTGATGTATAAGTTTTTGGGAGACTTGAGTTGTATATAAGTCTTGTGAGAAAGAAAATGGATAGTGTTTTGTATACATGGAATGGGTTTGATATGAATGATATTGATTCATATATGATGTTGATAATATGTTTTGTGTGATTGGATGAGATTATCAGATGTGTAAAACCTCAGATTTATGAGGAGGTTTTGCCAAATTTTTAGTTGATTTTTGTTGTATTGTCTTAAAGGACGAGGCTGACAGGGTATCATATACGTTTAGGTATGACGTATACGATATTCTATGTCGATCATGACGTCACCCTACGGAGGGGGTCGTGACAGTCTGTCACGATCACTTTTGGTAGGGACTAACCATCCAACAATTGCTTCAATTTATCAAGAGCCCAAGTGTAATTGTTTTCACTTTCAGACTTTAAATATGCAAGTGCCACTGTGAATGTCATGTCCGTTGATGTCACACCAACAATTTGTAACAATGGAAATCCGTACTTGTTAGTCTTGTACGTATAGTCCATTAATAAAACACACGGAAAACATCTTAGAAGATCAACGACATCGGGGTGAGCCCAAAACAAGTCTTTCACAACATCAGTCCCCTCATCACATCTGTGTCACTCGACATATTCTTCTTCTTCTAGCTTGTGCAACAACTGTTGCATCTGGGATCTACCTTTATACTCATTTATTCTGTGTTTTTGTTTCGCATTGTAGATTGTCTTCAAGGTAGATGCATTAGTCTCATCTCTATCTTTCAATGCCATTTGGACGTCTTTCGGCTTGGCATTGGTCTTGGTCATTTGAACCACTCCATTTCTTCCTTCGTTAACCTCTTAGCATATGAATGACCTTCCATGTACTTTGCTGAAGAATGATTGTGAGTGCCACATGCTATCTGCATTGTCCATTCATTATCTCGAGCCACTGCCTTCAACAGAAACAAACATCCACACTTTTTTGTCCCAGTGTCACTCATTTTCTTCTTCTTGTTATTAGAAACTTTGGGGGCGACAAATTTATAGTGATCGAACCTTTAACAGGCAAAGGTAATTCTAGGTTGCCTATCTTTTCCCCCTACATCAAAATTCTTACGTATAATTACCAAGGCATTCCTCTGCCCAACTTCTTGTGCCCATGAAATCAACTCTTCCTTCGTCATGAATGGAACGTCATGGGTAAATTGTTCAGTATAGTCTACAACAATGTCCAGTGACACAACAATCTCCATTGGCTCACTTGACTCTTCGTCCTGAAAGTAATAAATAATTTACATTAGACAACATGAAAAAAAAAAGACTTGAATTATTCGAAAGTTGTGACCGAACCTATTGGTTCGGTTCGGTTTCATAGGGCCGAATGGATAGGTATGGTTTGGTCAAGATGACTGAACAAGTCATACACTACAAGGGGTTTTCGTGTGGTTCGGTCTTCGTTACTGAATCGATACGTTAGGTTCAGTAATTACGACCGAACTGCACGAAAATCAAAGTCTTCTTATGGTTCGGTCCTGAGATCGAACCGTACGTATCAATTCGGTAAAGACGACCGAACCACACGAACGAGAACCATATTGCACGAAACTTTGGAAACCCAAAAATAAACCTCAAAATTACATTCGAATGATGTGCGTCGTCTTTCGAACATGAATCCCTAGCCATAATGTAATGAAAACAGGTCGAAAACCATTAATTTTATAATAACCTACAAGATTTTACATAGGTTTAACATTTGAAATCGTATTGGGTAAAAACACCAAAAAAACACAAAAAAATACTTCTAAACGCAAAAAAAATACAACTAATATTCTAAATATGATTCACATACCTTTAAAATGCTATTTGGAATAAAAAAAACCTCAAAGAAGTGAAGAAAAATGGTGGAACTAGAATTAGAAACCAAGGTGACGATGTAAATAGTGATGAGGTAGGGTTAGCAGTTCTGTACGATGAGTTAGAAAAATAAATTAAAATTAGGGGCATTTTAGTACAATCAAATGAGAGTATTATTAGAAATCACTTTTACTGATTTTTTATAGTTTTATTTTAATTTTGAAAAAAAAACTCATATTTTTTATACTCCTTCAAAAGTAAATGAATAAATAAAAGGCTTCATTTACACATTATAAGCAATGAACGGGCTTTTGACATTATTACCCTTCAAAAAAAAAATTTCACAAATGCTATCATCTAAAAATAATGTCATAATTGCCACTTTTTACTGTTCATTACACAGTCAGAGCGCCAAACAAGCGCCACGTTAGCGCGGATGTGGCTTTTTTTTCGCCTTCCATTTACATATCTTTTTTTTGTTGAAGGCAAGGGAAGGTGTCTTTTTAAAAGACGCATTCCAGGATATCCCGCGAAGGTCGCTTCGTTTCTTCGGCCATTGTTGCAACCATGTCAAAACCAGTGTAAGCCCAAAACAAAACTCCGGCAGCCCGGTGAAAGAGATGGAGATGAAGATGGAGATGGAGAAGAAGAGTTTTAATGATAAAGATTTAGATGTTTTAGAACAGAAACCAAAGAAGATTCTGAAAGCAGAGAAGCTTAGTAATTTGATGAATGAAAAGCCAATGTCCATCTCTGCATCTGTGAAGAAACAACCAGCATCTTTCAGAGATCATCCTGTTGAAGTATCAGAACAGAAATCAAAGAAAGTTGTGAAAGAAACTAGAAAGCTTAATCAAATCCATGAAAAATCAATGCCCATTTATGCAAATGTGAAAAAAGTGCAATCTCATTCAATTGGGCATCTCCTAAATGATTCTGAGCTCACAAAATCACCTCAAAGTAAGTAAATTTTAGCTCCTCTTTCACTCTGGATTTATGGGTGTTTATTTATTTTTTGGCCTTCAATATGAATGTTAGCCATTATGGGCTGTTTTTCTGGTATGTTTTCAGAAGAAAACATGGTTGCAATAAAAAAAAAACTTTCAAGGGAAGGCGTATTTTCAAAAGACGCCTTCCCTTGCCTTCAACAAAATCACACAAAATTTTTTTTAAGGGAATGCGTCTTTTCAAAAGACGCCTTTCCTTCACTTAAAAAAAAAAATTTGTGAAGGGAAGGCGTCTGAAAAGACCCATTCCCTTCATATAAAAAAAAGCCACATCTGCGCCGACGTGGTGCTTGTTTGGCTCGCTGACTGTGCAATGAACAGTAAAATGTGGCAATTATGACATTATTTTTAGATGGATAGCATTTGTGAAATTTTTTTTTTGAAGGGTAATCATGTCAAAAGCCCGGCAATGAACTTTATCTTTATAAAAAATGAAAAAAATGGTAAAAGTAACATTTAAAGTATACGTCGAAGGTGTACATTGCCATTAAACATTAATAGATTGTCTCGAATTCAATAATATATACAAGTGATGTATACTTTGAATGTATAGTTTTAGGTGTTAATGTCCAACCGATTTTTAAAATTTAACATTTGAAATTTTAATTTATTAATTAAAATAAAATAAAAATTTTAAATATAATTATTTTTTATTAAAAGACATTTAAGTTAATCGTAAGGGAATATTATAAATATGGTTAATTAAGAAAGATTTAACTCCGTTAGCTCGGTGTTCGCATCATCAATCTGACCCTAAACCCTAAACGTTCTTGCGAGATGTTCTTCTTGGTAAAGTAAAATATCCCTTACTAATGATGGCACTGTTTTTTGTAGTTAAATTTTGAATTCCTGCAAAAATAGCCGTTGCCCGAGCATAAATAGAAGAGAAACTTGTCAACCAAAAAAAAAAAAAAAAAAAAGCTGGAAGAAAGGGTGCAATGGAGTGTGCGGCGAAAGGGCGAGGAAGTCCATGCGTCGGACGCCACACAAGACGCTGTGGCCGCTGCAATGCCGTTGCTTACTGCTCAATCTCCCATCAGGTGATTCTTCTTCTTCTTCTTCTTTGATGAAGATTCAGTGGGCGCTTGATGACAGACCAGAATTTCTAGTAGATTGAACCCTAAATTTAAGAAACGTTGTTTTTTTTGTTTTTCTATTATTTGAATCCTAAAGCGGAATTCTATGGTTGTACGGAGAATTCTAACCTTCTGAAATTCATCAGCATCCATAGGGTTTAGTAGTAGTAGTTGTGGATGATTTGTTATACTGGTTTTAATGGCGTGGGCACGGAATTCGCATCATTTGGACGGTACCCATTTGTTGCGTTTAGTAATTCTGGAGGCTATTGGGAAAGATAGTTTTATCTTTTTCTTTTAAGGTGGCTTTGAGAATTCTGGTGCATCTCAATGCCCATTCTCCATCTAGACACTAAAAAATGGGGGGTGTTGGCAGTTCTCCACCTAGACGCATGGTTCAAAAATTTCCCAAAATTCGGCGAACTTCCACCAATTTTTTTCCTTTTTCTTTTACCATCGAAGTGCGAAGTGGATGTAAAATAAAAAATACAAAAATTTGCCAAAATAATACGATAAAATTTGATAAATTCGACAAAATTCGATAAACTTCGATAAAATTTCTCTTTTTCAATTCAAAAATGCAAAAAATTGACAAAGAATTCGATAAAATTCAATAAAATTCAATAAAATTTGACAGAGAAGTAAAAAAATATTATTTCGTCAATAGAAAACAAAAAAAATACTAATAATTATGTATCATTTTCAACTTCATCAACCAACATAGCAATATAAATTTTAATAAATAATTTAACAAGCTAACAAATTATGTAGTTTATGGGATATGTTTTACCAAAAAGAAAAGAAAAGAAGCAAAAAAATAAAAAAATAATTAAATAAAGTTGAAATAAGATAAAAATTTAAAAATAAATTAAAAGGGTTCTCAAAGCCATATTCTTTTAATTAACTCTTTTAAAACAAGATTAAAAAATAATACATTTAAATAATAAACTAATAAATTAAGCATGGTGGAATTCAAACTAGCAAAGTATATGGTCGAGAAGTAAGCCACTACAAAATTAAATATTAAAACAAAAAAACGGAATTAAGACCAAAAACCATTATTTCAAATTCATCAACCCACTTAACAAGATTGATTTTGTTAGGTCACTTATTGGTATTTTTATGTATTAAAAGTGTCTATTTATTTTAGTTTTAGCTTATACTACAATAAATCTAGATATTTAAGCATATGTGCAAGAATTCTCAAAACTTCTCTAATTTAGCGAATTTTTACAAAAATTCTCTATGTCGAATTAAACTTCAACGAATTAATTCCAATTTTGAAGTGATCGAAGTCAAGTCGAAATCGAATTTTTGATCCTTGCCTAGACGTTAAGCGTGGTTTCTCTTGATTTTAGGAGCATCGTAATTTTCTATTCCTAAAATTGCTGATTGTCGAAGTTGATTTTAGAGAACGGAGTTGTAATAGACACAAAATCCTAAATTAGGGGGTGTTCATGGTTGGGTTGGGTTGGTTTGTCCGATTATTGCCAAATACGGTTCCTAAGTCGAGTTGAAAAAAACTTAACCCAACCCAACCCAACCCAACCCGATCCAATTGACTCTAGATTGGTTTGGATTGAATTGGTTAGGTTGTTGGACTATTCAGTTTATTGATTGTAAATTAAGGAGGACTTAATTTTATATGATGTGAACTTTTTCTAAGTCATTCTAAATGTGATTTTATGCTAACAACACTTTGCCTTTATGGTTGCCTCGAACCCTTGTCATCCTTGTGACCAAGGTTCAACTTTGTTAGCTTGCTTGTTGCGGGCCTAAGTGCCCAAGTTGGCCCTAGTGGTCCATTAATTGTGCTTGCATTGTACTTCAGAATGTATCATGTAACTCTTGGCAAGATGTACTCCAGAAATGGAGAATGATACGTCATGTAATCTTGACAAAAAATGAAAATGTAATTTTAAGATTTTTTTAAGTCAAATGTGAATTAAATAATTAGATGATTTCTTTCATGCAAATAAGATAAGTAGTTATAATTATAAAGAGCGAAGGTTTTGTGTGTGGAAAAGGAGGGGGTCGGAGGTTGTAGATAACACTGTCAACAACAATAGGAAGGACAATGAGGGCACTTCCAACACCAACAAGAGGAGCAAGTCTAAGGAAGTGCTCACCGGGGTGGAGGCATCGCTTATGTGGTTGGAGTTAGCCGTGGCCAACAGGAAGTACTAGTTTGAGGATGCGAATGCTAACCCATCTTCCTATGTGGGACCTTGGCTTCCCATGCATACACTCTGGACATATCCATGATCGAATTATTGAGACCTTTATGGAACTGAAAATCTTCGATCTATTGTGGCTCAAGCTCGCCAAAACCAAAAGTCCTAACCCTAAACCATAGGACCTAGACCCTAACCCAAATCCTAATCTTTAATCCTAAAAAACCCTAACCCTAACCCCCAAGCCCTAAACCTAAACCCTAAACCCTAAACTCTAAACACTAACTCTAACCCAAACCATAACCCTAGATCCAAACCCAAACCCTAAACCCTAAACAACAACCCTAAAATCTATACTCTATACCCTAAACCCTAAACCCTAAAATCTTAAACCCCAAACCCTAAAAAACCCACGACCCTAAACCCTAAACCATAAAACCTAAACTCTAAACCAAAAAACCTAAACCCTAAACTCACCCTAAACCATAAACCATAAACCCTATACCCACTCTAAACCCTAAATCCTAAAGTCTAAAATCCTAACCTAACCCTAAACCACAAAACCTAAACCCCACACCCACCCTAAAACAAACCTAACCCTACTACAACCCTAGAACCCTAACCCTAAACCCTAAACTTTAAAACCCTAAACCCTAAACCCTAAACCCTAAACCCTAAACCCCAAATCCTAAAACCCTAAAACCCTAAATCCTAAAAGCTTTAAACCCTAAACTCTAAAATCTATTGCCTTTCAACTCTAAACCCCAAACCCTAAAACCCTATATCCTAAAACCTTTAAACACTAAAACCTAAACCCTAAATTTTGAAATCCTGAAACCCTATAAGGTTTTGGTTTGGTTGACCTTATCGTGAATGAATTTTTTTGCTAACAAGATCTTGGATGCAAGGTTGCACCGTCATTCATCCAGACTCCTGATTGGTGCTTCTAGTTATTTGTTGCATTAGTCTTTAACTGTTTTGCAAGTAACATCTGAAATGAGGTGTAATACCTTGATGTTAAAAAAATAAAATAAAATAAAGAAAAAAAATAAAATTTGGGCATAGTGCCCAAAGTTGGGGCAAATGCCCAAACGTTGGGGCATAATGCCCCAACTTTGGGGCATGGGGGACCCCTATAAAAAGGAAGGGGTCCCCTTCCCCCCTCATTTTCCCACAAATCTCTCCATCTCTTTCCCTCTCCCCTCCTTGGGCTCTCTCTCTCTCTCTCTCTCTCTCTCTCTCTCTCTCTCTCTTTTGAGACTCGTTCTCTTAGAGACTCTCCACTTGTGCAGTGCGGAGCTGCTTCCTGGCGAAGAGTGTGGAGTTAGAGTGTCCAACTTGAAGGTGGAAAGCGAAACTTAGGTTTGCGTGTCTTATGTCTTTTTATAAAGTTTTCATAGATTATTATGTTTGATATTCACATTATTACACAAATTCTATTATGTTTAGACTATACTCACATCTTGGTAAATGTAATCCAAATGTCACGTCGTTACTTTGCTGGATTAGCAATTAATTTAACTGGTCAGATTGAGTCTTGTCCTCGATAACTTTAAATAGTGAAAGGGAGGCAACTTGCTGCTCTAGAAGATTTGTTGTATTAAGAGTGTCCATTGTGGCCCACCTTTTAGCCTGGGGACTGGTATGGTTGGTTTTGTTAATAGCTGTCCACTTCGTTGAAGTACGACTGAATTTTAATAATGCCTGTTCCATGGACTCAAAAGTTGGCGTACATGTGTAGTAGGCAGTCATACCAGTGTAGAAAATTTAGACTAAACCTACACACACATTCATACATTATATTTATGCATAGAATATTAGTAGACAACATAACCATTTAGGGTCGTAAGTCGCTCGTGGCCTAATGATTAATTATTAGTGCATAATTGCCTACTTGACTGAGTCAACCCTAGGCGGTACATCTCTGTTGCAAACTTTATTGTGTCAGCCAAAAAGGAGATGTGCGGACGGAGTTGTACCATACTAATTGTTATATATTTCCCTGGTGATGGACACATAACGTGATCCCAGGATGGTACCTGGCCACGACCCCCTTTACGAGACGATGCGTTATGGGTGTCCACTAAATTGGGGTGTTGCTATTGATGATATGTTGTGTTTAACTGATTATTATGATGATGATGTTCTCTTTATAAATTGTCATAATGCACGGAATATCTGTTTCACGCACAGGGCGATGGCTCATCCCATTGCTAACCACTTTTCAGGAGCCTAAGGTAGATCTGGGCGGAGGCACATGGGCCCTCGTTTGGCAATCCTGTGTGAGTAGCTAGGGATATTTTGTTGGGACTACGTTCCCTGTATTGGCAGTCTTTGGACTGCCTATATTTTGTACCAAAATATTATAATTAATGAAAAAAGAATTTTTGTCCTATGTTGTGTCCCTGCGCATATGATTTCTGTTGTAACTGCATCGCACCCCGCCTGTGAGTGTTCCGCCAGTCTAGGCCGGTCCGGACGGGGTGTGACATGAGGTTACTGGTCAGGTTGCTGGAGTTGTTTGTAACTGGATTATTATGATGCCCATTGACTATAGAAAATAAATATGATTGACTAGCTGGTTTGGACTGGCTGCAATCTTTCTGACTAACCAAATTTTGGGAATCTTTAGATTGAGCTTCTAAACTATTGTATGTCACTATCTACGTTATGCAATTGCATTGGCACTTGCACAACTTTGTGTTAAAAGAGGGCCCTGTGCAATATATTTGCAAAACCTTGTTCCTTTTGTTACCTTGAATCTTCGCTTGTTTTTTTTTTTTTTTTTTTTCTCTTTTGGAGAAAAGATAAGAACTGATAAAGAGGTTATTCTACTTAAAGGGTTGATAAGTCTCAATTGTTCTCTCTCTCTTGAACTTAACCTCTACTAGTTTGATCTATTTATTTTCGTAGGTTGAACATTGGAGTGCTCATAAAGAAGAATGTGCAAGGTTGGAAGAACAAATGATACGTGCTCACGTCTTGCATGATTTCCCATTTACATTCTCTATGGAAGCTACTGCCCAGGTAATTATCATTTAATTGTTTCCTAATGAGTTGCATATTTTACTCTTCAAATGACATTTGAATTTCCCTTTTCGTTCCCAAGTGCCAATTGGTAGTGATATGATATCAATATGTCAATTTTCCAAGACACATTTTGGTTGTTTTTATCTGTCTAATAAATCTTGTGGTTAGCTTGCGAAGTGTCTAGAAAGGTTTTTTCGTTTCTTGTTATTCTTAATGTCCATTAGGAATATTGTTATTGGTCTATTCTTGGCATAGAAGAATCTATATTTTGGTTTGAACCCAACTGTTATGGTTGAAACCATACTTATGAGGAATCAATTTGCTGCTTGTAATTATATTTTCCATTTATTATACCCTTTTGATTTCTTTTCTTCGCTGATAATTTTTTAGTTAACGTGTTTCTGTCTTGTACCTCTGATAAAAAGTTGATGTGTTTCTCTATATTGATTTGTATACATGAGAAAGACTAGCTACTTTACCATCCCCTCTATCCATCTACCTGATATAAAAATAAGTTTCATGAGTTTTGCATTATGTTGGGACCTTTCAAATTTTGAAAGATGCAAACCTTTACTTTTGATAATTACATAAGTAGGAGGTTGGTGCTTGGGAATGATTCCCAGTTTGTAATGTTAGCTTGAAGTTTCTGTATTGCTTCCTTTGCCAGCTCAGCATGATTTCATTTGGCTTCATACTACATTTTTGCAAGAACATAATCTATCTTAATTAGGGTTCCCATTGCTCAAAATAGGTCTGGCAAAAGTTGACATAGAGATGCAATAATTTTTACTATATATATATATAAATGGATAAATGAAATATACACGATAGCCTATTAGCCTGTGGCTTTGATTCTTATTGTTTAAGTAAAATCTTGATTGGAACATAACCAAATTTCAGAATGCCTGAATGATTCTAAACATTGGATTATTACTTCATTTAGCATTCATCTTCAGGGTAATCCAATTCTGAATACTACATCTCTGATTAGGTGCTTGTTAATTCTAGGTTTCTTCTAGAGTATTTTTTTTCCAAAAGATTTTCTGGTTCCTATGTTTTTATTTTTCACACATTAGTGATTTTCTTAATGTATTTCTTTGTATTTTATTGTAGGTGCTAGAGAGAAAAGTGACTAGGTGTTCCTTCTTGATGCAAAGGAACCTCCATCTATTAGGAATGTGGAAATATGAGTGTAATTGTGGGACATCAGTGGCTTTTTCTGATTACTTGAGGTTTCTTTTTTATCTTTATTTTCCATTATCAGACTTCTTAATTTTTTGAAGAAAAAAGGAAAGTTGTTGTTTAGACACACAAGTAACCTCATGAAGTTTAATATTGGAATAGAGGATTTTATTTGCATGACTTTACCTTTTGTTGTCATCTTCAATGCATACATGGATTGATTGATGTTATCCCTACGAATCCATTATGACTTTTTATGACCATCTAGACATATCGAAGGCATGACTGCACCTTTGTGTACGTGTTAATAAACTTCTGCATTTATCTGTTGGCCCGTTTGTGTTTGTAAGTTAGTTAGATCTGGAAGTCCTAATTTCATACTTGTAGCTGTTATTGAAATTTATGATTTCTATTTGCTTAAAATTAATCCGACCATAAAACTCAAACCTAATCCTTCCTTGTTTTTGACTTAGGAAACTTTGTTTTTTCCATGCCTAGATTCATTATTCAACCTCCAACTTATCCTGCATCAATTTTGATATCTGAGTTGAAGATTTTTCATATGAGTCAATGATCTTGTCTTGTGTCATAGTCAAAAACATCTCAAAGTTGAACATGAGCTAAAACATATATCCGAAGCTTCAAGAGGAGCAATAGAGATAAAGATTAAGGATTTTTCGAATTGGATTCCATTAATAGGATCAAATTAAGCGAAAATATATTATTGTTGTGTGATGAAATTTAACCAGACAGAAGGTTGAATTATTCTGAATTAGGATGAAATGATGAAGATCAATGTGTTATTTGGGAAAATATGAAGTCTTACTTAAAGAAAATAGAAGAAGTGGTTTTTTACTAGTAAAATTGTAATACCCTGTATTTCACAAAAAAAAAAAAAAAAAAAAAAAGTTTACTATTTGAAATTTTTACTATTTGGGCAACGCCCGAACGTTCAGGCGCCTGCCCGAACGTTCAGGCGCCTGCCAGAACGTTCAGGCGCCTGCCAGAACGTTCAGGCGGCATGCCAGAACGTTCAGGCGCCTGACAGAACGTTCAGGCGGCATGCCAGAACGTTCAGGCGCCTGCCAGAACGTTCAGGCGCCTGCCAGAACGTTCAGGCGCCATGCCAGAACGTTCAGGCGCCTGCCAGAACGTTCAGGCGCACAAAATCTCTATATAAGAAACCTCCTCATTCTCATTTCTCACACCAAACCAAATTATCCTTCTCTTGGGATTTTCTTCTCCTTTCCACGCCTTCTAAGTTTTTAGTTTTTGAGACTCTCTAATCGAGACTCTCGGTGCGGTGCAACAAAGTTCTGTCCGGAGGAAAGCACCAGATCTGAAAGCGGTGCAACGAAGTTCTGTCCGGAGAAAAGCACCAGATCTGAAGGTGGGGAACGAAACATAGGTTTGCGTGTTTTATAACTGTTATTAAAGTTTACATTCAATTATTGTTATATCTACTATTCATTTACACTGCATTATATCAATAATGTTTATGACCTGAATGTCCTAACCTTGCACGTCGTGATACCGACCCTAATAAGGATCACTAGACGATGCCAAAGTCAGTCTAAATGTCAAGAAAAGACCAGACCAGTAGACTAGACTAGTTCATGCATTGGCATCATACATATCACCACCTAGGGACGTATATGGTTTATGACTCATAGAATAGTTAGAAGCATTGCTCACTATTCATATTATTTCTCTGGAGAGGGACGTACATGTGAACCTGGCTACGCCAGGGAGGGACATCAGTACGTGAATCCAGAGCATCGTTCCTGAGGAGGGACGTACAGTGAGAACCTGGCTTCGCCCGGGGAAGGACACCAGTACGTGAACTCAGGCGATGTACGGTCATCAAACCATTAGTACGTGACGGTGTCATGCATACATACATATTGATTGATTATGATGCTTACATGTGTATTTAAGATATTTGATATTGAAGTATGCTTTATTAATTGTTATACTCATGCACTATTTACCCACTGAGCGCGTTAAGCTCACTCCAATATTATCAAATCTTTCACAGGAAATTAGGGTGGACTGGGTGCAGGTTATGGGGCCCACATTTTGTACCCTTTGTATGAATCATTGGGGATTTTGGGAGTATGTTCCCTTGACCATTTTATGTACAAAAGTATTCTGAATTATATGAAATCAGATTTGTACTGTGTACTGTATTTCCGCTGCGTACTCTGTTATTACCATTATGATTGTTCCAAATGCGCGCCCCGTCCGTGAGTGTACCGCCGGTTTAGGCGCGTCCGGGCGGGGTGTGACATTTAATGGTATCAGAGCGTACGGTCCACGGCCCGCCCAAGTCCACCAAATTAGGGAAAGAAACTATAGTTGATTTAAAAATACATATAGTAATAATTTATTAGAAACTATATGTGTAGTTATTATTGAATATATGTATCTATATACATTAGTGTATATGAGGTACGTATAAAAAAAAAAAAAAAAAAAAAAAAAAAATTTCAAAATTTTTTTATTTTTATTTTTTCGAAAATTATTTATTCAAAAAAAAAAAAAAAAAAATATTTTTCGAAAATTATTTATTCGAAAAAAAAAAAAAAAAATTCAAAAAAATTTATTTTTCGAAAAATATTTATTCGAATATTCGAAAAAAAAAAAAAAAAATTTATTTTTCGAAAAACATTTATTCGAATATTCGGGAAATAAAAAAAAAAAAAATTTATTTTTCGAAAAATATTTATTCAAATATTCGAAAAAAAAAAAATAAAAAAATTTACTATTTGAAATTTCTAAAACTATATATATATGACTTCCATATATAGTTAGGATTAAAAATAACTATATATGATTTTTATATAGTCTCAATTTCCAATATATATAGTTGTGTTATGAAAACTATATATATAATTATGATTAACTATGTCTATACATTCATATGTGATTATGACATATATACACATTCCAAATAGTTGATTTTTGGACACTATATATAGTTATGATGAAATATGTCTATACATTCATAAGTGAATACGACATATATGCATCAAATCACTAATGAAAGAAAATTTCATGATGGCATAAACATCAACAGAAAACTCGAAAATAATGTCTAGCAGACAAGGCATAAATCTTAAAAATATTAGGAATATATTTTGTGTCTTTCACACAAATTTATTTTCCTTTCAGCAGAAGAATGACCTCAAGGGAGGGAACAATTTCTACTAGCAGGGAACCAATTCCTACTAGACTAACGGAATTGTCCAAAAGAGAGATTGTGACCATGAGGAGCATCGACAATAACGATCTCCGCCTCCGTCCAATCCTTCATGACAAACTCGCAACACTGGATTGGTTAAATATAACCAACGTTGAGGGTCAAGTCTCTTACAATTTGGTTCGATCCTTCTATGAAGCCATGAATTGCGTGGGACTTCACGGAGATGAGTTCAGCCCTCAATTAGAGACAACAATCATGGGAACGGCAATTCCTATCAATATCGAGATTATTGCTCGCCTCTTGGAGATCCCGATTGAGGAAATGATAATTGATCCACATGAACCCCAGACAGTTGATCGCCGAATCTACTGAACAATTGTTCAATTCCCTCGCCAAAGAGCCATACACTCAATCAACATACACCAACCTCCCAAACAATCATCTTAAGCCATCTCTTGCAGGCCTCGGAAAGATTGTATACGGCAACATCTTGCCAGAAAGGGGGACTAGAGGCACTATGTCAAGGGCCCAACTCCTTGTGTTGTATTGCATAGAGAAGAAAATAAAGGGCTCCCTACCACATATCATCATCCAACAAATGTTGAGGGTAATTAAAAACCCTTTAAAGAAGGAATTCCTCGGCTACGGAGTCTTGATCATGAATATGTTGTACGAAGCAAACATCAACACTTTTGATAGGACTTCGAAGCAGATCACTGAATTCAGTTACAGCCTCATCTATCTTTAAGATATATGCCACAAGGGGAGGGGTAACTGACGAGGACGTATTCGGCATGACGTTAGGGAATGATGAAAGAATGAGAGACAAACATGGACGTTCTCTTCGAAGAAGTCGACGCAAGATTCCTGTTAGGGAAGTACCGAATAACGAGACAAATAAAAATCAAGATTGATTATTGGCAATGTAAATTTTTTCTATTATATATGAATGAAATGTTTTGTTTAAGACTATCTTTGGTGGGCCGACTTACAACCATTCTTTCTTTTGTATCACTAACTTTGGAGTGGTATGGGACACAACAAAATTGGATGATACTAAATAAAATGTGGAAGTAAGAAAACCCATGACCTTGTGTGACAAGAAACATTTGGAGAAAGTTGCATTACTAATATTATCACTAAGTTTACACGGTATGGGACGAGTAAATTTGGACGATACTATTAGTGAACTTCTATTCAACCACTGTTTTTAGAGACCGTGTTCATACAACTTAACTTGGTTTCCACCCTTATTACTGAATTCATGTGGTATGGGACATATGAACTTGGATAATAATCGAACAGACTAAGAGTAAGCGTATGAATGCATAAGATTGCGATAGAACGTTAGTTCAGGATATTTACCGAGGCAAATCTTAGACTTCTTATGACTCGTATGGTTTTTCAATAAACTATATGTATGTTCACAAAGACCACAGCAAAATCATTTTAAATACTTGCAAAGATTTGTACTTATTATATAAACGTTCTCACTTTGTTTTTCCACCATGGCCAAACATACGAGTTATATAAGATTCTTTGATTCCTCAACAATAACCTTCCTCTATACTTAAAAAAATAGGTGATTTTAATATTGCAGTACTCTCGAAATTGTTGCTGAGCATATTATAACATTATACTTACCTACAGTTTCTTAATCTTGGTTTTCTTTTCTCCTTGCCAGTGAGAAAATGCAAACCAGGAAGAGAGGAAGGCCACGTACTGTTCGTCCCATAGTTGAGGCACCTCCTGAGACTCAGGAACTGCCGCCTCCGACAACAGCACAGGCCACACCCGACACTGTCACTACATCTGGGCAGGCAATACCACCACCACCCGCACCCTTTGCCATGCCTTCAAGCATTGAAACCTTCTTCGCTGGATTTGTTGAGGCAATGAAGGTCACTGTTCAAACTGCCGTTCGTGAGACTGCAGCCAGTCAGGTTGCCACGGTACAAGCACCTATAAAATTTGGGTCGGAAGCTCAAACCGATCAGATTACTAAATACAAGCGACTACAACCTCTTACTTTCGATGGCACCATTGATCCTGATGAGGTGCAAAAGTGGCTAGATGAGTCAAAGAAAGCTCTTGATGCAATGGGAGTCGATGAGACTCGCAAAATTCCACTAGCAACTTACCAACTTGTTGGTGGAGCAAACAAATGGTGGCTCACAGTGAAAGAAGACCCACGGGTCAATATAGCAGATATGACTTGGCAACAGTTTGAGTCAATGTTTATTGATGAGTATTTTCCCAGCGCGGTGACAAAGCAGAAGCGCCAGGAATTTGCTAAGTTATATCAGGGCACCATGACCGTCAGAGAATATGCTGGAAAATTCAAAGAATTATCTGTCTACTCTCTCTCCACCATCTCAACGGAGCGAGATAAGTCCGAGAAATTTTATAATGGCCTTCGCCATGACATTCGGCAAGCCTTATCGATCTTGGACATCAAGATTTACAAGGAGGTTGTTGACAAGGCCATGAGCTTTGAACAAGAGAAGCTCTTACAGGAACAGAGAATGAATAAGGGCAAACGGCCTGCAACGTTTTCCCAACAAGGCTCGCAACAGGGCAACAAGAAGAAGCCCTACTACAATCAAAACCAAGCCCTCCCAGCCCCAGTTTCAAAGAATGTGGCCACAACCCCTGCGGCTGAACCTTTTAACCCTAACCATCAGGGTTTCCGAAATCATGGCCGTGGCGGTCGTTATGGACGAGGTGGCCGTAGTAACGGCAATGGCCGAGGTGGTGGTCGACACCACAATCAGCAAGCCCAGCAGCATAATCAGAATGGCCAGCAAAATAATCAGCAGTACAGGCCGACTTGTTTCAACTGCGGCCAGAAGGGCCATGTCAAACAACTTTGTCCGCACCTTCAGCAACCTATTCCGGCTATTCCAGTCCAACAAGCACCACCTGCTGCTAATGCCCAACCCAGGCAGACCCAGCAGAACCAGGGTCAACGGAATCAGGGCAGAGCATATGCCATCGCTCACCAACCCCTCCCAGACAATAATGTCGTCGAAGGTACCTTTCCTTTGTTCAATACATTGGTGCATGTTTTGTTTGATTCAGGTGCTACGCATTCTTTTATATCATCAACATTGGTAAGACATTTAGGCCTGCATCCTGAACCCACAAACATCACACTCCATGTCACATCACCATTCGGATCGGGTACTGACGTGAATTTGCAGTGTTCGCGATGTGAGCTTCGAATGTCCGAACATATCATATATGCCGATCTTTTTGTAATGGATTTTGATGACTTCGACATCATCCTCGGCATGGACTGGCTGGCACCACTGAATGCAAAGATCGACTGTATGAACAAGCAAGTTCAGTTAACTTTGCCTACAGGAGAGTTTGTCAAGATTCAGGGAACAAGGCAATGGATACACAAATCAACAGTTGCCCTTCTCAAGTCACAACTTCGAGCGTTGTCTCTTGGTAACGACAATGAATCACCAGCTCTGTACCCTCCCGAAGTACGCGATGTTCCAGTCGTATCTGAATTCCCAACAGTTTTTCTTAATGACCTTCCTGGTCTACCTCCAGTTCGGGAATTCGATTTTGAGATCAACCTCATACCTGGGACAGGGCCTATCTCAATTCCACCATACAGAATGTCAAATGTTGAACTGGTCGAATTAGACATACAACTTCAGGAATTAGAGAGTAATGGCTTCATCCGATCCAGTTCTGTTTGTTCGCAAAAAGGATGGTTCGTTACGACTTTGCATCGATTATCGCAAGTTGAATAACGTCACCATCAAGAACAGATATCCGTTGCCCAGGATCGATGACTTGTTCGACCAACTTAGAGATGCCAAATACTTCTCTAAGATTGATTTACGGTCTGGTTATCACCAACTCCGGATCCGAGAATCGGACATCACCACAACAGCGTTCAGAACTCGTTACGGTCATTATGAATTCTTAGTTATGCCGTTCGGTCTAACAAATGCCCCTGCTGCATTCATGGATTTGATGAATCGCATATTCAGGTTATACTTAGACCGGTTTGTTGTAGTTTTTGTCGACGACATCTTGATATATTCCTCAACCGAGGAAGACCATAAAATACATTTGAAGATCGTCCTCCAGACCTTACAAAGACACCAACTGTATGCAAAGTTGAGTAAGTGCGAATTTTGGGCGCAGAGAGTTCAATTCCTCGGCCATGTGGTTTCAGGCAATGGCATTGAGGTCGATCCTTCTAAGGTTGAAGCAGTCTTAAACTGGAAGCAGCCTACCACTGTTACTCAAATTAGGAGTTTTCTTGGTTTGGCTGGCTATTACAGACGCTTCATTAAGGACTTCTCAAAGATTGCTGAACCTATGACCAAGCTCACTCGGAAAGACGTGCGCTTCATCTGGAATCCGGCCTGTGAAGCATCATTTCAGGAATTGAAGAAACGCCTCACGACAGCACCTGTACTTATTATTCCAAGAAATGGAATTGGTTTTTCATTATACACCGATGCCTCTCTCCAAGGCTTAGGTGCCGTACTAATGCAAGAAGGCCAAGTTGTTGCATATGCCTCCAGGCAACTGAAGATTCATGAGGGTAATTACCCAACCCATGACTTGGAACTTGCAGCTGTTGTGTTTGCACTGAAATTATGGCGTCATTACCTATACGGTGAACGGTTCGAGGTCTTCTCAGATCATAAGAGTCTTAAGTACATATACACTCAGAGAGACCTAAACCTCCGCCAACGAAGATGGTTAGAATTCTTGAAAGACTATGACTTTCAACTACAGTACCATCCTGGCAAGGCCAATGTTGTGGCTGATGCCCTGAGTAGAAAATCTTATGTTGCTTGCACTCTTAACTATGAAATGGGAAAATTGGCTACAGAGATAGAGAACTTTAACCTCCAGTTAAACGAAGAGGGACCACGCCCACGGCTCTCTCACTTATCAGCTACCTCTGACCTTGTTCGCAAGATTTCAGCTACTCAAGCCAATGACCCTATATTAATGGAGAAACGTGAACTTCTACTCAGCGGGCAAGACCTTCCTCATTGGTCAGTATCTGACGACGGAGCCGTTTTCTATAAAAAACGTCTTTGTCTTCCGAACGATCCTGAGGTTCGGAAAGACGTGCTTACTGAGATGCATTGTTCGAGATACGCTATGCATCCTGGGGGTGACAAGATGTACCAGGATGTCAAGCGACAATTCTGGTTTTCTGGAATGAAGACGGCAATTGCAGACTTCGTTGCTCGATGTCTTGTTTGCCAGAAAGTTAACGCAGAACGACGACTTCCCTCTGGCCTTCTCCAACCGTTACCTATTGGAGAATGGAAATGGGAGAACATCGCAATGGATTTTGTTACCGCCTTACCTCGAAATAATAAAGGGCAAGATGCTATCTGGGTTATCATTGACAGACTTACCAAGTCTGCACACTTCTTGCCAATAAAATTCACGGATAATCCCGCCAAACTTGCCGAACTCTATGAAAGAGAGATCGTCCGCCTTCATGGCATACCACTCACGATCGTCTCTGATCGAGACCCTCGCTTCACATCAAACTTTTGGAAAAGCTTCCAAACTAGAATGGGTTCAAAGATCACTATGAGCACCGCCTTCCACCCTCAGACTGATGGGCAGTCAGAACGGCTTATCCAAATCTTAGAAGACATGCTACGATGCTGCATTTTGGACTTTCATGACGGATGGGCAAAGTATTTGCATCTAGCTGAGTTTGCATACAACAACAGCTACCAAACTAGTATCGGCATGGCACCATACGAGGCTCTCTATGGTCGGCCTTGCAGATCTCCGGTATGCTGGTTAGATATGGCAGACCGGCCGCAGTTGGGCCCTGAACTAGTTCAAGAGACTTCTGAGAAGATCACACTAGTAAAGGAACGACTTCGTGTTGCACAAAGTCGACAGAAGAGCTATGCTGACAAACGACGACAGCCTCTAGAATTTGATAAGGGGGACTTTGTTTTTCTGAAAGTCCAGCCCACACGAGGTGTCAAACGCTTTGGGATCAAAGGCAAGCTCTCCCCGCGATATATCGGTCCATTTCCGATCATTGAACGTATTGGCAAACTTGCTTATCGTCTGTCCCTTCCATCATCCATGCCTAAGGTTCATGACGTTTTTCACGTATCTATGCTTCGCAAGTATCGTCCTGATCCTTCGCATATCATCCCTTTAGTCGAGGTTCGGGTTGATGAAGGAAATACGTACCAGGCGAAAGCAATCCAGATTTTAGATACAAAAACTCAAGAACTACGGCGCCGTAGCATACCACTTGTGAAAGTGCTCTGGGATCACCACGGCATAGAGGAAGCAACATGGGAACTAGAATCAACAATTAAACAAAAATACCCTGAATTATTTTCTAGCACCAACTGATGAAGTGATACGTTGTATTATTTTCACTTATCAATATCAGGATGAAACATTGTTTACACCTATCTTGATACATTGTTTCACTTCAATAACTACCAGATGTCTGAAAATAATATCAATGGATAGAGTATTGCACACATGCAGTGGCCTCATTCACAGCCTGCGGCTACTTCTCAAACCGCCAACCCCCATCACTACTTGACTTGATTTCGAGGGCGAAATCCCTTTAAGGGGGGTAGAGTGTAATACCCTGTATTTCACAAAAAAAAAAAAAAAAAAAAAAAAAGTTTACTATTTGAAATTTTTACTATTTGGGCAACGCCCGAACGTTCAGGCGCCTGCCAGAACGTTCAGGCGGCATGCCAGAACGTTCAGGCGCCTGACAGAACGTTCAGGCGGCATGCCAGAACGTTCAGGCGCCATGCCAGAACGTTCAGGCGCCTGCCAGAACGTTCAGGCGCCTGCCAGAACGTTCAGGCGCACAAAATCTCTATATAAGAAACCTCCTCATTCTCATTTCTCACACCAAACCAAATTATCCTTCTCTTGGGATTTTCTTCTCCTTTCCACGCCTTCTAAGTTTTTAGTTTTTGAGACTCTCTAATCGAGACTCTCGGTGCGGTGCAACAAAGTTCTGTCCGGAGGAAAGCACCAGATCTGAAAGCGGTGCAACGAAGTTCTGTCCGGAGAAAAGCACCAGATCTGAAGGTGGGGAACGAAACATAGGTTTGCGTGTTTTATAACTGTTATTAAAGTTTACATTCAATTATTGTTATATCTACTATTCATTTACACTGCATTATATCAATAATGTTTATGACCTGAATGTCCTAACCTTGCACGTCGTGATACCGACCCTAATAAGGATCACTAGACGATGCCAAAGTCAGTCTAAATGTCAAGAAAAGACCAGACCAGTAGACTAGACTAGTTCATGCATTGGCATCATACATATCACCACCTAGGGACGTATATGGTTTATGACTCATAGAATAGTTAGAAGCATTGCTCACTATTCATATTATTTCTCTGGAGAGGGACGTACATGTGAACCTGGCTACGCCAGGGAGGGACATCAGTACGTGAATCCAGAGCATCGTTCCTGAGGAGGGACGTACAGTGAGAACCTGGCTTCGCCCGGGGAAGGACACCAGTACGTGAACTCAGGCGATGTACGGTCATCAAACCATTAGTACGTGACGGTGTCATGCATACATACATATTGATTGATTATGATGCTTACATGTGTATTTAAGATATTTGATATTGAAGTATGCTTTATTAATTGTTATACTCATGCACTATTTACCCACTGAGCGCGTTAAGCTCACTCCAATATTATCAAATCTTTCACAGGAAATTAGGGTGGACTGGGTGCAGGTTATGGGGCCCACATTTTGTACCCTTTGTATGAATCATTGGGGATTTTGGGAGTATGTTCCCTTGACCATTTTATGTACAAAAGTATTCTGAATTATATGAAATCAGATTTGTACTGTGTACTGTATTTCCGCTGCGTACTCTGTTATTACCATTATGATTGTTCCAAATGCGCGCCCCGTCCGAGAGTGTACCGCCGGTTTAGGCGCGTCCGGGCGGGGTGTGACAAAAATTTTATTTTTACTATTTATAATAATGTTCAAACCTGCCATTTATAGTAGCATCTTGAGTTTATTTATATTTTACTACTTATAATATTTTCAAACTAGCAACTTGGAACATAGGAACACTATAGGTAAGGGAATGAAGATGGTAGACGCTGTAATTAGGAAAAATGTAAATATAATATACTTACAAGAGACTAAATTGGTAGATGAAAAATCTAGAGAAATAAAGAGGACAAGATGCAAATTATATTATACTGGGAAACATAAAAATAGAAATGGAGTAGGAATAATTGTATGCAAAAACTGTAAAGAATATGTCATCAAGGTCACTAGGAAAGGTGATAGAATTATATTAATAAAACTTATAATAGAAGACAACTTAATCAACTTAGTTGGTGCATATGCATCCCAAATAGGATTAGACCATCAGATCGAAACACTATTTTGGGAAGACATGGATGATGTCCTTCGACAGATACCTCAGGCAAAAGATATACATTGATGGAGATTTTAATGGACATGTAGGCAAAGAGAGAATTGGATATGAAATGGTGCACAAAGTATATGAATTTGGAGATAGAAAGGATGTTGGGGCGTGCATGCTAGATTTTCTAGTAGCATTTGACCTTATTTAGCAAACACTTACTTTTAGAAAAAGAGAAGAACATTTAATAGCATTTAAAAGTGTATTTAATAAAAGCCAAATTGATTTTTTTTTAACTAGAAAGGTTGATATAGTAGCATGTAAAGATTGCAAGGTTATTCTAGAAGAAAACTCAACTTGGCAACACAGGATAATGGTAGCCGATATAAGTATAAAAAGGAAATTTAGGTCAAAACGTAAAATTATCAACCCAATAATTAAATGGTGGGATTTGAAAGTAGAAAAATTAGAAATATTTAAAAGAAAACTTGTAGGAGAAATGACTTTGAGTATAGATAATGGCCCTAACTTAATGTGGGAGAAAATAACTAAATGCCATTGTTATTAAGGTGTGCGCCTTAGTGAGCCTCAGGCACGCCTTTAGGTGGGGCACGTGTTGCGCCTCAATATTTGATAGGGAGGGTGCACTAACTCTGGGAGGTGGGCGCCTTAGTGCACCCTAAACCTTAGATGCACCTCAGCCGTTCGCCTTAATATTCTACTTCTCTTTTTTGGGAAAAAAATATTTATTCATGAAATAAGTATTGTATTATATACTTTTTTCTCTTTTCTTATGGTTATGGAGGTTCTCATATGAGAAAAGTTAGTCGTGGAGAAAGGTCATCTGTAGCAGGCACGGGTTTCGGGACAACCTAAGGGATGCTGGGCTAGCCACTAGAGCCACATTGAGATGCCCATGGAAATTTATTTCATTAGTTTATCCCACTTTTTTGCCCCTGACTAGACTCAAACTTGGGAGGGGTGACAATATCCGATTTTGGGAGGACATGTGGTGTGGGAATGACACGTTCCAAACATTCTTCCCTAACCTTTATCGTCGTTCTCTTTCCCCTAACAAACTTGTTAGTGACTTTGTGACGAATCCGGGGGAATCCACTATATCTTGGGACTTTCATTTAGGTAGGAATGCCCTTCCGAGGGAGGAGGGGGATATGCAGTCCTTAGTGAGGTTTCTAGAGGGATGCCATCTGTCCGGGGATGGTGATAGTGTCTTGGCCATGGGACCCTTCTGGAATGTTTTCCACAAAATCCTTCCATTCATCCATCCTCAATTATCCCAATATTTCTCCATTCCTTTCTCATGACCTTATTTGGAAAGCCCAAGTACCATCAAAGGTTAAATTTTTGGGGTGGGTAGCTTCCCTTGGGAAGATAAATACGAGGGACATGATGCAAAAAAGATTCCCATCAATGTGCTTGTCTCCGCATTGGTGCTATCTATGTGGTCATGATTCCGAGTCAGCGAGACACATTTGTTGGCGATGTTTGGTTGCAAGAGAGGTTTGGAGTAGATGGTGCCATCATTTCCCTGTCATGAGTAGCGATTTTGTAGAGGATGACATCATTAATATTTTCCCTTCCATGAATTTTGTTCAACCTTTATGGAGGGATCATTGGAAGGTGGTGTGTCTAGAGATTTTTTGGTCTTTATGGAAGGAGAGGAATCTTTTCGGCGGCTAAAGTATGGGAGAATTCCCATCTTTTAGCGTCTTTTTGGGTTGCCAATAGTAATTTGTCTAACGGGTATGCGTTAGGGGATTGGCTGAGGGGTTGGGGCAACTTTGTATCCTTTTAGGGAGAGGTGGTTGATGTCATGCCATTGTACAAATTTTACGATTTTCTTATATACTATTTTTAGTTTCTTTTAAAAAAAAAATATACATAATACACACTATTAAACATAAGACATTAAAGGAAACTTGTTTTCCACTTTTATAACAACAATAAGAAGTACTTGTTAGTTGTTACAAAGGCGTCACAATTGCTATCTATTCTTCTTTGTTTTTGTGCTTCTTTCTTCAATTCAATTCTAAATATCAAAAGAAATAAGCAAAATATTCATAACAACTATGAAATAGAAACAATAGGCTATAATGAACATTATAATGTATGATGAGAAAATTTAAAACTTTTATTGATTTTTATTTTTTTCAAATTCTTTTACCAAAAAATAATAGATAATAAAGTTCTTTAAGAATTTTGCGCCTTACTTTACTCAGAGTTGCACCTCGCACTTCTCTTTGCACCTCAGGTGCAAAGGTCCTTCATCACCATAAGTGCGCCTTGCGCCTTTAACTTCCTTGCTAAATGCATAAAAATTGTAGGCAAAGAGGTATGGTATGCTAATTTGAGAAAAATAATGGAAAAGAAGTCTGAAAAAGAGAACAGAGCAGGAGAGACTTTAGGCGTATAAAATATCTGTATTTATTCCCATTGTTCTCAGGCTATTTAAACACCAAGAGAAGTACACGATTTCACACCACTAAGCACTAACAAACCGAAACAGAAGCAACAACTTAAACAAATAACTAAACAGGAAACGTGGAGGCAGTATTGTTGTCGTGGTGGGCCACATGTAAACATCCACTCATTAATCCACAACTAACAACCTAATCTAGTACCCATGCATGCATGATCCATGTTGCATGATCCACTTAGTGCTCCCATACATGCACTCAAGTAACTAGCATATCACTCCTTCCCCCACAGAGCATCCTTGTTCGCAAGGATGAAATTAAGATAAGTTTTGGAAAAATGCCATTGATTCTCCCACGCTGCATCTTCAATGGGTGCTCCTGCCCATTTCATCAATTTCCCTGTTTTCAGAGGATAATGGCCTTTTTGAACGACACGTCGACCCAAGATGGATTCAAGTGGTGGAAGTAGAACCAGGTCATTTGTAACAGGAGGTAGCTTGGATGAGACAATCGTAGCAGGGCTTAGGTGTTTTTTAATGTATCGAAAGGAGTTGCCCACTTTTCTCTGTAAAAGATTATGTTCCTCAAGCAACCGTGCAACACCAATGGTGTCAGCTAATGTACGAGGTTGTTTGAATTTTTACATCTAGTCGAATATCATCTCAGAGTTCTGCAATGAAACAACCAATGGGAAAGTTTTCGGGTAGGCCATCAACCCAGTGTGAAAGTTTTTCAAAAGCCTCTTGATATCAAATTTGCCTTAGTGGGGCATGTCAGAGCTTCTGAAGGGTCCTCATAATCGATTGGGTCTAAAATGTAGTGTAGCTTTGGGGAACTCGTCCCACATCAAAGGCCCTTTAAACTTGGTCAACCAGTGATGCCATTGGAGAGCGACACCTTCCAAATGAAAGGATGCAAGCTGTACCTGTTGATCAAGGGCAACATTTTTGAAATCAAAGTATTGTTTGGCTTTGTAGATCCACCCAATAGGGTCATCTCCACTAAACTTGGGAAAAGATAGCTTCAGGTGAGTGGAGTTACAGGCAATGGTGGTATGTGTAGTGTTCAACATGGCTTGAGCAAAGAGATTGATATCTTTGTCGTCATGAAGTCCAGATGGTTGGGTTTGTAGAGCTTGTAGTTTAGTCAAAACTGCTTGAAAGGCAACTTTGACTTGATTAAAGTTATTGTTGAGAAGATCGAAACTAGATTCATGTTGGGTTAGAATCTCGCTAACCTCGTTTCAAAACTCGACATTAGACTTCCCACGGGTATCCATGAACGGGCTCTCATACCAAGTGATATGTTAATTTGAGAAAAGTTATAAAAAAGAAGTCTGAAGAAGAGAACATGGCAGGAAAGACTTTAGGAGTATAAAATATATGTATTTATTTTCATTGTTCTCTGGCTATTTAAATGCCAAGAGAAGTACACGATTTCACACCACTAAGCACTAACAAAGCGAAATAGAAGCAACAACTTAAACAAATAACTAAACAGGAAACGTGGAGGTAGTGTTGCTGGCGTGGTGGCCTGCATGTAAACATCCACTCATCAATCCACAACTAACAACCTAATCTAGTACCCATGCATGCATGATCCACTTAAGTGCTCCCATATACATACTCAAGTAATGAACATATCAAGGTCCTAGGAGCATCAAAGGGGGTAGGTCCATCAGGGAAAGAAACTTGGTGGAGGAATGAAAAAGTTCAAACATCCATAAAACTTAAAAGGACAAACTACAAAATTTGGCAACAGGTTAAGGATGTCGAAAGTCTTCAAAATTATAGGAATGCAAAAAAAAAGCTAAAAAAGTAGTAAGTAATGCAAAACTTAAAGCATTTGCTGATTTCTACATTAGATTAGATACAAAAGAAGGTGAAAAAACTATATACAAGCTAGCAAAACTAGGGGAAAGAAAGACAAGATCTTGCCTATATTAAATGTATTAAAAGCAAAGATGAAAAAATCTTAGGAAATGAAGAAGAGATAAAAGAATGATGGAAGATTTATTTTGAAAAATCATTAAATGAAAATCATTTAGAAAAGTTAAGTGTAGAAGGACTCAACCTTGGGATAAATAATGAAAATAAATTCTTTCGTAGAATTAACATGCTTGAGGTAAAAAATACTTTGTGAAAAATGAAAAATATAAAGGCTTTAGGAAGTTGAAGAATGCCTGATGATTGAAGGCAAAACATCTTAATACCCATATATTAAATTAAAGGAAATATTCAAAATTGTGCAAATTATAACTAAATTAAATTGATGAGTCATACAATGAAGTGGGAAAGAGTACTAGAAAATAGAGTACGAGTTAAGCTTTGATGTCAAACAACCAATTTGGATTTACGATTGGTAGATTAATTGTGGAAGCTATTTGTTTATTAAGGAGATTGATAGTGAGGTACAGGAAAAACCTCCATATGGTTTTTATGGATTTAGATGAAGCCTATGATAGCACTTAGGTACATGGAACTAATAAAAGATATTTATGATGGGGCCATTGTAAAATTTACAGTAGGAGAAACTAACAAATTTCTAATTGCAGTAAGTTTACACCAAGGATTTGTTTTAAGCCCATACCTTTTTACACTAGTTATTAGATGAATTGACTTGACATATTTAGGAAGATATTTCATGGTGTATGTTATTTGCTCATGATATAATACTGATTGATGAAGCTACATTTGGAGTAAATGCTAAGCTAGAGGCTTAGAGAGGTTCTAGAATCTAAAGGGTTTAAGATTAGTAGAACTAAGACTGAATATATTAAATGTAGTTTTAGCGGAAGTAGAAATACAAATGAAGAGATAGTGAAGATTGAAAGTCAAGAGATACCAATGAGTGAAAATTTTAGGTATTTGGGGTCATTATACATAAAGAAGGAGAAATAGGTGAAGATGTAAACTATAGAGTTAAAGTAGGATGGGTCAAGACTCAAGTGGAGGAGTGCTTCTAGAGTATTATATGATCGGGGCATCTCATTGAAGTTAAAAGAAAAATTTTATAGAGTTGCTGTTAGGCCAACCTTGCTTATATGGAATTGAATGTTGGGCAATTAAAAAATAACATGTTAACAAGCTAAGCATAATAGAAGTGCGAATGCTAAAATGGATATGTGGTGAAGTTTTGAAAGATAAAACTAGAAATGAGCATATTTGGGAAATGGTAAGAGTAACTCGGATTAAAAATAAAATGAGAGAGAATCGACTAAGGTGGGTAGGACACATACAACGTAGGCCTTTGGGTACCAGATAAGAACAATGACCTATTGACACTAAATGGTGACAATAGAGGTAGAGAAAGATCTAAAATAACATGGATAGAGATAATTAAGAAAGATTTAACTTCTTGTTATTTGGATGCTGACTTAGCCTTTGATTGAGTAGAGAGGAGGAAGCGGATTCATGTAGCTGATCCCCGTGTAGTTGGGAAAAGGCTTAGTTGAGTTGAGTTGTATAATATTGTTCAAACCCAAGGATCGAAAATTCAAATTTTCCCTACACTTCGGTCTCTTAACATTTGGAATTAATTCGGGAAAGTCCAACTTGACATGGAGAATTTTTGTAAAAATTCAACATTGTAGAGAAGTATAAAGAATTCTATTTTAATTTTGTTAAGTTGATTTCTTTTAGATATGTTGAAATGAACATAATTTTGTACTTAAAAAACCGTTAAATTATGAAAGATAATGGTTTAAAGTAAGATTATAATCTCTGTATTGATGCATATTGCATGAGTAGGCTACTTTTTGACTTTTATACTTTGTATATATAGGAGATATAAGGATTAATTACACAATTGTGAATCACATGTTCATTTTTGCATTAAATTATTTTTTTAAAATCTTATTTTACTTCTTTTTAATTCTTTACTTTCCATCAACGACATTTGAAATTGTACTTGAATCTCATATATTATTATTCTTTAGAAATGTTTTCTAACGAAAATTGAATTTAGCATTGATTTTTTTTTTTTTTACTTTGTGTTTGAAAAGTAAAAAACATACTAAGAATTTTTTGAGTTTTACAAACTATTTTGATATTTTGCCTAACTTTGAACGGAATTTTTGTAATAATTCGATTACATGTAATTCCTAATTTGATGGTTGAAAAATCGAGAAAATTCGATGAAAATTCGGAGAATTGTGTCGATTTTCATTCCATGTTCAAACCCACGATTATAGTATCTTCTTGATTTATTTATTTTATACTTCATAATTTTGAGTAATTCATATACTTATCATTTAAAGTTTTTGATATTTTTAATTTATGTGTTTATAATATTTTTGTTTAGTACATCCTTACAAGGTTTAGTTCAATCTATATTTTTTTATTAAGTTCTTAAATTATGGAGCTTTCTGATTTATTTGAAAAAGAGCGTCTTAGATTAATAGTTAAAAAAAAACTATGTCTTAGTAAATAGATAGGCACCCATATATGATGTTGTCCCCTGGTTTTTTTTTTTTTCTTTTTTAATAAACTCTACTTGAGATTAAACATCAACTTTGATGACTCTTCCAGGTCCTTGATGATATTATCATATGGCCCTGTGAATCGCATGCCTAAGGTGATCGATCAGAATGTTGGTCTGATTATCTAGACCAGGTTGTCTAGATTGTTTGTAGGGAAGCTCATTTTTTCAACTATCAATTGATCAGAATGAACTATAGCACTATGCAATAATAAGGTACATGTATTTAATCAGATAATCACTGTTTGTTTGTTATGTGCCTGACCATCTAACCAAAGATTGAAAATTCGATTTTGACTTGACTTCGGTCACTTGAAAATTGGAATTAATCCGGAGAAGTTGAATTCGACCTGAAGAATTTTTGTAAGAATTCGCTAAATTAGAGTAGTTTGGAGAATTTTTGCATATATGCTTAAATATCTAGATTTATTGTAGGATAAGCTAAAAACTAATATAAATTGACACTTTTAATACATAAAAATACCAATAAGTGACCTAACAAAATCAATCTTGTTAAGTGGGTTGATGAATTTTTATTTTTATTGAAAAGAAACTATAGATTAATAAAAATATGAATAAGTGTACATAATACAATATAATATGATTTGGAGAACATTAGGTTCTCACTCATATCAAACCCTATACAGTGTTATCCCATAATAATGTTATCCCAATTTCTCACTTTTTGATAATTTACTATTAGCTATCCAAACCACAGCTAGCAGTTTTGAGCTTTCCCACACACCAATCCAATCGAGCATTCCTTATCATAAAAAATTCTTCTATTTCTTTCCTTCCAACTGGACCATAAAACCGCAAGACGTTCACCTTCCAATGTTCCTTCCACATTGGCTGAATACGTTCCAAATAAGGAAATATGTTAATGCCTTGAAACCAAATCTCTTCTCCATCCCTTTCTAGAAAATGAGACCGCCATTTCTCCCATATACACAAAAAAAATGAGCAGCTGCTAGTGAAATGCTCCACCGATTCCCAATCCTGTTTGCATAAGGAGCATCGATGAGGCGAGAGGAACATATGCGGCCATCTCCTTTGTAACATCCCACCGGTATTCAACCTACCAAGAGAGGTGACCCAACCCAAAAACCTTACCTTTAACGGGACTTGTCACTAAGAAGGGTTGCCACTAAGAATATCAAAATAGGATTTAGTGGAAAACTTCCTAGAAGGATCCCAAGGCCAAAACAACCTATCCTCCTCCCTAGATAAGTGACTATCCTCCAAGATGTTAAGAAGATGAACCACTTCATCTTCCTCCCTAGATAAAACATTCCGCCTCAAATGAAAGTTCCACGAGGATGAAGATCCATCAACATTAGACACAATAAAGTTTGAGATAGGACTATTATGGAGTAAAGAACGACGGTAAAGATTTGGAAACAATGTTTGAAAAGTGTCTGTACCGCACCATATGTCCTCCCAAAAAAGAACATTCTCACCATTTCCCACTTTTAGTCTTAGACACTGTGAATAGGAAGGGTATCCAGAAGCAATAAACTTCCAAGGGCTTCTATAGGATGTGTTTTCGGTTGATGAATTTGAAATGGTGGCTTTTGGTCATAATTCATTTTTTTTGTTTTGATATTTAATTTTGTGGTGGCTTGCTTCTCAATCATATACTTTGTTAGTTTGAATTCCACCATGCTTAATTTATTAGTTTATTATTTAAATGTATTATTTTTTAATCTTGTTTTATAAGAGTTAACTATAAGAAGATGGCTTTGGGAACTCTTTTAATTTATTTTTAAGTTTTTATCTTATTTCAACTTTATTTATTTATTTGCTTCTTTTCTTATCTTTTTGGTAAAACATATCCCACAAACTACATAATTTGTTATGCTAAATGATTTTTTAAAATTTATATTGCTTTGTTGGTTGATGAAGTTGAAAATAATACATAATTATTGGTATTGTTTTGTTTTCTATAGATGAAATAACATTTTTTTACTTCTCTGTCGAATTTCATCGAATTTTGTTGAATTTTATCAATTTTTTTGTCGAATTCTGGCATTTTTGAATTGAAAAATAAAAATTTTATCGAATTTTGTGAATTTCATTGAATTATTTCGACGAATTTTTGCATTTTTTATTTTACATCCACTTCGCACTTCGGTGGTAAAAAAAAGGAAAAAAATTCGTGGAAGTTCGCCAAATTTTGAGGAATTTTTTAACCCTGCATCTAACATTATTTGAATGAAAGTAGTAAACTTACTTTGAATTAGAAAAAATATGGTGAACCTGAATAAATTGGTTTGGGTGTAAATCGTAAACACACTCATTCTGCAGTCATGTGTAGAATGTTCAATGTTAGTAATTGATATTATAGATTTTGTCCATTATATGCAACCAGGGAAAAAGAACGACTAGCAACAACAGTTGTTTACTGCAATATCTCTTTCATTCACTCTTTTTGGTAAAAGGTGATATGGTTGTGGTAATCATGCAGATTCCTTACTCCTACTGCATTGAGTTATTTATTTTTTGATGAATTTTATAGATATTTATTTTTTGATGC
Source organism: Paratinospora sagittata (assembly GCA_035771175.1). NCBI lineage: Eukaryota > Viridiplantae > Streptophyta > Magnoliopsida > Ranunculales > Menispermaceae > Paratinospora > Paratinospora sagittata. The sequence goes on from CM069592.1 coordinate 29,337,754, forward strand.
ATTGATTACTCATTAGTTACATGTTTTGATTGTTGTTTTTATTCTTTTTATGAATTCATAATATTATATTCACACCTATTTTTTTGTGGCAGGATAAATGATGAATGGTGGCTTCCAAATGTGTTGTGTCCTTGTCAAGGTATCTTTATTTTATTTTATTTGCATTGCATTATCTTTCTTGCTAGTGTCTATTAATTTTCCAATAATGTTTTTAGTTAATTATTTTTTATTCATTTGCAGAACTAGTAAATCCATTGTTGATGTGTTTGAGTAGTTGGAAGAGCTATTATGAATGGAGGCGTCTTCCACTCACTTCGCCTGTTGCCATGCTACTTCATTGGGTATGTTGCCATGATATTTAACTACAACATAAAGTTAACTATAGGTCTTGGCCTAGATTCTGAAAGTCCTTAGCTGCATCTAAAAGAATTTGATGAGGTGCGTGCAAATGTGCATCATCCTAATATTAGTGAAGATGAAGTAAAACTAAAGCTATTTCCTTTCTCATTGAAGGAAAAGGCTAAGACATGGCTTAACGCTTTAAAGCCTAGGTCTATTGGTACATGGCAAGAAATGACCTGGGAGTTTTTGAAAAAATTCTTCCCTACTCATAAAACCAATACCCTTAGGAGGTAAATCATGAATTTCGCCCAAAAGGAGAACAAGGCATTTTTCTTATGTTGGGAGCATTTTAAAGAGCTATTATTAAGTTGTCCTCATCATAGCTACGGAGTATAAGCTTCTTCTATGATGGTTTGACATCTCAAACACGCCATTTTGTGGAAATGACGTGTAATGGGAAATTTCTCAATAAAGACCTCGAGGAGGCATGGGAGTATTGTGATCAGTTAGCAGAAAATGCCCAATCTTGGAAAAGTATTGAAAAGACTGCGGAATTTATCTTCTTAAGGAGGATGATGATATAAATGCCGAACTAGCCAATCTGACTAGAAAAGTTGAAGCCATGGAACTTAGGAAGGACCCTGCTAAGGTTAATACTCTTCCAGAAGAGGTTAGTGGGATCGACCTTGCGAATACTACAATTGATTCTTGTACGCTTGCAAGTTTAAAATATCTCATTTAATTGAGAGTAACAAGTTTTTGGGGGATTGAAGTCGAAGTTTTCATTAGAATTGCATGAGCATTAGTTTTAGTTATAGGTCTTTGTTTCCATCTTCATAGCTTTTGTTTTCATCTCTTCATTTCATTCTAAAAAAAGAAAAAAAAAAAAAAAAAGAAGTTAAGAGTGTTTAGGATAGTGTTCACTATTACAAATCTATTTATTTTAGTGTGAAGATTGTTAATCCAAGGCAAATGGTGAAAATTATTAATTGGTTTGTCTAGTGAATGGTTAATAGTACAAGTCTTTGTCATGTCATGTGATTCTTATAATAAATAGAAAGTCTTAGACTCCTAAAAATGCACTCACACATATGGCTAGGGCTAGAATTAGGTTTTTAAACATGAATAAAGTGGACATCCTCAAGCCATGGGGTATGCGGTTGGACTTTGTCTTAAGAACTTATTTGTCATCTTCATAAGTAGTCTAAAGTATAGTAGTATAGCATCGCGTAATAAAAAAAAGAAAAAGAAAAAAAGTTGCAAAAAAAATGGTGAAAAAAGAAAAGTGTAGTTAGTTCTATGTCTATGTTAAATAAACCACCTTGAGTTGGTGTGCAAGGTGTATTAGCTTATGGGGATATAAGGGGTATCTTGAGTTGGTGTGCAAGATGTACATGGAAGATAATACGTTCCTCCATTGAAAGTAGTCACTACAAGATTAAATTTTAGTGCTAATGCTCTTAAAAGTACTGAGTGATCAAGATTTTGCCATCCTTGTACAAATTCAGTTTGCATTGAGAAAGTTAGTTTGACTACGTGCTCTAGGTGTAAGGGAGATTACCCGCATTCCTTCAAGTACATACCGAAGTTTTAGGCTTAAGTCAGAATCACTTTACACATAGGAGTTAGAGCTTTTCTTGCATTATTAGGATTTCATGTTTTATAACTTAGAGTTTTTTCATGAATTGGATGACCAATACATGTGTTATAACCTACGCTTAATTATGGGTTTGTAATGGTGAACATTGTTTGCGTAGCATGGATGTTTGTAGGATACTTGTGCCACATTCTTTGCTAGGGACTAGCAAAATGGTAGTTTGGGGGGGGGGGGTGTGATAATTTGATTATTTTTCCAATTAAAGCATTCATTTTATTAAAATAAATCATAAAAATAAATAATGAAATGTCCAAAATTGTGGTTTTAATTACAATATCTTAAGTTTAGTAATTTTGGATAAATCTAATGCTTTTTGTGGATTAATAAAACACAAGCGTACTCTTCTAGGAATAATTGATGTTTTGTTTCCATTTATTTATTAAATTGGTGTTTGATGTTATACTTAAGTTAATTAATTAATTAATTTTATTTTTTAGGATTAAATAATGGAGGTGTCAGGACCCCTTCACAAACTCCCAGGAATCCTGACCGGTGCAGGAATCTAACTATCCTATCATCTATAAGACCATTAGATCCCTGTGAAGCCTCAACCAAACTCCGACTAGGCCATCTAACACAAATCAAAACCTGACAATCCATTCACAAGTATTTACTATCCACAACTACTCTAATCTAAATTATTTAACATCTAATAACATCCATCTATCACAATTTCATATCATAAAACATCCATCTCTTCATAATTCCTGTGTGGGGTGTTATATAAATATTTACATAATCAAAATATCAAAATACGTGTATACATCCTCATACATCATCCAACCTACATCAAAAGTAGACTTTTGACAAAGCACTGATTTTCTCATTGTAGTGCTATTCTCTTGCCCTTATCAGCAGCTGAAGGACCTGAAAAATGGGAATAGGGTAAGCCAACGGTGCCCAGTGAATAGAAATCATATAGACCACAATCTATACATCTACATCATTATGTATGCATGAGCATGTTATGCCAACCAATATGCAGTATATACATCTCAAAGCAACAACCAATATACAATGCAATTCAATTCCATATGCAACACACAAATTTCAGCCTTATTCAAGTTTGTGACTTTCCCAAGACAAATATGAATGCATATTGTCAATAGGTACTAGTTATACAACCTAAAGTCACATTCCAACCTTTCTTGAATAATTCAACCAGGATTACTTATGGACTTGTTCTTGTACTATCTAGTACTGACCGACTAGAATTCTTAAGAGGAATACTTGATTTCGAGAAAACATCCCCCTTGTAGAACCTAATTAGCTTTCCTTGTAAATTAATACTAGGACAATGTCCCACTTTTTAGTTGAATAGATTTTTACCCAGTCCTTTAAATCTAAGTAGGATCACTAGACCCGATTACCCTTGTAGGGAGTAAACTCAACCTATTCAGTTCTGTCCAAAAGTCTAGCTCCAATAAATTCATTGGGCCAAACAGAATATCTTTGCCTTTTCCTCATGCCATAGACAATCATGCACATGAACAACATTCACATATAAATAATATGATAATATAAATGAAAATATAATGAAATTCTACTCACAACAATTGCAAGGAATAATTTTTCACCCAACCAACCGCACTAGACTCCTCTACTGGTACCGGCATATCCATTTAATTCATATTAACATCTTTTCCTTTAAAATACCTTTTAGTTTCTTTTAAAAAAAATATTAACATCTTTTCTTTTCATTTTATAAAAGACTAAAAATCAACTTTCAAAACAAATATTTTATCACAGGGAATCTTAAGCATTCAATGTATTTTTAAAATCACATTAAATCAAAAGACTTTATAGATAAAATAATTTTTTTTTCCAAAAAAATTAATTCAGATTTTTAATTAAAATCAAAATAGACATGAAAATTCTTTTTTATTTAAAATAATAATCCCATGAACTTGTTAGAACAAGACCTATAACCTTAGTAAAATTAACCTAGCCTATCATGATTCTAAATAACCCATAAAAAGAAATTCACGTGCGATTAACAGAAAATTAAACTTACTAAATCTAAGACTAATTCAAAAAATTCAGATTTGAAAACAAAACCTAAAACAAAATTACTAACCCACACATTCTCCAATTGACAAACCTATAACTAGAGTTGCAGAATTTGTAAACAAGAGCACCAGCTTACAAACCCAACTGATGTAAATCTACTGAATATTGAAGAGAGAGAAGAATCCATATATTGCATTTCCAGAAACAAGAACCATTCAACATATCACTACTGCCATGAATCCAAAACAAAATAAAACTAATTGAAATCAAACATTAGTCACCCCATCAATGTCAACACTTCATTCCAGAAAAAGAAAAAAATAATAATAAAATAATAACAAATATTTTTATCAATGCAACACTCCCACCACCGCCAAAGATTTGTAAAGATGAAAGTAAGTGGACAATCAGTGCATGTGAAATTGAGAACAAATCAACTTCTCCATAAATGAAAATGAAACTGAAAAATGAGGCTCTAAAAACAAAGTTTCAAAACAAGAAAAAATAAAGGAGATACATCAAACTTCCTCAGATGAATAGCCCCCTTGCTCACACCAATCCCCCGACTTCTGAAAAAACCCCCCGAAATCCTCTCTTCTCCACGCTGCTGCTACGTCTTCCTTCGAAGAGGCGCATTTCCAGATTCTCCTCCAAAAATCACCAAATCTGTAGTTATCCACTCTCCCAAGGTTTCTTTCCAAAACCCATCTCCATCTTCTCTCCAAAAGCCCTAGTTCTTTGGAAGAGATTTTGATAAACCCATAAAATCCTTTGGTTTGAGCTTTTGGGACAAGTGGATAGAGTGTTCCATGCTTTATTTTAACCAAAACTCAACCTTCCATGTAGGCCTCCATTATTTAATCCTGAAAAATAAATAAAAAAAATAAATAAATAAATAAATAAATAAATAAATAAATAAATAAACTTAAGTATAACATCAAACACCAATTTAATAAATAAATAAATAAATGAAAACAAAACATCAATTATTCCTGGAAGAGTACACTTGTGTCTTTTATTAACCCCACAAAAGCATTAGATTTATCCAAAATTACTAAAATTAAGATATTGTAATTAAAACCTCAATTTTGAACATTTCATTATTTTTTTTATGATTTATTTTAATAAAATGAATGCTTTAAGTGGAAAAATAATCAAATTATCAGGTCTCTGACCTTTTCGATGTAATAAAATTAGTGTGATCTGTAGTTGAAACCTGTATCATTGTTATTTTGAGATTGCGAATTTTCTTTTACTTCAGTTTTTGTTTATTGTTGTTGAACCTTTTGCTTAAACTGCTCTTGATTTTTTTTTTCCCGGGGGGGTTTCAGCCACTGACAATATACCATGCCATTCAACTTGCTGCCAAGTTTAACTCACTTCCTGAAATTAGCGATGAACTGCACATACATTATCTTGGTATGCCTGATCATTGTCCTTATAACTTTATAAATGTTGCGATGATAATATTTTACAACCCTTCTATTTCTTCTTTATTTTAATGGAGCATTGGCTATTCCATAATTGTTAGTCCCGAATAGGAATCAAATAGTTTGGGAGTTTTGTTAACTGAATTAGGATTCAAATAGATAGATCTTAAGAATAATGTATGTAGATTGTGTAAATTTTACATTAACATACATATATAAATAATATCTTTAGACACGAGGCATAATTTATAATTTTGTTAACTAGTCATTTTGGTCCAAATTATTGATCCAAAATAGTCATTTTGCAAGGATGGTTTCTCTTCGCCAAGGAGATTATCCTTGCAGTAACTAGTTAGTTTGAGTCTTAAAATGACTCTTGCTATTGTTAGAACTTGTAAATGTCATTAGTTAAATAAAACAGAAACAACATCGTGGGGAATCTTTGCTTTATTTGGTAGACCAAATATGCATTATGCAACCATAGTACCAACAACGTCACAAAAATTAAGAACAACACTATCAGAAAGAACCTTAATCTGAAATGGTTTGCTGTTGGCTGAATGAGTCGTGTTGTGTTGCTCATTTCTCATTGAAGCTGATAGTTCAAATCCAACGTAGCAAAAATATGTTTGAATCAATGAATTCAAGAGAAAAATAAAAGATGAACTAAGAAGCTAAATTTTATTCTCAAAGAAAAAGATAATTGATATATTGAATTGATTGAATGATAATTTTCATAATTGGAGCTCTTTGTATAAATAACTCCCTTGAAATAACTTAGAAACTTCTTAAAACACTTAAAATTAAGTTTTCTAAGCTATTTATAACAATATAACAACTTTTTAATGCTATTACAACTTTATGTAGACACTTTCTAATTACATTGAATAATAATAGAAACCATCTAGAACTACCACTAAAGTACAATTCTATCAAAATAGAAACTTTCCTTAGACAAGGCAACTTAACTAGAAAATAGAAAGAAACTAAAAATTAAATATTGGAACCTTCCTAAATATTATTTAATGTCCTACATCAAAGTCCCTTGAGTATCATCCAGGATTTATCTTTGAAATCTATCTCTGCTTATGTTTCTCTCATTATGACGATTAGCTATTTATCTTACAAAGCATTTATGTAAACAATATTTTAACTTCTATGCTAGCGGTTGTGGGATTCACTGACACTCAACATAGTAAAACGGGTACCCGTGATGTTAAGTAGATATTATTAACATTACTCAAGCGACACATCCACTCTTCTGTAGCACTTTACTTAAACTTCTAACCTCCAACTGTTTTTGCTATTTGTGGTTCATTTGCTGACTTTTGGTCATCAAGAAATTATTGCCATTGCGATGTCACTAATTTTTTTTTTCTTCATGATACATTAAAGGGCCTCAAAGGGAGCTTTGTCAACTTTCAGTTTTCCAGGAGCTACATGCACTATTTCCTGGTCTTCAGGTGCATATTGAATTTATTGGACCGGATGTTCCACAATTTAGGTTTGTACTGGACTTCGTATAACTTCTTCAACTGCTTTGTGTAATCAGTACACATAATGAATATTTATGCTCTGTATTCATTTCAAAAACAAAAATGCTTCTAAAATATAGGAAACTTTTTTTATTTTTCCTTTTGGAGAAGAAAGAACAGTAACTTGTTTGAGTTTGAGATGGTTTACAAGTGCTTCTTGTACCAAATTCCACCTCCCGCTCCTAAAACAAAAAAGAAAAAAAACCTTGTGTTTCAGATATGATCTTCTGATGTTAAGCCCAGAAATAGGTATCAGACGGGGGATTAGAGAGCTTGATCACATACCCTCTTGGCCACACGATCATATTCATAACCACTAATGGCATCACAACCACCATAAGGCCATTGCAAAAACTGCCACTACTGACTACCTATTGCCATCATGTCATTTCCACTTACTGGGTTTATACGATTCTATCAAAAGAATGAACAAAAGATCAATAAGGGAAAAGAAGAGAAGAGAGGCTTCTAGATGATTGTGAATTAAACACATTTGAAAAGAAGAATCTTGAATGAGAGCAAACCAGAAACACCTTCCATTTCAGTTCAGAAATATGTTGTGATGCAACATAATGAGATCTACTCAGGCTGCTTGAAGTAGAAATGTAATCAAATATGGCCTTATCATTGCCTTGTTTCATTTTGCTTGTATTTACTATTTAGAAACTAATTGGTTGATAAGATCTAGCCCTTTACAACCAAGTTCATAAAGCATTATTATTATTATTTTTTGAATAGAAATTAGTAGATAATATAAATTAATAATAATTACAAATGCAACCTCCATATGAGGAAAAAAGACCACAAAACCCCTTAAGATTCAAGAACATTTGACCACCCTCTTTTCCAATCATTAAAAGAATATCCCCTAGACAGTTTACTATTTGCTACCCAAAAAGATGCTATAAAATGAGAGCTCTCTCACACATGATGTGCAGAACACTCTTCCCCCTTAAAGACCCTTCTATTTCTTTCCTTCCACATCGACCAGAGGACTGCTAAACAAACCACCCTCCAATGCTTTTGCCACTCCGGTGCAATGCTATCATTGAAAGGGAAGATATCTATCCCCAGTATTGCACCCCCAATCGATTCCAGTTCCACAACTGGAAAATGCACCCACCATCTTTGCCACAATTCTTGTGTGAACGAGTACTGCCAACAAATATGATCAATGGTCAATGGACTCCGACACCTGTCTGCACAAATAACACCAGTAGGGAGAAATAGCCATATTCGGGAATCTTTTTTGGAGCACATCACCCGTGTTCAGCTTCCCGAGAGTAGTTACCCATCCCAAAAAATTAACTTTTGATGGGATGGTTTTGGAATGTAGGCCGAGATGGATTATCAAGAAGAATAGCGCAAAAGGATTTAGTGGAGAATAGCCCAAATGGGTCCCATGGCCAGCATAATCTATCCTCTTCCCCCGAAAAATAACATCCCTCCACCAAACTATGTAGGGTATTAAGCTCCTCAATCTCGCCCCCTCTAACATCTCTACGAAAATGGAAATTCCAAGTTTGTAGGACCCCTTCCCCAGATATTGGATCCTGTAGGAATTCAAAGACTATTTTATTATGGAAGGTTGATAGGCGGTATAGGTTCGAAAATAAGGTTTGAAAATTGGATGTGCCACACCAAGCATCCTCCCAAAATCGAATCATCCCCCAAGTTCATAAAGCATTACGAAGAGGCATTTGTCACTTGCAGGCCTTATTGGCTGGTAATTGAGATGTTATTTTGAAGTCATTTGTTACTTTGGATAATCTTGAATGAAAAATCTAGCACCTAGGACAATGTTTTTTGATCAGAAAACAAACAAGAGATGTAATAATTTAAAGTGATAAAAATCTCACCTTTCATGCATATGGTCATTCTTCTTGCTCTTTTAAGTTGTTTATTTGCGCATTCTCTTTTGGTTAATAACCAGGGATGGTAAGAAGATGGCCCTTCGGAGCTATGCTAAATGCCTTGAAATAGATTGCTCTTGCAAACCTGGAGCGGAGAATGGTAGTGGGGGTTCTAGTGGCAAAAGTTCGGGAGTGACTTTGGGCTTTCATAAAGGATTTTATCATGACCGCTGCAGAGATTTACTGAAGGTTCTTTTGCTCCTGCTTCTTATTCTCTCCCCTCATCTTCATTATGGATGTTCACTTTGAAATTCCTGTGGCGATTTTCTATGATTTAATTCTTACCTACAGTTTCCATGATTTCTGTGCCATGGCAGGATTCCTTTCCTCATCTTATATTCGGTCCCAATGCTGGTATTGCTGCATATCCTAGCTGGTTACCGACTATTGTACGTCTTCTTTAAGCAAAATAATTCTTTATCTGTCTATTTGAAATTGCATATTTACACCAATTCATTTGGCCAAAAAAATCAGTAACTTCCACATACAATATGACCTTTGGCTGATTTCCCTCTATACGCCCCCTTTTTAATGTCAGCTTCTCTCTTTTCCTGAAATGTAATGATCTTAGGAGGACAATAGAAGTTAACCAACTTGGGGTCGGTGTAAATGGCCGGGAACCTAACTCAAGAAGTAGGGAGTTTTGAGTTGAATCTCGGACGAGAAAAGACTTGCTATTAAGCATATTTTGGCCTTTTAATTTCCCAAACCTATCCTTTTTACCTTTCCAGCATTGTCAAAGCACACTACTAATGCCCTCTTTGCTTACTTCCTCCTAGTCCGAGGCTTGCTTTCAATTAATATAAAACATCTTCATCAACCTATCTACCTACCTACCCAGCTCGTTGAAATTTGTAATAACTATCTATGAAGCCATCATTTTCAGGAATTAATTAAGGATATGAATGTGCCGGCAATATTCTCCGACTACTGCGAAGAAGCCGCTCATCTGGCGGCCTCTTGCATTAGCACTGTAAGGGGCCGTCCCCTCTTGTTTCCTGTAAGTGCTCTTTCACTTGTATTCCTACTTATTGTAGATTATACATTATAACCTTACTGGAAGTTGTACTGGGTTTGAACTTCTAATGCACAATTCTGCTTTGCAGATTCAATTAAATCCATTCAGGCATCCAATGGTAGTAGAGGATAGTTCTCTGTGCCTGCCTTGCCACTCAAATTGCTTCCTATTTGGAATTTAATGAGACATTAGAGAGCTTGTAAAAGTGTTTAAAGGAGTGGTTCTGCGTCTAAGTAATTGTACTAAGGATGCCACAGAAAGCATGCTGAAAAGCTGAAGTTGAGAAAGGTGGCAAGCTAATCAGTTTCATTCCAGGAACATGTAAAATCTGAAGCACAATTGTAAATTTATGGCCGACTGTTGTATAATTTGAGATGTTTATTATCTATACCATTATAATAAATCTACTTGGAACTTTTCACTTGATGGCGTTTTTTGCAATTTTTCATTTGCCCTCTTTTTTATTCTGTGCAAAACAAATTAAATATTAAATTCGTGGGGTAAATTAAGCATTTTACATTCACCCATTCCACAAATCTTGCCTAATGGACTATTAGGCAATAGTTAATTAACCCATTCATTGTTTTAATAAATTTCTTTTCTTCAAAATACAAATGATTCAAAAACCTTTTTTTTTTTTTTATTCTTTTCCAAATGTTTATCTTCTTATTCATTCTTCTGTGGAAGAAAAAAAAAAAAACTAAATTAAGTTTAATTTTATCATTAGTTTGTATTAAAATCATCCACAACTTTATAATATGAAATTGTCATATAAATTTATATAAAAAGAATAGGTAATTTGATAATAAGGCGTTAAAAGATTTTTTTTCTAATGTTAGTAAATATAAAATTTATTTATTTTTTTAACAACTTTCAAGCCACTTTTTAAAGTTTTTTGATAACTTTTAACCCTCTAAAATTCACGTGCGATGCACGTGTCCCGTAAACTAGTTTGTTCAATTTATTTTTATTTTTACTTTGTTCATTAAAACCTTTTTTTTAATACACAGTTCTACGTGAAATGTAATTATCAGATGGTGTTCAAAATTCATCACTTGCTTACAAGTAAAGTGATACAAAAATTGTGTCGATTAGTATTTGGGTACTGAAATGAGATCATTATTTTGGTGCCATGTTCAAGACCCTCATCTTCTTTTGATATATCATATACTAGTAAGTTAGTAACTTCAAAACACCAAAATTCGGGAGATAAGAACCTGCTTCTTGAACCATTTCACCAAAATGGCTGTAGCCATCCAACAAATTTCAACCACTGAAATTTTTGTGGTCTAATCTGAGAATTAAGGATTACAAAAAAAAAAAAAAAGGTATTTAACTTTGGTTGCACAAATCACAATCAATGTAACATTTTCTTTTACATGGTTTCCATCTATTGGAACTCAGTATATATACAGTTCAGTCTGCTGGTGTTGCCTCAAAACTGCACACTGATGACTTAAAAATGAGGTGGCACTTATGCCTGCTGGTTTCTGTAATTCTACAGGAATGAAGATCATAGTAGCCAATTGATTTCATATGAGCTCTTGGCATGGTCATTTGACAGTTATTCTGGGCATTCTCATCTGAGATTAATAATCTTCCATTGTAATTGGCTCACAAGACATTGCTCGCATTAGGACGAGAGCAATCAAGTAGTCGCTGCAACATGGAAATACAAGGAGTTAGATAATTATCAGCAGATTCCAGCATAATCTCTTCTACAACATGCCAAAGGGACCTCACTGCATGAAAAGTTGAAATTTCTAGAATGGTGTATGGAATTCTGAAAGATTGTGATTTCATGCACAAGATGTCACAAATAAACTCAAATATCATAAACAAAATCATACACAAAGGATGAGGGTTTTATTCATTAAGAATGTTCCCAATAGAGGAAAACATCCATGAGCAAAATTTATGATACAGATAAAAAAGAAAGAAAAATAAATCTTTTCTCTCAAGCATATCCAAATTCATTACCATCCATCTTTTGTCATGCATAGGGAAAATCCTGTATGGGCTGATCATTAATCAAGTACTCAAAGAAAGACTTGCATAAGAGCATTCCTATAAGATCAACTGATCAAGAGATCAGACAAACCGAAGCAGTACAACCAAAGCAGGGAAGAGTACCGGAGGTACTCTAAACCTCCAAATCCTACCAACTTATCCCCGACTACATCAAGCTAATAACCCAATTCCTAAGCCACTCAGAAATCAGAAATGTATCTTCAGCAAGGCTAGACGACGCTAGCCAATTAGAAGCTGTCAACTTAGCAGCAACCCACACAAACAAACATCCTTGGTAGCGTTCTCTCTCTGTTTTTTTTTTTTTTTTTGAGAAGAAACAGGTATTAGTATTATTAATAATATTAAAAGTGTCTGTGAAAACATGAAATGCGCAAGAGGGCATAAACTAAAACACCCACATGCCCCTCTACCCAGCAGCCTGCAGTACAACGGTTCATTAACCTACCCAAATCAATATGTACATCTCCCACCCTGCCCGTGAATCGACTTCAAGGAGCTTGACTCATACATGCAGCCCAATTTGTGAACCAATTTGACACCGAGTAAACTTTTGACCATGAAGATGCAAATACCCAGGTACTTGCCAACAATTTGACTTCTTCCCACAAAATAGAATCTTCCTTAGCCGCATTGTTGAAGATCCGCCTATTGCGTTCCAACCATAGTGCCCACATAGTCGCAAATGAGACAATCATTCCAACCTCCTTCTCCGACCTGCTAAGATTTGAACTGTGGTTGACAGGTAGTCCTTCCACGGCATTGCTCGGAGGAAGTAGCTTGTTGCCTGAGTGTACATACCATAAATCCCATATCTTCTTCACATAACGGTGATTAAACAGCAGGTGCTCCATGGATTCGCCTTCCTGCATGCATAAGACACAACAATTGGGGGAGATGCATATGTTTGGGCATCTCCTCTGCATAACATTGAAGGTATTGGATTTGTTATGGGCCACAAGCCACCCAAACACCTTCACTTTGGAAGAAATTTGTACATTCCATACACGAGGCAAGTGGAAAGGCTAGGATTGTGGGGCTATCTATAAGAAGATCAAAGTATGATTTACAAGAAAAGATACCTGTTGAATTTGGTGCCCAAGTGAGGGAGTCCGGGCCATTACTGAAACTAATCTGTTCACGCCTAGGTAAAAGGAGGTCCATTTCAATTTGTGCCCTTCTTGTAAGTCCTCTAGATAGGTGTAGGTTTCAGTTTGGTAAGGATGTCATATGAAGGGGGGGAATTGTTCACAAATGAGGCAATGGGGCTGTTATGTAGAGTTGAAATGCAAAAGAGATCAGGATAAAGGGTTGCTAGGGGTAAATTATCCAACCATCTATCTTCCCAGAATCGGAAAGTGTCCATCTCCCTCTCGAGGCTGAATATGATGAAAAAAGTCGGTGGCAAAGGAGGATATGAATCTCCACTCCAGGCACAATTGGGATCATAATGGGTTTATACATCCTTGGTAGCGCTCTCAAACGCTCTTTGATTCCTTTCAAGCATAATGGACCAAATTCTCTATGATGGGATCATAGTTTAGATTTTTTTTTTTTAAAGAAACAAAGAAGTATTTTATATATGTATTGATAAAAGGAAAAAAGCTGTACAAGTCGTCATTATAGAACCCATTCCTATGTAGATACAAAATTACTCCATCCCCAAATCCAATCACCCACCCCATAGCCTCTTGATAGACAGCTATTAGCAACCCAAAAGGAAGCTAATAAATGAAAAGAATCCCACACTTTAGCAGCCGAGAGAAACTCATCAATAAACACCTGTTTGTTCCTTTCCTTCCATAAGGACCATAAGACTGCCAAACACACCACCTTCCAATGGTCCCTCCATTGATATTGAATATTGTTCATAAATGGGAAGATGGTTATTTCCTCCACAATTGTCTCCACATCCCCCATAATAGGGAAATGGGTCCTCCATCTACCCCAAACCACCTTAGCAAAAGGGCAAAGCCCACATAAATGTCACACAGATTCTGACACCCTTTTACAAATATAGAACCAATATAGAGATAAATACATATGTAGGAACCTTTTTTGCAACCTATCGCCTGTGTTCATCTTCCCATGGGAAGCTACTCACCCCAAAAATTTAACCTTTGATGGCACATGCGCTTTCCAAATTAGGCTATGATTAGAGAAAAGGGGAACGTGAGGCTCATTGATGATGGAAGAATGAAAGGACTTGGTGGAGAAAAGACCAGACGAGTCCCATGGCCAAGAGATTCTATCATGGTCCCCAAATAGATGACAACCCCCCAATAACCTAAGTAAAAACGAAAGCTCGCCCTCCACTATGTGCGGGATGATCCTACCCAAATGAAGATCCCAAGACACTTCAGAAACCCCTGGGAATCTTACAAAATCAATAACGGGTTTGTTGTGGAAAGAAGAGAGACGGTACAGGTTAGGGAAGAGTGTCTGAAAAGTAACGTTTCCACACCAAAGATCCTCCCAAAAACGAATTGAATCCCCCTTACCGAGTTTAAGTCTAGTCAAGGGAGAAAAAATGGGGTATACAAAGGAGATGAATTTCAAAGGGCTTCGAAAAGTAACTCTATTGGGAACCCCAACATCCCTTGGGTTTTGCCCTGAGACCATGCGTGCTGCCAATGACCTTTCCCCATAATAAGTTCCTTTCCCTTGGGAACCTCCATAACCACTTGCCAACCAACGCCTTATTTCTAAGAATTAAGTTTCCAATATCCAGACCACCTTGCTCAACCTTCCTTTGTACAATGCTCCAAGCCACAAGATGGGACCCATTCTTCTAATCGATCTAATCGTCTAGAGACTTTTGAAATTATTGGATCCCAAAAATCCAACTTAGAAGGATTCCCACCCAATGCATGCCTAAATATTTCATTGGCATTGCTTCCTTCACATGTATCATGAGCAACACCTGATGATGATAACCCTCTCAACAACTTGCTAGAAAATGCAGCGTTTGGATCGAAACCTCGACCAGCTTTTGATCCAGCTTCGAGTCAGAGTTTGAAATGACGTTTCGAGACTCCTCCTTTGACTGTTGTCTCCTATCTTTCTCTCTACTTCATGAAAGCTGCCAACCCGAAATGAATTAACTGCCACCTATTCATTGATTAAGAATATGGGCGATTTCAAGAATCCCAGTACTGTTTTTCCTTCTTTCAATGTTGATAACAAAAAGTTTTTGATTGTCCATAGTCATGATGGTAAATGGACTACGATCAAGGAAGTCACTACGCAAAAGAGTCTCCCTGAAACTGCTTACATCGTCTGCGGAATGGTTTTTGAACCAGTTTAATTTGGTTTCTAGGGCTGGTGCGACCAGTGGCTTCAAGAAACAGCTTCGTAACATGAATGAAGTGGTTATCATCGAGGTTCTAACCAATCAACGTGGTCGCTTCCTTAGGGTATCCAAGTTTGAAAACAACAGATCTTGGGTTGTTTTCATCCCGGAGGATAAATTTGGCTTGGGTTGACATGCTTTTGAGGAATGGTTTTACAGTGTTTGTGGGGTCAAAAAAAACTCTCCATGCTACTCCCATGGCCGAATGTTGGAAGATCTGCTGGGAACACGCCATCGTTATTCTTAGAACGAACTCGTCTCTTTGGTGGTCTGCTGCGGAAGAACACCTCTCTGCATCACTTCAACGCCCAGTTCGCCTTGGCATTATGGCGGATGAACGTGCACTATTATGGTGTTTGAATCTGAGTGAGAAACACATTGTGCTTTTGACCACTTAGAATTCCAATTTTTGTTCAGTGGAATGGGACGCATCACTTCAATGGCATCAAAGGCGAGTTCGATGCAATTTCGGGTGGATTGGCGCTGAGGGCATTCCTTTCGATCAATGGAAGCCGGAGACCTTTCAGTCAATTGGGAATGCTTGTGGAGGGTTGCTTGAAGTTGCAGAAGAAACCAGCAATTATTCCTTCCTTAGGTTCATGAAAATCAGGGTTAAGGGGAATGCTGACGGTTTTTGTCCTGGAGTTGGTGCCGATTTGCCTAAATGGAGCTACTGCAAGGAGTGAAGCTTTTCAAATTGGATGGTTGACGAAACTTGGCCGACAATCATGGTGGGACGTCTCTGAGGAAAACAGTGTTTCAACGTCAAGCCCCCCAAATCCATGCCACTACCTATGATCGAGGAAAATCCACAGTTGTGATGGCGCCCCCACCTCACCTGGTGCAGAGAAAGTGGAGTGAGGTATTGCAGGGTGGTACAAGCATGACTCCAATCAATGTGATCCACACGTCCCACGTTTCTACAAAAAGTGGATCAAGAGATTTGGTGCCAGGCATGGTAGTAGGCGCCAAATCTCAGTTTTTTGAACCAAATAGACCGTTATGTTGCCCTATTCCCTGTGGCTCACTTCCTATTCCCAACGAAATTGGGCCTCAATGCTTAAATACAAGTGTTCTGCAGCCCGACCCATCTCTAAACCCTTCTCTTCACATCCAACGACCTTTTAGTGATGTTATACAAAACCAAAATGTGGCACCCATTCAAACCCAAGGCGCTGCCCCTACTGCTGCGCCCATCCACCCTTTTTTGTTTCGAATCCTACACTAGATTTGCTTCAGATCTCATTTTCTCAACTCGGGCATTCAAGACAACCATGAAGCTCAGTTTGTTGAATCTTCTTTTAGCCATGTCTTTGAATCGCTGGGGTGTAGATTTCCTCAAGCCGATGGTGCGAAGGTAGTGGCTGGAAGCTTTGCTTGCAAGGATGATTCCTCTGCGATGAATACCCCATCTCGCACAAGGAAAACAACGTTTCGAAAAGTTGATATCTCCCATTCTCCGGACACGATCGATAGATCTGTAAAATCTAAACATAAGAATGTCGTGCTCGAGTATCATAGCGAGGGGGGCGAGGAATTGTGTAGCGCCCACGATCAAACAACGATCTCGTCGGAGCCTTAGAAAGTTGAGACAGAGAAGATCTGCGAAGGCTGTCAATGCTGGGAGATCTGATTTCGTTTGGGAGAGTCAGAAGGTTCTGTGGCACAATTGCTTGTCGGATAGTAATTCCGACGACGAATCAGATGGTAAAGCTGAACGTGAGGATGGCAAGGTTTCAAGGAACATTACGGCTGAGGGGGACGATCACCTATGCTCGGCGGAGACTGGAACCCAGGTATGCCCTCTCAATTTAATTTTGGATGGTATTTGTGAGCTTCATTCTTTTGAGCCTGCTTCTCTTGCACCTGCTTCCCAACCTATTCATACTAATGCTATTAGCCCCTCAATTCCCGCTAACAATACCCAATCTCTTCCTAACGTTGATCTATGCCACCAAGTTCCCCAAAGAGGTGACAGTGTGTAACATGAATGATGGACAAGGGCAAGTACCCTCATAATTCACTCTAGAAATTTGTATAGTGGAATTATGTGGTCCTTGGTATGAAGATAAAAGAGGAGTACGCGTTTATCTTGACCAGTACGTTGGTTGGAAGAATATAAACTCATAGTTTTGCAAATTTTACAATCTATATAATGATTATGGGTTAAGATAGACGTATACGAATAACATCTCGATTTTCAGTGGTTCTTCTCGATAAAATTAAAATATTCATTATTTTATTTAAAAATTAAGTTTTGAATATCGGGGTGTTACAGATTGGTATCAGAGGTTAGGCTTCAGATCATGGGAAGCGTTACAACAAATTTTGAGAAGTTTAGTATCAGTGAGTAAGTATCAAATTTTTATGAGATTAGGGTTCAACTTGAACTAGATAAATATGCCAATTATAAACTTTATAACATAATATCGAGAATGAAAGTACAGTGGGTCTAACAAATTCAAAGCTTTTAGGACATCGGTTAGAGACGAGAACTTGTATGGAAACTGTTTGGTTAGAATCTGAGATCAGGATGAATCTTTTATTCTTGATTCCAAAGCGGTATGGGACGTGGAGGAATTTAAGGGTATTTGAGGAGTCTTGAACTTGGAAACTAGCAGGCCATGTTTGGTGAATGACTAACAACTCTGGACGAGCTTGTATCGCTACGTTCAACTGGTATGGGACAGCTTGGACATAGTGGGTACCTGGGAAGCCTTAGTTGGTAGGACATTTGCGCATTGTTTGGGTGTATTGAAGTTTCTTTGTGGAAGCTTATATCACCGAGCTAGAGTGGTATGGGACACTTGAATACGGAGGGTATAAGTGAAAGTTTGGGAATTTTCTTTATACCATTGTTGTGTGATATGTTGTTTGTTTGTTTGCTTGTCTTGTTTACATGTATCAAAACCAAATCCTGTACCTTGTGACAATTATGGATTGCCAAAATTTTGTTAAACCTAGAAACTGAAACAATAGGATCATTTTATTTTCGAGAACTTAGAATTCTGAATCTAGAGTCACTCTAAACGAAAATAATTATCTCATGTAGTACTAAAGATGAGTTGAAATTTTATAGATGGCTGCACCTTGAAGAAGAAACACAAGGTCTGTGAGTGATCTCATAAGGGACACTGAACCAGCAGTGCAGACACAACCGACATTCGAACCTCAGCCGACGGAACAAGAACCTGCAAATCTAACAGCGAATGTTGACTCTACTGGAACAGAGAACGTCCGACCTACAGCAGTTCCAACCCCTGGAATTGTTTTGGGACCAAAAATGATGGCAAAATTTGTGAGGCAAGTAGTGGAACAGGTGACCAGACAGATGCCTCAACCTCAACTGAATCCAACAATTGTGATGCAGAATGAACCAGGAGCTCGAAACATCAGGAGACCTGAAGAAAAGGAATGGGCAGATCAATTGAAAGACTTCCAACGTATGCATCCTTCGAAATTTGAAGGAAAACCAGATCCAAGGGAAGCTGACAAGTGGTTCCAGGAAGTTAAGGAAAACTTAGAAGTTCTTGGAGTGACTGGTCCAAGAATGGTGGCGATTGCGGCTCACCAATTCATAGGTGAAGCCAAACATTGGTGGAGAATGGTTAAAGAAAGTCCTACAATGGATGTGAACATTATGACCTGGGCGACTTTTGAAGAAATATTTTATGATAAATTCTTCCCCAAGGCGAACAGAAAAGAACTACAATCTGAATTTGTGAGGCTGACACAGAGGAACATGACAGTGGCAGAATATGAGGCTAAGTTTATCGAACTTTCCAGATTTGCTCATGAACTGGTAGTCAATGAGCAGATGAAAGCTAGTAGATTTGCAGAGGGTCTCAGAATGGAGATTAGAAAGGTGGTTGTTCCGATGAATCTGGAAACTTATAAAGAGGTGGTTGAACGAGCTTTGTTAGTAGAAAGAGAACTGAACCTGCAACAAACAATATGGAACAAAAACAAAAGGCCTCAAGGATAGAATTTTGATTACCAGAGTAATCACAACAAGAGACAAAATCTGAATAACTTCGGTGGCAATGGTAATAATTGGAACAGAAACAAGTTCAACAATGGGAACCAGTGGAACAGGGGGCAGAATCACAACAACAGATCAGGATGGTCTCGGCATAATGGTGGACAACAGGTGCAGCAAAACAATATTCGTGCACCCCAACAAAATAAAAATCAGGTAGTAGATACGAGACTTTGCTTCAAATGCAACCGACCGGGTCATTTGGCACGAAACTGCACTATGCAAGGAGTTCGACAAAATTTTCGTTCGGGCAACTGGCAGAACAACAACAATGTGCAAGGACGAAATCAAGTCAATCGCCCAAGCTATAATCAGAATCCAATCCAAAATCAAAATCAAGGCAGAGTCTTTGCAATGACAGAAGGAAATACTGAACTAGAAGTTGGTGCAAACGAAGTAGTGGAAGGTACTTTCATTTTATTTCATGTTACAGTTAAATTCTTGTTTGATTCTGGAGCATCAAGGTCTTTTATTTATGAAAACTTAGCCAGAAAACTACAACTTTCCACTGTACCTTTATCTCCCGTTATGACGATTTCAACACCAGTAGGAGTAAACGTCCCAACAACAGAAAAATGTAGTTGTGACCTTAGAATTAATGATAAGCTGATTTCAGCTGAATTGATACTCTTACCCATTAATGATTATGATGTAATCTTGGGTATGGATTGGTTATCTGAGTACCAAGCCCAGATCGATTGCCTTCGAAAGAAGATTACCTTGCGGTTACCTTCGGGAGAGTTGTTGAAAATCTAAGGAGATAGAAACAAAATCCTGAGGAATATCATGTCCGCACTTCTCGAATTTGTGAATCAAAAAGAGGAATTCAAAACCCTAATAGAAGGTGAGCCTCTAAAGACCTTGAGAAATTTAGAAGAGTACTTGGTGGTTAGAGACTTCCCTGAAGTATTTCCTGAAGAATTACCAGGATTACCTCCTAAGCGGGAAGTAGAGTTCAAGATAGAACTATACCCTGGAGCAGACCCCATAGCCATGTCACCCTATAGAATGGCCCCTGGCGAACTAATAGAACTAAGGACTCAGCTTGATGATCGTAGTGCGAAGGAATTTATCCAGCCGAGCGAATCACCCTGGGGAGCACCAGTATTGTTTGTCAAAAAGAAAGATGGATCGATGAAACTGTGTATTGACTACAGAAAATTAAATCAAGTCACAGTCAAGAACAAGTACCCCCTACCCAGAATAGATGATTTGTTCGATCAACTGAAGGGAGCAACTTGTTTTTCCAAGATCGACCTAAGGTCCGGTTATCACCAACTTAGAATCAAAGAGTCAGACATACCGAAGACAGCATTCAGGACTAGGTATGGACACTTTGAATTCAGAGTCATGCCATTTGGACTCACTAATGCACTAGCAACATTTATGGACCTCATGAATAGGACGTTTAGGCCTCATCTAGACAAATTTGTGGTGGTATTTGTTGATGATATTTTGGTTTATTCGAAGACCAATGAGGAACATCAAGAACACCTTACAGTAGTTTTGGAAACATTGAGGCGAAATCAATTGTATGCCAAATTTGAAAAATGTGAATTTTGGATGAACTCAGTCAAATTTTTGGGCCATGTAGTGTCATCAGAAGGGATATCCGTAGATCCAACAAAAGTTGAAGCAGTAATGAACTGGGAAAAGCCAAAGTCAGTGACAGAAATTAGAAGCTTTTTGGGACTAGCTGGTTACTATAGAAGATTTATTCTAAATTTTTCGAGACTAGCTGAGCCTATGACGAAGCTAACAAGGAAGGATGCCAAATTTAGTTGGGATGAGAAATGTGAGAATTCCTTTCAAGAGTTGAGGAGACGATTGACCACAGCCCCAATATTGATCACTCCTGCAAGCGGAGTCGGTTATGTTATTTACACTGATGCTCTAAGAATGGTCTTGGCGCTGTTTTGATGCAGGAAGGTAAATGGTCTTGGCGCTGTTTTGATTTAGAATTGGCTGCTATTGTATTATCCTTGAAGATATGGAGACACTATCTTTATGGAGAGAAATTTGATCTATACTCTGATCATAAGAGTTTGAAGTACATCTATACACAAAAGGAGTTAAATTTGAGGCAAAGGAGATGGATGGAATTGCTGAATGATTATGATTTTCAGCTGCATTATCACCCAAGGAAGGCCAACGTAGTCGCAGATGCTTTAAGTCGAAAATCTTACAAGAACGATGTAGAAAAAGCCCAGATGTACCAATTGATTGAAGATTATAATTTGGGCGTACAAAAAGGTAAAAATCAGATTTTCTTATGTAATATGAGCTGCAAACCAGACCTACTACATCAAATTAAGGAAGGACAAGCTCAAGATAGAAAATTGATAAAATGGGTAGCAGGTGCGAGAGCCAATAATGGAAATGCAAATTTCAAGATTGATTCAGAGGGGCTATTAAGGTTCAGAGATCGAATTTGTGTACCCAGAATGGAGGAAATTAAAAAGCTCTTATTTGATGAGGCACATCAGACTAAATACACTTTACATCCTGGTGGAGATAAGATGTACCAAAATTTGAAGAAAAACTACTGGTGGAAAGGTATGAAGAGAGATGTGGCCAAATATGTGTCTAAATGCCTTACATGTCAGCAAGTTAAGGCCGAACATAAAAGACCGTCTGGATTGTTACAACCTTTAAAAATTCCTGAATGGAAATGGGATAACATAGCAATGGATTTCGTCAGAGCTCTTCCTAGAAATCAGAAAGGTGAGGATAAGGTTTGGGTAATTGTGGATCGACTTACTAAAGTGGCACACTTCTTACCTATTAAATCCACGGATCCGATTAGTAAACTGGGTGAGTTGTATGTAAAAGAGATTGTGAAGCTACACGGAGTACCCAAATCGATAGTGTCAGATAGAGATTTCTTATTCACATCTCAGTTCTGGCAAAGCTTACAGCGGGAATTGGGAACCAAATTAACCATGAGCACCGCCTATCATCCTCAGACAGATGGTCAATCCGAAAGGGTTATTCAGATCTTAGAAGACATGTTGAGAGCTTGTGTACTAGATTTTAAGGGAAATTGGAGTAAATACTTACACCTAGCAGAGTTTGCTTATAACAATAGTTACCAGGCAAGTATACAAATGGGTCCATATGAAGCCTTATATGGACGACCATGTAGGTCACCACTGTGTTGGGCCGATTGGGAAGATAAGGTACTTACAAGACTTGATATGATAATGGAAATGAACGAAAAAGTAAAGTTGATCCAGGAAAGGCTAGTTACTGCACAGAGTAGGCAGAAGAGCTACGCAGATAATAGGCGCCGACCTCTAGAGTTCCGAAAAGGTGATAAGGTATTTCTGAGAATAAGCCCTCAAAAAGGCATCATGAGGTTTGGTAAGAAAGGGAAATTATCGCCTCGGTTCATCGGTCCGTTCAAGATTAGTGATCGAATTGGCGAGAATGCTTACAAACTAGACTTGCCAACTAGTTTATCCGCCATCCACAATGTATTCCACGTGTTGATGTTGCGAAAATATGAACCAGACCCTTCCCACACCATCGATTGGAAAGAAGTAAAAGTACAAGCTGATGCCACCTATGAAGAAGGACCTTTAAAGATCCTAGATTGGAAAGTTCATAGTTTGAGAAACAAAGACATTCCATTAGTTAAAGTGTTGTGGAAGCATCATGGAGTTGAAGAAGCCACTTGGGAACCTGAAAGTGAAATGAAGACCAAATATGCCGACTTATTCCAAAGAACGCTCTAGGTTTCGAGATACAACTGGTCAACAGTGGAAAACGTTGAACATCATCAAGTAAGTAAGCTTAAACTTTAATTTCGGGACGAAATTTCTTTTAAGGCGGGAATAATGTAATCCCCCTGAAGAAAAAAAAAAAAAAAAAAAAGCCTGAAATCTCTCACCATCTTCGCCGCCTCCGACGGCATCACATTGCTATCTTGCAATCTCACTCGCCCTGCAAAATCGCACCTCTTTCGCTGAAACCTCGCCCTCTACGGCTGCAAATCTCTGATCTCTCGCTGAAATCCCGCTACAATCTCGCCTCTCTCTCTCGAAACCAATCGCACAAAACCCAACCCTCTCTCGTTCAAAACCCAATCGCACCTCTTTCGCTGAAACCTCGCCCTCTACGGCTGCAAATCTCTGATCTCTCGCTGAAATCCCGCTACAATCTCGCCCCTCTCTCTCGAAACCAATCGCACAAAACCCAACCCTCTCTTTCAAAACCCAAATCGCAACTCATTTGAAACCTCAAAACTCAATCGCTCTTGCCTCCCTCTTTCTCTCGAAACCCTCTCGCTTCTTTCTTCTTTGTCTCTCTTCTCTCACGAACGCAAGAATCCGCAGCAGTAACCACGGTGAGCAACTTCTCCTCTTCTTTTCTTTATCTCTTTCTCTCTCTCTTCTCTTCTCCGCCATTCCCCTTATGTATACATAAGACCTTTTTGTCACACTCCAGTACATAGCACACCGCAGTGTCTAGTACCCCCGGGATGTGATGGGTACCTCATACAGAGCGTACCCCAGCCATAGTACCACATAATATTGTTATACCTCAATACACAGCCAGCACACATCGTCTAGTATCCCCGAGGTTCTTTGTCCACAAAGGGGGGGGCCTCCCCCCAAGTCGAACTCGCAACCTCCCCTTAAGGAGTTAGAATCCGCACTTGGAGTAGCCATTGAACGCTCAGTGGTTACTCCAAGTGCGGATTCTAAGTCCTTAAGGGGAGGTTGCGAGTTCGACTTGGGGGGAGGCCCCCTTTGTGGACAAAGAACCTCGGGGATACTAGACGATGTGTGCTGGCTGTGTATTGAGGCATATAAATATTATGTGGTACTATGGCTCGGGTACGCTCTGTATGAGGTACCCATCACATCCCGGGGGTACTAGACACTGCGGTGTGCTGTGTCCTGGGGTGTGACACAGTGATAACGCTATGCCCATTATGGATGCTTATGTTGTTCATGTGACGTCGCCTTCCAATGGTATTCTGTCAATTGGGGGTGATACTAGGGCGAGAGTTGTGGGACGTTCTGATGTGAATGCCTCTGTGGAGTCGAATGGAGCAATGGAACCCCTTGCTAATGTTCTTGAAAAATCAGATATAATTGTTAGGTGGAGATCAAAGAAGGTGACTGATACTCTTTCCGACGGCAACATCTCACTGAAAGACATTGTAACTAGTGTCAGAGCTACTTGAAGGATTAATGATGTTAAAAAATGAAGATCCTATCTTGGAACATTAGAGGGTGCGAGTCCAGCAGAAAGAGATGTCTCATAAAGAGGTCCTTAAGCTTGGCTAAGCCAGATATTGTTATCCTTCAGGAGACTAAAATGGTGATGGTTGATTGCAGAGTTTTTTCTCAGTTATGGGGGTCGAGGTTCAAGAGTTGGGTGGTTTTACCAGCTGATGGCTCTGTCGGTGGAATTGTTATCATTTGGGACTCTCGGTCAGTAAATGTGGTATCCTCTTTAATTGGCAGCTCTTCCATTTCGATTCAGATCAGGGGTGAAGGGGATGTTGAGTGGTGGCTTTCTGGCATTTACGGGCCGTCACGGTACGCGGAGAGAGGCAAATTTTGGGATGAGATTGCGGGGCTAAGTGTGCTATGTGGGGACAGGTGGTGCTTAGGTGGTGATTTCAACACTGCGCGAAACCTTGGGGAAAAGCTTAATAGTCTCAGGGTAACTACTAGTATGCAAATGTTTGATCTTCTTATTGATGAATTGTGCCTTAGGGACCCTCCACTTCTGAATGCTCAGGTTACGTGGTCCAACTTTCGTGAGACTCCCATTTGTTGCAGACTTGTTAGATTCCTATTCACTACAGGGTGGGAATCTCTTTTCCCCCTTGCTAGACAGGAGGCTCTACCTCGGGTTGTTTCGGATCATTGTCCTATTACTTTGGATTCTTCTGCCTTTCATTGGTGCCCTACTCCATTTCGTTTTGAGAACATGTGGGTCGATTATCATGATTTCTCTGGGTTGGTCAGGAAGTGGTGGGATGAGGTTTTTGCTTATGGCCATGAGGGACTTAGATTTATGATCAAGTTGGCAGAGGTTAAAAGGATTCTTAGGGTCTGGAATAAAGAGGTTTTTGGTTCGATTGCTGCCAAAAAGAAGGACCTTGAAGAACTTATCGGCTGTTTGGACTTTTTAGAAGGTCATAACGAGGTCAACTTGGATCTTGCCTCTCTCAGGATTATGGCTAAGATTGAACTTGCTAATGTGTGTTTGAA
Organism: Paratinospora sagittata; assembly: GCA_035771175.1. Classification (NCBI taxonomy): domain Eukaryota; kingdom Viridiplantae; phylum Streptophyta; class Magnoliopsida; order Ranunculales; family Menispermaceae; genus Paratinospora; species Paratinospora sagittata. The sequence goes on from CM069592.1 coordinate 29,363,311, forward strand.
TGAGGTGAGGATGGTAGGGCAGAGAGCTAAAATACAGTGGATCAAAGAAGGCGATGTAAACTCCAGTTTTTTCCATTGTGTACTTAGTGAAAGGAAGTCTAATTGCTTTATCTCTAAGTCTGAAAGGGATGATGGTTCTATGGTGGAAGATAAAGAAGGAATTATTGAATGCTTCATTCAACACTTCTCAAAGGTCTACTTTTCTTCTCGGTCTGACTCTTGGGAAATTGATGGCATAGAGTGGAGCCCTATCAGCAATGATGATGCTTTGTGGTTGGAAAGACCTTTTGATGGAGAGGAAGTTCGGAAGGCCGTGTTTAGCTGTAATGGCAATAAAGCACCCGGGCCAGACGGTTTTACCTTGGCTTTCTTTCAGAAGTCATGGGAGATTGTGAAGTCAGATGTTATGAGGGTTTTGCATGATTTTTATCGGAGTGGAGTGATTAATGTAAAAACCAATGAAACATTTTTATGCCTCATCCCAAAAAAGAGAGATTCATGGCATCCACAAGCGTATTGTCCCATAAGCCTAGTGACCAGCCTCTATAAAATCATTTCCAAAACCCTTTCCCTTAGGCTTCGGGCAATTTTACATAATACCATTGAGAAGTCTCAATTTGCATTCGTGCATAATCGTCAAATTCTTGATGCTGTTCTTGTGGCTAATGAAGCGGTGGAGGATTACAGATCTAGCAGACGTAGTGGTATGATTTTCAAAGCTGATTTTGAAAAGGCCTACGATTCTGTTAATTGAGATTTCCTTGATTATGTGATGGAAAAGAAGAACTTTGGTCGTAGGTGGGGCAGGTGGATTGATGGGTGCTTGAAATCAGTATCATTCTCAATTATCATTAATGGGAAGGCTGCTACAAAATTTATTGCTCAAAGGGGTCTGAGACAGGGAGATCCTATTTCTCCATTCTTATTTATTCTTGTGGTTGATGTCCTTTGTCGAATGACGACAAAAGTGTGTTTGTCTTCTTCAGTTCAGGGGTTTTTTGTTGGAAAAGATAGGGTCTCAGTGTCTCATCTCATGTTTGCTGATGGTACACTGTTCCTACTTAATGGTGATGAGGTTAATGTGAATAATGCAATGTGCTTGCTTCAGTGTTTTTGCACCATCTCTGGCCTTAAAATCAATATGGTTAAAAGTCAAATAGCGGGAATCAATATTGATGGTGAGTCTTTAGTGAGGATGGCCGAGAGGATTGGTTGTTTTATTGCTTTGTGGCCGCTTAATTATCTCGGTATGCCTTAAGGAGGAAATCCCCTTTGTAGAAGTTTTTGGGACCCAGTTGTTGCTAAGATCTCTCATAGGCTCGATGGGTGGAAACGAAGCTTCCTTTCAAAAGGGGGAAGGCTTACTCTCATCAATTCTGTGTTGGCAGCTATTCCAATTTATTTCATGACGTTGTTTAAAATGCCAATTTCTATTGCCAAGGTGGTGGAGAAGAAAATCAAAGTTTTTTTGTGGAAGGGTTCTGAAAATAATAGTGGGATGCATTTGATCAAATGGCAGACAGTTAAAAAACCAATGGAAAAGGGCGGGTTGGGTATTGGAAATATCTTGTTGAGGAATAAAGCTCTTTGTGCTAAATGGATATGGAGATTTTATAAGGAGACTCATTCTTTTTGGGCAAGAGTTATCATTAGTAGATTTGAGATTATTGACTTTGGTAGAAGAATCGTACCTCATCCTAGATCTACTTTCAGAATTCCTTGGAAATTTGTCTTAACTTTGCTTCCAGAGGTCTTCCCTCATCTTCAAACTGTTATTGGTAATGGGAGTACTTTCTGGGAGGATCAGTGGATTAGTGATATCCCCTTGGCCGAGCTTTTCCCTAGACTCTACCACGCTTCGCCCTACCCTAATCGCCCCATTTCCCATTTTTATGTGAACCATGACCATATTGACCTATCCCATTGGAACCTATCCCTTTCGATCACTCCCACGGTGGGTCAACAAACCGAGCATGTTGCCTTACTCTCTTTATTGAGCTCAATCCGGCTGTCTTGGGGTCCGAATAGTCTTATTTGGTCTCTCCATCATTCAAGAAACTTTAGTTGCAAATCCTTTTTCCAATTCTTAATTGACGACCCAACCTTTTCCCTTTTCCCGTTGGCCTCTTCGATATGGGAAGCTCATATTCCATCTAAGATTAAAATGTTTGGGTGGATTATGGCCCATAATAAAGTAAACATGGGTGACGTCCTTTAAAGTCGCCTTCCTTTTGTTTCTTTGCTACCTCATGTTTGTTTTTTGTGTCATAACAATACAGATGATGCTGCTCATGTTTTCTTTCGTTGCTCTTTCTCCAAGAGGCTGTGACGTGAGTGGCAGTCTAGAATAGGAGAGGAATTCTCTTTCCGTTCTTCTTGTGATGAATGTTTAACAGTGAATCATATTAGGGGGATTCGAGGAAATCAAATCACGGTTATGAGGTCGGCCAACTTTGCGACACTATGGATGATATGGTTGGAACAAAACCATCGTGTTTTCGATGGTGTGGCTAGAGAGGTTGTGGAGGTGTGGAATGACGTTATTCTTTTGGCTAGCTCGTGGCTCACTGCTTTCAGAATTAATGGACTGTACTCCATTAACGATTGGATTAGGAATTGTGGAGAGTGTCTATTATGATTGTTTAGTTTTCTAGCTATCTGCTGTTTTGCTTTGTTTTCATTTTGAATATGCTGCCTCTTTGTGAGTACTGCTTGTGCTCTTATTGTGTATCCATTATCTCTTTGATCTATTAATATGTTGTTTGTTTACTCTCAAAAAAAAAAAATTTCATTGGCCACCCACTCGTAGAACACCCAATAATATCAACGATCTCCCCCAACCACCTATGACAGATATTAATGACTGCCATCTGACTTTTAGCCATATTAATAGCCCTTCCTGACAACCAACAAAAACATTCAACAACTATGGACACATTCCGAATACAACTTTCATTGCCATCCAAAAAGAGCAAAATGTCGTTTGCAAATTGAAGGTGTGTAACCTCCACATTCTCACGTCCCACCCGGAAGCCTTCTAACAAACCAACCTCCCTGGCTTTATCCAACATTCTTCCTAGCACATCCACCACCAAAGTAAATAGAAAGGGTGATAGAGGATTGCCTTGTCGTAGACCCCTTTCTCCAAAAATTTTACCATGAGGCCGCCCATTGACAAAGATCAAGTATGTCACCAACCGCTAGCAACCCTGAATCCATTTCCTCCATCTTGGACCAAAACCCTTCATTTTCAACACAAAATCCAAAAAATCCCAGTTGACCATATCATATGCTTTCGCAAAATCAAACTTAAAGACAACCCCCTTCTTTTTTGTAGATCTATAGTCCTCCACCAACTCATTTGCGACCAAAACAACATCCACAATTTGACGCCCCTGCACAAAGGCCATCTGTTTCCCATAAATTCTGCAACATACCCTTCAACCTATTCGCCAATACCTTGGCAATGATCTTGTAAAGGCAGGAGGTAAGGCTAATGGGCCTAAAATCCGCAACTCACCTAGAAAAGGTTTTTTTAGGAATAAGACATGCAAATGTTTCATTAGTGCTTGCACTGATGATCCCATTATGGAAAAATTCGACCAACCCCTTCATAAGATCATTTTTTATGATATCCCAACAACTTTGGAAGAAACTCATGGTCATACCATCCGGCCCAGGAGCCTTTGACCCATCGCAGTCAAAAACAACTTGCTTCACCTCCATCTCGAAAGGCACTTCAAGCTCCTCAGTAATCTCCGCACTGACCAAGCACCAATCAAAACCCCACACCCTGTCACTATCCCTTGAGAACACACCCCAAAAGTAGTTAAGAATGTCATCCACAATATCCCCCTCCTCTTCCAATACAGAACCATCAACCTGCTCCAGTTTGGAAATAGTGTTAATAGCCCTTCTTCCACTCATAATTTTGTGGAAAAATTTAAAATGGGCATCCCCCTCTTTAAACCATCAAGTCCCAGAATGTAGCATAGCGACTCGATCTTCCTTCGCACAAAGACTCCACAACTTGGCTTTAGGAAATAAATTGCTTCAACCAAAGCAAACGAGGCGACTCTTCTAACATCTTTCAACTTCTTTGAAAGCCTTAGTAAGTGATCAAAAGCGAAATACTCTTCCCAACTAAGAGAAGCTCTAAACCACCCTCCCAAAAATTCTTTCCACTTTTGCCAAAGCCTTTTTGCAAAAACACAATGAAAGAATAGGTGCTCAGCAGTCTCTTCGTCTTGAAGACATAAAAGGCAACAACGGAGACAAAATATAGGGTTTGGCTAATGCTTCTGTAAGGCATGATGGGTGTTCAACTTTTCAGGGGCCATCAACCATCCAAAAACCTATATTTTAGAGGAAACTTTAATCTCACTTTCTTTCCTTGAATAAAAATACCCCAATTAAGAAAAAGTTCAACAAAATAGAATGATTACCATAACTACATTAACACCACAAGTATACAATAGAAGATACAATATTAAGTTATAACTCACAAGAATATAGACATTCATCACCAAATTAAAATGTAGTGTACATGAATTAAAATATTATAAGTTTTGAAATGATAGTTTGTAAAATTAAAACATAAGTAATTACAAGCAATTGTTTAAGGGTTCCAAGAATGGATTTCAAGAAACATTTGTGGCAAGAGGCCTTTTGGAAGAGCAAGGAGCCAAGGTTTAAAGTCCCGTCTAAAATGCCCGAACAATAGTACCCAGTTGGACCATGTAAGGGTTCAGAGAAAGTGTTATATTAAAAGAATTTTGGTTGAGGAGCATAAAAGAGGCATTACAACTTAGGCGTGCACTTGGGCTTTAGTACATTAAGGTTTGATGCTCTAATTGTGCCCTTAAGCTGCCTCTTGCATCAAAGGGAACCTATGGTACACGATAGGTCATCCCTTGACAATTGTGGTTGTAATATTGTAGTTTATGGCGTGGAATTGAACTTGGATACCTCCAAACTCAAACTTCCACACAGGTAAGGTAATTTCAAACCTCATATCTTGAGTTTCAATCTTGTACGCCAAAGTATTATCTAAACTCACAACCACTCGTCTCCAGGGTGTTTGAACTTGTCTAACCTTGAATACCTGTTGAACTTGCATTGATGCAATGCAATTCATTACTTTCCATTTTGAGTTAATACAATGAAGGTGTTACACAACCTACAATTCCATGTGTTATCCATGACACTCCAAAAGTTGGCTAGAACAATATGATACTTGCCCAATCCAAACATTTCCATAAATACCAGCCTCTTTGAGATACTTCTAAGCATGACTATTGCATCAAGTCTTAATTGCAACCATGGAGTGCCCAAAAACCCTTAACCCCCGGCACAATATCGGAACTTTAGATCAAAACCAAGATGTAGAAAGTTCACACATATGACTTTTAGAAGAAAGTCCTTATGAGCAAATGTGTCTACCATCTAGTGGTGCAAGGAGCTGCATAGTTTTTTTCTTAAAAAGAGAAATGACAAATGCCAGAAGCAAACACCAAATCACTTTAAATAAGCCTTCTTAGAACTGCATAATTTTATGTCATCTCCAAAAGCTTTCCCCTTTTCCTCCCCACTAAATAAAAGAGCAGCCGGTATAAGAAGCTACCGCCTATGCATGGGGTCTCGGAGAAAAGTTCAACCACTTTTGGGTCTATTGTACACAAACTTACGATGCATTGCAAGAGGTTGTTTCTACGACTCAAACTCGGGACCACATGGTCACATGGCAACAACTCTTACTGTTATGCCAAGGCTCCTCCCCACTAAATAAGTAAATAAATCAGATAAAGGTGGTAAAGATACTATTTTCCATATTTTACAAATAAATCTACTTGGATAACACATTTCTGAAACAAAACGACACCAGGCTTTCCAAACGTCTAATGTATTGAGCTAGTAAAACATGGATATAGAATTTATATAACATAAAAAAGCTTAAAAGCATCTAATATTAACACATGAAAGTGAAAATTGAGCAAAGAACATTCTTTAGGAAACCATGATTCACAATAAGAACTCTAAAAAATAAGAGCAAATATGCCTAAGACAACAGATAAAGCTTACAAGCGTTCCATGTGCCCTTAGTCAACTCTAGCAACACTTTCAAAATCATCAGCATTCCAGCCATGTATTCTACCTATTGTAGTCTTCATTTGGTCAAAGGCAAGTTGTATTTTATGTCTTTCTTCAAGACCTAGGCCCATTTCATTTGCTGACTGCACAAAAATGTAGAAGATAACTGTTAGAACTTAATGCAGCATTACTACTAAGATTTTCCATGCAAATTTCAATTAATCCAAAATATTATCTGATGTGCATGATAGTACATGAGATGTTCATGTCTAAGGTGCAAATAATACATGGATAATGAGTGTCTAGTAAATATAACAAAAACAAAATCATGCTAGACAGCTTCAGAAAACCGGGGAAATCCAATGAACATATCAAACATCACAAGATAAACTGCTCAACACCATAGCTGATCAAATCCAATTAATGAAGGTAGAAAAGCATGATAATTGGTAGAGCTTCATCTCAATAAAAGACAGAATGGATCTAGCAGGAAGATCCAAAAGTGTAACAACAAAAAAAACACTACTACTAGCATACGAACAACATTTAAGAGTGCAAAGGCCATTTGGTTTTCGATAATATGGTGATCAATCGGTCAAATTAGACATGACTGAGCATGAATTAAAAGATAGCCACTCCACTTGCTCCCCTAAAATAATATACAAGTAATGTGATTCAAGTAAAATGGTTGAGAAAAGACATATATCATAAAGGTCCATCAAGAATGAAAGGGGAAAGCCAAAAAAGAAGAGAAAGTATAGAAGAGATAAATGTGTTAAGATCCATCCTCACAATAACATTTCATCAAGTTTGCTCATGAAAAAGATTATTTTTTTTTTTTGAAGTGATATTTGATTCAGAAGAAAAAAAAAACTTTTGAAATTTGTTTTGTAGAAAGTAGGTTTTCTTTTCCTTTTTGCTGATAGCCTATTTTCTAGAACTCTATTTTTAAGCTCTGATTGAGAATTAAAGTACAAGAAACTTGCTTTTTTTATTTAAATTATATAGAGAATCAAGATCTTGAAGTGCATGTGCATAGATGTTTCCCTACAAATAGCTTTTCTTATTAGTCATGCAATGAAACTTTAGGAAGAGAATTTAAACAAAGGTCAATCCATGAAACTAGAGATTGGCCTAACTGAGAAATAACTTCGCATTCATTTCTTAGAGATGATGATTAAAACCATTTATAACTCCAGCGGTCTATAGAAAAGTTTATTGGAGAAGAAAGACCCTCACATGTCCTTATTAACTCAGGGAAGCATGATACAATATCTAAGAGATTATTTGGTGTGTTTTACAATAAAAAAAGGGGCCCAATGCTCAAAGATACATATGATAAGGTTGTAAATAGTTTTAGCACAAATTGGGAGAGACCATCAAGTATACAATTACAGTAGATCTACATCAAGAGTCGACATTGAGTCCACTTTAACAAGGAACATGAAGAAAATATAATTTAATCTTCTAATTATGGGTTATTTTAATTTAATTGAAGGGCGGGCCTTGTTGCAAAAGTTGACGTCACTTCATTGTTACTTGAGGTCACAGTTTGAATCCAAAAATAGCCTCTTCAATGAGAAGTTAAGGCTGCATACACAGAAGCACCATCCCTTCCCTAGATCCTGCAATGGCGAGGGCCTGTTGATCTAGATATGCCTTTTTCTTTTCTTTTTCTTTTTATTTAATCAGATTTTAGTTATTTACTATTCTTAGGATTGTAATTATTTCATGTCATAGTTGATTTGATAAAGTTTTACGCTAGTTGTTAGCTACCTAACACACTCTCCTCCTTTACCCAGACTTGGGACCGACCATGGCAGAGTGAAAAGGATTGGCGCATCTCATTGAAGTTAAAAAGAAAAATTTTATAGAGTTGCTACTAGGCCAACCGTGCTATATGGAACAAAATGTTGGAAAATTAGAAAAAAAAAATGTTAACAAATTAAGTGTAACAGAAATGCAAATGCTAAGGATATGTCGTAAAACTTTAAAAGATAAAATTAGAAATGAGCATATTCAACAAAGAGTAGGAGTAGCACCAATTGGAGATAAAATGACAGAGAACCGACTAAGGTGGTTTGAACACATAAAACATAGGCCTTTGGATGCACCGGTTAGGAAGAGTGACCTATTAATATTACATGGTAACAAAAGAGGTTGAGGAAGACCTAAAATAACATGGACAGAGATAATTAAGAAAGATTTAATTTCTTGTATTTTTAATGCCGACTTAGCACTTGATAGAGTGGAGTGGAGGAAGCGGATTCATGTAACCGACCCCATGCAGTTGGGAGAAGGCTTAGTTGAGTTTAGTTGAGTTGTAGGATTGTAATTATTTCATATGACTAGGATTCTAGTTTCAAATTTTTAGTAACACATCATTAGTTTAGGTGTTTGTAAATAAAGAGTTGTAATTGGATTTTGGGAGCATGATTATTGAATAAATATTTAACAATGATCATTAGTTTTTTACTTCTTTCTTATTTTCATTTTTCCCCCTCTCTAGGCCCGTATCAAACATTTACGTTATATTGGTTATGATGAGTTGATTTTACATAAATGAGATGAACAATCTAAGGTCTACGTTTCTTGTGGTTGATGTTGTGAAAGTTTTGATAATCAATGAAATAAGAGAGGGGATAAACACAAAAGTAATAGAAAGAATCAAGTTGTTTTAAAAACCATTAAAGCAAATCATAATATAAAAAATGCAATTTTAGTAATAATTAAAAATAGGGATAAGGAAATAGACAAGGGTGATGGTTAAGAGATACCTTTGAGTAATTATTTCCATTGTCTTTAATTGTCTATTAACGAGTGAAACATATCAAATGTGCTACTTAAAGAATTAGACTAGCGTAGATGAAGTGCAAACGTGCAACTATATTTTTGTAAGATAACAAATCATGAAAATTCTCTGATTCTTTTTTGAATTTTTGTCGAATCTTTTCGATTTTGAAGACATCAGATTTGTAATTAAATGTAAATGAAAAATTACAAAATAATGCATCAAAATTAGGTAAAAAATTGAAATATTTTGCAAAGCACAGGAAATTGTTTAACCTTTTACTTTTAAATGCAAAGTTGTGAAAAAATGTAACCTTAATTTTGTTCTTGTTGTGGAGAAGAACAAAATTTGTGGGATTTATTTTCTTTAAGGAAAGATGATAATTTTAGTAGTCGTTTTATTTAGCAGTTACTAAAATTGTAATTATAGCTATATGTGTGCATAGCCCTGTATGCCTATATATATATGGTGTCCCTCCATTAAGACATCATCAAGAATAAGAAAATATTCTCTGTCTTCTCCCGTGGACGTAGGCCTTAGAGCCGAACCACATTACATCTTTGTGTCTTTCATTATTTTATTTTTACAACATGGTATCAGAGCTTTAGGCTCGTACAACTGGAAATACTTTTTTCGGCCTTCATTGCCGAAATCTTCTGTGTCGGCCTTCATCGCCGAATCTTTGTGGTCGGCCTTCATCTCCGTCGCTGTGTCCGACTTACTTCATCTTGTCGGAACCTTCTGTTTCCGACGACACTGTTGCACACCATCAGCTGGTTCGTGTGACTGTTTAGCACCATCGTGGCATCATCCTTGTCGTTCGTGCTGCTTGAAGAAACCCTGATCATCATCGTCGTTGTCGCTGCCACGGGTTCATCATCATCGCCATCAACACTGTCGCACATCTCCGTCATCGCTGGTTCTCTGTCCCCCGTCTCTCTTTCTAGTTCATCGCCTCTCTCTGCTGGTTCATTGACTCTCTCTCTCTCTTCTTCTTCTTCTTTTCTTTTTCGTCTTCGTCGTCTGCAACTCTCTCTCTCTCTCTCTCTCTCTCCTTCTTTCTTCTTTCTTTTTTCATTTTTTTCTTGTAAACCTTTAAGAAAAAAAAAAGAAAAGGAAACAATAGAATGTCGATCACTTCAGAAATTGTGCAAATTGACGAAGTAGTTGACAAAACGGAGAAAGGAGAACTACCAAACATTCAGGCAGCATACAGACTTGATGGGAAGAATTATTTGAAGTGGTCTCAGCTGGTGCGTATTTTTCTGAAGGGCAAAGGGAAATTAAGTCATCTTTTGAGCATTGGACCTACACCTGGAGATCCTAAGTTTATAGCGTGGGATAACGAAGATGCTTCTATAATGGCGTGGCTATGAAATTCAATGACGCCAAACATTAGTGATACATGCATATTTCTAACTACCGCCAAAGACATTTGGGATGTCGTTCATCAGACATACTCTAAGGCCCATGATGCAGCCCAAGTGTATGAGATCTGTTGAGAAAATAAAATAATGAAAGACACAAAAATGTAACGTGGTTCGGCTCTATGGCCTACATCCACGGAAGAAGAAAAAGGATATTGTCTTATTCTTGTGTAATGTCTTAATTGAGGGACTCCATATATATAGACATACAGGGCTATGTACTTATAGCTACATTTACAATTTTAGTAACTGTTATATTCCTTAAAGGAAATAAATCCTTAAGGAAATAATTCTGTACAGGAAACAAGTTTATACAGGAAATAAATTTGTATAGGAAACAAATCTGAACACTCCCCCTCAAGCTGGTGAATAAAGGTTTACCATTTCCAGTTTGGACACATTTGCTTGAAATGCAGTATGATTTAACCCTTTAGTGAGCATATCGGCGAGCTGATTATTGGTAGACACAGATGGAGTATAGATCAACCCACTGTCAAGCTTCTCTTTAATAAAGTGTCTATCAATCTCTATATGCTTGGTTCGATCATGTTGGACTGGGTTATAAGCAATGCTAATTGCAGATTTATTGTCACAATAGTCTCATAGGGCCATCCCATTGTATCTTCAAATCTGTCAAAATTATCTACAACCATAATAGCTCACAAACCCCTTGTGCCATTGCTCGGAATTCTGCTTCAACATTAGATCTGGCCACTACATTCTGTTTTTTACTTCGCCATGTCACCAAATTCCCACCAAGAAAAGTACAATATCCAGTAGTTGATCTTCTGTCAACTACTGAACCAGCATAGTCTGAATCAGTATATGCTTCAAGAACCATTCCTGTGTGTCGTTTAAATAAGATGCCCTGTCCTGGAGTCCCTTTAAGATACTGTAGAACGCGATTTGCTGCTTGCAAATGAATATCTTTAGGATTGTGCATGAACTGACTTATTACACTCACTGCATATGCAATATCAGGTCTTGTGTGAGAGTGATAGATGAGTCTTCTTACTAGTCTTTGATACATCTCTTTATTAACAGTCAGCGCTTCTTCAGCTTCTCCAAGCTTGTGATTAAGATCAATAGGAGTATTCATTGGTTTGCATGCTAGCTTCCCTGTTTCTTTAAGGTCTGTAATGTACTTCTGTTGAGAGATAAAGATTCCCTGTTTAGAGTGTGCCACTTCAATCCCTAGGAAGTATTTCAATCTCCCTAATTCCTTGATCTCAAATTTCTCGGTCAAACACCGCTTCAAATTTTGTCTCTCGTTCTCATTGTTTCCTGTCATGATGATGTCATCAACATACACTAATAGAGCTGTAACTCCCCCTGTAGTCGAGTGCTTAATAAACAGAGTGTGATCTCCTTGCCTTTGTTTTATCTCATACTTGTCATTACTTTGGCAAACCGACCAAACCATGCCCTCGGGGATTGTTTAAGTCCATACAGGGCCTGTTTTAATTTGCACACTTTATCAGTGGTGCCAAATCCTGGAGGCACTTCCATATAGAATTCTTCCTCTAAATCCCCATGTAAAAAATGCATTTTTTACATCAAATTGTTGCAGATCCCAATCATAATTAGCTGTCAATGACAAAAGAAGTCTCACAGTATTCATTTTTGCAACTGGAGCAAATGTCTCTTGATAGTTCACACCATATGTCTGTGTATATCCTTTGGCTACCAATCTTGCCTTGTAGCGCTCTAGGGATCCATCTGCTTTGTATTTTACTGTATAAACTCATTTGCATCCAACAGGTTTCTTTCCTGGAGGCAAGTCTACCAACTCCCATGTTGTACTTTTCTCCAAGGCTTCCATTTCCACATTCATAGCTTGTTTCCAATTTTGTATTAGATAAAGCCCGGATAATGACGTAGGAGTCTGGATATTATTCAGGCTGGTAAGGAAATTCTTATGGGTTGGTGAGAACTTCTCAAAGGATACAATATGAGATAGTGGATACAAGGGATGTTTAGTGCATTCCCTTGTTCCCTTTCTAATGGCAATGGGAAGGCCATTGTTAGGTTCAGAGGCTAAAAGATCATTGTTAGTTTCAGGAACTAATGAAATTTGTAAGGAGGGTTCAGGATTTGTTACCTCATTCTCAGAGATTGGTTTAGATTCTGGAGCTTGCATCGGTTCAGGAGCTGCAGCTTTATTCCTTGAGTGCACTTGTCCAGTCATCTGATCCTTAGGTTCGTCATTGGGTACAGGGGGTGTAGGAGATTCAGGTTTGGTTTGTTGGAGGGTAAAGGGGTCAAAAGGATCAAAAGGGTTATCAAGGGAGTTCTGATCCTTATCTTCCATGATGACATTCTACCCCGGTAGAGGAGGAGCGGAAAAATAAGGCTCAGGTTCACAGAAAGTGACATCGGCTGAGACAAAGAATTTCTTTGATGGCGGATGATAGCATTTATATCCCTTTTGAGTGGAAGAGTATCCGACAAAAACACACTTAAGAGCTCTAGGGTCCAACTTTCCCCTGTTGGGTTGGTGAACATGGACAAATGAAACACACCCAAATATTTTAGGTATAAGATTATTAGAGATTTTAAGCTTAGGATAAAATTGACGTAGCTTTTCCATAGGACTTTTGAAATCAAGGGTACGGGATACTAAACGGTTAATAAGATGTGTTACAGTAAGGACAACTTCCCCCCAATAGGACTTAGGCATATTATTCTAAAATAAAAAGGCTCGGGTTGTATCAAGTAGGTGATCGTTTTTTCTTTCAGCAACTCCATTTTGTTGTGGTGTGTAAACACAGGATGATTCATGAAGGATCTCCTCGGTTTGGAAGTAGTTGGTCAATGTTTGATTAAAATAGTCTCAAGCATTGTCAGATCGAAATCTATTGATTTTAGCACCAAACTGAGTGTGTATCATGTTATGGAAGGTAGGGAGAATAAAGCTCACATCGGATTTTTGTTTTAATAAGAATATCCACGAGACTCTAGTACAATCATCAATAAAGGACACAAACCATCGCGCTTCAGAAACATTAGGTATTGGAGAGGGACCCCAAATATCACTATGAATGAGATCAAAAGGATCTGAACTTCTGTCATTATTAAGTGGAAAAGATATACGTTTGTGTTTCGCAAGTTCACACACTTCACAGTGAAAATCTTCAACATTCAGAGATTGAAACAACAAAGGAAACATGATTTTAAGAGATCGAAAAGAAGGATGACCAAGGCGGCGATGATGGAGCCATAGTTTTTCTTTATTGGAAAATTTGTGCTCGGAGAGAAATGAAGTGTTACTCTTGATAGGATGTATTGGTGTCTCAAGGTAATATAACCCGTCCTGTTCCTTAGCATGTCCAATTATCGTCCCCAAGTCCTGGTCTTGAAATGCACAGTACGTAGGGAAGAAGGTTACATTATAACTCAGATCATGGGTCAGTTTTTTAATAGAGATAAGATTAGTAGATAGTTTAGGAACATGAAGAACATTTCTGAGTGTAAGGGTGGGGCTGATGTGAACATCACCTATACCAGCAACTGTGGTTAAGGATCCGTCAGCTGTGGCTATTTTCCAACTACTAGGACATGGGTTGTAGGTATGAAATATATTGGGAGAATTGGTCATGTGATCAGTAGCACCAGAATCTATAACCCAAGAGTTAGCAAAAGATTTATCCGAGACGTTAAATCCATTAGAAATAGAAAAATTACCTGAATGGGCCAATGAGTTGGTACCTGAGGGTTTTCCAAGAGTGTCAAGTAGAGTTCTCAATCTCTTGATCTCATCCTGATTGAATCTGACTTGCTTAAGAGAGTGTTCTTCAATTGATTGTACACTGGACATCTTTCCTTTGGCTCACGTACCGGTGGAAGCAGCAACAACAATAACAATGCCTGGTCATATTCTTCAATAACAGCGATGAACGCCAAACAAGCCTCTCTTTGGCAATGAAGGCCGAAGATGGAGTTTGATGTTTATTTATTTTTATTTTTTTATAGGTAATTGCAAAAAATAAGAAAGAAGAAAGAGAAGACAGAAGAAAGAAAAGACGAAAGAAGGGAAGAGAGAAAGAAGACGGGAGAAAAAGAAAGAAAGGAAGAAGAAGGCACAGTAGCAGCAGCAAGGAACAGCGGCAGTGAGTGAAGATGACGATGACAAGACCTAAGTTGCAGAGAGTGAAGATGACGATGAACAGTGAGAGATCAAAGAGAGGATAAGGATCGCGATTTGCAGGCGATCCAGTTGATCGCGATTTGCAGGCGATCCAGTCGCACGAACCAGTTGTAGAGAGTTGCAAAGAGGATTCTTCAAACTGCACGAACCAGTGATCGAGTTGCAGACGAAGAAAAAATGAAGACGAAGAAGATCAGCGATCAACGATGAACAGTAACACAGTTGAGTTCAGAGGCGATGAACATGGATCGAAAAATTGAGTCGATGGTGATGAACCAGGAGCAGTCGCACGAACCAGACGAAGAAGACGATGAACAGTAACATTTGCAGAGACGACGATGGCGACGGAAGAGGAAATGGAAGACGGCGATGCGTTTGTAGGTGAAGAAGAAGACGACGGAGATGCAGATGACGCTGACGAAGATGAAGACTGCGATGTGCGATCCAGTTGCAGCGGCAACAACAGCAGTAACAGCAGAGATGAATATTCTGGCAGCGACAACAATGAAGGCCACCCAAGGAGATTCCGACGATGAAGGCCGACAATGATGATTTCGACGATGAAGGCCGAAACAGATTTCCTAGTAATAATAACCTAGGTCTCTGATACCATGTTGAGAAAATAAAATAATGAAAGACACAAAGATGTAACATGGTTCAACTCTATGGCCTACATCCACGGAAGAAGAGAAAGGATATTGTCTTATGCTTGTGTAATGTCTTAATGGAGGGACTCCATATATATAGACATATAGGGCTATGTACTTATAGCTACATTTACAATTTTAGTAACTGCTATATTCCTTAAAGGAAATAAATCCTTAAGGAAATAATTATGTACAGGAAACAAATCTATACAGGAAATAAATTTGTATAGGAAACAAATCTCAACAAGATCAAAGTGAAAGATAGAACAACAAAACAAGGCAACATGACGGTCACTGAATATGCCAATGTATCGAAGAATCTCTGGAAGAAACTTAACCATTATAGGTGTATTGAGACTAAATGCCCTGCAGATGCTGTAGTTTTAAAGAACTATATTGAGAAGGATCGGGTCTATGACTTATTGGCTGGACTCAATGCAAATTTTGATCAAGTGAGAGTTCAGACTCTCACCAAAGAGTTGCCAACTCTAAATGAGACTATCTCAGTTATCCGGACTGAAGAAAGCAGAAGAAGTGTTATGCCCACACCTCAGAAGATGGAAGGCTCAGCTATGGTTGCCAATCGGGGAAATGATCAGAAGACACACACTCCGCGCGCTGAATCATCAAAGGTCTCAAATCGAGACAATAGGGACACTCTATGGTGTACTTATTGTCAGAAGACTAGACATAACGGGGAGAAGTGTTGGAAACTTCATGGCAAGCCTTTAACTTTCAGTAAAGAATGAGGCTACAAAGGAGGAGAGCAGAAGACCAGTGGACAAGCACATCTGTCTACTGAACAAACAGTTGCAGACTCCCCGGTGCCAGAAGAAGTCAGCCAAGACGACATTGAAAGATTGAAATCTTTGCTTGGCACACTAGACAAACCCTTAGGTACCTGTTCATTGGCCCATTCAAGTAACTTTCCTATTTCTATTGGATTTAACGTCTCGGATAAGTCATTTGCTAACTCTTGGGTTATAGATTCTGGTGCTACTGATCACATGACCAATTCCCCCAATATATTTTTTACATACAACCCATGTCCTAGTAGTCGGAAAATAGCCACAACTGATGGATCCTTAACCACAGTTGCTGGTATAGGTGATGTTCACATCAGCCCCACCATTACACTCAGAAATGTTCTTCATGTTCCTAAACTATCTACTAATCTTATCTCTGTTAAAAAACTGACCCATGATCTGAGTTGTAATGTAACCTTCTTCCCTACTTACTGTGCATTTAGGACTAGGACTTGGGGACGATGATTGGACATGCTAAGGAACAGGACGGGTTGTATTACCTTGAGACACCAGTACATCCTATCAAGAGTAACACTTCATTTCTCTCCGAGCACAAATTTTCCAATAAAGAAAACCTATGACTCCATCATCGCCGCCTTGGCCATCCTTCTTTTCGAACCCTTAAAATCATGTTTCTTCTTTTGTTTAAGTCTCTCAATGTTGAAGATTTTCATTGTGAAGTGTGTGAACTTGCGAAACATAAGCGTATATCATTTCCACTTAGTAATGAAAGAAGTTCAGATCCTTTTGATCTTACTCATAGTGATATTTGGGGTCCCTCTTCAATACCTAATGTTTCTGGAGCGCGATGGTTTGTGCCCTTCATTGATGATTGTATTAGAGTCTCGTGGATATTCTTACTGAAACAAAAATCCGATGTGAGCTTTGTTCTTCCTACCTTCCATAACATGATACACACCCAGTTTGGTGCTAAAATCAAGAGATTTCGATCTGACAATGCTAAAAACTATTTTAATCAAACATTGACCAATTACTTCCAAAACGAGGGGATCCTTCATGAATCATCTTGTGTTCACAACCCACAACAAAATGGAGTTGCTGAAAGAAAAAAAAACGGCCACCTGCTTGATACAACCCAAACATTTTTATTTCAGAATACTATGCCTAAGTCCTATTGGGGGGAAGTTGTCCTTACTGCAACACACCTTATTAACCGCCTACCATCCCGGACCCTTGGTTTCAAAAGTCCTATGGAAAAGCTATGTCAATTTTACCCTAAGCTCAAAATCTCCAATAATCTTATACTTAAGATATTTGGGTGTGTATCATTTGTCCACGTTCACCAACCCAACAGGGGGAAGTTGGACCCAGAGCACTCAAGTGTGTTTTTGTCGGATACTCTTCCACTCAAAAGGGATATAAATGCTATCATCCGCCATCAAAGAAATTCTTTGTCTCTGCCGATGTCACTTTCTGTGAACCTGAGCCCTATTTTTCCGCTCCTCCTCTTCTGGGGAGAGTGTCATCATGGAAGACAAGGATCGGAACTCCCTTGATAACCCTTTTGATCTTTTTGGCCCTTTTAACCTCCAACAAACCAAACTCGAATCTCCTACACTCTCTGTACCCAATGATGAACCTAAGGATTGGATGACTGGACAAATGTACTCAAGGAAGAAAGTTGCAGTTCCTGAACCAATTCAAGTTCAAGAATCTGAACCAATCCCTGAAAATGAGGTAACAAATCCTGAACCTTCCTTACAAATTTCATTAGTTCCTGAAATTAACAATGATCCTTTAGCCTCTGAACCTGACAATGATCTTCCCATTGCCATTAGAAAGGGCACAAGGGAATGCACTAAACATCCCTTGTATCCACTATCTCATGTTGTATCCTTCGAGAAGTTCTCACCAACCCATAAGAGTTTCCTTACCAACCTGAACAACATCCAAACTCCTACATCATTATCCAAGGCTTTATCTAATACAAAATTGGAAACAAGCTATGAATGTGGAAATGGAAGCCTTGGAGAAAAATACAACATGGGAGTTGGTAGACTTGCCTGCAGGAAAGAAACCTGTGGGATGAAAATGGGTTTATACAGTAAAATACAAAGCAGATGGGTCCCTAGAGCTACAAGGCAAGATTAGCAGCCAAAGGAAATACTCAGACATATCGTGTGGACTATCAAGAGACATTTGCTCCGGTTGCAAAAATGAATACTGTGAGACTTCTTTTGTCATTGGCAACTAATTATGACTGGGATCTGCAACAATTTGATGTAAAGAATGCATTTTTACATGGGGATTTAGAAGAAGAAATCTATATGAAACTGCCTCCAGGATTTGGCACCACTGATAAAGTGTGTAAATTAAAAAACGCCCTGTATGGACTTAAACAATCTCCGAGGGCATGGTTTGGTCGGTTTGCCAAAGTAATGACAAATATGGGATATAGACAAAGCCAAGGAGATCACACTCTGTTTATTAAGCACTAGACTTCAGGGGGAGTTACAGCTCTATTAGTGTATATTGATGACATCATCATGACAGGAAACAATGAGAACGAGAGACAAAATTTGAAGCAGTGTTTGACCGAAGAATTTGAGATCAAGAAACTAGGGAGATTGAAATACTTCCTAGGGATTGAAGTGGCACACTCTAAACAGGGAATCTTTATTTCTCAACAAAAGTATATTACAGACTTTCTTAAAGAAACAGGGAAGCTAGCATGCAAACCAATGAATACTCCTATTGATCTTAATCACAAGCTTGGACAAGCTGAAGACGCACTGACTATTAATAAGGAGATGTATCAAAGACTAGTAAGAAGACTCATCTATCTCTCTCACACAAGACCTGATATTGCATAAGCAGTAAGTGTAATAATTCAGTTCATGCACAACCCTAAAGATATTCATTTGCAAGTAGCTAATCACGTTTTACAGTATCTTGAAGGGACTCCAGGACAGGGCATCTTATTTAAACGACACACAGGAGTGGTTCTTGAAGCATATACTGATTCAGACTATGCTGGTTCAGTAGTTGACAGAAGATCAACTACTGGATATTGTACGTTTCTTGGTGGGAATTTGGTGACATGGTGAAGTAAAAATCAGAATGTAGTGGCCAGATCTAGTGCTGAGGCAAAATTCTGAGCAATGGCACAAGGGGTTTGTGAGCTATTATGGTTGCAGATAATTTTGACAGATTTGAAGATACACTGGGATGGCCCTATGAGACTCTATTGTGACAATAAATCTGCAATTAGCATTGCCCATAACCCAGTTCAACATGATCGAACCAAGCATATAGAGATTGATAGATATTTTATTAAAGAGAAGCTTGATAGTGGGTTGATTTGTACTCCATATGTGTCTACCAATAATCAGCTCGTCGATGTGCTCACTAAAGGGTTAAACCATACTGCATTTCAAGCAAATGTGTCCAAGCTAGAAATAGTAAACCTTTATTCACCAGCTTGAGAGGGAGTGTTGTGGAGAAGAGCAAAATCTGTGGGATTTATTTCCTTTAAGGAAAGATGATAATTTTAGTAGTCGTTTTATTTAGCAGTTACTAAAATTGTAATTATAGCTATATGTGTGCATAGCCCTGTATGTCTATATATATATGGTGTCCCTCCATTAAGGCATCATCAAGACTAAGAAAATATTCTCTCTCTTCTCCCGTGGACGTAGGCCTTAGAGCCGAACCACGTTACATCTTTGTGTCTTCCATTATTTTATTTTTACAACAATTATTAATAGGTATTGGTGGGTTTGAAGCCTTGACCTTAAAGTTAGCATATCATAAGTCAAAGCTTCGAGCCATTGGGTCAACCCCGACAAACTTTAACTTTTCTTAGGTTGTCCCTAAAGAATACAAATACACGAGACTGAAGCTCAATCTCATATTTAATAAATAGAAACTACAAAATCAATAAAAGAAAAAAGAAATTGGCTTCAAAAGGAAACAAACATGCAATTTTTATAAACTATACGTTGAAGATAAATCTCCTATATTGTTAATAATAAGTCATAAAAAGTTTCTTGCTCACACAATGTGTCAAGCATTATTAAGATTATAAATCTTACTTTAAACTATTATATTTATTACTTTAAAATGTAATGCATATATAATTATGCTCATTTCAGCATACTTTGAAAAAGAAACATGAGTTTTACAAACATTTAGAAGAAACTTTTCTATCTTCTCTAAGATGTCAAATTTTTATAAAGTATGGGAGAACTCCCATCTTTTAGTGTCTTTTTGGGTTGCCGATAGCAATTTGTTTAATGGTTATGCCTTTGGGGATTGGCTTAGAAGGTGGGGTAATTTTGTATCTATATAGAGAAATGTGAGTCAAGTCATTGTACAAATTTTATGATTCTCTCATTAATACATATACACTATGTTTAGTTTCTTTTTTTTTTTAAAAAAAGATGTCAAATTTTTATGAAAATTCTCCATGTTGAATTGGACTTCCACGAATTTTAAGGCAAACTCAAATTTTCAATATTTGAGAAAATATTAAGACCTAAAAGGGAGCAATAAAAGTAGCCATAATACAAGCCATTCTCTATTCAACAAATTGTTTTGGTAGCTAAGAAATAGCAAAATGGGATTAGTGTGACTGGGACGAGAATTTTGAGATGGATAACTGGCTCTAATGATCCAAGACAATATGGTGTGAGACCTTGATATTTCTTTGAAATTGAAGTACCAACTACTAACTAATTCCGACATTGAAAGAGATACGCCGATAGCACATCAATGTAACACATCTTGACAAGTTAAATGATTCATAAATACGTTATTGTCAATTGACAGAATCTACAAGACCACGAAAAGTTCATGTCAGATATCAGCATAACAATATTTTCCACCCTAAAATTCTAGTAAGAACTGTGTCTTCTGATAACCAAAAGAGTCTCCAAATCCTCCTTTACTACAATCTACATGCTTTTTGGACTTGTCCCAATGTTGTAGAACCACTGCTACATATTCCTTCAAGGGCAACTATCATTAGACATTATAAATTTATAAATATGTCTGAAGCATCTAACTTGAATTCTTATTTCATCACTCATTGGATGACAACTCTTACAACTTCATGAATTTATCTAATAATTAATATAGCTGTCATTATTCTATCTTTTCACTCATCTAGTCCTTGGCTGTTTCTCAATTGCCAAATATTTGACATAATCAATGAAAGAGAAAATGTAAAGTAGGAGACACTACCGCATGAGACCAATCTTTGGTCGTTTCTGGAGATAGGGTCATGCACAGGGAAGATGAAGGACTACTGGTGGGATAGTGGTGTTGGCAACCTTGTCCGGTCGGTATGGAAAGAAAGAATATTTGAGGGACAAGAGAGAGAGGAGGCTGGGGTTTGGGAGAGTGCTTTCTTTTTGGCTTCATTATGGGTTAGTGCAAGTAAGTTAGCGAATGGCTTCAGGTTTGGTGAGTGGGTTGAGGGGTTGGGGTCTATTATGGATTGTATTTAGATATAGTAGACGGACTACATGTCCTCACTGCACTTTAGGATGCCGACTCTTTTAATTCAACACTAATAAACCTTGTTTCTTGTCAAAAGTCAGAGTGGAAATCTAATTTTTTGGTATCATGTCATACAAACACAATATATGAGATATTGTAAATCATTTTCAAGATAATTCAATGTTTCCCAAGTATGTTGTTAAGACTAACACTTCATGCAGCTTCAGATCAGTCAAGTTGCAGGGTGCACTGTAACATTATAAGGTGCTCCATGCTAGAGGTGCAACAGAATACCTGTAAATGGAGTATACAGTGCAAAAGATGCCTTATTTCTGCCTTGCACGAAGAGAGACTTTTCTGAATTTTCACATCCTTATGCATGGATATAAGGAGAAAAGCAATTGCTCTAATGCGACTTGAGTAGTCGAGTGCAGGAATGGAGCCATCAAGAGTAGGAAGTCTTGACTTATTTTCAGCTATTGATGCTCCCATCAAGTTCAAAATGTGAATCAAAAGTTTATCACTTTTAGCAAGCAGGATAAAACAAGGGAGAAGGTAATATTTGCATATGCATATCAATTTACTGTCAATCAACTCGTCACGCTTTTCTGGAATGCACTGCACCAAATACAAAGCAGTTTCATGTGAGCTTGTACATGCAATAAAACTAGAAACATGTAAAAGAATGATTGGGTAAAATTGTAAGCAAATTCTAGCTATTAACATCAAGGGAAAATTATGAACCACATAAATGGTGATGCTGTTAATGGCCAGAAACCAATCAACTCAACTTTGCTAACTATATAGCCACAGGCATTCACCCTCCATTGCCTGTTGCAAGCACATAAACAATTTTATTTCTCCATTGTTTGTCTCAACCATGACGGGTATTCTCTGATCAGTGACAAAGAGGATGTTTCAGCATACCAGTTTCTACTCACTGATACAGTCACTCTGAGGTCACCAAACTCAAGAGTGGATCTGCAAAATTGACATGTGAGACCAGTTCATGATTATCTCACAGGCTATTTGCTGCATACGTGAAATGTTAAACACAGGAGCACTTTCAACTCAGAAAGTGGGAGACTTCTTTAATGATAATGGAAACACAGACCAGCAAATAACTTTTCCCCATCAACCCAATTTATCACAAACCAACCACTAGGTTTTGCTTTAAAGGCCAAGGAGTCAGTCAAGGTGCTTCATGAGTCCAATCCTTGATCAAGAGTCTCATATTGCATTTTTCCCAAGGCCAACGTCAAGGCCTTCATAAAGTAACAAATCAGATATGCCATTTCTACTATTCATTTCTATCTAGATCTATGTCTATAGATAATTAAATTATCTTAATATATGCTCCCACTGTTTCAATTAACAACTTATTTCTTTTTCCTCTTGCTCTTTTAGAATTCTCAATCAACATATGTTACCTTTTCAATGAAAAAACAAACATATGGATAACTGATTATCTTAAGATTTAATCCTGCTACTCAATCAATAATTTTTCTTGCTCTTCCTAGTGGTCTTTTAGAATTCTCAACAATATGTGCTCTTCACAAGGAGCTATTACTGTTCTAAGTTGTATATATCTCATAAGTATAAATAAAGAAACAAAACAGAAAGACCAAAACACGAAATAAAGAAAAAGTGGCTAATAAGAGAGAAAAGAATATGGACTATAAAGAACAATTTCAGATGATAAACCAAGAAAGACAAATCTACAATTGAATGCAACACAAGTAGTCATTTCTTTCTATTTAGTTTTCCAATTATGATGGATATAATGTGTTGGCACCTAAATCTCAAATTCTCAATTTGTAGCTGGTCTCAAAGGATTACTAGGAAAAAGCAAGAATGTGCAAAAAAAAATAAAAACAGTCCACAGCTAAACGAGACCAAAAAGATTGAGAAAATATTGTTCACATCACTATTGAAATCATTCTTCCCTTCTAAAAGTTCTGGTGGAAACCAAGGGCATCACTTTAAAAGTTTCTCCAAATGTCCCCCTTCCTATTTCACTGGCTCAAAAGTTAAACCTAGACAAAATTTTCACATATTACTTCATGCCATACATATAGTGTTGTATTTATTTGTGAGTTGCTAGGATGAAACTCTCATCCTTTTTGGACAATTCCTTCGCTAATTTAATTTTTCATGTTCAGAAAGCAGCTTGAAGTTGTCTGGCACTCTAGAAGTACACAAAGTGGATCCTTGTAAGATCATATAAATTCAACATTTTGAGCCTGGAGCTGTAATACAAGAGAGTGGAGAATCTGATAACCACTTTCTCTTTTTGAAATGCAACTTGTATAAGAAAAATCATTTTCCAGCTCCTTGGAATTCAGTTGGTCCTGGTACTGTTGACTAGTGAACAGGCTTGTCTGGTTGATTTTTTACTTGTTAGAATGGGAAATTTTGCTTTCAAATTAGCCCCAATACTAGAAAAATCCAAACAAATACATTCCAGGAATTAGCTTCGCAGATCATACAGTAAGTTATAATTTTTTGTTGAAATGTCAATTTATTTGAGGCTTTTCATCAATCACTAAGCAACTCAAAACTTTCATAAACCTGATGTTTACCCAATAACATATCAACCTTATTTTTACATATTGGCCACATCACAAAAACTAAGAAATTATTGTCATTTTTTGCCCCCTACATATAGTTTCTTCTTCATTTTCCATTATTTTTATGGTCAAATAAACCAGTGAATCCAGATTGGGATGGATTTTCATAAATCCTCACGACAATAGATACCACTCAATGCATAGCGTAGCTAAAATTAGGAAGAGAGAAGGGAGTGGATCTCAAGAACGTATCTTAATATTCAACTCAACTAAGCCTTTTTCCAATTACATGGGGTTAGTTACATGAATCCGTTTCCTCCACTCCACTCTATCAAGGGCTAAGTCAACGGGAATATATATTATATGTAATGCAGAAAAAGAACTTCGAAAGTTATAGGGTAAGAGCTGCTAAGTAGGTATTACTTACATAAGCAACATCAATCAAGTACCCTGCCATTGAGTTGCCTAATTCTATAGTACTCTCTTCTGAGAGACTTGTTGGTTTGGAATCCAATAGTGCGAGCACTCTGAGCATTGCGCACGTGTTGTGTAAAGGTGGATTGAGAGACTGAAATTTAAACAGAGCGCTAAGATTAGTACATGCTTTAGTTATGAAGATTAATCAACAACAAATCAATCAACAATCCACAAAAGCTCTCCAAATTCTGACTAGGTCAAGCAAATAGACGTACTTTAAATTCACAGATATGCACATTTAACCTACCATCTCATGGACTATGACATTCTGTAACATCTGAAGAACAAGAGAATCGTCACCAATCTGAGATAGGCAAGAACAAACTGATCTGGTGATGGCCTTAAACGTTCTGTGGTTGGAGTTCTTTCCCTCAACCTCTACATTATTGTCAAGCCTTTCTGCAAAGGTCACAACTCTTTCAGCATGGTTATTAACTAATCTAGACACAACCTTAGAAGAAAATGAACAGATATATCCAACAATTTTATCTACAGAATGCTACAAGAAATCAGATAAACAAAAACTATAAATAGTTAAACAAAAGAAACATTAATATTTCAACAACTATTTATAGATTCTTAGGCTGCGTTTGGTTTCCAACTCAGAAACAATTTTTAGTTTTCAAACAGTAAAATGATCAAAACAGTAACAAAAAACATGTTTGGTAAAGTGAAATTCGAATTTTCCATTTCAATTTTACCTTTACAAAATGAAGAAAACTTGGAAAACAATAAAATGTCGTTTTCCAAGTTCTCTAATATCATGATTTGGGTACCGTGAAAACAGGAAACCTGTTTTCAGGCACCCAACCAAACGTGGCCTTCGTTTTTCAAGAAATACACAACCCAACCCAGCTCAGCTTAACAACGCCTTTTCCCAACCGAGGTTTTAAAATTCGTGAGGATTTCCCTTTATGATGCAAGGCATAAGCCTCACGTTTTTATAAAAAAGTATACCTAAAAAGATTTTCATTAATTCTAAAAATTCAAATATTAGTAATAACTAGAGAAACATTAAATATATGCAAACTTGAGCTATTTCTATTTATGTTTCCGTTGTCATGTAACAATGTCAAACATTCAAAACATGAACTTGATATATCAATTGCTTTTAATTATTATAAGCATTATTAAATACTTAATGAACACATGTTAGAAGTCAAATTTTCTTGCTTTCTAAATGTCAAAAAAAAGAAACTAGTAGAAATTTAACAAATATAATACAATGACACCTGGTAGTACCACTTCTTAGTTTTCACATTCTCCAACAACAATCTAAGTTTCTGGTTCTTTTTTATTATAACTGATGATGCTCCTTGCAATAAACATATAGAAACAATTGGCATTAGAAGTTCACTCAGTAATGCCTATGTAGTCTACGAGAAGTTTAGGCGAATTTCAAAACTTTGATCTCTCGTAATAATTGACAATAGAATTTTAAGACAGAAAAGGAACTAATGTATTTATACTAATATTAGATGACGTGTTTTTGATAATAAGGCTTAGAGTTTAGGCTTGTAGTTTTAAAACTTGGATCTCTCCCAAATAATTAAGATTAGAACTTTAAAAAAGAAAACGAACTAGTATGTTTGCTCTAGAATCAGTTTGAGTGCTTAAGGAAAAATTTCAAAAAAATTGTAAGTAGAAAAAAGCGGTTAACTTTTATTCACATATATTGAGGCTTATGCCTCAGCTCACAACCTAGATACGTAAATCGCAAGGCACAAGCCTGATGTAAATGAGGTATTAAGCCTCGAGGATATCATTGAGCCATAAACTTTAAGGCGGTTTACAATAGCCTCAAGGTGAGGCGGACCTCAAGGTGTAAGCTCAATGGATTTTTAAAGCTATGTTCCAAACTGCATGGGGTTGACTACATGAATATGCTTCCTCCACTCCACTCTATCAAGGGCTAAGTTGCCAGTTAATGTTGTAGTTGCTCCCATAGTCTGATAAAGCAAATCCACGTCATAGTTGATTTAACAAAGTTTTGTGATGGCTTTCAACTACCCAATGTAACCCAAGTTTATTTGGCTTGATACCAAAAAACGGTTTTCAAGACGTGCCTTAGAAATATGTAAGATTGTGGTCGTTATATAATACAAATACAATTTATAGTTTTTGAAACCAAGGAATGGGTGAAAGTTTGGTTTTGTTAGCTCAAAAGCCTCAAAACTTTGTTTCTATATATAATTCAAAATTTGGGAAAGAAACTAGAACGCAATAAAAAGTTGCTTTCCTGCTATACAAAAGAGTTAAACTTGAAAATAGGCTTGAAAACTCTTTTCAATGTAATACCAACTATTGTTGGGTTCAACTCCAGATATTAATCCCACATCGACTATATGTTCAAGCTAAGATACATAAGAAGTCTCAACCATGGTTAAAAAATTCCCCGAAATTCGACGAACTTCCACAAATTATTTCCCTTTTTTTAACCACCGAAGTGCGAAGTGGATGTAAAATAAAAAATGTAATAATTCGACAAAATTCGTTAAACTTCAATAAAATTTATATTTTTCAATTCAAAAATGCAAAAATTCAACAAAAAATTTGATAAAATTCAACAAAATTCGACAGAGAAGTAAAAAATATGTTATTTCATCCATAAAAAGCAAAGCAATACCAATAATTATGTATTATTTTCAACTTCATCAACTAACATAGCAATAGAAATTTTAAAAAATAATTTAACAAGCTATAAAATTATATAGTTTATGAGATATGTTTTACCAAAAAGAGAAGAAAAAAAGTAATTAAATAAATAAATAAATAAAGTTAAAATAAGAGAAAAACTTAAAAATCAATTAAAAGAGTTCTCAAAACTATCTTCTTTTAGATAACTCTTATAAAACAAATTAGCATGGTGGAATTCAAACTAGCAAAGTATATGGTCGAGAAGCAAGCCACTACAAAATTAAATATCAAAACAAAGAAAAGGAATTAAGACAAAAGCCACCATTTAAAATTCATCAACCCACTTAACAAGATTGATTTTGTTAGGTCATTTATTGGTATTTTTATGTATTAAAAGTGTCTATTTATATTAGTTTTTAGCTTATACTACAATAAATCTAAATATTTAAGCATATATGCAAAAATTCTCTAAACTTCTCTAATTTAGCGAATTTTTACAAAAAATTTCCATGTCGAATTAAACTTCTCCGAATTAATTCCAATTTTTAAGTGGCCGAAGTCAAGTCGAAAGCGAATTTTTGATCCTTGGTCTCAGCTCCTCACACTAGCAAGAGGCCATTTCCTAAAGAGAAAAACAAAACCCTCTAGGATTTGCCTTTATAGCATGCTCTATGTGGGTGCCCACAAGCCCGATGGCCCAACTTAGGGGCTAACCAAACATGGAGGCCCGTAAGAGGGACAATATCTTGCGACGTGTGGGGCGGGCCAAAATTGACTTCAACAGTTGGCGCCATCTGTGGTGACCGATGCATCCGTGTGAGGTGCTGAGCCTGGGGGCCTACTGTTGGTGGGTTCAACTCTAGAGATTAGTCCCACATCGACTATGTATTCTTTCAAGCTAAGACACATAAGAAGTCTAACCCCCTCACATTAGCAAGAGGTCTTTTCCTAAAGAGAAAAAAAAACCCCCGGGACTTGCTTTTATGACACGCTCTACATGGGTGCCCACAAGTCCGATGGCCCAACTTGGGGGCCCGTACAAAAGGCAATATCTTGCAATGTGTGGGGCGGGCCAAAATTGGCTTCAACACCAACATATTTGCAACAAGGTTTGAAAAATCAGCATTTGCTGAATTTTTTATGAATTTCTTTGATGTTAGATTTGTTGAATGCTTGAACTACAAAATGCAAAAAATTTGAAAGAAAACTCAACAAAATTGTAAACATAAATAAATTATATTTTTCTAATTAGAAAATGCAAAAAATCGACAAATTCGACAAAATTCAATAAAATTCAGCAACAATGTCAATATGTTATATTTCATCAACAAAAAGCAAAAGAGTTATCCAAAGCTATGCAACATTTTTGAATTTCATCAACCAACATAAAAACATCAAAAAAAGTCTAATAAAAGCTAAAAATTATGCAATTTTATGGGACATCCCTAGTGAAAGAAAATAGGTGAAAAGGAAAAACAATACAACAGGAAGTAACTTAAAATGAGAGAAAATTTATTGAAGGGGTCCTCAAAGACATCTTTTTGAATTTAAATCCATATAACAACATGAAAAAGTAATCCATTTTAAAAATAACTAATATATTAAGAGAGATAGAATGCCAAACTAGCGAATTATATGATGTAGCTAATAACAAGCCAACACAAAATTGAAAATCAAAACACTAACAAACAGACCAATACTAGAAGTTACAATTTTAAATTTCATTAACCCATTTAACAACATTAATTTTATTAGGTTATTTATGGATGTATTAAAAGTTTCTATTTATAATAGTTTTTACTATATATATTACAACAAATCTAGATATTTTAGCATCTATGCAAAATTCTCTAAACTTAGAGTTTTTACAAAAATTCTCCATGTCGAATTGAACTTCCTTGAATTAATTATAATTTTCCAGTGAGCAAAGTCTAGAGCTATGTTACCTGGACTCGGGTATGGGTGTCGAATACGAGTACATATCTAGAGGTCCGACTTATTCATTTTCAAATTTTAGGTTGCGGGGACTCAGGTATATTATATGTTATTCTTTCATTTTTTTCTGTTTTTCACTCATTTATTGTTTGTTTTATTCACCCATTTTATCAATAGCATTTGCAAGGAGACCTAAATATAGATCTATGAGCAATCCCAACATCCCCACAGTTGTCCCAAAGGCCATGCCTACTACGGATGACCTTTCCCCATAACTGATCCTATTCCCTTGGGAACCTCCAAAACCACTTTTTTGCCAGGGCTCGATTTCTAGAAGCTAAATTCCCAATACCCAGGCTGCTTTGTTCGATTTTCCTTTGCACGATGCTCCATGCAACAAGATGAGACCCCTTCAACTTGTCAACGTTCTCCCATAAGAAATCCCTCATGAGCTTCTCAATTCGATCCGCCACCTTTGTTGGGATCTTAAACACTGATAAGAAATAATTGGGAAGAACATCCAACACAGATTTAATTAAAGTAAGTCTACCACCTTTGGACAAAAAACTCCTTTTCCACCCATCAAGTCTCCTTATCACCTTAGAAGTCACTGGCTCCCAGAAATCCATCTTGAAGGGGTTACCTCTAGAGGCATTCCCAAATATTTCATTGGCCAACAACAAGTAGAGCAACCTGCTTGGTAAGCCAAGCCATCCAACCACTGTTGATGTACATATATATCTACCAACTGACTCTTCTCCATGTTTATGACCATACCAGACAACCAACAAAAGCATCTGACAACCTTAGAAGCGTTAATGAAACTTTCCTCATTCCCTCCCAAGAAAATCAGAGTATCGTCAGCGAACTGAAGATGGTCACCTCTACTCTCACCCGCCCCACCACGAAACCCTCAATCAAATTTGATTATTTGCCTTATCCAACATTCTCCCCTACACATCCACTACTACTGTGAAAAGGAATGGTGACATTGGGTCGCCCTGTCGAAGCACTCTCCCCCCCCCACAATTTCTCATTAAATTATAAAATATAATGGTTTAAGGAAGATTATAATCTCTTTATTTCTTGATGCATATTGCATGAGTAACAAATTATTTTATGAATTTTATACTTAGCATATATGGGAGATATAAGGATTAATTATATATAGTTTATAAATCATATGTCCATTTTTGTTCTAAATTAGAGTTTTTTTTAAAAAAAAAAATCTTATTTTGCTTCTTAGTGATTCTTTAGTTTCCATCAATAACACATGAAATTGTATTTAAATTTCATTTACTTCTATTCTTATGGAATATTTTCTAACAAAAGTTGAAGTTAGCATTGATTTTTTTTTATTGTGTTTGAAAAGTAAAAAAATACTAAAAATATTTGAGTTTTACAAATTATTTCGATATATGCCTAACTTTGACAAAATTTTTCTAATAATTCGATAACATGTATTTCACTCTGATGATTGAAAACTCAATGAAATTTGACAAATTCGGAGAATTATGTCGATTTTTCATTCCATGCATGCAGGTCCTCTAGATGGAGTTTCTCTTCGCTCATTTTGAATTTTTTGTGGTTCTTTCATGATTAGTACAAATATTTTAAGGTTGAACTAACTCTCTCTCTCTCTCTCTCTCTCTCTCTCTCTCTCTCTCTCTCTAAGTGAGTACCTTCTTTTATCATGTTGAAACTATATTCATGGTCTTTGAGAGAAAACAAATGACCACTTGAACAGGATAAGGAAGACACTATTGGCAAAGTGCTTAGCATACACATGTAACTTTTGTCTCTAAAACAGTCAAACTTCCAGAAAACTGAGGTTATTCCGTACAATTTCATGTAGCTTTTGGCAAAGTGCTTTTGTATATTTCATAAAGAAATGACATCCCCTTCCCTTCTTTTCCCGGGCTCTTGCAGCAGATGGTGGTTATGCTCATGTCCGTGGCGAGCGAGAGAGAGAGAGAGAAAGAGAGATTGAGAATAGTCAATCATATCGGTCGTCTCTTTTTTTGATTAATGAATCAACACTTACCAGACCAGAAAATGTTTTTAGCTTAAAATAAAGACAAGAATTTTCATGAAAAAAGATTTCTCCAAGTCATAACAAGAGTATGCTTCCAGCATTCAATGGTTACAATCTACCTCCTCCGATGATTGAAAGCAATTTTTCTCAATTTGGAAAGCAGACTTAAAAGGTCCCATCATCATGAGAAAGTGAAAATTATATTTGCTAGTTCCTTGGTCATAACTCATAAAAATCTAAAGCAGTAAATGCAGCCTGAGCACACTTAGAAAATGTGTTTCTGATTCTGCAAATATAATTTTGTAAGTCCTGTAACGACATAAAAGATAGTTTCTTCTGATTGAGAGGAAAAAATGTGCTTGGAAGAATTGAAAAAGTGTAACTAATAAAACTTTTACCTGGATAAACTTTAAACCGTGCAAGTAATGTAACAAAAAAACTGATATAATCTGCAATCAGGATGCGCCCAGCCTTAAACGATGAATGCAGAATCTCTATGAATCGAAATAATATAGATGGTTCCAAATGGTTACCTGTTTTCAAGTGCCAAAGAGGAGAGTGAGAAACAGACTCTACCAAATAACTACATCAGCTAAAAACATGGAAGACAGGAATCAATTGGTTGGTTGAACAGATTAACTAGACGAGCATGAAAGTGTCATTAACACATGGATAATAAAATTCTTGATTAAGGATCACATAAAATAACTGAACACATGCATACTAATGCAAGTTTAAAATATCAAATCACAAGACCAACACCACAATGGTACAAATGGAGTTAGGCAGTGTCTGCCATTCAGACAACAAAATAAAATTGAAATGTTAGAATATGGGAATAATTCTTGATCAGGCTTTACAGTTTTAGACTTCCAACTCTCCAAAGTCTTGGCCGAAATACAAAGCAATACTTCAGGTGAATCCAATTAAACAAGATTAAATAACACTATGAACAAATTCAGAGTAAATTTGGCATGAAATCACAGTTAAAGAAACAGCGAAGTCTTGATTGCTACAGCAGCTAATAGAGGGCTCATACAGATTAGGGACAAAAACAAGAAATTATATGCATGGTTGAGGTTTTCATGCAAACTATGTACTGTAATGAGGAACTCATACTTACAAGAAAAATACAATAATATAAAACAAATAAAGAACAAAAAAAGGAAGAAATAAGAACCTTTCCAGGAGGCATGTGCCTCGCTCAAAACTTAAAAGGAACTAAAAGGATATATTCCATCCTAAGGTGATGATTTCAATTCAATTTCTCACCAAATAATCCACAAGCATCCAAGGAGGCACGGATCATGTTCTAACAGGCTTACCTGTAAGAGAAGACTACTTCAGAAAATATGAGGCCATTTAAGGATTTCGGGTCTGTTGAATATTGAGTAAGTTGGTATTCAAAGAAGCAAAGAAAGAGATGAAAAAGAAAAGTTATTAGAAGAAGGAAAATGATGGCAGCACTATAAGTATGTAACCTATACCACCAGTTCTGAACCAAGGAAGCAAGGGGTAATTGCTGCTGTGATATTGATTCAGTTCGGGATATCACTAGGGTAGAGCTTCAACTTTTCTCACTTAGGAAAATGATTTTCAATGTTTTCATAGTCAGATTGGGTTAAGAGTTGGGCCATGTTGTTCTAGTGCCCTTTGGTCAGTGTCAAATGCTTCATAGGACTCCATGTCCTCTATTTTGCATCCCTTCTATGGTATTATATATCAATCATCCTTCTTATCACACACACATGGTAAAAAAAGAGGCAGTAACAACATTTTGATCAACACATAAATTAAATGAGAAAAACTAAGGAAAGTTAAAATCAATGAAGCAGTAGTACTCACAGAGGCAACAATACGTCAATGAAGAAAGCAAAAGTGAATCCAAACTGGAGAAGTAATATAAGGAATAAATAGCAAGTTCCTGGCAGTCGATGGGGAGCCCTACGAAAGGTCCATATTGGATGCAACCTAAAGGAAAAGAATGTGATGATAAGGAAAGAACCCAAGTAATATGGCAGTTTAAGTATGACCTGATCAACAGACCATCTAGTACCTTCTTCATCCTCACTTTTCTCCTGAACTCTACAAAAAAAGTCTTTCAATGAGTATTGCATCGTATCATATTCCCAAGCAATGAAAGTGCCGATTGGGGCACGTTGCCCAAGGTGAAGTAGAAGTTGCAAAACAACCTAAATAGCCACCAAAATAATTAGCAAAATTAAGTTACTAACACATCTTAAACAAATAAAACTGCATTATATATGATCACTGTGCCCAACTGGATTTCATAGGGAAAATGATAGAATGTTATAAATTTATACCTTTGAAGAAGAGGGGTGTTTATCACCTAATTGGACCAGCAATGCAGGGAGTTCGCGCATCCAAGTGATCTGATTTCCTACTACCACTGCATCACTTGTATCTAACAGCATATCTTGATCATTTGTCTTGTAACAGGAAGGAAGCAAGAAAGTATATGGGTGGGGAAGAGAAAGGAAATTCAAGGTAAGTCCACCAGAAAGTTGAAAGCAAAATCAAAGAAGTCATTTCTGAAAAAAGAAAAACCAAAAGAACGTGCAAGAGCTTACAGGAAGTAGCATTTCTTCTATAGCACGTAGACAAGCTGAATTCAAGGAAGACTCCGGTTTACAACTTTTAAATGCTTTCGTAAATGCCTGCAATTGAGTGCATGTACGTTCAACACTATATGCAAATTACCATGTAATTATTCATATTTTACTAATATTAAGGGGTTTTATCCAGAGAACTGAAATTATGCCCTGTATATGAGATGGTCTTATTGAATGCATAGTAGACCAGCAGCAACCATTGTTCTAAAATTGAATATTGCATGACGCACTAGCGTATGCCTCAAGGTGATGCACCCAAAAGACATTTAAGCCTCAAGGTCACTTGGTCAGGCTAAAGCATCAATTTTTTTATATCAAAATTAATTCTTTTAAAAACATAAATTTATGATTATGATTTTTAGATTAGCATAACCTACGATATTAGTTTTTAAGAATTAGCGATTCTTTCACTTAAGATAAAATTAAAGTTTTACTCTTAAACATGCCAAGGTCGTCTCTTAAAAGCCCTCTGCTGGTAATATATTTTTGAGTTTATTAACAATAATGCAAATAGTAACCTGACAATTTAAAAAAATTTGACAAATGATTCTAAGTCCGCTTGCATTAACTAAAAATTAGGGAGAAGCGGAGAAGACTAAATATTTTTACAATGTATGCATTGAATTTTATTTATTTATGCTTCTAATAGTTTAAAACTTGAAATTTTCAAAGCTTAACATGTGTGTGTGTAAGGCTTGTGCCTTGTCTCACAAATGCAAACCACATTGATTGCGCTTTATGCTTTTTTAACACTTGTTAGCAACCAAGTAAGAAAGAAAGAATGAAAAATAAATAAAGTGAATGCTCTAATCTGTGAAAGAAACACAAGAAAAACTTTAGCGATTCACCAGAAAAATATGGCTTTTAGATAAAACTTAAGAAAAGATGGTATAGGTTTATCCAAACACAGAACTGGGATAAGGCAAAACTTGGTTAAGAGCATTATACTTGGTGCCAGAATCAAACTAATCTTTAGCAAGGAAATGAGTTTGGCTGAAGGGGAAAAAAATCAAACCTGTAGAAGACGATACTTCCAATTGCTCTCAACTTTAGATATAATCTTTGGAATAAATGGAAGTAATCGAACTAAATGCTTTTCATGGAGTGCTTTACTTGATCGTGTATTACAATATATCTGCAAAAGATACTAGAACTGATGATTATGACACTAAGTATGGTGTGATAAAAAGAGAGAGAGAGAGAGAGAGAGAGAGAGAGAGAGAGAGAGAGAGAGAGAGAGAGAGAGAGAGAGAGAGAGAGAGAGGTGTGATAAAACACCAACCATTTCTCCACATGACAAAAAACAGGTATGAAAAAGAATCACACATCTTAGAAACCCCAGAACGAAAAGAACCTCCAACACAAGTAAGAAAAGCAGAAGAAAAAAGAAATAATTAAAGAAATAAAAAGACGTGGACAATCAATTAGTAATTTTGAAGCACATCAAGTAGATCATAGTAAGTATAAACAGATCCTAAATTTCCCAAGGAGTTGAAAGAACTGAAAGATGAAATGATTGAACAAATATAACAGTATTTAAACATCAAATTTCAAAGTTGAATTAAATTGATTAGGACATGTAAGTACCCTGCCTATGCATAAAAGCACTGTTGGATATGCTGCAAGGCATCAGATTATCAGAAACATTAGTACATAAAATTTCTCAAGGAGCTGCAGCAAATCCAAGCTTTTTAGGGTCACATTTGGCCGAAATTTTCAATCTTCAAAACTTCTCTGCCGCAAGCAATATTGAAAACCACAAGGATTCATCTTAATTGGCTCAAGATTAGATATTGCATTTCTTGTTGTCTCAGCATGACTACTACATTATACGCATAGACTTTTTTTTTAAGAATTCATAATAAAAGATAATTACAAATGGAAGCTAACTCTTCATTTTCAGAAAGTACATGAACTATTTACTTTAAAGGTCTTTTCTTTTTTTTTTGAGAAGATACAATGCTAGTAGTTAGTTATAAAACCAGCTCCATCATCAGACCGCACTCTTGGGGAGGTATCAGGCCCATTCCTAACCCTTTAATCCCCTTCAACCCCTAGGGTGAGGCAGTGGCAAGAGTTGAACCTGGAACCTTTCGGTTCTAAAGCCACCTCTTAACCAAGTGCACCAACTCCATGTTGACAACTAGTTACTTTAAAGGTTAGTTTAGTCTTGAACTATTTACCAAAATCATAACCTAACATTGGTTATCAACTTTAAGTTTATAGCCCCAGTGGCCAACACTGATAAGGCGGGAGTCCAACTCGTGACCTCGTTTCATGAGACGACAGCCCCGAGCCACTCAGCCAACCTAGCGTTGGTTAATGAGATCTAAAGTTTTAGATCTAAAATTTGAGGTCAGTTTGGCAGATATTTTGCAAAACAATCAAAAGGTCAGTGTTACGTAGTAAAACAATCTGAATGTAGGGGATTGATTCACATTGAGCTAATTTAAAGCTTTGTGGATGTTTACTCATTTTTGAGGTTTTACCAAGGAAAAAAGTCCTTTATGTTGCAGATGAATATTTGTAACTTTCAAAAATCTCAGATTTATCCTATGTAAATTCCATTATACTAATTTCTTATCTACAATTGGTATCAAACAAATAAATGGCGTACCTAGTGCACGAGGCCCTCACCATCGTGACTTCTAGGAAAGGGACGATGTATGCAACCTTACCTCCACATGGAGAGGTTGTTTTGGCTTTGAACACGACTTCTCAGTCTCTATGGAGCAACTTCAACCGTTTTGCCAAACACACCCTTCAAAAGATCAACAGATAAAAAAGGCAGCAAGGTGCACGAAGCTCCCGCCTATGAATGGGGTCTCAAGAAAGGATTGGACCAATTTTGGGTCTATTGCACGCAATCTTACCTTGCATCACAAGAGGTTGTTTCCACGAATCACAAGGCAACAATTCTTATCGTTGTGCCAAGGCTCCTCTTCAAAAGATCCACGGATGTGAAATGAAATTTCATTTTGATTCATTTTTCATCATTTCAAGACTAGATCAACAAAAATTAGTTAAATCTACCACTCAACTCAACTCAATTTACCATTTGAATCATACAATTTGGATCATAAAATTAGTTAAATCTAGTTATCTAAAATTATGTTTGTTGATGTATATCTATAAGTTGTGTACAAATCTATATAACAGTGAATAGGTTGTTTTAGATACAACCCCTACAATAGACTAAGTTTCAATCATAGTTTTTAAATCGTTTCAATTTACCATTTGAATCATACAATTTGAGTCAAATCAAACATAAACCAATTCAACAGTTTAAAAAACTGAAAATTAAAATGATCTTGTCATTTAAGGTCCGAGTTGTACAACTAAACGCAGGATCGTTTAGAGTTGATCTCTCCCTCAAATCTCGATTACATCAAGATTTGCATAAATGTGTCAGATAATATTAATGCTTTTTTAAGAAATTGTTGCAAGGAAAAGAAACTGAAAAAGAAGAAAGAAAACTAAAATGTTTGACTAAAGAAGAGTAGTACGAAGATGTTTTTTGACACTAGTATTGGTGAAGATATTGAAGGGGTAGGTAGTGGGGTAGCAAGTGTTTTTTAAGAAAGAAAGGCATTTTTTATGAGTTAATGAAAAGCAAAGCAAAATAAACTACAATAAATGAGCATTGGATAAAAGAAGGAAGGGGGAAATATGCCAAAAAAATTGCAAGATATTTTTTTATTGTAACTTTTAATGTTCAGTTCAATCTATAGCTACATTTAGGTATGGATTAAAGCTCCTGAACTATCATAAGATTAGAAACCCTCTACTTAAAAATGAGGTCAAGTATCTCGAGGGATTGCTTTTTTAGCATAAAGATGAATGGAGTAAGATGGGGTGCACAATTATATATGATGGTTAGATAGATGACTAAGAGTTGTGTTCCTTAGATCTGTTGATGCTTTTAATATTGTAAAAAAAATGCTGAAAATTTCTTTCTGTTACTTGATGAAATTATTGAAAATGTGGTTCAAGTCTTTATAGATGGAGCTTCAACATATGTCAATGCTGAAAGATTGTTGATGGACAAAAAGAGGCATTTTTCTCATTGGTGTGGGATTAGTCGTCCCGAAGGGGCGGATACCCACATACGGGGTGGGAGGGGTATTGGGTATATAATATTGTTTCTACTTCAAAAAAATAAAATAAAAATAAAAATAAAAAAGTAGACAGTTTTTTAGTTCTCCTTGCGAAGCCCATTGCTTCAACTAATGCTTGAGATATTGATAGGCTACCAATCCATGCCGATGTGATTAACAAGTATCGAAATATTATTCTTTGTATCTATAATCATTGTTTAGCATTGAGAAGTTCACAAAAGGAGGGAATCTAGTGAGGCCACCAGTAACTCACTTTGTTACATGTTACTTGACCATGAGGAATATATCGATATAAATCGGCATCCATTCTTATGTTTGCTTTTTACGATTGGCAAAAGGATTCCTTTGCGAAAAATAAAGACAAGATCGTTATGAGATATTTAATTAGTAGATAAAAACTTTTGGTCATCGCTCAAGTATTGCATTAAAAGCATTTTACCTCTTGCGAAGGTCCTTCAATTAGTTAATTTCAACTATAGGCCACCAATAATTTATATTTATGAAGAAATGGACGTGCAAAGGAGGACATTGCTAAAATTTCAGGTAGGGTGAAAAACGTATATAAAACATTTACGATATCATTGATAAGCGGTAAAATCTTCAGTTGCATAGGTCTCTATATGCAGCAAGTTATTTTTTGAACCCTAGATTTCAATATGATGGTTGTTCAGAATGGATCTCAAAGTCAAACAAGGGTTATATGATTGCATAAATAGAATGGTCTCATCCACTAAAAGGACGTTGATTGATGATCAGATAGAAATATTTCGAAGAGTACATTCGAACGAGTAAGTGCTTAAAGTTAAGAGAATAAGACTTTCAATCTTTGACAACTATTATTGATTCATTTGTTTAGAATTTACTTAATGCTATCTTTTCTTTTATAACATTCATTCTAAGAAACGC
This sequence comes from Paratinospora sagittata, assembly GCA_035771175.1. Taxonomy (NCBI): domain Eukaryota; kingdom Viridiplantae; phylum Streptophyta; class Magnoliopsida; order Ranunculales; family Menispermaceae; genus Paratinospora; species Paratinospora sagittata. Next base: position 29,401,993 of record CM069592.1, read on the forward strand.
AACAGCCTAGACCAAAAAAGATTGAATGCTTTTTTCTTCAAGTACAATCTTCAACTTCACATTCAAAATATCGGAGGACAAGAGACTGAAATTATTATAATAAAATTTGTCAATCAAATTAAGATTCAAATGATGAGTGATCACAGAAAATACAGGTCAAGTTCTCTCAGCAGGTAAATCACAGCTAGATGAAGACTACTTTAAAGAAAAAGAATGTAAAGGTGACAACACTCCCATGTCATAAAGAAGGGGTATTTCAAGTTTCAACATCACAATTTGATTTGATTTCTAAATACAAATTTTAATTGTAAATGATATATTAAAGTATTTGACATTGGTTTTAGGTCCAACGAAAATGCAATGTATTGAGTGACAAATGGAAAAAGAAGGAGAACAAGGAAAGTTTCAAATCTTAAGTCGATGAGGGAGAAGATGATGAAGAATGACAAAGCTTGTTTTTTTTTTAGTAGAAACAATATACTCCTTTATTGATTGTAAAACCGATATGAAAAGTTAATTAAGCACAAGCTATGCTAATACCAGCCTAGAACAACAACAAACAAAAAGCAAAAATAAGCACATTAAAATCAAAATAAACCTGCTGAACTACTTATAAGCAGAACAAACATCTACCCCAATCCGCTAAGGAAAACCCGTTATCCAAATTAGCCGAAAACCCAAAGCTTGTTTTTAATGTTTGATAACTTGATATTTTGTATGTTTGATAATGAATTATGAGTTGTGACCTTATTTTGTATGTTTGATGACAAGATATTTGATGAATATTGACCAAAAGCTTGTTTTTGAAGTTTGAGGTTCGCTTTTGAATCATTAGATATGTAATAATAACTAAATTATTTTAGGCATTCTATTGAAAAATTGGAAAAAATCTTCTAACTTAGGATTCGATTTACAATTTGAATCCAGTCCCACCTTCAACAATTTTATAATTCAATTTTGATTTAACATCTATTGTTTAAATCCATACATAGTTTGTTAAAAATGGTTGAAAAGAAGATTCAGTCTATAACCAACCTTCATTTTTACTATTTTGAAAAGCTAAAATGAGAATTTTTCTAAATTCCATTATTGATAAGGCAAGGGGAAAAAAAAAAGTCTTTAAATGGATAGAACCTTCTAGTAGAAGAAATAAAACTAAATGAAAGAAGAGTTCTAAAAATAAAAGACAAATCAAAATATCCAAAACAAGAAAATGAATGAACAATGACAAATGCAAAAGCAATTATTGCCATTGGCATGACTGCTTCAACTTCTGAATTCAAAAGCTTAAGCACAAATGTGGTTGACACTATTTAAAACATCTAGAGTAGAAGGAAACAAATTCTTCAAATTTCATACCAAATTAACAGAAATTCAAAAACAATGTTTGGTACAGTAAAACTATACTTGAAAGTGAAGTGGTAGAAAAATTCTAAGATCTTCACCAAAAAGTTCTAATCCAAATGTCACATCAATTGAAGAAATTACATGACTATGACAAACTTTATTTAGAAGACTTAGCGAGATCACTACAAGCATCTGAATTAAAATTTATATAAATATATAGCTTCAAAAATTAATAGTACAAAAACAAAAATCAAGAATATTATAAGTAATGCAGAAAACGAATGGAATGATAGTGATGAAGATATTGTATTCTTAGCTTAAATTCACCAAAAATAAATAAATAAATAAAAATTCTTGAAGAAAGAAAAGTTTAAAATTAATGAGTTTAACGCATCATATAATAAAACTATGAAAGAGAATAAAAATAAGCCTAGTGAAATAAAATGTCATAAATTTAAAGAAATGGACATATTGTCATAGAATGTGGTAAATAAAAAATTATTGATAATAATAATTAATGCATCAACTTTCAAGAGAAGTCCAAGGGAGAATTCTTTTGAAAATTATAACGAATATAGAGATTGTTCCAATGACACAAGTGATGTAAATGTTTTGACAGCTATTTACATAGCAAACAAGTCAAGTTCATATTCATTTAATATCTCCACATAGAGAACTTGTTTCCAAATTCAAACTCATGACCTCCAGGTCACAATAGTGCAACCTCAACCATAGTGCCAAGCCCGCCCTTTATAAAGATGATAATATAGTGAATAATTAATTTCATAAAAAAAAAAGGTTTACATTAGCCAAAATTAATAAAAGTTCAAATTACAAATTAGAAGAAAAAGAAGATAATAAAGTTTAAAAAAATTAAAACATATTTAGGAACCCAAAATTAATAAAAGTTGAAATTACAAATAGAAGAAAAGGAAGATAATAAAGTTAAAAAAATAAAATAAAATAAAACATATTTAGGATTTAGGAACACCAGTTATCAAAACATAGAACTTAGAAGTTGTCAGAATGAAAAAGTAAATTATAAGACAATAGTTACGAAAAGAAATCAAAAATTAAAGTTACTCCCAAAAGATAATCACAAACGGCAGAAAACATATTGTAATTAGAAATGTAAATAATAATCTTGTGGCTGCCTCAAAATAATACCACATAAAAAACAAGACTTCTTGGGTTCCCATACTTAGCAGCCTCACCTCCTCACATTAGCAACAATGCCTTTTCCCAATGAGAAAGGTGAACCCTCAATATGAGAAGAGCACAGTGCCCTTGCGAAGCCACATGGAAGCACCTAATATGTGCCCAGATGCCCAAAGAATGCCACGTGTGAAGAGGGGCCAAAAGGGATGAAACAAGTACAAATAATCAAATGATAGAATTTGATAACATGATTTCTTTAGGAAAACCATGAAATTAATAAAATTGGTTTAGCTTAAGGATTCTAAGTTCAAAAATAATTTTTTTGGTAAATTAAAGATAATAATAAAATAATATAACAAAAATTTATATGAAAAGAAACCAATTTTTACATACATTACTATTGTGGAAGGAAAAGACATTTAGAATATGCTGTTATCAAAAAAGATAAAACCTGCTATATGATTTTGAGTTTTATAAAAACAAAATAGTTGTTATTGAGGTAATTTACATAGAAAAAAGGAAACATAAGTTTTGGTTATAATCATTATTATTCAAATCAAAATAAATGTTCAGTAATCATACACTTTTATAAGCAACAAATTAAAGGAAGTGGTATAAGGATAGAGGATATTCAAAGTATATGATAGGCAAAAAGAATTACTTTATTAGCTAAAAATTCTCAATAAAGGAAAGAAATTCCAGGTTTACTGAAAAAGAAATGTTTTCTGTGTAAAAGATCTAAAATATAATAAGTATGAGTCAATTATGTAATAAAGGAACTTTAATAAATTCTGATAACAAACAATGCAACGTATTAGAAAGTGATGGAAAAAAAATATTCTGCCGAGTAGGAAACGCATACAATTGTTCTATTCTAAAAATAATAATAAAAAAAAATAACAACATAATATTAAGTAATTATTTACTAATAAAGATTAATGCATAGCATAATAGATTAATCCATAAATTTTAAGGACTTGTTATGTATTTCAAATAACAAAAATACATGAGAAGATTACCTATCTAAAGAGAACAAATATTGTAAGTTGTCAAAAAGCTAAACAAAATAGAGCAAAACATAAAAAACATGTCAAAGGCTTAAAGAATATGATGTAGGACATAAAATAATGTTTAAAAAGGTTTCAATATTTAATTTTTAGTTTCTTTCTATTTTCTAGTTAAGTTTCCTTATCTAAGGAAAGTTTCTATTTTTATTTTATTTTTTTTGACAAGAAACAAAAGTATATTGTATTAACTATGTAATATGTACATCAAAGGTACAAAAGGACCCACGGTCCAAGGAACAAAAAAACGGACAAGTATCAAATGCTATCCAAAATGAGGTTCCATCCCCTCAACCAATCCCCCAAAGAATAACCCTTAGCGAGTTTACTTGTACTAGCCCAAAGAGAAGCCAAAAAGAAAGAGTTTTCCCAAACGGCCCCCATCTCCTTATCTTGATTCTCAAAGATGCGCGTATTCCTTTCCTTCCAAACAGACCATATAACTACCAAAAACTACCACCCTCCAATAGTCACTCCATCGTCTCGGTAAGCCACTCTCGTCAGGAAAGGTCCACAAGTTAGACTCATTTGGAAGCCTCTCCCACTGAAGAAGAACCTTCCATTGATCCCACACACCTTTGGTAAAATCACAATCAACAAAAATATGTTGACTGGATTCCCCTTCCTTCCTACACAAACAACACCAATTAGGGGAAAGAGCCCAATCCTTAAACCGCCTCTGAAGAACATCCGCAAAATTTAACTTGCCATGAGCTATGGTCCATCCTAAGAATTTGGCTTTTGAAGAAACATGAGTTTTCCAAATAAAATCATGTGGGAACACGGGTAGAGATGACGAGGGGCCAAGGGAAGAGCAAAGATGATGGAAGAAAGATTTAGAGGAGAATTCCCCATTGGTCTCAATAGGCCAAGACACTTTATCACTCACATTAGACATAAAAACACCCTCTAGAATTTCAAGAAGGGATGTAACACTATCTTGATTTGAGGGGTTCCTTCTAAGGTGGAGACACCAAGAAGGTTTACTCCCATCACCAAAGGAGAAAAAGTCAGAAATAGGATGATTTTGCTTGGTAGAAAGTCTATAAAGATTTGGAAACAAATCACATAATTTGATAGTACCACACCAAGTGTCTTCCCAAAACTTAAAATGACGACCATCGCCCACTTTAAGTCTGATTATGTCAGAGAAAGAAGGGTAAAGGGAATGAAGAAACTTCTAAGGACTATGGTAGGTAGCATTGGAAGACACACTAGCATCTCGCGAATTTCTTTGAATTCCATGTCAACTAACCACCACTTTGGCCCACAAAGCATCTTTTTCCATACTGAGTCGCCAAAGCCATTTAACCGCTAAAGCAATGTTCCGATATTCCAAGTATTCAATTCCTAAACCTCCCTAATCCAGCCTCCTACTAACCAAACTCCATCTCACAAGACTTCCACCTCTTTCTTTGTCCTCCCTTTTCCAAAGAAACTTTCTCATCATCCTCTCAATCCGCCACGCCACCATCTTAGGGATTTTAAACACTGAGAGATAATATGTGGGGATGGCCTCAAGCACACTTTTAATCAGAGCACATCTTAAGGAAAGTTTCTATTTTGGCATAATTGAATTTTAATGGTAGTTCTAGATGGTTTCTAAATCCGTTTTTGTTATTTGAGGTGTCTTAGAATGTATCTAGAAGTGTCTAAATAGAATTATAATAGTATTAGAAAGTTGTTATATTGTTATAAATAGCTTAGGAAACTTCTTTTAAAGTGTTTTAGTAGATTTCTAAGTTACTTCAATGGAGTTATCTATATAAGGAGCTCCAATTACGAGTTCAAGCATTTAATCAATAGTTCAATCAAGTCAAGTATTTGACTCATCCTTTTTTTAAAGCATAAAATTTGCTTCTTATTTCTTTATTTTCTATTTTTTCTTGAATCCATTGATTCAAATACGTTTCTGCTACGTTAAATGGTATATAAGCCTCGATTGAGAGCCTGCTATTTTCATCATCATGGTTGAAAATCATTTAACTTATATATAACACATGAGCAACTAACGAGACCAAAAGTTCAAGGAATTTGAAGATCTTTTGCTCATAAAGTTGCAAGAGATGATTATCCCCAACATAGAAAAGCACTTTGAGAGGAGGGAGAAGACATAGTTGAAACATTCAAAGGCGATCAAGCACGTTTTAGCCATGTTGCAATCTTCCAACCTCCCTCCCACCCTCTCATCTTGCTGCCTCCTCATCCCAGCATCCTCTTAATCCATTTTTAAGCTTCCACAACCCTACTACATCATTCCTAGATCTTCCTCATAATTCCATAATCATAAATGATTCTACTTCAACATTTAATGTACATGTTTCAGCTGCTGAAAATTATGAGCGTTCACAAAACATGCAGCCAATTATCCTTCCCTTTTTTACATGCTCCACACACCCATACTACTACCAACCAAGATTTACACTTCCAAAAAATTTTCTCACACCCAAGATCTAGCAACTTGTTTTGATTTTTTTAATGAAGTGGATACTTATCAAGCTACCAACCTATCTACAGTAGCTCCTATTATAAATTCCCTATTGGACATTGTCTAATTGTGAATCTTTTACAATTCAATGGACTTTTACATGTTGAAGATTTATTTGATTGGTTATTTTTAGGAGAGAGATTTTTGACAACAAGAGCATCCATGAAGAAAACCAAGAGAAGCTTAGTGTATTCAAGCTTATTGGTGCATCCTTTTCATGGTGGGATCACTTGCAAAAGGATAGACTTCGCCAAGGATTCTAGCCTACTTTGAAAGTGAAGAATGAAGATGAAAGTGTTTCTCTTTCTCAAGTGAACTCGAGGACGAGTTCTTCTCAAGAAAGAAGGATTAATGTAAGACATAAAATAATGTTTAAGAAGATTTCAATCTTTAATTTTTAGTTTATTTCTATTTTTTAGTTAAGTTTTCTTGTCTAAGGGAAGTTACTATTTTGGTAGAATTGGATTTTAGAAGTAGTTCTACATGGTTTCTAAATTTATTTTTATTATTCAAGGTATCTTAGGAAGTATCTAAAAGTATCCAAATTGAATTATAACAGTATTAAAAAGTTTATTGTTAGAGATAGCTTAGGAAACTTATTTTTAAATGTTTTAGTAGGTCTTTAAGTTGTTTCAATGGAGTTATCTATATAAGAAGCTCCAATTAAAGATATTAAAACAAGTTTAGACAAAATAAACTTACTAGATAGATAAATGAAAAAAAAAAATGTTAAATAAACTATCATAAATATGAAAGAATAACCAAATGATATTATAAATAAATAAATAAAATGAACTAATGATATAGATTGACTTCAATGATAATATAAAAATAAGATCTCAAACTAGATATGCACAAAGTCACATGTGTATTTATCAATAATTGAACTAAAAAAATGTGGAGGAAGCTTTAAAGGGTGACAGTGGGGTTATAGTAATGTTGGAAAAGATAAATCAATTTACATGAAATGAAGTTTGGTAATGAAAGATCTAAAGATAAAAATGTAATTGGGAATGAAAATTATATTTAAGAGAAAATGGTAACATAGTAAGAATTTAAGATAGGCAAGTTGCACAAGGATACACACCAGTAAAAGGCAGTAGAAGGACTGGATAATGAAGACACATTTTGTCACTAAGTTAAAATCTATTAGAACTTTAGTATATTGTTACATAGCTAGTACTTTTTAAGATGTCAAGAGCTCATTTTTAAATGGATATTCAAAAGGAGAAGTTTATGTTCGAATAACCAAAAAGGCTTTGTGATTCTAAGTATCCAAATCATGAAAATTAGAAAAGCTTTATGTAAAAAAGTCTAGCATTGCCCATCAAAAAATGAAATTGAACGTTAATATCACATTATTGATTACACAAAATGGAATACATCTAAAAACTAAAGGACAAGTTTATAAACATTCATATGCACCCCCACCATCATGAACTAATACATTTTCCCTCTTGTTGAAAGCAAGAACAAGTCCTCCAATCTAAGTCTTCCCTTTGAAGCTAAGTTAAGGCTGCAAGTAATATTGTACATACATACAAAAAAAAATAGAAAAAAAAAAAAGAAAGAAAGAAAGAAAAAAAGTGGAGGGAGGAAAAGGTGGCTGCTACAAGAAATGGAGAGGGAAATATGTGTGTGTGTGTGTGTGTAAGGGCCGCTAGGTAGTACCACCATTAAATATGCTCCATAGTGGGTCCCAAGTTTAGATATGGTGTGGATCCCACATTTAGATAAGGTGTGGGCTCACATTGTGGACCCACTGCTGGTTTATGGTGTTGACCCACCTTTTATATATTCCTGAACTGGTTCATTTGCAACGAGAGCTACATCAAGAATGTGCATGGCTTAGACAAATGCAGCTAGAGTTTCAGCAAACGTGGAAATTGTGGAATCCCATATTTATGTGATTCTTGACAACTTTGTAGAGCCCCATGACTAATTGACTCACCTTTGGGCTCATTTAAAGTTTTGCGGATGCTACCACATATTCTTTTGTTTTATCACATGAAAAACAAATTCTTTATACGGTGGATGAATGTTGAGCTTGATTTTCAAAAATTTGGGATTTTTTTAATATTTAGATTCAAAGAATTCTGAATATCAATTCAAATCCACGGGCAGAAAAGTAGAGTAAGAGATGAAATTGCATGCTCAAGCAGTTGCATTTTAACACCCTTCAAAATATGCATTCACAGCAATTGCAAAAAACTGAAAAATAAGTTTTATGATTGGTCCAGAAAAAATAAAGCATAAACAACTTGAATGGCCAGAATTTTGCCGAAACTCGAAAGACCTTCAGTATGTCTTAGTCATAGACTTCTAAGGGCAATGATTAACATTAACACATATTTTTGTTCTCTAAGAAAAACGTCAGATAAGTTAGGATGAACACCAGTGCAGTCCATATTTTATATGCATATAGCGTAAATAATCTTATCGACAACAATATTATATTGTATGAGAGAAGTATACAGAATGGGAAATGCTACCATATGAGGGGATAAATTGAAGTTTGCCGCATTTCTTTTGTTCTTTAAACTTTAAAGCACGTTACCCTTTATCAATTGGAAAAGAAAAAAGGGGATGTGTAGTAAGGACAACAGGCAAAGAGTTGCAAACACTGAAAATGATAAATATGATTCATACATATCACACCTTTGTTAAGTATTTGCACATGAAACCAATTCAATAAGCCAAGGGAGAAAACAACCTACGTGATGCTTTTCAATAAACAATAGACATCTTCTAGTATTTGCAAATATAGATTCTGAGAATGAGAAACCATCCGATCAGAACATGTTCATCCAAATAAGTCTTCAATAGTGAATTAACTCTTAGATAATGATGTATTCGGCAGAAGAAAGAAAGCTAAATTGCTGAAAATTTAATTGATTCTGAAAAAAAACTGTCTTCCAATCCCCAACGCCAACCTTTAAATAGAAAAAACAGAAAGCTACTCCTAATTCTACTAAGAATCTAAGCAAAACTTATCCTAATTCTACTAGGATTCCTTTTAACAACACAAAACAGAATCCTATTAGAACATAACCACATTATCCTAACAAGACTCTTTTTTTTACAAGAAACAAGAATCCTAACGAAGACTCAAAAATATAAACAAATAAAACTCATTACAACTCGACAACAAAAACAGAAATAAATAAAAATAACTAACACATGCTACATCAGATCCCTTTCTTGTGAATGAAACTCATCCTCGAGTTTAAGTTGATAAAGCGAACTCATCTAGCGCATAAAATTGATAAAGATCTGTCATGTTAAAGGTATCGAAAATGTGTAAATCACTTGGAAGTTCCACCTTATAAGCATTTGGATTAATCTTCTGACGTATGCGACAAGGGTCGATCTTTTTCATCTTTAACTCGTTATAAGTTCCTACTGGAAACCTCCCTTTCCTCAAATGCACCATCACAAGATCCCCTACAGTGAACTCTTTCTTCCTCCTTCTTTGATCCGCTGCCTCCTTATACTTTGAGTTAGCCTTTGGAAAGCTGGCAGTCACTTCCTTATGCAATTTAGCAACCCTTTCTGCCATTTGTTCAACCTCTAAATTCAAACCAGCCGAGTTGGGTAGAGCTGCCAAATCAACAGTTAATCTTAGCACACTTGTATAAACCACCTCAAAAAGAGATTTTTGTGTTGAACAATTCCTTGTGTGATTAAAAGCAAACTCCGCTGGAGCCAAGGCATAATCCCATTGTCTTGGTTGGTCTCCACATATGCATCAAATGAGATTGCCCAATGTCTTGTTGGTCACCTCGGTTTGGCCATCAATTTGTGGGTGACTCGTGGTGCTACAATTAAGAGAAGTATCAAACTTTCTCCATAAAGTCCTCCAAAAATGACTAAGAAACTTCACATCCCGGTAGGAAGTAATAGATTTAGGAATTCCATGTAACCTTACGACCTCCTTAAAGAATAGATTTGCAATATGAACCGCATCATGTGTCTTATGACAAGGAATGAAGTGGGCCATTTTGCTAAACCTATCTACTACTACAAAAATAGAATCCAAGCCTCTTTGTGTTCGGGGAAGTTCCAAAATGAAATCCATGGATAGATCCTCCTAAATGCCAGAAGGAATAGGAAGGGGTAGGTACATACCTGTATTTTGAGCTTGACCCTTGGCTACTTGACAAATAGCACACCGTTTAACAAAATTTTCCACATCCTTTCTGATTTGAGGCCAATAAAACCGATCTTCAACTAAAGCAAGGGTCTTATCCTTCCTAAAATGTCCACTCAACCCATTAGAATGCACTTCTTTAATCACTTTCTCCCGTAATGACATTCTCAGCAAACACAATTGATTTCCTTTAAATAGGAACAAATAACATGAAAGTCACCAACATCCTTATGCTTGCTGCATTTTTCCCAAACTGCCGCAAAATCAGGATCATCATGATAATTCTCCCTCAAGCAATCAAAAGCAAGGAATTTAGTTCTCAAAGTCACTAAAAGTGCACCCTTTCTATTTAAAGCATCGGCCACTTTGTTGGTTGACCCGGATTTGTGCCTAATAACGAACTCAAACTTTTGTACGAGGGCTATCCAACGTGCATGCATGCAATTGATGGTCTTTTGAGATTGTAAAAACCTTAAAGATTGATGATCCGAATACAAGATAAACTCCCTGCCAATTAAATAATGCTCCCATTGCTTCAAAGCTCTCAAACACATACATCTCTTGTTCATAAGTACTCCACTTCATTCTAGGCTCACTTAGTTTCTCAAGTACTCAATAGCCCTCCCTTCTTGCGACAGCACAGCACCAATCCCAATTCCGGATGCATCTACATCAAACCTCAAACAGTTTATCAAAATTAAGAAGAGTCAATACTGGGGCTGAACATAGCTTGCTCTTCACCAATTCAAATGTTGTCTGTTGCTCATCACTCCAACGAAATCATCCTTTTTTAAGGCAATCCGTGAGTGGGGCTGTGAAGGAACTAAACCTCTTGATGAATTTTCTATAGAAGGATGTCAATCCCATAAAACTCTGCACTTGCTTGACATTAGTAGGGCTCGGCCACCCTTGAATAGCTGCAATCTTGGACTCATCCACCATAACTTCCTCTTGGCTTACTGTGAATCCCAAAAATAAGAGTTTCTCCACCATGAACGTACACTTCTTTAGGTTAATATAGAGTTCTTTGGCCTGTAATGCTTCAAAAACTTGCCTAAGATGATGCTTCAAGTGTTCTGCCTCACTCTTGTTATGTAGCAAGATATCATCAAAATAAACCACAACAAACTTACCAAGAAAAGGTTTGAGAACTTCGGTCATGAGCTCATAAATGTGCTTGGTGCATTGGTTAGCCCAAAAGGCATCACTAACCACTCATAGAGCCCCTCATTTGTTTTGAAGGCGGTTTTCCATTCATCTCCTTCCCTCATGCGTATTTGGTGATAACCGCTTCTTAGATCTATCTTCGAAAACAATGTAGAACCGCTCAATTGATCTAACATATCACTCAAACGAGGTATTAGGAACCTACACCTCACAGTAATTTTATTGATTGCCCTACTATCAATGCACATCCTCCTACTACCACCCTTCTTAGGGGTAAGTAAAGTTGGGACCGCGCAAGGACTCATGCTAGGCCTTATTTGTCCTTTCTCCAACAAGTCTTGTACCTGTTCATTCAATACCGTATACTCCTTTGGGTTCATCCGGTAGTAAGGCAAATTAGGAAGTGTAGATCTCGGTATAAGATCAATTGCATGTTGGATATAGCGTAGTGGAGGCAATCCCTTAGGTGTTTCTTGCAAATATTCAAATTCGACTAACAAACCTTGCAATTCATCATTCTATAATTGGCCCCCTTGTCCATCTGTCATACGCTCCCCTTTAATCACTAACGCCCACATAGATTGAGGATCCTAAGGAAATTCCTTGGTTGCCACCACAGAAAATAATGGAGAAGTCTTCTCTTCTTTAGGATTCTTCTTCGGTTGTTTTGGATTAGGAAGGAGAACAATCTTTTTCCCAAGCCAAGTGAACTCATACGTATTCTCTCGCCCCCTGTGAATGGCTTGTACATCAAATTGCCATGGTCTCCCCAATAGTACATGGCAAGCATCCTTGTCAATCACATCACAAACACTTGGTCTTTATAAAACTGCCCTATGGACAAAGGTAAGGTGCAAATTTCAACTATGGCTACTTCACCCTTTTTTAATCCAACCAACCTTGTAAGGGTTAGGGTGTGGATCAAGTTTCAGATTTAAGGTTTTCACCAAAGCTCTTGATATTATGTTCTCACTACTTCCACTATCAATAATAACATCACAAACTTTATTATTGATAGTACATCTGGTACGAAAAATGGTGTCTTTGGGATAGGATTTCGATCTTTGGGGCTAGCAATAATTGTTGAACTACACACGAGACCCGTTCTCCATCATCACCCTCTTCATATGCAACTTCCTCTTCAATTGTTTCTTCCTCACTATCATCATTCCCTTGTTCTTCCTCAAACTCATCCATGAGCCCTACATGCCTTCTTTGTGGACATTCATCGGAAAGATGTCCAAATTGTTAACACCTAAAGCACTTTCCCAGATTCGGTTTAGCATAAGGGTTAAAATTCTTCTTCCCACCTTGCTGTCCAGAAATTTTAGAACCTGTACCCTCCATGTTTGACTACTCATTCTGCTGATTTTTGGGGTTTTGGTGATGCTTTTGTGGGGTATTAGTATCTTGTGGTGGTTTACTACTCTGCCCTTCAAAGATAGGTCATTTTTGGTTGGTGTATCTGTTGTTGGACTTATTAAGTTGTCTCTCCACCTTGATTGCCAAACAGCATCGGTAACAGAAGAAATTGGTTGCAATTCTACCCTCTCTTGTATATTAGTGCACAGCCCTCCTACATACCTTGTTATTAAGCAGTCATTTGTTTCCTCCAAGTTGTTTCTTGCGTTCAAACTACAAAACTCAGTCGTATATTCCTCTACGGTTCTGCCACCTTGCTTGCAATCTTGATATTTATTAAACAGCAACCTCTCATTCATTAGGTAAAAATCTGTCTTCCAAAAAAAAATTTATCTGTGACCAAGATTTAATGCGCCCCTTTCCTTTCTTTCTCCACTTGGTCTGAATTTGATCCCACCAAGCTGAAGCTCCCCCTTTTAATCTGTAGCTTCACCTTCTTATCCCTCTCTATTTCCATATAATCAAAAGAAATTTTCTACCCCCTTTAACCAATCTAAAAATATTCTATACTCAATCTCCCATCAAAAGTAGGATTTTCAACCTTCATCTTGTAATCTGGCTTGGGTGTCTCCTATGCCTTCCAGGGGATGAATCATCTGAAATTTCAGATTTCGTAGTGTTGGAATCAAAATCAGAACTGTTGGATTCTAATTGCCCTCGCCTAGGTCTACGCTGGTCATTCCTCCTTGCCATTGGCCTCCACTGACCCTACTCAACTCCATTTACATCCACAACTCGTTGTTCATGCTATCCAAGGGCACACTCCAGGTTAATTTCAGCAAATTGTTGAGTGAGCTGCCTTAAAACTCTCTACACGTCCTCCACAGAGTGTGGATTCCAACTATTGAACCCTCCACAGTTGTGACCCTACCAGGAAATCCGTCCAAGGTGTCCAAGCGTTGTTTAACCTCTTCAACGGCCGCCTCCCTCCATCCTACGCTATGGTGACCCACGCCACCACTAGGGTTAGTTCCTAAACTCGCCATTCCCAAGGCCGGTTCTGACTATTTGGGGGCCCGAGGCGAAGAACATAAAATGGGACCCTTTTACATATTAATAAATAAATATTTTTCATAAATGTCGCAAATACATTAAAAATCACAAAATCAATACAATAAAATCACAAAATCAATACAACAAAAGTTATAAAATTAATACAACAAAACTACAAAATCAACATAAATAAAATATTAGTTCAAATTCCACAAAAATATCAAATCGTAACAAGTGATTAGTCGGATTCATTAATATGGTTACCTTGAGCATCAGGAACTTTCTCTTGCAAATCACTTTTTGGCATCCTTACTGATAACCCCACAACACCAGCGTTTCCCCTTGCCTCATGGGTATGGTCGGTGCATGTTCCATCCAAAGTGAAGGTGTTTGGGAGGCTTGTTGCGCATAACAAGACCAATACCTTTGATGTCCTGCAAAGACGCTACCCTACCATGCGCATTTCACCCCACTGTTGTACTTTATGCTTGCAGGAGGGTGAGACTATGGACCATCTTTTATTTAGCTGTAGGTTTGCTAAGCGGATTTGGGACTTGTGGAAGACATTTTCGGGCAATAGACTGTTGCAGCCGAGTAATGCATCAAAAGGGATCTCTCTAAGTCATAACACGAGCCTAAAGAGATCGGACAAGGAGATTGGTCTGATTGTTTCATTCGCAACTATGTGGACATTGTGGCTCGAGCGCAATAGGAGGATTTTCAACAACACGGTCAAGGTGGAAGCATCTCTGTGGGAAGAACTTAGATTGATTTCTAGTGCATGGGTCTTCACGTCCCCTTCGTCAAAAGGGTACTCGATTTCCTGTTGGTTTGCTAACTGGGCTGCTTGTATGAATTAAGGTCCTATTTCATGGTTGTAACTTGGTTTTCCTCGTGGTTGGTTAATTTTTGAGGGGATGTTTTGTGTTTATCTTGTAGTAGGGCTTGTTGTTGTTGTGCAGACTGTGTCAGCATATTGTTTGTTTGGATTATACGAGGATACTCGATTATGGGGCGCACCTCTGGTGCAGATTGTACCGTTACATTTTTTCTCACAGTTATAAATAATATATTATAGTTTCTTCTCAAAAAAAAAATGTTTAAGAAAACACTGGTCTACTATTCTGACAACTTCAACCTTGTACTTGTTGATAAAATTGTTGTACTTGATCCAAATACAAAATTAGTAAACAAAAAAATATGATTGAATTGTAGAAGTAGATTTTTTCTAAAAAAAGGGGGGGTTGGCAGACAGAGATAGTGGCTAGCGGACAGAGTAAAAAAAATGTAAATGAATTATAATATAGAAGTAGTTAAAAAAATAAAATAAATAAATAAATAAAAACAAGTGGCTGGAAGACAAGGCAGAACAAGAACCGAAAGAAGAAGAAGAAGTTGCAGGCTGGACAAGGAGGAAGAAGAAGAAGAGGGAGTCGTCCGTCACTGGATCGTCGTCGCCGATTTCTTTTATTTGAAATCGTAATTCTCTCAACACTTCTGGGTTTTGAAATGTGATAAGATTTACGGGATCATCGTCGCCAGTCACGAGATTGTTGCTGCCAGATTTCTTATTTTATTTTTTGTAAAGATAAAAAAAAAAAAAAAAAACTAAAAAAAATTAATATTTTTAAAATTTTAAATATTTTAAATAAATTATAAAATATTTAAATAAAAATTATGATATAATAAATAAATAAATGAAAAATGATATAAATAAATTAATAAAAATTATAAAATAATAAAAAACATATTATGATATAAATAAGTAATGAATTAAAATTTAAATAAATTTATGTTATAATAAATAATTTTATTTATTATTGTAAAGCATGGTCAATATTCAATATAATTATTATATAAATATTATTTTTAAGTTCAACTATTTTTATAATAAGAAGTTGAAATTTTAAATTGGAAACATTTTATCTTTAAAATAAAATTAAAATAAAACGTTGGACTAGTTACCAACCAATATGTTTAAAATAAGCTTTTATTAAAGTAGAGCGAACTTTTTTAGAGTTACAAAAATAGAGTTACCAAATACTACCTTAGATTTAGATAAGATTTTGGACATGAATAGTACATAAAAAATAATTTAATTAAAAAAGTTTGAAAATGAGTTAAAATGATATTAAAAAAACAAAAATATATAAAATTAACCTACATATATCTATATTAATTTTGATGCAAAATTTGGGGCCCCAATAATTTAATTAAAAAAAGTTTAAAAAAGAGTTAAAAATGATATAAAAATAAATATAACATATATATGGGGCCCCGAAAATTTGGGGGCCCAGGGCCGTCGCCCTATGGACCCTACCCCAAGGCCGAACCTGGCCATTCACACAAGCCCTAGAAACTAAATCGCTCTAATACCAATATGTATTCAGCAAGAGAAAAAAAGCTAAATTGCTGAAAATTTTATTGATTCTGAAAAAAACTGTCTTCCAATCCCCAACGCCAACCTTTAAATAGAAAAAATAGAAAACTACTCCTAATTCTACTAGGACTCTAAGCAAGACTTATTCTAATTCTACTAGAATTCCTTTTAACAACACAAAACAGAATCCTATTTAAACATAACCACATTATCCCAACAAGACTCAAAAATAGAAACAAATAAAACTAATTACAACTCAATGACGAAAACAGAAATAAATAAAAATAACTAACACGTGCTACATCAAATAAGAAATGAAGCATACCTGCCCAGACAGTGAGCCTTCCAGAAATTCTAGAATTCTTCCAAGCAAAGTAGGAGGTGCTTCGAGCCATTCACCAAAGTGCAGATATATTTCAACAAGTCCGGCATTCAAGACATAATATCTGTCTCCATCCTATCACGAGACGAACTAATAAATATACGTTCTTATAATGTAGATTAGTGGGTATATTTCATCGCCAAATATCTTCCAAAGACTCATCACTGACCATATGGAAAGGACAGATCTCACCTAACTACTAGAGAATACTAGGGAGCAGAAATATATATATATATATATACATAATTTGCAGCAAAAATGCATAATTTGGTATAAGATTTCTGCATCGTATAGAAATATGCAAATAACATGTCAAATATTCCCCTCCCCCACCCAAAAAAAAACAAACAAACAAACAAACCAAGAAAGATCATCTAAGAAAGACCATTTGGATTCAAAAGTAATCAGCAAATCTGGGTTTTTTCTCCCCTTCCTTTGTTGTTATTATCCACTAAAAATAGAATCAAGGTGCAAATGGTGATAGATCATGTAACAAATACAATATAAGCTTTCAGCATTGAAGCTGAAGTTGGTTTTTCCACAAATCTTGCCCTTTTTCAGTCAAAATGAAAATACAACCAAAAACAAAACCTGGTCATGAAAGTTTGATCCATTTTCTCTCATTGTAAAATCTAATACAGTAGAGACATCATACTACAAGGCATAAGTGGGTCAATGGATCAATCAGGACAAAGCAAAACCAAATTTAAATAGATTATCCAGGCTTACAATTTCATCCCATCTGATCATATTTATCCAGATCAGAATAAGACTATAATTTCTTGATTTTAAAAAAACACAGCAAGCATACCAACTATTTTTCAAATGTTCTTTGTTTGAGAGTTGCAATGCTTGAAAATATGTCCATGTCAATTCATACAAGCAATAGAAGAGTTCTGTGGGCCAAATATAGTTTGTGCAAACACAATTATGACACCCTAGTTTCTGTGGCTATAAAAAATCATCTCACCAATTGCCATAATTGAACTTTGAAACACTGTCTGACACTGCTCAAACTTGGTAAGGAACACACTGAAACCTTTAGATATCACCCCCTTCTATTAATTTAAGCACAACTCCAGATAATTCTACTGGTAAGAAAAATGATCTCTGATACAGCTTATACCTTACTGGTTCTAACTTCTAAGCACCAGCCATTACTAGTAGAGTTTTCATGAGAGTACTATGGAGTATGACCAAACCATTAAAATATAAATGTGATAGTTCAGGTTTTGCAGCTGGCAGTAGGTTGCATAGGTGCTGCGTCTATTGAATGTCCTACATAGCAATATTTCCTAAAATTAAAGATTCCAAGGAGCATTATCACCAAACTCTAAGGAGGCTTTTTCATCTTGAATATACAACAGAATCCCTCTAAGTTTAGATGGTAACTTGGAGCAGAAAATCAATACATAAACCTTGGACCATTAACACACAACCATGAAAGGACAAAGCAATTGTCACAAAAACACACGACATTGAACCAAGAAATTATTTAGGAGTAACCGAGTAACCAATCAATGTAAACTACACATCAAAAATGAAAATCTTCTAAAAGAGCAAATCCCACCATCCAAAGACCAGCATATGCACTTATACGCAAAATAACTACACTTATAGATTCAGCAAAGCGCTCTAGGAAATGTAAATACAACATATTGGGAGATAAAGCATGGAGAAGGCCACCATGAAATGTAAACACAACATATTGGAAGATAAAGCATGAAGAAGGCTACCTAACAAATCAATCAGAAAGTAAAATTACAGCCCATTGAGATAAAACTTAACATGGAAGCTTCAATATAAGGACCCACCTTTTCTGCAAAGCCATTAACTGGAAAAAGGGGAAACACATCCAACAACTTCTTCAACAGCATTGGCATGGCAGTTTCTTGAAGAGAACTTTCAAAACCTGTTTGGTGCTTAACAGTTTCATAAACAAAAAAGTCGATGGCAAGATCTATGCTCTGAAGTACACATAACATGCATTCAAATGAATGAGCATCAGCAAGAGGCATCACATGAACTGACGGAGCGAGTTCATGGAAACAACGGACAAGAACTGGCACGAGGTCTTGTACTTTCTTAATGACAGAAGATACACCTATACCAAAAAGATGTAGACAAATTCACCACTAGCATCTGAATTTTATGGAGTAAGTTCTGGGAAACATTGGACAAGAACAGGCATAAGGTTTTCTACTTTCTTAATAACGAAAGGCAGACCTACTCAAACAAATATAGATAAATCAACCACTAGCACCTAAATATCTTTTCTTATCAGTTTACTATTTTCTGTTTTGACATCTTATGACAAAGACAACAAACAAAATGTAAATTAGTTAAGAAGCATCTTTGAAATACATACATAATTTTAAAAAAGAACAATTATTTTAAAAAACAATGATGTATAATACAGAAGATTGTGTTTATGAAAATACTAAACCAAGAAACCTTTGCTTCAACGCCTTAAAAGATGCCTTAACACTGCAGAAAGAGGCTCAACAACTTTGCAAAGCAAGGCTATAACTCAATTTTGCATGTGTATTCAACTCAAACCAACAAACTCTTTCATGAAGTTGGCTATGGCTATATGAATTCGCTTCCTCCATTTTGCTCTATTAAGGGTCAAATCTTCTATTATATTAGAAATTTAGAAGTTCCTATATCTTGCTTAACTATCTCTACCTATTATTTAAGATCTTCCTCTTCCTTTATCATTAACTTATTACCTTAACTTATTACCATTAATATTTAATGTATTACTCTCCAAACCAGTGCATCTAATGGTCTTTGTTGTGTATATACTAAAAGTCTTAAACTACAATCAATTCTCTCTCATTGGTCGTTACATCTCCAATTGAGACTACTACTATCTACCACACATCCATCTTAACATTCACAGCCCCTATGCACTTATTAATCAACATATAATCACCTAGTGAAGTCAAAAATAAGATACATAACATTCACTTTCAAGTTCAATCATTGACGTGGGCATTTTTAATTTAGTAATGCATAACTGAAAGTAGGAAACAACAAATAATTTATAAACAGTATATATATGATTAGCTTTGCATACCGCTGGTCTCTTTAGGCACTTCAGACTCAAAAGCATGCAGCAATCCCTGCACATTCACACTCTAAAAAAGAGAATATTTTAATGGAAAACTCACTATAGGTGTTATTTAACATGAATGAGATAAAGCACAAAATAAGCACTAGAAATGGTAGATGTTATGACTTCACACAAATGTATTAAGTAACCTTTGAGAAGCCTTAAAGATCCATTAGAGATGACACAAAATGAGGTCCCATTTACAGATGAGGAATGTCTTAATTGAGAAAAATTATGATAATAATTTCCTCATATTCTAATAGCAGAAGTGAACAGTTAATTCAAAATTACAACGGGTACATTTTGCCCTATAACATCAAATCTAGAGAAACTTAAACACTGGCCTCTAACTGCACAATTACCAATGAAAAATGGTGAACTCTGGAACAGAAAAATACAGTACATCAAATCATAGAGTTGCAATGCAGATTATGTAGCAAATATCACAATGATTCCACAGGTATTTTAATTGAAATGTTTTTGTTCTGCTGGAAGGCTAGGACGATGGCAAGAGATTTTAAGTAGATAAGGAGATCGTTTTTCTTGATGGAAACATTAATTTTTGGCCAAACAAGAGTCACCTTTCACCAAAAACTCTTTCAGCCTAATGATAAGAGAAAGCCTGAGTGGAGACTATTACGTTGGATCAAAGCATATTGAAATGTTTCAAACAAAAATAAAGTCCACAGCTTACTCCATTTGCAATTCAATATGAGATGTGATTCGAATTGATCCTCTTAAGATTTTGTATCAAATTACATTGCTAAAAATATTAGGGGTGACAACCATAAGATAGAGATTCACATTCATCAACATACATTAGTATGCTAGCATCTAAGTCATAAGACTCATAACAAAGCTTGCTCTGATTTTGATAACCTGGAGATCCCAGAGAATAAATTAATGAAATAAAATAAACAAGCAAAGGTATGAAGAAGGATAATTCTAAAATTGGTCATTTCAAAAAACAAAAGAGATTATGATAACCCAATAGAGACAACATAATTTAAAATGGAAGTGTAAGCAAGATCATACTTTGTCATCTAATGTCTCAGCTTCTCTCCTAGTTGAAGGCAACAAATACAAGCAATGAACCAAGCCACCAAGAGCACTCTTAAGCTTGCTCTTGTCTTGTAAATAGATATGATGCTTCTGCAAAATGTCCTCATAGTTCTGGAGAATCTGTTTAAGAGTGGCAAAAGAGTTAATCACCGCTCACATAACAAAACGTAGAAAAACAATCAAATTAATCGTAAAGTATCCTTTCAACAAAAAAAAACATCAAAGCATCCTTAAGCAAAGAACTACCTTACATATAAAACATCCTCTTTGACAAGAAACACAACAACATGACCCAAAATTGCAAGAATATTACTAAAACAATTCTAGCAAAAACTAAAAATAAAGAAGTATACCCAGTTCACAAGGCTCCCACCGTTGTGAGATTTAGGGAAGGGAAGACTGTTGTCTTACCTCCACTTTGGAGAGGTTGTTTCTGTAATCAAACCCCAAACCCCCAGGCTGCAATGAAGCCACCTCAACCATTACACCAAGGCTAGCAAAGATCAAAAACAATAAAGAAAATCCAAAGCCTACATTTCATGGTTGAATATATGGTCCAAGTAGGATTGTCAAACAAATTGGACCAGTCCAAAGCCAAACCAAGCTATGCATTTGGCATTCTAAGTCTAGTTCAGCATAATGGATTAGACATTTGCAACACTCCCAAATAATCATTTCAAGACGTCACTACTCAACTTAACACTAAATCGCGTAGGCAATGGTCAAAATGGGTGAAGGGGATTTTTTGCAAAATTTTGAAAATTTGAGGAATTGTCAAAAAGACAATAATGGAGGGTTGTATATGTAAGTTAATTTTTCTTTTAAACCATGGAACCCCCAAACCCCCCATGCTAAAATAACCCGCAACACTCCCTCCCAAACCAATCTCTCACTGCTCTACAAGTTGTTGGTACTGGTGTTGCGAACCATCCAATTGCTCCCTGTTAAGTCGTATATATAGCCTTCTTCTTCTCTTGTTTTTTCATCTTTATTTTGTCTTTGTATTGCAACCTCAGCAGATATTCTTCTCTACTTCTTTTTTTTTCATTTTTTTTTTTGACTTCTTAAACCCTATTTTGTCTTCGTTCCACAGCAGCACCCGCTTCTTTCCTATTCACTCTCCTCCTCCTTTTTCTCTCTCCTTTTAGGGAAGCTAGTGATAGTATTCATATAATTGTAAAGAGGAGTACAACTTCACACATGTGAACAGGGAGGACAAGATGTCCACCCCACAGCCCTAAGGAAGAACAGCATTCCGAGCCAACCTCTAACCTAGTCAGAAAGACCATATCCTTTAAATAATTTACAATTTACCGCCAAAAAAGCAACTGGAAATGTTCCACATCACACTCATGTGGGACACCATACCATCAAAAATTCTCCTATTCCTTTCCTTCTAGATACACCACGCTATTGCAACACATGCTATAATACAATGTTTCTTTCATACTTGCGAAACCTAGGATAAAAACTTCAAAACATTCCCTTCATGTGGATCTTGCTCTTGTGGTGTTACCATAGTTGTCAAACTGGAATCGAATCATAAAATCATCAAGGGTAAGATTCAAATCGAATCGTAAATCGTAAGATTTTTTCCAATTTTCTAAAAAATTACCAAAAAACATAGAAAAAATTGAAATAATATAACAATAATTGATTTATCTAAAATGCATATCAAAATATTCAAAACTAAGCCTCAACCTTCAAAAACAAAGTCTACATCAATATTTCGCAACGATTTTAAGGCATAAAATATCAAAATATAGAGTAAGGTAAGGAGTTAGATTACAATTCATCATCTGAGGTGCATTCTTATCACCCCTTTTCTTTTAGTGGCGTCTCCTGCCTCACTTCCTCTTACTTCATTTTCAACTTCAAGGTCCACAAATTCATGTCTTTTTCCTCTTGTATCATACATCTCATCTTCTTTATTTTCCTTTTCTTTCTTCTTTCCTTTCAATAGATCCATAAAAAATGCACTAACATCATCGGGAACACTAGGACATTCTTTTGCATCTTTTTTGGTCTTTGCTAAGTGGTGTTTCATTCTAAAAACACCTCCATGAAAATTACTTCCACAATAGTTATACTTCAAATAATCCTTATTTTTTGGGCGAACCATGGTGCAATGCTCCCAAGTTTCCTCTTCTCTAGTCATCTTTAAAGATAGAAAAAAACTACTCCAAAAACAATAAACAAGGCAACACAAAATAATCTCTAAAACATGAATCAAAGAAAGAAAGGGATAGAAGTCACCAATCTTTGTGTTTTTCTTGCTATCTATGTAGGAGAGTAGAAGCTTCTTCCAATAGAGAAAGGAAACCAACCAAAGAAAAGAGAAATAGTGGAGATCCAAGATGGAAGGAGACAATGGGGCCCCCAATACACTTTCTTGTCTCTAGCAAGTGGAGAAGAAGACAGCCAAGACCTTTAGGAATCTTTCTTCTCTCTCTTTTTTATGCCCTAGGGTTTTGAAAAGCTATTTAAATGGCATTTCGAAACATACAGGAAAAAAAAAACAAAAAAAAACACTTTTTTTTTATTTTTGAAAAGTCGATTTGGGTCGTTGTTACCGTGACCCAGATCAACTCGTACGATTCACTCAGAAATCGACCGATTTAGGTCGATTTTCGATTTTTCCTCCAGTTTGAATCGTTTAGGGTACAATTTGAATCGAAAATCATGTTGATTTAACAACTATGGGTGTTACAACTAGGAAATGAGAAAGCCATCTCTCTCCCAAACCTCCTAAGAGAACATGCACTAAGAGAACATGCGAGTGGTTGATTCACTAGCTTTTTCACAAGCAGCACCAATGCGGACTGCGGACATAAACATCTATTCGAATATCTCTTCTGCAAGACATCACCTGTGTTACCTATTAAGCTTACCATGGACAATGATCCACCCCAAGAACTGAACCTTACAGGGCACAAATTATTTCCACAAGCAATTAAGAAAGGGGGCAGGGTGAGTAGCAGAATCATCAACTAGTATAGAAAAGAAAGATTTTGTGGCGAAGCTCCCATAAAAATCTGAAGGCCATCTATAACCATCATCCACAATTGACAATTGGACTTGGAGTAAAGATTCGAAAAGACCTCCTCCCTCCCTTTTTCTCCTTTTCAATCGCTGCTTTTTTCTTCTTCGTTTTGCGCTAGCAATGGCAGCAACAAAAAAAGTTGTTGTAGCTTCATTCAGAAACAGCAGAAAAGTTGTTTGTCTTCTTAATATTTTCTATTTTACCTCTTCTTCTTCTTATTTCCTTTTTGTACCTCTTCTTTGCATCTTCTTCTTCTTCCTTTTTTTGCAAGTCTTCTCTGCATGTAGTTCTTTTTGCCGAATTTGGAGCATTTGGAAAGAAAGGAATAGAAAGATCTTTGTACATTAGACTTTACTTGGGGTAGTTCCCATTTCCACGCTACCTCCTAAGCCACTTGTAAACTCTCAAAAGGTTATAGCATCCACCATCGGTCTTCAAGTTGGCATAAAAAATTGTTTCTTGTCCAAGGAAACCTTATGCTCTTACAAATGAGGCTTGTGACTTCTCTGTCCTCTTTATTATTCATATATTTCTAATTTTTGTTCAAAAAGAAGAAAAAAGCTCCATGACTGCTTCTCACACTCTAAAAAAAAAATAGGACAATGCCTAGTGTTACAATAAAGACAAATAAGGAGGATCATTTTTTGAAAGGAAACTACATCACCTTGCTAAAATAAAATGTATTCCCCATTTGAGCTCAAGCCAAACCATAGAGATGCCTCTCTTTACAATAACGCTAGGATCAAAAGCCAAATTTTTGCGATGGACTATTCCCCATAACAAGTTGAATTGTGCGGATATTCTTCAGAGGCGTTTCAAGAGTTGGTCTCCTTCCCCGAATTGGTGTTGTCTGTGCAAGAGCAGTAATGAGTCTAGCCATCATATTTTTATGGAGTGCGTTTTCACTAAAGAAGTATGGAGAAGATGGGGATCTTTCCTTCATTGGGGGGAGGGGGGGTTCTGATATCTCAGATTTATGGACTTTCCTTATGATTTTGTTGTTCATAGTCGTCTTAGAGATTATTGGCAAGTTATTATCTTTGCAGTAGTTCGGTCAATTTGGAAGGAACGGAACTCTCGCATTTTTTATGATCAAGAAAAAGAGATTAGCATAGTGTGGGATAATTCTTTTTACCTTGCCTCATTGTGGGTTAGTGCTAGTAAGCTAGCTAGGGCTTCTCTTTAGGGGATTGGTTGAGGGGATGGTATCCCATTTTGGAGAGTTTGATTATTAGTGCCTGGGTTTTGGCCCAGTTGTTTATCCTTGTACATATTCTTTTACTTAATACAATTGTTCTTGTTTCTTGTAAAACAAAAAGAATAACACTAGAATTAAGAACAACATTCACATATTGCGTCCCAGAACTATAACCATATCAGGCTCACTAGTACCCTCTGCAGAGACTTTTTACCTCTTCCCAAAGGCATCAAAGCCATTTTTTTCCCAAAGCGACATAGATTGATAGTATTTAGCATCATTTCCCCCACCATCTAATTCTTAGGGCATGGGCCCATGCCACTTACCTCCATCCACAATATGGTATTCAACCACTTTTACCAATCCTTGCTTATATGATTTCACCTGGAAAAGCCTTTACCATAACTCTATGCAGGGAAACTATTATTGTTTGTGCTAATTCCATGTTTGCACCAAACATCAACCACGATTGTTTGTTGCACAGAGATAAGCATTACCAGTAGGATTCAATAGCCACACAGAATAGCAGCCTCTGTTATTGGGTTTAATTAGCATTTTCCAAAGACTAAAGCTAATGTTGGTCTGTTAAACTTAAAACTTAACTACTTTGCAACTGTAGTTGCAGTGTAATAATGAATATATGTTGGGAAGGAGATAACTGAAAACTGATGAGGTGAAATTCTAAAACACTGACCTATATAAAGTTATAGACAACACCATGCAATAAACACAACATATTTTACAAGCAATTCTAGATTATAGCATGAAAGTACCCAAATACATGTCCTCGACACAAACAACTAACCAAGAAATGTGTTTCAACTAACCTACGATTAATGTCTTCATTTGGCATACATTTTAAAAAATTTCCAAAAATTAGAATACACTCACATTTTTGGTTGCTTTCTAGTTTCTAAATACATTTCATTATATAGTTAAATATTCTTCTCAAAATTTGTAAACAATGAAAAGCTATTTTAGTTAAAAATGGGAAGTATAGGACGTGTTTGGTTAGATTGCTTTTTGAAAACGGTTCTATGTTAAAATACAATTAATTTAAATAATAGTATATAGTGAACAATAAATATGCATTTGATGTCATCAATACTCTTATTCCCCTATGATAAATTACAAATAACACGTTAAAACATCAAATTATGATAATAATACAATTTTTTAATGAAATTCTTCTTTTGTAACATTTGCAAATCACATGAAAATCATGTGCAAAAACATGATCCATCACATATATTAAAAAAAAAAAACCATTGAAAACATCAAATTATGATAGTAATGTGTATTTTCCATTGATTGGCACTACTCATTAGTTTATCATAAATAGTTAACAACAAATTGTAGATAGTAAAATATTATGTTAAGAGGTAAAAAGTTGCATACAAGGAAAAAATTCAGCCACTCATCTACGGCCTGTAAGGCTTACTGCATTTCTTTTCATGATATGTGGGTATGAAGAAATGAGCTTGATTATTAAGCAATTTTTAAAAAAAATAAATAAAAAAAGGAACTTTGCTCAAAGACTTTGATGGGACCAGGCGCTGAAAAAAAAAATGTGGATCACGTAATCTGACTTCTCAAAAACAAAGGAAGTGAAACTCTAAAGACGACTTTTAGATGGTTTTTGGAAACATGCCATTTCTGGATGTAATCCAAAAACACTTTTCAAATCTTATTAAACCAAACAAGTTTTTTGTAGCTTTATCGTACTTCTTGTTTTAAAATACATAAAACAAAATTTAAATTACAGGCCAAACAAAGCTTTCTTTTTCAGCTCAAATTCATGGCAAAGTATACAGTAGGAAATCTAGGTTTGTCTTGTCTATTTGTTATTTTTTAGAGCTAAAAAATAAAAAAAAGAAAAGGGTTCTGTTTATTTAGTGAAATGCCGGTGCAATTTTGCAATTGCTTCCCACAGAGTACAGTTAGAATCCACGAGGGATATCAAGTATTAATTATTTTTAAAATCCACAAAGATTTTGCAAATTTGCAGGATCTAAATGTAGATATTGCAACTTGGATAGAAGGTAAGTCTCGATCAGTTAACAAATCACAAAAACAGGAACTAGAATTCATTTAAATCAGTTGACTAAAGAACAAAAGTTCATACAAATTTTACATCTTGGGGAAACAAATGTGTATATCAAGACTAAAACTGCAAATAAAGTTGAAGTCCATAAATAATAAGTTTTTTTTTTAGAAGAAGTCCATAAATAATAAGTTATCTACAGTAAGGGGGAGTCAACTAAGTCCAGGAAAAATCAAATAACACCAAATTCCATAACACGATCTACAAAGATCAACTAACTGAAAGTGTTACATAGAAAACTACACTAACATCAAAAGAATATACACTGTCAGAAGTTCAGAACTATGAAGTGCAGTGAATAAATGAGAGAAGCAACTCATAACTACTTCAGTTGCATCACTTCAATCAAACAAAACTAATTCTATGACAAAGAAGGCCATATTTACAACTGACAAATTAAGAACAGAAAAAGTGCCAAAAAAATACCATCCCAAGTAAACAGACTTCGCATCAACAAAACAGAGTCTTGCCAAAGTATCAAAATTCCATCTTTAGATCATAAAATAGATGCAGTAGTAAAAGGCATTGCACTAATTCTGTGATGACCATACCTTTTCAGCATAAAATAAAAAGGAGGATGGAAAGTGCTCAACAACAAGGTCAAAAAATTTGAAAGCCATCAACCTAATATCAATTGCCAAATGTGTCATTGCATTAAAAATATAAGCCATCATCAATGATGTGAAAGGTCCAGAGATTTCCTGCAAAGATCAGGAAAAAAAATCAATTTATCTAAGCAAACATAGAAAAATAATGTGATAAATTTCATTCATCTCCATGGATCTTTGATATAGTGGTAATAGATGAAACTAAATTCAGAATAGAAGTCAAAAGGTTTGGAGAGAGACCTTAGAATCTAAAAGGTTCAAGATTAGTAGGACTAAGACTAAATACATTAAATGTAATTTTAGCAAAAAAGAAAAATACAAATAAAGAGACAATAAAAACTAAAAGACGAGATACCAAGGAGTGAAGACTTCATGTATTTGGGATAAATTATTCATCAAGAGAGAATTATGTGAGGATTTGAACCACAAAGCTAAAGCAAGACAGGTTAAGTGGATGAGTGCCTATGGAGTATTATATGATCAACGCATCTCATTGAAGGTGAAAAGAAAATTTTATAAGACAGCTATTAGGCCAGCCATGTTCTATGGAACGAAATGTTGGGAAATAAAAATAAATAAATAATAAATAAACATGTTATTATGTTAACAAACCAAGTACAATGGAATTAATGAAAATTAAGATGGAAAATATTAAAAGATAATATATAAATGAGAATATTCAAGAAGTGATAAGGGTAGCCCAAATTAGAAATAAAATGAGAGAAAACCAATTAAGGTAATTTGAACACATACAACAAAGACCATTGGATGCACCAATTAGGAAGAGTGACCTATTGGGTAATAGCAATCCAAAGTAATAATAATGACAGAAGAAGACCTAAAACAACATGAACAAAGATAATTTAGAAAGATATAACTGTTATAATATAAATATTGACTTAGCCCTTGATAGAACCAAGTGGAGGAAGTGGATTCATGCGGTTGACCCCATGCAGTAAAGAAAATACATTGTTAAGTACCATGGTTGTTTGAACTGGAAGTTCCTTATTTAGGCAGCCAAGGGGCAAGGGTATAGTTGTTAGAGCCTTGATGGGAATTGAATAATTGGCAGGCTTGGCAAAATGAATCAAGAATTATATAATGGTGAATCGTAAGACTTCTTGACTGTTGCACATCAAACATGAGCATGTGCAACCAACATGGAGTTGGTGCAGTTGGTAAGAGGTGGTTTTTGGAACCCAAAGGTTCTAGGTTCAACTCTTGTCACTGTCTCTGATGTAGATTTGTCGCGAAAGCAAGAACGAAAATACTCAAAAATAAACCAAAATAATTTCTATGGAATAGAATACTCAAAAAAAGAAAAAAAATAATTGATTTGTATCTATTAAAATTCGTAATTGAGCTCCTTATATAAATAACTTCCCTAAAACAACTTCTAAACTACCTAAAATACCTAAAAATAAGTTTCCTAACCTATCTATAACATAAAAGCAACTTCCTAATCCTATTAGAACTCTATTTAAACACTTTTTAATACACTTAAATAATAAAAACGAATCTTAAAGCTTTCTAGAACTACAACTAAAATATAAATTTACCAAAATAAAAACTTCTCTAAAAAAAGACTCTTAAATAAAAAACCACAAAAAACATGCTAAAATATATTATACATCATTCCCTTCTTGTTGGAAAGAATTCATCCTCAAATTCGAATCACCACCACCAAAAGAATCATCATAATACGAAGGATTTCGCAGAGTAAAAACTTTAGATGGGTGAAGATGGCCACGTAATTGTACCCTGAAAGATGTTGTCTAGACTCGAATGTAGTGATCACAAGTGGAACCGTCTTCTGATCTGGAACTTGGTTGAAATCGAATATTTTCTCAACTATAACTATTGATCCATTAGTTTATTGGGTTGGAGATCACCATGAAAACTTTTTTGATTACCAAATGGGTTCTCAAGTTCTTCCCCGATCCACACATCAACCTTTTCAACTTTTGGAACCAAGGGAACTCTGTCGATCCACTAACAACATTCCCTGGTCACCAATAATGATTTAAGGATTTGCTTCTTCAATCTATTCATCTATAACAATTGGTGCAAAACAAACTTCACAGCGAGATTGTGGTGCGGGCAAGGGCCGGCAATTGCAGCGATCCCTACGATCTAGATTAATCGCATGAGATTGGTCGGATTCGGACCCCGGCTCCAAATCGTGGAGTGAAATTGCAAGATTGCCGTGAGAACTCGCAATTTCCTCCTTGTCTTGGACAACGACCGATTCTTGAAGTTGTAGTTCTGACAACGTCAAGCGTAAAACAGCTTTCAGCAATTGATTCACGGTTTTGGCATTATTGGTGATCAACTTGACGCCATTGACGAAAAAAAGCAAGATCCTCGGATTGATCGACTTAAAGAATTGATCACCAATAATGCCAAAACTGTGAATCAACTGCTGAAAGTTGTTTTACGTTTGACGTTGTCAGAACTACAACTTCAAGAATCGGTCGTTGTCCAAGATGAGGAGGAAGTTGCGAGTTCTCACGGAAATCCTGCAATTTCACTCCACGATTCGGAGCAGGGGTCCGAATTCGACCAATCTCATGCGATTAATCTAGATCGTAGGGATCGCTGCAATTGTCAGCCCTTGCCTGCACCACAATCTCGCCATGAAGTTTGTTTTACACCAACTGTTATAGATGAATGGATTGAAGAAGCAAATCCTTTTGATAATTCACCCATATTTGATAAATATGGTGATAAATTTAAGGAAGAGATCATTATTGGTGACCAGGGAGTGTTGTTAGTGGATCGACAGAGTTCCTTGGCTCCAAAAGTTGAAAAGGTTAATGCGTGGATTGGGGAAGAACTTAAGAACCCATTTGGTAATCAAAAAAGTTTTCATGGTGATCTCCAACCCAATAAACTAATGGATTGACAGTTTATAGTTGAGCAAATATTCGATTTCAACCAAGTTCCAAATCAGAAGACGGTTCCACTTGTGATCACTACATTCGAGTCTAGACAACATCTTTCAGGGTATAATTATGTGGCTATCTTCACCCATCTAAAGTTTTTACTCCGCGAAATCCTCTGTATTATGATGATTCTTTTGGTGGCGATTTGAATTCGAGGATGAATTCTTCCCAACAAGAGGGGAATGATGTATAATATACTTTAGCATGTTTTTTGTGCTTTTTTATTTAGGTTTCTTTTTTTAGATTAGTTTTTATTTTGGTAAATTTATTTAGGTTTCTTTTTTTAGATTAGTTTTTTTAAGATTCATTTTTATTATTTAAGTGTATTAAAAATGGTCTAAATAGAGTTCTAATAGGATTAGGAAGTTGCTTTTATATTATAGATATGTTAAAAAACGTATTTTTAGGTGTTTTAGGTAGTTTAGAAGTTGTTTTAAGGAAGTTATCTATATAAAGAGCTCCAATTACAAATTTTAATAGATAAAAAACAATTTTTTTTCTTTTTTTGAGTATTCTATTCCATAGAATTTATAAAAATAATAAATAAATAAATAAATAATAATAATAATAATAATAATAATAAAATAATTGATCTTTATCTATTAAAATTCGTAATTTGAGCTCTTTATATAGATAACTCCCCTAAAACAACTTATAAACTATGTAAAACACCTAAAAATAAGTTTCCTAACCTATCTATAGCATAAAAGTCAACTTCCTAATCCTATTAAAACTCTATTTAGACATTTCTATAACATTTTTTAATACACTTAAATAATAAAAACGAATCTTAAAACTTTCTAGAACTACAACTAAAATATAAATTTACCATAATTGAAACTCCTCTAAAAATAAAACTTAAATAAAAACATGCTAAAAATGCATTATACATCAGTCCCACCCTAAGTGGTGAGGGGGATTAATGGGTTAGGAAAGGGTGTGATATCTCCTCGAGTGTGTGTGCGCGCGCGTGTAAGTATGTGTGTGAATTGCATGGAATGGAATAGCAAAAAAAATATCTTAACTCTCAAAAATGTAAAATTATATAAAGAGGCAAAAAAGAATCATTATTATTGTCATACTGCAACATTTTCACTTTGACCTTAACCACCACTAAAATGATAGAATATGGAGTGAACACGAGATAATTTATATGAAAGATCTCATGACAACTAATGCATGTAACAGAAGGAAAACTGAAAACTGTGTACATATTTGGAAAAGTGATCATATATAGGCATATAGTCCCAAAGTTCAAGGTTGGGAATCATTCAGCTAGGGGAATTTCAGAAATGATCGGCAAAAGTTAGAAAAAAAAATATATGTTTAAGGTAGCATTTGGCAATTCTAATCTTAAAAAATAAGCTCTATTTTAATAAGAGCTTATTTTAGTAGAGTTTATTTGAAATATATTGTTTGGTAATTAATGTTTTAGCATCTAATTTTAGTTTTGAATTAGATTTAGAGCATTCGGTAATCAACACTTAATTCTCTTATTAGAGGGGTATCTGATGTCTTTTATCAAAATATTTTTTACTATTATATTATCTATAATAAAAATATTAAAAAAATTAAATTAAACATTTCTCAAATATTATATTATCATAATTATATAAATAATTTAATTATTTATTTATTTATTTATTATTCACATGACAATAACAAAACTAGATAAAATAAATAAGTTATTTTTAAAGATTATTTTTAAATTTTCAACTCATCAACTATTTACTCACAAAATAATGTAAAAGTGTAAAAGATATATTTATTGCTCAACACTCATGTACCTACTATTTTTTAGCCATTCTTTGTCTTTAAATAACATACATAGACGAAAAAAGATATATTTAATGCACAAAGATAAATAAATAATAGCATTCAATGAATAACATACAAACAAAAAAATTATGTACAAGAATAAAAAAAAAAGTTGAAGCAAACAATGCATCAAAAACATAAACAAATAATAGCATACAATAAAAATAAATAAACAAAAAAATTGAAAAAAAAAAATTAAGTATAATAATATATAATATATAAAAATAAATAAAAAATAAAAACCTCCCTGCAGCACGCTACAACAGAGAGGAGACCTCCTCTCTGCGCGCTGTAGAGAGGACTTCCTCTCTGCTACAGCGCGCGACAGAGAGGAGGTTCCATCTCTACCGCGTCGGAAGAGAGAAACTCTTTTTTTTTTTTTTTGGTGTTAAAAAATTTTACCTTGAGTTTGTGCAATGAAAGTGGGGAAGAAGAGCGAACGAGACACCGAGAGAAGAGAGAAAAGGAAGAGTTTAGAAGATAAAAGAGTCGTTGGAGAGAAGGGAAAGAGTTTAGAAAATAAGAGAATTGTTGGGAGAAGGAGGGCAATTTGAAATTTTTGAAAAAAAATTTACGTTTTTTTTTACGGCTCTTCATCTACCCGCAATAGAGGTTTAGCCTCTAAAAAAAAGGCAAAATTTTTTACTTTTTTAAATAGAGATTTAACCTCTAATTTTGCTAAACATCTATTTCTTTTACAGGTTTTAAAATTCTAACCAACAACTCTATTTCTACAAAACTCTATTTGAATCAAGGATTTAGCAAAATAGAGGAAAGAAATAGAGTTGCCAAACGAGCCCTAAGGTTCGGTATTGAATCAACTAATAAACCATTTTAAAAATATTGGCAAAGCCGTGAAAAAGCAAAATTAATTTAAAAAACCAAACATAAAGTGAGGATGAAAAATTATTTAAAGCAAAATAAAAATTGAATTATATCTAACATCTTGATATTGCTACTATAATCATTGATATGATGCATTTTGCAAACCCAACTCATAATTAGGAGTTTTAGGATTACAATTGTATATTAGGTTTCATTAAACGACTTTCAGTTCCAATTCACAGTAAAAAATCCTACTGCAGTTCAAGATGCTTGTTGATAACTTTAAGGTCTCCCTCGCATTCTTTAAGACCGAAAACCCAAATATTTTTCCATTCCCATGACTAGGATATATCTTAATTATACTATCGTAGAATTGTAGAAGTAAAGATGAAATACCTCTTTGGATTTGGGGAAAATAACTGATTTCAGAAGATGATACAGTGTGTCACGAACCACTTTGTCATCATCGCTTATGCGCTCACGCAGTTTCTCTATTAAAGCAAGCTTGTGCAACCTTAACTCTTCCGGATACTTGAGGACCAAGTCCTTAATACCAATTAAAGCATCTTCGTCAGAGAAATAACACCCAAATTAGCTATTAGTCCCACGAGTCGATTAAGAATCCAAAAAGTTCACTCAAAAAAGTTCATCAGATTAATGTGTGACCCATAAAAAGAAGCTATAACTACCTTTGCGAACTTTTGCATTGTGATGCGATGTCTGCTGTAAAAGCTCCCTCAAAGTAAGCCCCTTTTTGCTCACGGCTAAGCCTACTCTTTCAGATGCCACACTCTGCTCCGGAAGCACGATTGCTGCTCATATCACGACCAACGTGATTTTTCTTTACATTAATTTCTTAATGGAAAATACTTGGGAAACACGCTAGGGAAACTCACTTTTGAATCTATGGCCCCAAAGTGTCATTGAATCGCCTCAAATCACGCGTTGTTGTCCAATGGCAATTGGGGCATAGTTTCAAAAGTGAGTGCCCCTAAGTGTGTTTCCATAACACTACTCCATCTTAATAGAGAACAAGCCACGGGAAAAATGCTTTTGAAACACACTTTTGACGTGTAATTCAAAGCGATCCAACAATGCTTAGGAGCATAGTGTCAAATAACACTACTCGAACCACAATACATATAATACATCAACAATGAGTAAAAAAGAACATCTTTTTTTTTTTTTCAAAAACTGTAAGAAAGTAACAATTCAAGAAGAAGAAGGAAAAAAAAAAAAAAAGATACCTTTGGATTTGATCTCGGTGTTGGTGGCGTTTTTGGGGGGCGGCAATTTGCGACCAATCTTCCGCTTAATTTTCTGCAACAGTTCAATTTCCACAGTATAAGAACTAAACCTTTCGAAAGCAATAGGGTAAGCAAACAAAAAATAAATAAAAAGAGTTACTTTGAAATCTACACCGCCCTTCTGCTTCTGCTTCTGCGGCTTCTTGGCAGGAGCCTTGGGTCGCACCATTGTAGTTTCTGAAGAAGAAGATAAATACTACTGCTAACGCCGCTAATAATAATTCGTCAAGTTGCTTCTTCGGAACCCTAATCTTAAGAAAGAAGAGGAATCGAAGGAGAACAAGAGGAAGGGTTGAGAAATTAGGTTGATCTTGCTGCAACGAGAGAGAGAGCTAAAAAACAAGAGTTTTGGCGGCGAAGTGGCGCTTGAAATCAGTTCAACTCATAAGCCCTGTTTGGGATTGGGAGAGCTTTTCTTTTCCATCCTAGCGTAGGTAAGTCCCGTTTGACATAACTTTTCTAAATTCACTTTTTTTAAAAGACCCAAAAAAAACTGCTTTTTTAAAAAAAAAAAAACCAGAAAATTATTTTTTCTCAGTAACAATATTATAAATAGGGTGTTGTCAAATAGTTTTTAAAATATTTTAAAAGTTAAAGTATTTTAGAAAAGCTTTTTTAAGGTGTTACTAAACATTTTTAAAAATAATTTTATTCTAAAAATATTTTAAAAAAGTTCTTTTAAATGAAATTATAATATAGAGTTACGCCACAATGGTACACCACCAAACGTGTACATTAGATCCTA
Organism: Paratinospora sagittata; assembly: GCA_035771175.1. Classification (NCBI taxonomy): domain Eukaryota; kingdom Viridiplantae; phylum Streptophyta; class Magnoliopsida; order Ranunculales; family Menispermaceae; genus Paratinospora; species Paratinospora sagittata. Next base: position 29,437,317 of record CM069592.1, read on the forward strand.
ACCAATGGACACATAGCAAGCGCCTGAAAGAAAAGGGCTCGTAACTAGGGTTTTAAGTATGTATGTAGTAAAGTTTGTTAAATCGATAACAATACAAAATTTTATTAAGAAGAAATTTAACTAAAGACGCTTAAATGTTTTTTATAAAAATACATCTAATTTAATCTAATGTTTTTAGTTTTTTGTTATAACTCAACTTAACCAAGTCTTTTACTGACTACATAGATCAACTAACTACATGAATCTACTTCATGTGTTGGATGTACGTAATTTTTATTATTTATTAATTAAAATAAAATAAATATTTTATAAGAAAGAAACATGTGTGTTCGTGTATTTACATGTAAATAGAATAATAAAGTTATTTCATGATGCACGGATATAAAGAGGTGAAAGTTCGTAAGAATAAAAATTAATTAAATTTAAATTTAATCCAAAAACATTAGGGGTTGTTCGGGGCATAGAATTGGATAGAATTGGATTATTTTTAGTCTCAATCTAATGTTTAAAGATGATGTGGGATTGAATTATTTTTATCTCACCTCATTATTTTATTTTATTACTGTGGAATAAAACAATCCCACTATTTTTGGTGAGATATTTTATCCCGCTCAACATTTCTTTTTCTTTTTTCTTCTCTGCAACTCTATCTTTACCTTCACTACAGCGTCTTCTTCTTCTTTCTAATCTGGTTTTGCAAAGTGGTTTCGCAAAACCAAAAATTGGTTTTCAAACCAGATTTTTTTTTTTTTTGTAATTTTAACTTTTTTAATTTAATTAAAAGTTTTAATTTTTTTTTGTTTCAATCTCAAACTTACCACCAAATACATTATTACTCTATTTTTAATCTTATCCCATCCCATCCAATATAATCTCATATAATTTATCTTATCTTATTCCCCACACCAACCGTACCCTAAAAGGGTGAAGGACAATTTTGATAATTTGGCAAAAAAAAATTATAAGTATTTTCATAGGTAATATATGCTTCTTATGTTAGTTGCTCTTAGTTTTTTTTATTATTCACCAACAACAAAAAAATCGTTAATCTTTTTTTTTTTAAATTGAAGCCATGAGAAATATTATTATTTTGCAAAGAAAAACACTACATTTACAAGCATAACAATAATATATATATCTTTGGTGGCTAAGAATTTTTTTTTTTTAAGAAATTAATATTTTATTCGAGAAAATTCTCTTAAGAAAATCTAGCTATATGCTAAAATTTTCTTAAGGTCCTTTAGTTGTATAATTGTAACTGATTTGGATTTGGTTCAAAGAAATTTTCTTGTAAGAATTTTTTTTCTCAACCCCCTGCAGAGAATTACAGTGAGGAAAAAAAAAGTTGAGAAAATAAAAATCTCAGTTTCTTTGTGAACCAAATATTGTAATTATGATTTTATTAAGGAAATCATCAAATTTTCTTGGGAAAAGTTTTATTTTCTCTGTGACTAATCAAACTAATGTGAAAAGCTGATAAGAAAACAACAACACAGTACAATTGAAATAAAGTAAAATGAAGAAACTACAAGTAAATTAAAACCCTTTTTTTTTTTTTGAAGTTAAGTATATTAAAACCTAAAAGTAGAAAATGTAGAAGAAAGTGATGATAAACTAAACCATCTACTTCAATGACTATATCAAATTTATTGTTTTATAAAATAAAAGATAATTCTATTGTTCAAAGAATTTATTTCAAGTATTTAAATTACAAAAAAAATATTTATATACTTTGTTCTTCGAGTTTTTAAATTACACGTTGGCTTAAAAAAATGAGTATTTAAATTATTTTTTTTTCGAGATAAAAGACGGGTAGATTCATTCAGAATAAGAAAAAGGAGGTACAAAATTCATATGGACTACATGGGTTATGTCGAGACCCTTTATGTAGAGTGACGTCACGACCGACACATAATATAACACGTGTCATATCCTGAGTCCCTAACATATCTAACATCATATAAACCTAACCTGTCAATACAACCTATATAATCTAGTTTCATTCCATAAAATTCCACCTAGAAAATTCTTTCACAATATAATTCCACATTCATCAAACTATAATTATTCACCTTTGGATACTCATATATGCATATAAGTTATAGCATACATGGATAGCGTGATACAGACATATATTTATACAAAAATATTAAAGTTTTATCCAAACTTCTCAACACATACATTGCAATGTCTACATACCAGGGTGTGTGGGAAATATAAAATAATTGTTCAGCAGGAAATGTCTCTTGGACAAGCATAGTCTCATAAGAAGTGTTTAGGACAAGTCGAGATAAATGATCAGCAACAACATTTTCTGAGCCTTTCTTGTCTCGAATTTCTAGGTCAAACTTATGTAATAATAGCATCCACCTAAGAAGGCATGGTTTGGTGTCCTTTTTAGATAAAAGGTACCGTAAGGCAACATGATCAACGTAAATGATACCTTTTAATCCTATAAGGTATGACCTAAATTTGTCTAAGGCAAAAACAACGGCTAGTCGCTCTTTCTCTTTAGTAGAGTAGTTCATTTGAGCATTATTAAGCGTCTTACTAGCATAGTATATGACATTAGGTGTCACGTTCCGATTTTCAAAACTAAAATTTAAAGTAATAAGAATAAATATTTGCTCTTATCACGAAAATAGCAAAAAGAAAATCGAAACGTGAATTGTATCAATTTACCTTAACCCCAAAATCTTTACATAGGTAAAAATAAATTTAATAATATCATTTATATTCAAAATAAGGTTACAAGTTAAAATAGAATAATACTCTTTCAATTTTTATGCCACGGACTATAAATTCTCATTACCCAAATTGAATATTGAGTCATGAGGGTACTTGCGCTTGTCCATCCATTATGGACACAATATTTTAAATATATTCATCAAGTAGAATTAACAAGTTTAAGTCCAAGACATAAACATATAAAATAACTCATGAAATCTTCAACAACTACTATAATGTTCTAAAAACATTAATTTCTAATACAACCCATTTAATTGATATAATCAATTATTAAATGATTACTCAGTCCTACTACCATAACGCTACTCAAGCCACTAACTCACCCCTACTACCGTGAGACACGTCACGAACTTGCGACTTTATTTTTTCATATACTTGAATGCAAAAAATAGGGGTGAGCTTAAAAGCCCAGTGGGTCATCTAAACCATTCACAACATTTTATCATGATATATACACAAGAACATTACAAACAAGTTTCACACATTAATCGTTACAACATTTGATTGTTTGAGTTGAAAATTTCATCGCGTTCCAAATCACATACCTTTAGAAAATCAAACCCTAGGCGACACTACCCAAAATCATAAACTAGTTGGCAATATTCATCATGAATAACTATTCCATAATAAACATTGATGATATTCCTTAGAATAACTGCCCCATAATACTCATTTGGCGATATTCTTTAGAATAACTACTCCATACGTATGATTATTATCTTAATCGTGTTCTTTAATAAAGTCACACTATATATACCACATAAATATGATATGAATTGTGCTCACAAGATATGTTTAAACTCCACTACACATAGTATCATGTCACAATGTCACATATAATAGTATTCATGTATGAACTTTATTATAACAATTATGCCAATATTCTCAAGTCAAATGTCTCATTATCAAGCACTATAATTTACATATGAATTTCAGTTACCACATGAATTGCATGCTTCCAATTAACATCTGATCAGAACAAAAATCATGCACACATACATATCATCATACTAACAATCACATCACGGTATACATACAATCATGCATCATACACATTAACCAACAATCTAATAGTGCTAGAAATCTAATTAATTTAATGTTCCTATCTATATATCAAAATAAAATATTATGAAGGCATGAAATCTTTTCCACCTGAATCGTTAAATTTCAAATCACTTAAATTCTTCATTACGCCTAGTACTCAATCTGTATACATATATTACGTTTGTTAATATAAATACGCATAAGAACGATTTATGAGTGTAGATATATACATATATATATATATACCCATATGAATATGTGGTAAGACATAACCTCATATAATAAGGAATATGATATTTCATGTATGGTGTGGGTGTTTAAAGGATTAAAGCATGAATACCTTATACCTAGAATATTAAAATAATATTTAAATGATGTGTGTGTGGTCATTAAAAAAAAAAAACATATATGTGATATATGATATACATTATTAAGTGTTAAATTGCAGCAAGTGCAAGGTAATGAGTGCTTAAAAAAAATGGTATTGGTAAAAGAGGAGAATGAGGTGGCGGTATGCATTTTATAATCTAAACCATGAATGCATATTAAAACCATATGATATATATATATATATATATATATCACGTGATATGCATGTTGGTGGAGTGGGTGTCTTGAAAGGTTTATATTTGCAGTGCCCAGTGCGGTGAAACAGGAAAACAGAGGAAGATGGGGTAAGAGAGAAAATAGGGAAAAAGAAATCAGTTGCAGATGAGTTCATTCATGGCTGCCATCTTCTAAGCCAAAAATAGAGTGATCGATTGTATAATTAATGGAGAAGCAAACTTATAGTGATAAAAGGAAATCACCCTGGATGATGCTCCAACGATGCGCCGACGGCCGTCACTCTGTGTGCTCACGCTCTAGGGTTGAGAGTAGAATGAAGAAGATGGGAGACGACAGCAAAATTGTTCTATATATTTCTTATAAGCTAGGGTGTGGTGACTTGTATGATTGTGGTCTCTTCATGCATAATTTTGGGAGTACTAGGAATCAAAATACAAGATACCAAAATTATAAAATTTGTGCCTTAGTGTCACGTGTGTATAGAGCCTAATTAAGAATGATAAGATCTCTTAATTTTCTAAATTGTCTTTGTCCACAAAATGGAAAGAATGTGCTAACCGTAGAGTATGAGAGGAATTAATAAAAAGAAGTTGGATATCTTGCCATGTCTAGCATGTGGTGGCTTTATGCGGAGATATTACAAAACTATTGATTATTAGAAACTTGCTTTTCATAAATAATAAGATTTATGGTATGTAAATTTTATGAGATTAAAATAAATAGTTTGAATTTACATTTAAGTAGAATAGTCATGGAATTTTGGGAACGCTTAAATCACATGGATTATCGTATAACTTTATTATTATTATTATACTTTTATATGGCCACTTATGCCTAGTCATAAAAGTTTAAATTATTATTTTAAATTTGAAGTAATACCTTAATAGAAATTAAGATCTAAATAAAATATAGTAGCACGTTATATGTAACACATGCCGTGTTTGAGCCCTTTTTGGTCTTAGTGTAAAATTATAAAAATACCTTTGAATTTATAATTTCAAAAATACCCTTAAAATTTTTTGGAGTATTACACGAGGTAATCTATTTTTTCTTTGCCCTAAGATGGCTCCTAAGGCATAGTCACCTACATCACACATTACCTCAAAAGGAAGTGTCCAATCTAGAGATTGGATAATAGGGGAATAGGGGAAGAGGTCAGTAACTCCTTGAGTGGTAAAAGCTTGGTGATATTGATCATAAAAAACAAAAGGAGTATCCTTAGACAAAAGGTTGCATAGGGGTCTAGAAATTTTGCTGAAGTCTTTGATGAACCTCCTATAAAAGCCAACATGACCTAAGAAAGATCTTATATCTTTAAGGCTTGTAGGGGTAGGCAAATAAGAGATGAGGTCAATTTTGGCTTGATCAACTTCACGACCTTTGGATGAGACTATGTGCCCAAGAACAATTTCCTTAGAAACCATAAAGTGGCATTTTTCCCAATTTAATACCAATTGTTTTTCCTCACACCAAATTAGAACTAACTTTAAATGTTGCAAATATTCATCAAATGTGTCACCAAAAATTGAGAAATCATCTATGAAGACCCCTAAAAATCGTTCAACAATGTAAGAAAATATGCTCAACATGCACCTTTGGTATGCCTATAAGCAAAAGTTCCAAAGGGACATGTAAACGTTGTTTTCTCTTGGTCTTTAGGGGCGATCTCAATTTTGTTGTATCTAGAATAACCATCCAAGAAGCACTAAAATGAATGTCCAACCAACTTCTCAAGGATCTGATCAATAAAGTGAAGTGGGAAGTAATAGAATGGTTTATGATTGAGAACTATGCATTAGAGGCCTAAGTCATGTGATTTGAGTTGAATGATGGGATTAGATGGGATTTAGGCCTATTGTTTATATGTGGGCTGATTTAGGGTTGATGTGTAATGTCTATGTGATTGAGCATAGAAATTGATGTATGGAAGGATATTGATGTATGTTTCAGGATCTTGATTGGGTTGATTCGGTTTGGTGGTCGTGTGTGGTTAAATACTCTCGCCAGGCTTGGTTGTGAGTAGACTTCATTTATGATTATATCTTTTATGTCATCATATCACTTATATATATTGTATGTTGAAAGCATGAATGTGTTCTAATGTTTTGAATGATGCATTGATTTGAGAAAACCTTATGACTTTGGTTGGGCCCATCTATCTGGCTAATAGGGGGACTTAACCTTGTCATAGGAGGGTTTTAGGAAAGGAAATGATTGGGGTCAACGGCACGGTGAAATAGACGTGTACTAGTAACCCAGGGGTCAACGGTACGGTGAAATAGACGTGCACTAGTAACCCAATGCATGTGGAATGTGGATCCAAATTGATAAGCTTTTACTTGCATCGAATTTATTATAAATGCTTGATATCTATATGTTATGAGCTTTTAATCATGCTACACATTGACATGCATACATGATATTTATTGATGAGTATTGATAGCATATTTGAATTCTATTCACTGGGCACCGTTGGCTCACCCTCATTTTCCTCTTTCAGGTCCTTCTGTCCCGAATAAGGGCAAATGAGTAGTTATATCTTGAGGGCCTTGCCTGCGAGAGAATCCAAAGCCTCGATGTGAGTTGTGAGGCATTTTGATTGAACTATGTTTTAAATTATGAAGTATTATATTTTGGATTATGTAATTATAACACTTACCACATTGTAGTATGGGTGAGTTGGGATTTGTTAGATAGACCATGTGGGCATATGACGGTTTTTATTTGTACCCACAATTTTGGACTTTATGTGTATGTCAGTTTTAATGGACTGTAAGGATTATGATTTTATTTATGGTTCATTTTTATGGATTATCTCTTGTCTTTGATGATTAATACAGCGGGTAGTTTTGTTTAGTACCTTTTGATATTATGTCGTTGTTTGAGATAAGGCTCGTAGGGTCTCAACCACCTCACGGGAGTTGAGGAGTGGTCGGAGATGCCTACGCCGGGCTTCCCGCCCCGGCATTCCGCACGCCATTCCCTGCGGGGTTGGTGGTACGGGGCGCGGGGTCGTCACAATATTTCCCCATGAAAGAATGGATCTTGGTTTCAAAGAATGAAGTCATGACTTAACCTTCTGGGAAGAGTTTGAGTCTTAAGGTGTCCTCAGTCACATTTTGATTGTGAAATGTAGCACAAATTTCTTCAAACTCTTAGAGATGAAGATAAGGATCTTCTGACTCTAGGCCATGAAAAGTTGGGAGTAAATTTAATACACTTGGTTTTATTTCAAAATTATGCCTTTAGTTCTAAGGAAGAACTATGCAAGAAACTGCACTACTCCTAGTTGGTTGGAGATAGTCTTTGAGAGTTCTAGGTTCATTTCCGTCAATATTTTGGTTTTCCCTTAAATGTCCTAGATCACCCAAGTTACTTCCATTCATTGACATAGTTGGTGAATGAGGCAATTCTACACTAGGCGTATTAGTGTAGTCGACAATATGAGCTTCAAGTTGATGTTCAAAGATTTGGTCCAAAACTTCTTCGAGTGTAGGTTGATCCCTTTGCAACCTATTTGTATGATCACGTACCCACATGCTTATTCAACTAGGCTTGCAACGTGACAATTACTTTTGATGTACTCAAGGGTAAGGTTCATAATGCACAAGTTTAACTTTTAAATCACTCAATGGGGGTGCATATCCCCAACACCATACATCCAAAAGAAATAGAAAATCACACTAACATGAAATCCTAGCAAAATGTAGTTGTGTCCTCATAAAAGTGTATAAAAGTAAATACACCTAAACTGACAACAAGAGGCCTAAAACATGATTTTCTACAAACAACCTAAGCTAGAAATTTAAAAGATAGAGTAGATCTTATAGTTAGGGCCTAAAAAAAGTCTTCTCATACAAGTGTGAGTGATTTACAAAACACCTTCATGCGACCACTCACACTTGAGGAGCTAAATATTACAAATTTGAAATAAATTACAAGTCACTCCCTCCCAACTCTCATGAACCTCACAACACTCAAACTAAAAGGCTTTGGAAGCAAATACAAGTAAATAAAAATAAAAATCCTAACCCAAGGGGGTCTAAAGAGAAGCTATAAACAAGAAAAAAAAAGTGATAGGGTGAATGTAGCAACCCTTTGTTCTAGGCACTAATTACCAATTCTCGGCAACGGAGTCAAAAACCTGTTGCTTACTTTTTATGCACACTTTTAAGTGAATAAAGAGATGCAAGAATGTATTCTTTGAATTATAAACCAATGACATGCAACATAAATGTACTCTAGACATAAAGTAAATTATGCAACAAATTATAAGTGTTAACTAGGGCAAACGATGTAGTAAATACAACAAGTAATAAACTTGAGGAGTCCGAAGGTCGAACCTCAAGGATTGGGACGAGTGCCTAAAACTATGGTTTGTACAAATGATAAAATGAAAAATAAGAAAAAGATGAAATAATGAGAAGACTTTATTAATGATGAATGATAATATAAGGAACAATAATGAGATGGAAAGTTAGGACATTAGAGTAGGCCCGATCTTTCTCTTTCTTAGTCCTTCTTGTGTAAAATGATTAGGGTGGGAAATAACTAAAGAGTTTTCTCATCCATAAAGATAAATCTTTAAGGTCAAATATATTAAAAAGTAGTGTTCTCCAACAAAAGATATTTATCATGAAAATACAAAATAGAACTAGTGTTTTAATGTGTATGAAGGCAATAAGTGAATTCTAAGTATGTGAAATACATTATATGACACATCAAAGAAAATTACAAAAAGTCACACTACAAGATGAAAATGAAATAGCTCAATCTTTAATTAGATTTTGCAAAACCAACTATACAAAATACATGATATAATGTATGAGCTTAATACAATATCAAACAAAGCATAAGGGAACACATATGCCAAGTAAATCAAAATACAAGTATTACCCAAGAATTTTCAAGAAGAGAGTGGAGAGGGCTTCCTCTTAGCCCTAACAAAAAATTTAGCCTTTCATGGACTTGAAGGCCATGAAAGAACAAAAAATAAAAGAAGTGAAAAATGAAAATATGAGAAGTACGAAAAACTCCTAAGTGATCAAGGGAGAAAGGAAACTCCTCAAGTGTGGATTTGAGGGGTTTAAATAGATGATAAAGGGAAAAGATGAACCAATGGGAGATGGTCTAAGGGTGATGTGGATGAATGGTTCAAATGGCTCATGCTCTACTTACCCTTTTTGTATAAGATGATAGAAAATTCAAATTGAGGGTGATAGATAGCTATGCAGAGTAAGGAGCATGGGGAAGGGTGGCCAATGTAAATCAAGGAGAATGTTATGTGTAAGAGAGACTTTCCCTAATGGTGATTATGAGAAAAAAGAGAAATAAGAGGGGTTAGAACTAAGCTAGAAATGAAAATGAAGCATGTGGGATTCTTGGGATGCCACTTAACATGTCACTATCGATCTTGGTTCTCTCATAAATTCAAACTCATCCCTTGGGGTTTTCTCGGGATCTGCTACAAGATGATGATGTATGATGAAGATGTCTCCATGCCTGCCATGTATGCTTCTTGATTTGAGATTGCTCCAACTTCCATCGTAACCGTAGATGCTCATCGGGATTCACAAAATCTTCACTCAAATGATAAATGAATGGGATAATGTCATGTGTCATGAAACTAAGTGGGGTGATGACTTCTTTAAATTAATGATCTCGAGGCTCCTAATGCTCACATGCTCCATCATGATCAATCTCTCATTACATCTACTTTTCCTACTAGCTCAAATATCGCGTAATAAGAAATAAAACTATAATGAACTTGTATTATGCATGTGGTTTGAAAATTAATATATTTGCTTCTTTGAAAATGTATCAATTTATGTAAAGAAGAAGCCAAACATATTTTATAATTAATTATTAAATCATGGGCCTTAAAATATGATAACGTTTTATTATAAGATAATAATTTAATGTCAAAATGAGCATTATCAATAAGAAATACTTACAATGGGTAAAGTCATATGCTTTCCAATGATCAGGTACACTTCTGTACAGCAAGTCCTACACGAGCTACTCACTTTACTTCCAACCAATTTCACAATCTAGTGTTTGTAAATAGCAAAATAGAATCAATTCTACTAGAATTCCCAGCTAACACACACACAAACCACTATTTTGGTCACTCCCAAACCCTCAACTGCTTCAACAACAGCTGGGTTTGGGCATGCCCACAAAACATCATTTTTCCTACAATTTGACATGCCACAAACCCAATTTTCATCAAGAATCCATTAGAATCGAGATTAGACAATAATTCCCATGGATTTGCACAACCCCAGCTCGTTCCTAGATTCTCCAACCACCTCCAAATTAATCCAAATTTACATATGTCGAACAAATCGAAGAAATGAACAAAAATTCATAAATTTCAGGGCAAAAAGGCTCACTCTTTGCTTCCTCTTCCCTTCGTTTCTCTTCTTATCTTTGAAAGCAAATAGCTCAAATGAACTGAGAATGAGCGAGAAACCCTTTTTATTTGCGTACAAACCGCCATACGGACCATTTAAAAAAAAAATTGTCATAAAGGCTCAGGAGCGCATTCCTTCTTACCTAGAAAAACAAGTTTCTCTTTTATATACTAGGAGCGTGCTTCTCCCCCAGCTGGGAGCACACTTCTGTACATTTCAAAGAGTTGAATTCTGTCTACCACCATTAGGAGCGCGCTTCCACTCCAAACCCAAAAATCATACATTTTTTCTATCACCACTAGAGCGTGTTGCTCCCCCTGGGAGCACTCTCCTAGTGTCCAAACTTAAAATTTTCTAACTTTTTACACCTTAAGTGCCAAGTCCAAGGTTCCTACACCACTAGGATAGACACAGACATCGTATTCTCAAGCCATCTACGTATGTATACGCATATAAATACGTGTGACAATACGTCAACATATAAGTTTGACTAGAAGTATAGTGTAACACCCCAATTTGTATTCCATTCTTTTTCCTTTTCCCATTTGTTTTCTTTTGATCCAAATGTAAACAGTTGTAATGTCAAAATTACGCCAACGCATACACAAATTGGGTGCACAAATGAACTAAATTTCTTAAACTTTTCTTTTATTAACATCACGCATGTATATATATATACACATATAACATATATATGGCTGGTAGAGCCATTTCATTGTACAACCCCGCGACCTCACTACTTTTATTTATTCTAGTTTTCTGTACACACACACATATATATATACTTAGTGATAGAGACTTAGTTATATATGTACAAAACTATATAACTTGATTATATATATGTATATATATATATATATATATATAAATATAAAACGATCAATGTGCTCAACTTCCCACGTACTTTCCGCATCTGATGCCTCATCTCGCAGCTCCAACTCGTTTCTTCCTTCTGTCGGCACATCCGCATCGCCCGTGAACTAATTTCCTGAGATATGGTAGGGAGGGTAAGCTAAAAGCCCAATGGGTCTTCCTGAAGTTCTCACACTTTATACAAAACGTTAGTACATGTAATTAACTACTCATCATAGTATTACAAGCAAAAAATTCAATTCAACAGTATGGCCACAATGATAATCATGACTTTTTCAGCATTTTTCTCAGGATATTTCAATATAAGGTATACCTTTTCTGGTTGCATTTAGTGTGGGTCAACCATCACCCACCGGTTGTATTTTACTTTCAGCGTGGGCTAACCAACACCCAATGCACATGCTTCCATAATACGACAGAATGCGAGAAATATATAACTAAAGAAAAATATAAAGAACAAGAACTTAAAGAATCATTCCCACCTTAATTTCACTAGGGTCTCCCCGCTGTTAGAATTTCTTCATAGACTTTCTACTGAAACTTTTTTTCTCAGAGAGTGAAACTGAAACAAAATTTAACTTAACCCTTAATCCATATTTATAGGAGCCCAAAAATTCATGTTCTCATTTTGCCCTTGACTATTTTCAATAATTACAAGTAGACAAATTTACCATTTTGCCCTCAGGTGTAAATTTACCATTTTACCCTTACATGCAAATTTACTATTTTGCCCTCGAATATGAATTTACTATTTTGCCCTCTTATGTTTTCCTTATTTACCACTAGGTAAATTGACCATTGTGCCCTTAGACTTTTATGATAATTACAAGTAGGTGAATCTATCGTTTTGCCCTCAGACTTTATTAGTATTTACAAGTTAGGAAAATTTACCATTTTGCCTTTGGACTTTTTTAGTATTTCCTAATTTAGTTGTTTCTTCGTAGAATTCTACGGTTGTGGATTTTTGTGATATTACATATAGGGTGTTACAAGTTAACCACTGGGGAACCTCTTCTACCCAAACTACTTGGTCATCAATCGATAAGGCATACTTTGCAAGTGAATGCACAAATGAGTTACATGACCTGGGCACATGCAAAAAACCTTTAACGAGATAATCCAATGATAGGCGTTTGGTGTCTTGAATAATAGAGTAAATTTCCAGCCTGGATGAGAGATTGGAATTGATAAACTTTATCATTGTCTGTGCATCTGATTCCACCCAATTAGGAAAACACCGTACTTCCGTAGCTAGATAGAGCTCTTCCTTCACGGCCTTGTTCTCAGCTATCTTCAAGAACGTCTCAATTTTTAGATTCCTTGCAGCTGCTACAAGGACTTCCTTTTGTTCATCCCTAATCACCATGCCCATCCCAATAGCTCAATTATTGTCATCAAGAGTAGCGTCAATGTTCAACTAAAAAGTGCCTCTTGATGGAGCCTGCCAATCTTGCTTAAGAATCCGATCATCAGAAGGGCTTCGACGCTGCTAGACAACTTTCTACATTGTTGCTTCTTGATAAGAGATAATGTAATGTTCTACCCACTTAGCAATTAGCGATCCACTCCGACCTAGAGACCCATGCAACTTATAGTTTCTGTTAGTCCAAAGAGCCCACATGAGAACAGCCACACGATCAAGTTGTGATCAAATATTAGCATCCTTTTGCAACAAAAACATGTTGCAAGTTTCTAGTGTAGGCGTCATTCACCCTGTAAGTGCTAAAAGACTTAAAATCCCATGCTTCTTTGGTTGTTGTACACTTGAAAAAATATGATCCAGGGTGTCCTAACCTTCTCTACAAACTGGACATCTTCCAATCTCTATAATATGGCAATTAGCAAGATTTTTGCAGATGGTAAACATTGGTTAAGAGTTTTCCAAAAGAATATCTTCACTTTGCTTGGAATTTTCTAGACCTTGTTCCACCATTGATTTGTGTTTGCTAGATTTGAAGAAAAATAGATCTTTCGCTGTGATGTTGCTAGATATTGTACTCGCCTAATATGTCATAATGCCATACTAATGTATCAGCTGGATGGTGTATGCTATGTAACACTCCAAAAATTGAAACGACTAGATAATACACCATAAATGACATAAAATAGTGTTCGCATGAAGACTCGACTCAACATGAAACGAGAACTGAGGATTGAGGTTTCTCGAATTAAGCCCAATAAAGCTAAATGAAATACCCAGTGAAGTGCCCAAAAAATGCCCAGAAAAGTGCCCACGTACCCAAGTAAATTCCTTCATTTTTTTCTATTAATTAGAAGGGGGACACCATTTTGAGGGCAGAGGGTCGAGCTTGGAATCCCGCGTTCCGCCGAAATACTGTCCACAACTCTTAAGAGTTCAACGATGCGCCGAGATGAATGATGTGCCAAAACGCTGTCCACAAAGCCTAGAGTCTAACAATGCACTGAGATCCGGTCCACAAACTGCAAGATCCAACGATGTGCCGAAATGTTGTCCGATTCAAGGCAGAGGAAAGCCATGGGCACAATTCTTGTAAAATGGTTACAGAGATGGACATCGTGCATTCTCGCGAAGCGGCGACAAGATTCACGAGGTGGGGATGAAGGCATAAGTTTGCGTATTCTTTTATTTTATGATAAGCATGACATTGCATCTTTTATATACATGATACCATGCTACATTAGTTCATACATATGGCATACTATTGATGAGGGTGATTCCTTGTCTTTGTGACGGACCATTAGAGCCATCGTGATATGCGGTTGATCGCCTTTGCTTGCGGGACCCGTAGCTGCTTTGCGCTCGGTCCCGCGATTTTAAAGGAGAACCATCACATGATGATATTGAGCACTCAGCTCGCGGTGCATTCGGTAGTTGCTAGATGACTTTATACAGCACCCGCAACGTATGGGGGATGTTGCTACATTTCATGATTGTATTGCTTGATGTGGTTTGAAATGCATTATTCTATGTTCTGTTATAGTTATCTTTATGTAAACGATGCGTTGAACTTGCTAGATTCACTGAGCTGTTAAGCTCACCCCATTGGTATTTTTCCTAGGCTCTTAGACGTTGCATGCTAAGGCAAGAGCTGTTAGAGCTAAGTGCGAAAGAGGCGAGTAGAGAGAGGGACGTCAACGTAGATCTAGGTGTTTGTAGATGTATTTTCATTGCGTACTTGTGTATGTAAAATAAGTACCAATTGTACTTGTGCCCTCCTTAATTAATGGAGGATGAATGAAAGATCTATGTTGACGTCTATCATTGTTTGCACTCTGCTTCTACGATTTATTACATATTATTTTGGGTAACAGAATGGGGTGTGACATGCTCAAGAGGATAGACAAAATTGCTTCAGAATCTTCTGAAGAAAACCGTGATCTGATTAACTCTTCATGCCAACCTCCATGCTCCGAGATCAATGTCGCTACATGGGTATTGATCAGTGATTGGGGGTGAGAAGAAGGTTTAAATGTTGTTTCTCTTATAATCCATGGGTCTTGAAAAATCTTAATCGTTTCACCTGTTTCAATCTACCACCTTAGACCATACTTAAGCAATTGCCACCCCCACAATATGCTCTTCGACATATACGATGGGCGCGCACTTGCTTTTGCTTCTAGAAAGAAGAATATGGGTAGTATTTTGCTTTGAGAACTCGCTTAGCTAAAGAACCAGGGGAAGTAATTAGGCGCCAACCTTGTTTAGCTACTAGAGCTTGGTTGAAACACTCCATATATCTCTGAAACCTAGCCTATCGTAGTTTGGGTTGGCACAAGAAATCCCACTTTTCCAATGGGTTTTTCAGCTTTTAGCATTATTCCCCCACCAAAACTTTGCCATGGATTGTTTAATCTACCTCCATGTAGTACTTGGGAGCTTAAAGCAACTCATTATGTATGTAGGCATGGCTTGGATAACAACTTTAGCAAAACCTCCTTACTTCATATTGAGAAGGCACTATTTCTCCATCCATTCAACTTTTTCCAAATTCTCTCAAATATGGATCCAAACGTTCATATTTTATTCCTAGAGATCATAGAAGGGAGTCCTAGATACTGAAAATGACATTCTACTATTGGAATGTGAAAGATTTGTTGAATCAAATCCCGATCATTTGGATGAGCATTGGCTTTAAAGGATAGTGTTGATTTACTGAACTTGATCTCCTGACCAGTCGCTGCAGAATATTTGGTAAGGATATCACAGAGTTAGGCGCATTCATCAACATGTGTCTATACAAATATCAGGCTGTCTTTCGCGAAAAAAATGAGTTATTTGTGGTCCTTTGAATCCAGTAAACAGTCTTATGATCAATTTTCTAACCTCAGATTGGTGCAGCAATGCAGAAAAGCCTGCTGCACAAATGAGGAACATGTATGGTAATAGGGGGTCTCCTTGACGTAGTCCCCATTGATTTGTATTGACTAAGTGACTGCAAAGATGCATCGAAGAACTAGGTCAATCCATTTCTTGTTGAAACCTAGTGTTGCCATCATTGCACTCCACTCCACCCGGACATATGCTTTACTCATGTCCAACTTTGCAGTGATGTGTTGGACTGACTTCGGGTTTGTCTTGCATAAAGTGAATGCATTCGAAGCCCACTAGTGAACTGTTAGAGATAAGGTGATTTGGAATGAAAACATTATCTAGCATAAAAGTCTGATGTTTGTTAGTCATTGCCTTGGTAATGATCTTATATATTACATTGCATAAGCTAATTGGTCGGCATTGAGACACTTGAGTTGTATAGTGCACTTTGGGGATGAGAGCTTTGATTGTATGATTCATGTCAGCTATTGATCGACCATCGTTAAAAACTTCCAAACATAGGCTTGAGACTTCTTTCCCCATTATGTCCAAGCAATTTTGGAATAAAGCTGCGGACATGCCATCAAGACCTAGATATTTTGAAGGATTCATCTTGAACAAGACATTTTTAACCTCCTCCGCTACAAAATTTCTGCATAGTGCTTGATTCATCTCATTAGTCATTTTTGCATATACACATGTCACAACAAAGTTAATAGAAATACCTTTGGGGATATTGAAGTAAATAGATTAGAAAAATAATTAGCAAACATGGTATCGCGACCCCCTCCGAAGTGCTACATCAGGACCAACACAAAATATCACATACGTCGTATATAGATGCATATAACATCCTGTCAGCCTAACATGTACATAACCTCAACCTGTATAACCATTCCCATTTCATTTACGTCATATCCTTATATCAATTTCAGATATAAATATTCATAAAATTATTATCCACATCAAAATCTTTTCATCTAACTATTCACATGATCTTAATCCCTTAATTCCACATCTAAGTTCCATATTCAATTAAAATACCCATCTAGATGATAAAATATACAATAAGATGTTATGAGTATATATGTCAATCAAAATACAAAGTTTCTAACTTCTCCAAGAAAACATACATCCAGAAAATATAGGAGTATGCAACTCCTCACAAGTCTTACTCTTTCCTTTAGAATCTTTACCTGAAATATTGGAGAAGATAGAGTTAACAACCACAAGTTCAATGAATATTTCTAACTTTAACATCATGTATGCATAATCATAAAGAACATTCTTGTTTAAAACAATTAAAACAATCATATGCAGAGATGAAACAATATATTACATGCTCAATATATAATGATTCAATTCAATTCCTTTTTAAAATATTCAATAACCTTTGAAAATCATATCTATCTCACTCCTTCTAAGTAAATGAGTGAGTTTGGTTTTTGATTATGCATCTATGAAAAGTGCACCGACCTCAGTTTACTCATTTATCAAACCAAGTTATTCTTATGTCTTTTACCTCTCAATGAAAATGCACTGACCAAGAATACTTAATCGTATCTCAAGTGAGTTTATTCCCAGAGATTTAGATCCATAAAAATGCTTGTCATGTCAATGACCTACTTAAATATGTCCAATGACATGCTCCAAATACTATCATCCTACAGTCTCAAACCAATGTTCCATTGGGATTTTACATGTTTCTGGAGGCTTTTGATGTTAAATCACATTATCGGCAACTATATTGAAGCCAATATTGAAATTAAACTACATAATCGATGTTTTTACCACTAAGGGAGTGATATTTAACCTTTCCAGCATGTCCAAGTGAGTCAAAACCCCCTTTTATGGAAACACCAGAAATGACACCCTTAGCAAAAACTAATATAAGGGAATCGTTTCTCTTGACTCCAATTGCAATTTTATGTAGAAATACCATGGAAAACACTTACCAGGGTGTCGATTTGGCTTAGAAATGATGTTTTTCCCTTCTAGTGCGTTCTCTTTTTCATTATCTGGTTTTTGGACGAAAATGAATCAAAAAATCAATCAAAATGATTAAAAGTTGATTTTCCACCACCTCAGCCGCAGGTGGGGCCCACACAGGGAAATTCTCCATCAGTTATATGACCAAACGAACGCGGAATATACATATATTATATATCAAAATATAGGTAAAGGCACGCTCTGCCCTCATTTATGACATAACCAACCATTTTTAACACACCAATTTTGAGTTAACCCACCTATCAACTTCTTATAGGCGTAAAAATGCGCTACAACTACATACACGTGCATATGTACACACATATACATAAACATGACTCTTACGCACTCATACACGCATTATACGCCTCAACATACATACAAGTCAACCAAATACATTGACTAAAAGTACGGGGTGAGCCTATTTTGTCATTCTCCTCCGTTCAGGTGGAATTGCCTCACAAAAGATGCCTTTGATCTGGTTTCGCTTCTTTTTAATGGAAACTTTCTAATGAAAAAAAGTGGAGTTGATGTCTTCCTCTCTAAGCCATAAGGCCTTCGATCTCTGGCGCCAATAAATTTCTTTCTTTTCCAAGAGGTTATCCCGTAACTGTTCCAAACTTCTGATTTTTGGAATTAGATGAGAATCCTGGGCAACTGCATTCTGCAAAAGAGACAATTTAACTCTTGTTTTCTTAACAAGATGCCCTGTTCTTGGATATGGACTAATGTCTCTATTACAACAATCGTCTAGAGCATTCTTCTATTTTATGTAAGGTCATGCCCCCCTGAGCAGAGCCAGCAGTCCACGCCTCCTCTATGACTTGGTGAAAGCCTTGCTCTGTAGCCAAACCTCTGTGAAGAGAAAATGTCGATTGCTTTAAGTCTGTACTAGCCGCTCCAAGGCAAGTGTGATCAGGCGCTGATCAGAAAACTAGTAATCTAGATTGGTGACCTCAGCTTGAGGGTACATGGCAGCCCAACTCACATTACACAACAATCTGTCCAGACGTTCCGAGATAAGATGATAACCTTCCTTTTTATTGTACCATGTGGAACGATGTCCTCGATATCCCATGTCACGTAGGCCACTTTTTTCCAGAGCTTCTTCATGCTATGAAATGATCTTGGTTGTTTGCCAGCTTTCTCATCTGAATATAGGATATCGTTGAAATCTCCACCACAAATCCACGGGACATTAAGTCAAGAACCAAGTCTGTCCAGCAGTTCCCAAGAATGGTGCCTCTCGATTGGAGACGAATCACCATAGAAACCAGTCAATTGCCATTCTACATTGCCATCATATAAGACCATTGAATCAGTATGCCATTTTGAATATGATAAAATTCTGACAGACGAGGAATTCCTCCAAATAAGTATTAGTCATCCACTCAAGCCATCTCTCTCAACATAGAAACAACTGTCAAAATGTAATATAATTCTCAAGTTTTCAGTTTGATGTTTATTAGCTTTCGTCTCCAATAAGAAGACAATGTCGGCTCTTTCTCATCGCAATAATTCATGCAACGCTCGGAATATCCGCTGGCTCCTGATACTTCGGACATTCCATGATAATAGACTCATTGTTCTTGGCAGGGCTAGCCATCGTCAGTCCCCGTCGTTTGGCAATCTTATGTTTTGGATTTTTTAGCTACAAAAGTGGCATCTTGAACACTTGTAGCAACGTTTTTCCTCTTCCCTCGGCTAACATCCTTCATTCTTGTTGCGGTGTCTACCCCAATTGTTCTTGCTAGCCGCTTTCGCGTGCTTCTTCTTGTATTCAGTTCAGAGTTCGTTGTCGTGACACCTATTGTTTCCTCCATGTGAGATTTCATTTGCTCCTCCAAAACTGACTTCCCTTTGACCTTTGCAGCCTGCTTCAGATCAATAGTATCAACCATAATCGTCCTGCTTGAGAGAGTGGCACAAAAACTGATGCCTTTTTTTTTAGCTCTTTTGCCTCATGAAAGGTTGTTGTTTTACCTAGTCCACGTGGATGAGTAGTATGTGAGATGGCGGGAATAGCGTTGGAACGGTTAAAAAGGGGAGTATAGCCATTTAGGCTAGTTTCCAATGGGTCACCACTGTTATCTCTTTCCTTAACTACTCTAGTGTTGGTGGAGTCATAGGCGATATTCTCGGGATTTCTTTGATGTGTATCACCCACGCTTCTTGCGTCGCCGGATAGTGGTCGTAGATCAGCAGCAGTATCATGTCTCTCAGGCCAAGCATTCCTTTTTTGGGATTTGGTCTCTAAAAGTGCTCGCAGCCAATCACCAAATTGGTGGCATCTGTAATCCCTTGAAAATTCTGAAAATATCTACTTTCTAATTTCAACATTATTCTCGCATTCCTTTAAGGAATCAATTACAAATCACACCAAAGAAATCTTGGCAAGTTTTTCAAAGCAACCACGGTGAGACTTCTCCCTTTTCTTCTTCTTTGCTTTGATGCCTTGTTTCTCTAAGTTGAAAATTCACCATGAACAAGACGGTGACAGTAACTGTACACCGGTGACTATTGTCCAAATCGTCGAAAAGAAGAGATGGAAATAGAGCAAGGCGATGCTCTGTTTCCACCCCTTTGATTGCCATAGAATCACAGTAGAGCGACCACACGCCTTGCCTCCTTCCTTCTTTTCCCTCTCTGTCTCCCCCTCCCAAACCAATGTAAAAGAACAAGCAGCAGCGACATTGCCGCCGCTGCCGTTCCCTCTTTCTCTCTTCTCTCTCCTCTTTTCCATCTTCTTCCTCTGCTCCTCGTTTCTTTATACCGATGTTCACCAAGCACCCAACCTGAGGAGATTGACGAAACTAAGGCATTTTATTTCCTTTCAAGTGCGAGATTGCTCATTCTCTTCACTCTTCTTTTTTTTTCTTCAACGAATCTCGCCAAGTACCCAATCTGAGGAGATTGACGAAACTAGGGCATTTTTTTCAAGCGCGCGATTGCTTGGCGTCCAATCTGAGCACGATGCAGAACTAGGGCAGAGAGAAAGTTGTTGGATGCACTTGCCGTTGTCGTTCCTCAAGCAATCGATCGCTCAGATTCTCTTTCGACGACTCATCGATTCCAAGTGCACAATTCTGCTTCTCGTTCAATGCGTATCGATACACCTCACATCTTCTACCAGAACTTAGATACTCGTTATTGCAACTTTGCATTGGTTCTGAAACTCTGTAACAGTTCTGACTTTCTTCTCCACAGTCTCTGGCCTAGGGTTTTAATTACTTGAATCAAATCGAGAATTTCTGTCTGCGAAATTTAAGGACCAACAATCGGGGAAGATGATTGGGACGGGAACTGAACGAGGAGGACTTTACTATCTTGATACTTCACAAATATACTATATACTACACATACATTTAAATAAGTAAATGTTATACCTGCAACTCTCCTGGTTGCTACAATTACAAATGTGTGTGTATATATATATATATATATATGTATATAAACTTGGGTAGGTATACACAGCTAATGCATATGTAACATGTATGTGTAGGTTGAGGACGTACTTTACGCACCAAGGAATTTAGACAATGACAAACTGCGTGCGTTACAAGTGGGGGAAAATTCTATGCCTTTACAATGTTTTATTTTGATATATAGATAGGAACGTTAAATTAATTAGGTCTATAGTGTTATTAGATTGCTCTTGCATGCCTATTTTACATGATTTTATATATACTATGTTGTGATTATTAACTATGATGATATGTGTGTCAGCATGACTTCTTATTTTGATCAAATGATAATTGGATGCATGCAATTCATGTGGTAATTGAGATTCATTTGTATATTATAATGCCTGATGATGAAATACATGACTTGAGAATATTGACATAGTAAAGTTCATGCATTAATACTATCATATTTGGCATTGTGACATGATACCAGGTGTAGTGGAGTTTGAATATGTCTTGTGAATGCAATTAATATCATACTTATGTTGTATGTATGGTGTGACATCACTAAATAACACAATTAAGATAAGAATCACACATATGAGACAGTTATTCCAAGGAATATCGCCAATGATTATTATGGGGCAGTTATTCTAAGGAATATCGCTAATGTTTATTATGGGGCAGTTATTCATAATGAATATCGCCAACGAATTTCTGATTTTGGGTAGTGCCGCCCTGGGTTTGATTCCCTAAGGTACGTGATTTAGAACGTGATAGAATTCTCGACTCAAATAATCAAATGTTGCAACGATTAATGTGTGAAACTTATTTGTAATGTTCTTGTGTATATATATCATGATAAAATGTTGTGAATTGTTTAGATGACCCACTGGGCTTTCAAGCTCACCCTTATTTTTCATATGCAGGTACTTAAGAGAATAAAATAGCGAGTTCGTGACGTAGTTCAGAGTAGTAGGGGTGGGTTAATTATTTTGTTAGTATTGTGGTGGCAGGGCTGAATATTTTATTTGATTTTTAAAAGTTTATTATTTAAACGGGTCGTATTTGACAATCATAATTTAGTGAACATTATTACGGTTAGTAAAGACCTTGTGGTTTATTTCACGTGTGAATGCCTTGGACTTGAATTTGTTAATTCTATTTGATGAATATATTTAAAATGTTGTGTCCATAATGGATGGACAAAGACAAGTACCCTCACAATTCAATATGAAAATTTGTATAGTGGAATCATGTGGTCCTTAGCATGAAAATGAAAGGGTATTCGTTTATCTTAACCAATAGTTGGTTAGAAGAATACAAATTCATAGTTTTGCAAATTTTACTATCTATATAATGGTTATGGGTTAAGATAGATGGATACGATTAGCATCTCGATTTTCAGTGATCTTTCTCGATAAAATTAAAATATTCATTATTTTACTTGAAATTTAAGTTTTGAAAATCGGGATGTTACAGCATCCCTCTATAATAACCGTGGAAACCTTTTCAGCATTGCTACATTCTTTGAGCGTGTGGTCAATCCTCCCACAATCGTAACATAAATCCATTAATCTTTCGTATTTTAATATCAACCCAATGGCCTTTATTCTGATCATCTAAGGCCAATTTGAATCGCATCATCAGTGGTTTCCACGGGTCAGTAAACACTTTCACCCCGCAAGAAACGTCCCCAACAACCTCCGTCTCTTATGGTGTCAATGTTAAGGACTTCACCTATCTTCTTTTCGAGCATAATACCAATTCGTCTAGTCATACAGACTAATGGTAAGTTGTGAAGTTGGATCCAAAAGTTGATCTTTGAGAAGTTCCAAGTACTTGGTGAGTGCATACCGTGACATTGCTTCAACAGGATGAGTTTTCTATCATAACTCCATGGACCATTCTGCATGACCTTGTTCAAATCAGCTTCATGGTAAAACATAAACAAGAAAATATTCCCCCCTAAGGAGGTTACATCCATGCCTCTTGCAGGTTTCCACATCTTGCTAATAACATTCTTAACAACCTTCTCGATTACTTGTTTGAATGAAAGAAGTTTCCCTGTTATGCACCAAGTTAGCAATTTGCCTCCTTCATTCATAAGTTCACCATTGATTTTAATCACGGCCCCTCAGTATTTGACAGTTTGATGGATTTTCATTGTTCCAAATTTGCGATCTCTTCCATTGATAAGAAACTCTCACAGAGGAGAGAAAACGCTTGCCTAAAGAAGAAAAAAGACTCCCACTGATCTTACTCTGATATGTGTTAATATTGTTAATGAGTATTTAAGTTACAACCTTGCATAACTAAAGATATTATATAGCTATTCAAGAAATCCATTCACACAAGAAGAACATTATTATTTAATGTCTAATAATATTGGACACCTCTTACTTAATTTTTTTTTTTCATTTCTTCTAAACTAAAACTACTAAATATTTTTTAGAGAATGTTACATTAACATCCAAAGCAACATTAGACACTTTGGATTGTTTGAGTATGAGTGTTGGTACATAAACGAAGATAATCTATGGTCCGTTAGCAGAAATCTGCATTTTAGATGTAAGTTTAGTTTTTTATTTTAAAAAAAAATTAAGAGAAATTCTAGATATACTCCACTAAACCACTATCTTTACCCACTTGCTAATTTTACCTCATCCCAAATTCTAATACTATCTTTACCCACTAAAAAAATCTCAAAACACCTAAACTACCCTCCTACCACTTTTGACTCTCCCATTGTCTTCTTCTCCCCCAAACCCTAACCCCCTCCATCATTCCTCCTTCTTCTTCAACTCTCACATCAAACCGAGTTTAGGGAGAACGTCTTTTGGACTTTTTCAACTTGGAAAAGATTTTTCCATTGTTTGATCTAGTGATTCAGTAAGAAAATACACACTTTGATACCATTTTTCGTTTTAATGCATATATTTTCATGTTTTTGGTGTATTTTGTGTAAGAAAAAAAAGTTGTCAGAAGCTCTCTATCGCCATTTTCATGATGAGTTTCCGACGATTGGTTTAGTTGAATTGGGTTGAACCAAGTGAATTGATTCGACCACAGAAGGCCAAACAAAATGCTTCAATTTAGCCAAATAGGGCCAAACCTACAGTGCTAGGTTCGGTCTTGTTGTTGGCTTGAGTGATGAGTGCAATACACTGTTTCAAAAAAAAAAAAAAGGTTCAGTCTTGTTTGACCAATCCTACAGTTTTAGGTTCGACCCTTTTGTTTTTTTTCCTCATCCATTTTGAATTTAAAGACATTTTTAATTATTTTGATTTTTTTTACGAACTTTCTTTAACACCCTGTACTTTTTGTCAATGTATTTGGATGATTTGTACGTATGTTGCGTATAATACGTGTATAAGAGGTTGAAAGGTGGGTTAACTCAAAATTGGCGTGTTAAAAATGGTTGGTTATGTCATAGATGAGCGCAAAGTGTATCTTTACATACATTTTGATATATAATAGATGTATATTTCGCATTTATTTGGTCGTATAATTGATAAAGTGAAAAACAGATGAAACCAGTCGACTAGATTTTAGTGGGTCCCACACATATTTGAGGCGGTGGACATATAAATCGATTTATTTGGTCCATTTTC
Organism: Paratinospora sagittata; assembly: GCA_035771175.1. Taxonomy (NCBI): domain Eukaryota; kingdom Viridiplantae; phylum Streptophyta; class Magnoliopsida; order Ranunculales; family Menispermaceae; genus Paratinospora; species Paratinospora sagittata. The sequence goes on from CM069592.1 coordinate 29,462,266, forward strand.
ATTCATAGTCGCAGAAAAACACAGAGAATGAGAAAAAAAATGGGGGAAATGCTATATATAAGCCAAATCGACACTCCAGAAGTGTTTTTCATGGTATTTCTACATGGAATTGATGTTTGGGCTATGTATAAGCTTTCCCTCATATTAGATTTTGTTATTGGAGTTGTTTTCAACATTTTTTAAAATGAGGTTTTGAACCAATTTGACTCGAAACTAGCTAAGAATGTTAAATAACACTTTCTATGCTGTGGGAATTAGAATCTATGGTTAGATTGACTTAGTTGGGTGTATAGGCACCGATACAATTGTCGGTAGGGTGATTTAACTTCGGAAGCCTCCGAAAACATGTAAAATTCTAATGAATCACCAATTTGAGACTGTAGAATCATAGTATGACCGATTTTGAGCATTTTGGTGTCGATGGAATAATTTTAGGATATGGATTGGTATTTTTAGTAAGTGGACATAGGTTTCCGATATATGAAATGGGCGTGAGAACTAGTGGAATGTGGCTGGCAAGCCTATCTCCACTGTTGAAAACAACTTGAATGACTGTAGAAATTGAACTGAAGGATCCTCACTTGTGTTTGAGACCTAGATTGAGCTAGAAAAGTGGTGAAATTGTTGATGTAATGACTCTCACCGGTTTTGTTTTGATGATTACAAACAACATTCGTTGTGATCACTAATCTCTTTTACTTAGTTGTTTCAATTAACTAGCTATATCAGATAGATTCAATTATCTCGGTCAAAGCGTGTGAATGAAACAATAAAACACGAAGATTCAAGAGCTTCATGTCTGTAATCTTGTGTCTAGAATCTTAGTGTTGTAGAACAATCTTTAGTCGGTCCAACCACAATATAATTTGCATCTTCCGAAAATCATGCATACATTATTATCTCTCATGCATATAGGTTATCAAATATTCATGCATGTATACTTTTATCATATTAATCATGCTTGCACGTATATTGTCATGTTTATTATGCAATCATATAGTGTCACACCCCGCCCGGACGCGCCTAAACCGGCGGTACACTCTCGAACGGGGCGTGCATTTGGAACAATCACAATGGAAAAAACAGAGTGCGCAGCGAAAATACAATATACAGTACAAATCTGATTTCATTTAATTCAGAATACTTTTGTACATAAAATGGTCAAGGGAACATACTCCCAAAATCCCCAATGAATCATACAAAGGGTACAAAATGTGGGTCCCATAACCTGCACCCAGTCCACCCTAATTTCCTGTGAAAGATTGGATAATAATGGAGTGAGCTTAACGCGCTCAGTGGGTAAATAGTGCATGAGTATAACAATTAATAAAGCATACTTCAATATCAAATATCTTAAATACACATGTAAGCATCATAATCAATCAATATGTATGTATGCATGACACCGTCACGTATTAATGGTTTGATGAGCGTACATCGCCTGAGTTCACGTACAGGTGTCCTTCCCCGGGCGTAGCCAGGTTCTCACTGTACGTCCCTCCTCAGGAACGATGCTCTGGATTCACGTACTGATGTCCCTCCCCGGCGTAGCCGAGTTCTCATGTACGTCCCTCTCCAGAGAAATAATATGAATAGTGAGCAATGCTTCTAACTATTCTATGAGTCATAAACCATATACGTCCCTAGGTGGTGATATGTATTATGCCAATGCATGAACTAGTCTAATCTACTGGTCTGGTCTTTTCTTGACATTTAGACTGACTTTGGCAACGTCTGGTGATCCTTATCAGGGTCGGTATCACGAAGTGCAAAGTTAGGACATTCAGGTCATAAACATTATTGACATAATGCAGTGTAAATGAATAGTAGACAAAATAATAATTGAATGTAAACTTTAATAAAAGTTATGAAACACGCAAACCTATGTTTCATTCCCCACCTTCAGATAAAAACTTCTTCTTTTCGATCTGGCGCTTTCCTCCGGACAGAACTTCGTCGCACCGTACCGAGAGACTCGATCAGAGAGTCTCAAAAACTAAAAACTTAGAATGAGTGGAAAGAGAAGAAAAATCATAAGGAGAGTGATTTTGGTTTGAGAAATGAGAATGAGGAGGGTTCCTTATATAGAGATTTTTGGCGCCTGAACGTTCTGACATTGCGCCTGAACGTTCTGGCATTGCGCCTGAACGTTCTGGCAGGCGCCTGAACGTTCTGGCAGGCGCCTGAACGTTCTGGCATGCGCCTGAACGTTCGGGCTTTGCCCAAATAGTAATTTTTTTTTTTTGTGAAATACAGAGTATTACACTCTACCCCCCTTAAAGGGATTTCGCCCTCGAAATCAAGTCAAGTATTGATGAGGGGTATTGCTTGCGAAGTAGCCGCAGGTTGCTAAGGAACCACTGTGTGGGTGCATCACTATATCCATTGATATGATTTGCAGACATCTGCGTAGTTATTCAATTGAAACAATGTATGAAGATAGGTGTAAACAATGTTTCATCCTGGTATTTATAAGTGAAAATAATACAATGTATCACATCATCAGGTGGTACTAGAAAACAATTCAGGGTATTTTTGTCTAATTGTGGATTCTAGTTCCCATGTAGCTTCCTCTATGCCGTGGTGATCCTAGAGCACTTTCACAAGTGGTATGCTACGTCGCCGTAGTTCTTGAGTTTTTCTATCTAAAATCTGTATTGCTTTCTCTTGATACTTATTTCCTTCCTCAACCCGAACCTCGATTAAAGGGATGATATGCGAAGGATCAGGGCGATACTTGCGAAGCATGGATACATGAAAAACGTCATGAACCTTAGGCATGGACGAGGGAAGGGGCAGACGATAAGCAAGTTTGCCAATACGTTCAATGATCGGAAATGGACCGATATACCGCGGGGAGAGCTTTCCTTTGATCCCAAAGCGTTTGACACCTCGGGTGGGCTGGACTTGTAGAAAAACAAAGTCCCACTTATCAAATTCCAGAGGCTGTCGCCGTTTGTCAGCATAGCTCTTCTGTCGACTTTGTGCATCACAAAGTCGTTCCTTTACTAGTGTGATCTTCTCAGAAGTCTCTTGAACTAGTTCAGGGCCTAATTGCGGTCGATCGGCCATATCTAACCAGCATACCCGAGATCTGCAAGGCCGACCATAAACAGCCTCGTATGGTGCCATGCCGATACTAGATTGGTAGCTGTTGTTGTAGGCAAACTCAGCTAGATGCAAATACTTTGCCCATCCGTCATTAAAGTCCAAAATGCAGCATCGTAGCATGTCTTCTAAGATTTGGATAAGCCGTTCTGACTGCCCATCAGTCTGAGGGTGGAAGGCTGTGCTCATAGTGATCTTAGAACTCATTCTATTCTGGAAGCTTTTCCAAAAGTTTGAGGTGAATCGAGGGTCTCGATCAGAGACGATCGTGAGTGGGATGCCATGAAGGCGTACGATCTCTCTTTCATATAGTTCTGCTAGTTTGGCGGGATTATCCGTGAACTTCATTGGCAGGAAGTGTGCAGACTTGGTAAGTCTATCAATGATAACCCAGATAACATCTTGCCCTTTATTATTGCGAGGTAAGGCTGTAACAAAATCCATTGCGATGTTCTCCCACTTCTATTCTCCAATAGGTAACGGCTGGAGAAGGCCAGAGGGAAGTCGTCGTTCTGCCTTAACTTTCTGGCAAACAAGACATCGAGCAACGAAGTCTGCAATGGCCTTCTTCATTCCAGAAAACAAGAATTGTCGCTTGACATCCTGGTACATCTTGTCACCCCCAGGATGCATAGCGTATCTCGAACAGTGCATCTCAGTAAGCACGTCTTTCCGAACCTCAGGATCGTTCGGAAGACAAAGACGTTTTTTTATAGAAAACGGCTCCGTCGTCAGAGACTGACCAATGAGGAAGGTCTTGCCCGCTGAGTAGAAGTTCTCGTTTCTCCATTAACATAGGGTCATTGGCTTGAGTAGCTGAAATCTTGCGAACGAGGTCAGAGGTAGCTGATAATTGAGAGAGTCGTGGGCGTGGTCCCTCTTCGTTTAGCAGGAGGTTAAAGTTCTGTAGCTCTGTAGCCAATTTTCCCATTTCATAGTTAAGAGTGCAAGCAACATAAGATTTTCTTCTCAGGGCATCAACCACAACATTGGCCTTTCCGGGATGGTACTGGAGTTGAAAGTCATAGTCTTTCAAGAATTCCAACCATCTTCTTTGGCGGAGGTTTAGGTCTCTCTGAGTGTATATGTACTTAAGACTCTTGTGATCTGAGAAGACCTCGAACCGTTCACCGTATAGGTAATGACGCCATATTTTAAGTGCAAAGACAACAGCTGCAAGTTCCAAGTCATGGGTTGGGTAATTACCTTCATGAATCTTCAGTTGCTTGGAGGCATATGCAACAACTTGGCCTTCTTGCATTAGTACGGCACCTAAGCCTTGGAGAGAGGCATCGATGTATAATGAAAAACCAATTCCATTTCTTGGAGTGATAAGTACAGGTGCTGTCGTGAGGCGTTTCTTCAATTCCTGGAATGATGCTTCATAGGAGGGATTCCAGATGAAGCGCACGTCTTTTCGAGTGAGCTTGGTCATAGGTTCAGCAATCTTTGAGAAGTCCTTAATGAAGCGTCTGTAATAGCCAGCCAAACCAAGAAAACTCCTAATCTGAGTAACAGTGGTAGGCTGCTTCCAGTTTAAGACGACTTCAACCATAGAAGGATCGACCTCAATGCCATTGCCTGAAACCACATGGCCGAGGAATTGAACTCTCTTCGCCCAAAATTCGCACTTACTCAACTTTGCATACAGTTGGTGGCTTTGTAAGGTCTGGAGGACGATCTTCAAATATATGTTATGGTCTTTCTCGGTTGAGGAATATATCAAGATGTCGTCGACAAAAACCACCACAAACCGGTCTAAGTATAACCTGAATATGCGATTCATCAAATCCATGAATGCAGCAGGTGCATTTGTTAGACCGAACGGCATGACCAAGAACTCGTAGTGACCGTACCGAGTTCTGAATGCTGTCTTGGCAATGTCCGACTCTCCGATCCGGAGTTGATGATAACCGGACCGTAAATCAATCTTAGAGAAGTATTTGCCATCTCTAAGTTGGTCGAACAAGTCATCGATCCTGGGCAACGGATATCTGTTCTTGATGGTGACGTTATTCAACTTGCGATAATCGATGCAAAGTCGTAACGAACCATCCTTTTTGCGAACAAAAAGAACTGGAGCGCCCCAGGGTGATGAACTCTTTCGAATGAAGCCATTACGCTCTAATTCCGTAAGTTGTTTGTCTAATTCAACCAGTTCAACATTTGACATTCTGTATGGTGGAATTGAGATAGGCGTTGTCCTAGGTATAAGGTTGATCTCAAAATCGAATTCCCTAACTGGAGGTAGACTAGGAAGGTCATTAAGAAAAACTGTTGGGAATTCAGATATGACTGAAACATCGCATACTTCGGGAGGGTACAGAGCTGGTGATTCATTGCCGTCACCAAGAGACAACGCTCGAAGTTGTGACTTGAGAAGTGCAACTGTTGATTTGGGTATCCATTGTCTTGTTCCCTGAATCTTGACAAACTCTCCTGTAGGCAAAGTTAACTGAACTTGCTTGTTCATACAGTCGATCTTTGCATTCAGTGGTGCGAGCCAGTCCATGCCGAGGATGATGTCGAAGTCTTTAAAATCCATCACAAAAAGATCGGCATATATTATCTGTTCGGACATTCGAAGCTCACATCGAGAACACTGCAAATTCACGTCAGTACCCGATCCGAACGGTGATGTGGCATAGAGTGTGATGTTTGTGGGTTCAGGATGCAGGCCTAAATGTCTTACCAATGCTGCTGATATAAAAGAATGCGTAGCACCTGAATCAAACAAAACATGCACCATTGTATTGAACAAAGGAAAGGTACCTTCGACGACATTATTGTCTGGGAGGGGTTGGTGAGCGATGGCATATGCTCTGCCCTGATTCCGTTGACCCTGGTTCTGCTGGGTCTGCCTGGGTTGGGCATTAGCAACAGGTGGTGCTTGTTGGACTGGAAATAATTATTTGAAAAAATACTCATCAATAAACATTGACTCAAACTGTTGCCAAGTCATATCTGCTAAATTGACCCTTGGGTCTTCTTTCACTGTGATCCACCATGTGTTTGCGGCACCAACAAGTTGGTAGGTTGCTAGTGGAATTTTACGAGTCTCATCGACTCCCATTGCATAAAGAGCCTTCTTGGACTCATCCAACCACTTTTGCACCTCATCAGGATCAATGGTGCCATCGAAAGTAAGAGGTTGTAGCCGCTTGTATTTAGTAATCTGATCGGTTTGAGCTTCGGACCCTAATTTTACAGGGGCTTGAACCGTGGCAACCTGACTGGCTGCAGTCTCCCGAACGGCAGTTTGAACAGTGGCCTTCATCGCCTCAATAAATCTAGCGAAGAAGGTTTCAATGCTTGAAGGCGTGGTAAAGGGTGCTGGTGGGGGTGGGATTGCCTGCCCAGATGGAGTGGTAGTGTCGGGTGTGGCCTGTGCTATTGTCGGAGGCGGCGGTTCCTGAATCTCAGGAGGTGCCTCAACTGTGGGACGAACAGTACGTGGCCTTCCTCTCTTTCTTGTTTGCATGTTCTCACTGGCAAGGAGAAAATAAAACCAAGAGTAAGAAACTGTAGGCAAGTATAATGTTATAGTATGCTCAGCAACAATTTCGAGAGTACTGTAATATTAAAATCACCTATTGTTCTAAGTAGAGTGTAAAGTTGTTGTTGAGGAATCAAAGAATCTTGTATATCTCGTATGTGTGGCCATGGTGTAAAAACAAACAAGGTTAGAATGGTTATATAATAAGTACAAAATTGTGCAAGTATTTCAAAAGACTTGGTTTTGGTCTTTGTGAACATACATATATTTCATTGAAAATCCATACGAGTCATAAGAATTCTAAGATTTGCCTCGGTAAATAGCCTGAGCTAACGTTCTATCGCAATCTTATGCATTCAAACGCTTACTCTTAGTCTTTTCAATTATTATCCAAGTTCATGTGTCCCATACCACATAAATTTAGTAATAAGGGTGTCAACCAAGTTAAGTTGTATGAGCACGGTCTCTAAAAACATTGGCTGAATAGAAGTTCACTAATAGTATCCTCCAAATTTACTCGTCCCATACCGTGTAAACTTAGTGATAATATTAGTAATGCAACTTTCTCCAAATGTTTCTTTTCACACAAGGTCATGGGTTTTCTTACTTTCACATTTTATTTAGTATCATCCAATTTTGTTGTGTCCCATACCACTCCAAAGTTAGTGATACAAAAAAAAGAATGGTTGTAAGTCTGCCCACCAAAGATAGTCTTTAAACAAAGCAATTCATCATCACGCCTGCAGCCAACACTTGCTGACTTTTGCCATCGGCGTTACTATTTATCAGCACGCCTGAGGCGCTTGCAGCCAGCACCTGCTGACTTATCAGCACGCCTGTCACGCCTGCAGCCAGCACTTGCTGAATTTTGTAGTCGGAGTTACTATTTATCAGCATGTCTGCAGCCAATGATGTCAGTCCTGTTCAGCACGCTCCTCGCTCTTCTTGTCTATAAAATACACTCAAGTCATACAATGGTGTTCTTTTCTGTTGTATAGATAGATAGAGAACTGATGATGATGATGAACTTCACAGCTAACAGAGACATGGAGAGGAATCAGTCAGTTCAAAACGCCGGCTGCGGTGTGTATGAAATGGTGGATATTGGAGAAGACCCATTTCTCTTCTCAAACCAATTCCACCTACTTGATTTCAGGTAATTTGAACATTTTATAAGCAGTTAGTGTTTAGAGTCGGTTATATATATTGTATGATATGAGATGATATATATGGGGGAGCTAACAATGAAGGGTTGTTCAAGTTTTGGTAGCAGCCCATATATGTGGGAGCCTCTTCTGGAAGATGGTTTACAGGAGGCAGTAGTACTACCCTTCATGAATTCTTCAATGGATGAAGATTACTTTCCAAGCCAACTTAATGAACTTCAAGGTGAGTATCAATGCTCAATCCACTTTATATTCTACTTTATTATTAACAGATTGGCAATTTCATCCGCTTTCTGTTGATTAATTTGCTATTGTAATCTGTATAGGCAGTAGTGGATGGGAGAAGGACTTTGGAGGATTGAATCAAATGAGGATTGGATTAGAAGTGGAGAAACAACAGATTGTGATGCATGAAAATGGAGAGGGGATGATTAGTTGCAGCAGTAGTAGTATTAGTAGTACTGTAGTGATCATGTGGAATCGATGACGAAACTGAAGAGGAGAAGTTGTACTAATTCATCCTCAAGTGAGTCTTTATCACGCACTACCATCTCACGCTACTTCTACCTGCCCATATCAGAAGCTGCAAAAGAACTTAAGGTGGGTTTAACGTTGCTGAAGAAGAGGTGCAGGGAATTGGGCATCCCTAGATGGCCTCACAAAAAGTTGATGAGCTTGCAGACCGTTATCAACAATGTTCAGGTATTTATCATCATTATATATGGATCTTTATAAGTATTTTGATATCTTATTTTAGGGAGGTTTTGATAATTATGTACTGCAGGAAATGGGGAAAGGGGTTGGTAGAGATATGAAGATAAGAGACGCTTTGAGGTTATTGGAGGAACAAAGGAAATGGCCTCACAGAAAGTTGATGAGCTTGCACCTAATTATCAACAATGTTCAGGTATTTATCATCAGTATATATTGATCTTTATAAGTATTTTGATATATTAAGTTGGGGAGGTTCTGATTAATATAATTACTTGTTAATTAATTATGTACTGCAGGAAATGGGGGAAGGAGAAGGGGTTGGTAGTGATATGAAGATAGGAGACGCTCTGAGGTTATTGGAGGAACAAAAGAAGTTGGTGGAAGAGATGCCAGAGGTGGATCTTCAGGAGAAAACAAAGAAACTAAGGCAGGCTTGCTTCAAGGCCAACTTCAAGAAAAGAAAGTTGATGATGCCAGAGTGGCACCCTCCTCCTATTTCTCACTTAAGTTAATTGAATTCAACAGTTTATCAGCAGTTTTAATTTTTTTTTTTTTTGAACAGTTTATCAGCAGTTACTTTTGAACAATTTATTAGCAGTTACTTTTGAACAGTTTATCAGAAGTACAGTTTGGAGTCCGTTATTATATACTGTATTTAGGGTGTAGGGTTTAGTAGGTTGTCCCATTGGTAGTTGACGGGTCAACCTACTAACCTACTTGGAGTCTGTGACTGCCTACGTAATTCATGGCTTGATAGAAGGATCGGACCAAGTCGTAAGAGACTTGACCATCGACGTGGGTTATATTTAACCAATCCAGAGTTGCAAGTTTGTCATGAAGGATTGGGCGGAGGCGGAGATCGCTATTGTCGATGCTCCTCATGGTCACAACCTCTCTTTTGGACAATTCCATTAGTCTAGTGGGAATTGGTTCCCTGCTAGTAGAAGTTGTTCCTTCCCTTAAGGCCATTCTTTTGCTGAAAGGAAAATAAATTTGTGTAAAAGACACAAAATATATTCCTAACATTTTTTTTTAAAATTTATGCCTTATCTGTTAGACATTATGTTCGAGTTTTCTTTTGATGTTTATGCCATAAAAAAATTTCTTCATTAGTGATTTGATGTATATATGTCGTATTCACATATGAATGTATAGACATATTTAATGATAAATATAGTTCTCATAAATCAACTATATATATATATATATTTGAAATGAAACTATATAAAAATCATATATAGTTGTTTTTAATCCAAATCTTAACTATATATATAATTCATATATATAGTTTTAGATATATCAAATAAATTGTTTTTCAAATTTTTATGATTATTTTGTTTTGTAATAAATTGTTTTCGAAAAATAAATTTTTTTCGAAATTTTATTTTATTTTATTTTTTTTTCGAAAAATAAATATGTTTTTTTTTTCGAAATATATATATATTTTTTTTTTATTTTCGAAAAATAAGAAATTTTTCGAATTTTTTTTTTTGAATAAATATTTTTCGAAAAATAAGAAATTTTCGATTTTTTTTTTTTTTTATACGTACCTCATATACACTAATGTATATAGATACATATATTCAATAATAACTACACATATAGTTTCTAATAAATTATGACTATATGTATATTTAAATCAAACTATATAAAAATCATATAATTTTCTAGATATATATATTTAATACAAATCTCAACTATATATAATTGACATATGTATATATAGTTTTAGAGATATATATATATCTAATAAAATTTTTCTTCCCTTAATTTGGTGGACTTGGGCGGGCCGTGGACCGTATGCTCTGATACCATTAAATGTCACACCCCGCCCGGACGCGCCTAAACCGGCGGTACACTCTCGGACGGGGCGTGCATTTGGAACAATCACAATGGTAATAACAGAGTGCGCAGCAGAAATACAATATACAGTACAAATCTGATTTCATTTAATTCAGAATACTTTTGTACATAAAATGGTCAAGGGAACATACTCCCAAAATCCCCAATGAATCATACAAAGGGTACAAAATGTGGGTCCCATAACCTGCACCCAGTCCACCCTAATTTCCTGTGAAAGATTGGATAATAATGGAGTGAGCTTAACGCGCTCAGTGGGTAAATAGTGCATGAGTATAACAATTAATAAAGCATACTTCAATATCAAATATCTTAAATACACATGTAAGCATCATAATCAATCAATATGTATGTATGCATGACACCGTCACGTATTAATGGTTTGATGAGCGTACATCGCCTGAGGTCACGTACAGGTGTCCTTCCCCGGGCGTAGCCAGGTTCTCACTTATAGTTCAGGTTGATTTTCATGTATATCTATATCATTGTTAATCATGCACTCATATTACCAACTTTGCATGAATTTTATTGGTTTACGTGTATTGTATCGAATGCCTTGATCATCTTGTTTTTGTCTGTATTAATCGATTGTTCGTGTCTAAAATGTTTTCAAAGTTGGTATATGTATTTGAATATGTTTTAAACTTGTTTTGATTGAAAAATCATGTTTCTGTCAATTTAAACTTGAAGGAACACGCTCCTCACGTAAGGAACGCGCTCTTGTGTTTTTTTTCGAGACTCAATTTTTTTTTATCAGAGTTTAAGGAACGCGTTTGTAACACCCCGATTTTTAAAACTAAAACTTCAAGTAAAATAATGAATATTTTAATCGTATCGAGAAAGATCACTGAAAATCGAGATGTTAATCGTATCCATCTATCTTAACTCATAACCATTATATAGATAGTAAAATTTGCAAAAATATGAATTTGTATTCTTCTAACCAACTTACTGGTTAAGATAAACGAATACCCTTTCATTTTCATGCCAAGGACCATATACTTCCACTATACAAATTTTCATATTGAATTGTGAGGGTACTTGCCCTTGTCCATCCATTATGGACACAACATTTTAAATATATTCATCAAGTAGAATTAAGAAATTCAAGTTCAAAGCATTCACACGTGAAATAAACCACAAGGTCTGTACTAACCGTAATAATGTTCACTAAATTTTGATTGTCAATACAACCCGTTTAAATAATAAAATTTTAAAAATTATATAAAAATATTCAGCCCTGCCACCACAATACTAACAAAATAATTAACCCACCCCTACTACTCTGAACTACGTTACGAACTCGCGATTTTATTCTCTTAAGTACCTGCATATGTAGAGGTGAGCTTGAAAGCCCAGTGGGTCATCTAAACCATTCACAACATTTTATTATGATATATATACACAAGAACATTACAAGCAAGTTTCACACATTAATCATTGCAACATTTGATTGTTTGAGTTGAGAATTTCATCACGTTCCAAATCACGTACCTTTTGGGAGTGAAACCCTGGATGACACTACCCAAAATTAAAAGCTCGTTGGCGATATTCATCATGAACAACTGCCCCATAATAAACATTGGAGATATTCCTTAGAATAATTGCCCCATAACAATCAATGGCGATATTCCTTAGAATAACTACCCTATATGTGTGATTCTTATCTTAATCGTGTTCTTTAATGATGTCACGCCATACATACAATATAAGTACGATATTAAGTGCATTCACAAGACATATTCAAACTCCACTACACATGATATCATGTCACAATGCCAAATATAATAGTATTTATGCATGAACTTTACTATGCCAATATTCCAAGTCATACGTTTCATTATTGGGCATTATAATTTATAAATGAGTTTCAATTACCCCATGAATTGCATGCATCCAATTATTATATAATCAAAACAAGAGGTCATGTTGACACACATATCATCATAGCTAACAATCACAACATGGTATATATAAAATCATGTACAATAGACATGCATGAGCAATCTAATAATACTATAGACCTAATTAATTTAACATTTCTATCTATATATCAAAATAAAATATTATGAAGACGTAGAATCTTCCCCACCTGTTAAGCGCGTAATTCTTGTTCGGACTCCTCGCCGTTATGTCTACGTTAGTCGAGTTCACCTACATATATACATATATATATATACATATATATATATATACATATATACTCATGAATATACATGTACACATTTATGATGTATAAATATATGGTGGCGGCAATATTATATATATATATATATATATCCGCATATGAATTTGTGGCATGATATAACCTTCTAGAATAAGTAATATGATTATGCATGTACATTGTGGTTGTTAGAGGATTTAAAATATGAATGGATGCTACTTAGGATATAAATGCATAGTATTTAAATGGTATCTGTGAAATAAGGGAAGTGTTGATGTTTTAAAATGTATAACATATGTTATATGTAGCAGCTGGATGAGATTTTGGTGTGTGGGGTCATTTTAAAAAAAACATGTGTGATATATGACGTAAATATAACTTATATGTATGAAAATATACACTCCAGTAGTATGAAGAGAAGGAGAATGGAAGTCAGTACGAGATAAAAGTATTAGCAGTGGTGGTGTTACTGTCACCAACTGTCACCCACCACCACATGTGGTGTGGTGCTAACAATGTACAAAACATGAAGAAAATTTGCTACTGTCACCGTCTTGTTCATGATGATTTTCAAATTAGAGAAATAGAGCATCATATGCTCTGTTTTCTTTATCACTACCAGCGGCTTTCGCCGACTGTTTCTTGCGGGATTTCATTCGGGATCCATGGAGGTATGTTGCACAGGAAGAAGGGAAGAAAAAGGGAGAAGTCTCACCGTGGTTGTTTTGTTGGCTCTCCGGCATCGTTTCCACGTTTCTTGGTTACTGGTTCGAGAGAAGAGGAGTATGAAAGAGATGAAAGAGACGGCTGAGGTGCATAAGTGTTATACATAGTATTATTAAGTCTAGGGTTTAATGATGAGCACGTTCCATAATAGGAAGGTTAATAGTATTGGAAACTTGCCATAATTTTTGTATTGAAAAACTTGCCAAGATTTCTTTAATGTGATTAGTAATTGATTCCTTAAAGGAATGCGAGAATAATGTTGAAATTGGAAGAAAATGATAGGAAGGGAGCTGATGTCGTTTTCCTCACGTGAATACGTAAATACCCTTGAAATTTTTGGGATATTACGGCGTTCCTGTTTTACTGTCCAAAACCTAAATTTCTAGATCAAGGTTTAAGGAATGCGCTCCTCTTACCAGGAACACACTCTTGTAAAAAAAAAGGAGAATTTTCATAGAAAACAGTGGTTCTTAATGAAGAACCTCGCTACTATGCCCAATGGACAAATGAACGAACGCACTCTTCTTATAAGGAATACGCTCCTGCATTGAAGGAAAATCTGAAAAATTTTAGATTTCAAACCAGAAACGCACTTCTCTCTTTAGGAACACGTTCAGGTGCCTCGAATTAGTATTTTTTTTATAAATACCACACTTTGCCCATTTGAGAACAACTTTTGCAAAAACCTAAAACTTGTTTCAATTTTCATACTTTCGTTCTTCCAAGTTTTAAACATGTTCTTAAGTGCTTTAAACATCTTTTAATAACAAAAGTTCACATACATTTGAATCTTTGATTCAAACTTCCGAATAGTTTGCCTAATCTTTAAAAACTCTTTGAGAAACTTGTGAGGTTCTTTTGAGCATAGTTAAAGTAGTTCTTGAGTGAGTTCATCACATATCTTGTAGATCTTGATCTTTCTTGAAGGCGAAATCACTCTCAATCACCTTCACACCTTAGAGAATCTTGTGTGCTTTATCCTTCCCAAGAGTTGGGTAAAATCTTTTTTTTAAGATTTGTGTGAATGTGTTTTTGATTGAAAAACAGTTTTGTGTTTGATTTATTTTTATCTGTAAAACCTTTTTTGTTTAGAGTTTGTGAAACCATCTTTGATTTTTCATATTATATCATCTTGAATAGTGGTTTCATATATCTTAATTGGTATTGATTCTTGTGCTAAACTTATATTGTTTTGAATTGATTATATTGATCATTACTTGAGCATATTGATTCATGAACTTAAACATATATCTATTTTGAATCATTAAGTTTTGATTATTTGTGCATATTGATTCTTGTGCTTCATATATTATCTTTAAAATCAATATTTGAATATACATGTACATATTCGATTCTTGATCTTACATTATCATCTTTTGAATCGATTTCATGTATTTGCAAACAACTATTTCAACATTGCACTTTATTTAAAATATTGCAGTTGGAATAGTAGAAATTATTTATTCAAGGTTGTATGCTAAAAAATTGAGAGTGTTTTAGAACATCTCTCCATATCATTTGTAATCTTGATGTATTATTGACTTGTGAGTCAACCGAGACTATACCTCGATTTGTACGGCTTGTAACCACGCTCGTAAGTTGGTTATTATACGACTTCTAGCCACGCCTGCAAGTTTGTTAGATATACAACTTCTAGTCACGCCCGCAAGTTGGTTAGATATACGACTTCTAGTTATGCCCGTAAGTTAACTAGCCCTTAGTGGATTGAGAAATTCTAATTGTGGGTGATCAGGTAGTGAAGTAAGTTCTAGGGAAACCGAACCACTATAAATCGCCATGTCCATTTATTCTTTTCATGAACATTATTATTTTGTTTGATACCTATACTGCGCATATATATTGTTTGATTATTTAACCAAAAGGTATCGCGAAAATCCGTTACATCCAATTTACCCCCCTCTTGGACGGTAATACTGAGCCAACAAAAATAGGATGGGGAATTAATGATAAGGTGTGAAGTGAATATGATTATGTTATATTGATATATGATGTGTATGGAATGACTTTGGCAAGTTGAAACATTCGGATTTGAATTGGTTGACTTGGATCTAGAATTGTAGTTGTGGTAACAAGACTTAGGTTTGGAAAGTCCTGTATTGTGAATATTTCTTTACTTTTCTTATATGTCATTGTATTATATGAAATGATAAACATGCTATAGTATTTGCATTTGATCATTTAAATTCATGAAAATGTTTAGAAAAATGGTGCATGTTTTGGACTTGTTGGAGCAGGTTAAAATATGAAACCATTCCGATAGGGAAAACCTCTAGGAATTAGACTTGCATGAGTAACTGCGACTCAATACTCATGGACATTAGTGTTGTCCTAGTTAGGTATAAGAACCATGAATGATTGGATTAATATGAGTAAATTGAGGTCGATGCACTTCTCATAGATACATAATGAGAAAGCAAACTCGCTCATTTACTTAGAAGGAAGGAGATGAATATGATTTTTGAAAGGATATTGCATATTTCGAAAAGGAATGCATTGAATGATTATAGGGTTGAGAATGTATTAAATTATTTTATCACTGCATATGATTGTTTAAATTGTTTTTATTTAAGCATGTTTTATATAAATGCGCATATAATGTCATAGTTAGAAATATTCATTGTGCTTGTGGTTGCTCACTCTTTCTTCTCAAATATTACAGGTAAAGATTCTAAAGAAAAGGCCAAGACACGCGAGGAGTAGGAGGCTTCTTTCTTTCTTTTGATGTGTGTGGTTCATTGAGAAGATAAAAAATATTTTTGTATTTTGATATATGTGTATATTTATCACATCCTATTGTATATATTATCACCTAGATGAGTACGGTTGTTGGTTATGAAACTTAGATATGGAGTTTTGAAATTTTGATCATGTAAATATCTTGGTATGGATTGCAGATTTGATAGATAATTATATTTGGTTTTTTTAGGAATGTGATGTCCGTTATATATGATGGATTATACAGGTTGAGATTTTGTACAAGTTAGGGTGACAAGATGTCATACACGTCTATGTAGTGCGTATGTAGTATTCTGTGCCGGTTGTGACATCATCCTACGAAAGGAGTCACGACACTTTCCAACCTAATTTGAGTTGTGGGGTACCGTTTTCCACCCATCCTTATCGTTTGGTTAGCTTGTAAGGTCTCGATAGGAACAGGTAAAGAATGATATCCTACTACTAAAATAAGATCTTAAAGTCCTAAGTAACACCAAGATAACTAATTAAAAAAATCCTAAAGTTCAAAATGAGGGAGGAAAAACTCAAAAAGAAAAAGAAAAAAAAGAGGTTTGGGCGGAAAAAGGCTAAACCTAACACTGTAAATTCAACCTTGTTTGGCTGAACTAAAGCATTTTGCTAAGCCCTGTGTGGTTGATTCGAACACTTTGATTTGACCAAACGAGGCCGAACCAGAAAATAATTTTTTTAAAAAATAAATAAATTAAATAACTAATAAAATAAACTAAAAACTCACCTTAGATTGACAAGCATGTCACTCAAGCTTAAATCTTTTGTCATAATATTAGCAAAATGCATTAATAATTAGAGTTTTTGATTGGCTTAACTTTAACCTTAGTTTCGATGACAATGGTAGTAGATAAGGTTAGTAAGTGATTTGGAAAAAATGAGGGTTTATCTATCATTTTAGTCGAATCACAATAGCGCAATATAAGAATTAATCTTTTATTTTTTTGTTAGTTGGGGTAAGAATAGCAGCCATCTTTTTTTTAATAGAGATGAAGATGGGTTAAATGCAAATAGATATATCTAATATTATATTATCCAGTTCTGAGAAAACCTACGTTCATCTGTGTTTTTTTTATCCAAAAATAACAAACACGTATGCATCGTTTCATACGTC
Source organism: Paratinospora sagittata (assembly GCA_035771175.1). NCBI lineage: Eukaryota > Viridiplantae > Streptophyta > Magnoliopsida > Ranunculales > Menispermaceae > Paratinospora > Paratinospora sagittata. The sequence continues at coordinate 29,479,380 of CM069592.1, forward strand.
AACTGTCAAACGCGACGGCCATTACGTCTACCTCACACGACTTTTCTTCTTCAGTTTTCTGCCTAATTCCTTCCATCACCAAACTTTCCAACTGTACTGGATTTCCCCATTCTCCCATCTCTCAAGTTCCACGCCACGTAACGTAACTTCACTCACACATCACAATTCAAACACATTCACAAAACATCTATCCGATCAACCTAACCCTAGGGTAATTTCTCTGTCTCACCTCCAATCATGGAATCCGGAACCCCCAAAGTCTAGGGTTTCTCTCTCTCTGCAAGTCCACTCGATCTCGGTGGCCATGGCGTTCATTTCGCGGTATTTTTGTTCTAAGTGCTTGTTATTGGGTTTTTTGTGGTTTTCTTTAGGGCTGAATTGTGTGAATGCTCTGAAAGTGCCGTTCAGAGTCAACGACGTGCTTCCGATTCTCCCTCGCCAGGTTTCGTGGCCGGTGCTTAACAATCTGCACAGTGCCGTTGATCTCTTGCCGTCGTTTGTTGGGTCGGTTTCTCCCAGTAACGGCACTATTGAGTGGAAAGGGGCTTGCTTTTTCGAGAACGAAGCTCGGTTCGAGTTCACCGGAGATGGTGATGGTGGTGGGCTTGATAAGGGTTTGGGCGGTGGAGTTTTGCATCTCACGGTATGATTTTCGTTCTCTTAATATGTTTTTTCGGTTCAGGTTTTTTTTAAGTCATTTATTTGAGAAAGATTTAACTTTTTTTAATTTGAATGCCGACTTGGCCTTCACGAGTAGATTGGAGGAAACGAATTCATGAAGTAGACCCCATATAGTCATTTAGTTAGAAAAGATTTAACTTCTTTGTAATTTGAATGTCGACTTAGCCTTCGATAGAGCAAGAGTGGAGGAAGCGAATTTATGTAGCCGACACCGTATAGTTGGCGAAAGGCTTAGTTGTAGTTGAATAGTAGCGTTTTTGAGTGATTTGTTGGTATGAGGGAAATTTGGGTTGAGTCTAGTGAATTGGGTATGATATTTAGTGACACTAAGGGTAGTTGAGTTCGCTTTTTGTGCTTGTAAGATGATCACTGTTATGCATTAAACAGTTTATAGATACTTATGAAGTGATTGAAAAGTGGTTTTCTTGATCAATTTATGGCACAGTGGGTTGTGCAACAAATTCCTTCTAGTCAAATAGTCTTTATTCACTGAAGAAATTTTTTTGGGAGCTTCTGCCCACAAAAAGTGCTTACTCTACCCACTTCCTATGTATCATCATTGAAAATTTATTAAGTGGGTAGAATGTGTTTTTGGTGGATGTACGTAGAAGCATTATATTTTTTTTCTTTTTTAAGTAAAATACTCATCGAAGGAGGCACCGAGTTGACAAGTAAGGCTCTTACATAACGTCAAAATGAACAATGATTCTGATTTGGGTAGTCAATGCTTAAATTGAAGTGTATTTTGCAATGTTTGGACCCAGGTTGGAACTTCAAGTTATGTTGGTTGGATTTTGAGACTCCTATACTGGTATATAAGACTTAGCGAGTCCTTTTTGTTACCCAAGTGGTCTTGATTTTCATACATATAAATATATATAAATGGGATTCTTGGTAAACTTATTAGTTTGTATTACGTTTGACTTTGGGAATTGTCCAAGTTAACGACACGAATTGGATCGTGTCTTCTAATTTAGCAGGTGGTTATTCCTTCTCTCATTGGCTTAGGAGTTGGTCCAGTTTGATGTAACTTGCTTAGTTTTCTAGTTCCTTGCTCTTGTTTGTACTTTACATTGTATTTAGCATATTGCTCTTGCTTCATCTAAAAAAGTGGAAAAAAAAGGAGACCAACACATGGGTTATCTTTTCTTTTGAAGTACTTCATGCATGTTAATCTTCTTCAACATTATTAACAGCCAAAAAACCTGAACCTTGGAAGCAACATGATATTTTGAAATGCAATGAAAAGGTTTTGGGTACCTTTCCTAAATAAATTAGAGTGAAAGGGTTCACATGTGAATTGGCCTAAAGAGTTAATTGTCCTTGATCTCCTGTCAATTTCCTCTCTCTTGGATTCTCACCCTCTCAAGGCTAGACAAAAGGTCACTTATAAATTTATGAGTCCGTGATATTTTTACAAAAGTAAAAGTTCCATGTTAGAGGGGTCTCACTGCTCCCATTATGATCCAACAAGGTAGTGAGATCAGTGGGTTATGATAGAAGTCATCTATCCCACCTCCAATTTGCAGAGGATACATTGTTTTACCTAGATTGGGAGAGAATTAAGTCTTATTTTCACTACTGAGGCCCTTTGTAATTTTTTCTGGCTATTAGGGATGAAAGTGAACATGGCACAGGGTAAGTTGACAAGAGCATCCGTTTCGCTGAGGGATCCATTGGGGAAAAGTTAAGGAAGATAGAAATGAGGGCGGGCAAAAAATGTTTGGACGAGGACCATTTGTTTGGCTCAGTTGTGAATGGTATGGACAGAAAAAAGCTCTAAACCGTATCGGTTTATGGACATAAACTTCTGCCCAATTTAAAAAAAAATTGGGCTGGGTTCAGGTCGAGAGAATAGAATCTTCCTTTCCAGAAGTTTTGTAGTATGTAAAATACGAGTGCAGCATGCATGAACTTGTTTTTATACTTCCCATATGGTAAAAAATTAAGAAAGTTTCAAAATTGTAACTGTTTCAATTACCCACAAGTTCCAATTTTATGAATTTGTGTTAGATGGGTACTTTTTGCACTTTTTTAGACTAATTTTCATCCCTATTTGTGGGAAAAAGAGAAATTCTTTTTGCATATTTGAAACTAGGAAATTATTATTTTTATCTCTCTCTCACACAAACATACATATGTATGTATGTATATGGTCAATGTCCCTGTGTTATTAAAATTACAAAAAAGTGCACCCAAGTAAGACCTAACTATAGACTAAAATTGTGTAGCTTATTTGCATGCTTAATCATTTGAGAATCAGTTCACTGAATTTGATATATTTTATTTGATACACTGAATTTGTTATATTCTATTTGATACTATCTCCATTGACAAGGCATGCTTATATCTGTTGCATTAATCTTTATTTGGTGTTGATACACTGCTAAATGGTTTTGCTACAGACCAATGCTGCTCACAGCTGGACATGTATGGATCTTTATGTATTTGCTACCCCCTACAGGATAACCTGGGATTATTACTTCTCTGCTAGGGAGCATACTTTGAAGATAGAGTCTTGGGAGGAGTCTGCCGAGATGGAATATGTATGTAGTGTCTGATTTACTCATTTTGATTTTAATTTAGATGATTCTTTTTCTATCCAGAAAGTAAAACTTTCAGTGATTATTTATCAGGTGAAGCAGCATGGAATATCTGTCTTTCTTATGCCATCAGGAATGCTAGGAACCTTGCTTTCTCTAGTAGATGTTTTGCCTCTCTTTTCAAATTCTGGTTGGGGTCAGAGCTCAAACATAGCCTTCTTAAAGAATCACATGGGAGCATCATTTGAGAGACGTCCTAAGCCTTGGCGTGCAACAATCAATCCGGAGGATGTTCATTCTGGTGATTTCTTAGCTGTGTCAAAGATCCGTGGTAGGTGGGGTGGGTTTGAGACATTAGAGAAATGGGTGACTGGTGCATTTGCAGGTCACACTGCTGTTTGTCTAAAGGATGAAAAGGGTAACCTGTGGGTTGGTGAATCAGGGCATGAAAATGAAAAGGTTTGTCCAGGTGATTTATGCATTGTTCATCATAGAAGTTGAATAGCTGTTGAATTCCTAAACTCCTAGTTTAAGTCCACATCTTTTGCAGGCAGCTGGCACTTCAATTTGAGGGCTCAGTGAGGGCTGGTTTTATCACTTTTATTTGTAATTGTTCAAATGCCAAAGTATTTTTTTCCTTTACTTTTATGGAATGATTAGATTAATAAACGAATCTGTATTATTAATCTATTTCTAGTTTCTGCTAAGATAAAGAAAATTGAGAGTGTTGAAAGTAAGTTTAGTTCTTTGAGCTTGGTTTATTTCCTTCAATTTTTCACGCCAGCTTGAATATTGTAACGTCTATTCACAAACATTAACCAGTTAGTTACTTAGAATTTTGGTTATCCTGCAGGGAGAAGAAGTTATAGTGGTAATTCCATGGGAGGAATGGTGGGAACTAGCACTTAAGGATGATTCTAATCCTCATATAGCCTTGCTTCCCTTACACCCAGACTTGCGTGCCAAGTTTAACAACACTGCGGCATGGGCCTATGCTCGGAGCATGTCTGGCAAGCCTTATGGTTACCACAACATGATATTTAGTTGGATTGACACCATTGCAGACAACTATCCACCTCCTCTGGATGCTCACTTGGTATATGTCATCGCGAAAATTGTGTTACAATCAAGTCTTTTCCTTTCTCATAATTTTAAATTTTGTTGAGGGCCTTGAGGCACATTACTTATTTTGTTCTATTGCATGGATGAAATTAAAAAGAGATGTTTTTTCCTTTTTTTTTTTATGCCATTTGCAAGTTGGTCTTGTTTCTTGAAGATGTACTCTCTTACGATGACAATATGTTGTCACAATTTTTTTTTCATTATTAGTTTATTGCCTGTCCTTGCAAGCAAAATTCACTTGAGTAATAACATGATGCTAGTCAAGGTTTTTTATTTAGTATGCACATGTGAATGAAATATGTGAAATGTGCTTCTAACTGCTTCTTTGGTTTGTGATTTGAAGCCACATATAAAAAATATTAGTATTCAATTTGCAAGGTTTAGTTGTATTTTGTTGATTTTTTAATTTTTAAAATTACATTTGGTATTTTACTTGAAGAGAAATGATTTTCTAACTACAAAATAGTGAACTGCGATGGAGACCATGCTGTATCGCCAGTTGGATATGTATGGATATCCCAATGTATGCCATGCATGATCTAATAGACATTACAACATATTTTAAATTGTAGTTGACTTTTTGTTGTTAGAATTGTATCTATCATAGTTGAAAATAGAGTGGTTTTTTGTGTTTAAGTTTTTGAACACTGGGAGCTTGAACACCTAGAAGAAAACTTTAATTGTTTTATATCATCCAAAACTCTGTTCTTGGATTTATTCCATCTGAATGCTGATTCTCTTTTTTACTTTATCATGAATTTCTTGTTTTTGAATACAAAATTTTCTTGATGCCTCAGTGCTACCTAGTCAGTTTCATGACTACTGGTGCGTTGTTGTTTTTGCCGTTGTTTGGTCCATCAGGAAGGAGGAATTCTAGGACTTTTGAGGATCAATTTAAGGAGAGTGGTTTGGTTTGGGAAAATTCATTTTTTTAGCTTCCTTATGGGTTAGTGTGAGCATGTTAGCGAAAGACCTTTCCTTGGGTGATTGGTTGAGGGGGTGGGCTCCAATTTTGGAAAGCCTTGTATTGTAATTTCAGGCTTTTGTCTGGTTGTAATTCTTGTATAGCTTATACTTAATACTTAATACAGTTTCTTTGTTTCTTGTCAATAAAAAAGAATACAAATTTTTTTATCCTGAACATGAACCAAATGGGCCCCTAATTACCCTAATTGTCATACTACATAATGTATGCTAGTTACTGTGCAGATGTGAGCCTCTTCTTCATTTTTATATGTGTTCATTTTCTTCCAGTTTCTGTTTTGAATTCCAGTTGCTTGACTAGCATAGTTTCTTAACAGGTAGTTTCTGTCATGTCTATGTGGACTAGATTGCAGCCAGCATATGCTGCTAATATGTGGAATGAAGCTCTAAACAAGCGGTTGGGAACTGAGGTATTACTCTGTACATACTTTATTTGAAGGGTGAAGTTCATGATTTGTTGTTTGAAATCGTTCATATATTATTTAATTTATTTTAGTTTAAAATGATGTTTTATAGGCCATTGAAGTAATTAATTAACTTGTATAAATACACATTTAGCGATATGTTGCTTAACACTAAAGAGTAGACAATCATCAATCATCCTTTCCTCTGTTTGGAAAGGCAAAAAATAGCAACTAGAGATGTCGTGATGGCACGTGACCTTTTGGATATCAATAACATTTAGATATATTTAGTTTCAAATGGGACCTCTTGGTCTTCCATTGTACATTGCATTAGAAGTGCTATAAAATTCTGGGGTGCAGGAGAATATTGCTAAGAAATATCTAAGAATGAAGAAAAATTATAAATACATCTTGAATATCATAAGTTGGCATTTTGATTGCCTTCACATGCATAATATTATTTTAAAAATCCTTAAGGTTTCAATTTGTTGAGAACTTCAAAATTGATATTGTAGGAAACAATGGTTGTAAGTAAGATTGTTTAATTAGGAATTAGGATCATCTCATTTGGAAGAGATTTGGTATAGATTCACGTGAAATGGGGTAATTTAGAAGAGTAGAAGGCTTATTAGGAAGAGAGATTTGTTGACTATTTTGCCTTATTATGGTTCCACACCACACATGACACAACATTATCCTGCCTGTGGGTCTCATGGACCCTTTTGTGTGTTCTCTCCATGTGGCCCCCGCGACATTGGTAGTGCAAAAAGTGTTTCCTCTAGGCTTTGTTTTCTCCTTGAGAAAATGTGTTTTGCGAGTGTGAGGATATGAGACTATTAAGTATGAAAATCTAGTAAGTCTCGTAGTTGATGTGATACTATTCCACAAGATACCCAACAACAAACTTCTTAAGATTTTACGTGTCAAGTTGATGCGGATTAATTAGTAGATACATATTTTACTATGATCTCAAGACTTTTAAGTGGTTAATTCCATTAAAATCCTACGTATTTATATTTAATAGGATCCTAGTTATTTATTTTTAATGGTGGTGTTGCGAAATTTATTTCAAAATTAAGAATTTCAAAACTTTCTCGCAAGTGTACGGGTCGCACAAGTAATAAAGAGTGAATAAGAGTATCGTCCCATGAGGATTTAAATCACTAACTACCAAAATTGATTAAATCTAACTATATTTGAAAAATTTAAAAATGAGGTTAATCAATTAACAAAATTAAATCTAAGAAACTAAAACAAAAAGATTGGAAAACAATAATGAGGGATTTGGATTAAAGTAAGTGGGAGCTAAAATCACTAGGGTTATGATTTCACTTGCTAACTTGCATGGATTTTCAATTTCATGATAATTGAGGTATTTGCTCTAATTGAAGGTTGAACGACCCTAATTCATTGACTATTCTCTCTCGAGCAATATTAAAAGTCCTACTAAATGCTAATTCTCTATCTCTCAATAAAAATGAAAACATTTAGCAAGCCATTAAACTCTATGGCTATTTAATTAAGATCACACAAACTCCATCGGTATATCTCTATTCTATTGTCAATTTGTGGTTCACATTTCATCAAACATATAGCATACGTCACCTCTCGGTTCTTAGCAGCATACTAATTTAAAATCAAATGAATGTTGATCAAACGTTCTTAGGCATTAAATTATAAAATACAAACATCAATTAAAGAGACAAAAACATTCCATTAATCAAATCAAATAGGAATTCATGCTAACATTAACCAAGCTACATCATCCCCTAGTTAGATAAATTAGTTCATGCTTAAGGTGGAAACAAAAGACACTAATGAAATTAAGGCATTCATCATTGTTCAAAATACACAAATGAAATCAAAGAGGAAAGAGTGAGTAATACTCAATTTTATGGAACACAAATCAACCCCTCTTCGTTTCCATCTCCAAGTATGCCACCATTTCCAACTTTTTCCCCTTCTTTCCAAGTTCACTCGTGTGCCTCCAAAACCTAAAAAATGAGAGTTAGGGTTTTGTGCTCACTTCACTTTCTTTATATATCCTCTATCCAAACCTTTGGAATATTTCATTTTAATCCAATGATTCTCATTAGATGTCCATATAAGCATGTGATTTTTATGATGCAAGCCTCAAGTCCATGCCCAATTTAACCCTTCTTTGGTCTTTATTTACCAATTTTTTCATTAATTCCTCCAATTCTCGACAAAATCAATAAATAACCCAAACTAGCTCAAGTTAGCCAAAATTCTCAAATTAAAATATAAAATTTAGCACGATTAATCTAAAAATATGAAATAAATGATGTGTAAATTACCAACACATCAGGTGTTTTAATTGTTTTTTTCTAAGAGGATTAGGATTTTGGTTATTCTATTTGATTAGGTCTAATTCGCGTTATATTCTATTTGATTAGGTCTAATTCGCGTTATATTCTATTTGATTGGAAATTTTATTAAGACTAAGAGTTATATTGAAAGTCAAACTCTTTACAATAAGTATCTAATCTCTATAAGTAGTTTGTGATACTGTTTTATTTGTGAAGATATCGCTGATGGATATGAATTGGATAAAAAGTTTCTATGTTCTTCTTCTTTTCTTGTCTTTCTGTTTTTATAATGTTTGGTGCTGCATTACAAGTTTCTTTTAATTCCTTTATTTTAGCAAGTTAATTTTGTTATTTTTCACTTATTTGATGTCCCAACTCAATTCAATAAAGCCTTATGTATTACATGAGGTTGATTGTATGAATCGACTTCTTCCGCTCTGCTTCATTAAAAAGGACTAATTTTTTTATTTTTTTTATTTTTTAAATAGGAAAAGGGATTAATTATCAATTATATTATAAATCGTTATATTTTTTTTAATTATCTCTACTTGTTATAGTTTAGGTTTTTCTCTTTCTTCTTAATTATTGTTAATAGTTTACACGCGACTCTTCCTAACTGGCTCATCTTGTGGTTTTTGTTGTATATATCTAAATCGTCTTAATTGTTTATTTCTCATTTTATTTCTAATTAGAGTTACTCCTATAAATTTTTTTTTTTAATTTGCTCATTTATATTTTCATTTTACTTGGCTAATATGTTATTATTTGGTTGCCCAATTTTGTTCCATAAAGCATAGCTAGCATAACGTTGATCTTACAAAAGTTTACTTTCAAGAAACACTTTTCTATTTAGCCCTGCTTGCTTCTACATTACGATTGGCATCATTTCTTATTTCTTCCTTTTATTAAATAATTGAGCTTGAAGACTTAAAGTTTTCACTGCTTTGTATCTCTTGACTTTCAATCCTCCACATATTTGACTTATTATAAAAAAAATAAAATAATTGCAACCTTTTGGCAAGATTGTTGTGGTGGAGTGTATTTATAATGTAGTTGGCTATAAGGGGACTAAGCCTTACATGTCACTTTTTTGGACACAAACATAAGTGGAGCATTTTTGATTCCTTAAGTATACAATATGCTGTACCCAACAGGGGTATGGCTCAGTGGTTGGCGGATATTGTGAAAATCTATTGTGAATGGGTGGTCTTAACTTCGAATCTCCGTGTGACAATCTCCATTCTGGAATTAATTCTGGGTGGTGTGGTGGGCCCTCTAGCCCTGGCGTTTCCCGGTGCGCTGTCTGTGGGTGGATACGTGGCCCGGTGGATTAGTCAGACAATAAGGATGGATACCACGATTATCAAAAAAAAAAAAAGTATACAACATGCTGTGGTAGTATTTTAACTTGGTAATTATATATTTGTATTGATTTACTTATTATTGTTAGTTTTGATAGTAAAGAGACAATATAAATACTTGTTTAAAGCTTTTAGAAAACAAAGCTAAACTCTCTTGGTATGAATGTACTTTTTAGAATCATAGTCAATGAAAGTATAAAAGGTTATGCACTTGCATTTGTCAAATAAGGCATGCAACTTCATGCTTAGCTAGGGATGGGGATGGGAGATCAGAATGATGATCCCATTATGGAATTTGATGATGAGCAAATCATTGGAATGGAGTTCTAATTCTCCTAGAAAGCGCCTCTTTGTTTAAACATAGCTGAAAGCTTTTGAGAGGAAGAAAGTGCTAGAGGCATACTAAACGTTGATACGTATTTTCATCAGGTCCAAGGAAAAGTATTACATGCGAAAGATATAAGTGCAAGAAGAAGATAATGCCTAGTATTCGAACCAATTAAGGAACGTTTGCCTTTGATGATATAGATGATACTTATTTCCATCAGAAGACTGATAGATCATGTGCGATTTTTTTTAAAAAAAAAGCTTTGAATTTGCTTGAAAATAGAGCTTTTTAGATTTTGGACTACAGGTATACAAAAACTACAAAGTTCAAATTGCAGAATACAACAATCATAAAATACACGTCTGAATTTATGAAATTTTACAAATTGTTTAGAACGTATGGATAGTTTCCTAATAGAGCTGCTAAGTGATGGCTGATGAGCATATTGCATGAACATGTTTTATATTTAGATTATTGAATGAAAAACAAACCTCATTTTGTCATTGTCATTCCATCAATGTCTTCTTAAATCTTCTGTGCTTGTGATGTTTATTTTGACTTTTGATATGTAAACAACAGTTTTTCACATGTATTCATATTATTCAAAGACTTGTGATTTTATTTGTTGGATTTGAGCCTGTTATTGTTGGTCACGAGACCACCCACTTGACCATCTAAGCTATAGGAACCAATAGATAAAGAAGTGATTATTGCTCTATTATAATTATTTATCTTTTCTGGAATTTATTTATTTATTTTGACAAGAAACAAAATTTGTATTGTATTAACTATAAGTGCTATACAAGAATATACACACGGACCGAAGTTCGGTTTTAAAAATCGAAACTTTCCAAAATTGGTTTCCATCCCCTCAACTACTCCCCCAAGGGAAAGCCCCGTGCTAGCTTACTAACACTAACCCAAAAAGAAGCCAAAAAGAAGGAATTTTCCCAAACAACCCCTATTTCCTTCTCTTGGTCATAAAAAATGCGAGAGTTCCGTTCTTTCCATATAGACCAGACTACTGCAAAGACAACAACACAACAGTAATCTCTAAGACGTCTTGGCAATTTATTTGTAAAGTTTTTAAAATATGGAATCTAATGCTGACATTGATGATTTTATGATTCAACTCAAATTTAGCAATTATACTCACAATAAAGCTACACTTATTAAAGGAAAGAGCATCTATCCTAGGCATTGTTTATGGTCTCAAAATAATTCAATTGAAATGGATTTGCAACATTTACTTCTTCACATTAGCACCTGAATCCCTTTCCTTAAATCTCTCTTTGAGGAAAATAGATTAAGCTTTTTTGTAGAATTTATACAATTAAATGCTATAATTATAACATTAGGAGGATTTAACGATGAAAAACCTTCTGCTCCAGGGTTTGGATTTGTATGAAATTCTTGCTGAAACTGAAAGACGTGGTATGCTCTTTGACCAATTACTTACCATCCCTGAGCAAGATGATTGGGTGTATAGTGATGGCAAATCCACAACATGTGTTGCCTTCATCCTGGAAATGTATAAAGAATCTGGAATCTTTGATTCGCTTTCAAGCTCTATACAGGTCACTGAGTTCACTGTAAGTGCCATAACATGTCTCAAATTCAAACATTTTTTAAAATCTCCTGCCATTATATGTAAGCTCATTGAACTGTTGATTGCAGATTCGTGATGCATACATGCTAAAAATATTTGAGAACAACCAAACACGCCTGCCAAATTGGTGCGGTGATGAGGATGGTCGGCTACCGTTCTGCCAGATTCTCGGTGAGTATCACATGGAATTGCCCGAGTATAATACGATTGATCCATATGCCCACATGAACGAGAATTGTCCGTCCTTACCTCCGACTTATGAGAGGTTTGCAAGTTGTTGAATATGAACTGAAGTGACTAGGCCGTGTTGTTTTTTAGCTAAGGAAGGTACTTATTATGATGCTTCCCAGCCTGTAGAACATCATTATTTATCAAATAAAGATGCTTGGGGGATTTCGTTTTAGGTTTCCACTACTCAGTTGCAATACATGTATATATTGTAGCCAACATTTTCTTAAATTGTTTATGTCATTGTAAGTATTTCTCTTCTCCAAATGTAGTGTTCTAAGCAGTGGTTTTATGCTTTTTGGTAGTTATTCACATCTTAAGAGCACCTTGAATGTTAAAATAGAAACTTTCTACTCTTTGGGATCCTCGAAGGTTAACCTTGTATATCTATTTTCTTAAAAGGTTCTAAATTTATGTTGAGTAAAAAAATATTTCTGAAACAAATGCTGGTTCCGCATTGGGATTTTTGAACTTGAAGTCAGCCATTGCTTTAGGTATTGGTTAATGTTTTTAACATAGGACCCTAATGTCCATGTCAACTGGAATTATACCAAAGTCAAGGTGAGTGAGTTGAGACAGGTGGTATACTCAGTGCAGGCAATCTGAGTTTAAGTAGAAACTGTTTACTGGGATCCCATTTGAGAGGTGGCTTGCTAGGTGCCACCCATATTTTTTGTGGTGTAAGCAATAGGTACGTAGTATTCTTTCAAGCTGAATAATAGAATCACGAGGTTACTCAAGTGGTCAAGTTAGTGGTGGGCCCTTTCCCTACCTTGCTCTTTTATGTATTTCTCCATGGGTATATTTTATATTGTCTTTACGATTTTTTTTTAAAATGCACGTGTAAGATGGATATGTGATAAAATATTAAAAAAATAGAATTAGAAATGAATATATTTTGAGAAGTAGCTTTAATTGAAGATAAAATAGGTCTAGGGGTTGGAGTAACATTGTTATTTTAGGCCTAATTGTCATCTGTGCAGAGGATAACAGGAGTGTTTCTAGAGTATTGTATCATTGGCGCATCTCATTGAGGTCGAAAGAAAAATTTTATATAATTGCTACTAGGCTAGCAATGCTCTATGGAACAAAATGTTGGGTGATTAAAAAAGAACATGTTAATAAACTAAGTGTAATATAAATGTGAATGCTGAGATGAATACGTGATAAAATTTTAAAAGACAAAATTAGAAATGAGCATATTCAAGAAATTGTAGGATTAGTTCTAATTGGAAATAAAATGAAAGAAAACTGATTAGGTGGTTTGGACTCATGTAAACACTGGCCTTTAGATGCACCAGTTAGGAAGAGTGTCTTATTAACACTACATGATACCATTTTTTCTGTATTCCTAATTAGTAATATAATATTCAACAAAACAGTTCATGCCTGACATGCCAATATTAGCCAACACACTTATTAACGACTTTAAACGGCAGAACCTTGGCCAGATTTACTGCTCTGTTCTTGTCAAATACTATACAACTGATTTTGGGCTAGAATAAACCACACCAAAGATCTTTTACTATTAAAGACATTATTTTTGTTTATAGTTTCACCCTTTTCCTTCGTGCCTTACCCCGAAACTACTATAAAATTAACGTTTAATTGCTATATTTTTACTACAAATAATACTATATTTGATGATTACTTTATTCTATATCCACACAAATAACTAATATAGTATGAAACTATTAAAATAAATAAGAGAATAAAATAAGCATTGGCTAAATTTACAGCAAAATCAACTTTATTCATAGTAGTTAAACATACTTACAATGTTATTCTGAACAGACTCTTGAACAAACTCTTGAAAGACGAACTTAGAAGGGCAGGACAACGCATGCAAAAGCTAGACTTCGAGCTATTTGCTATGCCCCTGGTTATGCCTTCAACCTATATTTATAGACGAACTTACGAATTTCAAACCCATTTAGATCCATAAATAGTAGCTTACAATTATTTAAAGTTACTATTCCTTTAGACCACCTCATCACTTCATTTAATATGGTTGCTACTTCTTATTTTCTGCAAATTCTCGTACGTCTATATCTATGTTAGGTAAACATCCTACTAATGCTATTATTATATAAAGGGCCAACTAATCTACTTAAGTCAGGGATAAATTTTCGACCATTTTTTCTGTATTCCTAATCAGTAATATAATGTTCAACAAAACAGTTCATGCCTGACACACCAATACTAGCCAACACGCCTATCAACGACTTCAAACGGCAGAACCTTAGCTAACGGACTTACTGCTCTGTTCTTGTCAAACACTATACAACTAATTTTGGGCCAGAATAAACCACACCAAAGATCTTTTACTATTAAAGACATTATTTTTGTTTATAGTTTCATCATTTTCCTTCGTGGCTTACCCCAAAATTACTATAAAATTAACGTTTAATTACTATATTTTCACTACAAATAGTACTATATTTTGATGATTACTTTCTTCTATATCCACACAAATAACTAATACATTATAAAACTATTAAAATAAAGAAGAGAATAAGCATTGGCTAAATTTACAGCAAGATCAACTTTATTCATAATAGTTAAACATACTTACAATGTTATTCTGTACAGACTCTTGAACAAACTCTTGAAAGACTAACTTAGAAGGGAAGGACAACGCATGCAAAAGCTAGACTTCAAGCTATTTGTTATGCCCCTGGTTATGCTTTCAACATATATTTATAGACGAACCTACGGATTTCAAACCCATTTAGATTCGTAAATAGTAGCTTACAATTATTTAAAGTTACTATTCCTTTAGACCACCTCATCACTTCATTTAATATGGTTGCTACACCTTTACAAGATGACAAAGTAACTTTATCACTTAAATTTCACATGTGTTTTAGACTACACATATTTATTATCTACTTTTATTAGAGATGAAAGGATTGTGGACTCGTCGTATGTTTGATAGTACTGCAGTTGTTCAACTGTCTTATCCTTCTATCATATTTTCAACATTATGGAGTTCTATCTCGTCGAGATTTGCCCACCATTCATAGTCTTCATCTTCTGGCTCTTCGTTAGTGTCCTCATCTCTGTATAATTCGACTTTATATTTGTTTACTAGTGATTGGTAGTGAGTCTTTGACAGAAACGAAATCTCATAAAATCTTTCTTCACAGTAAATCTTCTGAATGAAATCTTCAGTAATTAATGTATGATTTTCCTTTAGTTCTTCTAGCCAAAAATCTGTACCAATTACTCTTGCTTGCCAGTGTTGAATTTGTTTTCTTATTGATCGATCACAAATCCAAGGTTGATCATATCTTAAGATTCTCATATTGTTGTCGTGACCGTTCAATACTATCTTGTGTTGAGCCGGTATGATGCTTCCAGTTTTTATCCATTTTGGTGGTTTGGAATTAATAATGGCCTCCACATATTGATATCTAGAGAATACTTGTAGAACGACTCCTGTAAATTTTCTTCCGAACATATCTGTCTGGTCTGGATCGGTGAAGACGATTTGATTGACCAGTCCATAATCCAATAATAATTGATGGCTGAGCTCTATTTCTTCTCCTTGAAAAGTTATTTTAATATTTTTATCTCTCTAGATTTAAATTTATTTTGCACATACTATGCCCTAAAGTACAGTACAATTTTGTTTTCGAGTTCTGTCATCAATACATTCTAGTTTATTTTTGCATACTAATTTTTTACTATGATGACAGTCCCATTCATAACTAGTTCCATAATAAAATTGATCCAGGAGAAGTTGGACAATAAATTCCTACCTTTGAGAACTACGTTTTTGAGCTAAATTATAAATATGTTCCTTTATATTTTCATCAAATTTATCTAAAATAACTCTATGTAATACTCTGTATTTCACAAAAAAAATAAAAATTTCCTATTTGGGCAACGCCCGAACGTTCAGGCGCATGACAGAAAGTTCAGGCGCATGCCAGAATGTTCAGGCGCATGACAGAACGTTCAGGCGCAATGCATGCCCAAACGTTCAGGCGCATGCCAGAACGTTCAGGTGCAAGGCATGCCAGAACGTACAGGCGCATGCCAGAACGTTCAGACACAAAAATCTCTATATAAGAAACCTCCTCATTTCTCATTCCTCACACCAAATCACCTTCTCTTGTGAATTTCTTCTCCTTTCCACGCATTCTATGTTTTTGAGACTCTCTGTCCGAGACTCTCGGTGCGGTGCAACAAAGTTCTATCCGGAGGAAAGCGCCAGATCTGAAAGCGGTGCAACGAAGTTCTGTCCGGAGGAAAGCGCCAGATCTGGAAGAAGAAGTTTTATCTGAAGGTGGGGAACGAAACATAGGTTTGCGTGTTTCATAACTTTTATTAAAGTTTACATTCAATTATTATTATGTCTACTATTCATTTACACTGCATTATGTCATATACTGTTTATACTGCCGCACATATGCCTGTATATTTGGAATTCATGTATTGCACTGTTATAATGCCGGATTTGTGGTCAATCTGACTCAACTAGACTCGCTCTTGTCCTCAGTAACTTTAAATAGTGAACGGGAGGCAGCGGGCTGCTCTAGGCGATTGGTATTTAAGCAGACCTTTTGTCTCACCTCTCAACTGGGGACTGATCTAGTTGGTCTTATTGAAAGCTATCAGCTTATACAGTAATACTGAATGTCCTAATCTTGCACGTCGTGATACCGACCCTAATAAGGATCACCAGACGTGCCAAAGTCAGTCTAAATGTCAAGAAAGACTAGACCAGTTCATGCATTGGCATCATACATATCACCACCTAGGGACGTATATGGTTTATGACTCATAGAATAGTTAGGAGCATTGCTCACTATTCATTATATTTCTCTGGAGAGGGACGTACATGAGAACCCGGCTACACCCGGGGAGGGACATCAGTACGTGAATTCAGAGCATCGTTCCTGTACGTGAATTCAGGCGATGTACGTTCATCAAACCATTACGAGACGGTGTCATGCATACATTCATATTGATTGATTATGATGCTCACATGTGTATTTAAGATATTTGATATTGAAGTATGCTTTATTAATTGTTATACTCATGCACTATTTACCCACTGAGCGCGTTAAGCTCACTCCATTATTATCCAATCTTTCACAGAAAATTAGAGTGGACTGGGTGCAGGTTATGGGGCCCACATTTTGTACCCTTTGTATGATTTATTGGGGATTTTGGGAGTATGTTCCCTTGACCATTTTATGTACAAAAGTATTCTGAATTAAATGAAATCAGATTCTTACTGTGTGTACCGTATTTCCGCTGCGCACTCTGTTGTTACCATTATTATTGTTCCAAATGCACTCCCCGTCCGTGAGTGTACAACCGGTTTAGGCGCGTCCGGGCGGGGTGTGACACTCTAGGTGGTGTAAAAAGCTTATTATAAAATTCTAGTTTATTGCTAGATTTTTCAAGAGTATGATCTTTTGAACTACTGCTAGTTTCATGATTATTTTTGCCATATATTTCTTTTTGCAGAGTATCTAGTTTACTTTGTACATTTTTCAAGCTATTTTCTAAAGCTATTTTTTCACTGCTTAGTTCATGATATCCATGCATGAATTCTAAAATCTCACATTTTGTATATGATTTGCCTTATATCTTGACGACTGGATTTGACCTGCTAAGATTTGTAATATAAAAATCTAAAGCCTCTTTAGCCTCTTTAGCTTCATCAAAAGAAATATAACCTCTATAACTAGCTTTTTCATAATTTTCTATATTTTCTAAAACTTGTTGCCATGTATTAAAAATTCCTCTATTATGATCTTCAAAAACTACATAATATTCATATTTAGTATTAGTTGAAAAATAATGAGCTAGTGCATTTAAAATATCGACAAAACGATTATTATCATTTCTAAAAGTCCAAATATTATTTAAAAGACATTTTTGTTCTAATTTTATTTTTTCGGCTATATTTACTATTGGACAAAATACTTTTCCAGGATAAGGTTGTAATCTGTAGAATCCAAATTGTATAGGCTCCTGTTGAGTACTTGGGCTTCCTTTCAATTTTTTGTAGAATAAAATAATTAATTAAAAATTATTCGAGATAAAAAATCTGCTATGTAATTATTGTTACCTTTAACATGCTCTAATTTTGCTTTATATCCTCTACCTTGTATTGTGTCAAGAAATTCTATCCATTGTTTACTACTAAACGAGTTTTTCTTTAAAAAGTTTTTATTTTCTAGTTTTTTATAGAATTCTATAATATTGTTGCAATCAGTTCTAATAGTAAAAGTATCATTTTGAATATATATATGAAAAACATTTAAAGCTCTTATTATTCCTAATATTTCTAGATCACTACTTGATTTTTTACTTTCCTACTCATTAAATTTTCCACTATGATAAAGAGTTATTTCTTCTAATTAAGAAGAACTATTTTCTTCAAGTTTTTGGAATAAAATTGCTCCCCATCTTATACTACTAGCGTCTGTTTGTATTATTTTATAAAAATTATCTATTGGTAAAGCTAAAGGTTTAACATTTTTTATTATTTCTTTAATTTTTTGTACTAGCTTAACATCTTCTTTATTGAAATATTCTTGACCATCCTTTTTTAGCTTATTATATAAAGGCCAACTAATCTACTTAAGTCAGAGATAAATTTTCGACCATAATTTAATAATCCTAAGAATTTTTGAAGTTCTTGTTTCTTTGATTTTATCAAGGAAATCTATTATTTTTGTTATTATATGAGGTTGTAATTTAACTTTTCCTCTATCTATATTTATTCCTAAGAAATCAATTTGTTCTTTAAATAATTCCATTTTCTTTTTGCTTATAACAATTTTGTGTTTTCTTAAGGCTTCTAATATTTGTTCTACATGATAAATATGACTTATTCTATTTTTGCTACAAAATAAGAATATCATCTATGTAAACCAAAAGTGTGAATATGGTTTAAATATTTTACCATCCTTTCTTGAAATATAGATGGTGCATTTTTTAGTCCGAAAGGCATTACTAACCATTCAAATAATCCTTCTGAACAAGTAAATGCCGTCCAAGGAATGGATTCTTCTACTAGTGGTATTTGCCAATATCCACTTTTACAGTCTAATTTAGAAAAATATGTTGAATTTTGTATATTATTTAATAATTCATCTTTATAACGGATTTTATAGCTATTATCATACATGTTATCATTTAATCTTTTATAATTTATAACCATTCTACTTTTTCCTCTTTTTATTTCACTATAATTGTTTACTATAAAAGCCGGGCTTCTATGTTTACTTCTACTAGGTTTTATAATTTTTAGTTTTAATAATTCATTAATATGATCTTTTATATCTTTTCTATCTTCTAAACTATATGCCAAGTCTCCAGCATCTATTTTATTTATTATTTCAATTTCATAAGGATGTGCTTTACTAATTGTTGGGTTTTCTCCTATTATTCCTTCTTTTTCTAATTGATTTATTAAATTATTAATATTGATGGGTAAATTTGTATTTAAAGAAATACTTGATGGTTCTATGTTTAAGACTTCTTCTAAATATTCACGCACTTCTAATTCTTCTTGAATATTTTTGTAGTCATCATCTATACTAGTAATTTCTTCTACTAGATTAGTAGAATGGTTCGTGAATATAACAATTAATAAAGCAAACTTCATAATCAAATATCTTAAATACACATCAGAGCATCATAATCAATTCAGTATGTATGTATGCATGACACCGTCTCGTATTGGTTTGATGATTGTACATTGCCTGAGTTCACGTACAGATGTCCCTCCCCAGGAGTAGCCGAGTTCTCATTGTACGTCCCTCCTCAGGAACGACGCTCTGATTCACGTACAGATGTCCCTACCCAGGAGTAGCTAGGTTCTCATTGTACGTCCCTCTCCAGAGAAATATAATGAATAGCGAGCATCGCTTCTAACTATTCTATGAATCATAAACCACGTACGTCCCTAGGTGGTGCTATGTATGATGCCAATGCATGAACTGGTCCGGTCTTTACTTAGTATTTAGACAGGATTTGGCAACGTCTGGTGATCCTTATCAGGGTCGGTATCACGACGTGCAAGGTTAGGATATTCAATATTACTTGTATAAGCTGATAGCTTTCAAATAAGACCAGCCAGATTAGTCTCCAGTTGAGAGGTGAAACACGAGGTCTACTTAAATACCAATCGTTCAGAACAGCACGCTGCCTCCCGTTCACTATTTAAAGTTATTGAGGACAAGACTGAGTATGGTTGAGCCAGATTGACCACTAATCCGACATAACAACAATGCAATACATGAACTCCAAATATACAGGCATAAGTATGACAATATGAACATTATGCGCAATAATGCAGTGTAAATGAATAGTAGACATAATGATAAATGAATGTAAACTTTAATAAAAGTTATAAGACATGCAAACCTATGTTTCGTTCCCCACCTTCAGATAAAAACTCCTTTGAAAACTGGCGCCTTCCCCCGAGCAGAATCGTGTTGCACCGCACCGAGAGTTTCGGAAAGAGTCTCAAAAGAGAAGACAAAAACTCAAAATGAGTGAAAGAGAGAAGGGAAATCACAAGGAGGAGGGATTTTGGTGTGAGAAATGAAGAGGGGGAGGGGTTCTTTAAATAGGAAAAATGCTCTGCCCAAACCAATTTTTTTTTTTTTTTTGTGTGCAAACCTAGGGTATTACAGTACTATAGTAGTATTTAGGTTGAACAAATGTTGAATTTTTAAAGAAATGTAATCCATTTGCACTTATAAAAAATCCACCATTATTTTTTATTAAGAAGTTTAATCTTAATATAAATTTATACCTACAAGGGGTATTAGTTATAAATGTTTAGGGTAAATTATGTTTTTCATTATTTATTATTATAGGAATATTAGTTATACATTCTGTTATTAGTATTTATTTTCCATCAAATTGTCCTATGTTAATTGACATTTTTAATTTATTTCTATCTTCTATGGGTAGTAGACTTTCTTATATTATACTTTTATTTGCTCTTGTATGTACCGTAGCTATTACTTTTGATGTTTTATTTTTAAAAACTAATTCTGTTTCTATGTTAATTAATTCACTTCCTATTTTAAATACTTCTTGAATTACATATAAATTATCATATGAATCCTCATTTTCTGAGTTTTCTAAATTATTATATTCTTCTTCTCTATTACTAGCATCACTATCACTATCTATGTATATTTAATCATCGGAGTTTAGCATTTCTATATTAACTATATCTTCTTCTAAAAAATTTGGTAATTCTTCTAATATATTTGCTTTAATATTGTTTCTTTCAGGACAATTGGGTTTTATATGACCTTTTTTCACATAAAAAACATTTACAAGTTTTTCTCACTATTCTTTTTCCTTTTCTAAATGCATTTTTAGCCTTTTCTCTTATTTTGGGTTTATTGTATCTTATAAATTTTCTTTTATAATATTTTTTTTTATGTTTTGTATTATATGATTTTTTCTTTCGTTTTGTTTTATATGTTTTTCTTTTATTACAGCCAAATGTTGGTACTTCAAATATATTATTACACATTTTATTAAAGCTTTGTTTAGTTTGTTTTCTTACTTTTTATGTTATACAGTAGTTTTTAATTTTCATTCTTACTAATTCTATTAATGGTGCTAATGTAGTTATATAGCCTTTATCTTGATTTTCTTGAAACTATTGTATAGTTTCTTCATATAAATGTTCTCCTAAAGCTCCTGGTAATTTAGTAACAAATTTCATTATTAAGTCTTTATTAAAAGGGTCTCCAATTTGACTCCAATAGTTATAAAACATAATAGCATAGTCATCAAAATATTGTAAATCACAAATTTTTAGTTGTTCTAGATTTCTAATGGCATTTATTGGTGTTAATGATTCATCTTGTCTATCATGTCCTATTCCTAAAATTAATTTACTCATTAAATCTATAAAACTAAGAACTGTAATATTTGTATCAAAATCATCTAATGATTCTTTTTCATGTTCTTCACAATGTCTTCTCCATCCCATATATATTTGTTTTTCTTGAAATCCTATAGTACTTTCTAAATATAATAATTTATATTTTGGATCAATTATGTTTGAAATGTCTCCCATTGATTTTCTAATTAAATTTCCTTCCCAAATTTTAAATTGTTTTTTCCAATCTCTTGGATTAATCTTGTGTAAGCTTAATATTATTAAGTTTTGGGATTTATCCTCTTTTTCAAATCCTTCTAGTCGATTTTTTAGTTGAATATTCTTTCTGCCTCTTTATATTTTAATTTTTGTGGCTTGTATTTTTCTCTATTATTAAAATAATTTTCTATAGTTGTAAGCTATATTATTGGTTATGGTACTTTTTTACTACTTTCACCTTCTTCTATTTTAGCTTCTCCTGTAAATATTTCAATATAATATTGGTCGATATTTATATTAAATAATTCTAAATTTAATTTTTTAGCTAAGATTTCATCTATTTTCATCATCTTTGTAACACCCCGTAGTTTAAATTAAATACATACATTGACTTATACGTATATCAAAGTGTATAATATGCGTATACATACGTAGGAGTTAAATATATGTAGAATAAGTGCTAAATACATAAAGTGAAGAGTATAAATTAAATATGTGAGTTGTTATATAAATATGTGAATTAAATTAAGTGAATTAAATATGTGAATTGGAGTTAGATAAGGGTATGATTAAATTAACTTAAATAAGGATGGTAGTATTAATTTGTCACACCCCTCCCGGACGCGCCTAAACCGGCGGTACACTCTCGGACGGGGTGCGCATTTTGAACAATAGCAATGGTAACAACAGAGTGCGCAACGGAAATATATGTCACACAGTACAAATCTGATTTCATTTAATTCAGAATATAATTTGTACATAAAATGGTCAAGGGAATATACTCCCCAAAATCCCCAATGAATCATACAAAGGGTACAAAATGTGGGCCTCATAACCTACACCCAGTCCACCCTAATTTCCTGAGAAAGATTGGATAATAATGGAGTGAGCTTAACGCGCTCAGTGGGTAAATAGTTCGTGAGTATAACAATTAATAAAGCATACTTCAATATCAAATATCTTAAATATACATGTGACCATCATAATCAATCAATATGTATGTATTCATGACACCGTCTCGTAATGGTTTGATGAACGTACATCGCCTGAGTTCACGTATAGGTGTCCTTCCCCGGGCGTAGCCAGGTTCTCACTGTACGTCCCTCCTCAGGAACGATGCTCGGGATTAACGTACTGATGTCCTTCCCCTGGCGTAGCCTGGTTCTCATGTACGTCCCTCTCCAGAGAAATATAATGAATAGCGAGCAATGCTCCTAACTATTCTATGAGTCATAAACCATATACGTCCCTAGGTGGTGATATATATGATGTCAATACATAAACTGGTCTAGTCTACTGGTCTGGTCTTTTCTTGACATTTAGACTGACTTTGGCAACGTCTGGTGATCCTTATCAGTGTCGGTATCACTACGTGCAAGGTTAGGACATTCAGTATTACATGTATAAGCTGATAGCTTTAAATAAGACCAACTAGATCAGTCCCCAGTTGAGAGGTGAGACACTAGGTCTACTTAAATAACCAATCGCCTAGAGCAGCCCGCTGCCTCCCGTTCGCTATTTAAAGTTACTGGGGACAAGACCGAGTCTAGTTGAGTCAGATTAACCACAAATCCGACATTATAACAGTATAATACGTGAATTCCAAGTGTACAGGCATAAGTGCAGCAGTATAAATATTATATGACATAATGCAGTGTAAATGAACAGTAGACATAATAATAATTGAATGTAAACTTTAATAAAAGTTATAAAACACGCAAACCTATGTTTCTTTCCCCACCTTTAGATAAGAACTTCTTCTTTTTCAGATCTGGCACTTTTTTTCGGACAGAACTTCGTCGTACTGCACTGAGAGTCTCGGACAGAGAGTCTCAAAAGACTAAAAACTCAATATGAGTGGAAAGAGGAGGAAAAACCACAATTTATAGTGAATTTGGTGTGAAAAATAAAGAGGGGAGGGTTGGTTTATATAGAGTTTTTGGCGCCTGGAAGTCCAGGCGGGCTGCCTGGACTTCTGGGCATGTGCCTGGACTTCCGGGCATGTGCCTGGACTTCCAGGCATGTGTCATGTGCCATGTGCCTGGACTTTCAGGCATGTGCCATGTGCCCACACTTCCAAACATGTACCATGTGCCATGTGCCTGGACTTCCAGGCGTGTGCTTTATCCTAAAAAAATTATTATTATTATTATTATTATTTTTTTGTGAAATACAGGGTATTACATAATTGGTAAATGATTAAATGAAGTTATTAATTTAATGAATAAATAGTTGTTATAGGTGAATAGTTAAATGAATGGAAGTTAAATGAATAAGGCGGTTTGTGCATGCTATGTAATAGGTGTCTTGATCAAATTCAGCCACCATGAACTCATTTAGACACCTATTAGCTTGCTGGCATGATGGATTAGCCATGTTATTGATTTGCTGGTGTGTTGGCATGAGTTGATTTAGTTGCTGAAATGTGCAAGTGAAGTTGCAGAACAGAACATTGAGCTAGAGAGAAACTGAGAAAACGGTTGAGGAAGAAGGAGATTTTGGAGCTTCAAATGAAGGTGAGATTGTGAAAGTTTCATATTCAAACTCTCCTCTTCATTCTATACATTATATGTGACATGCGACAACTTTCCATGGCTAGTTTGAAACTGGAAAGTGATGAGTTTGGATTGAAATTGAGGTGAATTGAAGCTCAAACCATGAGGGTTTGATTCCTGGATTATAGGTAAGTTTTCTGATGATGAATTCATTAAGTTTCAGTGATTGAATGGTAGTAATTTAATGTATTTGAATTGCTGGAATTGGGTAAATTATTGGTTGAAACAATTAGAGAAAATTCCTTGTTGCTGGGTAAATTAATTGAGGTTCAATTCACTGAAATTCTATCATTGATTTGGGTATTCCAAACCTGGCTGAATAAGGGTGTTAGAACCCATTTTCGTGACTGAAATTGTAGTGTTTTATAGTGTATTATGATTGGAAATTGGTCATGACTATTCTGTGATGATAAATTACAGAGATTGGAGTGCAAAGTAAATGAAATTCTGAGTTTAATGATGTGCCCAAGTTGCTGAAAAAATTTCAGATTAGAGACTGATTTGGTAAGATGCTTACCAATACATTTTGGTTGAATTAGTGATTAATTGATGATTTAGTTGATAAATTCATGTGCTTGAATGTGAAATTGAATGTGTGCAATGTTGAATTACAGTAGGTTGAGACATGAATTGAGCAAGTGTGGTGCTTGTACTGTTTGTGTGTACTTTCCAGCAAGAATTTGTTGCGTGAAATGGTGAAAAGAGACTAAGTGCATGTGTTGTGGACTTGGTGAAAGTCCTGTGTAGGGAGTATCTCTTAACTTTGGATATTTGTATATGACATTATAAATATGAATGATGTGTTTCAAATCATGAATATATCTATAATTATTGCACTGTTTGAATTCATGAAAACATTTTACCTTGGAGCATGTTTTGGACTTGCTAGACCAAGTTAAAACGTGGAATCATTTCCAAAAGACAACCCCGCATGATGATTGTTTAATCTCATGGTCCGAGCGATAATCTTCTGAATCAAATTGGGATTTAGTTATAATTTGAAATGATTTATAGCAGAAAAAAATTGGGTAATGTGAGACTGAGCATATACTCCTTATGGGTGCATAATAGGGAGTGTTTACCCGCTCCATTACTAGCAGGAGGGTGATTGATGATTTCGCTAAAAATCTACATGTTTAAATTAAACTTTATGAGCATGTATGTATTATGAAATGTTTCATAATATGATTTTAAAAGAATTGAATCATGTGACTTTTATTAAATGCATGTATGATGCCATAATTAAGAATATTTACTGAGCTGCAGTTGCTCACCCAAATTCTCACACATTTCAGGTTCGGATCCCAAGGAAAAAGGAAAGACACACGAAGGATAGAAAATCCTTCCTTTTGATATGTATGCATTGTTGAGAATTTTGAAATTGTTATTTGTTATGATTATGTATATATAACATTAGCAAAAAAAAAAAAAAATATCACATAGATAGAATGTGAGAATGAGTACGAATGATATACTTATATTTTGGAAAGTTTTGATTATGTAGATTTTGTTAATATGAATGAGAATGACATCTTGCTGAAAAAAAAAAATCTAAGTGAATTAGTATAATGTCTTAAAGGACGAAGGCTGACAAAGTATCGTATACGTCCAAGTATGGCGTATATGGTATCCTCTGCCGGTCATGACGTCACCCTACGAGGGAGGGGGGGGGGGGTCGTGACATCAGTATAGGCACCATTACACAATTCGTCAAATTCTTCTTCTGTCATAAATTTAGTGGGATTTTCAAATATTTCATCTATTATTTGATTCCTATTAGTTTTAATAATTTCTATTTTATTTATTTCATATTCTAACATATTAATTTCATTTTCTTCTTCTTATATTATTTCTGGATTTTTTATTCTTTTATAATTAGTAAATCTTTGTGCAGCTTAATTATTTCTATTATTATATATTCTACTTTGTTAAGGGTGTTCAATACTTTTTTCAAGTTCTAAGGGTGGTAGTTGTCATTCTAATCCATTAAGTTGACTATAAGTTAATTTTTGTGGTATTATCATATTGACATACTGGCTTTAAAAATAATCTACTAGATTTTTATTTACGAATTTAAATCTTTTATGATATTTATCATAGAAATTTCCTAGTAAGAATATTTTTAATCTAATATTCTTGAATTTACTATTCATTTTAAATCCTCTAGTTTGTACACTTAATTATATATTTTTTACAAATTCTCATACGTCTATATCTATGTTAGTTAAACATCCTACTACTGCTATTTTATTTCTTAAATCTATTTCTGCACTTGCAATTTGAACATGTTCATGGTCACTAAATCTTCCGTCATAGAAATATAAATGAGCTTTTGTATCTAGTCATTCTCTAGTTTGACTTATTACACCTATCATTACTACTCCTATATGTATATTAGAATATTTTTCTTGTAACAATTTTTCTTTAGCTTGTGGACTTATTAATGTTATACTTTCTCTTTTATTTGCTACAACTATTTTTGATTCTTCTTTATAAATATATATTCCATTATTAATTTTATCTTTGAAATTATAATTATATAGATTTTTCTTTTTAATTTTATTAAATCCTTGTTCTAAGATTTTATCTGCTTCTGTTTCAAGTATTAAGTCTTCAGTTCTTTCTATTATTTCTTTACCTTTTGTGTTAATATTTAACATAATTCTAACTTTTTCAATTATATTATCTTCAGTCCTAAAATATTGCTAATTGGTTGTGTTAAATTTTCAGGTTGTTTATACTCTTTATTTAGTGTTATAACATTTTTAGTTAAATTTTCTAATTGATCATCAAGTATTTTAACTTTATCTTCACTAATTATTTCTGTAGTTATTTTTTTTACTTTAATTATATAACTTTAATTTTGTTAATTTTTCTTCTAATAATTCTAATCTATTGCTTAATTGTAGTATTAGTTGAATTATGGTATTAGCTTGACACTGTGGGATTAAGTTGCTCTCGGTGTAAAATTGTATATTGCTAAAGCCTGTAGGGTCTATTTCTGGTACTATTTTTTTTACTATTTTTAATGCTCATTCCAGGAAAAGATTACTACTCATTCGCTTTCTCTCTCTTGTTTGTCTTATAGTAATTATATTTCACTATGACTACGAAGGTGCTTATTTGAACAATTTGGTAAACTATTACTACATAAAAGTAAAAGCATTTATTATCTATGTTGAAACAATAGATATGGTGAAGTTGACAAATAGATATGACTCAGCTCTCTTTGACTAGTATCTATTAGAAACTAGATATAACTACTATATGTCACACCCTGCCCGGACGCGCCTAAACCGGCGGTACATTCTCGGACGGGGCGCGCATTTGGAACAATCATAATGGTAATAACAGAGTACGCAGCGGAAATACAATACACAGTACAAATCTGATTTCATATAATTCAGAATACTTTTGTACATAAAATGGTCAAGGGAACATACTCCCAAAATCCCCAATGATTCATACAAATGGTACAAAATGTGGGCCCCATAACCTGCACCCAGTCCACCCTAATTTCCTGTGAAAGATTTGATAATATTGGAGTGAGCTTAACGCGCTCAGTGGGTAAATAGTGCATGAGTATAACAATTAATAAAGCATACTTCAATATCAAATATCTTAAATACACATGTAAGCATCATAATCAATCAATATGTATGTATGCATGACACCGTCACGTACTAATGGTTTGATGAACGTACATCGCCTGAGTTCACGTACTGGTGTCCTTCCCCGGGCGAAGCCAGGTTCTCACTGTACGTCCCTCCTCAGGAACGATGCTCTGGATTCACGTACTGATGTCCCTCCCCCGCGTAGCCAGGTTCACATGTACGTCCCTCTCCAGAGAAATAATATGAATAGTGAGCAATGCTTCTAACTATTCTATGAGTCATAAACCATATACGTCCCTAGGTGGTGATATGTATGATGCCAATGCATGAACTAGTCTAGTCTACTGGTCTGGTCTTTTCTTGACATTTAGACTGACTTTGGCATCGTCTAGTGATCCTTATTAGGGTCGGTATCACGACGTGCAAGGTTAGGACATTCAGGTCATAAACATTATTGATATAATGCAGTGTAAATGAATAGTAGATATAACAATAATTGAATGTAAACTTTAATAACAGTTATAAAACACGCAAACCTATGTTTCGTTCCCCACCTTCAGATCTGGTGCTTTTCTCCGGACAGAACTTCGTTGCACCGCTTTCAGATCTGGCGCTTTCCTCCGGACAGAACTTTGTTGCACCGCACCGAGAGTCTCGATTAGAGAGTCTCAAAAACTAAAAACTTAGAAGGCGTGGAAAGGAGAAGAAAATCCCAAGAGAAGGTGATTTTGGTTTGGTGTGAGAAATGAGAATGAGGAGGGTTCCTTATATAGAGATTTTTGGCGCCTGAACGTTCTGGCAGGCGCCTGAACGTTCTGGCAGGCGCCTGAACGTTCTGGCATGCGCCTGAACGTTCTGGCATGGCGCCTGAACGTTCTGGCAGGCGCCTGAACGTTCTGGCATGGCGCCTGAACGTTCTGGCAGGCGCCTGAACGTTCTGGCATGCCGCCTGAACGTTCTGGCAGGCGCCTGAACGTTCTGGCATGCGCCTGAACGTTCTGGCATGCGCCTGAACGTTCTGGCATGCGCCTGAACGTTCGGGCGTTGCCCAAATAGTAAAAATTTCAAATAGTAAATTTTTTTTTTTTTTTTTTGTGTGAAATACAGGGTATTACACTCTACCCCCCTTAAAGGGATTTCGCCCTCGAAATCAAGTCAAGTAGTGATGGGGGTTGGCGGTTTGAGAAGTAGCCGCAGGCTGTGAATGAGGCCACTGCATGGGTGCAATACCCTATCCGTTGATAGTATTTTCAGACATCGGGAAGTTATTGAAGTGAAACAATGTATTAAGATAGGTGTAAACAATGTTTCATCCTGATATTGATAAGTGAAAATAATACAACGTATCACTTCATCAGTTGGTGCTAGAAAACAATTCAGGGTATTTTTGTTTAATTGTTGATTCTAGTTCCCATGTTGCTTCCTCTACGCCGTGGTGATCCCAGAGCACTTTCACAAGTGGTATGCTACGGCGCCGTAGTGCTTGAGTTTTTGTATCTAAAATCTGGATTGCTTTCTCCTGGTACGTATTTCCTTCCTCCACCCGAACCTCGACTAAAGGGATGATATGCGAAGGATCAGGACGATACTTGCGAAGCATAGATACGTGAAAAACGTCATGAACCTTAGGCATGGATGATGGAAGGGACAGACGATAAGCAAGTTTGCCAATACGTTCAATGATCGGAAATGGACCGACATATCGCGGGGAGAGCTTGCCTTTGATCCCAAAGCGTTTGACACCTCGTGTGGGCTGGACTTTCAGAAAAACAAAGTCCCCCTTATCAAATTCTAGAGGCTGTCGTCGTTTGTCAGCATAGCTCTTCTGTCGACTTTGTGCAACCCGAAGTCGTTCCTTTACTAGTGTGATCTTCTCAGAAGTCTCTTGAACTAGTTCAGGGCCCAACTGCGGTCGGTCTGCCATATCTAACCAGCATACCGGAGATCTGCAAGGCCGACCATAGAGAGCCTCGTATGGTGCCATGCCGATACTAGTTTGGTAGCTGTTGTTGTATGCAAACTCAGCTAGATGCAAATACTTTGCCCATCCGTCATGAAAGTCCAAAATGCAGCATCGTAGCATGTCTTCTAAGATTTGGATAAGCCGTTCTGACTGCCCATCAGTCTGAGGGTGGAAGGCTGTGCTCATAGTGATCTTAGAACCCATTCTATTATGGAAACTTTGCCAAAAGTTGGATGTGAATCGAGGGTCTCGATCAGAGACGATCGTGAGTGGTATGCCATGAAGGCGGACGATCTCTCTTTCATAGAGTTCGGCAAGTTTGGCGGGAGTATCCGTGAACTTTATTGGCAAAAAGTGTGCAGACGTGGTAAGTCTGTCAATGATAACCCAGATAGCATCTTGCCCTTTATTATTGCGAGGTAAGGCTGTAACAAAAGCCATTGCGATGTTCTCCCATTTCCATTCTCCAATAGGTAACGGCTGGAGAAGGCCAGAGGGAAGTCTGCGTTCTGCCTTAACTTTCTGGCAAACAAGACATCGAGCAACGAAGTCTGCAATTGCCTTCTTCATTCCAGAAAACCAGAATTGTCGCTTGACATCCTGGTACATCTTGTCACCCCCAGGATGCATAGCGTATCTTGAACAGTGCATCTCAGTAAGCACGTCTTTCCGAACCTCGGGATCGTTCGGAAGACAAAGACGTTTTTTTATAGAAAACGGCTCCGGTGTCAGAGACTGACCAATGAGGAAGGTCTTGCCCGCTGAGTAGAAGTTCGCGTTTCTCCATTAACATAGGGTCATTGGCTTGAGTAGCTGAAATTTTGCGAACAAGGTCAGAGGTAGCTGATAATTGAGAGAGTCGTGGTCTTGGTCCCTCTATGTTCAGTTGTAGGTTAAAGTTCTCCAACTCTGTAGCCAACTTGCCCATTTCATAGTTAAGAGTGCAAGCAACATAAGATTTTCTACTCAGGGCATCAGCCACAACATTGGCCTTTCCGGGATGGTACTGAAGTTGAAAGTCATAATCTTTCAAGAATTCCAACCATCGTCTTTGGCGGAGGTTTAGGTCTCGCTGAGTGTATATGTACTTAAGACTCATGTGATGTAATACCCTGTATTTCACACAAAAAAAAAAAAAAAATTTACTATTTGAAATTTTTACTATTTGGGCAACGCCCGAACGTTCAGGCGCATGCCAGAACGTTCAGGCGCCTGCCAGAACGTTCAGGCGGCATGCCAGAACGTTCAGGCGGCATGCCAGAACGTTCAGGCGCCTGCCAGAACGTTCAGGCGCCATGCCAGAACGTTCAGGCGCCTGCCAGAACGTTCAGGCGCCTGCCAGAACGTTCAGGCGCCATGCCAGAACGTTCAGGCGCCATGCCAGAACGTTCAGGCGCCATGCCAGAACGTTCAGGCGCCATGCCAGAACGTTCAGGCGCCTGCCAGAACGTTCAGGCGCCTGCCAGAACGTTCAGGCGCCAAAAATCTCTATATAAGGAACCCTCCTCATTCTCATTTCTCACACCAAACCAAAATCACCTTCTCTTGGGATTTTCTTCTCCTTTCCACGCCTTCTAAGTTTTTAGTTTTTGAGACTCTCTAATCGAGACTCTCGGTGCGGTGCAACAAAGTTCTGTCCGGAGGAAAGCGCCAGATCTGAAAGCGGTGCAACGAAGTTCTGTCCGGAGAAAAGCACCAGATCTGAAGGTGGGGAACGAAACATAGGTTTGCGTGTTTTATAACTGTTATTAAAGTTTACATTCAATTATTGTTATATCTACTATTCATTTACACTGCATTATATCAATAATGTTTATGACCTGAATGTCCTAACCTTGCACGTCGTGATACCGACCCTAATAAGGATCACTAGACGATGCCAAAGTCAGTCTAAATGTCAAGAAAAGACCAGACCAGTAGACTAGACTAGTTCATGCATTGGCATCATACATATCACCACCTAGGGACGTATATGGTTTATGACTCATAGAATAGTTAGAAGCATTGCTCACTATTCATATTATTTCTCTGGAGAGGGACGTACATGAGAACCTGGCTACGCCGGGGAGGGACATCAGTACGTGAATCCAGAGCATCGTTCCTGAGGAGGGACGTACAGTGAGAACCTGGCTTCGCCCGGGGAAGGACACCAGTACGTGAACTCAGGCGATGTACGTTCATCAAACCATTAGTACGTGACGGTGTCATGCATACATACATATTGATTGATTATGATGCTTACATGTGTATTTAAGATATTTGATATTGAAGTATGCTTTATTAATTGTTATACTCATGCACTATTTACCCACTGAGCGCGTTAAGCTCACTCCAATATTATCAAATCTTTCACAGGAAATTAGGGTGGACTGGGTGCAGGTTATGGGGCCCACATTTTGTACCCTTTGTATGAATCATTGGGATTTTGGGAGTATGTTCCCTTGACCATTTTATGTACAAAAGTATTCTGAATTATTGAAATCAGATTTGTACTGTGTATTGTATTTCCGCTGCGTACTCTGTTATTACCATTATGATTGTTCCAAATGCGCGCCCCGTCCGAGAATGTACCGCCGGTTTAGGCGCGTCCGGGCGGGGTGTGACATTTAATGGTATCAGAGCGTACGGTCCACGGCCCGCCCAAGTCCACCAAATTAGGGAAAGAAACTATAGTTGATTTAAATATACATATAGTCATAATTTATTAGACACTATATGTGTAGTTATTATTGAATATATGTATCTATATACATTAGTGTATATGAGGTACGTATAAAAAAAAAAAAAAAAAAAAAATTCGAAAAAAAAATTTTTATTTTTCGAAAATTATTTATTAAAAAAAAAAAAAAAAAAAAAAAAAAACTTTCGAAAAATTTTTATTTTTCGAAAATTATTTATTCAAAAAAAAAAAAAATTCAAAAAAATTCAAAAAATTTTATTTTTCGAAAATTATTTATTCGAAAAAAAAAAAAAATTACTATTTGAAATTTTTAAAACTATATATATATATGACTTCCATATATAGTTAAGATTAAAAATAACTATATATGATTACTATATAGTATAAATTTTAAATATATATATATATAGTTGGGTTATGAAAACTATATATATAATTATGATTAAATATGTCTATACATTCATATGTGAATATGACATATATACATATTTCAAATAGTTGATTTTTGGAAACTATACATAGTTATGATGAAATATGTCTATACATTCATAGGTGAATACGACATATATGCATCAAATCACTCATGAAGAAAATTTCATGATGGCATAAACATCAACAGAAAACTCGAAAAAAAAAAAAAAAAAAAAAAAATTTCTAGCAGACAAGGCATAAATCTTAAAAATATTAGGAATATATTTTGTGTCTTTCACACAAATTTATTTTCCTTTCAGCAAAAGAATGACCTCAAGGGAGGGAACATCTTCTACTAGCAAGGAACCAATTCCCACTAGACTAACGGAATTGTCCAAACGAGAGGTTGTGACTATGAGGAGCATCGACAATGGCGATCTCCGCCTCCGTCCAATCCTTCATGACAAACTCGCAGCACTGGATTGGTTAAATATAACCAAAGTCGAGGGTCAAGTCTCTTACAACTTGGTTCGATCCTTCTATGAAGCCATGAATCACGTGGGACTTCACGGAGATGAGATCAGCCCTAAATTGGAGACAACTATCATGGGAACAACAATTCCTATCAACATCGAGATTATTGCTCGACTTTTAGAGATTCCGGTTGAGGAGCGGATAATTGATCCACATGAACCCCAGACAGTTGCCGCGATCGCCGAATCTAATGAACAATTGTTCAATTCCCTCGCCAAAGAGCCATACACTCAATCAACATACACCAACCTCCCAAACAATCATCTTAAGCCATCTCTTGCAGGCCTCGGAAAGATTGTATACGGCAACATCTTGCCAGAAAGGGGGACTAGAGGCACTATGTCAAGGGCCCAACTCCTTGTGTTGTATTGCATCGAGAAGAACATAAAGGTCTCCCTACCACACATCATCATCCAGCAAATGTTGAGGGTAATTCAAAACCCTTTAAAGAAGGAATTCCTCGGCTACGGAGTCTTGATCATGAAGATGTTGTACGAAGCAAACATCAACACTTTTGATAGGACTTCGAAGCAGATCACTGAACCAGTTACAGCCTCATCTATCTTCAAGATATATGCCACAAGGGGAGGGGTAACTGACGAGGAAGTATTCGGCATGACGTTAGGGAATGATGAAAGAATGAGAGACAAACATGGATGTTCTCTTCGAAGAAGTCGACGCAAGATTCCTGTTAGGGAAGTACCGAATAACGGGCCAAATCAAAATCAAGATTGATTACTGGCATTGTAAAAATTTTCTTTGATGTATATGAATAAAATTGTTTTGTTTAAAGACTATCTTTGGTGGGCTGACTTACAACCATTCTTTCTTTTGTATCACTAACTTTGGAGTGGTATGGGACACAACAAAATTGGATGATACTAAATAAAATGTGGAAGTAAGAAAACCCACGACCTTGTGTGAAAAGAAACATTTGGAGAAAGTTGCATTACTAATATTATCACTAAGTTTACACGGTATGGGACGAGTAAATTTGGACGATACTATTAGTGAACTTCTATTCAACCAATGTTTTTAGAGACCGTGTTCATACAACTTAACTTGGTTTCCACCCTTATTACTGAATTCATGTGGTATGGGACATATGAACTTGGATAATAATCGAACAGACTAAGCGTAAGCGTATGAATGCATAAGATTGCGATAGAACGTTCGATCAGGATATTTACCGAGGCAAATCTTAGACTTTTTATGACTCGTATGACTTTTCAATAAAATATATGTATGTTCACAAAGACCACAACCAAATCATTTTAAATACTTGCAAAGATTTGTACTTATTATATAAACGTTCTAACCTTGTTTTTACACCATGGCCAACCATACGAGTTATATAAGCTCTTTGATTCCTCAACAAAAACCTTCCACTATACTTAGAAAAATAGGTGATTTTAATATTACAGTACTCTCGAAATTGTTGCTGAGCATACTCCAACATTATACTTACCTACAGTTTCTTAATCTTGGTTTTCTTTTCTCCTTGTCAGTGAGAAAATGCAAACCAGGAAGAGAGGAAGGCCACGTACTGTTCGTCCCACAGTTGAGGCACCTCCTGAGATTCAGGAACCGCCGCCTCCGACAACAGCACAGGCCACACCCGACACTGCCACTACATCTGGGCAGGCAATACCACCACCACCCGCACCCTTTGCCATGCCTTCAAGCATTGAAACCTTCTTCGCTGGATTTGTTGAGGCAATGAAGGTCACTGTTCAAACTGCCGTTCGTGAGACTGCAGCCAGTCAGGTTGCCACGGTACAAGCACCTATAAAATTTGGGTCGGAAGCTCAAACCGATCAGATTACTAAATACAAGCGACTACAACCTCTTACTTTCGATGGCACCATTGATCCTGATGAGGTGCAAAAGTGGCTAGATGAGTCAAAGAAGGCTCTTGATGCAATGGGAGTCGATGAGACTCGCAAAATTCCACTAGCAACTTACCAACTTGTTGGTGGAGCAAACAAATGGTGGCTCACAGTGAAAGAAGACCCACGGGTCAATATAGCAGATATGACTTGGCAACAGTTTGAGTCAATGTTTATTGATGAGTATTTTCCCAGCGCGGTGACAAAGTAGAAGCGCCAGGAATTTGCTAAGTTATATCAGGGCACCATGACCGTCAGAGAATATGCTGGAAAATTCAAAGAATTATCTGTCTACTCTCTCTCCACCATCTCAACGGAGCGAGATAAGTCCGAGAAATTTTATAATGGCCTTCGCCATGACATTAGGCAAGCCTTATCGATCTTGGACATCAAGATTTACAAGGAGGTTGTTGACAAGGCCATGAGCTTTGAACAAGAGAAGCTCTTACAAGAACAGCGAATGAATAAGGGCAAACGACCTGCAACATTTCCTCCACAAGGCTCACAACAGGGCAACAGGAAAATGCCCTACTACAATCCAAACCCAACCCTCCCAGCCCCAGTTTCGACGAACGAAGGCACAACACCTGCGGCTGAACCTTTTAACTCTAACCACCAGGGTTTCCGAAATCATGGCCGTGGCGGTCGTTATGGAAGAGGTGGCCGTAGCAACGGCAATGGCAGAGGTGGTGGCCGACACCACAATCAACAAGGCCAGCACAATAATCAGAATGGTCAGCAAAACCATCAGCAGTACAGGCCGACTTGTTACAACTGCGGCCAGAAAGGCCATGTAAAACATCTTTGTCCGCACCTTCAGCAACCTATTCCGGCTATTCCAGTCCAACAAGCACCACCTGTTGCTAATGCCCAACCCAGGCCGACCCAACAGAACCAGGGTCAACGGAATCAGGGCAGAGCATATGCCATCGCTCACCAACCCCTCCCAGACAATAATGTCGTCGAAGGTACCTTTCCTTTGTTCAATACATTGGTGCATGTTTTGTTTGATTCAGGTGCTACGCATTCTTTTATATCATCAACATTGGTAAGACATTTAGGCCTGCATCCTGAACCCACACACATCACACTCCATGTCACATCACCGTTCGGATCGGGTACTGACGTGAATTTGCAGTGTTCTCGATGTGAGCTTCGAATGTCCGAACAGATAATATATGCCGATCTTTTTGTAATGGATTTTGATGACTTCGACATCATCCTCGGCATGGACTGGTTGGCACCACTGAATGCAAAGATCGACTGTATGAACAAGCAAGTTCAGTTGACTTTGCCTACAGGAGAGTTTGTCAAGATTCAGGGAACAAGGCAATGGATACACAAATCAACAGTTGCCCTTCTTAAGTCACAACTTCGAGCGTTGTCTCTTGGTAACGACAATGAATCACCAGCTCTGTACCCTCCCGAAGTACGCGATGTTCCAGTCGTATCTGAATTCCCAACAATTTTTCTTAATGACCTTCCTGGTCTACCTCCAGTTAGGGAATTCGATTTTGAGATCAACCTCATACCTGGGACAGGGCCTATCTCAATTCCACCATACAGAATGTCAAATGTTGAACTGGTCGAATTAGACAAACAACTTCAGGAATTAGAGATTAATGGCTTCATCCGAAAGAGTTCATCACCCTGGGGTGCTCCAGTTCTATTTGTTCGCAAAAAGGATGGTTCGTTACGACTTTGCATCGATTATCGCAAGTTGAATAACGTCACCATCAAGAACAGATATCCGTTGCCCAGGATCGATGACTT
Organism: Paratinospora sagittata; assembly: GCA_035771175.1. Taxonomy (NCBI): domain Eukaryota; kingdom Viridiplantae; phylum Streptophyta; class Magnoliopsida; order Ranunculales; family Menispermaceae; genus Paratinospora; species Paratinospora sagittata. The sequence continues at coordinate 29,516,491 of CM069592.1, forward strand.
ATTCGACCAACTTCGCGAAGCCAAATACTTCTCTAAGATTGATTTACGGTCTGGTTATCACCAACTCCGAATCCGAGAGTCCGACATTCCCACGACGGCGTTCAGAACTCGTTACGGTCATTATGAATTCTTAGTTATGCCGTTCGGTCTAACAAATGCCCCTGCTGCATTCATGGATTTGATGAATCGCATATTCAGGTTATACTTAGACCGGTTTGTTGTGGTTTTTGTCGACGACATCTTGATATATTCCTCAACCGAGGAAGACCATAAAATACATTTGAAGATCGTCCTCCAGACCTTACAAAGACACCAACTGTATGCAAAGTTGAGTAAGTGCGAATTTTGGGCGCAGAGAGTTCAATTCCTCGGCCATGTGGTTTCAGGCAATGGCATTGAGGTCGATCCTTCTAAGGTTGAAGCAGTCTTAAACTGGAAGCAGCCTACCACTGTTACTCAGATTAGGAGTTTTCTTGGTTTGGCTGGCTATTACAGACGCTTCATCAAGGATTTCTCAAAGATTGCTGAACCTATGACTAAGCTCACTCGAAAAGACGTGCGCTTTATCTGGAATTTCGCCTGTGAAGCATCATTTCAAGAATTGAAGAAACGCCTCACGACGGCACCTGTACTTATCACTCCAAGAAATGGAATTGGTTTTTCATTATACACCGATGCCTCTCTCCAAGGCTTAGGTGCCGTACTAATGCAAGACGGCCAAGTTGTTGCATATGCCTCCAGGCAACTGACGATTCATGAGGGTAATTACCCAACCCATGCCTTGGAACTTGCAGCTGTTGTGTTTGCACTTAAATTATGGCGTCATTACCTCTACGGTGAATGGTTCGAGGTCTTCTCGGATCACATGAGTCTTAAGTACATATACACTCAGCGAGACCTAAACCTCCGCCAAAGACGATGGTTGGAATTCTTGAAAGATTATGACTTTCAACTTCAGTACCATCCCGGAAAGGCCAATGTTGTGGCTGATGCCCTGAGTAGAAAATCTTATGTTGCTTGCACTCTTAACTATGAAATGGGCAAGTTGGCTACAGAGTTGGAGAACTTTAACCTACAACTGAACATAGAGGGACCAAGACCACGACTCTCTCAATTATCAGCTACCTCTGACCTTGTTCGCAAAATTTCAGCTACTCAAGCCAATGACCCTATGTTAATGGAGAAACGCGAACTTCTACTCAGCGGGCAAGACCTTCCTCATTGGTCAGTCTCTGACACCGGAGCCGTTTTCTATAAAAAAACGTCTTTGTCTTCCGAACGATCCCGAGGTTCGGAAAGACGTGCTTACTGAGATGCACTGTTCAAGATACGCTATGCATCCTGGGGGTGACAAGATGTACCAGGATGTCAAGCGATAATTCTGGTTTTCTGGAATGAAGAAGGCAATTGCAGACTTCGTTGCTCGATGTCTTGTTTGCCAGAAAGTTAAGGCAGAACGCAGACTTCCCTCTGGCCTTCTCCAGCCGTTACCTATTGGAGAATGGAAATGGGAGAACATCGCAATGGCTTTTGTTACAGCCTTACCTCGCAATAATAAAGGGCAAGATGCTATCTGGGTTATCATTGACAGACTTACCACGTCTGCACACTTTTTGCCAATAAAGTTCACGGATACTCCCGCCAAACTTGCCGAACTCTATGAAAGAGAGATCGTCCGCCTTCATGGCATACCACTCACGATCGTCTCTGATCGAGACCCTCGATTCACATCCAACTTTTGGCAAAGTTTCCATAATAGAATGGGTTCTAAGATCACTATGAGCACAGCCTTCCACCCTCAGACTGATGGGCAGTCAGAACGGCTTATCCAAATCTTAGAAGACATGCTACGATGCTGCATTTTGGACTTTCATGACGGATGGGCAAAGTATTTGCATCTAGCTGAGTTTGCATACAACAACAGCTACCAAACTAGTATCGGCATGGCACCATACGAGGCTCTCTATGGTCGGCCTTGCAGATCTCCGGTATGCTGGTTAGATATGGCAGACCGACCGCAGTTGGGCCCTGAACTAGTTCAAGAGACTTCTGAGAAGATCACACTAGTAAAGGAACGACTTCGGGTTGCACAAAGTCGACAGAAGAGCTATGCTGACAAACGACGACAGCCTCTAGAATTTGATAAGGGGGACTTTGTTTTTCTGAAAGTCCAGCCCACACGAGGTGTCAAACGCTTTGGGATCAAAGGCAAGCTCTCCCCGCGATATGTCGGTCCATTTCCGATCATTGAACGTATTGGCAAACTTGCTTATCGTCTGTCCCTTCCATCATCCATGCCTAAGGTTCATGACGTTTTTCACGTATCTATGCTTCGCAAGTATCGTCCTGATCCTTCGCATATCATCCCTTTAGTCGAGGTTCGGGTGGAGGAAGGAAATACGTACCAGGAGAAAGCAATCCAGATTTTAGATACAAAAACTCAAGCACTACGGCGCCGTAGCATACCACTTGTGAAAGTGCTCTGGGATCACCACGGCGTAGAGGAAGCAACATGGGAACTAGAATCAACAATTAAACAAAAATACCCTGAATTGTTTTCTAGCACCAACTGATGAAGTGATACGTTGTATTATTTTCACTTATCAATATCAGGATGAAACATTGTTTACACCTATCTTAATACATTGTTTCACTTCAATAACTTCCCGATGTCTGAAAATACTATCAACGGATAGGGTATTGCACCCATGCAGTGGCCTCATTCACAGCCTGCGGCTACTTCTCAAACCGCCAACCCCCATCACTACTTGACTTGATTTCGAGGGCGAAATCCCTTTAAGGGGGGTAGAGTGTAATACCCTGTATTTCACACAAAAAAAAAAAAAAAATTTACTATTTGAAATTTTTACTATTTGGGCAACGCCCGAACGTTCAGGCGCATGCCAGAACGTTCAGGCGCCTGCCAGAACGTTCAGGCGCCTGCCAGAACGTTCAGGCGGCATGCCAGAACGTTCAGGCGGCATGCCAGAACGTTCAGGCGCCTGCCAGAACGTTCAGGCGCCATGCCAGAACGTTCAGGCGCCTGCCAGAACGTTCAGGCGCCTGCCAGAACGTTCAGGCGCCATGCCAGAACGTTCAGGCGCCTGCCAGAACGTTCAGGCGCCATGCCAGAACGTTCAGGCGCCATGCCAGAACGTTCAGGCGCCTGCCAGAACGTTCAGGCGCCTGCCAGAACGTTCAGGCGCCAAAAATCTCTATATAAGGAACCCTCCTCATTCTCATTTCTCACACCAAACCAAAATCACCTTCTCTTGGGATTTTCTTCTCCTTTCCACGCCTTCTAAGTTTTTAGTTTTTGAGACTCTCTAATCGAGACTCTCGGTGCGGTGCAACAAAGTTCTGTCCGGAGGAAAGCGCCAGATCTGAAAGCGGTGCAACGAAGTTCTGTCCGGAGAAAAACACCAGATCTGAAGGTGGGGAACGAAACATAGGTTTGCGTGTTTTATAACTGTTATTAAAGTTTACATTCAATTATTGTTATATCTACTATTCATTTACACTGCATTATATCAATAATGTTTATGACCTGAATGTCCTAACCTTGCACGTCGTGATACCGACCCTAATAAGGATCACTAGACGATGCCAAAGTCAGTCTAAATGTCAAGAAAAGACCAGACCAGTAGACTAGACTAGTTCATGCATTGGCATCATACATATCACCACCTAGGGACGTATATGGTTTATGACTCATAGAATAGTTAGAAGCATTGCTCACTATTCATATTATTTCTCTGGAGAGGGACGTACATGAGAACCTGGCTACGCCGGGGAGGGACATCAGTACGTGAATCCAGAGCATCGTTCCTGAGGAGGGACGTACAGTGAGAACCTGGCTTCGCCCGGGGAAGGACACCAGTACGTGAACTCAGGCGATGTACGTTCATCAAACCATTAGTACGTGACGGTGTCATGCATACATACATATTGATTGATTATGATGCTTACATGTGTATTTAAGATATTTGATATTGAAGTATGCTTTATTAATTGTTATACTCATGCACTATTTACCCACTGAGCGCGTTAAGCTCACTCCAATATTATCAAATCTTTCACAGGAAATTAGGGTGGACTGGGTGCAGGTTATGGGGCCCACATTTTGTACCCTTTGTATGAATCATTGGGATTTTGGGAGTATGTTCCCTTGACCATTTTATGTACAAAAGTATTCTGAATTATATGAAATCAGATTTGTACTGTGTATTGTATTTCCGCTGCGTACTCTGTTATTACCATTATGATTGTTCCAAATGCGCGCCCCGTCCGAGAATGTACCGCCGGTTTAGGCGCGTCCGGGCGGGGTGTGACATGTGATCCGAGAAGACCTCGAACCATTCACCGTAGAGGTAATGACGCCATAATTTAAGTGCAAACACAACAGCTGCAAGTTCCAAGGCATGGGTTGGGTAATTACCCTCATGAATCGTCAGTTGCCTGGAGGCATATGCAACAACTTGGCCGTCTTGCATTAGTACGGCACCTAAGCCTTGGAGAGAGGCATCGGTGTATAATGAAAAACCAATTCCATTTCTTGGAGTGATAAGTACAGGTGCCGTCGTGAGGCGTTTCTTCAATTCTTGAAATGATGCTTCACAGGCGAAATTCCAGATAAAGCGCACGTCTTTTCGAGTGAGCTTAGTCATAGGTTCAGCAATCTTTGAGAAATCCTTGATGAAGCGTCTGTAATAGCCAGCCAAACCAAGAAAACTCCTAATCTGAGTAACAGTGGTAGGCTGCTTCCAGTTTAAGACTGCTTCAACCTTAGAAGGATCGACCTCAATGCCATTGCCTGAAACCACATGGCCGAGGAATTGAACTCTCTGCGCCCAAAATTCGCACTTACTCAACTTTGCATACAGTTGGTGTCTTTGTAAGGTCTGGAGGACGATCTTCAAATGTATTTTATGGTCTTCCTCGGTTGAGGAATATATCAAGATGTCGTCGACAAAAACCACAACAAACCGGTCTAAGTATAACCTGAATATGCGATTCATCAAATCCATGAATGCAGCAGGGGCATTTGTTAGACCGAACGGCATAACTAAGAATTCATAATGACCGTAACGAGTTCTGAACGCCGTCGTGGGAATGTCGGACTCTCGGATTCGGAGTTGGTGATAACCAGACCGTAAATCAATCTTAGAGAAGTATTTGGCTTCGCGAAGTTGGTCGAATAAGTCATCGATCCTGGCAACGGATATCTGTTCTTGATGGTGACGTTATTCAACTTGCGATAATCGATGCAAAGTCGTAACGAACCATCCTTTTTGCGAACAAATAGAACTGGAGCACCCCAGGGTGATGAACTCTTTCGGATGAAGCCATTAATCTCTAATTCCTGAAGTTGTTTGTCTAATTCGACCAGTTCAACATTTGACATTCTGTATGGTGGAATTGAGATAGGCCCTGTCCCAGGTATGAGGTTGATCTCAAAATCGAATTCCCTAACTGGAGGTAGACCAGGAAGGTCATTAAGAAAAATTGTTGGGAATTCAGATACGACTGGAACATCGCGTACTTCGGGAGGGTACAGAGCTGGTGATTCATTGTCGTTACCAAGAGACAACGCTCGAAGTTGTGACTTGAGAAGGGCAACTGTTGATTTGTGTATCCATTGCCTTGTTCCCTGAATCTTGACAAACTCTCCTGTAGGCAAAGTCAACTGAACTTGCTTGTTCATACAGTCGATCTTTGCATTCAGTGGTGCCAACCAGTCCATGCCGAGGATGATGTCGAAGTCATCAAAATCCATTACAAAAAGATCGGCATATATTATCTGTTCGGACATTCGAAGCTCACATCGAGAACACTGCAAATTCACGTCAGTACCCGATCCGAACGGTGATGTGACATGGAGTGTGATGTGTGTGGGTTCAGGATGCAGGCCTAAATGTCTTACCAATGTTGATGATATAAAAGAATGCGTAGCACCTGAATCAAACAAAACATGCACCAATGTATTGAACAAAGGAAAGGTACCTTCGACGACATTATTGTCTGGGAGGGGTTGGTGAGCGATGGCATATGCTCTGCCCTGATTCCGTTGACCCTGGTTCTGTTGGGTCGGCCTGGGTTGGGCATTAGCAACAGGTGGTGCTTGTTGGACTGGAATAGCCGGAATAGGTTGCTGAAGGTGCGGACAAAGATGTTTTACATGGCCTTTCTGGCCGCAGTTGTAACAAGTCGGCCTGTACTGCTGATGGTTTTGCTGACCATTCTGATTATTGTGCTGGCCTTGTTGATTGTGGTGTCGGCCACCACCTCTGCCATTGCCGTTGCTACGGCCACCTCTTCCATAACGACCGCCACGGCCATGATTTCGGAAACCCTGGTGGTTAGAGTTAAAAGGTTCAGCCGCAGGTGTTGTGCCTTCGTTCGTCGAAACTGGGGCTGGGAGGGTTGGGTTTGGATTGTAGTAGGGCATTTTCCTGTTGCCCTGTTGTGAGCCTTGTGGAGGAAATGTTGCAGGTCGTTTGCCCTTATTCATTCGCTGTTCTTGTAAGAGCTTCTCTTGTTCAAAGCTCATGGCCTTGTCAACAACCTCCTTGTAAATCTTGATGTCCAAGATCGATAAGGCTTGCCTAATGTCATGGCGAAGGCCATTATAAAATTTCTCGGACTTATCTCGCTCCGTTGAGATGGTGGAGAGAGAGTAGACAGATAATTCTTTGAATTTTCCAGCATATTCTCTGACGGTCATGGTGCCCTGATATAACTTAGCAAATTCCTGGCGCTTCTACTTTGTCACCGCGCTGGGAAAATACTCATCAATAAACATTGACTCAAACTGTTGCCAAGTCATATCTGCTATATTGACCCGTGGGTCTTCTTTCACTGTGAGCCACCATTTGTTTGCTCCACCAACAAGTTGGTAAGTTGCTAGTGGAATTTTGCGAGTCTCATCGACTCCCATTGCATCAAGAGCCTTCTTTGACTCATCTAGCCACTTTTGCACCTCATCAGGATCAATGGTGCCATCGAAAGTAAGAGGTTGTAGTCGCTTGTATTTAGTAATCTGATCGGTTTGAGCTTCCGACCCAAATTTTATAGGTGCTTGTACCGTGGCAACCTGACTGGCTGCAGTCTCACGAACGGCAGTTTGAACAGTGACCTTCATTGCCTCAACAAATCCAGCGAAGAAGGTTTCAATGCTTGAAGGCATGGCAAAGGGTGCGGGTGGTGGTGGTATTGCCTGCCCAGATGTAGTGGCAGTGTCGGGTGTGGCCTGTGCTGTTGTCGGAGGCGGCGGTTCCTGAATCTCAGGAGGTGCCTCAACTGTGGGACGAACAGTACGTGGCCTTCCTCTCTTCCTGGTTTGCATTTTCTCACTGACAAGGAGAAAAGAAAACCAAGATTAAGAAACTGTAGGTAAGTATAATGTTGGAGTATGCTCAGCAACAATTTCGAGAGTACTGTAATATTAAAATCACCTATTTTTCTAAGTATAGTGGAAGGTTTTTGTTGAGGAATCAAAGAGCTTATATAACTCGTATGGTTGGCCATGGTGTAAAAACAAGGTTAGAACGTTTATATAATAAGTACAAATCTTTGCAAGTATTTAAAATGATTTGGTTGTGGTCTTTGTGAACATACATATATTTTATTGAAAAGTCATACGAGTCATAAAAAGTCTAAGATTTGCCTCGGTAAATATCCTGATCGAACGTTCTATCGCAATCTTATGCATTCATACGCTTACGCTTAGTCTGTTCGATTATTATCCAAGTTCATATGTCCCATACCACATGAATTCAGTAATAAGGGTGGAAACCAAGTTAAGTTGTATGAACACGGTCTCTAAAAACATTGGTTGAATAGAAGTTCACTAATAGTATCGTCCAAATTTACTCGTCCCATACCGTGTAAACTTAGTGATAATATTAGTAATGCAACTTTCTCCAAATGTTTCTTTTCACACAAGGTCGTGGGTTTTCTTACTTCCACATTTTATTTAGTATCATCCAATTTTGTTGTGTCCCATACCACTCCAAAGTTAGTGATACAAAAGAAAGAATGGTTGTAAGTCAGCCCACCAAAGATAGTCTTTAAACAAAACAATTTTATTCATATACATCAAAGAAAATTTTTACAATGCCAGTAATCAATCTTGATTTTGATTTGGCCCGTTATTCGGTACTTCCCTAACAGGAATCTTGCGTCGACTTCTTCGAAGAGAACATCCATGTTTGTCTCTCATTCTTTCATCATTCCCTAACGTCATGCCGAATACTTCCTCGTCAGTTACCCCTCCCCTTGTGGCATATATCTTGAAGATAGATGAGGCTGTAACTGGTTCAGTGATCTGCTTCGAAGTCCTATCAAAAGTGTTGATGTTTGCTACGTACAACATCTTCATGATCAAGACTCCGTAGCCGAGGAATTCCTTCTTTAAAGGGTTTTGAATTACCCTCAACATTTGCTGGATGATGATGTGTGGTAGGGAGACCTTTATGTTCTTCTCGATGCAATACAACACAAGGAGTTGGGCCCTTGACATAGTGCCTCTAGTCCCCCTTTCTGGCAAGATGTTGCCGTATACAATCTTTCCGAGGCCTGCAAGAGATGGCTTAAGATGATTGTTTGGGAGGTTGGTGTATGTTGATTGAGTGTATGGCTCTTTGGCGAGGGAATTGAACAATTGTTCATTAGATTCGGCGATCGCGGCAACTGTCTGGGGTTCATGTGGATCAATTATCCGCTCCTCAACCGGAATCTCTAAAAGTCGAGCAATAATCTCGATGTTGTTAGGAATTGTTGTTCCCATGATAGTTGTCTCCAATTTAGGGCTGATCTCATCTCCGTGAAGTCCCACGTGATTCATGGCTTCATAGAAGGATCGAACCAAGTTGTAAGAGACTTGACCCTCGACTTTGGTTATATTTAACCAATCCAGTGCTGCGAGTTTGTCATGAAGGATTGGACGGAGGCGGAGATCGCCATTGTCGATGCTCCTCATAGTCACAACCTCTCGTTTGGACAATTCCGTTAGTCTAGTGGGAATTGGTTCCTTGCTAGTAGAAGATGTTCCCTCCCTTGAGGTCATTCTTTTGCTGAAAGGAAAATAAATTTGTGTGAAAGACACAAAATATATTCCTAATATTTTTAAGATTTATGCCTTGTCTGCTAGAAATTTTTTTTTTTTTTTTTTTTTTCGAGTTTTCTGTTGATGTTTATGCCATCATGAAATTTTCTTCATGAGTGATTTGATGCATATATGTCGTATTCACCTATGAATGTATAGACATATTTCATCATAACTATGTATAGTTTCCAAAAATCAACTATTTGAAATATGTATATATGTCATATTCACATATGAATGTATAGACATATTTAATCATAATTATATATATAGTTTTCATAACCCAACTATATATATATATATTTAAAATTTATACTATATAGTAATCATATATAGTTATTTTTAATCTTAACTATATATGAAAGTCATATATATATATAGTTTTAAAAATTTCAAATAGTAATTTTTTTTTTTCGAATAAATAATTTTCGAAAAATAAAATTTTTTGAATTTTTTTTTTTTTTTGAATAAATAATTTTCGAAAAATTTTGTTTTTTTTTCTTTTTTTTTTTTTTTGAATAAATAATTTTCGAAAAATAAAAATTTTTTTTTCGAATTTTTTTTTTTTTTTTTTTTATACGTACCTCATATACACTAATGTATATAGATACATATATTCAATAATAACTACACATATAGTGTCTAATAAATTATGACTATATGTATATTTAAATCAACTATAGTTTCTTTCCCTAATTTGGTGGACTTGGGCGGGCCGTGGACCGTACGCTCTGATACCATTAAATGTCACACCCCGCCCGGACGCGCCTAAACCGGCGGTACATTCTCGGACGGGGCGCGCATTTGGAACAATCATAATGGTAATAACAGAGTACGCAGCGGAAATACAATACACAGTACAAATCTGATTTCATATAATTCAGAATACTTTTGTACATAAAATGGTCAAGGGAACATACTCCCAAAATCCCAATGATTCATACAAAGGGTACAAAATGTGGGCCCCATAACCTGCACCCAGTCCACCCTAATTTCCTGTGAAAGATTTGATAATATTGGAGTGAGCTTAACGCGCTCAGTGGGTAAATAGTGCATGAGTATAACAATTAATAAAGCATACTTCAATATCAAATATCTTAAATACACATGTAAGCATCATAATCAATCAATATGTATGTATGCATGACACCGTCACGTACTAATGGTTTGATGAACGTACATCGCCTGAGTTCACGTACTGGTGTCCTTCCCCGGGCGAAGCCAGGTTCTCACTGTACGTCCCTCCTCAGGAACGATGCTCTGGATTCACGTACTGATGTCCCTCCCCGGCGTAGCCAGGTTCTCATGTACGTCCCTCTCCAGAGAAATAATATGAATAGTGAGCAATGCTTCTAACTATTCTATGAGTCATAAACCATATACGTCCCTAGGTGGTGATATGTATGATGCCAATGCATGAACTAGTCTAGTCTACTGGTCTGGTCTTTTCTTGACATTTAGACTGACTTTGGCATCGTCTAGTGATCCTTATTAGGGTCGGTATCACGACGTGCAAGGTTAGGACATTCAGGTCATAAACATTATTGATATAATGCAGTGTAAATGAATAGTAGATATAACAATAATTGAATGTAAACTTTAATAACAGTTATAAAACACGCAAACCTATGTTTCGTTCCCCACCTTCAGATCTGGTGCTTTTCTCCGGACAGAACTTCGTTGCACCGCTTTCAGATCTGGCGCTTTCCTCCGGACAGAACTTTGTTGCACCGCACCGAGAGTCTCGATTAGAGAGTCTCAAAAACTAAAAACTTAGAAGGCGTGGAAAGGAGAAGAAAATCCCAAGAGAAGGTGATTTTGGTTTGGTGTGAGAAATGAGAATGAGGAGGGTTCCTTATATAGAGATTTTTGGCGCCTGAACGTTCTGGCAGGCGCCTGAACGTTCTGGCATGCGCCTGAACGTTCTGGCATGCGCCTGAACGTTCTGGCATGGCGCCTGAACGTTCTGGCATGGCGCCTGAACGTTCTGGCAGGCGCCTGAACGTTCTGGCATGGCGCCTGAACGTTCTGGCAGGCGCCTGAACGTTCTGGCATGGCGCCTGAACGTTCTGGCATGGCGCCTGAACGTTCTGGCAGGCGCCTGAACGTTCTGGCAGGCGCCTGAACGTTCTGGCATGCCGCCTGAACGTTCTGGCAGGCGCCTGAACGTTCTGGCATGCCGCCTGAACGTTCTGGCAGGCGCCTGAACGTTCTGGCAGACGCCTAAACGTTCTGGCATGCGCCTGAACGTTCGGGCGTTGCCCAAATAGTAAAAATTTCAAATAGTAAATTTTTTTTTTTTTTTTTTGTGTGAAATACAGGGTATTACACTATATGTATGACTATTATCTATTAGACTTATGACTAACTAATATGCTTATGTGGACTAGTATATTTATGTTTATAATTATAATAATATTTATTTAATTATTTTTGGTGGCTTATTCACTAACTATTTTTCAGATTTTAACTAATTGTTTTTGTTGTTCTTTTTGTATTTCGTTTAATCGTTCTAGTTCAAATAATATATTTTGTAGTAGTCTATGATTTTCTGTATCTACTTGATTATGTGTTTTATTTGATAATATTTTTCTAAATTCTTGTTTATCAGGGATATTATTAAGATTTATATTTAGATTATTTATTATTAATTTAATGTAGTCTAGATTAGATTGTAAGGTTTGTATTTTTATTTTTTCTACTGCGTCTACTAGGTCAATAATTACTCTAGTATTTATTTCTAAATTATGCTCTAAATTTTGACTAATATTAATAACTAAATCTACTATACTATTTAATTGAGTATTTTCTTCAGTATGCAGTTGGTGTTTTTCACTAAAAAAGTTGCACGTAGTTTTAAAGCCTTCTGTGAGATTTGTTTTTGTCTTTTTATGATTTGAAAGTTCTAAGTCTAAATAATTTATGGATGTAAAGTCATGAGTTTCCATGTAAGTTGAATTTTGCATATGTTTTTTATTTATTAATTTTGTCTTGAATACTATTTCTTATTTTATTTAAGTCACTAGAGATTTGTGCTAGTTCGGTATTTATTTCTACTATTTGATTTGTTAAAGATTGAGGTGCCTGATTGTTAGATTTAATTATTAAGTCTAAAGTTTGATATCTTTCTATAAGCTTACGTTGTAATTTAGCTATTCTAATTTGAATTAAATATTCTAATTCACTTAATTGTTCTAAGGTATAGTTTTCAAATTTGTTCATATATTAGATTTTGATCTATTGATTTTCTAATTTTTATCACTAAAGTTAAAAAAATTATTGCTGGAACTATTTTATTTATATAATATATAGTCCAATGAAAAGTCCTGTAATATTTTAATATTACAACTAAAGCTTTTGGTTCAAGTCTAAATACTACAAGAAGACGTAAGAAAATTAAGAAGATAAATATTAAAAGTAATATAAAAACAGAGAAGTAAATAGAGATGATATTAATTGTTGTAAAGTGGCATGTAGAAATTTGGACTACTCCTATAAACATATAATAATATCTTGAATAGTTTAATTGATGGAGTAACCTAAATGGTTATATCAATGCTTGACCTTCATTTGCTCTAGTGCTAATGCAAGCGACTAATGTCTCAAATTGTATCACAATTGATCTTACTTTTCTATTTTTTATCTATCTATTCTATTTATAAAGCTAATTTGCTTAACTCACGAGGCGTTACTTTTATAAAAAATCCCTAAATTACCCATGTCTTTTCCATATACATCTATCAATTAAATTCATATACAAAATACATTTAAGGGTAATTTTGTAATAAGCCACAAAAAGATTTTGACTCACATCCCAAACGGTTCCAAATTTTTGTCAATCGACACCTTTCGCTTTCACTATTTGGAAATAATTCGAACAATAGAAATGGAATTTCTTTCTTTCTTCTTCTTCTTCTTCTTCTTTTTTTTTTTTTAAGAAAAAACAAATATATATTATTAATATGTATAAAAAGGATAATACCGGCAGCAAAATAAGCACCCACTGCCTAAAATCAAAAGACAAAATTATAACATACATGAAGCCCAGTTCATACACCATTCTGCTTCCGAAAAGCAACCAGAAAACTTTGACGCCGCAACCCAACAAGAAGCAAAATTTTATTCCAAATACCCCATACATCTTTTATCAAATCTTGAAATAATCTCTTATTCCTTTCTAACCATGCCACCCATAGAGTAGCCCAAGATAAAATACGATCGATCTCCCTCCACTTTTTATTATGGATTAAGAAACGAGACGTTGAAATGCATTCCTCAATATGCAGGAATGAGAAAATTCTCACCACACACCTAGCCTACTTTCTCTACATAAATGAAATCCATTTGCAATGAATAAACAAATGATCAACATAATCTCCCTCCTTCTTACATAAAGGGCAACAATGAGGAGATATCGCTCTATACGGAAAATGATTTTGCATGACATCACCAGTATTGACCTTCCTATTCAAAAGTGACCACCCAAAAAAATTTATTTTAAAAGGGATATGTGTAGCCCAAAGTGATGAGGAAAAGGGTGAAAAGGGAGCAGGGCGATCAAAGTCTAGGAGAACCATACAAACTCAGGTGTGTGGTGAGAACCATACACCCGGGTTTCAAAGTCAAAGAGAAATCTTATTTTCTAGCTTCATTTGGGGTTGACAATAGATGTTTATCTAAGGGCTATGCCCTACGAAATTGGCTTAGAGGGTGGAAAAATTTTGTATAATCTTAGGGGAGGCCACACACACACATATAAATATATATATACTATTTCTTTGTTTCTTTAAAAACAAAAAAAAAAAACCATAAACCCTCTTATATATGCTTAAGACATGTCTTTTCCCTTTAAGCATTGTTTATTCTCTTCCAATAGCAGTGGAAGACCTCGAGAAAAATCAACGAATTGCTTAAATCATTTGTTTGCCATATATTTATTGCATCCGTACAATCATTCATACATTTATTGTTTTAAGTTGGTTTCAAGTAAGAAGCTTCAAGTGTAACAATGTATGGCCTACGGGGGCTTGCCCCAATGCTTTGGCATCAGAACCTCCCACTGTAGGCGGGGGAGCGAATCTTGGTATCTCCTTATATATAAATAAGTGAGAGTATGTAATACCATGTATTTCACAAAAAAAAAAAAATTACTATTTAGGCAACGCCCGAACGTTCAGGCGCATGACAGAACGTTCAGGCGCAATGCATGCCCAAACGTTCAGGCGCATGCCAGAACGTTCAGGCGCATGCCAGAACGTTCATGCGCATGCCAGAACGTTCAGGCGCATGCCCGAACGTTCAGGCTCAAAAATCTCTATATAAGAAACCTCCTCATTTCTCATTCTCACACCAAATCACCTTCTCTTGTGAATTTCTTCTCCTTTCCACGCATTCTAAGTTTTTGAGACTCTCTGTCCGAGACTCTCGGTACGGTGCAACAAAGTTCTGTCCGGAGGAAAGCGCCAGATCTGAAAGTGGTGCAACGAAGTTCTGTCCGGAGGAAAGCGCCAGATCTGAAAGAAGAAGTTTTATCTGAAGGTGGGGAACGAAACATAGGTTTGCGTGTTTCATAACTTTTATTAAAGTTTACATTCAATTATTATTATGTCTACTATTCATTTACACTGCATTATGTCATATACTGTTTATACTGCCGCACTTATGGCTGTATATTTGGAATTCATGTATTGCACTGTTATAATGCCGAATTTGTGGTCAATCTGACTCAACTAGAATCGGTCTTGTCCTCAGTAACTTTAAATAGTGAACGGGAGGCAGCGGGCTGCTCTAGGCGATTGGTATTTAAGCAGACCTTGTGTCTCACCTCTCAACTGGGGACTGATCTAGTTGGTCTTATTGAAAGCTATCAGCTTATACAGTAATACTGAATGTCCTAATCTTGCACGTCGTGATACCGACCCTGATGAGGATCACCAGACGTTGCCAAAGTCAATGTAAATGTCAAGAAAAGACTAGACCAGTTCACGCATTGGCATCATACATATCACCACCTAGGGACGTATATGGTTTATTTGCTCGCTATTCATTATATTTCTCTGGAGAGGGACGTACATGAGAACCCGGCTACACCCGGGGAGGGACATCAGTACGTGAATCCAGAGCATCGTTCCTGTACGTGAATTCAGGCGATGTACGTTCATCAAACCATTACGAGATGGTGTCATGCATACATTCATATTGATTGATTATGATGCTCACATGTGTATTTAAGATATTTGATATTGAAGTATGCTTTATTAATTGTTATACTCATGCACTATTTACCCACTGAGCACGTTAAGCTCACTCCATTATTATCCAATCTTTCACAGGAAATTAGGGTGGACTGGGTGCAGGTTATGGGGTCCACATTTTGTACCCTTTGTATGATTTATTGGGAATTTTGGGAGTATGTTCCCTTGTCCATTTTATGTACAAAAGTATTCTGAATTAAATGAAATCAGATTTGTACTGTGTGACATATATTTCCGCTGCGCACTCTGTTGTTACCATTGTTATTGTTCCAAATGCGCACCCCGTCTGAGAGTGTACCGCCGATTTAGGTGCGTCCGGGCGGGGTGTGACAGAGTATGTTCTCCTTGTATAAGAGTTGGACCATCCCGTTTGTTTTACAGTCAAGGTCCAGTCCCATGTGCCCTGTAACACCCCGATTTTCAAAACTTAAATTTCAAGTAAAATAAGTCGAGATATTAATCGTATCCGTCTATCTTAACCCATAACCATTATATAGGTAATACAATTAGTAAAAATATGAATTTGTATTCTTCTAACCAACTTATTGGTTAAGATAAACGAATACCCTTTCATCTTCATGCTAAGGACCACATAATTCCACTATACAAATTTTTGTGAGGGTACTTGCCCTTGTTCATTCATTATGGACACAACATTTAAATACATTTATCAAATAGAATTAATGAATTCAAGTCCAAAGCACATACATTTAAAGTAATTCATGATCCCTTCAATAATCATAATAAGGTTTTATCAAAATTTCTAGTGCCAATACAACCCTTTTTAAATAAAAAGTTTACAAAGTCAAACAAGTAATTAGCTCATTCACTAATTAAAATCTTATCCAGATTACCATCCTACCCCTATCACCGAACCACGCCACAACTTGCTACTTTATTTTCTAAGTACCTGCATGTGAAAAATAGGGGTAAGCTTGAAAGCCCAGTGGGTCATCTAAACAATTCACAACATCTTATCATGATATATATACAAGAACGTTACAAACAAGTTTCACACATTAATCGTTACAACATTAGATTGTTTGAGTCGAGAATTTTATCACGTTCTAAATCACGTACCTTTAGGAAATCAAACATAGGGTGGCACTATCCAAAAATTAGAAACTCGTTGGCGATATTCATCATGAATAACTGCCCCATAATAAACATTGGCGATATTCCTTAGAATAACTGCTCCATAATAATCAATGGCGATATTCCTTAGAATGACTGTCCCATATGTGTGATTCTTATCTTAATTATGTTCTTTAGTGATGTCACGCCATACATACGATATAAGTACGATATTAAGTGCATTCATAAGACATATTCAAATTCCACTACACATGGTATCATGTCACAAAGTCAATTATAATAGTATTCACGCATGAACTTTACTATGTCCATATTCCAAGTCATACGTTTCATTATCAGGCATTATAATATACAAATGAATTCAATTACCACATGAATTGCATGCATCCAATTATCATTTGATCAGAACAAAAATCATGCTGACACACATATCATCATAGTTAACAATCACAACATGGTATATATAAAATCATGTACAATAGGCATGCATAAGCAATCTAATAATACTATAGACCAATTAATTTAACATTCCTATCTATATATCAAAATAAAATATTATGAAGGTATAGAATCTTCCCTACCTGAATCGCTAAATTCCAAATCACTTAAATCCCTCCTTACACCTAGTACTCAACCTGTACACGTATATTACGTTTGTTAATATAAATACTCATAAGAACGATTATGAGTGTAGAGATATATACATATATATAATGGTGGGATGTTTAAACAAGTATATATATATATATATATAAAATAACATATTATAATGCCTTGTCATATGATATAATGATGTGTGTGGTATAACATGGTATAATACAATATGTGGTATATATATAAGGTGTGGTGGTGTGTGGAGCGTTTTGAAAAGGTGTGATATACAACATAATATATAATAGGTGTGCTGATGTGGGACGTTTAAAAATCAAAAGGGAATAGGGGAAATAAAGAAAAAGGGAGGCGTGGAAAGAGATGACGTTGATGGTGGTGATGTTGAGTTGCAGAGAGGTGGTGGTGACGATGTGCCGCGGGGAACAGAGTGAGCAGAGAGAAAGGATGGAAAAGTGAGAAAAGAAAGACAGAGAAGAGAGAGGAGGTTTTTGTGCGATTGCGTTTCAGTGATTGGGGTTTGCGCGACTGGGTTTCGAGAGAGAGAGAGGCGATTGAGTTTTTGAACACAGAGTTGAGAGAGAGATAGAGAGACAGAGAGAGAGAGAGACCTGGCGAGAGCGAGAGAGCATGTAATACCCTGTATTTTACAAAAAAAAAATTATTATTTTTTGGGCATATGTGCCTGGAAGTCCAGGCAGCCTGCCAGGACTTCCATGCGCCAAAACCCCTATATAAACCAACCCTCTCCTCTTCATTTTTCACACCAAATTCACTCCAAATTGTGATTTTTCCTCATCTTTTCACTCATTTTGAGTTTTTAGTCTTTTGAGACTCTCTGTCCTAGAGTCTCAGTGCGGTACGACGAAGTTTTGTCCGGAGGAAAGCGCCAAATTTGAAAAAGAAGAAGTTCTTATCTGAAGGTGGGGAACGAAACATAGGTTTGCGTGTTTTATAACTTTTATTAAAGTTTACATTCAATTATTATTATGTCTACTGTTCATTTACACTGCATTATGTCATATAATGTTTATACTGCCGCACTTATGCCTGTACACTTGGAATTCACGTATTATACTATTATAATGCCGAATTTATGGTCAATCTGACTCAACTAGACTCGGTCTTGTCCCCAGTAACTTTAAATAGTGAACGGGAGGCAGGGGGCTGCTCAAGGCGATTGGTTATTTAAGCAGACCTTGTGTCTCACCTCTCAACTGGGGACTGATCTAGTTGGTCTTATTGAAAGCTATCAGCTTATACATGTAATACTGAATGTCCTAACCTTGCACGTCGTGATACCGACTCTGATAAGGATCACCAGACATTGCCAAAGTCAGTCTAAATGTCAAGAAAATACCAGACCAGTAGACTAGATCAGTTCATGCATTGGCATCATACATATCACCACCTAGGGATGTATATGGTTTATGACTCATAGAATAGTTACGAGCATTGCTCGCTATTCATTACATTTCTCTGGAGAGGGACGTACATGAAAACCCGGCTACGCCCGGGGAGGGACATCGGAACATGAATCCAGAGCATCGTTCTTGAGGAGGGACGTACAGTGAGAACCTGGCTACGCCCGGGGAAGAACACCTGTACGTGAACTCAGGCGATGCACGTTCATCAAACCATTACGAGACGGTGTCATGCATACATACATATTGATTGATTATGATGCTCATATGTGTATTTAAGATATTTGATATTGAAGTATGCTTTATTAATTGTTATACTCACGAACTATTTACCCACTGAGCGCGTTAAGCTCACTCAATTATTATCCAATCTTTCACAGGAAATTAGGGTGGATTGGGTGCAGGTTATGGGGCCCACATTTTGTACCCTTTGTGTTATTCATTGGGGATTTTGGGGGAGTCTATTCCCTTGACCATTTTATGTACAAAAATATTCTGAATTAAATGAAATCAGATTTGTACTGTGCTATATATTTCCGCTGTGCACTCTGTTGTTACCGTTGTTATTATTCCAAATGCGCCCCCCGTCCGAGAGTGTACCGCCGGTTTAGGCGCGTCCGGGCGGGGTGTGAAATTTAATGGTATCAGAGCATACGATCCACGACCCGCCCAAGTCCGTCAAATTAGGGGAAGAAAAATGTTATTAGATATATATATCTTTAGAACTATATATATGATTTATATATAGTTAAGATTTGTATTAAATATATATCTAGAAAACTATATGATTTTTATATAGTTTGATTTAAATATTTATATAGTTATGATTTATGAAAACTATATATATTGTTATGATTAAATATATATATCTATATATCTATGCATATGTGAGATATATATATATATATATACCATGTTGATAATGAAAATTTTATTAGATATATATATCTCTAGAACTATATATATATATGTCAATTATATATAGTTGAGATTTATATTAAATATATATCTAGAAAACTATATGATTTTTATATAGTTTGATTTAAATATACATATAGTCATGATTTATTAAAAACTATATGTATAGTTATGATTGAATATATATATCTATATACCTTAATATATATGAGATATATATATATATCATATTGATGAAAAAAAAATTGTGGATGAAAAACTTTATTAAATATATATATCTCTAGAACTATATATATATATATATATATATATATGTCAATTATATATAGTTGAGATTTATATTAAATATATATCTAGAAAACTATATGATTTTTTATACAGTTTAACTTAAATACACATATAGTCATGATATAAAAAAAAAAACTATATGTATAGCTATGATTCAAAATATATATCTATATACCTTAGTGTATATATGTATATATCATTAAAAAAAACTATATGTATAATTATGATTCAAAATACATACCAATATACCTTAGTGTATATGTGTATATATCATAAAAAAAAAATGTTATTAGAAATATATAGAACTATATATATATGAATTATATATATAGTTAAGATTTGTATTAAATATATATCTAAGGAAACTGTATATGATTTAGATATAGTTTAAATTTCACATATATATATATAGTTGATTTATAAAAACTATGTATTCAGTTATGATTAAATATATATATATCTATATACGATATACATATATATCATATTGCTAATGAAGAATTTTGATTACATGATGGCATAAACATCAAGAGAAAAATATAAAACATTACCCAACTGACAAGGCATAAATCTTAAAAATGTTAGGAATATATTTTGTGTCTTTCACAAATTTATTTTCCTTTCAACAAAGAATGGCCTCAAGCGAAGGAGCAACTTCCACTAGCAGGGAACCAATTCCCACTAGACTCAAGGAATTGTCCAAAAGGGAGGTTATGACTATGAGGAGCAACGACAACAGAGATCTCCACCTCCACCCAATCCTTCACGACAAACTCGCAACTGTGGGTTGGTTGAACATAACGAATGTTGAGGGCCACGTCTCTTACAACTTGGTGAGATCCTTCTACGAAGCCATGAATTGCGTGAGACTTCCAAAAGAGGGAATCAGCCCTGTATTGGAGACAACGGTTATGGGGATAAAAATTTCTATCAACGTCGAAATCATCGCGCGACTTATGAAGATTTCGATTGAGGAAAATATTATTGATCCACATGAACCGCAGACAATTACAGAGATTGCGGAGTCTAATGAACAATTATTCAATTCCCTCACCAAGGAGCCATACACTCAATCGACGTTCACCAACCTCCCAAACAATTATCTTAAGCCATCTCTTGCCGGCCTTGGAAAGATCATATTCGACAACATCTTGCCAGAAAGAAGGCCTAATGGCACTATGCAAAAGCCCAACTTCTCGTGTTATATTGCATAGAGAGGAAATAAGGGTCTCCCTACCACACATCATCATCCAACAAATGTTGAGGGTAATTCAAAACCCTTTAAGAACGGAATTCCTCGGTTACAGAGTCTTGATCATGAGGATGCTATGCGAAGAAAACATCAACACTTTTGATGAGGCTTCGAGACAAATCATTGAGCCAATTACAACATCTTCTATCTTCAAGATATATGTTCCAAGGGGGGGAGTAACTGACGAGGAAGTATTCGGCACGACGATAGGAAATGCCGAGAGAATGAGGGACAAGCATGGACGTTGCCTTCGAAAAAGTCGACGCAGGATTCTCATCAAAGAAGTACCAAATCAACATCCCACGCCAAACCCAGCCCCAAATAATGATCCAACCGCTCAATAATTCACTGAGGAAGATTTATTTAACAACCTAAATCAACCTCAAAATAGACTAAGTACTCAACCAAATCAACCTGCTTGGAACATGCCAACTCAGGGCAACACGTTGTACCAAAGGTTTCCAACACCTGAGGTACCATGTCAACCATTCCCGCAAGTTCCTGTAACCCAACAACAACAGTATTGGGCGGCACGGAATTTTGGAGGGCAGAACATCCCAATGAGCCCACTGTTTCAAAAAAATTACCTTTCTCCTATGAGTCACCCGTACAACCAATACCTCCCCCCAGTGCCTATGGCCTACCCTCCACCTATGGGACAATCGAGCCATCAACCACCAATGGGCCAATCGACTAACCTTTTTGAAAGGTTAAATGAAATGGAATCCAATATGGCGGAAATGAGAGCGACTCAAAGTTATATATTAACACATGCAAAACTCTGAAGCAGAGTGAGCAAACTCTCAACCTTCTGTTAGTAGTCGTTCTGTACCTAGAAGGAGATCTAGAAGGAGTAGAAGTAGGCAGGAAAATCAAAATTGATTACTGGCATTGTAAACTTTTCTTTTATACATGAATGAAATGTTTTGTTTAAAGACTATCTTTGGTAGGCCGACTTAGAACCATTCTTTCTTTTGTACCACTAACTTTGGAATGGTATGGGACATAACAAAATTGGAGGATACTAAATAAAATGTGGAAGTAAGAAAACCCATGACCTTGTGTGAAAAGAAACATTTGGAGAAAGTTGCATTACTAATATTATCACTAAGTTTACACGATATGAGACGAGTAAATTTGGACGATACTATTAGTGAACCTCTATTCAGCCAATGTTTTTAGAGACCGTGTTCATACAACTTAACTTGGTTAACACCCTTATTACCAAAATCATGTGGTATGAGACACATGAACTTGGATAATAATCGAAAAGACTAAGAGTAAGAGTTTGAATGCATAAGATTGCGATAGAATGTTAGATCAAGATACTTACCGAGGCAAATCTTAGAATTCTTATGACTCGTATGGATTTTTAATGAAATATATAAGTATGTTCACAAAGACCAAAATCAAATCATTTGAAATACTTGCAAAGTTTTGTACTTATTATATAAACATTCTATCCTTGTTTTACACCATGGCCAAACATACGAGTTATATAAGATTCTGTGATTCCTCAACAAGAAAACTTTATACTATACTTAGAAAAATAGGTGATTTTAATATTACAGTACTCTCGAAATTGTTGCTGAGCATACTATAACATTATACTTGGCTACAGTTCCTAAATCTTGGTTTTATTTTTCCTTGCCAGTGAGAAAATGCAAACAAGGAAGAGAGGAAGGCCACATACTATTCGTCCAGCAGTTGAGGCACCTCCTGAGATTCAAGAACCGCCGCCTCCGACAACAGCACAGGCTACACCCGAAGGTGCCACTCCATCTGGGCAGACAATACCACCACCACCCGCACCCTTTGCCATGCCTTCAAGCATAGAAACCTTCTTTGCCGGATATATTGAGGCGATGAAAGTCACTGTTTAAACGACCGTTCGTGAGACCACAGCCAGTCAAGTTGCCACGGTTCAAGCACCTGTAAAATTTGGGTCGGAAGCTCAAACCGATCAGATTACTAAATACAAGTGACTACAACCTCTTACTTTCGCTGGCACCATTGATGCTGATAAGGTGCAAAAGTGGCTGGATGAGTCAAAGAAGGCTCTTGATGCAATGAGAGTCGATGAGACTCGAAAAATTCCACTAGCGACCTACCAACTTGTTGGTGGGGCAAACACATGGTGGGGCAAACACATGGTGGATGACAGTGAAAGAAGACCCAAGGGTCAACATAGCAGATATGACTTGGCAACAGTTTGAGTCAATGTTTATTGATGAGTATTTTCCCAGCGCGGTGACGAAGCAGAAGTGCCAGGAATTCGCTAAGTTATACCAGGGCACCATGACTGTCAGAGAATATGCTGGAAAACTCAAAGAATTATCAGTCTACTCTCTTTCCACTATCTCAACGGAGCGAGATAAGACTGAGAAATTTTATAATGGCCTTCGCCATGACATTCGACAAGCCTTGTTTATCTTGGATCTCAAGATTTATAAGGAGGTTGTTGACAAAGCCATGAGCTTTGAACAAGAGAAGATCTTATAGGAACAGAGAATGAATAAGGGTAAACGGCTTGCAACGTTTTCCCAACAAGGCTCGCAACAGGGCAACAAGAAGAAGCCCTACTACAATCAAAACCCAGCCCTCCCAGTCCCTGTTTTGAAGAATGAGGCCACAACACCTGCGGCTTAACCTTATAACCCTAACCATCAGGGTTTTCGTCATCATGGCAGCGGAGGTTGTTATGGAAGGGGTGGCTGTAGAAACAACAATGGAAGAGGTGGTGGTCGACACCACAATCAGCAAGGCCAGCAGAACAATCAGCATGGCCAGCAACACAATCAGCAGTACAGGCCTACTTGTTTCAACTGCGGCCAGCAGGGCCACGTAAGAATTGCCTGTCCGCACCTTCAACAACCTGTTCCTGCTATCCCAGTCCAACAATCACCACCTGCTGCTAATGCCCAACCTAGACAGAACCAGGGTCAACGGAATCAGGGCAGAGCATATGCCATCGCTCAACAACCCCTCCTAGACAACAATGTAGTCGAAGGTACCTTTCCTTTGTAAAATACAATGGTGCATGTTTTGTTTGATTCAGGTGCTACGCATTCTTTTATATCGTCGGCATTGGTAAGACATTTAGGCCTGCATCCTGAACCCACAAACATCACACTCCATGTCACATCACCGTACGGATCTGGTATTGACGTGAACTTGCAGTGTTCGCGATGTGTGCGCAGATAATATACACAGATCTTTTTTTGATGGATATTGAAGACTTCGACATCATCCTCGGCATGGACTGGCTAGCACCACTGAATGCAAAGATCGACTGTATGAAGAAGAAAATTCAATTAACCTTGCCTACATGAGAGTTTGTCAAGATTCAGGGAACAAGGAAATGGATACACAAATCAACAGTTGCACTTCTCAAATCACAACTTCGAGCGTTATCCCTTGGTGACGGAAATGAATAACCAGTACTATACCCTCTCGAAGTACATGATGTTCCAGTCATATCTGAATTCCCAACAGTTTTTCTAAATGACCTTCCTGGTCTACCTTCAGTTAGGGAATTCGATTTTGAGATCAACCTCATACCTGGGACAGGGCCCATCTCAATTCCACCATACAGAATGTCTAATGTCGAGCTGGTCGAATTAGACAACCAACTGAAGGAATTAGAGAGTAATGGCTTCATCCGAAAGAGTTCATCACCCAGGGGCGCTCCAGTTCTGTTCGTTCGCAAAAAGGATGGTTCGTTACGACTTTGCATCGATTATAACAAGTTGAATAACGTCACCATCAAGAACAGATATCCATTGCCCAGGATCGATGACTTGTTCGACCAACTTAGAGATGCCAAATACTTCTCTAAGATTGATTTCGGTCCGGTTATCACCAACTCCGAATTCGAGAGTCGGACATCACCAAGACGATGTTCAGAACTCGGTACGGTCATTACGAGTTCTTGGTTATGCCGTTTGGTCTAACAAATGCACCTGCTGCATTCATGGATTTGAGAAATCGCATTTTCAGGTTATACTTAGACTGATTCGTAGTGGTTTTTGTGGACGACATCTTGATATACTCCTCAACCGAGGAAGACCATAAGATACATCTGAAGATAGTCCACCAAACCCTGAGAAGCCACCAACTGTATGCAAAGTTGAGTAAGTGTGAATTTTGGGCGAAGAAAGTTCAATTCCTAGGCCATGTGGTTTCAGGCAATGGCATTGAGGTAGATCCTTCTAAGGTTGAAGCAGTTTTAAATTGGAAGCAACCTACCACTGTTACTCAGATTAGGAGTTTTCTTGGTTTGGCTGGCTATTAGAGACGCTTCATCAAGGACTTCTAAAAAATTGCTGAACCTATGACCAAGCTCACTCGAAAAGACGTGCGATTCATTTAGAATCCCGCCTGTGAAACGTCATTTTAGGAATTGAAGAAACGCCTCACGACGACACCTGTACTTATCACTCCAAGAAATGCAATTGGATTTTCACTATACACCGACGCCTCTCTTCAAGGCTTAGGTGCCGTACTAATGCAAGAAGGCCAAGTTGTGGCATATGCCTCGAGGCAACTGAAGATTCATGAGGGTAATTACCCAACACATGACTTGGAACTTGCAGCTTTCGTCATTACCTATACGGTGAACGGTTTGAGGTCTTCTCGGATCACAAAAGTCTTAAGTACATATACACTCAGAGAGACCTAAACCTCTGCCAGAGACGATGGTTGGAATTCTTGAAAGATTATGACTTTCAACTCCAGTACCATCCCAGAAAGGCCAATGTTGTGGCTGATGCCCTGAGTAGAAAATCTTATGTTGCTTGCACTCTCAACTACGAAATGGGGAAGTTGGCTACAGAGATGGAGAACTTTAACCTACAGCTGAACGAAAAAGGACCAAGACCACGACTCTATCAATTATCAGCCAACTCTGAGCTCGTTCGAAACATTTCAGCAGCTCAAGCCAATGACCCTATGTTAATGGAGAAACGAGAACTTCTACTCAGCGGACATGACCTTCCTCACTGGTCGGTCGCTGAAGACGGAACCGTTTTTAATAAAAAATGTCTCTGTCTACCGAACGATCCTGAGGTCCGGAACGAAGTGCTTACTGAGATGCACTGTTCACGGTACGCTATGCATCCTGGGGGTGACAAGATGTACAAGGATGTCAAGCGACAATTCTGGTTTTTTGGAATAAAGAAGGCAATTGCAGACTTCGTTGCTCGATGTCTCGTTTGCCAGAAAGTTAAGGCAGAACGAAGACTTCCCTCTGGACTTCTCCAGCCGTTACCTATTGGAGAATGGAAATGGGAGAACATCGCAATGGATTTTGTCACGGCCTTACCTCGAAACAATAAAGGGCAAGATGCTATCTGGGTTATCATTGACAGACTTACAAAGTCTGCATATTTCTTGCCAATAAAGTTCACGGATCACCCCGCCAAACTTGCAGAACTATATGAAAGAAAGATTGTACGCCTTCATGGCATACCACTCACGATCGTCTCTGATCGGGATCCTTGATTCACATCCTACTTTTGGAAAAGCTTCCAGAATATAATGGGTTCTAAGATCACTATGAGCACAACCTTCCACCCTCAGACTGATGGGCAGTTAGAGCGGCTTATCCAAATCTTAGAAGACATGTTACGGTGTTGCATTTTGGACTTTAATGACGGATGGGCAAAGTATTTACATTTAGCTGATTTTGCACACAACAACAACTACCAAACTAGTATCAGCATGGCACCATACAAGGCTCTCTATGGTCGTCCTTGCAGATCTCCGGTCTGTTGGTTAGACCCTGACTTAGTTCAAGAGACTTCTGAGAAGATCACACTAGTAAAGGAACGACTACGTGTTGTACAAAGTCGACAAAAGAGCTATGCTGACAAGCGGGGACAGCTTCTAGAATTTGATAAGGGGGACTTTGTTTTTCTAAAAGTCCAGCCCACAAGAGGTGTCAAACGCTCTGGGATTAAAGGAAAGCTCTCTCCACTGTACATCGGTTCATTTCAGATCATTGAACGTATTGGCA
This sequence comes from Paratinospora sagittata, assembly GCA_035771175.1. NCBI lineage: Eukaryota > Viridiplantae > Streptophyta > Magnoliopsida > Ranunculales > Menispermaceae > Paratinospora > Paratinospora sagittata. Next base: position 29,543,453 of record CM069592.1, read on the forward strand.
AACTTGCTTATCGTCTGTCCCTTCCATCGTCCATGTCTAAGGTTCTTGACGTTTTTCACGTATCTATGCTTCGCAAGTATTGTCCTGATCCTTCGCATATCATCCCTTTAGTCGAGGTTCGGGTTAAGAAAGGAAATAAGTATTAAGAGAGAGCGATACAAATTTTAGATAGAAAAACTCAAGAACTACGGCGGCGTAGCATACCATTTGTCAAAGTGCTCTGGGATCACCACGGCGTAGAGGAAGCAACATGAGAACTCGAATCAACAATTAAACAGAAATACCCTGAATTGTTTTCTAGCCCCAACTGATGATGTGATATATTGTACTATTCTCACTTATCAATAAAATGATGAAACTTTGTTTACACCTATCTTAATATATTATTTCACTTGAATAACTACGCCGACGTTTGAAACTAATATCCATGGATATCGTGCTGCACTCAGGGACCATACAAGCACCGTCCTGAACTCACTAGAGATGACGCCGACAGTTGATCTCAAGCAGATAACCATCATAACTACTTGAATTGATTTCGAGGACGAAATCTCTTTAAGGGGGGTTGAGTGTAATACCCTGTATTGCACAAAAAAAAAATATTATTATTATTATTTTTTGGGCATATGTGCCTGGAAGTCCAGGCACCTGCCCGAAAGTCCAGGCACCTGCCCGGAAGTCCAGACAGCCCACCTGGACTTTCAAGCGCCAAAACCCCTATATAAACCAACCCTCTCCTCTTCATTTTACACACCAAATTCACTCCAAATTGTGATTTTTCCTCCTCTTTTCACTCATTTTGAGTTTTAAGTCTTTTGAGACTCTCTGTCCGAGACTCTTAGTGCGGTACGACGAAGTTCTATTCAGAGGAAAGCGGCCAAATCTGAAAAAGAAGAAGTTCTTATCTAAAGGTGGGGAACGAAACATAGGTTTGCGTGTTTTATAACTTTTATTAAAGTTTACATTCAATTATTATTATGTCTACTGTTCATTTACACTGCATTATGTCATATAATGTTTATACTGCCGCACTTATGCCTGTACACTTGGAATTCACGTATTATACTATTATAATGCCGAATTTATGGTCAATCTGACTCAACTAGACTCGGTCTTGTCCCCAGTAACTTTAAATAGTGAACGGGAGGCAGGGGGCTGCTCAAGGCGATTGGTTATTTAAGCAGACCTTGTGTCTCACCTCTCAACTGGGGACTGATCTAGTTGGTCTTATTGAAAGCTATCAGCTTATACATGTAATAATGAATGTCCTAACCTTGCACGTAGTGATACCGACTCTGATAAGGATCACCAGACATTGCCAAAGTCAGTCTAAATGTCAAGAAAATACCAGACCAGTAGACTAGACCAGTTCATGCATTGGCATCATACATATCACCACTTAGGGACGTATATGGTTTATGACTCATAGAATAGTTAGGAGCATTGCTCGCTATTCATTACATTTCTCTGGAGAGGGACGTACATGAGAACCCGGCTACGCCCGGGGAGGGACATCGGTACATGAATCCAGAGCATCGTTCCTGAGGAGGGACGTACAGTGAGAACCTGGCTACGCCCGGGGAAGAACACCTGTACGTGAACTCAGGCGATGTAAGTTCGTCAAACCATTACGAGACGGTGTCATGCATACATACATATTGATTGATTATGATGCTCACATGTGTATTTAAGATATTTGATATTGAAGTATGCTTTATTAATTGTTATACTCACGAACTATTTACCCATTGAGTGCGTTAAGCTCACTCAATTATTATCCAATCTTTCACAGGAAATTAGGGTGGATTGGGTGCAGGTTATGGGGCCCACATTTTGTACCTTTGTGTTATTCATTTGGAATTTTTGGGAGTCTGTTCCCTTGACCATTTTATGTACAAAAATATTCTGAATTAAATGAAATCAGATTTGAACTGTGCTATATATTTCCGCTGCGCACTCTGTTGTTACAGTTGTTATTATTCCAAATGCGCGCCCCGTCCGAGAGTGTACTGTCGGTGTAGGGTGTGACGGAGCAGAGCAGAGCAGAGAGTAGAGAGCCACAACGAGTTGCAACAGAGAGAGAAGTTTTGCAGTTTTGAAGAAAGCAGCGGCGAGTTGCAGCGAAGAGAGAGGAGTTTGGCAGTTTTGAGAGAGTGTTTCGAGCTTGAGGGTTTTGGGTTTTGAAAGAGAGAGGCGCGATTGGGTTTTGAAAGAGAGAGGCGAGATTGTAGGGCAAGAGAGAGATTGCGGAATTGCAGGACGAGAGAGGCGGAGCAGGAGTTTGGCTAGATTTCGGTTTTGTTTAGGAAAATAGGAGAAGGCGATTAGTTTCCTTGATAAGGAAGAAGAGCCCGGGACGTGCGCGCGGACGTTGGAAACGGATCGCGGCTCCGAAGAACAAGAGATGTTCTCGATTGCGATTTGGAACCCGTAGAACGTGCGAGCTTCAGCGACTTGGACTTCTTTCATGAATCTGGAGGCTAGGTTTTCGAGGGCGATGTCGTCGGAGGCGGCGAGGAAGGCGAGTGCGTGAGTTACGAAGTGTTTCTCGTCGGGGGTTAGGATTTCCCAGTGGCGTTGATATTGGGAGAGATCGACTTCTTTCCCAGATTTGAGGGTAGTGGATCGAAGATGAGAGATTTTAGGTTTTTTTTTTTTTTTTTGAATTTCCAGGGGATTACATGCCCCCACCACTGCACTGGGGTCTCGGTTACTTTTGGCCTTGTTAGTAGTTCTAAAAGGAAAAAAAAAGTGTAACAATGTATGCATGCATGCATGTAGTATATCTGATGACTCCCCGTGTGTGTGTGTGCGTGTGTATTTTGTTTTTCAAACAAAGGCACAAGAATTTCCTAAGAATGGCAACTACTAAAGGTATCTAGCAATTGGGCATATTGTCACTTTGGAACCTCCTCGTCTCTCTAGAAATTCTTTGTAGTAGTAGTCTGCAAGTGTTTTGGTTCATTTACTTTGTTAATATTTAATACATCATCTACATTTCAGTGTTGCATGGAACCAGTAAACCTTTTTTTTTGGACCTAAACTCCCCAATATCCTCAGCTAATCCTTCTGCGAGGTCGAGACTAATATGGAGTTCGACGTCCCGAGAGGATGGATAGGATGGAACTACTACACCTTTTACTAATGTATGCTTAAACTTTCCATTTAATCTGCTTCAAAATGTGCCTACAAATTTGATTGTAGATTTGGTACCATAGAATTAGGAGAAATTCTATCTTCATACTCGTAGTTTTAACCAACGCTTGGTTGGCTGAGTAGCTTGGGGCTCTCGTCTCATGAAACGAGGTCACGAGTTCGACTCCCATCTTATCAGTGTTGGCTACTGGGGTGTCTCTTGCTTGATTTCGTCAGGGGCCTTAGTGGATTAGTCGGGCCGAAGGTCCGGATACTACTAACTTGTCAGAAAAAAAAAAACTCGTAGATTTAAGTTTAGACCTGTTGTATTGCACTTCTATGTTATTTGGACAAGCTTACTATATCTAGATCTAGAGCTTTCACGCACATGTACAGGACTTTTCTCCACCACGGGCATTTGCTTCGTCACATAAGGATTAGGTATGGGGTAGCCTGCCAGGGCAAGAAAAAGAGTGTCCACAATCCAACTGCATATCTATAAGTAAGATTTTTGATCACTTCAGTAATTATTCAATTTCTTATTTGAAGTTGCATGAACTTACATAACCCTTTAAGGGATACATTCTGCTTATGGGGAAGTGTTTTGACAAACGTTCCATCCAAAATCAGATTTCTCCATCCCAGAGCTCTGCTTCAGATTTGAAGGGTCCATCATCTGACACAAAGATATCGCCTGGAAGTCCTCTGCTTTGTGGGATCTCATTGATCTTTCCCAAGTCCTTCTCACTTAATTCCCAATCAAAGATGTCTAGGTTCTCCTTCATCCTCTCTTTGTTGAAGCTTTTCACCAATAGAGACACTCCTTGCTCATATACCCATCTTAGACAAACCTGAATCAGTTAGAGGTGATAAGCATTTTGCTTATGTTTGAGTAACTCAGGAATAAATGATGTGTCTCTATGGTGTGGACACCTCTATGATTCAATGAGTTAAAATTATATGATTATACCTATAAATAATCATATATGACTAGCAATTTGAGTGACAATGTATGTATTACAAAAAGATATTACAACCTGAGCAAGTGTCTTTTCTCTAGCATTGGCAATACCTTTCAGCACCTCACTTTCCATGACTCTGTTGGTGCCCCAAATGGTTCCTTTGGCTCCCAGTGGTGAGTAAGCAGTGATAACAATGCCCTTGTCCTTACAAAACTTCGTTAGTCTATTCTGTTGCCAGAAGGGGTTCATCTCCACCTTTCATCAAAACAAATTGGCAGAAATTACTACTTCATATGTTAAAAAGAGTCATATATATGAAACCAAAATCTTGGAAATTAACTCACTTGATTCACTGCAGGAGGGATCTTTGCTATGGTGAGTAAATTTTCAAGCTTCGTACAAGAGAAGTTGCTTACACCAATGGACTTTGTGAGGCCAAGCTTATGTCCCTCTTCCATGCCTGCCCATACAGCTTCAAAATCCATTGGAATAAGTTCTTCCTTTGGTACTGGAAACTCGTATTTGCCAGGTTCTGAGCTTACTGGCCAGTGTATAAGATAGAGATCAAGGCAATCCAATCCAAGATTCCTGTGCAGTTATTGTAAGGAAAAGAGTTAAATACAATTTAAATGGTCACACAAATATAATAATTGTATATTTTCAAGATCAATGGTTTGATCCATTTGGAAGGTTAGGCTCGTTTGAAGAACCTTTTCGGAGGTTTTGATTCCCTGGAATGAATCAGTTATCTTTTCCATTTCTTTTTATTTTATATTTTTTGTTTAAAAATGAATGAGTTCGTATCATATACATATACATATATAAGAGTGGTTAATTCATTAGTGTGTGCAATCTTAGCGTGTGTAGGATGTGGGTGGTTGTGATGTTAGATCTTACTGCAGAGTCCTTTGAAGAGCAGGGATGACGCTGTGAGGATGAGCATCACTGCACCACAGCTTGGAAGTGATGAAAAGCTCGTCACGAGATTTGATGAGGCCAAGCTTAAGTGCTTCCGCAATGGCTTCACCAAGGGACTTCTCTGTTTGGTACAGGGCAGCTGTGTCGAAATGCCTGTAACCCATCTCAATTGCCCTGAGCACGGCCTGCTTCACTGTTTCTGATTCTTGAAATGGGTAGGCCGCCATGCCCATACCAACCACAGGCATCAGGCACCCGTTGCTTAGAACTACCTCAGGCACACTCACCATCCCTCTTGTTCTTCTTGCTCGCTTGCTTGCTCTCTATAGAGGGTTGCAACAAATAAAAGAGCTCATGAACATGTAAGTGCAGAACTCGGTTATGTTATGATTCATTGATTTCTAGGAACATTCGAGTCCACACCTTGGTGGTTCTGTGACCCACTTTCTGATTTTTATGAACCTCATGTAAGTGCAGAACTTGGTGATAGTATGACCCACTTGTCATAGTATCACCAAAAGACCAAGTCAATAGAGACCATACTACAACAGGTTGTTTATCCAATAATGTAGATGTTTCGAGATAATATGAAGCCTCTAATGTCATTTTCAATATGGCAGAAGAAGGATTTGAGCAAATCATGGGATGTAAAGCTAGTCAGTGATAAATTCCAGGGTGATATTTATTTGTTTTGGTGTGTTTTTCATTTGGTATTTTCATGTTGTTATGCACTAGTAGTAGTGAGTCATGTGTTTGTTAAAGCGTGGGCACCTTCAAGATATGCTAAGCAAGATAACAAGGCCCTGTGTCACGGTCATGTCAAGACATGCACCGTTACTCAAGAAGAGGGTCCGTGAAGTTTCGTCTCAAGAGGAGATGGCAATCTCGTAAATATGGCCCAGTATGATTGGCCTCACATTTTGATGTTTCCTTTTGGAAACAAGCCTAAAGCTTAACATCTACCTTGAGGGGGAGGAGTAGTTGTCCGACTCTCCCTTATGGCCATGCTTGGCCATGCATTGGACACTCCCTTGGAGCAACCCAGGGGGCCGGCTATCATCATCCTGAAGGGGGTAATGGTAGTTCCCATAGCATTTGGATGGGTTATGGGACACTGTTAGGTGGCATAGCAGTGCGGGGTTCACTGATAGGCAGGGCTGGGTAGCTAACACTGCTAGGCCACCCGCTATCGAGTTGAACGCATTGAGCTATCTCTAGCCTAACGTGCTAGAGTGTGCTTGTGAGGATACTCACGAGTGAGTTATCCGTGAGCTTACCGGTATTGCATGGTTCGGGGCGACACTGTGCATAGAGATGCTATCGAGGGTATCCGAGTGATCCGTCCGAGCGAGACATATTCATGTATTCCGCTATAGCATGAATATGTGTGTGAAAGGCTGAAGCCTCGAATATGCGTATCCGAGGTGCCGCATGGGTATCATGTCGGTCATGACAATATGCCCGTGACACCTGGGCTCTCAATAATGGAACAATATGGACATGGAACAATATGCATTGCTTACGCATTGGTGACGAAGGCCGAGTCCTAAGATTATCTCTGTCTAAAAGTTTTAGGGTTCGATTCTTGAAGGCGTTCTCGTTGAGAGAGGTTTATTATTCCGTTTCCGCCTCGAACGGGGACTAGTCCCATAACCTAAGGACCCGTTTGGTGTGCGGGATATGATGTGATTATTTTTATAGGATTTGATAGGATATGATATGATATGATTAAAAATAAAGTAATCCTGTGTTTGGTGGTGGTGTTTGGAATTAAAATCTAAAAATAATTAAATCTTTTTTAATTAAATTAAAAAAATTAAATTATATAGAAAAATAAAAAAAATTTAAAAAGAAAACGTATTTGCAAAATGAAGAAGAAGAAGAAGAAAAGAAGAAGAAGAAGAAGAAAATGGTTGTAGCAATTAATTAGTTGCAGCAATTACAACAATGGAAGGAGAAGAAGAAGAAGAAGAAGAAGAAGAAGAAGAAGAAGAAAATGGTTGTAGCAATTAATTAGTTGCAGCAATTACAACAATGGAAGGAGAAGAAGAAGAAGAAGAAGAAGAAGAAGAAGAAGAAGAAAATGGTTGCAACAATGAAAGAAAAAAAAAAACAACGGGTGGGATAAAATAATCCCACCCTTTGAGGCATCATTATTTTATTTCACTGTAGTGAGATAAAAAAAATTAATGGGATAAAAATTATGGCATCCCAACCATTACCAAACATGGGATTGTACTAAAAATATCCCTATCCCATCCCGCAACAAACAAGCCCTAAAGGTATGAGAAACCAAAAAAATAAAATAAAATAAGAAGAGCAAAAGGTGAATAAAGAGAATGACATTCGCAGTCTTACTTTTGAATGGGTGTTCGTAGTGCATCAGGCTTTTATCAGTGCAGGTTTGGGCTAGGAATGACGTTCAGAGTCTTACTTCCACAACAAAGAGGTTATCTCTATAATAAAACAACTTTAATTATTGTATAGAGCTTGCCCTTCTTCCTTTCTTATTATTCTGAAAACAATGAATTAAAAATGACCTTGAACTTCCAAATATATTCTTGAAAAGACTCTAAATTGGTGGCAAAATTGCCATCTATTGCACTAACACCAACTCTTTTTCTTCTTCTTATTTTTCAAAGATGTTGATTCTTAAATATCTCACAACTTTGAAAATGATGTTTACACACATGTCGAGTCATTATACTATAAACATCGTTTAATCCGTTTTCAATGGGTAATCTGACCATTTATAGGTAGAGTTGGCAAAAAATCGAGTATAGAGGTCTATGAATACGGACGTACCTGACTCGATTTACATAACAAACAACAAATATTTATTCGTACCTGTATGTTTATATTAAATTGAATTGGGTTGAATTAGGAATTAGTAACTCGAGCAAATTTGGATTGGGTCAAGATTTTGCAAAACAACCTGATCAATCTGAATTCATCAAGAATATTAATTATTTCTTTAATTAACATTTTTATTAGAGTCACTTATTGTTATTAAATCACATAAAATCTCGTGAATAAAAATATTATTTAAAATTATATTTATATTCACATTTGACTTAAAAATTTTATTTATATTTGACTTAAAAATTAGCTTAAAAAATGAGAATTTAGAATCAATACATTGAAGTAGACTAACCTCATCAACTCAACCCGAACCAACCTAAAGTTATTGAATTGGGTTTAGGGGTCCTGTTGGGTTAGGTTGGTTTAAAACTTTTACAACCTGACTTGATTAAGTTGGGTTCGTATTTGACCTCAACCCAACTTGTGAACACCCCTGCTCATATGATTTAAAAATCGAGCAGTCCGGTTTTATTCGTTTTTGCACACTTCTTTGATTTGTTTTTTTAACCGTGGTAGTTCAATTTGATTTACTATTACTGTTAAATATGAGTGAATGATAGTTGAGAATGTGAATCAAAGAGAAAAATTTAAGAGATTTCAAGCGTCAACCAAGCTAGGACATGATATTTTGAAATTAAAATGTAAGTAAAACATTAATTTTACCCCTTGTATTAAGTAGGAACCTTACCGGGTTGCTTAAGTCTTCGTTTGGACCCAACCTAGTTTTTAAATCAAACATAAGATTTATATTCGTACCTAGCTCGATTTAAAAAAAAATTGTGTGGACCTATTTTAAAATGGGTCAGACGAAATTGGACAAAGGGCCCATTTTGTCATCCCTATTTATAGTTAGAAAATTAAGGTGTTTAATATCATCAATAGTGGTGTGGAGTAATTTGTACAGAACGGTTTGGTGATTGTCTAGAAAGGTCATATATGATTCTGAACAAATATTAATGCCCCAATAGTCTCAATGTTAGGTTGCTCATTTCATGACTTAAACTGCATCAAAGGTGCTTTGAAAACAGGTAAATAAGGATCATTGAGTGGATTATCAGATAAAGCTACCAACACTAGGGCCGTGTTTGGTTCGCGATCCGAAAACAAAAATACAATCTAGAAAGAAAAAACTTAAAAATGACTTTTTATCATTTTTTAAAAACAACCTATTTTCTTAACAAAAAAGTTAAAAATTGTTTTGGAAATCTTTTAAACCAAACAAGTTTTTGATTTTTGAATTTTTAGATAAAAAAAATTGTATTTGAATCATGAACCAAACGTAACCTAGATTTTTTTGACTTGTTTTCCCCTAATGCTATTTATGTATGTATGTATCTACTGAGAGAATCTTTTAATATAAATAATAATGAATCAATCAAAATATTTACGAAATTGTACATCCCCCACAACACAAGATGACCTCACCAATCACATGGATGAGTTATGTTGCTCTGCTCGCAGCCTTTATCTCCAAATGGAGAGATTGTTGAACCTATAACTTTCAAGTTACAAATGGAGCAATCTTAATCGTTGCACCAAAGGCTGCCCTTCATAAGCTCTGGCTTTAATATAGACGATTAATGCCACAAATTGTATCATAATTGAAAACTTTACCATTTTTGTAGTTTTAGTAAGGATGGTTGTCTTATGGTGCATTTGGTTAGAACCGAATAGGTGAATCTTTGAGGACCATAGTAAGGATGTAAACTTTGAGAAATCACTCAATTCAAAAACTATAGCTAGCTGTTCACATGCAGCCCCATCCTGTACATAGGGAGTCAGAAGAGAAATAGAAAAAGAAAAACATCAATTATACATACAAATAGGGAATATGTAAATGTCAATAACGAGACTTGAACTCAAGACCTCTTGTAAAATTAAAACTTTGATACCATGTTAAATACCACTCAACCCAAAAGCTATAACTGTCAAATGATAAAGGTCCAATAATACATATCAAGCTAGCATCAACATAAACTCTTTTTTTTTTTTTTTTTTGAAAACAACATCAACATAAACTACACTTAGGCGCTTCCTTACTTCAAGGGTTTAGTCCAAGGATTGCTAGTCAGTTAGAAGCTATCTTTATCTTTATCTTTAGGTCACAATCTCCCTATTTGGTTGTATTAGTTTTATAGTGCTTTCACACACATGCATGTTTTAATTAAATCATTGAACACTTTCAGTAATTGTTCAAATGTTTATTTAAAGTTGCATGAACTTACATAACTTTTAAGATAATGAGAAAGGGATCTATATACTTTGCTCATGATGAAGTGCTTAGTTAATTAAACCTTGCATTCATGATCAAATTTCTCCATCCCAAAACTCTGCTTCCGATTTGAAAGGTCCATCATCCGACACAAAGGCATCGGTAGGAAGTCCTCTTCTTTGTGGAATCTCATTGATCTTTCCCAAGTCTTTCTCACTTAATTCCCAATCAAAGATGTCTAGGTTCTCCTTCATCCTCTCTTCCTTGAAGCTTTTCACCAATAGAGACACTCCTTGCTCATATACCAATCTCAGACAAACCTATATATAACAAGTAAAAGTAATAAACATTTGCTTATGTTTCAATATCTCAGGAAGAAATGATCTGTCTCTCTGTATGTTGTGATTTTGTGAACACCTTTAGGATTTATTTAGTTAATACTAATTATATAAGGCCGTGTTTAGTTTGTGATTTATATATAGTTTTTTGTGCCTAAAAATCCGAAAACACAGAAAACACGTTGGTTGGTGGAATTTAAAAACAAATTTTGACGATTTTACTAAAAAAACAACTTGATTTTAGAACAAGATAAAGAGCCCTCGTCTAAATTTTTGTTTATGGAAAGTGGCTCTGTAAACTAACTGTAGGCTAATTTTGAAGGGCGGTCTGGTCGGGTCTTGTTAGTGTGGGTATTAGTCGGGTCCTGTTAGTGTGGGTATTAGTCGGGTCCTGCGTGGCTTAAATTTCTCATGGGTGGGGTGGATATCGAGTTATACTTATTTTTTCTAAAAAAAAATATTTTTTTTATTTATTTATGGATTGTATCTCTATTTTTTTTAAGTCACGAACCAAGCGTAGTCTAAATGATTACGCCTAAAAATAGTCATGTGAGTAATAATTTGTATGCATGACAAAAAGATATATACTAGAACCTGAGCATGAGTCCTTCCTCTAGCACTGGCAATATCTTTTAGCACTTCGTTTTCCATAACTCTGTTGGTGCCCCAAATAGTTCCTTTCGCTCCCAATGGTGAGTACGCAGTGATAACAATGCCCTTGTCCTTACAAAACTTCATTAGTCTATTCTGTCGCCAGAGCGGGTTCATCTCCACCTTACAACAAAACAAATATGTGGGTATTAGTACTATTTCATATATATATATGTTGACAAGAGCAATGTGAAACCAACCAAAAATCTTGGAAATGAACTCACTTGATTCACTGTAGGAGGGATCTTAGCTATGGCGAGTAAATTTTCAAGCTTCTTACAAGAGAAGTTGCTTACACCAATGGACTTTGTGAGGCCAAGCTTATGCCCCTCTTCCATGCCTGCCCATACAGCTTCAAAATCCATTGGCATCAGTTCTTCCTTTGGTACTGGAAACTCGTATTTGCCCGGTTTTGCGCTTATTGGAATGTGTATAAGATAGAGATCAAGGTACTCCAGCCCAAGATTCCTGTGCAGTTTTATTGCAAGGAAAGACTACATAAATATAATGATTGTATGCAGTTCGGTTTGGAGCATGAAATGTTAGTCAATAAAACTATCTATGGCAGAAAAGTTATGGAAATTTGTTAGAGATTTGCAGAGTTCTAGTGGTTGAAACTAATAGTTTGCAATTTTTAAGACTATTTTGCTCCATATTTTCTGCAAATTTGTAATCCATTTGCTTCCAAGATAAAACAAAGCTACGTACTAATTATCTGATTCACATGCTCAGAATAATGATGAAATTAGAGGAAAGGATGGAATTATTGTATCCTATTATTATTAATTAATTTGGGATGATATGACACATTGTATTGATCATTGGTATGAAGATTTGAGGATTATCCATAGGAACTGCATGATGAAATCATGAAAAACTTAGATTGTACTTAAAGGAATTATTAGTCAAATAAGGGCAGTACTTCCTTACTTCCTTAAAGATTAGGAAGAAGTGTACTCGGTAAGGAGAAATGAACTCATTACCGTTAGGGCACGTTTGGTGTGCGCGCTAAAATAAGATTATTTTTATGAGATTAGATTAGATTGAATATAATAAAATAGGATAAGATAGAATTAAAAATAAAGTCATCCTTCGATTCAACATATGATAACTTTTAAATTAAAAAGTTAAAAACTTAAATTAAGTTAAAAACCATTAAAAACCCATTAATTTCATCATCCCAAATTTTACCTATACTCAAGTTTCACTTGCAATTAAAAAAAAAAAAAAAACAATTGCAAAACCTGAATCATAAAAAAAAAAAAGTTGCAAGGTTTTGTGATTGCTGTAAAACTTGAATAAAAAACAAAAAAAGTTTTGCAATTGCTGCAAAACCTGAATAAAAATAAAATGTTGCAGCAATGGTAAAACCTGTTTTGTGATTGCTGCAAAACCTAAATAAAAAGAAAGTTGTAGCAATCCTAAAACCTGTTTTGTGATTGCTGTTTTAGGATTGCTGCAAAACCTGAAAAAAAAAAAAAAAGTTGCAACAATCGAAACCTGGTTTTGCAATTGCTGTAAAACTTGAATAAAAAAAAAGTTTTGCAATTGCTGCAAAGCCTGAATAAAAAAAAGTTGCAGCAATCGTAAAACCTGTTTTGTGATAGCTGCAAAATCTGAATAAAAAAAAAAGTTGCAGCAATCGCAACTTTTTGCAATCTATGGTTTTGTGATTGCAGGGAAATTGCAAAACTATTTTTAAATTACAAACCAAACAGCCTTATTTTTTTGTGTGCAAGATTGGTGTAGGATGGGGGAGGATGTGATGTTAGTTCTTACTGTAGAGTCCTTTGAAGAGCAGGAACGACGCTGTGAGGATGGGCATCGCTGCACCACAGCTTTGAAGTGATGAACAGCTCGTCGCGAGATGTTATGAGGCCAAGCTTAAGTGCTTCTGCAATGGCTTTACCAAGGGACTTCTCTGTTTGGTACAGGGCAGCCGTGTCGAAATGCCTGTAACCCATCTCAATTGCCCTGAGCACGGCCTGCTTCACTGTTTCTGATTCTTGAAATGGGTAGGCCGCCGTGCCCATACCAACCACAGGCATCAGGCAACCGTTGCTTAGAACCACCTTAGGCACACTCACCATCTCTCTTGTTCTTCTTGCTGGCTTGCTGGCTTGCTGGCTTGCTTGCTCTCTATAGAGGGTTGCAGCAAATAAAGGAGCTCCTGAACATGTAAGTGCAGAACTTGGTGGTTCTGTGACCCACTTTCTGATTTTTATGAACCTCATGTAAGTGCAGAACTTGGTGCTACTATGACCCACATGTGATTTTTTTTTTGTGTTCCAAAAGACTAAGTCAATAGAGACCATACTACAACAGGTTGTTTATCCAATAATGTAGATGTTTCGAGATGATACGAAGCCTCTAATGCCATTTTCAATATGGCAGAAGAAGAATTTGAGCAAATCATGGGATGTAAAGCTAGTCAGTGATAAATTCCAGGGTGATATTTATTTGTTTTGGTGTGTTTTTTCATTGGGTATTTTCATGTTGTTATCCACTAGTAGTAGTGACTCATGTGTTTGTTAAAGCGTGGGCACCTTTCAAGATATGCTAAGCAAGATAACAAGGCCCTAGGCTATCAATAATCGAACAATATACTAACGAGTGGTTGACACAGTGAGAGCATACTGAGTCCCAAGATTAATCTTATATAAAAGTTTTAGGATTCGATTATTATAAGCATTCTCGTTGGAAGAAGTTTATCATTCTGCTCTTGCCTCAAACGAAAACTAGTTCGTACCCGACATCGCAGGAGAAACCAAAAAAAAAAAAAAAAAAAGGACAAAAAAAAAAGGACAAAGAGCAAAAAGCGAATAAAGAGAAGGACAATCTTTAAAGGGTGTGGGAAACCAAAAAAAATAAAATAAAATAAGAAGAGAATGACATTCGCAGTCTTACGTTTTTAAAGGGTGTTCGTAGTGCGTCGGGCTTTTATCATTGCAGGTTTTGGGTAGGAATGACGTTCAGAGTCGTACTTCCTCAACAAAGAGGTTATTTCTATAATAAAACAACTTCAAATTATTGTATCAGAGCTTGCCCTTCTTCCTTTCTTATTTTTCTGAAAACAATGAATTAAAAATGACCTTGAACTTTCAAATATATTCTTGAAAAGACTCTAAATTGGTACCAAAATTGCCATCTGTTGCACTAACACCAACTCTTTTTTTTCTTCTTATTTTTCAAAGATGTCGATTATTAAATATCTCACCAACTTTCAAAATGATGTTTACACACATGTCGTGTCATTATACTATAAACATCATTTAATCCGTTTTCAATGGGTAATGTGACCATTTATAGGAAGAGTTGGCAAAAAACTGGGTACAATGGTCTATGAATACGGACAACGCCTTATATTAAGAAACATATAGTATGTTCGTACCCGGCTCGATTTACGCAATAAACAACAAATATTTGTTCGTACCTGTATGTTTATATTAAATTGGGTTGGGATGAGTTAGGAATTAGCAACTCAAGCAAGTTTGAATTGGGTCAAGATTTTGTAAATCAACCCGATCAACCCGAACTCATCAAGAATATTAAGTATTTCTTTAATTAACATTTTTATTAGAGCCACTTATTGTTATTAGATCACATAAAATCTAATGAATAAAAATATTATTTAAAATTATATTTATATTTATATTTGACTTAAAAAATTTATAGACATATGTATATTTGACTTAAAAATTAGCTTAGGAAATGAGAATCTAGAATCAATATTGTGACGACCCACATCCCAGATTGCCATCTCTCATGGATCGGCTTGCGGAAGTGTCGGGGTGGGACGTCCGGCATAGGCATCCACGACCACCTCAAATCATTTAATGAGATAATCGGGACACTACAAGCCTCAACCAGACTTTCACAAGAGTCCCCCCCAATTATTTTTTTGGAACCACATCAAACCTGATAGACTTAACAATTCTAAATCATCACATGCATCCACATAAATTAAATAAGAAGGATCTCCTGTAAACAAGACAATAATCATGAAGTCCTCAAATAAACATGAGACAACCATGATCACAAAAGTCCTCAATTTAAACCCAAAACAGTCTAAGGCAACATGCCTAGACCCATCATCAAATCTAAGTCCAAAATATAGAACCAAATATATCAAATCCAAGGCCACAACGCCAATATACATCAACACAACCATAATCCCTCTCACCATCTAGGTTTAACAAATGTTATAGATTACATATGTATCAAAATAAGCAAAACAATATACATATGTAAATAAAGACATCAAACCATACGTAAGAGTCCTAGGTTGGCAGTGGTTATCCCTCAAGCGTATGCTATGCCCTTTCCCTTGCCCTTACCCTTATCAGTAAAACATGAAAAAAGAGTGAGAGTTTGAGCCAACGATGCCCAATGAATAATGTTTAGTAGTGCCATCATTCATACATCAATAAAAGTCATATATGTTCATGCATGAAATTATGCTCATAAGTACGTGAAACATAAAACACATATTAAAATAAACATCAACCATTCTCATGCATTTCAAATCCATTCGTCTTAACCTCTAGAGAAGGCAGTTTGGCAACATGCACAAGCTTCTTAGAACATCAATGAGGACTTAGCTTGGGAACACGTAAGGCTTTTAGGGTTTCAACTCCATTCATTTCCACCTCTAGAGAAGCCAACCTAGCAACATGCACAACCTTCTTAGAACATCTAAGAGGACTTAGCATGGGAACACCCAGACTTCTAGGGTTTCAACTCCATTCATTTCCATCTCAAGAGAAGCCAGCCTGACAACATGCATAGGTTTCTTAGAACATCTAAGAGGACTAAGCCTGGGAACACCCAAGGCTTCTAGAGTTTCCAAAACCATTTAAAATCCACCGCTAGAGAAGTCAGTCTGGCAACATGCATAGGCTTCTTAGAACATCTAAGAAGACTTAGCCTGGGAACACTCGAGGCTTCTAGAGTATCATTGCATGCCATTTCAAATCATATTAAACACATGCATTTCCATAAAGATATTCATAACTTTCAACATACAAGTATAAATGAATATGATGCCACAAGTGATAAACAAGATAAACAACTACTCACAACCAATGCCACACAACAAGCTATCCACACACGTGTCTATACGAATCCCAATGCACCACAAGATCCTGTAAACCATAGATTCATGCACATGTATCAATCATCATGATCATCCATATATAGACACACTAATCATGATCAATTCCTAATCCAATAAGTCCATGAGCATTTAATTCCCACCATGAGTCTCCCATCTCATGATCAACCTCGACATCCGTGCCAAGCCACGGATAACGGTAATTTCCAAAAACTAAGACAATCACTTAGTCTAGGTCATTTAATCCTAACACAAGTCTAAACCATTCAAAACCATGCAACATTGATAATAATCAAGTCAATTCCTCAATTCAAATCAAAACATGACATATGACCCAATTTGGAAAAAAATCTCTACAATAGGCATAGAGCCAAATTGCACTAAGTCATACAAAATTAGCATAGGTTCAAACATTCTAAAGCCATGATTCCACTCAATTTAGGTCCAATTAGACAATTCCCAAGTCAATTTAATCAATTGACTTGGTTTAGGTCAAAAGCCGCAATTTTGGGCAAAATCCTGAAATTTAGCCCTACCTAGGGTTTCCAATGGGTAAAATTACTGAACATCGCCATCAATCAACTAGAATCAGCCATTTATTCAACATAGTTGACATGCAAGTCCAAAAGAAAACCCTAAGTTCATTTTTTAGGGTTTAGGGCCTTTACACTTAACCCCTCCAATTTCTTGCTAGAAATTGAGGAAAATGGTGTCATTGGGTTCCAAATCAACCAAAGAACCCAAATCTATAGCATACACCACACCCCTAAGGGTTTCCAACAAAACCCTAATCTCTTGAACCACCAAAAACGTGGTGGAGTGCATGCAAAATACATTTCAAGTGTAGATCTACGTCTTAGAGGGTTATTTCAACTATAAACAAGTCAAATACGGCGAAATAATCAAACCCTAGGTTAGGGTCACCACAAATCCGTGGTTCATACCCATCTTTATGCCAAAATCATGCTCATTTACTCATTTACAAAGAGATTCTAGAAAGAAAATGGGAAAACACACTTACCTTGGGTGAGATTTGAGCAAGGGATTTCCAAATACCTCAATTTTCTCCATTTTTTCTCCACTCCTCCTATTTCCCCTCTTTTTCAAGCTAAAAAACGTGCAAGTGAGCTAATTTTGGGTGTTGGTTGCTTAAATACACAATTTTGGTCCCCACTTGAAAATCTGCCAAAATGCTTATTCTCACGCATGTGACAATAGGCCAATTTCTAGGTTCATCCAAAATGAACTATTCTCACGTACGTGACATTAAGGTATTTCACTGGTTCCTTTAAAATTTAATAAACTTCATAATAAATACGTATACACACATAGTATACATTATCAAGCATCAAATACATAACATATACATCAAGCAAACAGACAGAGTTCGGGCAAAATACAAATGGGTTATGGGCTACATGAAAAGACTTTTGGGGGGTTACATCATAAAACCAGGTTTGCAATTTCGCTGCATCGCAGGTTTTAGTTTTTTTTTAAGAAGGAAGAAAGGTGCGAAGAAGGTGAAGAAGAAGAAGAAGAAGAAATCTTGTAAAAAAAAAAGGAACGAGTGGGATAAATGGGTTGGGATGATTATTTTTAATCCTATCCCACTTAGCAGCCAAAATGAAAATAAGATTAAAAATAATTCTATCTCATTCTATCCCAACTACCAAACACACCATTTTAACTCCTTATTAAACATAATTTGGTCTTCATTACAAATAGCCTTTTTCCATTCTCGTATCTCTCTATCATGATCCTTATGTTTGGGGATATTTTGGGGACTCAAGAAATGAACTCACCAAGTATAATCGGACATCAATGTCCTTTAGATCAATATGGAATCACGTGTATTGGTTGGTTCTGTGTTGATCAAGGGATATTGGTAACTGAGCACGTACTTTCCGAGTTTATTTCCTAAGTCTCTCTGTCATGCTCCTTATGTTTAGGAAAATGTTATGGGGACTCAAGAAGTGTACTCAGACATTAATGTCCTTAAGATAACACATAATCACATGTATTGGGTGGCTCCTTGTTGATCTAAGCGAATTGGTGTTTTAGTAAATTAACTTTCCAAGTTTATTTCCTTATTCTCTCTTTCATGGTAGTTAGAATCGCGATTTGAATTGTTGAATTGTATGATTCACTATTTGATTCACCCAAAACAATACGAATCGATTCCTTGAATCGTTATACTTGTGAATCATAAGTAAATCAGTCCAAATCAAAATCGCTAGTTAAATCGTAATGAATTGGTCTGAATTGTTAATTAGCTAGCTAAAAAACACTAATATCTTTATAATTCTATTGGCACTTAATTCACACAAATATACGATTCACATGTGTATTGTGAATCTTAAATTCATTGATCCGAATCCCGATTCAATTCATCAAGCCTTAAAATGATTCGATTCCAAATCACGATTTTAACTACCATGCTCTGTCCTTATGTTTAATTAGAAAATAAATGTTCTTCCATTTTCTTGTTTAGTACTGAGACTAATTGGTACAAGCAATTTACAAACACATATCAATGGTTTTGGCTGCGTTTGGTATCAATTTTAAATCTAATTTTTTATATTTAAAAACAAAATGTGAAAAATAATAAAAAACTTGTTTGGTTCATTGTGATTTAAAAAATATTTTTGGTAAAAAATTAAGAAAAAGGGATGTTTTTAGAAAATATACAAAAGTTGTTTTTTAAGTTTTTATTTTGGTTGATTTGTAATTAATGGGACCACACAAACTTTTTTTTACTTGATTTGTGTGAAATCTTAGAGCAACCGAACAAACTTTCCTTGTTTTTCAAATTTTAAAAAATAATCTTTGAATATAATACCAAACATATTTTCAAAAACTATAAATCAATTAAAAATAAAATCATATTTTTTATTTTGAAAACTATTTTTAAATTACATACCAAACAACCTTATTTTTTGTGTGTGCAAGCTTAGTTGGTGTAGGATGGGGGAGGTTGTGATGTTAGTTCTTACTGCAGAGCCCTTTGAAGAGCATGAACGATGCTGTGAGGATGAGCATCGCTGCACCACAGCTTTGTAGTGATGAACAACTCATCGTGAGATGTTATGAGGCCAAGCTTAAGTGCTTCTGCAATGGCTTTACCGAGGGACCTCTCTGTTTGGTATAGAGCAGCCATGTCGAAAGGCCTATAACCCATCTCGATGGCTCGTAGCATTGCCTGCTTCACTTCTTCTGATTCTCGAAATGGGTAGGTGTCACACCCTGGGTTGCACAGCGTGCCCCCTACCCAGGTGTGGGCGCACCCCCTCGGGGCGAACGCCTAAGCCATTATGGATTCATAATATTGTCCAATCCCGGTACAGCCACCGCCACACAAGGACGTCTCTTGTACCCAAGATCATTTGTCTGTCACTATTCATGAATAGTGAGCTCAGTGGTTACTAGGAATGCGAAATTAGACTCCTTAAGGGAGGTCTCGAGTTCGATTCCTATGGAGGCCCTGCACTATTCATAAATAGTGGCAGACAAATGATCCCGGGTACAAGAGAGGTCCTTGTGTGGCGGTGGCTGTACCGGGATGGGACAATATTATGGATCCATAATGGCTTAGGCGTTCGCCCCGAGGGGGTGCGCCCACACCTGGGTAGGGGGCACGCTGTGCAACCTAGGGTGTGACAAAACGGCCTTATGTGTACCACCAACCCCATAGGGAATGGCGTGCGGAATGCCGGGGCAGGACGCCCGGCGTAGGCATCTCCGACCACTCCTCAACTCCCGTGAGGTGGTTGAGACCCTACGAGCCTTATCTCAAACAACGACATAATATCAAAAGGTACTAAACAAAACTACCAACCGTATTAATCATCCAAGACAAGAGATAATCCATAAAAATGAATCATAAATAAAATCATAATCCCTACAGTCCATTAAAATTGACATACACATAAAGTCCAAAATTGTGGGTACAAATAAAACCGTCATATGCCCACATGGTCTATCTAACAAGTCCCAACTCACCCATACTACAATGTGGTAAGTGTTATAATTACATAATCCAAAATATAATACTTCATAATTTAAAACATAGTTCAATCAAAATGCCTCTCAACTCACATCGAGGCCTTGGATTCTCTCGCAGGCAAGGCCCTCAAGATATAACTCCTCCTTTGCCCTTATTCGGGACAGAAGGACCTGAAAGAGGAAAATGAGGGTGAGCCAACGGTGCCCAGTGAATAGAATTCAAATATGCTATCAATACTCATCAATAAATATCATGTATGCATGTCAATGTGTAGCATGATTTAAAAGCTCATAACATATAGATATCAAGCATTTATAATAAGTTCGATACAAGTAAAAGCTTATCAATTTGGATCCACATTCCACATGCATTGGGTTACTAGTGCACGTCTATTTCACCGTACCGTTGATCCCAATCATGTTTATTTTGGGTTACTAGTGCACGTCTATTTCACCGTGCCGTTGACCCCAATCTCTTCCTTTCCTAAAACCCTCCTATGACAAGGTTAAGTCCCCCTATTAGCCAGATAGATGGGCCCAACCAAAGTCATAAGGTTTTCTCAAATCAATGCATCATTCAAAACATTAGAACACATTCATGCTTTCAACATACAGTATATAAGTGATATGATGACATAAAAGATATAATCATAAATGAAGTCAACTCACAACCAAGCCTCGCGAGAGTATTTAACCACACACGACCACCAAACCGAATCAACCCAATCAAGATCCTGAAACATACATCAATATCCTACCATACATCAATTTCTATGCTCAATCACATAGACATTACACATCAACCCTAAATCAGCCCACATATAAACAATAGGCCTAAATCCCATCTAATCCCATCATTCAACTCAAATCACATGACTTAGGCCTCTAATGCATAGTTCTCATACATAAACCATTCTATTAATCAAAAATACTGATTTTCAATTCCTTTAGGCATAAACATGCCCAAATTGGGTCACTTGATCACAAGTAGGCCTAACCCATAATATGGTCACAACCACCAAATGAGTAGCATAATCAACCCTAATCATGCTTAATTAAACATAAGTTGCATCAATTCAATGATTTTAGGCCAAAAGCATCAAAAGCCCTAACATATGAAATTTTCCATACTTAGGCCATATTGTCGATTTACACTAGGTCACCATGTTCAGCCATGTATATCACTGATTTTCCATCATGGGTTCATCAACAGTGACAACTAGGTCAACATAGTTGACATGCAAGCTATTTGGAAAGGTCTAAGTTCATATTTTAAATTTAGGTCTAATACAAGCAACCCTACCAATTTTTCATTTACTATTCTGTTCAGATGTATCAATATACCAACAGAAACATGTAATCACAAAATCAACCGTACAGATTGAAGTATATGAAGAAACAAACCTTCTGTCCAAATATCAGCCCAATCCAACGGTGGACAGAAAAGATAAGTATATTTGATGAACAAGTCTCTAATCAGACAATTTCTCCTTTCCTGCTGCAAATACTCAAACTCAGATGACTATAGCACACAAAATACTGAACGCAAAAACATCTCCACCGTTCAGAATACATAAATATCAGTTATAAACTACATACCCAAATTTGATATCCATCCAACGGTAGATTGAGGATATCTATAAGTTTGAGCGAAACGGCGCGAGAAATCCAGACTTTCCGACCAGCTTTGTTTGAGAGGTTAGATATCTTAGACGAGACCTCTGATCAAGATCTCCACCGACCAGAATGAATAACCATAAGCTCTGACAAATTTTGAGCTCAATCTGACCATATATCTCAAAGATCCACCTCTTTGATGAAAACGTCGCAGAGATCTTCCTTCTGCAACTCCTTCTTTCTTTCTCTTCTTCTTTCCTTTCTCTTCTTCTTCCCTTTCTCTTCTTTTCTTTTATTTTTTTCCTTTCTCTCCACTCACCTCTCTTTCTAGCACTTCCTTGATTCTCTCCTCCACTCACCTCATTTTCTAGCACATTCACCTCATTTTCTAGCACATTCTTGGATTCTCTCCTCTACTCACCTCACTTTCAAGCACATTCTTGGATTAGAGAAGTGGGCATGGGACACTTGTCCACTTTTATGCACCAACCTTCACATGTGTTGGTCTCATACTACCCATACCAACCACATGTACTTTAACCAATCTCATGCTTCCATGTATTTTAAATGTTCAATCCATTTAATACACCAAATTTTCATTCTCATTTATCCTTTTATTCAATCAATCCTAACCCATATCAATTCATGGTTTAATGGGTCCATGCATAAATAATAACATATGCATTATAATTAAATTTAACATGACCCATATACAATTTATGATACACATATTTATATACATTATCAAGCATCAACTATATAAACATTAAACAACCATCAAACAAACACCAAACATAACAAGGCAACGCATAGAGTTTGGGCAAAGTGCAATTGGGTTATGGGCTAGATGAAATAATTTTCGGGGCGTCACAGTAGGCCGCCATGCCCATTCCGACCACAGGCATCCGACACCCATTGCTTAGAACCACCTCAGGAACACTCACCAATTCTCTTCTACTTCTTGCTCACTTGTTTGCTCTCTATAGCTAAGTTGGCAGCAAACCAAGGAGCTCATGAGCATGTATTTAAGTGCAGAACTTGGTGATGCTGTCACCCCACTTCTATGCTGAAATTGTTGACGTTGTGATTCACTGGTTTCTTTGAACATTTGAGTGCATGCACAACATGGTGGTTCTGTGACCCACTTTCTAATGAACATGACAAATGTAGAGCATGGTGATCCTAGCTATGACTCACTTGTGATTTTTTCTTGTTATCAAAAACAGTAAGCCAATATAGAGACCATACTGCAACAGGATGTTGATCCAATATTAATGTAGATATATAGTTTCGAGACGGACTTAAGGCCAGTACTCGGTGATGAATTCCATGGTGATATTTATGGTTTCAACATCCGATCGTACACCGTTTGATCGTATTCAATTGATTTAGTCGCAATCTAACGATTCCGCTCATTGCAACCAATCCTGTACCGTTAGATCGAGGTCGATCCAATTGGTCGCCATCTGACGGTCCTGATCAGAGCATCCGATCCAACATCGTCGAATCTTCGTACATCGCACATAAACAGATAACTACATTCATCGTATCTGTGCATTCTATGTCGCCCTTCACCCTTGCACACGCTTGCACGCTTCACCGTGAGCGGGGTGATGCCAATAATTAGAATTTTATCTATCCCATGTGGGACTAAAAGATTATTTTTTCAATTTTTACTATT
Source organism: Paratinospora sagittata (assembly GCA_035771175.1). Classification (NCBI taxonomy): domain Eukaryota; kingdom Viridiplantae; phylum Streptophyta; class Magnoliopsida; order Ranunculales; family Menispermaceae; genus Paratinospora; species Paratinospora sagittata. The sequence continues at coordinate 29,566,944 of CM069592.1, forward strand.
TTACACATCAAGTAGGCTACTTTAGACTCAATTTCTCATTCATATATAAATGAGTATAGCTAAATACTTATATATTTTTAATCTTCACACATCAAAGATTAATAATCAACTTGGTCCCATTCAAAATTACTTGTGGGTCTCACTTTAATATTTAGCTTAAAATAGTGAAAAATCATGTTTAATTACCCATTTTTCAACATATTCTCCCTATGATGATGAGAACTTGTACTACCTAACTTATATTATCACAATTTACGACTGGGTGCATGGTTTATTTGATATTGTAGATAGTGTGGGGTCCACCTCAAGAAATAAAAGATGGAGTTGGTGGCCGCCCTCGTGGGCGGCCACAATTCAGTCCACAATTCGGCGCCGGCTGGTGCCGAATTGTTTGCCAAAAGAGTAATTAAATATATTATATTATATATTTATAATTACGAAAATGCCCCTGAATATTCCTATAAATAGAGCCTTACTTCATTCTTGAAATTCATGTTCAGTGAGATCAATTCCTGTGAGATCAATTCCTGAGATCTATTATGAGAGGTCTAATTCAAGAGATCCAATCTGTAAGATCTACCTAAGGGTGAAGTAATACAACTTTGCTGCCTCCTGTGGACGTAGGCAATTTGTCGAACCACGTTAAATATTGTTGTCTTATTTTTTCTTTCATGTTTTACCACGATTCCGCACAACAAATTGGTATCAGAGCTTAGGTGAAGCTTTGGAAGAAAACAGACCCTGGGTCGAATTTTTCGAGATTTCGTCGAAATTTCGAGATTCTGTAATAGTGATCGAAGCTGTTTTCTGATCACCCGTGGAGGTAGCTATCGTTTCCAGGAATCCAGCGCAATAAACGACGAGAAAAACGGACAAGAATCGAGTTCCCAGGAGCCGATCAAAGTTCGCAGAAATGTTTCTGTAAATTTTTTTTTTGCAGCGCAGGGAAGAAGAAGGCGGGTTACGAAGACGGATCTGACTCAGATCCGACCCACGCCGACCCATTCCGATACTGTTCATCACAGTCTGATACTGTTCATCCCGATCCAATTCTGTTTTTCCGGCCATGATACAGTTTATCAGGCCCGACGCCGTTCATCCGGCCCAGCCCACGCGCTCTGCCGTTTCGGCCCGACACTATTCATCCTAGCCCAGCGCGTTTTGGCCCGCAGTTGACCAAATCCATTTTCGGTTGACCAACCATATCCGACTAATTTTTCGTCTGATTTCAGCAAAGCCAGACTCGTTTCCACCATTTTCGACCGTTCCGGACGCAACCGTGCAATCAGTTTCTGCAGATTCAGCTCCTAAGTTATTGATATAGCTTAGTTGGTGCCGTTTATTATTTTTAAAGCACTTTTCGACGTCATACATATCTTCGATCTTAATGGTGAAGGAAATCCCAACCACAAGCAGGCCTTGGCAAAGAAGTTCGATGTCTAATGCAAAGTTCAAGGTGGAGAAATTCAACGGCACCAACAACTTTGGCATGTGGCAATGCGAAGTTCAAGATCTATTATTCCGGGAAGGATCACATATCACCTTGGAAACCAAGCTCCAGGATATGTCCGATGATGATTGGAATTTCGTAAATCGTCAAGTTTGTGGAACAATCAGACTCTGTTTGGCAAAAGATCAGAAGTACTTTGTCATGAAAAAGACTATGGCAACAAGTTTCTGGAAGAAACTGGAGGACAAGTGCATTCTCAGTTTCATCTATAGACAATCAGTTTGATAGATGGATATTAGATTCCGAATGTTCCTATCATATGTGTCCGAATCGACATTGGTTCTCAAAATTGGATGAGTTCGATGGAGGAGTCGTGCTCAAGGGCAACAAAAATACCTGCCAAACAAAGGGTATTGGAACTATACGCCTACAGATGCATGACGGTACAACAAGACGGCTCACGGACGTCAGATATGTCCCAGGTCTGAAGAAAAATATGATCTCACTAAGAGTCCTTGATTCCAGCGGTTACAAGGTAACCATTGAAGGTGAAGTTCTGAAGGTTGTACGTGGAGCATTCTTGGCCATGAAGGGTACTCAGAAAGGAAATCTCTATTTCCTTGACGGACACACAGTAATCGAAAGTGTATCAGCTTGCACCAGTTCTAATGATGTTTCATCGGACACTTCCCGACTTTGGCACATGCGGCTCGGACATGTTGGAGAGAAGGCTCTTCAAACCTTGATAAAGCAAGGTTCTCTGAAAGGTGCAAAGACCGAAAAACTTGACTTCTGCGAGCACTGTATCTTAGGCAAGCAGACGAGAGTCAAGTTTGGCACTGCAATCAACCGCACAAAAGGAACATTGAATTATGTTCATACTGACGTTTAGGGACCCTCTCAAAATGCTTCATTAGGAGGTAAACGTTGGTTTGTTACTTTCATTGATGATTTCTCTTGCTATGTTTGGGTTTATACCATGAAGCATAAAGATGAAGTGCTAGATATCTTTCTTATATGGAAGAAAATGGTAGAAACCCAAATGGGAAAGAAGATTAAGAGGCTCAAATCTGATAATGGAGGAGAATACAAGTCAGACCCATTTCAGAAAATATGTGAGAATGAAGGGATAGTCAGACATTTCACAGTCCCAAGCACGCCACAACAAAACGGTGTTGCTGAACGCATGAATCATACTTTGGTAGATAAAGTTCGCTGCATGTTACCTCATTCTGGACTGAGCAAGGCATTTTGGGCTGAAGCTTTGTCATATGCCTCTTACATCATCAATAGACTTCCTGCAACAGCACTAGATGGCAAAACTCCCAAGGTGGTATGGTCTGGACAACCCGTTTCAGACTATAATTCTCTGCGCATTTTTGGATGCACTGCATATTTCCATGTAAAGGAATCCAAACTGGATCTTAGGTCCAAGAAAATGATTTTCATGGGCTTTAGTGAAGGAGTTAAGGCTTTCCGACTATGGAACCCTGAGTCAAAGAAGATTGTACTAAGTCGAGATGTAACTTTTGATGAATCTGTGATGTCAAAGCATGCAGTCTCTGATAAAGAAAATCGAGATCCAGATTTGCATCAGTAGGTGGAGTTAGATATTCCAGTAACTCCTGGCAAGTCAGCAGAGATATCCAACCATCCTGAAGAAGACGAGGAGGAAATCTCAGTTGAGGTCGAGGCTCCAAGACCAGACATCAGTCAACAACCAGAATCAATTGCCACCAGTTGACCAAGAAGAGAAATGGTTGCATATGCATTACCAGTCACCGGAGATGATATTCCATACAATTACAAAGATGTTAGTCAGAGTATGGAAAGTGATAAGTGGAAAATGGCAATGCATGAGGAGATGAAATCACTCCATCAAAATCAGACTTGGAAGTTGGTTCCACTTCCGAAAGGAAAGAAACCAATTGGCTGCAAATGAGTTTTTGCTAAAAAGGAAGGCTCTCCCAGCACAGATGGTATCCGATACAAAGACAGACTGGTAGCAAAAGGCTATGTTCAGAGGGAAGAAATTGACTACAATGAGGTATTCTCACATGTTGTTAAGCATTCGTCAATTCGAATATTATTGGCTTTGGTTACACAGTTTGATCTCGAGTTAGCCCAACTCGATGTCAAAACTGCTTTTCTGCATGGTAATTTGGACGAGGAGATATATATGTCTCAACCAGATGGATTCAAAGTACCAGGAAGAGAGAATTGGGCTTGCAAGTTGAGCAAGTCATTGTATGACCTGAAGCAGTCACCGAGACAGTGGTACAAGCAATTTGACAGCTTCATCCAAGGGCAAAAATATACCCGAAGTCAGTTTGATCATTGTGTCTACTATCGCAAACTTCAAGATGGTACATTTATCTACTTGCTTTTATATGTAGATGATATGTTAATCACATCTAAAAGCAAGGTGGAGATCAACAAGCTGAAGGCTCAATTGAGCTCAGAGTTTGAAATGAAGGATCTTGGAGAGGCCAGAAAAATTCTCGGGATGGAGATAACTCGAGACAGGGCCAAAGGCACAATCTGTTTGACTCAGACACAGTATTTGAAGAAAGTTCTTCAAACTTTTGGCATTGGCAATGACACAAAACCTGTGAGCACACCATTGGCACCACATTTCAAGCTAAGTACATCAATGTCACCAAATTCTGAGGATCAGAAGAAGCAAATGGAGAACATTCCATATGCAAATGCAATTGGTACCTTGATGTATGCTATGGTGTGTACCAGACCTGACATTTCACATGCTGTAAGTATGGTAAGTCGTTACATGCACAACTCCGGTAAAAGCCACTGGCAAGTAGTGAAGTGGATTCTATGGTATATTCATGGTACTGTGGATATTGGTTTAAAGTTCGAGAAATATAAGAAAAGTTGTAAGCATCTAGTCGGATATGTGGATTCGGACTATGCTGGAGATCTTGAGCAGATCTACTACTGGTTATGTTTTCACTATGGCAGGAGGACCAGTGAGTTGGAGATCAACACTACAGTCAACAGTTGCTTTGTCTACTACAGAGGCAGAGTACATGGCAGTAACGAAAGCTTTCAAGGAAGCAATCTGGCTTCATGGATTGACTAAAGACTTGAGAATTGCCCAGAAGAATGTTGAAGTTTTCTGCGACAGCCAGAGTGCCATTTGTTTGGCAAAGGACCAAGTTCATCACAGTCGAACGAAGCATATTGATGTTCGTTTTTATTTTGTTCGAGAAATTGTAGAAGAAGGGAGTATTCTTCTGCAAAAGATCAAGACCGCAGATAACCCCGCAGATATGCTTACAAAGGTGGTTACAGGGATCAAGTTCCAACATTGTTTGGACTTGATCAACATCTCACGAGCTCGGAGTGCCTAAGGGCACTAATGGAGGCAGCAACTGTTTTTTTGAAAGAAGTTTGCTATCTGTAGAGAGATTGCAGGTGTGAAGGAGCTATGTTCCACTTGAGGTGGAGGTGGAGATTTGTGGGGTCCACCTCAAGAAATAAAAGATGGAGTTGGTGGCCGCCCTCGTGGGCGGCCACAATTCAGTCCACAATTCGGTGCCTGCTGGTGCCGAATAGTTTGCCAAAAGAGTAATTAAATATATTATATTATATATTTATAATTACGAAAATACCCCTAAATACTCTTATAAACAGAGCCTTACTTCATTCTTGAAATTCATGTTCAGTGAGATATATTCCTGTGAGATCAATTCCTGAGATCTATTATGAGAGATCTAATTCAAGAGATCCAATCTGTAAGATCTACTTAAGGGTGAAGTAATACAAGTTTGCTGCCTCCCGTAGACGTAGGCAATTTGCCGAATCACGTTAAATTTGTTGTCTTGTTTTTCTTTCATGCTTTACCACGATTCCACACAACAAATAGAAAACTCCAAAATATTTTGGTTTATCTCTCCTAGGTTCTATATGTAACTATTATTATGATTGCTATATGGTTTTCTATACTCTTTTTTTTCCCTGCCTGATGATAGTATAGTAACAAGTCTCACAATTAGTTTGGAGATGATTACAATATAAAAAAAACAAGGGGACGCATTTTAAAAAAGTTTACAGTATTGAAATTACTAAAATGTATGATGTTAAAAGTTGGAGTACTCTGTGTTTTTAAGAACTTTGCTGTTGTTTTCTAATTTTAAGTATAATTTTAGTAATAAAAGTATATATATATATATATATATCTATTGATCTCTTCGAGATGGAAAGACCCATGACCAATAGAAATCTCTCTATTGATCTCTTGGAGATGGAAGGACCAATGACCAATATCTCTCTACTCATATATAGGCGGACCAGAGGAAATTGGTTGTTTAGTAGTACTTTAGTTAAACTTAATATCATTTATTTACTTAACCATTTTATTTAAAGTTGGTGGAACCTGTCACCAGACCTCAAAATCAAATCGGTCCGGTAACTTTTTAATTATTAAACCTTTTTTGAGTAAAAGAAAATAAAAATTAAGTCAATATATTCTTTCACGAGGATGGCTTGAACTTAAAAAAGGAAAAAAATTTGAATTTTTTTTTTAAGTAGAATACAAACAAAAAAGAAGAAGAAACAAACTAAAAAGAAAAAGGGTAATCGAGAGGTTTTATGTAGAAGGTAAATAATATAATAATTTGAGTTTGAGACTTTGAGGGTTATATTAATTTCATAATTTGGTGGCTTTAAAGAATAAACAATTTAAGAGTTAATGTTAGGTTTTGTTTGGATTAGGTTGGGGTGGGTTTCAAGGGTACTATCAACCCATGACCCAACTTGAGTCGTTCAAGTTAAAATTTTTAAACTCAACTCAACTCAAATATTTAGATCAACCCAACTTAACCCATCAGATTATGTTTGATTCGATCTGGTTGGCATACACCCCTATTGGGTACGTTGAAAATTTAGACTTGCTTGAGTGCATGTTGAATGCTTAAGCTTATATACCGAATGTTCTAAGGTTCAGTCTTAGGGTTGACACGGGGAATAATTCTTGTAAGTGAAGGTGTGCAAATAATTCTTGTGGGTGAAATTGTGCTTTATACAAAATTTTCAAATGATTTGATATTGCTCAATTAAGGGTCACAATCCATTTTCTTTGATATGTTGTAGGGAAAGAAACGTATTAACTCTTTCTTTGAGTTTCAATGCAGCAAAAGAAAACTTGAGATATCATTGTGACTCTTAAAGTGACTTTTATTGTATTATATGGACCTAAGATTCACTTAAAGAGTAGAGCGGTGCTACAAAAATTCAAAACGAATCTCATAACAAAACTTTCAATATTCAAGGTTGTCACTTTTGCCCTTTAAATTACAATACCAACAACTCTCTTAGTTTCTTTCTTTTAACAGGGGCAAAAGTGTTAATTATAACTTAAAGTTTCGTTCTGAGTCTTAGAGTTTTTTAAGCATTCTCCAAAGAGTATTTTGATCATTTCCCATAAACATTTTAATGAGAAAAACCTATACTGAAAGACATTAAAAATCACTTTAAAGACATATAAATCTTTTTTTTTTTTTTTTTTGACAAAAATGCTAAAACGACCTAAAAGAAATATAAACTCAAAATTTTACCCGATATAGTGTATTGTTTTCCTCTTTGATGATGTGTTGATGTGGTGATTGGCCACATTAGCTTGAATATAATTTTAAATTTAATTTTTGAATGAGTAATGTTAAATGTACACTAAGTGTCAATATTATTTTTTGACGATAACACTCAACCTCCTTTGAATGTTAGGATACTGCATAATACACACGCATCCTCAAAATATTAAAAGGCGTTGAGTGCCAACATCAAAAAATAACGTTAGCATAAAACTAATGTATATAAAATATTTTTCTTTTTAAATTATTTTAGTACTCCTCTTTAGTCTAGAGGATCTTGCCCTCTTCATTTCCCACATTGACGAGCTTTACAAGCTCCCATGATCAAGATTAATTAATGTGCTTAATTACTTATAGAACACAACACATCCAAATTTTTCAAATTAAAATTTGTGGTGATCACCATAGCTAGACACGATATAATTAAGTACTACAGAAGAAATCTAGGGTGCGGGATTCAATTGGAATAACAATCAATCTCTCCATCCCAAAGTTGCTCTAAACTCTTGTAAGGCCCATTTTCAGACAGCAATTCTTCACCACGATTTGCTTTGCTTTGTGGTGTAAACTCACTTATCATCTTCAACTCTTCCTCTCTCAACGCCCAATCGAATATCTCTACGTTCTCTTTCATTCTTTTTTCATTAAAGCTCTTTACCAACACACACACATCTTGCTCAAAAGCCCATCTTAAAACAACCTGCACCAATTAATTAATTTTAATTCTAGCTGTATGTTCGTGAAAATTTGAGCATTATTTTGTACAGAGTAGTTGTTGGTGCTCAAGTAAGTACCCCATGTTATAAAAAAAGAAAAACGTACATGTAATTAATTATTATTATTATTATTATTTTTTTGAGGTCAGGTTATCAAAGGACCCACCCCATTAGCGCACAATCACAAATAATCCTAGGATGTTGTATAAGTGGAGAGACTTGAACTCATGATCTATTTTTATTTTAAAACCTTATGTCCCTTAATTCCGTCACTCGCCCAACCTTATGTCCCTTAATTCCGTCACTCGCCCAATCTAATGTTGGGTAAGTAATTTCATTAAGATTTTATAATTTTTCAGATGTACGCACATTTTAATATATGTATAGTAGTATTACTTACTGCATCTGAAAAATTATAAAATCTTAATGAAATTTGATATGTTAGTGTCTTCTATACTTCACAAAAATAAGGGTAATAAAAATAAAATGATATAAATAATGTGGGCGAAATTGAAAATATGATATTTGTGCACAAAGAAAAAATATACAAGTATGTATTGAGAAAAAAAAATTATCAAACATATATTAATATATTACGGATAATATGTATGATACCATTACGAATACTACGATCACACACGTAGGATTCTAGGACTTTAAACACCTAGGAACATACATATTACAGACTTGATAAATTCAATATGCAAATACAAACTTAGAACATACATGACTGTAAAAACAAACTTCATAAAACTAAGCAAACTCATGGAAGGACTTAGACACTTGGACCTGCCACTGGCCTCTGAGCAGAACTGAGCAAGTGAGCGTCTTATATAGACAAGAGGAGCGTCTGGCGAATTTCAAAGCATTTCATATCCGAAGACAGGTGACAGATAAGCATGCAAGAAAGCAGATGGAGATTTGGACAGCTAGTGGAAGCTTGTCATCATGTGGCGTGTTGGTGAACAGGAGCAGATGTCGGGTGAGTGGTTAAACTGTAGATGAACAGTACCTTGTCGGGAATAAGATGACTTTGCTTTATCAAAAGAAGATAATGATGGGAAGAGCATCTTGCTTTATGCTTTATGTAACAAGATTGTCGTTAGTGGCGACATCTTCACGTGGTCGCAGCTGGACTAGGTCAGACGATAAGGAAGAACCCGCATGGCTGGTAGATTGAACAGCAAGAGGAACTGTGGACGTTGTTGAAGACATGGCAGTCACGGAGGATGAAACCTGCAAAGAAGAAAACGTACGTGACAAATGAAAATTTTGCGGGATGAAAGACTAACGATAGGTGCGACGATGAAGAAGAGGACAAACAACTAGTAGGTCAGTGTGGATACGTTGATGACGGTAACTATACAGAGCACAAATCATAACACTTATCCTTAGGCGTGGATAAGAGTATGACTGATCATGGTGTCCTCGGAGATCTGGGCGTCGGAGGACCATATGAATGGGACGGGGATAGATTCTCATGTGTTTCTTCATCAAGATCGTCGTAGAGAAAATCCCAATATGTTTGAGAACACTGAAAATCGTCTGGAGGAGGTTCAAGACCTGTATCTTTGCGTATTTTTTCTTCGATTTCTTGTTCTGCAAGTATTTCCTCGTAGGTAAGATGAGTATTGTCCCAATTTTGTGCCGGTGGAGAAACTGGGCTTTTAGGAGCCAAGTTCTGGATCAGAGAAGTAAGGTGTTCTTTTGGAATGAACTCTCTGGGGCTGCAGATGACAGGGGAAACATTGTCTGGTTGATTGTTGATTTTATTAAGAAATGTGCATAAACCAGTGAGTACCTGTGGAGGTGGATTACAAGAATATGTCTGAAATTGCTGCAAGTAGTGTTCAACAATTAACCCTTGAGGTGAATCTGAGTAGGGTTGATGACATATATAAATGGCATGCAGGCGTTGAGGAAATAGTTGACATATTTCATTAACCTGCGCAGTCCATATTTGAAGAGGAGCAAACAGTTGAAGGCACGCATGTAACAGAGTTGTTTGTTGCCTGAGTTGATGCTGGAGCTGGTGGGGAATGAATGCTACAGCAAGCTTATAGAGACACGAAACGCACCAAATGTACCAGTATAAATTTTCTGTTAATTCGGTACGAAGGTGGATGATGAACAAATAAGGTCGTGCCTGATTGAATGGGTTATTCTGGTTGATCTGTTCTGGAAAGTCCATAAGATGCCGATGGGCATAGTAGAACATATTGGACCAGGCCAACTAGTTGACTTCATGGGCCGTTTTGGGTTCTGAATTTCCTGGAAGATTAGTAATTGCACAAATAAGTGGGTTGGATCCAGATTGGTGAAACAGCTGCAAAGGCTTGGGCCTTGGTACAATACTGGGCTGTAACAGGAGAGGAAGTTTGAAACATCCTGTTAATAACGAGAGTTGGGCCTTGGACTTCTGAATGGGCCTTGAGAGAAAATCTGCTAAAACATTCTTATTGCCTGATATATGTTTCACAGTAAAAGTGTATTGTGTGAACCATTCTTGTAAACGAAGAAGTTGAACAGAAGACACCAATTTGTTTTTGAATTCCAGCATTTTTGGAAAGGATGAACTATCCATTTGAATTTCAAACTTTGCTGGTCGGAGGAAGAAGACAAACTTCTGAATACCATATTTGACAGCAAGTATCTCTTTGATAGATATATGGTAATGAAGTTCTGCATCAGTAAACTTTTCACTCTGATAACCACAAATATTGTCTTTATTTTTCCAATTTTTCGAGGAGAACAGCTCCCAGTAGTGATCAGAGGCATCCGTCTGAAGAATCAGAGATCCTGTAGTTGGAAGAACCAGTAGAGGTGGGTTCTGACAGGCTTTCTTCAGATGGTCAACAACTTGAGTATGTATATTTTGCCAAGGAAGAGGATCTTTCCTTAAGAGGGAGGAAAGCATAGAAGTGTATTGACTTACACTTGGCAAAAATGAACGTAAATAATTCACAACACCAAGAAATTATTGTAGCTGTTGTTTCGTGAGATTGAAATATGAAAATTGCAGAAGTTCAACTGCAATGTGAGAACCAAGTGATAAACTCCATTGAAAAATTTCATACCTAGAAAATCAATCTCTGATGTATTGAGAATGCTTTTCTTTTCAGAAAGCATGATTCCTGATGCTTCAGTAATATCCAAAAATTGGGAGAGCAATTGTTGATGATCAACGTCATTTTTGGAAAAGAGTAATATATCGTCAATGTAGATCAATGCAGTATGCAGAAGAGGAGCATAAATCTTTGTCATTGCTTTATGGAATAGAGATGGAGCAACCTTAAGACCAAAAGGCATAACCGTCCATTGGTAATGTGCATTTGGAATGCAGAAAGCTGTTTTGGGACGATCATCAGGTTGAACACCAAGTTGCCAAAAACCTGTTTTAAGTTCAAATTTGCTATAAACAGTAGATCCTGCAAGTAGTGTGAGCTGGGATGAGATTTTTGGTAGTGAAAACTTATCATCACGTAAGAAGGTTTTTAGAGGCTTATAATTGATCACAAGTCGTTTCTTACCACGTATTTGTTCAGCTCGTTTGTTGACGTAAAAAGCTTGACATGCCCAATCAGAATTGGTAGGTTCAATCAAACCTTGGGCAAGCAATTCAACACATTCTTGTCTAGCAAGAATTAATTCATCGAGAGGCATCCCTGGATGAGTAGCTTTTGTAGGGTTGATATCTTCATTGAGCTTGAAAGGTAAATGAACATAAAAAACTTCATTCTTCCATAAAGGATGAGGATTGGTGAAATCCTTGTGAGACTCAGTAACAGACTGTTTGAGTCTTTCTTGAAGAGTACCAGCATCCTGGATGGCATATAATTTTGGAATATTTGTATATGGAAGAAACTGTTGTTTGTAAAGAATACTTGTAAGTAGTATTCTGAGCTTTGTCATTGAATAGATGTCCATTCTGAGTAAGATATCTTTGTCAGGAAGATCACAACCAATGATATGTGTCCAGATAATCAAATCCGGAAAGAACTTCAAAATAATTTTCTTGACAGTAATCAAATGGGTTTGAAAAACTTCATTATTGACTGCTTTGAAAGATTTTGTATGGGGCTTCCAAAAATCTTTGGGAAGTATGCGTGGATTCATCATACTTTTGAATGCACCTGTATCAAAATAAGCGATTACCTTGGTAGGTTGATCGTATTTTGATTGTATGAGAGAAATCTGTGCATATGACATCATATGTGTTGGAGCTATTGGAAATGTTGGTTGAGAAACCATTCCCACATAAGGTTCATCAGAACTGGAAGAATTATCTGACGAGTAGTCTTGATAAGCAAACATTGTAGCTTCATCAGGAGAATCTTGTTCTGAAAAGATAGATTCAATATCCTGGTCATCACGAAGAGAATAGGACTGTTGAATCTGATGGATCAGATGTTGACTTTTTTTCTTGTCAGGGCATTGTTTTGCATAATGACCTGGTTTTTTGCATATATAACATCTGGAGTCTTTGGGGGAAGAATTACGTCGTTTGAAGTAACGAAGACGACGTTTCTTTTTCCATGGGAAACCTTTCTTGGATTTCTTTGAGAAAAACCTGGGTTCATTCTTTTTCTACCAAAAAGGTTTATCTTTGGAGCCTTTCTGGCCTTGACAAACACATTTCTTTCTGCATCCAATGTCAAAATATTTCTTATCACATGCTATCTTGAATTCATTGGCAGGATCAGACATTTCTTTGACAAAGGTACGCATTTCACATAATTTGTCAATGGCTGTAAGAAGATTTTGAAAAATCTCAGCAAAAGAAATCTGGTCAAGAGGTCTGCCTGTAGCAATGAGAGGACGGTTGAGTTCTGGATGGCATTCTGTAGGAAGTGAAGCAATAAAAGTATGCTCCAAATCTGGTTTGTCATTTCCACCAAGAAAATGATATCGATGTATCATTCTAATATAGTGGCATAGAAGATCCTTTCTGTTGAGAGAACAACAATTCATTGTGAAGAATTCTTGTTTGAATTTCTTTTCAATAATAGAATGATCTCCAACGAATTCTCGGAACATTACTTGATAAACATCAACTATGGATAGTTGAATAAGCTGGAGGATACGATATTCTTCGAGACTAACAAGCCAATCACGGACAAATCCAGTACAACGAGAAAGGAAATCGCGTATGACATCTTCAAAGAATTTTCCTGTAAGCAATTTATTTGTCATTCATGCACACCAAAAGGATAATTTCACCCTCCATTTATCAGGAGGAACATCATCAAGTGAAAACCAAAGACCATTCCCGGTTTTATTATGAGTGTTGGGACGATGATTATCCTGTGCAGGAGCTTGTGCAGAAGTTTCATCAATTTCGGCATCAGCAAATGGCCACTTTGCATCATCAAATGACTTTTCGTCTTCAAGACCATGTCATTCATCTCAGGACTCACAAACCTCATGGTACTGTCATGGCATTTGTCAATGACAATGAAGTCTCCACAATTGTCCAGATCCCAAAGCAAATTCCTCCAAAGGATCTTCATCAGATGATGCCTATGACATGGTTCACCAACTATGAACAATTCTTGCAGCGTTCTGAACCAGTCACCACGACTACTTGTCCCCTCATGAATAAGCAATCTGACGGCTTAGTTAAGATCAACTTTGAGACTCCGTCATCCTCACATGAACTTCTTCCTGTCCATCATTCAATGATGATCCACCCTGTTTATAAGTATCACAAGGACAGACCCCCTGTCCACTCTTTTTAGGATATCGGCAAACCAATCTACCATTCCCATGTTGATGGTCATTTTATATGGGATTGTGCTCCGGAATTATGTGCTCCTGGTTGCTCATGCCAGGATGACCTTGAATTTGATTGGTCGGACCGATCATTTCCTACTTTTTTGGTTCCACCAATACAGAAGACGAAGAAATCCAAGTCTTCCTGCCCATCTGAGGCTCGAAGATTTTATGATGAACCTCCTGCTCCTTCACCCGCAGCTATTGTTCATCCATGTTTTCCTGTTGGTCCCTGTGAACAGGAATTTCCTCCATTAACAAGAGTCGCAGACCTTACTTATCAGATGACAACTAAGCCCTTTTCAATTCCCACTGAAATTCGTCCTGATGGTTCTCCAAAGCCTTTGTCTCAGCCTGAAAAAGTGCTCAATTGGCAGACAAAGAATGCTCTTGTTCAGAATCAATTTTTGAAAAAGATTGATAATACCAGTCTATCTTCTACAACGACCAGTCTTGCCCAAAAGACGGATATTCAAGCAGCCATCAGTCAGAAGTATTATACTGAACTCACTGCTAAGATCCATGATTTGGATGCTCAACTCCGTTATTATCTCCAGCAGAGATATACTGGTCCAAAATTTAATGCAACAGAAAAAGAATTACGTCATCTCAAAGATCAATTATCTCAAGTTATTGCAGATATGAAGAAGTATCAACAACCTGAGTACCCTGAATCTTATCCTATGTCTCTCAATACTTTCAGGATGCATTCAGCCTCACCAGTGTTGGGTACACCTAGTTCTTTAGATGCATCTCAGAATTTTATATCGAGCCTTTTAACCTCTAAGGCCAGATCAGATGCCTCTAAACCAAAACCCCAACCAAAGGTCCATACCTCGCCCCATAGGTATCTACCTTCTCCAAGACCTCCACCTGTTCGTGGTCCTCGTCCTATGTTTGGTGATAAAGGGAAGCTACCAATGGTTCCTCCAATGGAACATGAACCAGAGTATTATGACCCTCCAGTGGTTACTACTCTCAGTATTCCTACCATCCCTAAACAACCACCTACTGAACCTTCCCCTAGTAACCCTGTTCAGCTTTTTTATCACGATCTTACAGATGATGAAATTTCTACTGAAGTTTCTCCAACTACATCTATTGGTTCTTTCGAATCTTTAGATCTTTCTTCTACTGATGAATCTTCTGAAGTATCTTATGATTCTACTTATGGTTCTACTCTTGAATCTTCTGGAACCACAACAGAATCTTTTGAGTATACTTCTACCTCTTCTGATGATTCACAAATTATGAATATCTCAAACCTTGCACATATCCATATGGCTCACGGTGCTTCATCCTCAAATGAGCCTGGTATACAAGAACTTCATTCTGGAGATGAAGAACTTGCTGATGCCGAAACTGATGAAACTTATGCACAAGCTCGTGCACAGGATAATCATCGTCCCAACACTCATAATAAACCCGGGAATGGTCCTTGGTTTTCACTTGATGATGTTCCTCATGATAAATGGAGGGTGAAATTATTCTCTTGGTGTGCATGAATGACAAATCAATTACTCACAGGAAAATCCTCTGAAGATGTCATACGCGATTTCCTTTCTCGCTGTACTGGATTTGTCTGTGATTGGCTTGTTAGTCTCGGAGAATATCGTATCCTCCAGCTTATTCAACTATCCATAGTTGATGTTTATCAAGTAATGTTCCGAGAATTCGTTGGAGATCATTCTATTATTGAAAAGAAATTCGAACAAGAAATCTTCACAATGAAGTGTTGTTCTCTCAACAGAAAGGATCTTCTACGCCACTATACCAGAATGATACATCGATATCATCTTCTTGGTGGAAATGACAAACCAGATTTGAAGCATATTTTTATTGCTTCACTTCCTACAGAATGCCATCCATAACTCAACCGTCTTCTCATTGCTACAGGCAGACCTCTTGACCAGATTTCTTTTGCTGAGATTTTTCAGAATCTTCTTACAGCCATTGACAAATTATGTGAAATGCGTACCTTTGTCAAAGAAATGTCTGATCCTGCCAATGAATTCAAGATAGCATGTGATAAAAAATATCTTGAAATTGGATGAAAAAAGAAATGTGTTTGTCTAAGCCAGAAAGGCTCCAAAGATAAACCTTTTTGGAAGAAAAATAAGAAACCCAGGTTTTTCTCAAAGAAATCCAAGAAAGGTTTCTCATGAAAAAAGAAACGTCGTCTTCGTTACTTCAAACGACGTAATTCTTCCCCCAAAGACTCCAGATGTTATACATACAAAAAATCAGGTCATTATGCAAAATAATGCCCTGACAAGAAAAAAAAAGTCAACATCTGATCCATCAGATTCAACAGTCTTATTCTCTTCGTGATGACCAGGATATTAAATCTATCTTCTCAGAACAAGATTCTCCTGATGAAGCTACAATGTTTGCTTATCAAGACTACTCGTCAGATAATTCTTCTTGTTCTGATGAACCTTATATGGGAATGGTTTCTCAACCAACATTTCCAACAGCTTCAACACATATGATGCCATATGCACAAATTTCTCTCATACAATCAAAATATGATCAACCTACCAAGGTAATCGCTTATTTTGATACAATTGCATTCAAAAGTATGATGAATCCACGCATACTTCCCAAAGATTGTTGGAAGCCCCATACAGAATCTTTCAAAGTAGCCAATAATGAAGTTTTTCAAACCCATCTGATTACTGCCAAGAAAATTGGTTTGAAGTTATTTCCGAATTTAATTATCTTGACACATATCATTGGTTGATATCTTACTCGGAATTGGCATCTATTCAATGACAAAGCTCAGAATACTACATACAGGTATTCTCTACGAACATCAGTTTCTTCCATATACAAATATTTCAAAGTTATATGCCATTCAGGATGCTGGTACTCTTCAAGAAAAACTCAAACAGTCTTTTACTAAGTCTCACAAGGATTTCACCAATCCTCATCCTTTATGGAAGAATGAAGATTTTTATGTCCATTTACCTTTCAAGCTCAATGAAGATATCAACCCTACAAAAGTTATTCATCCAGGGATGCCTCCCAATGAATTAATTATTGCTAGACAAGAATGTGCTGAATTGCTTGCCCAAGGTTTGATTGAACCTACCAATTTTGATTGGGCATGTCAAGCTTTTTACGTCAACAAACGAGCTGAACAAAGACGTGGTAAGAAACGGCTTGTGATCAATTATAAGCCTCTGAACACCTTCTTACGTGATGATAAGTTTTCACTACCAAAAATCTCGTCCCAACTCACACTGCTTGCAGGATTTACTATTTATAGCAAATTTGATCTTAAAGTAGGTTTTTGGCAACTTGATGTTCACCCTGATGCTCACACTGCTTGTAGGATCTACTGTTTATAGCAAATTTGATCTTAAAGTAGGTTTTTGGCAACTTGATGTTCACCCTGATGCTCACACTGCTTGCAGGATCTACTGTTTATAGCAAATTTGATCTTAAAGCAGATTTTTGGCAACTTGGTGTTCACCCTGATGATCGTTCCAAAACAACTTTCTTCATTCCAAATGCACATTACCAATGGACGGTTATGCCTTTTGGTCTTAAGGTTGCTCCATTTCTATTCCAGAAAGCAATGACAAAGATTTATGCTCATCTTCTGCATACTGCATTGATCTACATTAATGATATATTACTCTTTTCCAAAAGTGACGTTGATCATCAACAATTGCTCTCCCAATTTCTAGATATTACTGAAGCCTCAGGAATCATGCTTTCTGAAAAGAAAAACATTCTCAATACATCAGAGATTGATTTTCTAGGTGTGAAATTTTTCAATGGAGTTTATCAACCTGGTTCTCACATTGCAGTTGAACTTCTGCAATTCCTAGATTCCAATCTCACGAAACAACTACAACAATTTCTTGGTGTTGTGAATTATTTACGTTCATTTTTGCCACGTGTAAGTCAATACACTTCTGTGCTTTCCTCCTTCTTAAGGAAAGATCCTCCTCCTTGGCAAAAAATACATACTCAAGCTGTTGACTATCTGAAGAAAGCCTGTCAGAACCCACCTCCACTAATTCTTCCAACTACAGGATCTCTGATTCTTCAGAGGGATGCCTCTGATCACTACTGGGGAGTTGTTCTCCTCGAAAAATTAAAAAATAAAGACAATATTTGTGGTTATCAGAGTGAAAATTTTACTGATGTAGAACTTCATTACCATATATCTATCAAAGAGATACTTGCTGTCAAATATAGTATTCAGAAGTTTGTCTTCTTCATCCGACCTGCAAAGTTTGAAATTCAAATGGATAGTTCATCCTTTCCAAAAATGTTGGAATTCAAAAACAAATTGGTGCCTTCTGCTCACATAGTACACTTTTACTGTGAAACATATAACAATCAATAAGAATGTCTTAGCGAATTTTCTCTCAAGGCCCATTCAGAAGTCCTAAGCCCAACTCTCATTATTAACAGGATGTTTCAAACTTCATCTCCTGTTACAACCCAGTACTGTTCCAAGGCCCAAGCCTTTGCAGATATTTCACCAATCTGGATCCATCCTACTTATTTGTACAATCACTATTCCTCCAGAGATCCAGAACCCAAAACGGCCCATGAAGTCAACGAGATGGCCCGCTCCAATATGTTCTACAATGCCCATCGACATCTTATGAACTTTCTATAACAGATCAACCAGGGTAACCCATTCAATCAGACACGACCCTATCTGTTCATCATCCACCTTCGTACCGAATTAACAAAAAATTTATACTGGTACATTTGGTGCGTTTCGTGTCTCTATAAGATTGTTGTAGCATTCATTCCCCACCAGCTCCAGCATCAACTGAGGCAGTAAACAACTTTGTTACATGCGTGCCTTCAACTGTTTGCTCCTTTTCAAATATGGACTGCGCAGGTTAATGAAATATGCCAACTATTTTCTCAATGCCTGCATGCCATTTATATATGTCATCAACCCTACTCAGATTCACCTCAAAGGTTAATTGTTGAACACTACTTGCACCAATTTCAGACATATTCCTGTAATCCGCCTCCACAGGTACTCACTGGTTTATGCACATTTCTGAATAAAATCAACAATTAACCAGACAATGTTTCCCCTGTCATCTGCGGCCCCAGAGAGTTCATTCCAGAAGAACACCTTACTTCTCTGGTCCAGAACTTGGCTCCTAAAAGCCCAATTTCTCCACCGGCACAAAACCGGGACAATACTCATCTCACCTATGAGGAGATACTTGCAGAACAAGAAATAGAAGAAAAAATAGGCAGAGATACAGGTCTTGAACCTCCTCCAGATGATTTCCAGTGTTCTCAAGCATATTGGGATTCTCTCTACGACGATCTTGATGAAGAAACACATGAGAATCTATCCCCGTCCCATTCCTATGGTCCTCCGAGGCCCAAATCTCCGAGGACACCATGATCAGTCATACTCTTATCCACGCCTAAGGATAAGTGCTATGATCTGTGCTCTGTATAGTCATCGTCATCAACGTATCCACACTGACCTACCAGTTGTTCGTTCTCTTCTTCATCGTCGCACCTATCGTTAGTCTTTCATCCCGTAAAATTTTCATCTGTCAGGTACGTTTTCTTCTTTGCAGGTTTCATCCTCTGTGACTGCCATGTCTTCAGCAACGTCCACAGTTCCTCTTGCTGTTCAATTTGCCAGCCATGCAGATTCTTCCTTATCGTCTGACCCAGTCCAGCTGCCACCACGTGAAGATGTCGCCACTAACGACAATCCTGTCACATAAGGCATAAAGCAAGATGCTCTTCCCATCACTATCTTCTTTTAATAAAGCAAAGGCATCTTATCCCCGACAATGTACTGTTCATCTACAATTTAACCACTCACCCGACATCCGCTCTTGTTCACCAGCATGCCACATGATGACAAGCTTCCACTAGCTGTCCAAATCTCCATCTGCTTTCTTGCATGCTTATCTGCCACCTGTCTTCGGATATGAAATGCTTTGAAATCCGTCAGACGCTCCTCTTGTCTACATAAGACACTCACTTGCTCAGCTCTGCTCAAAGGCCAGTGACAAGTCCAAGTGTCTAAGTCCTTCAATGAGTTTGCTTAGTTTTATAAAGTTTATTTTTACAGTCATGTATGTTTTAAGTTTGTATTTGCATATTGAATTTATCGAGTCTGTAATATGTATGCTCCTAGGTGTTTAAAGTCCTAGAACCCTACGTGTGTTCGTAGTATCCGTAATGGTATCGTAGTATGTGTGTATCAAATAACTATATTAACCTTTAAATTTTTAAACATATATTATTAAAATTTTAAAAAATAACAATATAATTTTAAAAAATATTTATGGAAGAATGACAAATTAAAACGATGACAAAGTTTTTCTTTCTTTGTATAACTTTTGGCATTATTACAGAAAAGATTACCTGAGCAACACTCTTGCCTCTAGCCTCGGCAATCTTGTGTAGAATCTCAGAATCCATAACTAAGTTAGTGCCCCAAGTGGTTCCTTTGGCTCCTAATACTGAGTAAGCCGTCACAACAATCCCTTTGGCCTTACAGAATTCCCTAAGCTTCTTCTGCTGCCAAGCTGGGTGCAACTCCACCTTAATTAATAATAATACAAAACAAATTAATTAAACACATGATCATCATCATATATATATATAACAAATTAAAGAGGAAATATATAATTTGGTTTTAATTGGGCTAAAAGAAATGATGTGAATTAATCAATTATGAAATTATGGAAGCTCACTTCATTGACAGCAGGAGGAATCTTTGCAAATGAGAGTAAGTCTACCAGCTTCTTGCAAGATAAATTGCTGACTCCAATGGACTTTGTTAGGCCAAGGCTCTGGCACTCTTCCATGGCTTCCCATACAGATTTGAATTCAAAGTTGGGAAGGAACGTTTCCTTTGGTACTGGGTACTCATATTCATCTGATGGGCTTGAGCTCAGTGGCCAGTGTACCAGATACAGATCAAGGTACTCCAATTTAAGTTTCCTACAAATTAATTAAAATGCTTCAAGGAATCATTCAAGAAATAATTAAGCATCAAAAAATTAAGGTACAGTTAGATTTTACAATTAATCATATCCATATGATAATGAATGTTTGGCAGCCTGGATCTCAAAGAGTACCGATTAATTGCTTGTAAATGAGATTGTTTCCACAACTCAAACTCTCAACCACTTAGTCAAGCGACTATAAAATTCTTAAGGCGCCATTTGATTGGTAAAAGCTAAAGTAAAAAAAAATAAAACTTCTACGTTTTAAAGATGATGGTGTTGAAATCAACTTTTTTTTTTTTTTTTACGTGATTTTGCAAAAATTGGATCAGACAACCTTATAATATGTACTTACCGCAGAGACTTGCGAAGGGCAAGCTCGACGCGATCATGGTGAGTGTCGCAGATCCATAGCTTGGAGGTGATGAAGAGCTCTTCACGAGACTTTATGATACCGAGCTCAAGTGCTTCAGCAATGGCGTCACCAAGAGCTTGCTCCGTGCCGTAAATAGCAGCAGTGTCAAAGTGTCTGTAACCAACCTCTATCCCTTTTACTATTGCCGATTTGGCTGCCTCTGCTGGTCCAAGTGGGTAAGCTGCCGTGCCAAAGGCTATAAGAGGCATTCGGTAGCCTGAACTCAATGTCACCTTTGCATCTGTAACACCCACCATATTTGCTTTTGATAATATATGTTTGAACTTGATCTTACTTGTGCTTGTTTGTATCAGTGGATATTTGAGATGTCCTTCAATTTATGGTAATAAGGAAAGTAACACATGGAATTGGGTGTACGTGTTGAGTCCCTTGAATAGCCGTCTAATGCATGAATCTCGAGAAGATGATTTAAGAGATTTTGGTGTACACAAATGCCAAGACGACTTGGGCTTGCTTTGGATTCGATCGGGCACTAGCATGCCTAAAGTCTCAGGTGTTTTCGAGATCTGTAAATTAGAGGGTAGAGGATGATCTGTGACGACCCAATTCTCTTTAGAAATTTGGAAGATCCACGTACTAGCGGCTCGAGGATGATCTGAGGCCTGAGCTCTAGTGCCCAACTAATTAAGCATTATTGTTTTTATCCTTATCCTTTTTTGATGACTTGACGTATTAGACGGCTCGAGGATGATCTGAGGCCTGAGCTCGAGTGCCCAACTAATTAAGCATTATTGTTCTTATCCTTATCCTTTTTTGATGACTTGATGTATTAGACGGCTCGAGGATGATCTGAGGCCTGAGCTCTAGTGCCCAACTAATTAAGCATCATTGTTCTTATCCTTATCCTTTTTTGATGACTTGACAGGCACCACCAAATCAAAAATGAAAGGAAGGCAAAAGATGGGAAAATAATTATACTAAGAGTTTTATATACTGTACACTCAGGAGTTGGATAGCTTACAATACGTTGGACACCTATTTTCTTTGGAAGCCAGTATTATATATACAAGGACTTATGAATATAATAAAGTAGTTAACTTAATGATGTGATAGTAGATTAGAAACAAAGAGATGAGAATATAAAAATTTGTGTATTCATTCCATAATTTGCCATTACAATATATACATATATTTATAACAAAAAATTAATCAAAGTAAGAAATTATTAATTGATTATTATTAATTGAGATTAAATGATTAAACAATTTAATTAAATGGAGTAAATTAGTGAATCTCATTAATTGTGTAATTAAGGTAATAATTCAAGAAAAAAACAAATTAAAATTTAAATTATTAATGTGTGCTGCATCACTTGATCACCTTTTTTTTGTGGGTATAATTATTATTAAAAAAAATAAAAATAAAAAAGATAGTACTAATATTTCCCTCTTCCTTTTCTTGACTTGGGCTGTTCTTCAAATTTGAATCCACCTTGATCAACCAACTTGTTTGATGGACGGTTGATTGGTCATGGTCGGAGTGAAGCTAACGAGCACCCGAATGTGCAGGATCAAAAATGTCGGTTCAGCAAGTTGCCAAATTGGGCGTGGACCACGTGATTTTGTTCTTTTGGCGGGCAACGAAGATAAGAGATTTTGAGCGTCTACATCGTTATTCGTGCCTGCTTAAGCCCGTTATATGGGTCGAGAATATTAAATAATATTTTGTTTTGATGAGGTCAAATACATTAAATCTAAATGAAAGATTTGATCCTTTCATGAAAAAGTATTGTTTGATGGAAATGTACAATTAATTAAATAGGCATGTCGATCTATTCACATTAATAGGTGTCAATTCAAACAATCATTTCTATATCATCCCAACAAAATTAAGTAAGTAATTAATTTCCTTGCTCTATTTTCTTCTCCTTCTTGAGATCATCTCGTTTTAATTATTTTTAGGGTGTTCTTAGTTGAATTAGAGTGAACGGAATTCATATTTAACGTGTTTGAGTGAGGCTTCATTGTATTATGAACGCAATTTTTTATATAGCTGACACTATGTTCTCACGGTTCTAGTAGAAGGGGAGAAATATTGCCTAAATGATAACGTCTTTTAAAACATGACTTGAACCCAATAAATTAATTTTCCTTCATTCTCTCTAGGCCAATACATCTTTTGCACCAATATGAACTACATTACAAAACAAGCTACTATTACATTCTAATTTAGCTTAGTTTTTTAAGTCAGGCATCACTATATTGAAACTCAATTTTCTTTTAAAAATTGAATAACTGATTTGTCATAATTATAAAACTTTACCTTTTATTATGCTATAATTTTAATATAATTAAGCCATTAAGAATAATTTTAATATTATTGATTAATATAACTAGATATAATATGCTTTTATAATAGAAAACTAATTGTTAATAAAGATGAAATAATTAAAAAAAACTCTCAAAAGAAATATCCGACAATGTGCACTTTTATATATTTTCCTTTTTAATTTCCCCTCACGTTTACATATAGCTCTCAAGATTAAGAAATTCTTGGAAGTCTTAACAATTATTTACGATAGCAAAATACACATAAATATTGTTCTATATTAGTACAAACGAAATAATTTGTTCTAAAGATGGCTCAGCTAATTCAATGATCGTTGTTATGCCAAAAAAAGGAAGAGACTAGAAAAAATCGAAATCGAAATCGAACTGGACACGATGAGAAGAACTAGTCGAAGAATTGCCATTGCCGCCCTTGGTGGAAGTCGAAGAAATTGCCTAAAGCTGAGGCCTTTTCGGCAATGGCAGAGGATCTGTTTCAGCTATGGCTGAGGCCTTTTTCGGTTATTGCCGAGAGATTGTCTTGGCCGTGGTTGAGGCACCCCTTTGACCATGGTCGAGGGCCAACCTCCATTGTGCCTGAGACCCTCCGTTAGCCACGACTGTGTATCTCAGACATGACCTGTGACGACACCACACCCTAGACCGTCACTTCCCATGGATCGACATGCAGAATACTGGGGCGGGACGCTTGACGTAGGCATCTAAGATCATCCCAAATCATCCCATGGGATGATCGATACCCTACAAGCCTCAACTAGACTCTCTATAGAGTTTTCAAATTTTTTTTTTTCAAACACAACCGGATAGACTTAACAGTAAATTCAATGGCATGCACTGTCACACCCCGCGGATGTGATGAGTACCTCATCGAGCGTACTCCAGCCACTATAATCTCATAATATTGTCCCATCCTAATACACAACCTATTCAACAGTGTCTAGTATCCCCGGGATCATTTGTTCAGACTGTTCACACATGAACAGTGCAGGCCTCCCCGGATTCAAACCTCAAACCTCATATAGGTTGATTTCGCAATCCGAGTAAGGCCCAACACTATTCATGTGTGAACAGTGGGGACAAATGATCCCGAGGGTACTAGATAATGTTGAGTGGGTTGTTATACATAATGCCTTTTTGTCACACCCCGGGGATGTGATGGGTACCTCATCGAGCGTACCCTAGCCACTATGATCCCATAATATTGTCTCATCCCAGTACACAGTCCACTCAACAGTGTCTAGTACCCCCGGGATCATTTGTCCACACTGTTCACACATGAACAGTGCAGGGCCTCCCCCGGATTCAAACCTCAAACCTCATATAGGTTGATTTCGCAATCCGAGTAGCCACCGAACCAACGGCTCAGTCGAGGTTCGGGTTGAGGAAGGAAATAGGTATCAGGAGAGAGCGATACAGATTTTGGATAGAAAAACTCAAAAACTAAGACGACATAGCATACCACTTGTGAAGGTGCTCAGGGATCACCACGGAATAGAGGAAGCAACATGGAAACTAGAAGCAACAATTAAACAGAAATACCCTGAATTGTTTTCTAGTAATAATTGATGATGCGATACATTGTACAATTTCACTTATCAATAAAATGATGAAACTTTGGTTACAAATATCTTAATACATCGTTTCACTTAAATAACTATGCTAATGTCTGAAAATAATATCGATGGATGTCGTGACGCACACACGCAACGACCTTCTTGGCCACCTATGGCGACTCCTCCAGGATCTGAGTCTAGTCACAACTATTTTGCATCACCAACTCCATCACCACACAGACAACGATCCTTATTGTCAAAGCGCGCAAGGCTTTTTCGTAACAATTTTGCCCAAAACAATCTCGTGCCCTCATCTTGGCAGGATCTTCTACCAAAATTGCCAGGCGGCCGGATTCGAGCTACAGCACGAAAAAAAATCCCACCGCTCAACCTACCTCCCCTTAAACGATGCAACCAGCAAAGCCTTACACCACAATCTGTTAAGCAAATGTTGGAATCTTCTGAGGACGAATCCGACTCCATTTTCTCTTCATGGTTTCATGATGTTGAGGATTCCACCGGCCACAGTGCCATTCAGGGACCATACAGACATTATCCTAAACTAACAAACGATGATGACGGCAGTGAATCTCACGCAGATAACTATCATGACTACTTGGACTGATTTCGAGGGCAAAATCCTTTTAAGGAGGGTAGAGTGTAATACCCTAGGTTTGCACAAAAAAAAATGTGTGTTTGGGCACACCTCATGAACGTTCAGGAGCCTGCCCGAACGTTCAGGCGCCAAATTTTTTATATAAACAACCCCTCCCCCTCCTCATTTCTCATGCCAAAATCACTTCTCCTTGTGATTTTCCTTATCTCTTTCACTCATTTTGAGTTTTTGTCTTTTCTTTTGAGACTCTCTGTACGGTGCAACGCGGTTCTGCCCGGGCAAAGGCGCCAGTTCTGAAAGGAGTTTTTATCTGAAGGTGGGGAACGAAAATAGGTTTGCGTGTCTTATAACTTTTATTAAAGTTTACATTTATTTATCATTATGTCTACTATTTATTTACACTGCATTATTGCGTATAATGTTCATACTGTCATACTGTCATACTTATGCCTGTATATTTAGAGTTCATGTATTACACTGTTGTTATGCCTGATTAGTAGTCAATCTGACTCAACCAGACTCAGTCTTGTCCTCGGTAACTTTAAATAGCGAACGGGAGGCAGCGTGCTGCTCTAGACGATTGGTATTTAAGTAAACCTCGTGTCTCACCTCTCAACTGGAAACTGATTTGGTTGGTCTTATTTAAAAGCTACCAGCTTATACAAGTAATACTAAACGTCCTAACCTTGCACGTCGTGATACCGACCTTGATAAGGATCACCAGACGTTGCCAAATCCTGTCTAAATGTTAAGTAAAGACCGGACCAGTTCATGCATTGGCATCATACATAGCACCACCTAGGGACGTATGTGGTTTATGATTCATAGAATAGTTAAAAGCAATGCTCGCTATTCATTATATATCTCTGGAGAGGGACGTGCAATGAGAACCTGGCTACTCCTAGGGAGGGACATCTATACGTGAATCCAGAGCATCGTTCCTGAGGAGGGACGTATAATGAGAACCCGATTACTTCTGGGGAGGGATATTAGTACGTGAACTCAGGCGTTGTACAATCATCAAACCAATACGAGATGGTGTCATGCATACATATATATTGAATTGATTATGATGCTCTAATGTGTATTTAAGATGTTTGATTATGAAGTTTGATTTATTAATTGTTATATTCACGAACTATTTTACCCACTGAGCGTGTAGCTCACCCCATTGTTATCCAATTTTTCATAGGAGATTAGGGTGGACTGGGTGCAGGTTTTTGGGCCCACATTTTGTACAATTTGTATTATTCATTGGGGATTTTGGGAGAATGTTCCCTTAACTATTTTATGTACAAATATATTCTGAAATTAATAAAATCGGACTTGTACTTAACTATGCTTCCGTGCACTTTGTTATTATCGTTATAATGCATTCGCGCCCCGTTCGTGAGTGTCCCGCCGGTTTAGGCCCGTCCGGTGGGATGTGACAGCAAGTCCCAATAGCGGAGAGAGTGGCATCCCCAATGGATGCATAGGTCCCCTGGCGTAGTCCACAGTGCAAAAATTGATAACCCATAGCTACTACAATAAGTGTACACAATATTAAACAAAATTCATAATTATTAAAAATAAATTTTTATTAAAATAATAAAGTTAAAAAAATTAATTTTATCATTTTAAATTAATAAATATCATATTTTATTAATAGTAGATTTTTTATGGCTTCATGGTTTTTTCTTTTTTAATAACAAAAAATTCATTCTTTTTCGTTTATTTTTATCACAATAATTGTAATTCTACGACAAAAGTATTTTCTTTGCTATGAATTATTAGTAACATATATGGGATCAATGACAAATTATTGTACTTGTCGCTATAAATTGTGCCTAATGAAAAAAAATATTTTCATTGCTATTAAATTAGTAATTTTTTTTGAAATTAATTTAGGGTTTAGGGTCTAGCGATAAAAATGTATTTTCATCTCTAAACCCTAAAAATGGCATTTAACAATTTTTTTTTCTCTCTATTGAAATTCTATTATTTCGCCATATACACAAGGACAAAATCATGTTTTTGTTGTTGAAACTACCATTTAGCAACAAATTAAAATTTTTCGCTACATTTTTATATTATTTTCACTATGCAATTACATGATCATTTTTTTATCGTTGAAATTAGCATTTAGGAAAAGAAAAAAAAAATTGTCACTAAAAATTAACATTGTTATAGTGTCTATTTTTTAATATTTTATCACACATCCATCTTAACACATTAAAAACAAAATTAGAGTGATCTGGAGACATACAAAGAAGACCTTTAATATGCATATTAATTCCTTTATATGAAGGAAGAAGTGAAGGTAGATCCTTAAAGTGAAGGTAGATCCTTAAAGTCAAAAAGTTTTGACTTTTCTTTTAGAGCTTCAATCTTTATTGAAAGTAGAGGTTGGCTCTAAAAGTTTTCAGCTTAAGATAATTTCAGTAATTGTACTTGCAACTTTAGATAGAAAGATAAGCCAATGTCCTTTTTTTTTTGGCAATCTAGGGTATTCGAGCCAACTTACACATACTGAATAATCCCTAAGAGCAAGTCCCAATAGCGGAGAGAGTGGCATCCCCAATGGATGCATAGGTTCCTCGGCGTAGTCCACGGTTCAAAAAAATTTTCCTAGACAAAGGCCATGTCCACCTTACCTAACTACCAAACTTGATCTCATGTCATACAAATCATGAGTACAAACTCTAAGCAAAAGGGGAGTTTTGTTACCTTAAAAATATTTTGATTTTGTAGTCTTTTTTTTTTTTGGTTCGAGTACAACATTAAAAACTTTACTTAGATAGGAGCACGCACAAAGGGCTACAAACAAGGGCCAGACCAATTTCAAATAACCTGTAGCACATGCAGACCCTACAACAGGTAAGCAGACTCAAACGACCTATAAAGACTTGAGGGAAAACTTTTGGGCACTAACCCCACCAAACAAGGGTAAGTAGGGATGCTACAGCCCAAGTTTCTTTGTTGACGTCATTTGGTTCTTGATTTCAGGTGTGCTAGCTGGTACAGATCCTGTTTAGATCAACTCAACAAGCTTATTATTTTAATTCAATATGACAAATAACTCAATTAGTTATAAAATTGATAGAAATTCAGTTTTTCAGTATATCCATTCAAGCAATAATAAAAAGTCATAAGAGAAACAAACCTTCCAACGGCCAAATCAACAATTGATTGTTGTTCTGATAGAAAATAGTGAGAAATTAATACAGTTTCTTTTGTAAAAGTAGAATTTGTTCCAATGGAGAAAACCTCATTTTCACCAGCCACAAGAAATTAACACATTGATGCTGCAGAGAACTTGCTTGTCCTTCTAAAGCAAACCTTGTACCACCTGGCATGACATATCCAAACATGGATTGAAGTTGTTGAATTTTCATCTCATCCATCACCATAAGAGAGAGCTAAAAAATCTTTTATAACCAAAAATAGAATTTGTATTTGATCTGGGTGTTGTTTCTGCCAACTCTCTCTTTATAATTAGTGCCCTGATCATGTTTCAAATTCCAAAGCTGATTGAATCTAAAATCCACAAAGAAGGTGAGAGAGTTTTGAATGTGAGTGACTGATAAAGATATATCAACATTTGAAATTGAAATTTCCGCGTTTTTCTCAATGCTCAGGAAAAAGCACATTCTGTTACATCTTAGCGTAGTAGTTGGAAGAAGCAGCACGACCACTTCCCTCGTATATGTTGTCTATTGACATTGTCCCTTCCTCACTTCATACAATTAAGGGAGCCTCGTGCACTAGTTCCACACTTTTCTTTAATAAATTTCTACATTTTTTTGTTGAGTTTGTGTGGAGTAAAATCTATGTTATCGGGATTCTTATTTTACCCCAACGTATCTATGTCGACACTTCAAGATACCAACATGGATATGAGATATTTTTCCAACACTTCAAATTTTGGATTCCAAAGAAAGAAAAGAAGCATAAAAGAAAAAAATGAGGCAATTCACTTAAGTGAGGAACAAAGATTAAAAAAGAACAATCAATGATTAAAGAGAAAGAAAGGAAATAAGAAGAAAGAATATAGGCATGGTAATGAACGTAACCCTATCCATGTACCCATATCCAAATTTTTCTACACTTTTTAGCGAAGTCTCCATGTCCCATAATTTGAAAATAAACAAGTCGGACCTCTAGATATGTACCTGCATTAGACAACCATACTCGAGTCCAAATAACATTACCCAAAATAGTAGTCCCACATTGGATATGGGAAGTTCATCATGTGGAATATAAATTGAGATCTTAGCCTTATTAGTTGGAAGCCTTTTAAAGTAAAAAACCCCACACCTAGGTCAGATTAAGTTGGGACAATATCGGTACTAGTTGAGATCTAAGCCCACCCAACAAGCAACATCAAAGTTAATTGCTAAGACATGGCACATGTCAAGGTGGAGCACATGTTGCAGATAGTTCCTCAAGATAATGTTGACAGGGGACCTGACATGTACCTTGCAATATGTGATCGTGATGAATAGTTCAAGGCTTTTGGCATTCGGTCCAAGACTCCAAGGTGAAGATTTGTAGAGTATGAGTGAACCGAAATAATATTCCCACATTCAATGTGGGGAAGTTCGTCACATGGATATAAATTGGGAGTGTACAACACACATTGGATTAGCTATTTATCTAATTGAATGAGAAACATATTTCCATTAGAAACTAAAATTTCAATCTATCTTTATAGTTGTATTGCACATCAACCCTCTACGTCTATGAATTACTACATATTATGATCTCCATCCAATAATTTTTGCTCCAATGCAAAAGGGCGTTGTTCCATATGATATGCATCGTTATGATATAAACTAAAACTTTTAGAACTAATCATTGTAAACATGGTATGAGAATGTGAAATGGAGTGTTTGAATCCTCCAAAAATGTGTATGCATTGGTAACTCCTATCCTCTCCAAAGGGTAAGGAGTTGAACTATTTTGATATGCATTGTCGCACCATTCTCCATTAGCTTAAACTTTTGAAATGAGTGGTTGTCGGCGGGTACATATCTATTTTGACATTTTATAATTTGTATTATATTTGATCATTTGATGCAAAGTTGTATGCAAATACAAGAGAGAAAAGAATACATCACATAGAGTTTATTTAACATTTAAATGATTTAAAAAAGAGTAGTGCTACATTGACATGTCTAGCCACTCAAATGCTAGTAGTCATTTCCATTTATTTACACAAAATAGTATACACTAATTATCAACTGGTATTTAAGTTCAACATGGCTCAATGTACTAACTCACATCATTCTTCATATACATACCATCATTACTCTTGTAAAATTTGATCAATAAAGAATTCAAGGCATTGCATAAACAATGATATCCCAGGAAACAATTCAGGTCAAAACAACCTTCATTCAAAAAATTTATCAACCACAAATTTAAATTCATCTCACACCATTCATCACATGCTCTAGGCTTTAAAATCATACAAATTTACAACTTCATAATATTATCTCTCGTAATTCTTTAAACATCAACATAGACAATATAACGTAAACTATCTCACTTAACTGAATTCAATCTTTAAGCCACACAAAGATGTTTCTATACGATTTAGTAGTAGTCAAGGGGCCAAAATAGTCGACTATGAATATATGGCTCCACTGAGTCCCTAAAAACCCAATTTTCCTCCAGTTTTCAACCTTCTTTTTAAGTCAACAAGCTCTCCTTTCAATTCCAACATATCACAAAAGAGAAATCTTGCCCAGAAACATTTCAGATCCATGCAAAAATTCACTGTTACGATATTATCCTTACTTTAGTTTTTATAATAGATATATATTTGATGGTTGTGAATGGAATGAAGGGAAAAAAAAGGAGAGGAATTTGTCATGGTATCAGAGCTTTGGCGTCGGTGGAGGTGGCGGATCGGAGGAGCCGCTGCGCTAGCGTAAGCTGCTCCGTCAAGGATCTGATCTGCCGTCTTTTCGTCGGATCTCATCGACGGAGCTCCGAGGTTCGCCAGAGGTTCCCGACAAGTATTTCTTGAACCAAGAAGTTTCCATGAGCTTCGAGATAGTGATTCGCGTGTTAGCGTTTGGATCGAGAAGCTTCGTGACGACTCGGTGAGCTTCGGAGGAAAACCATGGCGGACACTTAAAATCTCCTCTGCAAATCTTCTTGTACATGGAGATGACATTATCGTCTTGAAACGGAAGGTATCCAGCTAAAAGAACAAACAAGATCACACCACAAGACCAGAGATCAGCTTTGGCACCGATCCCCTCCGGGGCGACGTACGCCGACGTGTCGTAGGTCGTGTGCAGGAGTTTGCCTTGCCGAAGGTGCGCGGAGAAAGCGCTGAGACCGAAATCGGTTATTTTCAGGTTGCCCTCATCATCGAGGAGGAGATTCTCGAGTTCCAGATCTCGGGGGGACTATTCAATGAACAGTGATTTTAGATCTCAGATCTCGGTGAACAGTGATTTCAGATCTAGTTAATAGTGATTTCAGATCTCGGTGAACAGTGATTTCAGTGAACAGAGCCATTGCTGACGCTTGATCGAGCATATCAACAAGTGATTCAAGTGGAAGGACTGCGTGGCGGAGAGTTATTCAAGGATGGAGGAGATAGTATCATGGCCTTCGCAATTCAGCCTGATACGCGTGGTAAGTCTCGTTTTGTGGTTATTACTGACAAGTTTTGCAATCATTGTAATAGAGAAGGCAACGCCGAATCCTCTTGCTTTCAATTACACGGGTTCCCCGAATGGTGGGGGATCGACCTCGCGGAGGAAAGGGACCGGGTCGTGGTGGAGGACGGACAGGAAGAGGAGGTGGGGTTCCAGGTTCTGGCCGTGGCAGAGGGCATGGTGCACCGCCTGTCCGCGGACATAAAACTGGCGGGGCTGGAACTTCATGTGACGCCCCAAAAATTATTTCATCTAGCCCATAACCCAATTGCACTTTGCCCAAACTCTATGCATTGCCTTGATATGTTTGGTGTTTGTTTGATGGTTGTTTAATGTTTGTATAGTTGATACTTGATAATGTATATAAATATGTGTATCATAAATTGTATATGGGTCATGTTAAATTAAATTATAATGCATATGTTATTATTTATGCATGGACCCATTAAACCATGAATTGATACGAGTTAGGATTGATTGAATAAAAGGATAAATGAGAATGAAAATTTGGTGTATTAAATGGATTGGACATTTAAAATACATGGAAGCATGAAATTGGTTAAAGTACATGTGGTTGGTATGGGTAGTATGAGACCAACACATATGAAGGTTGGTGCATGAAAGTGGACAAGTGTCCCATGCTCTCAAGGAAGTGCTAGAATGAGTGGAGGGAATCAAGGAGAGAATCAAGGAGGAAAACAAGGAGAGAATCAAGGAGGGAATCAAGGAAGTGCTAGAAAGAGGTGAGTGGAGAGAAAGGAAAAAAGAAGAGAAAGAAAAGAAGAGAAAGGAAAGAAGAAGAGAAAGGAAAGAAGAAGAGAAAGAAGGACAGAGTTGCAGGAGGAAGATCCCTGCGACATTTTCATCAAAGAAGTAGATCTTTGGAATCTATGGTCAGATTGAGCTCAACCTTTGTCAGCAAGTTTGTAACTTATGGTTATTCATTCTGGTCGGTGGAGATCTTGACCAGAGGTTTCTTCTAAGAGATCTAACCTCTCAAACAAGGCTGGTCGAAAAGTCTGGATTTCTCGTACCGTTTCGCTCAAACTTCGAGATCTCCTTAATCTACCGTTGGATGGATATAAAATTTGGGTATGTCGTGTACAACGGATAGTTCTACATTCTGAACAGTGGAGATCTTGATTTAGGGTTTCTTCTGAGAGATATAACCTCTGAAACAAAGCTGGTCGGAGATTCTGGATTTCTCGTGGTGTTTCCCTCAAACTTGTAGATCTCCTAAATCTACCGTTGGATGGATATCAAATTTGGGTATGTAGTTTATAACTGATATTTCTGTATTCTAAACGGTTGAGATGTGTATTCGTTTAGTATTATGTGTGATATAGTCATCTGAGTTTGAGTATTTGCAGCAGGAAAGGAGAAATTGTCTGATTAGAGACTTGTTCATCAAATATACTTATCTTTTCGGTCCACCGTTGGATTGGGCTGATATTTGGACAGAAGGTTTGTATCTTCACATACTTCAATCTGTACGGTTGATTTTGTGAGGAGTCTCAGGTCCTATGTGCTGCTCACACACTGGAGAGTGATGCAGAGGACATGTGGCTTTCAGTGTTGGATACACAGGGGGCAGTGTAGAGCTGGGACATTTTCAAACGGTTGTTCTTACAGGCTTACGTTCCAGAGACTGAGATACAGGCTAAACAACTCGAGTTTTTGAATCTCGCACAGGGCACCATGTCAGTCAGGGAGTACGAGTTCAGGTTTAGGCAACTCGCAGTTTATGCCCCTGGGTTAGTTCAGACGCCGAGTGACAAGATTATGAGGTTTTTTTTGAACCTAAGGCCTGCGATCCGACAGGCCTTGTCTGTGACGAAGATGACTGATTTTACCACAGTGGTCCAGAGGGCCAAACAGTATGAGTTGGCTGAGCGGGTTGATGGTATGTCTACACGAGCAGCTCCAGGTGAACCGACTTCACAAGCAGAGTCTGGGGGACAGTTCCAGACTCCGTGGAAGAAGGGAAGATGGGAAAGGAAGAGAAAGTTTTATGGAAGGGCACAGTCTGATGGTGCTCAGAGTAAGGAATCCCAGGTTCAGACTGGTATGATGGCCTCACCAGTGGTTTCCTTTCCTGTTCCGATTCCTATTCAGGCACCGAGTGTACCGAGACCCCCATTCCCACAGACTGCTGGCCGAGGCAGAGGTAGAGGCCGAGGAAGTTATGTGACGACATCTTAGACTGGGTCATTTGCGCCCAGGGCTCCGTTCTTATGTTATCAATGTGGGCATGCTGGGCATAGGAAGTTAGAGTGTCCAAATTTTCAGAGAGCTCAGGGATTTGTGCAGCAGTCCAGTGCTAGAGAGACAGCGAAGGTAGCTACTGAGCCAGACCCGACAGCATCCCGGACTTTGGTGGAAGGTACTCTTATTATTTGTGGTACTTCTATGCATGTATTATTTGATGTTGGGTCTACATTATCATTCATATCTGGACGTATGGTAGATAGTTTGCATTTGACTCCCATTAGGGCTAGTACATGGTTAGTGGTGAGTACTGTAACTGGGGAGAGGATCTACCCGAACATGATCTGTAGCAAGTGTGTGGTTCAGATTGGTGATGTTGAGATGCCTATTGACTTTCGAGTCCTAGAGTTTTTAGAGTTTGATGCAATTTTAGGGATGGATTGGCTCGCGGCTTATCATGCAGTTGTCGACTGTTTCGTGAAGAGAATCATTTTTCAGATCCCCAGACACCCAGTATTTACACTACAGGGTAGAGCTTCAGACCAGACAGTCACAAGGGGTAGATTTGTGACTGATGGAGATAGGGAGATTTTGGTTGGGTTAGTGCCTGATGAAGAAGAAACTAGTGAGGTGATACTCGAGGATATTGCCATTGTTAGGGACTTTCCAGATGTGTTCCTTGCGGATCTTCCAGGATTACCACCAAAGCGAGAGATCGATTTCATTATTGAACTAGTCCCTGGCACGAAGCCTATCTCCATGGCACCATATAGAATGGCGCCAGCCGAGTTGAGAGAGTTGCAGAAACAGCTCGAGGAGTTTTTGGCTAAGGGCTTTATTTGCCCGAGCGTGTCACCCTGGGGAGCTCCAATTCTTTTTGTGAAAAAGAAGGATGGGAGCTTGTGGTTGTGCATCGACTATCGCCAATTGAACAGGGCGACCATCAAGAACAAATATCCTCTTCCAAGGATTGATGACTTGTTTGATCAGTTGAGGGGAGCGAGGTATTTTTCAAAGATTGATTTGCATTCCGGGTATCATCAGCTGAGGATCAGGGAGGAGGATGTGCCTAAGACAGCATTCAGAACCCGCTATGGACATTATGAGTTCCTTGTGATGCCATTTGGTGTGACTAATGCACCGGCGATGTTCAGGGACCTGATGCAGAGGGTCTTCAGGCAGTATCTGGATAAGTTTGTCATCGTCTTCATTGATGACATATTGGTGTATTCCAAGACTCGGGCTGAGCATGAGGAATACCTTAGAGTGACCTTGCAAACTCTGAGAGAGTATAGGCTATATGCAAAGCTGAGCAAGTGCGAGTTTTGGATCACCGAAGTGAAGTTCTTAGGTCATGTGGTACGTTCTGAGGGGATTTCAGTTGATCCGTCTAAGGTTGAAGCCATTATCAGTTGGCCTAGGCCTACCACAGTGACCGAGATCAGAAGCTTTCTTGGGTTAGCTGGTTACTATAGGAGATTCGTTCAGGGATTCTCTAAGATAGCTACGCCTATGACTAGGCTCACCCAGAAAGATGTGTCCTTTGTATGGACTGAGGAGTGTGAGAATGCCTTTTTAGAGCTGAAGAAAAGATTGACATCTACGCCAGTATTAATTTTGCCAGAGCTTGATCAGGAGTTGGTTATCTATACTGATGCCTCTCGTATCGGCTTGGGTTGCGTGTTGATGCAGAAGGATAGGGTCATTGCTTATGCATCGAGGCAGTTGAAGGTGCATGAAAAGAACTACCCTGTTCATGACTTAGAACTGGCCGCAATGGTTTTTGCTTTGAAGATTTGGAGGCATTATCTCTATGGTGAGAGATTCACTTTGTATTCTGACCATAAGAGCCTCAAGTACTTGTTCTCTCAGAAGGAATTGAACATAAGGCAGAGAAGGTGGTTAGAGCTCCTCAAAGACTATGATTTTACATTGGAATACCACCCAAGTAAAGCCAATGTAGTGGCTGATGCGTTGAGCAAGAAGCGGGTAGAGACAGTTATGGTAGCACGCCAGATGTCTCATGAGTGGAGACTACTTGAGGCGGCTACGATTATGAGTATATGTGCTACCCCTTCAGATCAGATTGTGATATGTGCTCAAATGAGAGCTCAACCTACACAAGTCCAGGAGGTAATTGACCAAAAGAGACTTGACGTTGATTATGGGATATACAAGTCTTGGGCTGAGAGCAGTGATTTTACTGATTGGCACTTGTTATCTGATGGTGCCTTGAGATTTAGGGGACGTTTATGGGTTCCCGCAGATCCACGACTTAGACAGAGTGTTCTCCAAGAGGCTCACAGATCTCATTATGCTATTCATCCTGGCGGAACCAAGATGTATCATGATATGAAAAGAATGTATTGGTGGCCCGACATGAAGAGAGAGATAGCTCAGTTCATTCAGAGGTGTGAGATCTGTCAAAGAGTCAAAGCTAAGCATAAGAGGCCTGGAGGGCAGATGCAACCGCTTGCCATTCCTGAGTGGAAATGGGAGCACGTCACTATGGACTTTGTTGTGGGATTACCCAACACCCCGAGGAGACATAATGTTGTTTGGGTTATTATTGATCGCTTGACCAAGTCCGCTCACTTTTTACCGGTGAACACTAGGGATTCTATGGATAAGCTGAGCAGACTCTATATGCGGGAGATAGTCAGATTACATGGAGTACCAGTTTCGATTGTGTCAGATAGGGATCCGAGGTTTACATCGGTATTCTGGCAGGGGTTGCAGAGGCAGCTCGGCACTAGACTAGATCTCAATACCGCTTTTCACCCCCAGACGGATGGCCAGTCTGAGAGGTTGATATCGATTTTAGAGGATATGCTTCGAGCTTGTGTCCTTGAGTCCAGTGGTAACTGGGAGGAGTACATACATCTGTGTGAGTTCGCGTACAACAACAGCTATCAGTCCAGTATTGGCATGGCTCCTTTTGAGGCATTGTATGGTCGACCATGTAGATCTCCGATCTGTTGGACGGAGGTAGGGGATGTTGCGGTGATGGGACCAGAGTTTGTACAAGAACACACAGAGAAGATTAAGAGGATCAAGCATAATATGAAAGTAGCCCAAGATAGGCAGAAGAGTTACACTGATGCCAAGCGGAAGACCGTAGAGTTCGAGGTGGGTGACCAAGTTTTATTGATGGTCTCACCTCAGAAGGGCCAAACTAGATTTGGGATAAAAGGCAAGCTCGCTCCGAGATTTATTGGGCCGTTTGAGGTTTTAGAACGAATTGGCCCCGTTGCTTACCGATTAGCCTTGCCACCTCAGTTAGCAGAAGTCCACAATGTCTTTCATGTGTCAATGTTGAGAGTGTACAAGAGTGATTTTGATCACGTCTTGGACTGGAGGAATATTGAACTGAGGCAGGGTGGGACTTATGATGAGGAACCTATTTAGATACTTGACCGGAAGGTCCAGAGGTTACGTAACCGTGAGATTCCGATGGTTAAGGTGAGATGGCAGTTCCATGGTGAGGAGCAGGTTACTTGGGAGCGTGAGGACTACATGATGGAGCACTTTGCCGAGTTCATGGGCTTAGGTATTTCTTAACTTTAAAACTTCGAGGACGAAGTTCATTCTAAGGTGGGTGTGATGTGACGCCCCGAAAATTATTTCATCTAGCCCATAACCCAATTGCACTTTGCCCAAACTCTATGCGTTGCCTTGATATGTTTGGTATTTGTTTGATGGTTGTTTAATGTTTGTATAGTTGATACTTGATAATGTATATAAATATGTGTATCATAAATTGTATATGGGTCATGTTAAATTAAATTATAATGCATATGTTATTATTTATGCATGGACTCATTAAACCATGAATTGATATGAGTTAGGATTGATTGAATAAAAGGATAAATGAAAATGAAAATTTGGTGTATTAAATGGATTGGACATTTAAAATACATGGAAGCATGAAATTGGTTAAAGTACATGTGGTTGGTATGGGTAGTATGAGACCAACACATGTGAAGGTTGGTGCATGAAAGTGGACAAGTGTCCCATGCCCTCAAGGAAGTGCTAGAATGAGTGGAGGGAATCAAGGAGAGAATCAAGGAGGAAAACAAGGAGAGAATCAAGGAGAGAATCAAGGAGGGAATCAAGGAAGTGCTAGAAAGAGGTGAGTGGAGAGAAAGGAAAGAAGAAGAGAAAGAAAAGAAGAGAAAGGAAAGAAGAAGAGAAAGAAGGACAGAGTTGCAGGAGGAAGATCCCTGCGACATTTTCATCAAAGAAGTAGATCTTTGGAATCTATGGTCAGATTGAGCTCAACCTTTGTCAGCAAGTTCGTAACTTATGGTTATTCATTCTGGTCGGTGGAGATCTTGATCAGAGGTTTCTTCTAAGAGATCTTGATTTAGGGTTTCTTCTGAGAGATATAACCCCTGAAACAAAGCTGGTCGGAGATTCTGGATTTCTCATGGTGTTTCCCTCAAACTTGTAGATCTCCTAAATCTACCGTTGGATGGATATCAAATTTGGGTATGTAGTTTATAACTGATATTTCTGTATTCTAAACGGTGGAGATGTGTATTCGTTTAATATTATGTGTGATATAGTCATCTGAGTTTGAGTATTTGCAGCAGGAAAGGAGAAATTGTCTGATTAGAGACTTGTTCATCAAATATACTTATCTTTTCGGTCCACCGTTGGATTGGGCTGATATTTGGACAGAAGGTTTGTATCTTCACATACTTCAATCTGTACGGTTGATTTTGTGATTACATATTTTTGTTGGTATATTGATACATCTGAACAGAATAGTAAATGAAGAATTGGTAGGGTTGCTTGGATTAGACCTAAATTTAGAATATGAACTTAGACCTTTCCAAATAGCTTGCATGTCAACTATGTTGACCTAGTTGCCATTGTTGATGAACCCATGATGCAAAATCAGTGATATACATGGCTGAACATGGTGACCTAGTGTAAATCGACAATATGGCCTAAGTATGGAAAATTTCATATTTTAGGGCTTTTGATGCTTTTGGCCTAGAATCATTGAATTGATGCAACTTATGTTTAATTAAGCATGATTAGAGTTGATTATGCTACTGATTTGGTGGTTGTGACCATATCATGGGTTAGGCCTACTTGTGATCAAGTGACCAAATTTGGGCATGTTTATGCCTAAGGAATTGAAAATCAGTATTTTTGATTAATAGAATGGTTTATGTATGAGAACTATGCATTAGAGGCCTAAGTCATGTGATTTGAGTTGAATGATGGGATTAGATGGGATTTAGGCCTATTGTTTATATGTGGGCTGATTTAGGGTTGATGTGTAATGTCTATGTGATTGAGCATAGAAATTGATGTATGGTAGGATATTGATGTATGTTTCAGGATCTTGATTGGGTTGATTCGGTTTGGTGGTCGTGTGTGGTTAAATACTCTCGCGAGGCTTGGTTGTGAGTAGACTTCATTTATGATTATATCTTTTATGTCATCATATCACTTATATATTGTATGTTGAAAGCATGAATGTGTTCTAATGTTTTGAATGATGCATTGATTTGAGAAAACCTTATGACTTTGGTTGGGCCCATCTATCTGGCTAATAGGGGGACTTAACCTTGTCATAGGAGGGTTTTAGGAAAGGAAGAGATTGGGGTCAACGGTACGGTGAAATAGACGTGCAATAGTAACCCAAAATAAACATGATTGGGATCAACGGTACGGTGAAATAGACGTATACTAGTAACCCAATGCATGTGGAATGTGGATCCAAATTGATAAGTTTTTACTTGCATCGAACTTATTATAAATGCTTGATATCTATATGTTATGAGCTTTTAAATCATGCTACACATTGACATGCATACATGATATTTATTGATGAGTATTGATAACATATCTGAATTCTATTCACTGGGCACCGTTGGCTCACCCTCATTTTCCTCTTTCAGGTCCTTCTGTCCCGAATAAGGGCAAAGAAGTAGTTATATCTTGAGGGCCTTGCCTGCGAGAGAATCCAAGGCCTTAATGTGAGTTGAGAGGCATTTTGATTGAACTGTGTTTTAAATTATGAAGTATTATATTTTGGATTATGTAATTATAACACTTGGCACATTGTAGTATGGGTGAGTTGGGACTTGTTAGATAGACCATGTGGGCATATGACGGTTTTTATTTGTACCCACAATTTTGGACTTTATGTGTATGTCAATTTTAATGGACTGTAGGGATTATGATTTTATTTATGGTTCATTTTTATGGATTATCTCTTGTCTTTGATGATTAATACGGTGGGTAGTTTTGTTTAGTACCTTTTGATATTATGTCGTTGTTTGAGATAAGGCTCGTAGGGTCTCAACCACCTCACGGGAGTTGAGGAGTGGTCGGAGATGCCTACGCCGGGCGTCCCGCCCCGGCATTCTGCACGCCATTCCCTGCGGGGTTGGTGGTCCGGGGCGCGGGGTCGCCACACTTCATCTGGGCAGCACGCAGGGAACTCGCAGGGGGCTGGCGGGTGCAACCGACGCTGCGGCTCTAGCAGGTGTTTTCGCAACGCAACTGCAGCAACTTCTTGCATTTTTGAACTTCGACAAAACAAAAGATCGACTACATGGTAAGAACAGTCATTTTAGTTGGATTATCGACACAGGAGCGTCGAACCATGTGACGTGCGACTTGTCTATTTTGAAGAATGTAAGAAAGGTGCAATACTGCCCGGTGGGTTTGCCGAATGGAAACACGGAAGAAGCAAACCAAGAGGGGAGTGTCGTGCTGCCAGGAGGATTGAAGCTTGACAATGTGCTTTATGTCCCACAATTGACATGCAATTTAATTTCTGTTACTCAATTAATCGATAAATCAAATTGTGTTGTACAATTCACTAATAATATTTGTGTTATACAGGACCAACCGACGAGGAAGGTGATTGGAGCCGATGAAAGATTGGATGGACTTTATTTTTTTCGTGGTGTTCCTCAAGCGAAGGTCTTGACAGTTGATGGTGATTCGTCATTCGAGTTATGGCATCAACGAATGGGGCATCCGTCGGAGAAAATATTGAAGATGATTCCGGTTGTAAGTCATTCTTGTAGGACAAATAATAAAGCTTGTGATGTGTGTCCGCGTGCAAAGCAACCTAGATCTAGTTTTCCAACTAGTACGAATAAAGCTGGTAGGATTTTTGAACTTGTTCATTTGGATTTGTGGGGGCCTTACAAGGCTCGTTCTTCGTGTGGGGCTACCTATTTTTTGACAATAGTCGATGATTTTTTAAGAGGAGTTTGGGTCTATTTACTTTGCAATAAAATGGAAGTTGAATCTATGTTTCTTAATTTTGTTGCTATGGTTGAACGTCAATTTGAACAAGTGATAAAACGTGTGAGAAGTGACAATGAGACCGACTTTAATTGTTTGCATGATTATTTTCAAAATAATGGGATTATTTTTTAGACTTCTTGTGTTGGGACTCCTCAACAAAATGGGAGA
This sequence comes from Paratinospora sagittata, assembly GCA_035771175.1. Taxonomy (NCBI): domain Eukaryota; kingdom Viridiplantae; phylum Streptophyta; class Magnoliopsida; order Ranunculales; family Menispermaceae; genus Paratinospora; species Paratinospora sagittata. Next base: position 29,608,674 of record CM069592.1, read on the forward strand.
GTTGAGAGAAATCACCAACATATTTTCAATGTGGCTCGAGCCCTAAGATTTCAAGGGAACTTACCAAACAAATTTTGGGGTGAATGTGTGTTGGCAGCGTGACACTTGATTAATAGGACACCCTCTACTTTACTTAAGACTAAATCGCCATATGAAATGTTGTTTGGGAAAGTGCCTTCTTATGATGCTATTTGTGTATTTGGTTGTCTTTGCTATGCTCATAATCAACGACACAAAGGTGATAAATTTGCAAGTAGGAGCCGTAAATATACTTTGTTGGCTATTCTTCTGGGAAGAAAGGTTGGAAATTGTATGATTTAGAAACACATGAGAACTTTGTATCGAGGGATGTGAAGTTCTTTGAGAAAGAATTTCCTTTTGCGCCAAACCAACCAAGAAATGTGGTGACTCCTATGCTGGCAAACAATGAGGATGGGGCATGGAGTGAGGATGAGGGTGCCGATGAGTATGCTGCGTGCGTTGAGGGGGGGTTGGAAGTAGCTTCCACCCTCGAGGGGGGGTCTAGTGCTGCGGTGCAGCCCGAGCAGCAGCCCACACATGAGGATGTACGTGATGAGGGGCTGGCGAATACGGTGGGGGAACAAGGTGTGAAAGTTGATGGTGAGCTAGGGCGAGGAAAACGAGCCAAAACTCCTTCAACACGGTATCGTGATTTTGTTACTCATACTATACGGAAAATAAGTCCATCTGAGAATTCATCCGCTACTTCCTCTTTCTCAGGTACGCCCTATCCTATAACATATTTTGTGAATTGTGAACGTTTTTCTGTGAGACATAAGAATTTTCTTGCAGCTGTGACAGCGGGACATGAGCCAAAGCATTTTAAAGAAGCGATGAAAGACTCGGGATGGCGAGATGCGATGGGTAAGGAGATACGAGCCCTTGAAAACAATGAGACTTGGGTAATGGAGACTCTTCTACCCTGAAAGAAAGCACTAGGGAGCCAGTGGATATATAAAATTAAGTATAAGTCCGATGGCAGCATAGAGCGACTCAAAGCAAGACTTGTGATCTATGACAATCATCAGGTGGAAGGAATTGACTATAACGAGACATTTGCTCCTGTGGCAAAAATGGTGACGGTTCGTGTTTTTCTTGCAATTGCTGCTGTTAAAAATTGGGAGGTACATCAAATGGATGTGCATAATGCTTTCCTTCACGGTGACTTACGTGAGGAGGTTTATATGAAGGTTCCTCCAGGTTTCAAAAATACAAATCCTAACATGGTTTGCAGGTTGCAAAAGTCGTTGTGTGGTCTGAAACAAGCTCCCCGATGTTGGTTTGCAAAACTGTCAACAACGTTGAAGAATTATGGTTTTGTGCAATCCTATTCAGATTATTCCTTATTTAGGTTGTGCAGGGGAAGAACTCAGATCAATGTGTTAGTTTATGTTGATGACTTGATTATTGCAGGGAATGATAAGGTTGCATTGACAACTTTTAAAGATTACCTTGGCAGGTGCTTTCATATGAAGGATTTGAGAGTTTTGAAATATTTCTTAGGGCTAGAGGTAGCCCGTAATGCAGAAGGAGTTTTTCTTTGTCAAAGAAAATACACACTTGAGATAATTTTTGAAACGGGTTTATTGGGAGCAAAGCCTGCGGCATTTCCTATGGAACAAAATCACAATTTGGCCCTTGCTAAGGGTGTGTTCCTTGCGGATCCGGCGCCGTATAGGCGACTTGTAGGGAGATTGATTTACTTGTCTGTGACGAGACCTGATCTTGCATATTCGGTTCATATTTTGTCCAAATTTATGCAACAACCTCGTGAGGATCATTGGGATGCAGCTCTCAGGGCCGTGAGATATTTGAAGAAGAGTCCGGGGCAAGGGATTTTGCTTCGTGCTGATAGTGACCTACGTCTGGAAGGGTGGTGTGATTCGGATTGGGCTAGTTGTCCACTTACGCGGCGTTCCTTGACAAGTTGGTTCGTGTTACTTGGTTGTTCTCCTGTGTCGTGGAAGACCAAGAAGCAACAAACAGTGTCTAGATCGTCTGCGGAGGCTGAGTATAGATCAATGGCGGCAACAGTGTGTGAGTTAAAGTGGCTTAACCAACTTTTAAGCGACTTGGGTGTGCGACATCCGAAGGGTATGAAGTTGTTTTGATAGTCAGTCGGCCTTGTACATTGCTCAAAATCCGATTTTTCACGAAAGAACAAAGCATATAGAGGCTGACTGCCATTTTGTTCGAGATGCGGTGACTGAAGGGATGATTTGTCCGTCATATATTTCCACTAGTGTTCAATTGGCCGACATCTTTACAAAAGCGTTGGGGAAAGCGAAATTTGAGTTTCTACTCTGCAAGTTAGGCGTTCGAGATCTTCACGCTCCAACTTGAGGGGGGGTATTACGATATTATCCTTACTTTAGTTTTTGTAATAGATATATGTTTGATGGTTGTGAATGGAATGAAGGGAAAAAAAAGGGAGAGGAATTTGTCATTCACTTACATCACCTATACCATAAAATAAAAAATCACACCTTAAACTCCTTTCAAGTTTCTAAAATTCTCTACTAGTAAAGAAAGCTCCTAATTTATAAATTTCTCAACAAAATTAACCTCAAGAAATTAGGCCAAGGCTTTCCAAGAATTTCAAAAGAACTTAGGAAACTTCCAACATAACCTAACAAAACTGTCTGAAACTCTTTCTAACCCTCATTCAAAATCCAACAAAAAGAAAAATGTAAATCTAGGTCGGAACTATGCATTTTTCTATGTGTGGGTACATAACCAAATCAAACTTGAAATATAGTAATGAAACCCCTTTATTAGCTTGGATTAATTTATGGACCAATTAACAAGATCAAACCAATGAATGGGGCAATCTTCAATATATATAATAAATAAATAACTGATAGAAACAACAACAAAAACAAACAAACAAATTGCTTGGTTTCAATGATTTTGGTATATGTAAAATTTTAAAAAAAACACTTACTAGGTATGTAGTATTATGCAACCTTTGCTTTTTTGGGTTGTGTCATCTATCCTAACTAGTAAGCTATGCTTTCAAAAGATAATGGCGATTCAGAGATGACATCTCAAGAAAAACCAAACAAAGGAAGGGGAAAAAAAATTCGACCATTTCTCGATTTGTGCGTGTCATCCTTGCGCAGGGGCCATGCTAATCTTCTCTGTATCGTTCCAATTTTTTCGGATGTCTCCGAAGAGACACATGTTAACTGCGGGTTATGCTTGATAAAGTATTTGAAGCACTCGTAATAAAGCAATGTGGGATTATTCTTATACTCAGTACGCTTAGTTCTTCACATGGGACGGGACTATGCTTTTATTACAAACAAAAACCTATGTGGAGTGGATATTGCTCACCAATAACCATGTCCATTTCTTCAAAACGCCCTACCCAATTTTGAACAAGATCTTGAGAAAAATACAAAAAATTTCTATTAAAGTCAGCTTCATAACTCATTATGTGCATTTATTTACAAAACCAAAATCAATGTTTTATTATTTCTAATTATGTGAAATTAGTTATAGAAGTTTCTGTCAATTATTGTTACGTATGCATATACACATAATCAACACTAGGCCCTAAATGTCTAATGATATAATTTTATGAGGAATACATTTTATAGAAACCAAGAAGCTTAGAGTAAGTCAAAATCAATTGAAAATATCATTAAGAGTAAGGTTGCATCAAACCTGGAATGCCAATGGATATCCTGGACTAATCTAATTAATTAATTAAATACGTTTTAGCCATGATCTTAATTTTTTAAATTTTGTCAAAGATTACTACAAAAAGTTTAACTATAATATCTCAAAAGATGGCAATATGGTTGAGAAGTGTTCATGGATTAGATTGGTTCTAATTTTGGTCAAAACCCATCCTATCTCAATCTAAGCCACGCTGAAAAAGTTTTAACCCAACCCAATCTATTGACTTTAGGTTGATAAATTAATGTGAAAATTATAATAGCTCAACAAGAAATTTTGATTTAACCATCATATTTCTTAGAATTTTAGCCCCCCCCCCCCCCCCGCCCCCACTTTATTTTAGTAATTTTTCGGTTGCCCTTTTTTTTAACGTTCAAACGCACTTGCCGATAGACTAATATATGTATACCAAACAAGGCATTGGTTCACTGGTTCGGAGAGCGAACTACGAAGTGCGATTGAAAGACTCATCATTGCCCTTGCAAATCCTTAAATCTGAAAATATTAGTCTCGCCCCAAAGAGGAGGAGGACACTTGCCGAGTGCTAAAAAATCAATACCAAAATATATATATATATATATATTCTTTATTTTTCTTTTTCTTTTTATTACAGGTTTTTGGGCACCCGGGAGGTGTCCTCCTTCCCTTTGGGCAAGACTAATCCTTCGAGCTCGGGCATTGTAGAGGCGTTTGGGCTAGCCCTTCCAATAGGGGCGGATAAATATATATATATCCTTTCACACATAATGAAAGCACTGGCTAGGTACCCAAACATATATGAATTTGGAAAATGATTTAAAAACACAATGAAGGATACTCATAATTGACACTATGCCCAAAGTTGTCGGATCGCCTCAAATCATGCATCCCAAGTGTGTTTTTTTGCTATACTCGATCTAAAATTTGTACTTATACTAGAAATTAGTGGATTTATTAAATAAAATTTTTCCAATAATTATATTATATACAGGTTATAAAAATTATTGCCTTAACAGAAATAATTGGCTACCCAAACGGAAAGAAATATAACGAGAGAGAGAAAGAAATAATTTATTGAGAGAGATTGTTGAAATTAGATATCATAATAGGAAAGGAATTTGTTGTAGAAATCCTAGTTTTAAATTCAATGCAAATTAAGTAATAACACAAGAAAAAAGTATCGATAACAATTAATTTTATTATTACGTGCCTTAATTGTTAACGATATCAAAAAAATCCCTTGATAGAAACATCCTTAGAGGTCTATATAAATAGGGAAGCTACAATAGCTTTCAAATAAGACCAACCAGATCAGTCTCCAGTTGAGAGATGGGACACGAGGTCCACTTAAGTACCAATCATCTAGAGCAGCACACTGCCTCCCATTCACTTTTAAAGTTACTGAGGACAAGACTAAGTCTGGTTGAGTCAGATTGACCACTAATCTGGCATAGTAACAGTGTAAATACATGAACTCCAAATGTACATGTATAAGTATGACAAGTATAAATATTATATACAATAATGCAGTGTAAATGAATAGTAGACATAATGATAAATGAATGTAAACTTTAATAAAAGTTATAAGACAGACAAACCTATGTTTCGTTCCCCACCTTCAGATAAAAACTCCTTCTTGAACTGGCGCTTTCTCCATAGCAGAACCGCGTTGCACCAAGTAGAGAGTCTCAAAAAGAGAAGAGAAAAACTCAAGGAGAGTGAGATAGAGAGAAGAGTTGGATTTGGTGTGAAAATAAGCAAAGGGGGAGAGGGCTTTTTTTAGCCAAAAAGGTGACTGAAGTTCAACAATTTTTTTTTTTGTACAAACCTAGGGTATTACAACTTTTTACCTGCTTCGGCTTCGAGCTCACGCTCTAGTAACGACTCTCGGTGTTTCTCCAAGGGTCTGGCTGTCGTGTCGGCTTGGGAGGATGAGTTGCTGCTCAAGTACTATCTGGGAAAGTCTTTCGATATTTTTCTCAATACAGCCTCGAAGATTTCTGAGTTGAGCTCTTCTTCTTCTTCGGTGGCCTTCCCCGTTTAACAGGAGGTGGTTCCAGTGAAGTTACGGTTCCTCGATATGAATGTGGTATGCCTCTTGACTCCTGATGGGAGAGCTTTACCAAACTTTTCAACTCTCGTCGTCCCTACAGACGACGCCAAATGTCGGTGCAGAATTTGACCAACACTGAACTTAGTATACTGCCAAAACCAAATCTCTTGGATCATCCTAAAATCGTGTGTTAAATTGCTCTAGAATGATATAAATGACTTGTTCTTGAGAGTCCACGAGTCAGTTTATCAACTCAATTCTCCGTGGCTACCACCATCGTTTTATTATAATGAGAAATTATTTAAAAACTCATAAAAAAATTTAAAAGGTGACTTAAAAACTCATCCTTCTCAAATTTTTTTTTAATTTTTTTTATTTCTTTATTTAGTACCAATTTTACCTTTTGGAAACAACTTATCTCATTAAAAAAATCAAAATACATGTAAAAAAAAAACTATGATAATTTTCTCTTTTTATTAAATATATTTGTTCTTATATTTAGTTTGTTATGTTCTTTTTGAATAGCGTTAAAATAAAGTTACAAATCAAATTTTGAAACAAAAAAGAAGAAAAATCCTAATCAATAAAACTTTCTAATTTTAATTTTTAAAATAAAAAATAAAAAACCCTCAATTGTTTTATTCTTGTAATACAAGGTAAAAAAAAACGTTCCCTTAGAAAAATGTAAAAGAATTGTTCAATTACAGGCTTTTATTCATGTAATTTTAGATCATATAAAAAAATATTTAGAAATGAAAAGAATAAAAACCCTTTAATTGGTAAATATTTTATTACTTATTTAATTTTTGACACTTTATTTTAATTTTTAAAATAAAAATTAAGTTACACGGAATATGATAGTTGTAGGTAAGCAAGATGAGATTGACCACATCTGTTAAAGTAAAGAGTCAATCTCAATCGATGAGAACGAAGTATTAATTGATTCTTCGACAAGAGGGGTAGTAGTTGCTTAATCTATGTTAGCAGGTTTCCATACCTTATTTTCAGGTAAAGCCAACTATTTTTATCTTTTATTTTAATTTTAATTTTAATTTTTAAGTTAAAAACAAAATAAGTATTTTCAAAATTAAAATAATTTTAAATTAAATTTTTTATTATTTAAAAACATTTATTCTTTTTATTAAATAAAATAAAAAATAATAAAAACTTTTTATTTAAAAAATTAAGAATAATAAAATTTATTACTTAAAAACCCAATATAAAACCCTTTCTAATACAAAGTAGTGTTTTAAAAAGTAGTATATATTTATAAAAGTAAAAAGAGATGGATTTTGGGGAGCTTTCCATCCATCCAAAAAGACGAATCAATATAGAAAAAGCTCATTAACTATAGAGATTTCTTTATATTCTAAAGAAGACGAATTAAACAAGAAGAAAACGAGAAAAGTTATATTCGTAAATGATCAACATAATTATCAATATAGGAAAAGTATTAAGAATATATGTTATACAAAAACTGCTTTTAATATTAATGTAATTAAAATGTGTCAGTTGTAAAATGAAGCATATAATATAGAATATAAGATAGTTATAAATAAATATCGCATATTGTACTGAAATTTGAACAACCTATAAATGATGTACTAAATTCTTTTAACCCTAAAAGGAGTATTTTAGACTAAATAATTTGAACAGAAGAATTTCTAAAGAGCATTTCACAATAATTTAGGAGATTGAGTTTCGATTTTTTTTCCCCTCTTTTCATATGTAAAGATTTTTTTTACTAAAAGTAAGTATTTTCAAGGAAACTGAATTTCGATTTAACTTTGAAATACAAAAAAATCACTGATTTAATTTAATTAATTTTAATGGAGTTACTTATGATAAAATCTTAATTAATCCTTGATATATATAGACATATGTACATATATGTCTGATACAGACAATATATATGTCATTTGCATGCAGGAAAGAGATATGATGTAAAATTACATGTACATGTATTTCTATTTCATATAAGTTCATTGAATTTACTTTTAAAATCTTAGGAATATACATGTATCTTGTTTAAAAGAAAATTTGATTTCTAGCTCTTTCACTGTGTGACTTGCTATTAACTCTTAGGTATATATTATTGGTAATATAAAAAATGTTATTGGTTGTGTATTTCAAGGTAATCCAACAACTCTTGGGAGTATAGTGTTAACAATATATTTCAATAGTGTGTTTTCGTATTTCCAAGAAAAAAAAATAGTGTGTTTTCACGGCATGCCACTCTCTAAAATTTGTACTTACTAAAAATTAATAGATTTATGAAATAAAAGCTTTCCAATAATTATATTATATACAGGTTATAAAAATTATTTCCTTAACAAAAATAATTGGCTATTTAGACGGAAAGAAATATAATGAGAGAGAAAAAGAAGGGATTTATTGAAAGTAATTGCTGAAATTAGATTTCATAATAAGAAAGAAATTTATTGTAGAAATCTCTTTTTTAAATTCAATGCAAATTAGGTAATAATACAAACAAAAACAACAATAACAATTAATTTTATTATTGGTGCCTTAATTGTTAAATATCAAAAAAATTCCTTCACAAAAATAACATCCTTAGCAGTCTATATAAATGGGGGAAGCTACCACAGTTTTCATCATCGACAAAAGATTTGAATTACTATTGTTAGAGAATCAAAATACTAATTGAGATGGCAAAAGCAAGAGTTGTTGCATTCATTGTCATGATCTTGTTCCTCACTGTCTCCATAGGTTAGTTTTATTTTTATGCGCATTAATTTTAATTCTTTTGTGAAAAAGATCAAATTATATATTAGTTCTTCCTTATCATCATTATTATTATTATTATTATTATTATTATTATTATTATTATTATTATTATTATTATTATTATTATTTTTGTAGTGTCTATTCTTTTTGTTAGAAAGAAACTTATGTCATTTTATGAATTGTCTCATTTTTTTTATATAATTAATGCAGATGTGGAGAAGAAATTTGCAGAGGGGGCGAATTGTTGTGATACCATTCACATGAAGTGTGATCCTAAGAATGCTTCTGACAACAAAGCATGCAATGATGTTTGCAGCAGTGGATGTGACAAAGGTGGGATCTGCAAGAGTTGGGGAAGTGGAGTCTGCCACTGTTATTGTTGAACCAAAATGACCTTAGATTTTTTTTGGTTAAAGAAATCAAAGCAACATCTATGTATTTGCATATAAGCATTACCTTTTTTTATCAATAAATTGAAATAACAATTTTCTTTTCCAACTTATAAATATTTTTCTTCTTCTTTTTTATAGTTTGGCTATCGAGTATAAGAAGTATGCATACATCCATCCATCCATACATACATATATAACAAAAACAACAATTTTTCACTAAAAATCGACAATCTTTTTAGTAATGAGAAAAAACTATAACAATTTTCTTTGCCAACTAATTATAAATATTTTTCTTACGTATCGAAACGTACAATAAAGTTTCATTTAATACTCTTCATTCCATGTAACTTTCAGTCACATGTACTAAACTTTTAAACTATTTTCCGTCGAACTATTACCAAAATTGTAAACATTAAATTATGCAATATACCAAAAACCCTAGAGACACTCCAATTAAGCAGACGCCATTACTAAAACTTGAAAATAGATAGCAAAATAGAGAGATAGGGTTGACTTAGATGAATTGAGTTGTCTGATATGGTTTTCAAATAACGAATTGAAGGAACTTGGCTCAAGGTTATAATTTAGAAAGAAGAAATAAAAGATGGAAGGTTTATTCTAAATTTCTACTTTTTACCTGAATTTTTAATTTTTTTACCTTTTATTTTATTTTTTCAGAAAATAATATTATTTTCTAAAATTATATTGCTGAAAAAATCCAACCCTACATAAACTATAATTATAGAAAAGAATATTATTCATAGAAAAATAACATAATTGAGAGTGCGAAAACCAAACCTTGCAGCACACTGTTCTCACGTGGCATAGGATCTCACGATTTTTATTATTATTATTATTATTATAGTTTTTTTGGGTTTTTATAAACAAAGTAATGCAATGCTTTTTTAAATTTAAGCAAGCCATTTTTTATTTTATTTTAATTTTGACCCTCCCTTGTGTGATAAAATTGTATCATGAATTTAAAAGATAATTAATCAATAATCTAACAATACTTTAAATATTTACACAAACATTTATAGTTTCCCGGTCAGCTAGACATTAACATTAAAAAATGCTTATTTTTACTTATTAAAAAGTAAATAATTTAAGAGGAGAAAAAAGTCCTAATGCATATAATGGCCATTTTTTTTATCAAAGTTTTGTCATTAATTGTTTATATTTTAAAAACCAGAAAAAAATCTTTATATATTTTTATAGGAAAATTCTTTATGTTTTCTAAATACAGGTATTTATAAACTAATTTTCTATTTCTTGTTCTATTTTTCTTATTTTTGAGTTTATTTTACGTTAAATAAAAATTACAGCGGCATGGCGCAGGATTTGGTTTTAGCGACCCTGTAGGGTCTGTTAAAACACACTCAATAATTGATAACCCATAGCTACTACAATAAGTGTACACAATATTAAACAAAATTCATAATTATTAAAAATAACTTTTTATTAAAATAATAAAGTTAAAAAAAATCAATTTTATCATTTTAAATTAATAAATATCATATTTTATCAATAGTAGATTTTTTATGGCTTCATGGTTTTTTCTTTTTTAAGAACAAAAATTTCATTCTTTTTCGTTTATTTTTATCGCAATAATTGTAATTCTACGACAAAAGTATTTTCTTTGCTATGAATTATTAGTAACATATATGGAATTATTAGGAATCTTGCGTCAGCTCTTTCGTCGACTACACTCTGTGGCATTACTAGCCCTTCCGCAATTTTCCTTTGAAGTAGCGCCAAATAATTCCTCATCCGTCACTCCTCCTTTTGTTTTGAAAGTTTTGGAATAGGAGGATAGTGCAACAACTTTAGTAATCTGTATTGAAGATTCATCAAAGGTATTGATGTTTGCCTCATTTAGTATCTTCATGATTAAAGCTCCATAGCCGAAGTATTCCTTTTTTTGCAGGGTCTTTTTGACATTTGTTGGACAATGATGTGAGGTAGGGAGATAGAAATCTTCTTGTCTAAGCAGTATAGGACAAGGAGTTGAGCTCTTGACATTGTACCTATAGTCACCACTTCCGGCAAGATGTTGTCAACCACAACCTTTCCAAGGCCTGCAATGTCACACCCCGCCCGGACGCGCCTAAATCGGCGGTACACTCACGGACGGGGCGCGCATTTGAAACAATCATAATGGTAATAACAGAGTACGCAGCGGAAATACAGTACACAGTACAAATCTGATTTCATATAATTCAGAATATTTTTGTACATAAAATGGTCAAGGGAACATACTCCCAAAATCCCCAATGATTCATACAAAGGGTACAAAATGTGGGCCCCATAACCTGCACCCAGTCCATCCTAATTTCCTGTGAAAGATTTGATAATATTGGAGTGAGCTTAACGCGCTCAGTGGGTAAATAGTGCATGAGTATAACAATTAATAAAGCATACTTCAATATCAAATATCTTAAATACACATGTAAGCATCATAATCAATCAATATGTATGTATGCATGACACCGTCACGTACTAATGGTTTGATGAACGTACATCGCCTGAGTTCACGTACTGGTGTCCTTCCCCGGGCGAAGCCAGGTTCTCACTGTACGTCCCTCCTCAGGAACGATGCTCTGGATTCACGTACTGATGTCCCTCCCCGGCGTAGCCAGGTTCACATGTACGTCCCTCTCCAGAGAAATAATATGAATAGTGAGCAATGCTTCTAACTATTCTATGAGTCATAAACCATATACGTCCCTAGGTGGTGATATGTATGATGCCAATGCATGAACTAGTCTAGTCTACTGGTCTGGTCTTTTCCTGACATTTAGACTGACTTTGGCATCGTCTAGTGATCCTTATTAGGGTCGGTATCACGACGTGCAAGGTTAGGACATTCAGGTCATAAACATTATTGATATAATGCAGTGTAAATGAATAGTAGATATAACAATAATTGAATGTAAACTTTAATAACAGTTATAAAACACGCAAACCTATGTTTCGTTCCCCACCTTCAGATCTGGTGCTTTTCTCCGGACAGAACTTCGTTGCACCGCTTTCAGATCTGGCGCTTTCCTCCGGACAGAACTTTATTGCACCGCACCGAGAGTCTCGATTAGAGAGTCTTCAAAAACTAAAAACTTTAGAAGGCGTGGAAAGGAGAAGAAAATCCCAAGAGAAGGTGATTTTGGTTTGGTGTGAGAAATGAGAATGAGGAGGTTTCTTATATAGAGATTTTGTGCGCCTGAACGTTCTGGCAGGCGCCTGAACGTTCTGGCATGGCGCCTGAACGTTCTGGCAGGCGCCTGAACGTTCTGGCAGGCGCCTGAACGTTCTGGCATGGCGCCTGAACGTTCTGGCAGGCGCCTGAACGTTCTGGCAGGCGCCTGAACGTTCTGGCATGCCGCCTGAACGTTCTGGCAGGCGCCTGAACGTTCTGGCATGCGCCTGAACGTTCGGGCGTTGCCCAAATAGTAAAAATTTCAAATAGTAATTTTTTTTTTTTTTTTTTTTTTGTGAAATACAGGGTATTACACTCTACCCCCCTTAAAGGGATTTCGCCCTCGAAATCAAGTCAAGTAGTGATGGGGGTTGGCGGTTTGAGAAGTAGCCGCAGGCTGTGAATGAGGCCACTGCATGTGTGCAATACTCTATCCATTGACATTATTTTCAGACATCTGGTAGTTATTGAAGTGAAACAATGTATCAAGATAGGTGTAAACAATGTTTCATCCTGTTATTGATAAGTGAAAATAATACAACGTATCACTTCATCAGTTGGTGCTAGAAAATAATTCAGGGTATTTTTGTTTAATTGTTGATTCTAGTTCCCATGTTGCTTCCTCTACGCCGTGGTGATCCCAGAGCACTTTCACAAGTGGTATGCTACGGCGCCGTAGTTCTTGAGTTTTTGTATCTAAAATCTGGATTGCTTTCTCCTGGTACGTATTTCCTTCCTCAACCCGAACCTCGACTAAAGGGATGATATGCGAAGGATCAGGACGATACTTGCGAAGCATAGATACGTGAAAAACGTCATGAACCTTAGGCATGGATGATGGAAGGGACAGACGATAAGCAAGTTTGCCAATACGTTCAATGATCGAAAATGGACCGATATATCGCGGGGAGAGCTTGCCTTTGATCCCAAAGCGTTTGACACCTCGTGTGGGCTGGACTTTCAGAAAAACAAAGTCCCCCTTATCAAATTCTAGAGGCTGTCGTCGTTTGTCAGCATAGCTCTTCTGTCGACTTTGTGCAACACGAAGTCGTTCCTTTACTAGTGTGATCTTCTCAGAAGTCTCTTGAACTAGTTCAGGGCCCAACTGCGGTCGGTCTGCCATATCTAACCAGCATACCGGAGATCTGCAAGGCCGACCATAGAGAGCCTCGTATGGTGCCATGCCGATACTAGTTTGGTAGCTGTTGTTGTATGCAAACTCAGCTAGATGCAAATACTTTGCCCATCCGTCATGAAAGTCCAAAATGCAGCATCGTAGCATGTCTTCTAAGATTTGGATAAGCCGTTCTGACTGCCCATCAGTCTGAGGGTGGAAGGCTGTGCTGATAGTGATCTTGGAACCCATTCTATTTTGGAAGCTCTTCCAAAAGTTTGATGTGAATCGAGGGTCTCGATCAGAGACGATCGTGAGTGGTATGCCATGAAGGCGTACGATCTCTCATTTATATAGCTCTGCAAGTTTGGCGGGATTATCCGTGAACTTTATTGGCAAGAAGGGTGCAGACTTGGTAAGTCTGTCAATGATAGATAGCATCTTGCCCTTTATTATTGCGAGGTAAGGCTGTAACAAAATCCATTGCGATGTTCGCCCATTTCCATTCTCCAATAGGTAACGGCTGGAGAAGGCCAGAGGGAAGTCTTCGTTCTGCCTGAACTTGCTGGCAAACTAGACATCGAGCAACGTAGTCTGCAATTGCCTTCTTCATTCCAGGAAACCAGAATTGGCGCTTGACATCCTGGTACATCTTGTCACCCCCAGGATGCATAGCGTATCTTGAACAGTGCATCTCAGTAAGCACGTCTTTCCGAACCTCGGGATTGTTCGGAAGACAAAGACGTTTTTTATAGAAAACGGCTCCGGTGTCAGAGACTGACCAATGAGGAAGGTCTTGCCCGCTGAGTAGAAGTTCGCGTTTCTCCATTAACATAGGGTTATTGGCTTGAGTAGCTGAAATCTTGCGAACAAGGTCAGAGGTAGCTGATAATTGAGAGAGTCGTGGTCTTGGTCCCTCTATGTTCAGTTGTAGGTTAAAGTTCTCCAACTCTGTAGCCAACTTTCCCATTTCATAGTTAAGAGTGCAAGCAACATAAGATTTTCTACTCAGGGCATCAGCCACGACATTGGCCTTTCCGGGATGGTACTGGAGTTGAAAGTCATAATCTTTCAAGAATTCCAACCATCGTCTTTGGCGGAGGTTTAGGTCTCGCTGAGTGTATATGTACTTAAGACTCTTGTGATCCGAGAAGACCTCAAACCGTTCACCGTATAGGTAATGACGCCATAACTTTAGTGCAAATACGACAGCTGCAAGTTCCAAGTCATGCGTTGGGTAATGACCCTCATGAATCTTCAGTTGTCTGGACGCATATGCAACCACTTGGCCTTCTTGCATTAGGACGGCACCTAAGCCTTGGAGAGAGGCGTCGGTGTATAATAAAAATCCAATGGCATTTTTTGGAGTGATAAGTACAGGTGCTGTCGTGAGGCGTTTCTTCAATTCCTGAAATGATGCTTCACAGGCGGGATTCCAGATAAATCGCACGTCTTTTCGAGTGAGCTTGGTCATAGGTTCAGCAATTTTTGAGAAATCCTTGATGAAGCGTCTGTAATAGCCAGCCAAACCAAGAAAACTCCTAATCTGAGTAACAGTGGTAGGCTGCTTCCAGTTTAAAACTGCTTCAACCTTAGAAGGATCTACCTCAATGCCATTGCCTGAAACCACATGGCCTAGGAATTGAACTCGCTTTGCCCAAAATTCGCACTTACTCAACTTTGCATACAGTTGGTGTCGTTGTAAGGTCTGGAGGACGATCTTCAAATGTAGTTTATGGTCTTCCTCGGTTGAGGAATATATCAAGATGTCGTCCACAAAAACCACGACAAATCGGTCTAAGTATAACCTGAATATGCGATTCATCAAATCCATGAATGCTGCAGGGGCATTTGTTAGACCGAATGGCATAACTAAGAACTCGTAATGTCCGTACCGAGTCCTGAACGCTGTTTTGGTGATGTCCGACGCTCGGATCCGGAGTTGGTGATAACCGGACCGTAAATCAATCTTAGAGAAGTATTTGGCATCTCTAAGTTGGTCGAACAAGTCATCGATCCTGGGCAACGGATATCTGTTCGTGATGGTGACGTTATTCAACTTGCGATAGTCGATGCAAAGTCGTAACGAACCATCCTTTTTGCGAACAAACAGAATTGGAGCGCCCCAGGGTGATGAACTCTTTCGGATGAAGCCATTATTCTCTAATTCCTTAAGTTGTTTGTCTAATTCAACCAGTTCAACATTTGACATTCTGTATGGTGGAATTGAGATAGGCCCTGTCCCAGGTATGAGGTTGATCTCAAAATCGAATTCCCTAACTGGAGGTAGACCAGGAAGGTCATTAAGAAAAACTGTTGGGAATTCAGAGACGACTGGAACATCGCGTACTTCGGGAGGGTACAGAGCTGTTGATTCATTGCCGTCACCAAGAGACAACGCTCGAAGTTGTGACTTGAGAAGGGCAACTGTTGATTTGGGTAGCCATTGCCTTGTTCCCTGAATCTTAACAAACTCTCCTGTAGGCAAAGTTAACTGAACTTGCTTGTTCATACAGTCGATCTTTGCATTCAGTGGTGTGAGCCAGTCCATGCCGAGGATGATGTCGAAGTCTTCAAAATCCATCACAAAAAGATCGGCATATATTATCTGGTCAGACATTCGAAGCTCACATCGAGAACACTGCAAATTCACGTCAGTACTCGATCCGAATGGTGATGTGACATGGAGTGTGATGTTTGTGGGTTCAGGATGCAGGCCTAAATGTCTTACCAATGCTGATGATATAAAAGAATGCGTAGCACCTGAATCAAACAAAACATGCACCATTGTATTGAACAAAGGAAAGGTACCTTCGACGACATTATTGTCAGGGAGGGGTTGGTGAGCGATGGCATATGCTCTGCCCTGATTCCGTGGACCCTGATTCTGCTGGGTCTGCCTGGGCTGGGCATTAGCAACAGGTGGTGCTTGTTGGACTGGAATAGCCGGAATAGGTTGCTGAAGGTGCGGACAAAGATGTTTTACATGGCCTTTCTGGCCGCAGTTGTAACAAGTCGGCCTGTACTGCTGATGGTTGTGCTGACCATTCTGATTATTGTGCTGGCCTTGTTGATTGTGGTGTCGGCCACCACCTCTGCCATTTCCGTTGCTACGACCACCTCGTCCATAACGACCGCCACGACCATGATTGCGGAAACCCTGGTGGTTAGAGTTAAAAGGTGCAGCCGCAGGTGTGGTGGCTTCATTCTTCGAAACCGGGTCTGGGAGGGCTGGGTTTTGAGTGTAGTAGGGCTTCTTCCTATTGCCCTGTTGTGAGCCTTGTTGGGAAAATGTTGCAGGCCGTTTGCCCTTATTCATTCGCTGTTCTTGTAAGAGCTTCTCTTGTTCAAAGCTCATGGCCTTGTCAACAACTTCTTTGTAAATCTTGATGTCCAAGATCGATAAGGCTTGCCGAATGTCATGGCGAAGGCCATTATAAAATTTCTCGGACTTATCTCGCTCTGTGGAGATGGTGGAGAGAGAGTAGACAGATAATTCTTTGAATTTTCCAGCATATTCTCTGACGGTCATGGTGCCCTGATATAACTTAGCAAATTCCTGGCGCTTCTGCTTTGTCACCGCGCTGGGAAAATACTCATCAATAAACATTGACTCAAACTGTTGCCAAGTCATATCTGCTATATTGACCCTTGGGTCTTCTTTCACTGTGATCCACCATGTGTTTGCGGCACCAACAAGTTGGTAGGTTGCTAGGGGTAGTTTGCGAGTCTCATCGACTCCCATTGCATCAAGAGCCTTCTTTGACTCATCCAACCACTTTTGCACCTCATCAGGATCAATGGTGCCATCGAAAGTAAGAGGTTGGAGTCGCTTGTATTTAGTAATCTGATCGGTTTGAGCTTCCGACCTAAATTTTATAGGTGCTTGTACCGTGGCAACCTGACTGGCTGCAGTCTCACGAACGGCAGTTTGAACAGTGACCTTCATTGCCTCAACAAATCCAGCGAAGAAGGTTTCAATGCTTGAAGGCATGGCAAAGGGTGCGGGTGGTGGTGGTATTGCCTGCCCAGATGTAGTGGCAGTGTCGGGTGTGGCCTGTGCTGTTGTCGGAGGCGGCGGTTCCTGAGTCTCAGGAGGTGCCTCAACTGTGGGACGAACAGTACGTGGCCTTCCTCTCTTTCTTGTTTGCATTTTCTCACTGGCAAGGAGAAAATAAAACCAAGATTTAGGAACTGTAGCCAAGTATAATGTTAGAATATGCTTAGCAACAATTTCGAGAGTACTGTGATATTAAAATCACCTATTTTTCTAAGTATAGGGTAAGGTTGTTGTTGAGGAATCAAAGAATCTTAAATAACTCGTATGTTTGGCCATGGTGTAAAAACAAGGTTAGAACGTTTATATAATAAGTAGAAAACTTTGCAAGTATTTAAAATGATTTTGCTGTGGTCTTTGTGAACATACATATATTTTATTGAAAATCCATACGAGTCATAAGAATTCTAAGATTTGCCTCGGTAAATAGCCTGAGCTAACGTTCTAGCGCAATCTTATGCATTCAGACGCTTACTCTTAGTCTTTTCGATTATTATCCAAGTTCATATGTCCCATACCACATGAATTCAGTAATAAGGGTGTAAACCAAGTTAAGTTGTATGAACACGGTCTCTAAAAACATTGGTTGAATAGAAGTTCACTAATAGTATCGTCCAAATTTACTCGTCCCATACCGTGTAAACTTAGTGATAATATTAGTAATGCAACTTTCTCCAAATGTTTCTTGTCACACAAGGTCATGGGTTTTCTTACTTCCACATTTTATTGAGTATCATCCAATTTTGTTGTGTCCCATACCACTCCAAAGTTAGTGATACAAAAGAAAGAATGGTTGTAAGTCGGCCCACCAAAGATAGTCTTAAACAAAACATTTCATTCATATATAATAGAAAAATTTACATTGCCAGTAATCAATTTTGACGTTCTTGCCTACCATCATTTCTTCGAGATCTACTGGTATGTACAAAATGACTACTAACAGAAGGTTGTGAGTGGGCGCGCTTTGCGTTGGAGTTTTGCAAACGAGTTAAGACAAGATTGTGGCTCTCTTTCAGTGCAGCAATATTGGATGCCATTTCATCTAACCGTTCAAGTAGGTTAGTCGGTTGTCCTATTAGTGGTTGATGGGTTGGTTGTCTCGTAGGTGAAGGGTAGGCCATAGGCATTTGAGGAAAGTATTGGTTGTATGGGTGGTTCTGAGGTGGAACATAGCTGTATTGATTGTGCGGGGATCCCCTAACCGGAACCCCTTGGATAATTTGGTTTGTTTGAGATGAAAAAGTTGGAAACAATGGGCTCATTGGAATGTTTGGTCCTCCAAGATTTGGTGAGGCCCAGTACTGTTGTTGTTGGTTTACAGCAACTTGTGGAACGGGCTGATACTGTACCGCAGAAGGTGGAAATCTTTGGTACGAAGTGTTGCCTTGAGTTGGCACGTTCCAAGTTGGTGGATTTGCTTGTGGACCTTGTCTATCATGACTTTGTAGTGGCGAATTTAGTGTGGCATATAATTCTTCATCAGTAAGTGGTGGATCAATTGGATCAGTATTCAGGGCTGGGTTTGATGTAGGATTGGGATTTGAATCATGATTTGGGCCGTCTCTGACAGGCATCTTGCGTCGACATTTGCGAAGGCAACGCTCGTGCTTGTCCCTCATTCTTTCGGCAGTTATGTTTGTCGTGCCGAATACCTCTTCGTCAGTTACCCCTCCACTTGTGCCATAGGTCTTGAAGATAGAGGATGTTGTAACTGGTTCAGTGATCAGCTTTGACGTTCCATCGAAAGTGTCAACGTTTGCCTCGGAAAGTATCCTCATAATCAAGACTCCCTAACCGAGGAATTCCTTCGTTAAAGGGTTTTGAATCACCCTCAACATTTGTTGGATGATGATGTGTGGTAGGGAGACCTTTATGTTCGTCTCGATGCAATACAACCCAAGGAGTTGGGCCCTTGACATAGTACCTCTAGTCCCCCTTTCTGGCAAGATGTTGCCGTATACAATCTTTCCGAGGCCTGCAAGAGATGGCTTAAGATGATTGTTTGGGAGGTTGGTGTATGTTGATTGAGTGTATGGCTCTTTGGCGAGGGAATTGAACAATTGTTCATTAGATTCGGCGATCGCGGCAACTGTCTGGGGTTCATGTGGATCAATTATCCGCTCATCAACCGGAATCTCTAAAAGTCGAGCAATAATCTCGATGTTGATAGGAATTGTTGTTCCCATGATAGCTGTCTCCAATTTAGGGCTGATCTCATCTCCGTGAAGTCCCACGTAAGTCATGGCTTCGTAGAAGGATCGAACCAAATTGTAAGAGACTTGACCATCGACTTTGGTTATATTTAACCAATCCAGTGTTGCGAGTTTGTCATGAAGGATTGGACGGAGGCGGAGATCGTTATTGTCGATGCTCCTCATGGTCACAATCTCTCTTTTGGACAATTCCGTTAGTCTAGTGGGAATTGGTTCCCTACTAGTAGAAGTTGTTCCCTCCCTTGAGGTCATTCTTCTGCTGAAAGGAAAATAAATTTGTGTGAAAGACACAAAATATATTCCTAATATTTTTAAGATTTATGCCTTGTCTGCTAGACATTATTTTCGAGTTTTCTGTTGATGTTTATGTCATCATGAAATTTTCTTCATTAGTGATTTGATGCATATATGTCGTATTTACTTATGAATGTATAGACATATTTCATCATAACTATATATAGTGTCCAAAAATCAACTATTTGGAATGTGTATATATGTCATATTCACATATGAATGTATAGACATATTTAATTATTTTAAGATTTATGTCTTGTCTGCTAGACATTATTTTCGAGTTTTCTGTTGATGTTTCTGCCATCATGAAATTTTCTTTCATTAGTGATTAGATGTATATATGTCGTATTCACATGTATAGACATATCGACTCGTAACTATATATAGTTTCCAAAAATCAACTATTTAAAATGTATATATATGTCATATTCACATATGAATGTATAGACATAGTTAATCATAATTATATATATAGTTTTCATAACGCAACTATATATATTGGAAATTGAGACTATATAAAAATCATATATAGTTATTTTTAATCCTAACTATATATGGAAGTCATATATATATAGTTTTAGAAATTTCAAATAGTAAATTTTTTTTTTTTTTTTTTTTTTTCGAATATTTGAATAAATATTTTTCGAAAAATAAATTTTTTTTTTTTTATTTCCCGAATATTCGAATAAATATTTTTCGAAAAAAAAAAAAAAATTTCGATTTTTTTTTTTTGAATAAATAATTTTCGAAAAATAAAAAATTATTCAGAGTTTTTTTTTTTTTTTTTTTTTTGAATAAATAATTTTCGAAAAATAAAAATTTTTCGGTTTTTTTTTTTTTTTTTTTTTGAATAAATAATTTTCGAAAAATAAAAATTTTTTCGAAATTTTTTTTTTTTTTTTTTTTTTGAATAAATAATTTTCGAAAAATAAAAATTTTTCGATTTTTTTTTTTTTTTTTTTTTTTTTTTAATACGTACCTCATATACACTAATGTATACATATATTCAATAATAACTACACATATAGTTTCTAATAAATTATTACTATATGTATTTTTAAATCAACTATAGTTTCTTTCCCTAATTTAGTGGACTTGGGCGGGCCGTGGACCGTACTCTCTGATACCATTAAATGTCACACCCCGCCCGAACGCGCCTAAATCGGCGGTACACTCACGGACGGGGCGCGCATTTGAAACAATCATAATGGTAATAACAGAGTACGCAGCGGAAATACAGTACACAGTACAAATCTGATTTCATATAATTCAGAATATTTTTGTACATAAAATGGTCAAGGGAACATACTCCCAAAATCCCCAATGATTCATACAAAGGGTACAAAATGTGGGCCCCATAACCTGCACCCAGTCCATCCTAATTTCCTGTGAAAGATTTGATAATATTGGAGTGAGCTTAACGCGCTCAGTGGGTAAATAGTGCATGAGTATAACAATTAATAAAGCATACTTCAATATCAAATATCTTAAATACACATGTAAGCATCATAATCAATCAATATGTATGTATGCATGACACCGTCACGTACTAATGGTTTGATGAACGTACATCGCCTGAGTTCACGTACTGGTGTCCTTCCCCGGGCGAAGCCAGGTTCTCACTGTACGTCCCTCCTCAGGAACGATGCTCTGGATTCACGTACTGATGTCCCTCCCCGGCGTAGCCAGGTTCACATGTACGTCCCTCTCCAGAGAAATAATATGAATAGTGAGCAATGCTTCTAACTATTCTATGAGTCATAAACCATATACGTCCCTAGGTGGTGATATGTATGATGCCAATGCATGAACTAGTCTAGTCTACTGGTCTGGTCTTTTCCTGACATTTAGACTGACTTTGGCATCGTCTAGTGATCCTTATTAGGGTCGGTATCACGACGTGCAAGGTTAGGACATTCAGGTCATAAACATTATTGATATAATGCAGTGTAAATGAATAGTAGATATAACAATAATTGAATGTAAACTTTAATAACAGTTATAAAACACGCAAACCTATGTTTCGTTCCCCACCTTCAGATCTGGTGCTTTTCTCCGGATAGAACTTCGTTGCACCGCTTTCAGATCTGGCGCTTTCCTCCGGACAGAACTTTGTTGCACCGCACCGAGAGTCTCGATTAGAGAGTCTTCAAAAACTAAAAACTTTAGAAGGCGTGGAAAGGAGAAGAAAATCCCAAGAGAAGGTGATTTTGGTTTGGTGTGAGAAATGAGAATGAGGAGGTTTCTTATATAGAGATTTTGTGCGCCTGAACGTTCTGGCAGGCGCCTGAACGTTCTGGCAGGCGCCTGAACGTTCTGGCATGGCGCCTGAACGTTCTGGCAGGCGCCTGAACGTTCTGGCAGGCGCCTGAACGTTCTGGCATGCCGCCTGAACGTTCTGGCAGGCGCCTGAACGTTCTGGCATGCCGCATGAACGTTCTGGCAGGCGTCTGAACGTTCTGGCATGCGCCTGAACGTTCGGGCGTTGCCCAAATAGTAAAAATTTCAAATAGTAAATTTTTTTTTTTTTTTTTGTGAAATACAGGGTATTACACGCCTGAACGTTCTGGCAGGCGCCTGAACGTTCTGGCATGGCGCCTGAACGTTCTGGCATGGCGCCTGAACGTTCTGGCATACCGCCTGAACGTTCTGGCATGCCGCCTGAACGTTCTGGCAGGCGCCTGAACGTTCTGGCAGGCGCATGAACGTTCTGGCATGCGCATGAACGTTCTGGCATGCGCCTGAACGTTCGGGCGTTGCCCAAATAGTAAAAATTTCAAATAGTAAATTTTTTTTTTTTTTTTTTTTTTTTGTGAAATACAGGGTATTACATGCAAGGGTTGGTTTTAAGAGGTTATTTGGGAGGCATGAGTATGTCTTTTCGGT
Source organism: Paratinospora sagittata (assembly GCA_035771175.1). Classification (NCBI taxonomy): domain Eukaryota; kingdom Viridiplantae; phylum Streptophyta; class Magnoliopsida; order Ranunculales; family Menispermaceae; genus Paratinospora; species Paratinospora sagittata. The sequence goes on from CM069592.1 coordinate 29,631,308, forward strand.
ATGCGCCTTATGGCTGAGGGAATTGAATAATTGTTCCTTCGATTAAGCAATTTCTGCAACAGTCTGGGATTCATGTGAATCAATGATCTTGTTTCCAAATGGAATTTCCATTAGTCACGAGATAGTTTCGACGCTGATAGAAATTTTTATTCCCCTGATCAATGTCTCCAAGACATGGTTGATTCCTTCCTCCTGGAGTCCCACAATATTCATGTTTTCGTAAAATGACTTCACCAAGTTGAGAGAGACAAAACCCTCAACATTTGTTATATTCAGCCACCCCAGCTTTGCGAGTTTGTCGTGAAGATAAGGATGCAGGCGATAATTTTTCATGTCGATACTCCTCATTAATACAACCTTTCGTTTGTAAAGTTCCGTAAGTCTTGTGGAAACTTGTTCCCGACTACTGGAAGTCGTTCCTTCATTAGAGGTCAATATCTTGCTGAAAAGAAGATAAAACTTGTGAAGTACACAAAAATATATTCCTGAGAATTTTAAGATTTATGCCTTATCCGTTGGACAATATTTTCAATTTTTCTCTTGATGTTTATGCCATTATTTCATCTAAATTTTCCACTAGCAACATATCATATATATATCTCATATATACATACATAGATATATATATATATATATATATATTAAAAATCTTAACTATATATAACTATATAGTTATATAGATATATATATCTAATATAAATCTTAAATATCTATATATATATGTTAGCTATATATATCTTATAACTATATATATATTTACCAATATCTAAGTTTCTACTATAGTTAGATCAGAATATTCTATAGCTACTATAGAAACTTAGATATAGTATATAGCTAAACTTGGATATGAAACTTAGATATTGGATATGAAATTTAGAAACTTAGATTTCTACTATAGTAGAAACTTAGATATAGTAGGCAGGAAAATCAGGAATGATCACTGACATTGTAGAAATTTATTTTATATATGAATGAAAATGTTTTGTTTAAAGACTATCTTTGGTGAGCTGACTTACAACCATTATTTCTTTTGTATCACTAACTTTGGAGTGGTATGAGACACAACAAAATTGGAGGATACTAAATAAAATGTGGAAGTAAGAAAACCCACGACCTTCTATGAAAAAAAACATTTGGAGAAAGTTGCATTACTAACATTATCACTAAGTTTACACGGTATGAGACGAGTAAACTTGGACGATATTATTAGTGAACTACTATTCAGCCGATGTTTAATAGATACCGTGTTCATACAACTTAACTTGGTTGACACCCTTATTACCAAATTCATGTGGTATGGGACACGCGAATTTGGATAATAGTCGAAAAGACTAAGCGAAAGAGTTTGAATATATAAGATTGTGATAGAACGTTAGATCAGAATATTTACCGAGGCAAATCTTAGAATTTTTATTACTCGTATGGATTTTCAATGAAATATATATATGTATGTTCACAAAAACCAGAACCAAAACATTTGAAATACTTGCAAAGTTTATACTTATTATATAAACATTCTAACCATGTTTTATACCGTGGTCAAACATACGAGGCACATAAGATTCTTTGATTCCTCAACAAAAACCTTACACTATACTTAAAAAAATATGTGGTTTTTATATTGCAATACTCTCGAAATTGTTGCTGAGAATACCATAACATTATACTTGGCTACAGTTTCCTAAATCATGGTTTTATTTTATCCTTGTCAGTGAGAAAATGCAAACCAGTAAGAGAGGAAGGCCACGTACTGTCCGTCCAGCAGAGGAGGCACCTCCTAAAATTTAGAACCAGGAACCGCCGCTTCTGACGACAGCGCAGGCCACACCCGACACTGCCACTACGTCTAGGCAGACAGTGCCACCCCAACCCACATCCTTTGCCATGCCTTCGAGTATGGAAGTCTTTTTCGCCGGATTTATCGAGGCGATGAAAGTAACTGTTCAGACGACCGTTCATGAGACCGAGGCCAATCAAGTTGTCACTGTTCAGGCACCTGTGAGATCTGGGTCGGAGACTCAAACCGACCAGATTACAAAGTACAAGAGGCTACAACCTCTTGCGACCTACCAACTTATTGGTGGAGCAAATACATGGTGGATAACAGTAAAGGAGGACCAAAGGGTCAACACTACAGACATGACTTGGCAACAGTTCTAGTCACTGTTTATTGATGAGTACTTCCCCGGCGCTGTAAAGAGGCAGAAACACCAGAAGTTCGCCAAACTATACCAAGGCGGCATGACAGTCAGGGAGTACGCTGGCAAGTTTAAAGAATTATCGGTCTACTCTCTCTCCACCATCTCAACGGAGCAAGATAAGACCGAAAAATTCTACAATGGCCTTCGTCTTGACATTCGACAAGCCTTGTCGATCTTGGATCTCAAGATTTACACGAAGGTCGTTGACAAGGCCATGAGTTTTGAGCAGGAGAAGATTGTGCAGGAGCAGAGACTGAATAGGAAAAAATGACCTGACACGTTTTCCCAACAAGGCAACAAGAATAAGCCCTACTATAATCAAAACCCAGCCCTCTCAGCCCCTGTTAAGAATAATGAGGCCACGACACCTGCGGCTGAACCATCTAACCCTGGCCAGCAGGGTTTTCGTAATCATGGTCGCGGAGGCCGTAATGACAGGGGTGGCCGTCGAAACAACAATAACAGAGGTGGTGGTCAGCACCACAATCAGCATGGCCAACAAAACCATCAGCAGCAGAGGCTGACGTGTTACAACTGCGGCCAGCAGGGCCATGTAAGAAATGCCTGTCCGCACCTTCAGCAACATATTCCCGTTGTTCCAGTCCAACAAGCACTACCTACTGCTAATGCCCAACCCAGGCAGAACCACCAAAACCAGGGCAGAGCATTTGCTATCGCTCAACAACCCCTCCCAGACAATAATGTAGTCGAAGGTACATTTTCCTTGTTCAATACAATGGTGTATGTCTTGTTCGATTCGAATGCTATGCATTCTTTTATATCGCCTGCATTGGTAAGACATTTAGGGTTGCATCCTGAACCCACAAAAATCACACTCCATGTCACATCACCCTTAGGATCAAGTACTGATGTGAAATTGCAGTGTTCTCGATGTGAACTTCGAATGGCAAAACAAATCATATATGCATATTTTTTTTGTGATGGACATTGAAGACTTCGACATCATCCTCGGTATGGACTGGCTCGCACCACTGAATGCAAAGTTCGATTGTATGAAAAAGCATGTTCAGTTAACCTTGCCCACGGGGGAGTTTGTCAAGATTCAGGAAACAAGGGAATGGATACACAACTTGGTTGTTGCACTTTTCAAGGCACAGCTTCGAGCTCTATCCCTTGGTGATGAAAATGGATCACCAGCACTGTACCCTCTCGAAATACACGATGTCCCGGTAATATCTGAATTCCCAACAGTTTTTCTAAATGACCTTCCTAGTCTACCTCCGGTTAGGGAATTCGATTTTGAAATCAATCTCATACCTGGGACCGGGCCTATCTCAATTCCACCATAAAGAATGTCAAATGTCGAGCTGGTCGAATTGGATAAACAACTGAAGGAATTAGAGAGTAATGGCTTCATTAGAAAAAGTTCATCACCCTGGGGCGCTCCAGTTCTGTTTGTTCGTAAAAAGGATAGTTCGTTATGACTTTGCATCGACTATCGCAAGCTGAATAACGTCACCATTAAGAACAGATACCCGTTGCCCAAGATCGATGACTTGTTCGACAAACTTAGAGATGCCAAATACTTCTCTAAGATTGATCTACGATCCGGTTATCATCAACTTCGGATCCGTGCGTTGGACATTACCAAGATGGCATTCAGAACTCGGTATGGGCACTATGAGTTCTTGGTCATGCCGTTTGGTCTAACCAATGCACCTGCTGCATTCATGGATTTGATAAACCGCATCTTCAGGTTATACTTAAACCGATTTGTGGTGGTTTTTGTGGACGATATCTTGATATATTCCTCAACCGAGGAAGACAATAAGATACATCTGAGGATAGTCTTCCAGACCTTAAGAAGCCACCAGTTGAGTAAGTGCGAATTTTGGGCGAAGCGAGTTCAATTCCTAGTCCATGTGGTTTCAGGCAATAGCATTGAGGTCGATCCTTCTAAGGTTGAAGCGGTTTTAAACTGGAAGCAGCCTACCACTATTACTCAGATTAGGAGTTTTTTTGGTTTGGCTGGCTATTACAGACACTTCATCAAGGACTTCTCAAAGATTGTTGAACCTATGACCAAGCTCTCTCGGAAAGACGTGCGATTCATCTGGAATCCCGCCTGTGAAACATCATTTCAGGAATTGAAGAAGCGCCTCACGATGGCACCACTACTAACCACTCCAAGAAATGCACTTAGATTTTCACTATACACTGACGCTCATCTCCAAGGCTTAGGTGTCGTACTAATGCAAGAAGGCCAAGTTGTTGCATATGCCTCGAGGCAACTTAAGATTCATGATGGTAATTACCCAACACATGACTTGAAACTTGCAGCTGTCGTATTTGCACTGAAATTATGGTGTCATTACCTATACAGCGAACGGTTTGAGGTCTTCTTGGATCACAAGAGTCTTAAGTACATCTACACCCAGAGAGACCTAAACCTCCGCCAAAGACAATGGTTGGAATTCTTGAAAGATTATGACTTTCAACTCCAGTACCATCCCGGTAAGGCCAATGTTGTCGTTGATGCCCTGGGTAGAAAATCTTATGTTGCTTGCACTCTTAACTTCGAAATGGGAAAGTTGGCTACAGAGATGGAGAATTTTAACCTACAACTGATCGAGGAGGGAACAAGATCACGACTTTCTCAATTGTCAGCCAACTCTGAGCTGGTTCGAAAGATTTCAGCAGCTCAAGCCAATGACCCTATGTTAATGGAAAAACGCGAACTTCTACTCAACGGACAGGACCTTCCTCACTGGTCGGTCTCTGAAGATGGGACCGTTTTCTATAAAAAAACGTCTCTGTCTACCAAACGATCCTGAGGTTCGGAAAGAAGTGCTCACTGAGATGCACTATTCGAGGTTCGCTATGCATCTTGGGGGTGACAAGATGTACAAGGATGTAAAGCGACAATTCTAGTTTTCTGGAATGAAGAAGGCGATTACACACTTTGTTGCTCGATGTCTCGTTTGCCAGCAAGTTAAGGCAGAGCGAAGACTTCCCTCTGGACTTCTCCAGTCGTTACCTATTGGAGAATGGAAGTGGGAGAACATCGCAATGAATTTCGTTACGGCCTTGCCTTGAAATAATAAAGGGCAAGATGCTATCTTGGTTATCATTGACAGACTTACAAAGTCTGCACACTTTTTGCAAATAAAGTTCACTGATAACCCCGCCAAACTTGTCGAACTATATGAAAGGGAGATCGTACGCCTCCATGGCATACCACTCACGACCGTCTCTGATCGAGACCCTCGATTCACATCAAAGTCTTGGCAAAGCTTCCAGAGTATAATGGGCTCTAAGATCACCATGAGCACAACCTTTCACCCTTAGACTGATGGGCAGTCAAAGCGTTTTATCCAAATCTTGGAAGACATGTTACGGTGTTGCATTTTGGACTTTAATGACGGATGAGCAAAATACTTACATTTAGCTGAGTTTGCATACAACAACAGCTACAAAACTAGTATGGGCATGGCACCGTAATAGGCTCTCTACGGTCGCCCTTGCAGATCTCCAGTATGTTGGTTAGATATGGCAGATCAACCGCAGTTGGGGCCTGAACTAGATCAAGAGACTTCTGAGAAGATCACACTAGTAAAGGAGCGACTTCGTGTTGCACAAAGTCGACAGAAGAGCTATGCTGACAAGCGGAGGCAGCATCTAGAATTTGATAAAGGGGACTTGGCTTTACTAAAAGTTCAGCCCACAAGAGGTGTCAAACGCTTTGGGATCAAAGGAAAGCTCTCCCCACGATATATCTATCACACCCCCTACGGACGCCCGTAAACCGGCGGGACACTCGCAAATAGGGCGCGAATGCATTATAACGATAATAACAGAGTCAGCAGAAGCACAATTTAGTACAAGTCTAATTTTATTAATTTCAAAATATATTTGTACATGAAATAGAAAAGGGAACATTCTCCTAAAATCCCCAATGAATAATACAAAGGGTACAAAATGTGGACCCAAAAACCTGCACCCAGTCCACCCTAATCTCCTGTGAAAAATTGGATAACAACGGGGTGAGCTACACGCTCAGTGGGTAAAATAGTTCGTGAATATAAAAGTTAATAAAACAAACTTCATAATCGAATATCTTAAATACACATCAGAGCATCATAAACAATCAACATGTATGCGTGACACCGTCTCGTAATGGTTTGATGACTGTACATCGCCTGAGTTCACGTACAGATGTCCCTCCCCAGGAATAGTCGGGTTCTCATTGTACGTCCCTCCTCAGGAACGATGCTCTGGATTCACGTACATACGTCCTTCCCCAGAATTAGCCAGGTTCTCATTGTACGTCCTTCTCCAGAGAAATATAATGAATAGGGAGCATCGCTCCTTACTATTCTATGAATCATAAACCACATACGTCCCTAGGTGGTGATGTGTATGATGCCAATGCATGAATTGGTCTGTATGAACTGGTCTGGTCTTTACTTAACATTTAGACAGGATTTAGCAACGTCTGGTGATCCGTATCAGGGTCGATATCACTACGTGCAAGGTTAAGACATTCAGTATTACTGTATAAGCTGATAGCTTTCAAATAAGACCAACCAGATCAATCTTCAGTTGAGAGGTGAGACACGAGGTCTACTTAAATACCAATCGTCTAGAGCAGCACGCTGCCTCCCGTTCACTATTTAAAGTTACTGAGGACAAAACTGAGTCTGGTGGAGCCAGATTGACTACTAATCCGGCATAGCAACAACGTAATACATGAATTCTAATTAAACAGACATTAGTGCGACAATATAAACATTATACGCAATAATGATGTGTAAATAAATAGTAGACATAGTGATAATTGAATGTAAACTTTAATAAAAGTTATAAGACACGCAAACTTATGTTTCATTCTCCACCTTCGGATAAGAACTCCTTTCAGAACTAGCGCTTTCTGTCGGACAGAACCACGTTACACCGCATAGAGAGTCTCAAAAGAAAGTCTCAAAAGACCAAAAACTCAAAATGAATGAAAAAGAGAAGAAAAATCACAAAGAGATGTGATTTTGTGTGAGAAATGAGGAGGGGGAAGGCTCCTTACATAAGAAATTTGGCGCCTAAAAAGTTCGTTCGGGCAGGCGCCCGAACGTTCTGGAGGGCTGACGTTCGAGCATTTCTGCCTAAACGATATTTTTTTTTGTGTGCAATCGTAGGGTATTACACTTATACATAAGGCTTTTTTGTCACACCCAGTGGATGTGATGGGTACCCATCACATCCGCGGGGTGTGACAATATCGGTTCATTTCAGATCATTGAACATATTAGTAAACTTGCTTATCGTCTATCCCTTCCATTGTACATGCCTAAGGTTTATGACGTTTTCCATGTATCCATGCTTCAAAAGTATTGCCCTGATCCTTCGCATATCATCCCTTTAGTCGAGGTTCGGGTTGAGGAGGGAAATAGTTGTCAGGAGAGAGCAATATAGATTTTGGATAACAAAACTCAAGAACTAAGGCAACGTAGCATACCACTTGTGAAGGTACTTTGGGATCACCACGGAGTAGAGGAAGCAACATGGGAACTAGAAGCAACAATTAAACAGAAATACCCTGAATTGTTTTCTAGTAATAACTGATGATGTGATACATTGTACTATTTCACTTATCAATAAAATGATGAAACTTTGGCTACAAATATCTTAATACATCGTTTCACTTGAATAACTATGCAGATGTCTGAAAATAATGTCAATGGATGTAGTGATGCACACTCGCAATGGCCTCTTTGGCAGCCTGTGGCGACTTCTCCAGGATCTGAGTCTAGTCACAACTACTTTGCATCACCAACTCCATCACCACACAGACAACGATCCTTATTGTCAAAGCGCGCATGGCTTTTCCGTAACAATTTTACCCAAAAAAATCCTGTGCCCTCATCTTGGCAGGATCTTCTACCAAAATTGCCAGGCGGCCGGATTCGAGCTACAGCACGAAAAAAAATCCCACCGCTCAACCTACCTCCCCTTAAACGATGCAACCAGCAAAGCCTTACACCACCATCTGTTAAGCAAATGTTGGAATCTTCTGAGGACGAATCCGACTCCATTTTCTCTTCATGGTTTCATGATGTTGAGGATTCCACCGGCCACAGTGCCATTCAGGGACCATACAGACATTACCCTAAACTAACAAACGATGATGACGGCAGTGAATCTCACGCAGATAACTATCATGACTACTTGGACTGATTTCGAGGGAAAAATCCTTTTAAGGGGGGTAGAGTGTAATACCCTAGGTTTGCACACAAAAAAAAGTGTGTTCGGGCACACCGCATGAACGTTCAGGAGCCTGCCCGAACGTTCAGGCGCCAAATTTTCTATATAAACATCCCCTCCCCCTCCTCATTTCTCACGCCAAAATCACTTCTCCTTGTGATTTTCCTTATCTCTTTCACTCATTTTGAGTTTTTGTCTTTTCTTTTGACTCTTTCTTCGAGACTCTCTGTGCGGTGCAACGCGGTTCTGCCCGGGCGAAGGCGCCAGTTCTGAAAGGAGTTTTTATCTGAAGGTGGGGACGAAAATAGGTTTGCGTGTCTTATAACTTTTATTAAAGTTTACATTTATTTATCATTATGTCTACTATTCATTTACACTGCATTATTGCGTATAATGTTCATATTGTCATACTTATGCCTGTATATTTGGAGTTCATGTATTACACTGTTGTTATGCCTGATTAGTAGTCAATCTGACTCAACCAGACTCAGTCTTGTCCTCAGTAACTTTAAATAGCGAACGGGAGGCAGCGTGCTGCTCTAGACGATTGGTATTTAAGTAGACCTCGTGTCTCACCTCTCAACTGGAAACTGATTTGGTTGGTCTTATTTAAAAGCTACCAGCTTATACAAGTAATACTAAACGTCATAACCTTGCACGTCGTGATACCGACCTTGATAAGGATCACCAGACGTTGCCAAATCCTGTCTAAATGTTAAGTAAAGACCGGACCAGTTCATGCATTGGCATCATACATAGCACCACCTAGGGACGTATGTGGTTTATGATTCATAGAATAGTTAAAAGCAATGCTCGCTATTCATTATATTTTTCTGGAGAGGGACGTGCAATGAGAACCTGGCTACTCCTAGGGAGGGACATCTATACGTGAATCCAGAGCATCGTTCCTGAGGAGGGACGTATAATGAGAACCCGACTACTCCTAGGGAGGGACATCGGTACGTGAACTCAGACGATTTACAATCATCAAACCAATACGAGACGGTGTCATGCATAACATATTGAATTGATTATGATGCTCTAATGTGTATTTAAGATGTTTAATTATGAAGTTTGATTTATTAATTGTTATATTCACGACCTATTTTACCCACTGAGCGTGTAGCTCACCCCATTGTTATCCAATTTTTCACAAGAGATTAGGGTGGACTGGGTGTAGATTTTTTATGGCTTCATGGTTTTTTCTTTTTTAATAACAAAAAATTCATTCTTTTTCGTTTATTTTTATCACAATAATTATAATTCTACGACAAAAGTATTTTCTTTGTTATGAATTATTAGTAACATATATGGGATCAATGACAAATTATTGTACTTGTCGCTATAAATTGTGCCTAATGAAAAAAAATATTTTCATTGCTATTAAATTAGTAAATTTTTTTGAAATTAATTTAGGGTTTAGGGTCTAGCTATAAAAATGTATTTTCATCTCTAAACCCTAAAACTGGCATTTAACAATATTTTTTTTCTCGCTATTGAAATTCTATTATTTCGTCATATACACAAGGAAAAAATCATGTTTTTGTTGTTGAAACTACCATTTAGCAACAAATTAAAATTTTTCGCTTCATTTTTATATTATTTTCGCTATGCAATTACATGATCATTTTTTTATCGTTGAAATTAGCATTCAAGAAAAGAAAAAAAATTGTCACTAAAAATTAACATTGTTATAGTGTCTATTTTTTAATATTTTATCACACATCCATCTTAACACATTAAAAATAAAATTAGAGTGATCTGGAGACATACAAAGAAGACCTTTAATATGCATATTAATTCCTTTATATGAAGGAAGAAGTGAAGGTAGATCCTTAAAGTGAAGGTAGATCCTTAAAGTCAAAAAGTTTTGACTTTTCTTTTAGAGCTTCAATCTTTATTGAAAGTAGAGGTTGGCTCTAAAAGTTTTCTGCTTAAGATAATTTCAGTAATTGTACTTGCAACTTTAGATAGAAAGATAAGCCAATGTCCTTTTTTTTTTGGCAATCTAGGGTATTCGAGCCAACTTACACATACTGAATAATCCCTAAGAGCAAGTCCCAATAGCGGAGAGAGTGGCATCCCCAATGGATGAATAGGTTCCTCGGTGTAGTCCACGGTTCAAAAAAATTTGCCATGTCCACCCTACCTAACGACCAAACTTGATCTCATGTCATACAAATCATGAGTACAAACTCTAAGCAAAAGGGGAGTTTTGTTACCTTAAAAATATTTTGATTTTGTAGTCTTTTTTTTTTTTGGTTCAAGTACAACATTAAAAACTTTACTTAGATAGGAGCACGCACAAAGGGCTACAAACAAGGGCCAGACCAATTTCAAATAACCTGTAGCACATGCAGACCCTACAACTGGTAAGCAGACTCAAACGGCCTATAAAGACTTGAGGGAAAACTTTTGGGCACTAACCCCACCAAACAAGGGTAAGTAGGGAGGCTACAGCCCAAGTTTCTTTGTTGACATCATTTGGTTCTTGATTTCAGGTGTGCTAGCTGGTACAGATCCTGTTTAGATCAACTCAACAAGCTTATTATTTTAATTCAATATGACAAATAACTCAATTAGTTATAAAATTGATAGAAATTCAGTTTTTCAGTATATCCATTCAAGCAATAATAAAAATCCATAAGAGAAACAAACCTTCCAACGGCCAAATCAACAATTGATTGTTGCTCTGATAGAAAATAGTGAGAAATTAATACAGTTTCTTTTGCAAAAGCAGAATTTGTTCCAATGGAGAAAACCTCATTTTCACTAGCCACAAGAAATTAACACATTGATGCTGCAAAGAACTTGCCTGTCCTTCTAAAGCAAACCTTGTACCACCTGGCATGACATATCCAAACATGGATTGAAGTTGTTGAATTTTCATCTCATCCATCACCATAAGAGAGCTAAAAAATCTTTTATAACCAAAAATAGAATTTGTATTTGATCTGGGTGTTGTTTCTGCCAACTCCCTCTTTATAATTAGTGCCCTGATCATGTTTCAAATTCCAAAGCTAATTGAATCTAAAATCCACAAAGAAGGTGAGAGAGTTTTGAATGTGAGTGACTAATAAAGATATATCAACATTTGAAGTTGAAATTTTCGCGTTTTTCTCAATGCTCAGGAAAAATCACATTCTGTTACATCTTAGCGTAGTAGTTGGAAGAAGCAGCACGACCACTTCCCTCGTATATGTTGTCTATTGACATTGTCCCTTCCTCAGTTCATACAATTAAGGGAGCCTCGTGCACTAGTTCCACACTTTTCTTTAATAAATTTCTACATTTTTTTGTTGAGTTTGTGTGGAGTAAAATCTATGTTATCGGGATTCTTATTTTACCCCAACGTATCTATGTCGACACTTCAAGATACCAACATGGATATGGGATATTTTTCCAACACTTCAAATTTTGGATTCCAAAGAAAGAAAAGAAGCATAAAAGAAAAAAATGAGGCAATTCACTTAAGTGAGGAACAAAGATAAAAAAAGAACAATCAATGATTAAAGAGAAAGAAAGGAAATAAGAAGAAAGAATATAGGTATGGAAATGAACGTAACCCTATCCATGTACCCATATCCAAATTTTTCTACACTTTTTAGCCAAGTCTCCATGTCCCATAATTTGAAAATAAACAAGTCGGACCTCTAGATATGTACCTGCATTAGACAACCATACTCGAGTCCAAATAACATTACCCAAAATAGTAGTCCCACATTGGATATGGGAAGTTCATCATGTGGAATATAAATTGAGATCTTAGCCTTATTAGTTGGAAGCCTTTTAAAGTAAAAAACCCCACACCTAGGTCAGATTAAGTTGGGACAATATCGGTACTAGTTGAGATCTAAGCCCACCCAACAAGCAACATCAAGTTAATTGCTAAGACATGGCACATGTCAAGGTGGAGCACATGTTGCAGATAGTTCCTCAAGATAATGTTGATAGGTGACCTAACATGTACCTTGCAATATGTGATCGTGATGAATAGTTCAAGGCTTTTGGCATTCGGTCCAAGACTCCAAGGTGAAGATTTGTAGAGTATGAGTGAACCGAAATAATATTCTCACATTCAATGTGGGGAAGTTCGTCACATGGATATAAATTGGGAGTGTACAACACACATTGGATTAGCTATTTATCTAATTGAATGAGAAACATATTTCCATTAGAAACTAAAATTTCAATCTATCTTTATAGTTGTATTGCACATCAACCCTCTACATTTATGAATTACTACATATTATGATCTCCATCCAATAATTTTTGCTCCAATGCAAAAGGGCGTTGTTCCATATGATATGCATCGTTATGATATAAACTAAAACTTTTAGAACTAATCATTGTAAACATGGTATGAGAATGTGAAATGGAGTGTTTGAATCCTCCAAAAATGTGTATGCATTGGTAACTCTTATCCTCTCCAAAGGGTAAGGAGTTGAACTATTTTGATATGCATTGTCGCACCATTCTCCATTAGCTTAAACTTTTGAAATGAGTGGTTGTCGGCGGGTACAAATCTATTTTGACATTTTATAATTTGTATTATATTTGATCATTTGATGCAAAGTTGTATGCAAATACAAGAGAGAAAAGAATACATCACATAGAGTTTATTTAACATTTAAATGATTTAAAAAAGAGTAGTGCTACATTGACATGTCTAGCCACTCAAATGCTAGTAGTCATTTCCATTTATTTACACAAAATAGTATACACTAATTATCAACTGATATTTAAGTTCAACATGGCTCAATGTACTAACTCACATCATTCTTCATATACATACCATCATTACTCTTGTAAAATTTGATCAATAAAGAATTCAAGGCATTGCATAAACAATGATATCCCAGGAAACAATTCAGGTCAAAACAACCTTCATTCAAAAAATTTATCAACCACAAATTTAAATTCATCTCACACCATTCATCACATGCTCTAGGCTTTAAAATCATACAAATTTACAACTTCATAATATTATCTCTCGTAATTCTTTAAACATCAACATAGACAATATAACGTAAACAATCTCACTTAATTGAATTCAATCTTTAAGCCACACAAAGATGTTTCTATACGATTTAGTAGTAGTCAAGGGACCAAAATAGTCGACTATGAATATATGGCTCCACTGAGTCCCTAAAAACCCAATTTTCCTCCAATTTTCAACCTTTTTTTTAAGTCAACAAGCTCTCCTTTCAATTCCAACATATCACAAAAGAGAAATCTTGCCCAGAAACATTCCAGATCCATGCAAAAATTCACTATTACGATATTATCCTTACTTTAGTTTTTGTAATAGATATATATTTGATGGTTGTAAATGGAATGAAGGGAAAAAAAAAGGGAGAGGAATTTGTCATGGTATCAGAGCTTTGGCGCTGGTGGAGGTGGCGGATCGGAGGAGCCGCTGCACTTGCGAAAGCTGCTCCTTCAAGGATCTGATCTGCCGTCTTTTCATCGGATCTCATCGACGAAGCTCCGAGGTTCGCCAGAGGTTCCCGACAAGGATTTCTTGAACCAAGAAGTTTCCATGAGCTTCGAGATAGTGATTCGCGTGTTAGCGTTTGGATCGAGAAGCTTCGTGACGACTCAGCGAGCTTCGGAGGAAAACCATGGCGGACACTTAAAATCTCCTCTGCAAATCTTCTTGTACATGGAGATGACATTATCGTCTTGAAACGGAAGGTATCCAGCTAAAATAACAAACAAGATCACACCACAAGGCCAGAGGTCAGCTTTGGCACCGATCCCCTCCGGGGCGACATACGCCGGCGTGCCGCAGGTCGTGTGCAGGAGTTCGTCTTGCCGGAGGTGCGCGGAGAAAGCGCTGAGATCGAAATCGGTTATTTTCAGGTTGCCTTCATCATCGAGGAGGAGATTCTCGAGTTTCAGATCTCGGGGGAACTGTTCATTAAACAGTGATTTTAGATCTCAGATCTCGGTGAACAGTGATTTCAGATCTAGTTAACAGTGATTTCAGTGAACAGCGATTTCAGATCTTAGATCTCGGTGAACAGTGATTTATTTTGGTCGTTTATTTCAGATCTGGAATGAAGGGAAAAAAAATGAGAGTGTAAGCAAGGAAAAGCCGAGACTGTGGCAATTTATTTTGGTCGTTCGTCAAAAATCTGGGACGAACTGATCACATATGTGAAAGTGTCGGTTTGTAAGTGTGGAGGTTGCACGTGTAGCATAGTCACGCAGGTAGAAAAAATGAGAGAAAAAGACTATCTACATCACTTTCTTATCGGCCTCGATGGAGCATATGCTTCAATTCGAGCAAATCTGCTTGGACAAGAGTCATTGCTGACGCTTGATCGAGCATATCAACAAGTGATTCAAGCAGAACGACTGCGTGGTGGAAAGTTATCCAAGGATGGACGAGATAGTATCATGGCCTTCGCAATTCAGCCTGATACGCGTGGTAAGTCTCGTTTTGTGGATACTACTGACAAGTTTTGCAATCATTGTAACAGAGAAGGCCACGCCGAATCCTCTTGCTTTCAATTACACGGGTTCCCCGAATGGTGGGGGGATCGACCTCGAGGAGGAAAGGGACCGAGTCGTGGTGGAGGACAGACAGGAAGAGGAGGTGGGGGTCCAGGTTCTGGCCGTGGCAGAGGGCATGGTGCACCGCCTGTCCGCGGACATAAAACTGGCGGGGCTGGAACTTCATCTGGGCAGCAAGCAGGGAACTCGCAGGGGCTGGCAGGTGCAACCGACGCTGCGACTCTTGCAGGTATTTCCGCAACGCAACTGCAGCAACTTCTTGCATTTTTTAACTTCGACAAAACAAAAGATCGACTACATGGTAAGAACAGTCATTTTAGTTGGATTATCGATACAGGAGCGTCGAACCATGTGACGTGCGACTTGTCTATTTTGAAGAATGTGAGAAAGGTGCAATACTACCTTGTGGGTTTGCCGGATGGAAACACGGCAGAAGCAAACCAAGAGGGGAGTGTCGTGCTGCCAGGAGGATTGAAGCTTGACAATGAGCTTTATGTCCCACAATTGACATGCAATTTAATTTCTGTTACTCAATTAATCGATGAATCAAATTGTGTTGTACAATTCACTAATAATATTTGTGTTATACAGGACCAACCGACGAGGAAGGTGATTGGAGCGGGTGAAAGATTGGATGGACTTCATTTTTTTTGTGGTGTTCCTCAAGTGAAGGTCTTGACAGTGGATGGGGATTCGTCGTTCGAGTTATGGCATCAACGAATGGGGCATCCGTCGGAGAAAATATTGAAGATGATTCCGGCTGTAAGTCATTCTTGTAGGACAAATAATAAAGCTTGTGATGTGTGTCCGCGTGCAAAGCAACCTAGATCTAGTTTTCCAATTAGTACTAATAAAGCTGGTAGGATTTTTTAACTTGTTCATTTGGATTTGTGGGGGCCTTACAAGGCTCGTTCTTCGTGTGGGGCTACCTATTTTTTGACAATAGTAGATGATTTTTCAAGAGGAGTTTGGGTCTATTTACTTTGCAATAAAATGAAAGTTGAATCTATGTTTCTTAATTTTGTTGCTATGGTTGAACGTCAATTTGAACAAGTGATAAAACGTGTGAGAAGTGACAATGGGACCGAATTTAATTGTTTGCATGATTATTTTCAAAATAATGGAATTATTTTTGAGACTTCCTGTGTTGGGACTCCTCAACAAAATGGGAGAGTTGAGAGAAAGCACCAACATATTTTCAATGTGGCTCGAGCCCTAAGATTTCAAGGGAACTTACCAATCAAATTTTGGGGTGAATGTGTGTTGGCAGCGTGTCACTTGATTAATAGGACACCCTCTACTTTACTTAAGACTAAATCGCCATATGAAATGTTGTTTGGAAAAGTGCCTTCTTATGATGTTATTCGTGTATTTGGTTGTCTTTGCTATGCTCATAATCAACGACACAAAAGGTGATAAATTTGCAAGTAGGAGCCGTAAATGTATCTTTGTTGGCTATTCTTTTGGGAAGAAAGGTTGGAAATTGTATGATTTAGAAACACATGAGAACTTTGTATCGAGGGATGTGAAGTTCTTTGAGAAAGAATTTCCTTTTGCGCCAAACCAACCAAGGAATGTGGTGACTCCTATGCTGGCGAACAATGAGGATGGGGCATGGAGTGAGGATGAGGGTGCCGATGAGTATGCTGCGTGCGTTGAGGGGGGGTTGGAAGCAGCTTCCACCCTCGAGGGGGGGTCTGGTACTACTGTGCAGCCCGAGCAGCAGCCTGCACATGAGGATGTACGTGATGAGGGGCTGGCGAATACGGTGGGGGAGCAAGGTGTGAAAGTTGACGATGAGCTAGGGCGAGGAAAACGAGCCAAAACTCCTTCAACACGGTATCGTGATTTTGTTACTCATACTATACGAAAAATAAGTCCATCTGAGAATTCATCCGCTACTTCCTCTTCCTCAGGTACGCCCTATCCTATAACATATTTTGTGAATTGTGAACATTTTTCTGTGAGACATAGGAATTTTCTTGCAGCTGTGACAGCGGGACATGAGCCAAAGCATTTTAAAGAAGAGATGAAAGACTCGGGATGGCGAGATGCGATGGGTAAGGAGATATGAGCCCTTGAAAACAATGAGACTTGGGTAATGAAGATTCTTCCACCCGGAAAGAAAGCACTAGGGAGCCAGTGGATATATAAAATTAAGTATAAGTTCGATGGAAGCATAGAGCGACTCAAAGCAAGACTTGTGATCTATGGCAATCATCAGGTGGAAGGAATTGACTATAACGAGACATTTGCTCCTGTGGCAAAAATGGTGACGGTTCGTGTTTTTCTTGTAATTGCTGCTGTTAAAAATTGGGAGGTACATCAAATGGATGTGCATAATGCTTTCCTTCACGGTGACTTACGTGAGGAGGTTTATATGAAGGTTCCTCCAGGTTTCAAAAATACAAATCCTAACATGGTTTGCAGGTTGCAAAAGTCGTTGTATGGTCTGAAACAAGCTCCCCGATGTTGGTTTGCAAAACTGTCAACAGCGTTGAAGAATTATGGTTTTGTGCAATCCTATTCAGATTATTCCTTATTTGGGTTGTGCAGGGGAAGAACTCAGATCAACATGTTAGTTTATGTTGATGACTTGATTATTGCAGGGAATGATAAGGTTGCATTGACAACTTTTAAAGATTACCTTGGCAGGTGCTTTCATATGAAGGATTTGAGAGTTTTGAAATATTTCTTAGGGCTAGAGGTAGCCCGTAATCCAGAAGGAATTTTTCTTTGTCAAAGAAAATACACACTTGAGATAATTTCTGAAACGGGTTTATTGGGAGCAAAGCCTGCGGCATTTCCTATGGAACAAAATCACAATTTGGCCCTTGCTAAGGGCGAATTCCTTGCGGATCCGGTGCCGTATAGGCGACTTGTAGGAAGATTGATTTACTTGTCTGTGACGAGACCTGATATTGCCTATTCGGTTCATATTTTGTCCCAATTTATGCAACAACCTCGTGAGGATCATTGGGAGGCAGCTCTCAGGGTCGTGAGATATTTAAAGAAGAGTCCGGGGCAAGGAATTTTGCTTCGTGCTGATAGTGACCTACATCTAGAAGGGTGGTGTGATTCGGATTGGGCTAGTTGTCCACTTACGCGGTGTTCCTTGACAGGTTGGTTCGTGTTACTTGGTTGTTCTCCTGTGTCGTGGAAGACCAAGAAGCAACAAACAATGTCTAGATCGCCTGCGGATGCTGAATATAGATCAATGGCGGCAACAGTGTGTGAGTTAAAGTGGCTTAACCAACTTTTAAGCGACTTGGGTGTGCGACATCCGAAGGGTATGAAGTTGTTTTGATAGTCAGTCGGCCTTGTACATTGCTCAAAATTCGATTTTTCACAAAAGAACAAAGCATATAGAGGCTGACTGCCATTTTGTTCGAGATGCGGTGACTGAAGGGATGATTTGTCCGTCATATGTTTTCACTAGTGTTCAATTGGCCGACATCTTTACAAAAGCGTTGGGGAAAGAAAAATTTGAGTTTCTACTCTGCAAGTTGGGCGTTCGAGATCTTCACGCTCTAACTTGAGGGGGGGTATTACGATATTATCCTTACTTTAGTTTTTGTAATAGATATATGTTTGATGGTTGTGAATGGAATGAAGGGAAAAAAAAAGGGAGAGGAATTTGTCATTCACTTACATCACCTATACCATAAAATAAAAAATCACACCTTAAACTCCTTTCAAGTTTCTAAAATTCTCTACTAGTAAAGAAAGCTCCTAATTTATAAATTTCTCAACAAAATTAACCTCAAGAAATTAGGCCAAGGCTTTCCAAGAATTTCAAAAGAACTTAGGAAACTTCCAACATAACCTAACAAAACTGTCTGAAACTCTTTCCAACCCTCATTCAAAATCCAACAAAAAGAAAAATGTAAATCTAGGTCGGAACTATGCATTTTTCTATGTGTGGGTACAGAACCAAATCAAACTTGAAATATAGTAATGAAACCCCTTTATTAGCTTGGATTAATTTATGGACCAATTAACAAGATCAAACCAATGAATGGGGCAATCTTCAATATATATAATAAATAAGTAACTGATAGAAACAATAACAAAAACAAACAAACAAATTGCTTGGTTTCAATGATTTTGGTATATGTAAAATTAAAAAAAAAAAACACTTACTAGGTATGTAGTATTATCCAACCTTTGCTTTTCTGGGTTGTGTCATCTATCCTAACTAGTAAGCTATGCTTTCAAAAGATAATGGCGATTCAGAGATGACATCTCAAGAAAAACCAAACAGAGGAAGGGGGAAAAAAATTTCGACCATTTCTCGATTTGTGCGTGTCATCCTTGCGCAGGGGCCATGCTAATCTTCTCTGTATCGTTCCAATTTTATCGGATGTCTCCGAAGAGACACACGTTAATTGCGGGTTATGCTTGATAAAGTATTTGAAGCACTCGTAATAAAGCAATGTGGGATTATTCTTATACTCAGTACGCTTAGTTCTTCACACGGGACGGGACTATGCTTTTATTACAAACAAAAACCTATGTGGAGCGGATATTGCTCACCAATAACCATGTCCATTCCTTCAAAACGCCCTACCCAATTTTGAACAAGATCTTGAGAAAAATACAAAAAATCTCTATTAAAGTCAGCTTCATAACTCATTATGTGCATTTATTTACAAAACCAAAATCAATGTTTTATTATTTCTAATTATGTGAAATTAGTTATAGAAGTTTGTGTCAATTATTGTTACTTATGCATATACACATAATCAACACTAGGCCCTAAATGTCTAATGATATAATTTTATGACGAATACATTTTATAGAAACCAAGAAGCTTAGAGTAAGTCAAAATCAATTGAAAATATCATTAAGAGTAAGGTTGCATCAAACCTTGAATGCCAATGGATATCCTGGACTAATCTAATTAATTAATTAATTACGTTTTAGCCATGATCTTAATTTTTTAAATTTTGTCAAAGATTACTACAAAAAGCTTAACTATAATATCTCAAAAGATGGCAATATGGTTGAGAAGTGTTCATGGATTAGATTGGTTCCAATTTTGGTCAAAACCCATCCTATCTCAATCTAAGCCACGCTGAAAAAGTTTTAACCCAACCCAATCTATTGACTTTAGGTTGATAAATTAATGTGAAAATTATAATAGCTCAACAAGAAATTTTGATTTAACCATCATATTTCTTAGAATTTTAGCCCTTCCCCCCCCCCCCACTTTATTTTAGTAACTTTCCGGTAGCCCTTTTTTTTTAACGTTCAAACGCACTTGCCGATAGACTAATATATGTATACCAAACAAGGCATTGGTTCACTGGTTCGGAGAGCGAACTACGAAGTGCGGTTGAAAGACTCATCCTTGCCCTTGCAAATCCTAAAATCTGAAAATATTAGTCTCGCCCCAAAGAGGAGGAGGACACTTGCCGAGTGCTAAAAAATCAATACCAAAATATATATATATATATATATATATATATATATATATATATATATATATTCTTTCTTTTTCTTTTTCTTTTTATTACAGGTTTTTGGGCACCCGGGAGGTGTCCTCCTTCCCTTTGGGCAAGACTAATCCTTCGAGCTCGGGCATTGCAGAGGCGTTTGGGCTAGCCCTTCCAATAGGGGCGGATAAATATATATATATCCTTTCACACATATAATGAATGCACTGGCTAGGTACCCAAACATATATGAATTTGGAAAATGATTTAAAAACACAATGAAGGATACTCATAATTGACACTATGCCCAAAGTTGTCGGATCGCCTCAAATCATGCATCCCAAGTGTGTTTTTTTGCTATACTCGATCTAAAATTTGTACTTATACTAGAAATTAGTAGATTTATTAAATAAAAATTTTCCAATAATTATATTATATACAGGTTATAAAAATTATTGCCTTAACAGAAATAATTGGCTACCCAAACGGAAAGAAATATAACGAGAGAGATAAAGAAATAATTTATTGAGAGAGATTGTTGAAATTAAATATCATAATAGAAAAGGAATTTGTTGCAGAAATCCTAGTTTTAAATTCAATGCAAATTATGTAATAACACAAGAAAAAAGTATCGATAACAATTAATTTTATTATTACGTGCCTTAATTGTTAACGATATCAAACAAATCCCTTGATAGAAACATCCTTAGAGGTCTATATAAATAGGGAAGCTACAATAGTTCTCATCATCAACAAAATATTTTAATTACTATTGTTAGATAATCAAAATACTAGTTGAGATGACAAAAGTAGGAGTTGTTGCATTCATTGTCATGATCTTGTTCCTCACTGTCTCCGTAGGTTAGTTTTATTTTTATGCTGATTTTAACTCTTTTATTAAAAAGATCAAACGACATATTAGTTCTTCCTTATTATTATTATTTTTTGTAGTGTCTATTTTTTTTTGTTAAAAAACTTATGTTATTGTATGACCTATTTCTCCTTTTGGAGAAACCAATACGATGCCAGCTTCGTTTTCCAGCTTGCATGATGAACCGTCGACAAACAACTTCCATGTTAGCTCTAGCTCGTCATCGGTGTCATCCTCTTCCTTTTGCTTAAACGAGAACTCTTTTACAAAGTTTGCTAGTGCTTGACTATTGATTGAAGTTCTCGGCCGGTACTCGATGTCGAATTCGCTGAGCTCAACGGACTACTTTGCCAATCTCCCAGAGGTCTCCAGCTTTTGCAATACTTGCCGAACTTGTTGTCGTGTGAACACCACCACCGTATGCACTTGGAAATATGGCATGAGCTTTCGGGCCGAAGTAATCAAGGCGAGGGCAAGCTTCTCCATCTTGGTGTACCTTGTTTCCGCGTCGAGGAGAGAATTACTCACATAGTAGATAGGCTTTTGAACACCTTGCTCCTTTCTGACCAAGGCAGAGCTCACAGCTATATCGGAGATAGACAAGTAAATGAAGAGATTTTCTCCAGAATTGGTTTTGACAATAATGGGGATGAGCTTAAGTAGGTCTTCAGCTCCTGGAAAGCCCGTTCGTACTCATAGTCTCATTCCACAGCCTTCTTTTAATCAATTTGAAGAAGGGGAGGCACATATCTATGGACTTTGATACGAATCGATTAAGTGCGGCGATACATCCCATCAAGCATTGCACCTCTTTTATGGTCCGTGACAGCTTCATCTCTATGATAGCTCAGATCTTGTCTGGGTTTGCTTCAATCCCTCTTTGGTTGACAAGCAAACTGAGGAATTTTCCAGCCTTGACCCCGAAAGTGCGTTTGGTTGGATTGGTCTCATGTTGTAATGTCGAATGCTCTCAAATACATCTTTGAGGTCATCGGGATGAGCTGTTGACCTCACGCTCTTAATGACCATGTCATCAATATAAACTTCCATATTCATCCCAATCTTATCCTCAAACACACGATTCACTAACCTCTAGTAAGAGGCTCCGACATTCTTCAATCCAAAGGGCATAACTTTGTACCAGCATAGACCTTGATCAATAATGAACGAAGTCTTCTCTTCATCTCGATGGTACATCATGATCTAGTTGTACCCTGAGTATGCATCCATGAAACTGAGTAGCTCATGACCTGCAGTGGCATCAACGAGCTGATCTATTCTTGGGAGAGGAAAGCTATCCTTTGGGCATGCTTTGTTTAGATCTGTGAAGTCGATACAGGTCCTTCATTTCCCATTCTCCTTTTTCACCATCACAACATTGGCTAGCCAATTTGGGTATGACACTTCCTTGATGAACTGAGCTCAGATGAGCTTATTGACCTCTTCTCTGAGGGCTTGGGCTCGTTCCGCGCTCAAAGCTCTTCTCTTTTGTCATGTCGGTATCGCCCTATGATCCGTATTGAGACGGTGGATGATTACACTAGAGGAGAAGCCCGGAATGTCATCATGAGACTAGGCAAAAATGTTTTTGAACCCTTCAATACCTGGATAACTTGGTCAGTTAATCTCAAGCTCATCCCGATCCCAACCTTGACCATTTTAGATGTATCTTTGGTGATGGGGACCTTTTTCCATTCATCCTAAGCTTCGAGGTTTGGAGTGTTTTCCCTTAAGTCCAAGTCGTGATCAGGGACGATGTCGACCTACATGAGTTCCTTCTCGGCAGGACGGAAAGTCGGTCTTTTAGAGTTCTTGCTCTTCATCACCACTGCATAACACTTTCTTGATTCCTTTTGGCTGCCCCTTACTACACCTACCCCGCGCTCAACTGGGAACTTGAGTGCGAGGTGATATGTAGATACCACGACTTTGAGTTCGTTGAGGAGAGGTCGGCCCACAATAGCATTGTGGGCTGATGGTCCTTTCACAACGAGGAATTCTACCATGACTATAGCTTTATGTTCCTCCTTTCCAACTGTGACTGGAAAAGCAATCTTTCCCTCCGACATTATTCCATCCCCCGTGAACCCGATTAATGGGACGTCGATCGAGGTGAGCTAATCTTTCATAAGCCCCAACTTCTCGAAGGCTGGCCAATAGAGGATATCGGTCGAACTCCCATTATCGACTAGTATTCGATGGATTTTGTGGTTCGCGACATCCATTGTCACCACCAAAGCATCGACGTGAGGTCAGCATACGTCCCGAGCCTCTTCTTTTGTAAAAATGATAGCAGAGTCATCTCTTCTCTGCTTCTCCGGTCGGCAGGACAAGTTCATGACATCAGCATGGGTTGTTCTGACATAAGCCTTCAGAGTCAGATTTAATGCTTGTCGAGGTCACCTCCAAAAATCGTTCGGATCTCCCTCGGCTGATCATCTCTTCCTCGCTAAGGCAATCGAGCTCTTTCCTGATCCAAGCTCTTCACATATTTTTTAGATGACCTCGACGGATCAATGCCTCGATTTCCTCTTTGAGGTCATAGCACTAATTCGTGTTGTGACCATGATCCTTGTGGAATCGACAATATTTTCTTTTGTCTCGCCGATCTGCTGGGGTGCTGAGCTTCTTTGGCCACCTAGGTAATCCTTGTCTTGTACATCCAATAGGATCTGCTCCATCGAGGTGGCTAGACGGGTGTAGGTCGAATACACATTTTGGAGGTTTCTCTTCTGACCTCACTGGTTCGAGTCCAACCTCTTACCTCCTCTGTCTTCTTCTTTCACCCCAGCTTCCCGCTTTTTCTTTTTGTCTTTGTTTAGGCTTTTAGAGGGATCATCTTCCTCTTTCTTAGCATCAGTTTTCTTATCCGCATTGATGTACTTTTCAGCTCGGTCTAGGATCTCTTTATAGGTCTGAGCTTTTTTCTTCCCCAGTGAGTAATGGAATCTCCTGAGCCTCAGGGCGATTGTAAAGGCTGTAACGGCGGTTGCATCATCGCAATCATCTACTTCAACTCGCGTGTCATCGAACCGTTTGAGGTAATCTTCTAGACTTTCCCCTTGTTTTTGTTGGATGGCTAACAAGCCGTTTACCGGCTTCTTTCGTTCCCTTTTTTCAGCAAAGTGTTCGATGAACTTGTAAGCTAAGTGTCCGAACGAACAAATAGACCCCAGTTTCAGCTTCCAGTACCACTTCCTAGCTGCTCCTCCAAGGGTAATATGAAATCCTTTGCACATCGTGGCGTCGTTGTATCCTTTGAACTCCATCCACGATTTGTAGTTTTCGACCTGCTCGCTCGGATCTATTTTACACTTGTATGTTTTAACTTCTGCCGTTTTGACATTCTTATGCAGTGGGGCCTGAAGCACCTCTTTTATGAAAGGCGAAGGGAGATCCTTATGTTCCTCATTCAGCTGGGCTTAATCACTTCCTCTCGACCAGGTCAACCTTGACTGAATCGTCCGAGCTGACTTAGCGGAAGTGGACTATCTAGTCTTCGAAGGAAATGACTTGACACCAGCTGGCTTAGTCGATACCGACCTAGAAGGTCTGTTGGTGGCCGACCTGTCAGATGTGATTGGGACCGACATGGCAAGCTTTTTTCCTAAGCGTTGACTGGGCTTGAGAAGAAATTGGCTTGTCGGCTTTCTTCATAGCTTCCAAGGAGTGTTAGAGATTTTCGATAAAAGAAACTTTCGTCTAGACTCGTCTGAGAGTTTACCACAGCTTTTGTCACACCCCGCCCGGACGCACCTAAACCGGCGGAACACTCATAGGCGAGTGCGCAGGAACACAATTGAGTACAAATCTGATTATATTAATTTCAAAATATATTTTTGTACAAAATATGATTGAGGGAACATCCTCCCAAAATCTCCCTATAATTAACAAGGTTTACAAAATGTAGGCCCAAAAACCTTCACCCAGTCCACCCTAAACTCCTGTGAAAAATTAGATAACAACGGGGTGAGGTATTTCCCAATGGGTAAAATAGTTCGTGAATATAACAATTAATAAACGAAACTTTATAATTAAATATCACATAAACACAACAAGCATCATAAACAGTACAACATGTATGTATGCATGACGTCGTCTCGTAATAGTTCCATGATTGTACGTCGCCCTAAGTTCACGTACAGATGTCCATCCCCAGGTAAACCCGGGTTCTTATTGTACGTCCCTCCCCAAGGTCATTACCCAAGATTCACGTCCAGATGTCCATCCCTAGGAAATTTTGGATTCTCATTATACGTCTCCCTCTAGGGAAATATCAAGAATAGTGAGCATTGCTTCTAACTATTTTGTGAATCATGAACCACTTACGTCCCTAGGTGGTACTTATGTATGATGTCAATGCATGAGCAGGTCTGGTCTTTACTAACATTAGACAGGATTTGGTAGCATCTGGTGATTCTTATCAGGTCAGTATCACCACATGTAAAGTTAGGATGTTTAGTATCACTTGTACAAGCTAATAGCTTTCAAATAAGACCAACCAGATCAGTTTCCAGTTGAGAGATGGGACACGAGGTCCAATTAAGTACCAATCATCTAGAGCAGCACGCTGCCTCCCATTCACTTTTAAAGTTACTGAGGACAAGACTAAGTCTGGTTGAGTCAGATTGACCACTAATCTGGCATAGTAACAGTGTAATACATGAACTCCAAATGTACAGGCATAAGTATGACAAGTATAAACATTATATACAATAATGCAGTGTAAATGAATAGTAGACATAATGATAAATGAATGTAAACTTTAATAAAAGTTATAAGACAGGCAAACATATGTTTCGTTCCCCACCTTCAAATAAAAACTCTTTCTTGAATTGGCGCTTTCTCCTGAGCAGAACCGCGTTGCACCAAGTAGAGAGTCTCAAAAAGAGAAGAGAAAAACTCAAGGAGAGTGAGATAGAGAGAAGAGTTGGATTTGGTGTGAAAATAACCAAAGGGGGAGAGGGCTTTTTTTAGCCAAAAAGGTGACTGAAGTTCAACAAATTTTTTTTTTTGTACAAACCTAGGGTATTACAGCTTTTTACCTACTTCGACTTCGAGCTCACGCTCTAGTAACGACTCTCGGTGTTTCTCCAGGGGTCTGCCTGTCGTGTCGGCTTGGGAGGATGAGTTGCTGCTCAAGTACTATCTGGGAAAGTCTTTCGATATTTTTCTCAATACAGCCTCAAAGATTTCTGAGTTGAGCTCTTCTTCTTCTTCGGTGGCCTTTCCCGTTTAACAGGAGGTGGTTCCAGTGAAGTTACGGTTCCTCGATATGAATGTGGTATGCCTCTTGAATCCTGATGGGAGAGCGTTACCAAACTTTTCAACTCTCGTCGTCCCCACAGACAACGCCAAATGTCGGTGCAGAATTTGACCAACACTGAATTTAGTATACTGCCAAAACCAAATCTCTTGGATCATCCTAAAATCGTGTGTTAAATTGTTCTAGAATGATATAAATGACTTGTTCTTGAGAGTACACGAGTCAGTTTATCAACTCAATTCTCCGTGGCTACCACCATCGTTTTATTATAATGAGAAATTATTTAAAAACTCATAAAAAAATTTAAAAGGTGACTTAAAAACTCATCCTTCTCAAAAAAAATTTTAATTTTTTTTATTTCTTTATTTAGTACCAGTTTTACCTTTTGGAAACAACTTATCTCATTAAAAAAATCAAAATACATGTAAAAAAAAAAACTATGATAATTTTCTCTTTTTATTAAATATATTTGTTATTATATTTAGTTTGGTATGTTCTTTTTGAATAGTGTTAAAATAAAGTTACAAATCAAATTTTGAAACAAAAAAGAAGAAAAATCCTAATCAATAAAACTTTCTAATTTTAATTTTTAAAATAAAAAATAAAAAACCCTCAATTGTTTTATTCTTGTAATACAAGGTAAAAAAAATGTTCCCTTAGAAAAATGTAAAAGAATTGTTCAATTACAGGCTTTTATTCATGTAATTTTAGATCATATAAAAAAATATTTAGAAATGAAAAGAATAAAAACCCTTTAATTGGTAAATATTTTATTACTTATTTAATTTTTGACACTTTATTTTAATTTTTAAAATAAAAATTAAGTTACACGGAATATGATAGTTGTAGATAAGCAAGATGGGATTGACCACATCTGTTAAAGTAAAGAGTCAATCTCAATCGATGAGAACGAAGTATTAATTGATTCTTTGACAAGAGGGGTAGTAGTTGCTTAATTTATGTTAGCAGGTTTCCATACCTTATTTTCAGGTAAAGCCCACTATTTTTATCTTTTATTTTAATTTTAATTTTAATTTTTAAGTTAAAAACAAAATAAGTATTTTCAAAATTAAAATAATTTTAAATTAAAGGTTTTTTTATTTAAAAATATTTATTCTTTTTATTAAATAAAATAAAAAATGATAAAAACTTTTTATTTAAAAAATTAAGAATAATAGAATTTATTACTTAAAAACCCAATATAAAACCCTTTCTAATACTGAAAGTAGTGTTTTAAAAAGTAGTATATATTTATAAAGGTAAAAAGAGATGGATTTTTTGGGAGCTTTCCATCCATCCAAAAAGACGAATCAATATAGAAAAAGTTCATTAACTATAGAGATTTCTTTATATTCTAAAGAAGACGAATTAAACAAGAAGAAGACGAGAAAAGTTATATTCGTAAATAATCAACATAATTATCAATATAGGAAAAGTATTAAGAATATATGTTATACAAAAACTGCTTTTAATATTAATGTAATTAAAATGTGTCAGTTGTAAAATGAAACATATAATATAGAATATAAGATAGTTATAAATAAATATTGCATATTGTACTGAAATTTGAACAACCTATAAATGATGTACTAAATTCTTTTAACCCTAAAAGGAGTATTTTAGACTAAATAATTTGAACAGAAGAATTTCTAAAGAGCATTTCACAATAATTTAGGAGATTGAGTTTCAATTTTTTTTCCCCTCTTTTCATATGTAAAGATTTTTTTACTAAAAGTAAGTATTTTCAAGGAAACTGAATTTCGATTAACTTTGAAATACAAAAAAATCACTGATTTAATTTAATTAATTTTAATTGAGTTACTTATGATAAAATCTTAATTAATCCTTGATATATATAGACATATGTACATATATGTCTGATATAGACAATATATATGTCATTTGCATGAAGGAAAGAGATATGATGTAAAATTACATGTACATGTATTTCTATTTCATATAAGTTCATTGAATTTACTTTTAAAATTTTAGGAATACACATGTATCTTGTTTAAAAGAAAATTTGATTTCTAGCTCTTTCACTGTGTGACTTGCTATTAACTCTTAGGTATATATTATTGGTAATATAAAAAATGTTATTGGTTGTGTAATTCAAGGTAATCCAACAACTCTTAGGAGTATAGTGTTAACAATATATTTCAATAGTGTGTTTTCGTATTTTCAAGAAAAAAAAAATAGTGTGTTTTCACGGCATGCCACTCTCTAAAATTTGTACTTACTAAAAATTAATAGATTTATGAAATAAAAGCTTTCCAATAATTATATTATATACAGGTTATAAAAATTATTTCCTTAACAAAACTAATTGGCTATTTAGACGGAAAGAAATATAATGAGAGAGAAAAAGAAGAGATTTATTGAAAGTAATTGCTGAAATTAGATTTCATAATAAGAAAGAAATTTATTGTAGAAATCTCTTTTTTAAATTCAATGCAAATTAAGTAATAATACAAACAAAAACAACAATAACAATTAATTTTATTATTGGTGCCTTAATTGTTAAATATCAAAAAAATTCCTTCACAAAAATAACATCCTTAGCAGTCTATATAAATGGGGGAAGCTACCACAGTTTTCATCATCCACAAAAGATTTGAATTACTATTGTTAGAGAATCAAAATACTAATTGAGATGGCAAAAGCAAGAGTTGTTGCATTCATTGTCATGATCTTGTTCCTCACTGTCTCCATAGGTTAGTTTTATTTTTATGCGCATTAATTTTAATTCTTTTGTGAAAAAGATCAAATTATATATTAGTTCTTCCTTATCATCATCATTATTATTATTATTTTTATTTTATTTTTGTAGTGTCTATTCTTTTTGTTAGAAAGAAACTTATGCCATTTTATGAATTGTCTCATTTTTTTTTTATATAATTATTGCAGATGTGGAGAAGAAATTTGCAGAGGGGGCGAATTGCTGTGATACCATTCACATGAAGTGTGATCCTAAGAATGCTTCTGACAACAAAGCATGCAATGATGTTTGCAGCAGTGGATGTGACAAAGGTGGGATCTGCAAGAGTTGGGGAAGTGGAGTCTGCCACTGTTATTGTTGAACCAAAATGACCTTAGATTTTTTTTGGTTAAAGAAATCAAAGCAACATCTATGTATTTGCATATAAGCATTACCTTTTTTTATCAATAAATTGAAATAACAATTTTCTTTTCCAACTTATAAATATTTTTCTTCTTCTTTTTTATAGTTTGGCTATCGAGTATAAGAAGTATGCATACATCCATCCATCCATACATACATATATAACAAAAACAACAATTTTTCACTAAAAATCGACAATCTTTTTAGTAATGAGAAAAAACTATAACAATTTTTTTTGCCAACTAATTATAAATGTTTTTCTTACGTATCGAAACTTACAATAAAGTTTCATTTAATACTCTTCATTCCATGTAACTTTCAGTCACATGTACTAAACTTGTAAACTATTTTCCGTCGAACTATTACCAAAATTGTAAACATTAAATTATGCAATATACCAAAAACCCCAGAGACACTCCAATTAAGCAGACGCCATTACTAAAACTTGAAAATAGATAGCAAAATAGAGAGACAGGGTTGACTTAGATGAATTGAGTTGTCTGATATGGTTTTCAAATAACGAATTGAAGGAACTTGGCTCAAGGTTATAATTTAGAAAGAAGAAATAAAAGATGGAAGGTTTATTCTAAATTTCTACTTTTTACCTGAATTTTTATTTTTTTTTACTTTTTATTTTATTTTTTTAGAAAATAATATTATTTTCTAAAATTATATTGCTGAAAAAATCCAACCCTACATAAACTATAATTATAGAAAAGAATATTATTCATAGAAAAATAACATAATTGAGAGTGCGAAAACCAAACCTTGCAGCACACTGTTCTCACGTGGCATAGGGTCTCACGATTTTTATTATTATTATTATTATAATTTTTTTGGGTTTTTATAAACAAAGTAATGCAATGCTTTTTTAAATTTAAGCAAGCCATTTTTTATTTTATTTTAATTTTGACCCTCCCTTGTGTGATAAAATTGTTTCATGAATTTAAAAGATAATTAATCAATAATCTAACAATACTTTAAATATTTACACAAACATTTATAGTTTCCCGGTCAGCTAGACATTAACATTAAAAAATTCTTATTTTTACTTATTAAAAAGTAAATAATTTAGGAGGAGAAAAAAGTCCTAATGCATATAATGGTCATTTTTTTTATCAAAGTTTTGTCATTAATTGTTTATATTTTAAAAACCAAAAAAAAATCTTTATATATTTTTATAGGAAAATTCTTTATGTTTTCTAAATACAGGTATTTATAAACTAATTTTCTATTTCTTGTTCTATTTTTCTTATTTTTGAGTTTATTTTACGTTAAATAAAAATTACAGCGGCATGGCGCAAGATTTGGTTTTAGCGACCCTGTAGGGTCTGTTAAAACACACTCAATAATTGATAACCCATAGCTACTACAATAAGTGTACACAATATTAAACAAAAGTCATAATTATTAAAAATAACTTTTTATTAAAATAATAAAGTTAAAAAAAATCAATTTTATCATTTTAAATTAATAAATATCATATTTTATCAATAGTAGATTTTTTATGGCTTCATGGTTTTTTCTTTTTTAAGAACAAAAATTTCATTCTTTTTCGTTTATTTTTATCGCAATAATTGTAATTCTACGACAAAAGTATTTTCTTTGCTATGAATTATTAGTAACATATATGGAATTATTAGGAATCTTGCGTCAGCTCTTTCGTCGACTACACTCTGTGGCATTACTAGCCCTTCCGCAATTTTCCTTTGAAGTAGCGCCAAATAATTCCTCATCCGTCACTCCTTTTGTTTTGAAAGTTTTGGAATAGGAAGATAGTGCAACAACTTTAGTAATCTGTATTGAAGATTCATCAAAGGTATTGATGTTTGCCTCATTTAGTATCTTCATGATTAAAGCTCCATAGCCGAAGTATTCCTTTTTTGCAGGGTCTTTTTGACATTTGTTGGACAATGATGTGAGGTAGGGAGATAGACATCTTCTTGTCTAAGCAGTATAGGACAAGGAGTTGAGCTCTTGACATTGTACCTCTAGTCACCACTTCTGGCAAGATGTTGTCAACCACAACCTTTCCAAGGCCTGCAAGGGTTGGTTTTAAGAGGTTATTTGGGAGGCATGAGTATGTCTTTTCGGTATGCACCTTATGGCTGAGTGAATTGAATAATTTTTCCTTCGATTAAGCAATTTCTGCAACAGTCTGGGATTCATGTGAATCAATGATCTTGTTTCCAAATGGAATTTCCATTAGTCACGAGATAGTTTCGACGCTGATAGAAATTTTTATTCCCCTGATCAATGTCTCCAAGACATGGTTGATTCCTTCCTCCTGGAGTCCCACAATATTCATGTTTTCGTAAAATGACTTCACCAAGTTGAGAGAGACAAAACCCTCAACATTTGTTATATTTAGCCACCCCAGCTTTGCGAGTTTGTCGTGAAGATAAGGATGGAGGTGAGGATTTTTCATGTCGATACTCCTCATTAATACAACCTTTCGTTTGTAAAGTTTCGTAAGTCTTGTGGAAACTTGTTCCCGACTACTGGAAGTCGTTCCTTCATTAGAGGTCATTATCTTGCTGAAAGGAAGATAAAACTTGTGAAGTACACAAAAATATATTCCTGAGAATTTTAAGATTTATGCCTTATCCGTTAGACAATATTTTCAATTTTTCTCTTGATGTTTATGCCATCATTTCATCTAAATTTTCCACTAGCAACATATTATATATATATATATATATATATATATATATATATATATATATATATATATATATATATATATATGTATATATTAAAAATCTTAACTATATATAACTATATAGTTATATAGATATATATATCTAATATAAATCTTAAATATATATATATAGTTATAAGATATATATAGCTAATATGAATTTTTCTTTTCTTCTCCCAAGTGGTGGATTTGGAAGGGCCGTGGACCTTTCGCTCTGATACCATTAAATGTCACACCCCGCTCAGACAAGCCTAAACTGGCGAAACACTCACAAGCGGGGCGCAAATGCATTATAACAGTTATCGAGTGCGCAGGTACACAACTGAGTACAAATCTGATTTCATCAATTTCAGAATGTATTTTTGTACAAAATATAATTGAGGGAACATCCTCCCAAAATCTCACTAATAAAATGAGAAAGAGGTACAAAATGAGGGCCCAAAACACCTCCACCCAATCCACCCTAGCCTCCTGTAAAAATGGTTAACAATGAGGTGAGCTAATGCCCAGTAGGTAAAATAGTTCACGAATACGATAATTAATAAAGAAGACTTCATAATCAAACATCACATATACACAACATAACATCGTAAATAGTACAACATGGCTTAACAAGAATGTATGCATGACATCGTCTCATAATGATTCTGTGATCGTTCATCGCCCTAGTTTCACATACAGATTTCTATCCCCACGTAATCCTGGGTTCACAATAACTATTCCATAGATCACAAACCACTTACGTTCCTAGGTGGTTATGTATGATGACTTTGCATGTGCAGGTCCGGTCTTTACTAATATTAGACAGGATTTGACAATGTCTGGTGATACTTATTAAGGTCGGCATCACCACATGCGTTGTTAGTATAATACCCTAGGTTTGCAAAAAAAAAAAAAAATTCGGGCACCTGCCCGAACCTTCAGGCACCATTTTTCCTATTTAAGGAACCCTTCCCCCTCCTCATTTCTCACACCAAAATCACTCCTCCTTGTGATTTTTCTTCTCTCTCTCTCACTTATTTTGAGTTTTTGTCTTCTCTTTTGAGACTCTCTGTGCGGTGCAACGTTGTTCTGCCCGGGGGAAGGCGCCAGTTTTCAAAGGAGTTTTTATCTGAAGGTGGGGAACGAAACATAGGTTTGCGTCTCTTATAACTTTTATTAAAGTTTACATTCATTTATCATTATGTCTACTATTCATTTACACTGCATTATTGCGTATAATGTTTATACTTGTCATACTTATGCCTGTATATTTAGAGTTCATGTATTACATCGTTGTTATGTCGGATTAGTGGTCAATCTGGCTCAACAGACTCAGTCTTGTCCTCAGTAACTTTAAATAGTGAACGAGAGGCAGCGTGCTGCTCTAGATGATTGGTATTTAAGTAGACCTCGTGTCTCACCTCTCAACTGGAGACTGATTTGGTTCGTCTTATTTGAAAGCTATCTGCTTATACAAGTAATACTGAATGTCCTAACCTTGCACGTAGTGATACCGACCCTGATAAGGATCACCAGACGTTGCCAAATCCTGTCTAAATGTTAAGTAAAGACCGGACCAGTTCATGCATTGGCATCATACATAGCATCACCTAGGGACCTATGTGGTTTATGATTCATAGAATAGTTAGAAGCAATGCTCGCTATTCATTATATTTCTCTGGAGAGGGACGTACAATGAGAACCTGGCTACTCTTGGGGAAGGACATCTGTGCGTGAATCCAGAGCGTCGTTCCTGAGAAGGGACGTACAATGAGAACCCGGCTACTCCTAGGGAGGGACATCTGTATGTGAACTCAGGCGATGTACAATCATCAAACCAATACGAGACGGTGTCATGCATACATACATGTTGGATTGATTATGATGCTCTGATGTGTATTTAAGATATTTGATTATGAAGTTTCCTTTATTAATTGTTATATTCACGAACTATTTTACCCACTGAGCCTGTAGCTCACCCCGTTGTTATCTTAAATACACATCAGAGCCCTAGGGTATTACACTTACTTTCAACTCGACAAATTTCTTGCTAAAAATTAGGGAAAATAGTGTCATTGGGTTCCAAATCAACCTAGAAACCCAAATCTATAACATACACCACAGCTCTAAGGGTTTCCAATGAAACCCTAACCCTTTGCACCACAAAAAATGTGGTGAAGTGCTTGCAAAATGCATTTCAAGTGTAGATTTAGGTCTTAGAGGGTTGTTTTAACCATAAACAAGTTTAAAAGGGTGAAAATCAGTAAACCCTAGGTTAGGGTCACCACAAATCCGTGGTTCATACCCTTCCTTATGTCAAAATAAAGCTCATTTACCCATCTACAAAGAGATTCTAGGAAGAAAATGGGAAAATACACTTACTTTGGGTGAGATTTGAGCAAGGAATCTCAAACCCCAGCTTTTCCCTTCTTTTTCTCCTCTCCTCTTCTTTCCCTTTTCCAAGTTCAAAAATGTGCAAGTCAGCTGAAATTAGGTGTTGATTGCTTAAATAGACAATTTTGGGCCCACACTTGAAAATCTGCCAAAATTTGCTTATTCTCACGCGTATGACAATAGACCAATTTTTAGGTTCATCTAAAATGAACTATTCTCAGGTACGTGACATTAGGGTATTTCGCCGGTTTAAGTAGAATTTAATAAAAATTTGTAATAAATACATATACACACCTAATATACATTATCAAACATTAAATACACAAACATATACATCAAGCAAACACACAGAGTTCGAGCAAAATGAAAATGGGTTATGGGCTAGATGAAAAGACTTTTGGGGCATTACATGACCGAGGGGCTTGTCTCGGCTTCGGTCGAATCTCCACATTGGCTCCACCCAAAACTTTATACTCGACTACAGCTGAAAGCCTCCTTGGCTATGATTGAATTCCCACACTCACAACGATCTGAAGCAAAATTTATCACGCTGACACACATCGCAATGTATGAGATCTCTTGTTAATCATTGATAAGAAAAATGCTTAAATGCAATCATGTAATTAATGACTGCAATAAATTTTGAGAATCTACCCTTCATTATAAAAAGACCTCCATTTCACAAGAAAAAGGTATCCCAAAAAGTCCATCTCTCTACACTTATTATTTCTTCTACAAAAACTAACTCTAGCATTAGAGTGTTTTTGGTGACACCCCCTTGATGTCGCAAGTCTTTTTAGGTGAAACACAAGGCGATCAATAGGAGAGGAGATAGCTCGAAGAAGATGGAGATTCATTAGTTCGTTGTCAACTGACTTCATCACCCACATCAACAAATGAGATTTTTGGCTGAAACAACCATAGTGCTCTAACAAAGACTAGAGTTTGAGTCACGTCAGTGACCTTTGGTAAGGTAGGCATTCCACATATGTCTTGTCTGGGTATGAGGTCAACTCCTCTGTGTATCCATTTTTCAATAATAAAAAAAAAGTGAAACAATTTAATTTCTAAGATGAAAATCAAATAGTAAAGATCAAGTTTTTTTAGTTTGCTTTGTCCAAAACTCGACTTAAATTTAAAATTAAGACATTTAAGTCTTTGTTTTATACCAAATTGAATCCTCTTATATATGTGTAACTTGTATTTTCTTCCGGTGTTGCATGTAAGAAGTGATATGAATGCCTTAAAGATTGAGTTCACCTATTAGTTTCTCGGCCGGTCGTCTTTTGACCTTCTATGTCTCGCTAGTTAATACATATTATTAACTAAGAAAGCTTAAAATTCTATCAATCTTAAACATTACATCTGTCACACCCCGCCCGGACGCGCCTAAACCGGCGGTACACTCACGGACGGGGCGTGCATTTGGAACAATCATAATGGTAATAACAGAGTGCGCAGCGGAAATACAGTACACAGTACAAATCTGATTTCATATAATTCAGAATACTTTTGTACATAAAATGGTCAAGGGAACATACTCCCAAAATCCCCAATGATTCATACAAAGGGTACAAAATGTGGGCCCCATAACCTGCACCCAGTCCACCCTAATTTCCTGTGAAAGATTTGATAATATTGGAGTGAGCTTAACGCGCTCAGTGGGTAAATAGTGCATGAGTATAACAATTAATAAAGCATACTTCAATATCAAATATCTTAAATACACATGTAAGCATCATAATCAATCAATATGTATGTATGCATGACACCGTCACGTATTAATGGTTTGATGAGCGTACATCGCCTGAGTTCACGTACAGGTGTCCTTCCCCGGGCGTAGCCAGGTTCTCACTGTACGTCCCTCCTCAGGAACGATGCTCTGGATTCACGTACTGATGTCCCTCCCCGGCGTAGCCGAGTTCTCATGTACGTCCCTCTCCAGAGAAATAATATGAATAGTGAGCAATGCTTCTAACTATTCTATGAGTCATAAACCATATACGTCCCTAGGTGGTGATATGTATGATGCCAATGCATGAACTAGTTTAGTCTACTAGTCTAGTCTTTTCTTGACATTTATACTGACTTTGTCAACGTCTAGTGATCCTTATCAGGGTCGGTATCACGACGTGCAAAGTTAGGACATTCAGGTCATAAACATTATTGACATAATGCAGTGTAAATGAATAGTAGACATAATAATAATTGAATGTAAACTTTAATAAAAGTTATGAAACACGCAAACCTATGTTTCGTTCCCCACCTTCAGATCTGGTGCTTTTCTCCGGACAGAACTTCATTGCACCGCTTTCAGATCTGGCGCTTTCCTCCGGACAGAATTTTGTTGCACCGCACCGAGAGTCTCGATTAGAGAGTCTCAAAAACTAAAAACTTAGAAAGCGTGGAAAGGAGAAGAAAAATCACAAGAGAAGGTGATTTGGTGTGAGAAATGAGAAATGAGGAGGTTTCTTATATAGAGATTTTTGCGCCTGAACGTTCTGGCATGGCGCCTGAACGTTCTGGCCGGCGCCTGAACGTTCTGGCATGGCGCCTGAACGTTCTGGCAGGCGCCTGAACGTTCTGACAGGCGCCTGAACGTTCTGGCAGGCGCCTGAACGTTCTGGCATGCCGCCTGAACGTTCTGGCATGCCGCCTGAACGTTCTGGCAGGCGCCTGAACGTTCTGGCAGGCGCCTGAACGTTCTGGCAGGCGGCTGAACGTTCTGGCATGCGCCTGAACGTTCGGGCGTTGCCCAAATAGTAAAAATTTCAAATAGTGATTTTTTTTTTTTTTTTTTGTGAAATACAGGGTATTACACTCTACCCCCCTTAAAGGGATTTCGCCCTCGAAATGAAGTCAAGTAGTGATGGGGGTTGCCGGCTTGAGAAGTATCCGCAGGCTGTGAATGAGGCCACTGCATGTGTGAAAAACTCTATCCATTGATATTATTTTCAGACATCTGGTAGTTATTGAAGTGGAACAATGTATCAAGATAGGTGTAAACAATGTTTCATCCTGATATTGATAAGTGAAAATAATACAACGTATCACTTCATCAGTTGGTACTAGAAAATAATTGAGGGTATTTTTGTTTAATTGTTGATTCTAGTTCCCATGTTGCTTCCTCTACGCCGTGGTGATCCCAGAGCACTTTCACAAGTGGTATGCTACGGCGCCGTAGTTCTTGAGTTTTTCTATCTAAAATCTGGATTGCTTTCTCCTGGTACGTATTTCCTTCCTCAACTCGAACCTCGACTAAAGGGATGATATGCGAAGGATCAGGACGATACTTGCGAAGCATAGATACGTGAAAAACGTCATGAACCTTAGGCATGGATGATGGAAGGGACAGACGATAAGCAAGTTTGCCAATACGTTCAATGATCGAAAATGGACCGATATATCGCGGGGAGAGCTTGCCTTTGATCCCAAAGCGTTTGACACCTCTTGAGGGCTGGACTTTCGGAAAAATAAAGTCTCCCTTATCAAATTCTAGAGGTTGTCGCCGCTTGTCAGCATAGCTCTTCTGTCGACTTTGTGCAACACGAAGTCGTTCCTTTACGAGTGCGATCTTTTCAGAAGTCTCTTGTACTAGTTCAGGGCCTAACTGCGGTCGATCTGCCATATCTAACCAGCATATCGGAAATCTGCAAGGCCGACCATAGAGAGCCTCGTATGGTGCCATGCCGATACTAGTTTGGTAGTTGTTGTTGTATGCAAACTCAGCTAGATGCAAATACTTTGCCCATCCGTCATGAAAGTCTAAAATGCAGCATCGTAACATGTCTTCTAAGATTTGGATAAGCCGCTCTGACTGCCCATCAGTCTGAGGGTGGAAGGCTGTGCTCATAGTGATCTTAGAACCCATTCTATTTTGGAAACTTTGCCAAAAGTTGGATGTGAATCGAGGGTCTCGATCAGAAACGATCGTGAGTGGTATGCCATGAAGGCGTACAATCTCTCTTTCATAGAGTTCGGCAAGTTTGGCGGGATTATCCGTGAACTTTATTGGCAAGAAGTGTGCCGACTTTGTAAGTCGGTCAATAATAACCCAGATAGCATCTTGTCCTTTATTATTTCGAGGTAAGGCTGTAACAAAATCCATTGCGATGTTCTCCCATTTCCATTCTCCAATAGGTAACGGTTGGAGAAGGCCAGAGGGAAGTCTTCGTTCTGCCTTAACTTGCTGGCAAACAAGACATCGAGCAACGAAGTCTGCAATGGCCGTCTTCATTCCAGAAAACCAGAATTGTCGCTTGACATCCTGGTACATCTTGTCACCCCCAGGATGCATAGCGTATCTCGAACAGTGCATCTCAGTAAGCACATCTTTCCGAACCTCGGGATCGTTCGGAAGACAAAGACGTTTTTTATAGAAAACGGCTCCATCGTCAGAGACTGACCAATGAGGAAGGTCTTGCCCGCTGAGTAGAAGTTCTCGTTTCTCCAGTAACATAGGGTCATTGGCTTGAGTAGCTGAAATCTTGCGAATGAGGTCAGAGGTAGCGGATAATTGAGAGAGTCGTGGGCGTGGTCCCTCTTCGTTCAGCTGGAGGTTAAAGTTGTCCATCTCTGTAGCCAACTTCCCCATTTCATAGTTAAGAGTGCAAGCAACATAAGATTTTCTACTCAAAGCATCGGCCACAACATTTGCCTTTCCGGGATGGTACTGGAGTTGGAAGTCATAGTCTTTCAAGAATTCCAACCATCTTCTTTGGCGGAGGTTTAGGTCGAATAAGTCATCGATCCTGGGCAACGGATATCTGTTCTTGATGGTGACGTTATTCAACTTGCGATAATCGATGCAAAGTCGTAACGAACCATCCTTTTTGCGAACAAACAGAACTGGAGCGCCCCAGGGTGATGAACTCTTTCGGATGAAGCCATTACTCTCTAATTCCTTAAGTTGTTTGTCTAATTCGACCAGTTCAACATTTGACATTCTGTATGGTGGAATTGAGATAGGCCCTGTCCCAGGGATGAGGTTGATCTCAAAATCGAATTCCTGAACTGGAGGTAGACCAGGAAGGTCATTAAGAAAAACTGTTGGGAATTCAGATACAACTGGAACATCGCGTACTTCGGGAGGGTACAGAGCTGGTGATTCATTGTCGTTACCAAGAGACAACGCTCGAAGTTGTGACTTGAGAAGGGCAACTGTTGATTTGTGTATCCAGTGCCTTGTTCCCTGAATCTTGACAAACTCTCCTGTAGGCAAAGTTAACTGAACTTGCTTGTTCATACAGTCGATCTTTGCATTCAGTGGTGCCAGCCAGTCCATGCCGAGGATGATGTCGAAGTCTTCAAAATCCATCACAAAAAGATCGGCATATATTATCTGTTCGGACATTCGAAGCTCACATCGAGAACACTGCAAATTCACGTCAGTACCCGATCCGAACGGTGAGGTGACATGGAGTGTGATGTTTGTGGGTTCAGGATGCAGGCCTAAATGTCTTACCAATGCTGATGATATAAAAGAATGCGTAGCACCTGAATCAAACAAAACATGCACCATGGTATTGAACAAAGGAAAGGTACCTTCGACGACATTATTGTCTGGGAGGGGTTGGTGAGCGATGGCATATGCTCTGCCCTGATTCCGTGGACCCTGGTTCTGCTGGGTCTGCCTGGGTTGGGCATTAGCAGCAGGTGGTGCTTGTTGGACTGGAATAGCAAGAATAGGTTGCTGAAGGTGCGGACAAAGATGTTTGACATGGCCCTTCTGGCCGCAGTTGTAACAAGTCGGCCTGTACTGCTGATGGTTTTGCTGGCCATTCTGATTATTGTGCTGGCCTTGTTGATTGTGGTGTCGGCCACCACCTCTGCCATTTCCGTTGCTACGGCCACCTCGTCCATAACGACCGTCACGGCCATGATGTCGGAAACCCTGGTGGTTAGAGTTAAAAGGTTCAGCCGCAGGTGTTGTGTCTTCATTCTTCGAAACCGAGGCTGGGAGGGCTGGGTTTTGATTGTAGTAGGGCTTTTTCCTGTTGCCCTGTTGTGAGCCTTGTGGGGAAAATTGTGCAGGTCGTTTGCCCTTATTCATTCGCTGTTCTTGTAAGAGCTTCTCTTGTTCAAAGCTCATGGCCTTGTCAACAACCTCCTTGTAAATCTTGATGTCGAGGATTGATAAGGCTTGCTGAATGTCATGGCGAAGGCCATTATAAAATTTCTCGGACTTATCTCGCTCCGTTGAGATGGTGGAGAGAGAGTAGACAGATAATTCTTTGAATTTTCCAGCATATTCTCTGACGGTCATGGTGCCCTGATATAACTTAGCAAATTCCTGGCGCTTCTGCTTTGTCACCGCGCTGGGAAAATACTCATCAATAAACATTGACTCAAACTGTTGCCAAGTAATATCTGCTATATTGACCCGTGGGTCTTCTTTCACTGTGAGCCACCATTTGTTTGCTCCACCAACAAGTTGGTAAGTTGCTAGTGGAATTTTGCGAGTCTCATCGACTCCCATTGCATCAAGAGCCTTCTTTGACTCATCTAGCCACTTTTGCACCTCATCAGGATCAATGGTGCCATCGAAAGTAAGAGGTTGTAGTCGCTTGTATTTAGTAATCTGATCGGTTTGAGTTTCCGACCCAAATTTTATAGGTGCTTGTACCGTGGCAACCTGACTGGCTGCAGTCTCACGAACAGCAGTTTGAACAGTGACCTTCATTGCCTCAATAAATCCAGCGAAGAAGGTTTCAATGCTTGAAGGCATGGCAAAGGGTGCGGGTGGTGGTGGTATTGCCTGCCCAGATGTAGTGGCAGTGTCGGGTGTGGCCTGTGCTGTTGTCGGAGGCGGCGGTTCCTGAATCTCAGGAGGTGCCTCAACTGTGGGACGAACAGTACGTGACCTTCCTCTCTTCCTGGTTTGCATTTTCTCACTGGCAAGGAGAAAAGAAAACCAAGATTAAGAAACTGTAGGTAAGTATAATGTTATAGTATGCTCAGCAACAATTTCGAGAGTACTGTAATATTAAAATCACCTATTTTTCTAAGTAGAGTGTAAAGTTGTTGTTGAGGAATCAAGGAATCTTATATATCTCGTATGTGTGGCCATGGTGTAAAAACAAACAAGGTTAGAATGTTTATATAATAAGTAGAAAACTTTGCAAGTATTTAAAAAGAATTTGTTGTGGTGTTCGTGAACATACATATATTTCCTTGAAAATCCATACGAGTCATAAGAATTCTAAGATTTGCCTCGGTAAATATCCTGATCTAACGTTCTAACGCAATCTTATGCATTCATACGCTTACTCTCAGTCTGTTCAATTATTATCCAAGTTCATATGTCCCATACCACATGAATTCAGTAATAAGGGTGGAAACCAAGTTAAGTTGTATGAACACGGTCTCTAAAAACATTGGCTGAATAGAAGTTCACTAATAGTATCGTCCAAATTTACTCGTCCCATACCGTGTAAACTTAGTGATAATATTAGTAATGCAACTTTCTCCAAATGTTTCTTTTCACACAAGGTCATGGGTTTTCTTACTTCCACATTTTATTTAGTATCATCCAATTTTGTTGTGTCCCATACCACTCCAAAGTTAGTGATACAAAAGAAAGAATGGTTGTAAGTCGGCCCACCAAAGATAGTCTGAAACAAAACATTTCATTCATATATAATAGAAAAATTTACATTGCCAGTAATCAATTTTGACGTTCATGCCTAGTACCATTCCTTCGAGATCTATTGTTATGTACAGAATGACTACTAACAGAAGGTTGAGAGTGTGCGCGCTCTGCGTTGGAGTTTGGCAAACGAGTTAATACAAGATTGTGGCTCTCCTTCAGTGCAGCAATATTGGATGCCATTTCATCTAATCGTTCAAGTAGGTTAGTCGGTTGTCCCATTGGTGGTTGATGGGTTGGTTGTCTCGTAGGTGAAGGGTAGGCCATAGGCATTTGAGGAAAGTATTGGTTGTATGGGTGATTCATAGGTGGAACGTAGTTGTATTGATTGTGTGGAGATCCCCTAACCGGAACCCCTTGGATAATTTGGTTTGTTTGAGATGAAAAAGTTGGAAACAATGGGCTCATTGGAATGTTTGGTCCTCCAAGATTTGGTGAGGCCCAGTACTGTTGTTGTTGGTTTACAGCAACTTGTGGAACAGGCTGATACTGTACCGCAGAAGGTGGAAATCTTTGGTACGAAGTGTTGCCTTGAGTTGGCACGTGCCAAGTTGGTGGATTTGCTTGTGGACCTTGTCTATCATGACTTTGTAGTGGCGAATTTAGTGTGGCATATAATTCTTCATCAGTAAGTGGTGGATCAATTGGATCAGTATTCAGGGCTGGGTTTGATGTAGGATTGGGATTTGAATCATTATTTGGGCCGTCTGTGACAGGCATCTTGCGTCGACATTTGCGAAGGCAACGCCCGTGCTTGTCCCTCATTCTTTCGGCAGTTCTGTTTGTCGTGCCGAATATCTCTTCGTCAGTTACCCCTCCACTTGTGCCATAGGTCTTGAAGATAGAGGAGGCTATAACTGGTTCAGTGATCAGCTTTGACGTTCCATCGAAAGTGTCAACGTTGGCCTCGTGAAGTATCCTCATAATCAAGATTCCGTAGCCGAGGAATTCCTTCTTTAAAGGGTTTTGAATCACTCTCAACATTTGTTGGATGATGATGTGTGGTAGAGAGACTTTTGTGTTCTTCTCTATGCAATACAGCACAAGGAGTTGGGCCCTTGACATAGTGCCCCTAGTGCTCATTTCTGGCAAGATGTTGTCGTATACAATTTTTCCGAGGCCGACAAGAGATGGCTTAAGATGATTGTTTGGGAGGTTAGTGTATGTTGATTGAGTGTATGGCTCTTTGGCGAGGGAATTGAACAGTTGTGCATTAGATTCTGCGATCTCTGCAACTGTCTGGGGGTCATGTGGTTCAATAATCCTCTCCTCAATCGGAATCTCC
Source organism: Paratinospora sagittata (assembly GCA_035771175.1). Taxonomy (NCBI): domain Eukaryota; kingdom Viridiplantae; phylum Streptophyta; class Magnoliopsida; order Ranunculales; family Menispermaceae; genus Paratinospora; species Paratinospora sagittata. The sequence goes on from CM069592.1 coordinate 29,674,953, forward strand.
AAGAGGCGAGCAATAATCTCGATATTGATAGGAATTGTCGTTCCCATGATTGTTGTCTCTAAATGAGGGCTGAACTCATCTCCGTGAAATCCCACGTAAGTCATGGCTTCATAGAAGGATCTGACCAAGTTGTAAGAGACTTGACCCTCAACGTTGGTTATATTTAACCAATCCAGTGTTGCGAGTTTGTCATGAAGGATCGGACGGAGGCGGAGATCGCTATTGTCGATGCTCCTCATGGTCATAATCTCTCTTTTGGACAATTCCGTTAGTCTAGTGGGAATTGGTTCCCTACTAGTAGAAGTTGTTCCCTCCCTTGAGGTCATTTTTTTGCTGAAAGGAAAATAAATTTGTGTGAAAGACACAAAATATATTCCTAATATTTTTAAGAGTTATGTCTTGTCTTCTAGACATTATTTTCGAGTTTTCTGTTGATATTTATGCCATCATGAAATTTTCTTCATTAGTGATTTGATGTATATATGTCGTATTTACCTATAAATATATAGACATATCTCATCATAATTATATATATAGTTTTCATAAAGCAACTATATATATATATATTTTTGAAATTTATACTATATAGAAATCATATATAGTTATTTTTAATCCTAACTATATATGGAAGTCATATCTATATAGTTTTAGATATTTCAAATAGTAAATTTTTTTTTTTTTTTTCGAATAAAGAATTTTCGAAAAATAAAATTTGTTCGAATTTTTTTTTTTTTTCGAATAAATAATTTTCGAAAAATAAAATTTTTTCGAAATTTTTTTTTATTTTTTTATTTTTTTCGAATAAATAATTTTCAAAAAAATAAAATTTTTTCGAAATTTTTATTTTATTTTATTTTATTTTATTTTTTTTATTTTATTTTTTCGAATAAATAATTTTCGAAAAAAAATAATTTTTTTTTTTTTTTTTTTTTATATGTACCTCATATACCCTAATGTATATAGATACATATATTCAATAATAACTACACATATAGTTTCTAATAAATTATGACTATATGTATATTTAAATCAACTATAATTTCTTTTCCTAATTTGGTGGACTTGGGCGGGCCGTGGACCGTACGCTCTGATACCATTAAATGTCACACCCCGCCCGGACGCGCCTAAACCGGCGGTACACTCACGGACGGGGCGTGCATTTGAAACAATCATAATGGTAATAACAGAGTGCGCAGCGGAAATACAGTACACAGTACAAATCTGATTTCATATAATTCAGAATACTTTTGTACATAAAATGGTCAAGGGAACATACTCCCAAAATCCCCAATGATTCATACAAAGGGTACAAAATGTGGGCCCCATAACCTGCACCCAGTCCACCCTAATTTCCTGTGAAAGATTTGATAATATTGGAGTGAGCTTAACGCGCTCAGTGGGTAAATAGTGCATGAGTATAACAATTAATAAAGCATACTTCAATATCAAATATCTTAAATACACATGTAAGCATCATAATCAATCAATATGTATGTATGCATGACACCGTCACGTATTAATGGTTTGATGAGCGTACATCGCCTGAGTTCACGTACAGGTGTCCTTCCCCGGGCGTAGCCAGGTTCTCACTGTACGTCCCTCCTCAGGAACGATGCTCTGGATTCACGTACTGATGTCCCTCCCCGGCGTAGCCGAGTTCTCATGTACGTCCCTCTCCAGAGAAATAATATGAATAGTGAGCAATGCTTCTAACTATTCTATGAGTCATAAACCATATACGTCCCTAGGTGGTGATATGTATGATGTCAATGCATGAACTAGTTTAGTCTACTAGTCTGGTCTTTTCTTGACATTTATACTGACTTTGTCAACGTCTAGTGATCCTTATCAGGGTCGGTATCACGACGTGCAAAGTTAGGACATTCAGGTCATAAACATTATTGACATAATGCAGTGTAAATGAATAGTAGACATAATAATAATTGAATGTAAACTTTAATAAAAGTTATGAAACACGCAAACCTATGTTTCGTTCCCCACCTTCAGATCTGGTGCTTTTCTCCGGACAGAACTTCGTTGCACCGCTTTCAGATCTGGCGCTTTCCTCCGGACAGAATTTTGTTGCACCGCACCGAGAGTCTCGATTAGAGAGTCTCAAAAACTAAAAACTTAGAAAGCGTGGAAAGGAGAAGAAAAATCACAAGAGAAGGTGATTTGGTGTGAGAAATGAGAAATGAGGAGGTTTCTTATATAGAGATTTTTGCGCCTGAACGTTCTGGCAGGCGCCTGAACGTTCTGGCGGGCGCCTGAACGTTCTGGCATGGCGCCTAAACGTTCTGGCCGGCGCCTGAACGTTCTGGCCGGCGCCTGAACGTTCTGGCATGGCGCCTGAACGTTCTGGCAGGCGCCTGAACGTTCTGGCAGGCGCCTGAACGTTCTGGCATGGCGCCTGAACGTTCTGGCATGCCGCCTGAACGTTCTGGCATGCCGCCTGAACGTTCTGGCAGGCGCCTGAACGTTCTGGCAGGCGGCTGAACGTTCTGGCATGCGCCTGAACGTTCGGGCGTTGCCCAAATAGTAAAAATTTCAAATAGTGATTTTTTTTTTTTTTTTTTTTGTGAAATACAGGGTATTACAACATCTTTTAATTTATAAAACACATCCAAATTCATTTATATAATATCGAATAATTAAATGAGTTGGTGACAAGAAGCATATATATATAGAGAGAGATCACGTTGTGAAGAACTATATATATAGATCTATATATAAATTCAAATCTCTCCATCCCAGAGTTCCTCTACAGTCGTATAAGGTCCATTGGCAGACACCCAAACTTCACCACGATTTGCTTTGCTTTGTGGTTTAAACTCACTTATCATCTTCAACTCTTCCTCTCCTAACTCCCAATTTAATATCTCTAAGTTCTCTTTCATTCTTCTTTCATTGAAGCTCTTTACCAGCACACACACATCTTGCCCATATGCCCATCTTAAACAAACCTGCGTCATTAATATTAATTTATTATTAAATATTATTTCTTATGAGAATTTGTATTAATAAAATCTATTATAAATAAATACTTGAAAATATATGAAGAAATAAGTAGTACGTACAATTTATATTACCTGAGCAATAGTCTTGCCTATAGCCTTGGCAATGTTGTGTAGAATCTCAGAATCCATAACTAGGTTAGTGCCCCAAGTTGTTCCTTTGGCTCCTAATACTGAGTAAGCCATCACAACAATACCTTTGGCCTTGCAGAAGTCCCCAAGCTTCTTTTGCTGCCAAAGTGGGTTCATCTCTGTTAAAACATTCGTTTCTTTTCATTTATTTTTCCCTTTCCATTTCCATACGTTATATACAAGTTAAAAGAATAAAATCTAAACAAATCTTTACTATTGTCTACAATTACGGCTCACGCCAACACTCCCCCTCAAGTTGATGCATAGAGGTCTCGCATGCCCAACTTGGCAAGTGAGTTGGAGAGGTCCTTGCTCGATACAGCTTTTGTAAGGATATCCGCCAATTGATCTTCAGATTTCACAAATGGAAACCTAATTGTTTTTGCTTCAAGATTTTCCTTGATGAAGTGTCGATCTACCTCCACATGTGTAGTACGATCATGTTGAATGGGATTATGGGAAATTGCAATTGCAGCTTTATTGTCACACAAAAGATCCATCTTAGAGTTAGGAGCAAACCCAATTTCAGTAAGTAGCTTTCTTAGCCAAAGGAGTTCACAAAGACCTTTAGCCATTCCCCTAAACTCAGCTTCAGCACTTGACAAAGCTACCACTTTTTGCTTCTTGCTTCTCCAGGTTACAAGATTTCCTCCAACAAATGTAAAATATCCCGAGGTGGACTTTCTATCAGTGATATTACCTGCCCAATCTGCATCCGTATATCCATAAACCATCAACTGACTGTTTTGTTTTGAGAACATAAGCCCCTTGCCTGAAGATGACTTCAAATATCGAAGTATTCGAATCACTGCTTCCATGTGGCTTTTACTTGGATTATGCATAAACTGACTTACAACACTCACAGCGTATGCAATATCGGGACGAGTATGAGATAGATAAATGAGTTTACCAACTAATCTTTGGTATCTTCCTTTATCTGTTGGTACTTGGTCTGGGTATTCTCTAAGTTTGTGATTCTGAACAATGGGGGTGTCTGCAGGTCTACACTCTAACATCCCTACTTCGGTTAGCAAGTCTAATATGTATTTCCGTTGAGAAAGAAATATACCTCGCTTAGACCTAGCAACTTCAATTCCCAAGAAATACTTGAGTCCTCCCAGATTCTTCATCTCAAATTCATTTGCTAATTGCTTTTGAAGTAGAGAGATTTCTTCTTCATCATCTCCTGTAATAATCATGTCATCTACATAGACTATCAGAGTCGTTACCTTACCCAACTGATGTTTCAAAAACAAAGTGTGATTAGAGTTACTTTGTTGGAAGCCATATTTCTTCATTGCCAAGCTAAGCCTTCCAAACCATGCTCGCGGTGATTGCTTCAGTCCGTACAATGCTCGCTGCAATTTACACACCACTCCATTATCTAAAGAAGCTATATAACCTGGAGGAATATCCATATACACCTCTTCTTGGAGGTCACCGTTGAGAAAAGCATTTTTCACATCAAATTGATGCAAAGGCCAATCAAGATTTGCTGCAAGGGACAATAACACTCTAACGGTATTCAACTTGGCTACAGGTGAGAAAGTCTCCTGGTAATCAACCCCATATGTCTGCGTATATCCCTTTGCTACTAGTCTCGCTTTGTACCGCTCAATAGATCCATCTGTTTTGTGTTTAATGGAGAACACCCATTTGCATCCCACTGTCTGTTTTCCTTCAGGTAATGGAATAAGAGTCCATGTATCATTTTTTAGTAGTGCCTTCATTTTTTCCTCTATAGCTCGGGTCCATCTTGGATTTGCCAATGCCTCATGAACATTAGTAGGAATCTGACATGTGGAGAGTTCCTGTGCAAAATTCTTAAGAGGTTCAAATAGTTTCTCGGTGGATACATAGTTAGCAATCGGATACCTCGACCTTCTTTCTTCAATATCTGGAGAATATCTATTAGGTGGCTTGTCGCGATTATACCTAGGAGGTAAAACATATCCCACAGAATCATCTATGTCATTGATATGTAAGGGTGTAAGAGTGGTACTTACCTCAGGATTATTCTCAGGAGAGGATTTGGCTGGCACTTCAGAGGAAGGGGATATAGGCTCGGTTTCAGATGTTGCATGCTCGGCATTCAGAAATACCTCAATTTCACAGTTCACATCGCCTGAGTTATCATTCGGCCCATCATGCTCATGCGGCTTCTCATTCCGATTCTGTGCCTCATGCTCAGACGACCCCTCAAGTCTGAACCAATCAAAATCATTTGGTGTCTCATGCTGGGACCAATTCAACTCTTCATGAAGTATCTCCCCCTGAAGAGGAGAAGGAGGTGCCGTGGATGGAAAAAACATGTCAGTTTCCAAAAATTGAACATCCATAGTCACATAGAGTTTTCGGGTAGTAGGATCGTAGCAACGGTATCCTTTTTGATGGATACCATAGCCCAAAAACACACACCGACGTGCACATGGATCAAGCTTACTGCGTTGGTTTTTGTGGAGATATACGTAGGCGACACACCCAAAGATACGAGGAGGAAGCATCAGCGTCGTAGGGATGGACACATGAGCGGAAAGAGATTGAAGGGGTGTTTTAAATGATAAAACCTTGGATGGCATTCGGTTGAGAAGATGGACGGCAGTTGAGACGACATCAGTCCAAAAACGTTTGGGCATATTGGCACCAAGAAGCAGAGCACGGGCAGTCTCCAGAAGATGTCTATTCTTCCTCTCGGCGACACCGTTCTGTTGGGGTGTTTGTGAGCATGAAGTTTCATGAATTAAACCATGGTGGGAAAAATAAGATTGAAGATCCTTATTAACATATTCACCACCATTATCAGAGCGGAGAACCTTCATGGTGGCACCGTACTGAGTACCAACCATAGCATGAAATGTTTTAAAAACACCGAGAACGTCATCTTTGTGTTTTAGCAAGTAGAGCCACGTCATACGGGTACAATCATCCACAAAAATAACAAACCAGCGAAAACCAGACATATTAGCAATGGGCGAGGGACCCCAGACATCAGAGTGAATTAATGCAAATGGAGTGTCACTTTTAGTCATGCTCAATGGGTAAGTAGCGCGATGGCTCTTAGCCAAAACACAAGTATCACACTTCAAGTCAGAAGTCTGCAAATGCTTAAACAAATCAGGTAAAACATGCTTCAAATACGGAAAAGATGGGTGTCCCAAGCGTCGATGCCATAGCCACAATGTGGTTTCTTTATTGACATGCAGATTGGTCATGTTGTTGGCCTGGCCGATGTCATCCACATAATATAATCCCCCTCTCTTAGTACCATGTCCAATTATCTCCTTGGTGAGAATATCCTGGATAAGACAAAAGTTTGGATAAATAAGTACAACACAGCCAAGGTCTGCAGTAAGCTGACTTATAGACAACAGTTTATGGGATAAAGACGGAACAAGTAAAGTGTTGGATAAAGTGAGGGATGGAGATAAAGTTACAGAGCCAGCTCCATTAACTGGTGAGATAACACCATTGGCATTAGCTATGCTGGTGCGTCGTGGAAGAGAAGTGTGAGAGAAGTCAGAAGCAGCAAAAGTCATGTGGTCCGTGGCCCCCGAATCGAGAAGCCATGCCCCACAATCTGCATTTTTATGGGAGGTAAAAAGAGCAAGACCAGAGATACCTGAGTTTAAGTTGGGAGGAGCATCTGTGGACATTGCTGCACTAGCAACAACAGCCGTGCCTGAACGTCCACTAGTGTCGGTGCCATCAGGATGCTTACGGGCTTGAAGATCTTGCCACCAATTAGGATACCCATGCAACTTAAAGCAGTGTTCACGTGTGTGTTTCTGGTTGCCACAATGAGAACATTTTTGTCCCAGAGTAGAATGCCGGTGCTTGGCAGATTTACTATGGCCAGAGGTGCTTAACGAGAGAGCTTTCGACGCCAAGACAACCCCCTGGGGCCCATCGATGTCATGGGTAGTCATCACTTGTTGTCGAATAGCCTCCCACCGAACATGCGCATAAGCCTGTTCAACCGTAGGAAATGGTTTTTTCTATAAAACAGCAGCACGAATATTGTCTAGCCGATCATCAAGACCATCCAGAAAAACATAAACATGGTCTTCTTGGATGATCCGATTATAGTGTTGAATATCAACAGAACATTCCATAGGATTCGGTCGGCAGAAATCAATTTCACGCCATAGACCCTGCAACGCTGTGTAATATTTCTCTAGCGAGCCCGCAGTTTGTTTCAGTTTACTCACACGACGTCGAAGATCATACACTTGCGATGTATCACTACCATCGAAGAAGGTAGTGGCAAGAACATCCCAAACCGCTTTTGCCGTGGGAAAGCGAATAAAATTGCCAATTAAAGACGGATCCATGGAAGTAATTAACCAACCTTTAACAATAGCATTATCAGTGCGCCACTTGCGAAAGGAAGGATCAGTGGATGGAGGCTGGGGAAAGTCGCCATTAATGTACCCCAGTTTGTCCTTGCCCGAGATATACATCTCAACAACCTGGGACCACAATGCATAGTTGGAACCGTCCAACTTAATGCCGATCTGAGCAGCGGATGTTTCAGCGGTGATGGTCGGGGTCCGTGTGTTATTCAAAACTTCAGTCATCCTTGTAGTCAATTCAAGGATAGGATCAGAGAGCGTGGACGTGTTGCCAGGAGTATTCTGATCATCAGAATCCGCCATGGAAGGAAGGGTAGGGTGCAAGTCTCGAATCTGTGATTTTTGGAGATGCGATTGAATCTTGAGAAATTTATTGCATTATAATAAATGAGTCAACTCTTTTCTCCTTTTTTTTTTTTTTTTTTGAGCTTCAAAGTATATATATATTTGAGATCCAAATTATATATATATAAAACCCTCGTCTGCCCATCTTACCAAAAAAACAACAAAGAGAAAAAGAGAGGGCCTGCGTCTTTTAACTTCTTCTATCTCTTGATCTCTTTTGAAATGAAAGAGGGCCCGCGTCTTTTAAAAAAAGATAGCAAGGCAACAACCTTATCTCAAGCTGCTCTTGTCGGGTCCCCGCGTCTAAAAAAGGAGAGAAAAAAGAAGGCAAAATGAGAGAATAATTTTCCAACCTCCGCCTCAAATCTCGCTGGCTCAATTTTTCCAGATGCCTTACGAGATCAGAGAAAAATATTCGAAGAATTAAATCAAATGCAGGAAACCATATTTGATTGAAACAGAAGAGAACAGATCAGCCAAAAGACTCCCGTAACTCAGTCGGCAAACCTGCTCTCAACAACAAGAATAAGAACAAGAAGATAAAGAAGAACCCCCTAACTCTTCCCGTCTCTCTCGCTCAGTTCGAACGATTTTGTGTGAGTTGATCGGAGATCAGAAGATCACGGAGCTTCTACGACGGATCGATCTACGGCGGACCGCGGATCCCGCTTCGGTTTCAAAGGGGTGGCTGCGCTTCAAAGATCTACGGCGGATCGAGAACGAAGCAGACGACTCGCAAATCCACTGGCAGGAACGGTGGCTCTGATGGATTTCCAGCGCCTGGTTCGCGAGATCGCTCAAGATTTCAAGATAGAAGTCTCGGATCGAACGAAATCGGCAACGGAAGTCATAGCAACGTTGGCGAGGAAAGACGGCACGCCGAGAGAATCGGCAAAGATGGTTCGTAACCCTTCTCTGATACCATGTTAAAACATTCGTTTCTTTTCATTTATTTTTCCCTTTCCATTTCCATACGATATATACAAGTTAAAAGAATAAAATCTAAACAAATCTTTACTATTGTCTACAATTACGGCTCACGCCAAAACCTTATTGTCTACAATTACGGCTCACGCCAAAACCTTATTGTCTACAATTACGACTCACGCCAACAATCTCCACCTAAATTACACAAAACAAATTAATATACGTGTGAGTAATTGGAAAGAAATAATTATATATATTGAAAAAAAAAAAAAAAACAATTTGAGTTATTGATTGGCTTATAATTAAAAGTGATGTTGAAGCTCTTAACATGTAACATTTGAAAGAAAATATATATGAAACCAAGTAAGAAATTAATGGAGGAGACTCACTTCATTGACAGCAGGTGGAATCTTGGCAATGGAAAGTAAGTTTTCAAGCTTCTTGCAAGAGAGGTTGCTGACTCCAATGGACTTGGTTAGGCCAAGGCTCTGGCACTCTTCCATGGCTTCCCATACAGACTTGAGATCAAAGCTGGGAAGGATTTGTTCCATTGGTATTGGGTACTCATATTTTTCTGATGGGATTGAGCTTATTGGCAAGTGTATCAGATAGAGATCAAGGTAGTCTAATTTAAGTTTCCTGCAATAATCAATTGATATATTAAAATGTTTCAAGGAATTCATTAAGAGTTAAGCATCATATATATATATATATATATATATATATCGTAAGCAAAGTTTTGTGATTTTTTTTTTTCTAATGGAAAGAAGAGAAATACTATACAAATGAAGATCATGTAAAATGTCAATAAAAAGAGACTTGAATTTAAGATCTCAAAATAAATGGAAAAAGTTATACAACTCAACTCAACTCAACTTTAAGCTTTTTTCCAACTACATAAGTAGGCAAATGGCAAAAGTTCTGATAATATACTATATAAAACACCACTTGGTGTATAGGATAAATTCATTATAGGATAGATATCCAATAATATATATCAAACTAGCTATTGTAAACAAAGGATATGCTATGCATAAATATATAATTGCACTCCATATTTTCTAATTAATAGTGAAAAATGTTTCAATAGCCCTTAACGTGACTTACATCACATAAAATGACCAAAATACTCTTTAAAAGAATAATGTGACCATTACGTACGATGAATACCATGTAAGAGTCACATAAGACATGATATGGATGCACATTGTTTAAATAATGAGAAGTGTTACTAGAACTTTCATCGTGACTCATTAACATGACTTTTATAACGTAAGAGTCTTATAATTTACTTAAAAAAGAAACACCTATATATATAATATGAATAATGCTAAATTGATTGCGGTGTTGTACCACAACACACCGCATCATCTTTGGATTGTATTTGAATTGCATTAAATCATGTAATATTGATGCATGATTCAATAAAATCGACATATGATTCAATAAAATCTAACAGAATGTTAAACTCTTGCACATGTTCAGCAGAGAATTGAGTTTTTCCATTAGTTGAAAATGAAGCGTATTACATGTATATACACATCAATGGAACAGTCTAGAGCCTCATAACGGAAAGCTAACAACCTGACAATCTAACTAACTTGAAATAACTAATAGTTGACTTATAACTAACAATGATAGCTGACAATATACACTAACATCCCCCCTCAAACGAAGGGCGGAGAAACCAACCTGTGTTTGAAACAGAGCAACAAACTACACGGGAAACCGAACACATAATTGTAGGAGCAGTAGCAGACATAACTGTGAGCTTGTCTCTCATCTTCTGAAAGAATGAATTTTACAAAGATTTCGTCAAAACATCTGCCACTTGATCTATTGCTGGAATATGGTTGATAACCAACTACTTAGAAAGAGCTTTTTCCCTAACAAAATAGAGATCAAGCTCTATATGTTTGGATCTAGCATGCAGTACTAAATTGGCAGATAAGGCAACGACACTAAAGTTGTCACACCAAACAATTGGTGCCCGGTGTTGATGCACACGTAACTCATGTAATAAGGCTTGCAACCATAAAAGTTCAGATGAAGTGTTAGCTACGTTGCAATACTTAGCCTCCGTACTAGAGTGAGACACGGTGTGTTGTTTCTTGGAGCACCAAGAAACAACATTAGTACCAAGAAAAATGCAAAACTTGATGTAGACCTATGATCATCAGGGTCACTTCCCCAATCGGCATCAGCAAACCCTGTAAGATTGAGGTGAGAAGATGATTTAAACATAAGACCATAGTCCATGGCACCCTTCAAATATCTCAATATCCGTTTCACAGCCTTCCAGTGAGCATCCAACGGTGACTGCATAAATTGGCTTACTTTGTTAACACTAAACGCTATTTCAGGTCTAGTGATAGTGATGTACTGAAGTGCACCTACCACACTCCTATATTCATGAACATTCTCTATAGGATCACCCTTGAGAGACGAGAGTTGTAAACCAGGTGTCATAGGAGTTGGAAAAGCATTTGCATTATCCATATTGACTTTAGTAAGCAAATCAACAATATATTTTTGCTGAGAAAGATGCAATCCATCCTTAACTTTCTTCACCTATATGCCTAAGAAATAGTGAAGGCTTCCTAAGTCCTTCAACGCAAAAACTGAGTTAAGATGAGTGATGATTTTCTCATGACTGTCACTACCCGTGATGATTATGTCATCGACATAGATCAACATGAAAACAGAAGAGTTGGTTGAAAACTTGAAGAACAACGACTGATCAACTTTTGAAGACACAAAATCGAGCTGAAGTAGACACTACTGCAACTTGTCAAACCAAGCTCGCGGTCCTTGCTTGAGGCCATACAAGGCCTTCTTGAGTTTGCAAACTAAGTTAGCACCTTTTTCAAAACCAGGAGGTTGTTCCATGAACACTTCCTCTTGTAGTTCACCATTGAGGAAAACATTTTTTACATCTATTTGACGTATGTCCCAATGCCTGGCTAAAGCAATAGTAAGAACAACACGTATAGAAGTCGGTTTAACTACCGGACTAAACGTTTCAGAGAAATCAAAACCTGGTTGTTGCAAGTAACCCTTGGCAACCAACCTAGCTTTGTATCTAGAAATGGACCCATCTGGATTCTTTTTCAACTTGAATACCCACTTGCAACCAACTATTTTCCTCTCAGAAGGAATAGGGACAAGAGACCATGTGTTATTCTTAATGAGAGCATTATACTCTTCATTCATGGCCAACCGCCAATTCTCATCTGCTAATGCTTCAACAACTTTAGTAGGTTCAGTCACAGTAAGATTTGATACTAGAACCTTAGGCTTGAAAACACCACCCTTTGACCGGGTAACCATGTGATGTGTAGGAGGCATAGAAGAAGAGGCATTAGCAGAAACAAAATTTTTACCAGCTGGAATAGTCGGATTACTAGCAGTAATGTTATCATTAGATAAAACAGGTTCCTAAGAAGGAATTGTTGAAGTGGGAACACTTACAGAGTTGGTGGAATCCTCATTAGATGTGGTCTAAGCAACAGATATAGATGATGTCTGTGGAGGCCTCCATGATGCATCAGGAACAAGAATAGACAATGAAGGTACAACATAGTCAGTAGATACAGAAACAGGGGATTATGTTTTCTCTTTTGCAAATGGGAAACAACTTTCATCAAAAATTACATGCCTCGAAATGTACAGCCTTCCATCAGGAACCAAACATTTGTACCCTTTGTGTTGTGAACTATAACCGAGGAATGTACAAAGAATAGATCTGAACTGCAATTTAGGATGACTATACGGCCTTAGGTGAGGGTAACACAAACACCGAAACACTCTTCAAAATTTGTAATCCAGTGGAGACTTGTGTAACTGCTCCATGGGAGATTTGTGATCAAGAACCACAGTTGGTAACCTGTTAATAAGATACACCGCAGTCGCAAAAGCATCAGACCAAAAATGTCGAGGCAAGGAAGCTTGTGCCATCAAGGTTAAGCCAAGTTCCACTATGTGCCTGTGTTTTCTCTCGACCAACCCTTTTGTTCTGAGGTGTGTGGACATGAATGTCAAAACTCAATACCAAATGACTTAAGAACAGGTTCAAAGGATCGAAACTCCCCGCCCTAATCAGATTGAAGGATTTTAATCTTTGAAGAAAATTTCAGTTCAACATGCTTTTTGAAGAGCAAAAAATAATTGACAGCTTCAAATTTGGTTTTGAGAAAGTAAATCCATGATAAACGAGAAAAGGCATCTACAAAAGAGATATAGTATCGAAAACCATCTCTTGTAGGCATAGGAGCATGGCCCAATAGATCAGTCACAACCAATTCCAATGGAGTAGTGTAAACAGTAGTAGAAGAAGAAAAAAGAAGCTTATGACTCTTTCTAAGTTGGCAGGCTGAACAAACAAAAGGAATTTTATTCAATCTGAAGGGAATTTTACAATGAGACAACACGTAGAAACAACATTGGAGGAAGGGTGGCCAAGTCTTTTGTGCCACAACTCAAAAGTGAAATTGCAAGAAGCAGTATTACAACAAGATGAACTAGATAAGAAGCCATTATGAATAAAATGTGATTTAACAGTTGACTGTCGTGAGGACTTGACAGAAGAGAGATGAAATTTGTAGAGACCATCATGGAGTGTCCCTTCCAAGAGGATAGCCTTGGTTTGGAGATCCTTCACAAGACATAAAGAAGGGTGAAACTCAAAATAAACACCATTATCTTTAGCAAATTGAAAAACAGATAACCGATTCTTGGTTATTAATGGCACATGAAGCAGATTATTTAGATGAAATTGACGAGAGTTTGATTTTGAACATGAAAAGGAAGAAGAACCAATGTGAGAGATGGATAAACCTGTACCATTTCCTATATGAATCTTGCTTGAACCGAGATAATCAGATCCGAATGAGAGATTATTCCAAGTCATTGGTAATATGATTTGTTGCACCAGAATCTGGATACCAACAATTATCATTAACCACTTCAGGTGTAGCTACCATTGTTATCATAGAATTTGCAACAGAAGGAGATGGTTGCTTCTGGGACACACCAGAGGTCTGTACCGTATGACCATTCTTTCCACATAACTGACATTGTACCTTAGCACCATTCCATTTGCCTCTGCCTCTTCCACGACCACCACTAGATGACTGTCCACGACCATAGCCATGATGTGGAAAGGAACCTTGACCACTGAAGGATTTCTTGGCTATGTTTGCAGACATAACAGCCTCAACAGGAAGAGAGTTTTGCAAGATTCTACTTTCGGAGGCAAGAAGAAGAGCAGATGCAGCCTTACCAGTATATGGTTCTTCTCTCGAAGTTATTACTACAACAATTGACTCAAATTCACTACCAAGACCACCGATGGTGGAAAGAACTTGATCCAATTCAGATATTGGATGACCAGATGCAGCTAGCACATCACTAAGAGATTTCATCTTAATAAGATAATCTTTCATGGATAAACTTCCTTTCTTTTGAGTCTGCAACTGCAATTTGTAGTGCATAATTTTTGCATTATTTTGTGAGGCAAAGAGTTGATGAATCGTATTCCAGATCTCAGAGGAAGTATAACAACCAACAAGTTGAGGAAGAAAACTAGGGCTTATTGAAGCAAGTAACCAAGAAACTAGTAGTTGATCTTGACGTTGATAAGCAGGAAAAGCTGAGTTAGGCACAATTTCACCTTGCTCAGATGGAATAAATGTTGGAGGAATCATCTGCGTACCATGGATGTAACCATCAAGACCAAAACCATTGACCGTTGCACTGATTTGTTGCTTCCACAACAAAAAGTTGTTCTCATCCAGTTTTACAGAGATTAACTGACTTAATGGACTTGCAACTTGAACAATCGAACCAGAAGATGCTGTAGAAGCTCCTACCATTGTTGTCACTGGAGTTGTAGAATTCTCTGATGAGGTAGAAGAACTCCCAGTATCGGCGCTAGCCGATGGCTCTGATACCATAACAGAATGTTAAACTCTTGCACATGTTCAGCAGAGAACTAAGTTTTTCCATTAGTTGAAAATGAAGCGTATTACATGTATTTATACACATCAATGGAACAATCTAGAACCTCATAACAGAAAGCTAACAACCTGACAATCTAACTAACTTGAAGTAACTAATAGCTGACTTATAACTAACAACGACAGCTGGACAATATACACTAACAAAATCAAAGGGTATAGGGTGATGCAATTGGCATCGCAATTTCTACTACAGTCAAAGTAGCTAGGCATTACTCATATAATATTATACACTTTTGTAAGAAACTCATGTAATTGAACTTGAAATGAATATGTACATAATTTAACATGACCCAAAAACTAAACTAAAAATTATACCCACGTTTGATGAGTAAATCGTTGTCGTTTCTTTTTCTCTTTTTTTTTTTCTTTTTGATGTAGTGGGTGACTCCGCATGTGAACCTAGGTATAATTTTGGACCATTTTAGCATTCTCCTATAAGGCTATAACTAAAGGAAATTGTGTTATTAATTACTTACTGTAGAGTCTTGCGAAGGCCAAGCATGACACGACCAGGGTGAGCGTCACAGCACCATAGCTTAGAGGTGATGAAGAGCTCTTCACGAGACTTTAGGGTACCAAGCTCAAGTGCTTCAGCTATGGCTTCACCGAGGGCTTGCTCAGTGCCGTAAAGACCAGCAGTATCAAAATGCCTGTAACCTAACTCTATTCCTTTTAGTATTGCCGGTTTGGCTGCTTCCGAAGGCCCAAATGGGTAAGTTGCTGTGCCAAAGCCAATTAGAGGCATTTGATAGCCTGAGCTCAGTGTACAACAACACCTGCCATATTTGCTCGATATATCTGATAATGATCTCTCTAGCTAGCTAGCTAGTTTCTCAATTAAATAGATCAGCTAATCAGATCTTATAGATGCTTATTAGTTTATAGCTATAGCAATCTGAAACAGACCCACCAAATCTGAATGTTGGACTAATGATTTAATTTCTAACTAGCGTTTTGAACACGGATCTATAATAATAGATTGTGATTAAATTTTTAGTCAGGAAAATTAATGCACTAAAGGGCTGTAGTTCTGCACTCCCCGGAGTTAGATAGCTTGTCATAAGTTGGACACTTAATTGTCTCTTTTGGAAGTAGTCCATGCATTCTACTGTCTATTCTATTGAGTCTTAGCTACCCTTTCAAGATTTTCATGTTTAAGACCATGTGGTGAGAACACGTGGCTACCAATCAGTTTTCCAAGGAAGACAAATTTCTTCCCATTAGTTCAAGTTTGAGTTAGAGGTGGACTTTTATCTTCTCTGCAGGAGTGACGTGTTGTGTGGGATAAAATTCTTATATGGTGATCACATGTGAAAACACTTATAATTACTCGTCATTGAATAGAATGTCATCATATTTTTTAGTTGTACTCATTACAGATGAATTAATTTTTATGGTACATGTAAACTGGCTTAAGAGATAACTTGATTTTCTAAAATAAAACACATAAAAATACCTATTTAGAGATCAATTATTATATGATGTGAAAACTAATATTTTATATAAAAAAAAATTGCAATACAATTGTGCCTTATTTAGAGAATAACATTAAATTAAAATAACATTGTCGTTACAATATTAAGAATTTTGATACTATTTGTGTTAAAATAAATATTCCTTCCAAAGTGGTTAGTGATTTTGACATTTGGGACTATCTTTATCGTCTTGTTGTTTAATAAGATGGGCGATTAGTCATAGTTTGGTACGGAGATATCGAGGACCCGAGTGTACATGATCCAAAGTGTCCAATTGATCACGTTGAATCATGGTTCTTTTTGTGGGACCATTAAGTAAGAACTTTTGCGTGTAAACGTTCCTGCTTACGCCACGTGTTGACAGTTCTTATAATGTGATCTCAATTTCAAAACATGGACAAAGTGGGAGAGTCTCTTTAATTATAACGTCATTGCTTATTACCATTTTTCTAGTCCAATCTAACCGTATGAAACAATTTAAAAAATAATTAAAATTTCATAAATTCTATTTTGAATAACTTAATTAATACATGAAATTCTACAAAATTCTGGTAACAAGGCAAGCGTAAAGGTTAGTAATATTAGTACGGATGTAAACGAACTGGGCTAGGTCAGGTTTGGCCCAAAAATGGCTCGATCCGATTTAGTCTTGTAAAGAGTTTACTCTTTACCCGAGCCCAATCCGACACCCCTTAAAATTAGACATCCCTTAAAATTAAAGGGTTACCGATTGACCTACAGTTGGGTCGGAGCAGTCAAGTGGTTGGATTTTAAAGCCCAACCCACCATAACCTTACGAAAAAATAAAAAAATAAAAATTTTACTTGTTATTTTTCACTATTTATGTAACTTGAATGAACGAGAAATATTTTCTCAAAAGAGAGAACTTTTTCTCCCACAAAATTCAGGAGTAGAGAGTAATGGATCCTAAAGAAAGGGAAGGAGGGCTTTTATAAGAGTAGTGCCCTCATTCCCTCCCTTTCCGTATCTAATATGGGATTGAATAAAAAAGTGAGGAAATCTTTTTTCTATTTATTATCGAGCTAACACTAACTACTAAGTATTAACTCTCATGTTATATTATTTTTTTATATATAACTATGAAAAGTATAACAAAATCATAATAATATACATAAAAGAAGTGTTAAAAATTTTAAGTTACAAAAGAACTTATTAATTAAAGACTACATTATATATTTTGTAATCATTAGCAAATGTTTTTTTTCTTTATTATCAATATTTAATAACCCTTCATACATATATAAACCAATTAATCAACTTAATAGAATGAATTATACATAATATATTAAACATTTTCTACTTTTGTGGGCACAAATCAAATTAAAGAGTAGATATATAATGCACCCATCCTTTTACTAGTTAATAATATGCATGTTTTCAAGGACTTTTTGGTCTACCCTTGGTCAAAAGTTGGTAATTTTCATTACTCATATGATTAATTTCTTAATTTAAAATAAGTTTTTTAAGTAAAATGTATATAAAAATATTGTATAATATGTATCAATAACATTTATAAACATATGGCTAGAACATAATGATAGAGTATTCAATGATTCCAAAAATGATTGTGATCATTTGTGGGAGAGTATTAGATTATTAGCAAGCTTTGGGTACATGTGTCATCTTGGGGGAAGGGTCTTCCGTTATCTAATTGGTTGCTGAATTGGAGTTCTTATCTTCTGTAAATGGGTGGCTCTCTTGAGCATTCTGTTTTTGGGGTGGGTGGCCTCGGCCTCGTTTGCACTGCTACTGCAAATTTGTTCCTTTTTATGTGTCTTTTTACAAATCAATACATATACCTTGTTTCTGTTTAAAAAAAAAAAAAGAAAAAAATTATAAACATTTTAGTTAATTAAACTAATGAGATGAAAGTATGATGTAATAATAAAAATATAATTAGAGATAATATAATAATCTCAAATGCGATCATTTTTAGTATAATAATTAAGAGATTGATAAGCTCTGCATTGCCAATAGAGGATTTATATTCATGTTTAGATTCAAACCCTAACAAGTATATATATATATATATATATATATATATATATTAATGTAGCAATGTTTTAATTCTTTACTTTATTTTTGGAGTTATATAATTGGTAATACGTAAAAATGAATATAACTTTTGAAAATATGGAATATAACTTTTAACGTAATATCATATCAAAGATTTATGCATTTATTTTTATTAGTTTATAATAAAGTATTCATGATTGACTATTAAATATTCAAGTAAACTTTATATGGTAAATAACTAAATATAAGTGGAAAACTAAATATTCTCCCTTATAATTAAAGAGTATGCATATAATACACCCGTCCTTTTACTTAGTTAATCTACATGTTTTTTAGGTCTTTTTAGTCTATATTTGGTCACAAGTTGGGAATGACATAATATAATTTTTTGTAACACCATTATTCATAAAGAATTACATATTATAACATATTGATTTTTTTATAAGTGTCATGACATGATGTGCCAATTAATTGACCAAGTGAGCTTGTATACACTTATAAGTATCAAATCTTTAACTACATGTGGGTAAAGCTAGTAGTGGTGTACCATATATAAGTTATGACCATTCTATTAATAATTTGTATAAAATATCAATTTAATTATTTACAAAATAGTTTTAAAAATCTTTTTACTCACATGAAAATGAGATTTGACACATTTGTTTGGTAATCCATAAACCTCATTACTTCTTAATATTTTTATAAAACTCTCCATCTTTTTCTTTCTTCTCCACACATTTTTCTCTGGCCACTAGCAATCAATATCTTTTCATATATATAACTCGTGATTTAAGAAAAATAAAAATATCTCAAAAATCAAAGTTCAAAGTCTTTTTCTTTCTGTTAATAAAGACAGAAGATTTAAAGCCCATTGATTAATATAATATATAAATTCACAATATTAAAATCACCCTTTTTTAACATACTTGCCAATTATTAAATCACACAAATTTATACATCTATGTATTATTAAATTAATCTCTTCTAATGACCTAAATTTATAGGAAACGCTTCTTTCTTTCATTAGATAACGTAATTATAAACTAAACCCAAGTTGTGGAGAAATTTTCATTTATATATATATATATAAAATAATGTAAATGTACGATGGATTAATATTATTCATTATTTTTTAATAATCTCTTGTGAAATATTATTGAAAACAATAAACAAAAGAAGATGATGAATTAAAACTTTTAATTGATTGTGCCCACAAGTTAAGAGAGGGGAAGAGTTATTTTCCTTTAATCCCACGTTACTTGTAAAAAAAGTGAAAAAGCTCTCTTCCACTCGATATGAACCCAACAGCCCATTCTTTCAACTCAAGCTCAAGTCCTCTACGGCAAAAGGTTGTTACTCTAAAGAGAGAGAAATTCCTATGACTCGAGTAACAAACACTCGTAAGTGCTCATTTCTTAAAATGAGTCCTTTGAAATAAATTTTTAATGATTATTTTATATAATAATGCAATAAGCCTTGTAGCTCAGCTCATCACCTTTGGACACCAGGCTCATATTATTGAATGAGAAAAATTAGAATGTTGAAAATTTTCAAATATGGTTTGGTTTAATCTTGATTATCCCTAATAAGTATCTACTTGCTTAATTAAAAATTGATGTAGACTGTAGTACTTGCTATTGGAGATTTATTTTATTTTATTTTATTTTAATTATAAAGAAAAAAAATTGTTTTAATCGGTTGAAATTCCTTAACCCCAATAAGGCCTCATACATATGTTGTTCCCACTTCTCTGAAAAAAAAAAACAACTATTACTTATTTAATGCGAGACGTTAAATTGCGAATATTGACAGGAGCATTACACTATATACTCAATTATATTGAATTATACACCAACATAATTTTCAAAATAACAAAATATTCTAAATATATTAATAAAAATATGTTTTCCCTTGTTAATTTTCTCTCATGTCTACAAAGTGTAATTCTAAGAATTTAAGTTTTTTTTTTAAATCTTATGATAATAACAAATTTTATTAATGTCAAACATTACATCTTTTGAATTACCATACACACCAAATTTATTCTTTTGACAATAACACACACACACACAAGCACACACACACAGGCGCACGCACACACCAAATTTATTTAATTTCGAATGTTATGAATTGGTGACAATAGACATAGATATCACATTTTGATCATGAAGAACTACAATAAAACCTTTTTATAATGATACTCTATAAAAGAATAACCTCAACATAATCATAAAAAATTCTGATCCCAACTTGGGTTAGTTATAAATAGGAATAATTTTCACATTGTAATAAATTATAATTTTTTTAGGTCTCATCTTAAAGAATTGCATTTACATAGTAATAATTAACTATATATTGCAAAAAATATATTACATTAAAGATTTAAGATGAAATAAAATATTTATCTAAAGTTGTTTAGGACAATGATTTAATCTTTAGAGTTGTTATACGTCTTTGAGCTTGCTGGTACATAGTAACTCGTCAACATGAACACCTTCTTGTTGAAGCCAAAACATTTCTACCTTCTCAAACATGTATAAAGCTTCTAGGCACGAAACTTTTTGTACTTCCATACTGTCATCCTCGGGATTATCTCTTTCCCCTTCTTTTTTAATTGCAGCAATGATTTCTTCTTCAGTTAAAGCATACACGACTTGTTGCTCATTTGGATGATTGAGGAAGACGTGAATATCCATTTGATTAGTGTAGTGAAATTGTCAAATCTGATCACTGAATTCTGCAATGGCTCTTTGATTCTCCTCATCCAATTCATCGACATTGAGGGTCCTAATTTTGCAATGCTTAAAACAATTGGCAATTGTTTGTGGCTTCACATTAATTGACCATGCAACAATTGCATTTCTTGTCATGACCCACGAGCTGTGACGTCATGACCGGCACAGAACCTCGTGTATATCCTCCCTTAACATATACGGCATCCCGATAAGCCTTCTAATACACACTATAATCCCAAATACACAACAACAAACACATGGTAATACATAAGATCATCATTATAAAACATACCCAAAATAACAACAAAAAAAAAAATAATAATTCCTCCAAGTCCATAGTGTTCAAAAGTACGAAATATACTTAACCATAAGTACCTAAATGTTAAGTATAAGCATTAGGTGTTACATAGTATAGTTTATCAAAATAAATGCAGAAAAGTACTAAACACATACGTCAACAAAAGAACGAGAAAGTTTCGCAGCTAAGTTTTCCCTTTCCCCTTCCTATCTGATCCTAAAAAGATAAGGATGAGGGTGAGCTATAGCAAGCTCAGTGAATGTTCTATACAAATGACAACTTATATATGCATTTAATTAAAACATTTCAAGAATCATTAAAACCATTTAAATAATCATGGGTGTAAGCAATATTACATACATGTCAATATAATGTATCATGCCATGAACAAGACAATGCATACCATTTTATAAACATACATATGCAACCTAACACCTCCTAAGTAAGAATCAATACAAGGGTCATGTGTGCACGAAACCCATGCCCTATTGACTTCTTACCCGTATCAGAATTCCTATGGATTGTATGAACCAGAGGATTCGCCCAACAAGACAAGTACGTGTCTAGGCGAATCCTAACATATACAACCCATAGAAATCCTTTGTAAGGTCCACAATTGAGGATTCCTGATCGGCCCAATGGGATTCCATAAGAAATCCCAAGCTTAGGGAATGCACATAACTCAACTGCTTTCCCAACTGACTATGCTCAAATACAGTTCATGAATTCAATAAATCATGCATACTACATTATACAAGTATTTAAAACATTTTATACTACAATGCCACATATAGAATTCACAAGTAAAAGAAACACTCACAACTTGATTGGCTAGACCTAGCCAATTCAATTTCCAATTCCAAGAAGCATTAGGATGCCACAATCACCCAATGCAACTCAATCCCCAATTTGGTTAACTTAGATCATTCACAAATCTTGAAACATACATGGTTTATGCCAAAACTGAAAATTAGTCCAAGTATGCCAACTAACCATGTTTAAACTCAAATCAAATGTCAATTAAGATTCTAAAATGGTCCTACACATGAGCCAATCTCATATTGCCCAATATAACCATTTAATACCCAATTAACCCACATTTAGCCCAGTTGAATGCAATAGGTTGATCTAACCACTATAATACATGACATTCAATCATAAATAAGGTTAATTAAACTAATTGCAAGTCAATTTGACCAATTGACATCAATTAGGTCAAAATCCTCAATTTAGGCAAATTCCCAAATCACATGGAATTTTCCAAATTACAAGGCTTAGACCAAAATTGCACTATACCTAGGGTTTTCAGCAAGCAAGATCAGTAAATTGAACCATCAACTATCCACATTTATCCATTAGATCAACATATATAACATGCAACTTGAATGGAAAACCCTAAGTATATAACCTAGGTCTAGGTCAAATACATGGCTAAACATTAATTACACCTTAATTCAATGCATTATTCGGATGTAACAAACTACCAAAAGAATAATCCAATAACTAATTTAACCATTCAGATTCAAGAACATCAAGAGGAAAACCTTTCTGTCCAAAATTGAGCTAAATCCAATGGTGATCAAAGAGATATGGCTCTTTGATTAAGACAGCTCCAACTGAACGGTTTCTCCTCTCTTGCTGCAAATACTTGAACTCAGACAGTTATATCTCTCACAATACTCAACCAGTCCACATTGTAACCAGTCATAATGCAACACGTTTGGTTTTGAGCCATTCGATGAAGTATCACATCCATCCAACGGTAGATTTAGTAGATACAACAGTTTGATCTAAACTGTGCGAGAAATCCAGATTTTCCGACTAGCTGTGTTTGGGAGGTTATATCTCTCAGAAGAAAACTCCAATCAAGATCTCCACCAACCAGAATGAAGAACCATAATAGAATAACTGGCTGACGAATTTTTAGCTTGATCCGACCACGGATCTAAGAGATCAACCCTCCGATCAAAACGTTGCTAAGACTTCCTTTCAAGCAACTTCCTCTATATTTCTCTTCTCTTCTTTTCTCTCAACCTTACTCTCTCAAAAACGTCCCCCAAGGAAGAAAATGAGAGATTGAGACACATATTACACCCACATGCACCTATTTTGCAAAGTGTTGATCATGCGCCAGTACCATGCCAAGTGTTTGCTCAAGGACTCATTTGTTAGCCACATGGCCTTTACTATAATGACCCACTTTTCGCACCTGACGTCATGATGAAATGGACTGCCCAATACGAGGTTTTGTGCACGTAGTCGATGTGTATAATACCCGTATACGGTGTGTACGAGGTATTTTAATAAATTTGTGTGTTTGATATGTATTAGTGTATAATGGTCTAATACATGAAATAATCATGTGTTATGATCAATTAGGTATTAATTAGTGGAGGGGAGCATGGAATCAAATGAAAATGGGTTGCTCACCTCTTTTTTTCTTTTTCATTCAACAAGTGTTAAGTTTGTTGGACACTTGTTATACACGTTTGAAACTCTTCATTCAACAAGTGTTAAGCTTGTTGGACACTTGTTATACACGTTTGAAACTCAATGAGTTGTAGGATTGAATATATGAATATATGAATCAAACTAAGCAACAAAAACAAAATTTCAGCAAACGTTGAGGAAGAAGAATGGAGAAGAGCAACTAGGAGCTCCAAAAATCCAAGGTGAGTTTGGGTTATTTTGAGCGAGAAGTTGTATATTTGAGTTCCTTTCTTCATCTTGTATCACATATATAACATGCAAATGATTTCCTATGGTTAGAACTAAACCTGGAGAATGAGATTGTGGTGCTGGATTTTGATGAAATTGGTGGATTAAACCTTGGGAGAATGCTTGCTGGATAATGGGTAAGTAATTGATGTTCATTTCCTTGAATTTCCATGGCTGAAATGGGAATTTCAGACCTTGATGGGTAAGGGTTTGGAACCCATTTTCAGTAATTTAATTGAGTGATGTATTTCATGGTGGATTGGAGCTCTTGTAATGGAGTGTTTATTGGAGATTAATTGTTGATATATGGGTGAGTGTTTGATGTTTATTTCACTGATCTTTGTTGGTGTTTAGTGGCTGGAAATCCATGATGTTCTTATATGATTAATTTGATGATGAAATGGTGAGTTTCATGACTGATTTGGGTATTCCAAATCTAGTTAAGTAGGAGTCTTGGAGCCTAATTTCAGTGACTGAATTATGTGATTTTGATGTGTCTAAATGCTAGAAATTAATGTTGAATATGTTGTGATTATGGATGATAGAGATTGAAATTAGGAAAGTGAATTCAACCAATTCAATGACTAAAACCTATGTGCTGGAAATTTTGAAACTGTACAGTATGTTGGTGAAGATCATGGTGATCAAAAGGATGTTGAGAATTATATTAATATACTAATATGTACATATATTAATATATGAATGAGTATATATTAATGTATTAATGTGTATATATATAGTCATATATGCATGAGGTTGAAAAATATATTAATATATGAATGAATATATATATATTAATATATGAATGGGTATATATTAATATATTAATGTGTATATATATAGTCATATATGCATGAGGTTGAAAAGTATATTAATATATGTATATATGAATAGGTTTGAGACTTATTTTATGGCATGCAAATATATTGATGTAATAATATATAGGTGAGATTGAGATGTTTATATACAGATAAGATTAAGTTTCATGATTATATAGTGACACGTAGTACTTGTGGGTATATTTGAGAGTAAAATCATATGAAAAATAATTGATTATTATTGTTTGGTGAAATTACAGCAAAGTTTGAAATAGGTGGGGACAGTACGCTGTGGTAGTGATATTTGGTGAGCACTAGACTGTTGGCATTGAGTGAGTATCCTTCCATTTCTTGGTTATTTTGTATGGCATTGTAGCTATAAACTGTTTATAATGATAAGCATGTATGAATGGCATGATATAAAATTGCATTGATTGAATACATGAAAAATATTTCAAAAACGAAGCATGTCTAACTTGTAAGAACATGTTAGAACATGAGTCATTCTAGGAATAAGTCTCGCATGAGTAGTACCTTGAGTATCTCATGGGCTTAGTGGCTGTTTTGGAATTGATTGTGATAAAATTGAGTATGAGAGGACAGGCTACCCTCGTTTGGGCCAAACGAGGGGTGAGTCCCACTCTATACTTAGAAGGTGGGAGATGGATATGACTTTCAGTGGGAAAACGAAATTGTTTTGAAAAATATTGCAGGAAGCTCCAAACTATTTTGTGCATATATGTATTGTCTCTTTGCACTTGCATCTTTAAATGTATTTGATTATGATTTTATCAACATGTTTATTAAATGCATATGAATGCTATAGAATGGAACTTACTCACTGAGCTTGTTGTAGCTCACCCCATTACCTCCAATATTTCAGGTAAAGACCCAAAAGCAAAAGGAAAAGCAAAGAAAGGATAAGCCTTCTTCTGGAACTTTACTTACTATGTATGTATGGAGGAAACGGTTACAATATGATTACTTTTGATTTGTATTATTAGCATGTATATATATTATCACGTAGACGAGTGGGGTGATAATATGAATCATACTTGACGTGATGGGGTATAAAATATTGTTATGATGATGAATATCTGACTGTAAATAAGTATGAAAATGAATGAATATAGATTTTGATTTGAAATCTATCAAGGAATTTGAAATTCGTGTATTTACATTGAGGCTGACAGTGTATTGTACAATATATACGAGGATGTATAGTGTATAGTATACTGTGCCGATCATTACATCAGCCTACGTAAGGGGCGTCGTGACATTTACTCAATCACAACCTCACATGTGCGTTGTTAACAAATCCACTAATTCCAACAATTCCATCATTTTTTTCATTTATGTAATCAATATATGCCCATTTCAAATCATGGTCCAATTGGCCCCATTATACAATTAATAACACATACGTTAATATTAATATGTCACTATTAATATATTACTTTAGTGATGTGTATTATTATCACTATCAATGTCATTAGCACATAAATGACTATTAATAATGATAATTATCTAAAATAGCATGCAAAGACACTTGAACCAACCCGCGTCGAACATCAAATATGTATACGGATACGTATACATATACGGATACTCTACAGGTCATGATGACATCATCTTAAGGTACGAGCGTTACATTTATGATTCCATCAAGAATACTTATCTTTGTTGGTTCCAAGACACGATCTTCTATCTATTTCAAAAGTAGGCGATTAAAGCACTAATGATAATAACCTCTCGATATTGGAAGTGCTATTTTCGGTGGTAGGATGTCGCGACCCTCACCGAGTGACCTCACAACCAACACAGTACCCCAGATAATGCCACTACACGACAAAACCTAAGGCACTGATAAGCCTCTACGCGGAAAATACCCAATAAATACAATACACAACCTGTATATGAAAAATATAATTGAACCAAAATTCAAATTTCATAATCCAGAATCTAACAAGATCAAATCCATCATGTACGCATGGTTCAATATCTACAAATATATCCATATGGAACTCAACCAAGAGCCCATCATCCCAAAGAAGTCATATACAGTCTATGTATTATATACATTGATACTGTGATAGTTATATACAAGTTCCAAAAGAATAAAATAATCAAATAACCCAAAACAGTACCCAAGTCCCCAAAATCAGAAACCTACATCCAAAAATGAGAAGAAGGCCTTGTAGAGGATCAAGCCTTATCCTTCCCTTCCGGATCAGAACCTAAGAAAATAGGGAAATGAGGTGGGCTGAATAATAAAAGTTATGTAGACGCCTCCACCGAGGTCACCAATGGATAATTCAGTCTACGCACACTCCTGTCTCGTGATGACAAAAGATAGTCAGACCTGAAAACCCAAACCCGATCCTTCTGCCCTTACATTCTTCAGTATACGAAAGTTTCCTTCCTCAAAGAACAAGTAACAAGAAAGACCACGAAGACTACGATATTCAATCCAAAATACCCAAGCAATGCAATGTATGAAAATTCATGGTCATGATCATAAATACCATGCACATATACAATAGGATGCATACCATTCAACAATTTCATTTCGTATAAATATAATGTCATAAATGGAGAATTAAAGTGAGGAATACTCACAACCAACCACAAGTGAATTAACCAAGGCAAATACCCTCAAATTGGTCAATCAAATCACAACGTCCTAAAATGAATCAAATTCATAGTTTCATGCTTAATTTATTAAGCCAACCTAAATATATAAAATCCAACCATTAGGCATCAACTATGCCAAATTATATAATCAAGCCAACACTTAGGCCTAATCTAACATAAGCCAATATAAAAATGCGTGCATACCCATTCATCATCTAGTCCTAGACTCAATGTATATGCCAATTAATTCAATTCTCATTAATTGACTCCAATTTACCAAAATTACAACAATTATCAATATTCATGGCATAATATTAACTATGCTTCATCAATACATAAATAGCCATATTCCATGACATATCCAAGTGTTATAAATTATGTCCAATTAACAATAATTCAGCCCAACTAAATTCATCTCATGGCTAAATCATGCTCAATTTAAGTTCAATTAGGCTTAATTCATCTAAATTGGCCATTTCTAGGTCAATTGCATCATTTTCCCCCAATTGGGAAAATCTCTACAATTAGGCCTAGAGTCAAATTACACTAGACATTGAACTTTTGGCATGAAATTACCCAAATTAAAACCATGAATCACTTAATTATACTAACTAGATTAACATAGTTCATATGCACATGAATTGGGGAACCCTAACTTTATGAATTGGATTTGGTCAATTACAAAGGAACCCCGCCAATTTCTAACAAGAAATTAGAGATTTCACCATTAATGGATTACAATTTATACTAGGTCTTACATAAATAACATGCCCACATCCACTACTTCATCAACCATAAAAATTATAGTATTTAAAAGCATGGAAATACCATAAAGAAGATGTTTATGGTGAGAGTTTGCATTTTTTACTTACCTAGATGTGAGAATTTGATGCAAATCACTCCTCTTCTCTCCTTTACTTTTCTCTTCTTTCTTTTTTCTTTTTTTTCAACCTTACACTCTCCCAATGTCCCCAAGAGCAAGAGTTTCATCTCTTACACACACATGCAAATAACATGTCATGCGTATGATCAAGTGCCCACTATTTAACCATGTGTCACTTAGCCAATCTCATTCTCCCATGTATCTTAATGCCCAATCATCCATTAACAACCACATTTCTTTTTCTTTTATTCAATCAAGTCAGGCTCATATTAATTTATGGTCCAATGGGCCCATGCATAAATAATAACACATACATTATACTTTTATTTAAGATGACCCAAATACAGTTTATAATGCATATGACCCATATGCAATTTATAATGCACACAATCAGATACAATTTCATGCAAATACATACAAATAGATAAACTTACCTCAAAGAATGGAGAAATATGTATACTCACACGTATACGACCATGTTGAGTTGGGTAATGACATTGGTAATACGAAAGATAAAGTGTAGAGTCGTTACAATCTCCCAACTTAGGAAATTTTGTCCTTGAAATTTAAGTTAATGGTAAATCTTACCTCAAGCGGCAAACAAATCCGAAAACATTTCCCGCATCTGGTCTTCCTGCCCCCAAGTTTGCTCTTCGTTATCATGAAACTGTCACTTGACTCGTACTAGAAGAATTTCTTTATTCTTGAGCTTTTGAACTCTGCAAGCCTAAATCTGAATTGGTTGTTCCACATAAGTAGCATCCTCCCTAACTTGTAACTGTGATACATCTGTTGAACTAATTATCCTCACGTCTTTTATATGAACGATATTTTGATGATTACAAACCACATTCTGTTTATAATAATATTGTATACATAACACATCTAATCGTACATGAAGGTTTCGAAGATTCAATGATGCATGGTGAAAGTACTACCAAGATTTCTTTGAAGGCCATGATCGTTTGAAGACATATTTTATAGGATTAGAGTGTGTTTAGGTTGTAGAACATCTATTATCATATGATTCAGCAATATGCATGATTGCATGATTTAGTCAAGTTGATTTTCGATCATTTATATTGAATTTTCTATATTTGATTTGATTCAAAAGTACAAAGACTTTAATCGCATTTATCGAGTTTTAAATGGAAAATCAAAATTGTTTTTAAGTGTCCATTAGGACACTAATATATCTTTTAGGACGGTAATGTCTCAACAGCACCCTCCTGGACTTGGTAAGTCAGGACGCTGATGACACATTAGGACACTGATAGAGTTCAAGGTTGAAACATTCATATTCATCAGGGCGCTTACTTCATCAGTAGCGCCCTCATTGAGTCAACCAATTAACTTGTCAGGACGCTCATTCAATATCAGCTTGCTGACTGTTTTTCAAATTTTTAATGATTTAAATATTTAAGGACGCTGACAGTTATAAGGTGGAAAATGTTCAGGACGCTACTTGATCACGAGCGCCCTTATTTAAGAACCAACTTAGTAGCTCTCAGGACGTTGATCATTCTTCATCGTACTTATCATTTTAGGAATTCAAACACGTTAAAACCATCATGATGCTCATAACCTTAACAACGCCCTTATGCTTTACTTGTTTAAAACGTGTCAGGATGCTAATTTTTGATTAACGCCCTCACAGCTTTTATCGTCTTTAATTGTTAAGTAAGTCAGGATGCTTACATTCTTTGTGGCGCCCTCACTTCTCAGTTCAGCAAGACGCTTATGATCTATGAGCGTCCTCAAAGGAATAAAACGACAAAGTTGACATTATGCATCAAGACGCTAATTGACAAATCAGGACGCTAATCCAACACTGTCACAAAGCTGACACCTGCACTTTTTAGAAGAAACTTTTCAGAACTGAGCAAAACTTTTCAGAACTTTTTGAATCTTTTCAGAATGTTCAAATACATTTTAGAACATTCTTTTCTCATGAATAATTAGAAGATTCTGATGTTGTTGTCGTAGTTGCACAGACTGAATCAAATCCTTTTTGGGAAAGAATGTGTTATTTGTTTTTTAAATAACTTTGTGCGCCAAAATTACTTCAAGTCCATTTTGCGCCACTATTGTTTTTATATATATGATGCCTTGGAGCAGATCAAAAAACATTGATCCATCTATTAAATACGAAAACTGAAAAACCATTCAAGACGTTTTAACAGTTTTCACTAGTGCAAAAACTTTTGAAAGTTAGTATTCAAAAAACTGCGTTAAACTCAATCTTTTCGAAATACGTTAAGTCTTCTAGATTAGTTGATTTTCATCTATATCTTTTCAAAAATTCATTGAAGGAAGGGTATTTATGTAATTTACCCTTAGGGGCATTTTTATAATTTTACACATATGATTGAAATGGACTCATGCACGACATGCGTTATGTTCGAAATGTTATAAAATGTATCTAGAAGAGAATCGTGTTGAGAATGAGCAAAAATAGATCTTCGACGAGGTCGAACACGTACAACAACGATATAAACACATTTTAGCTAAATTGAATGAAAACATAATCAATCGATCTCATTTCCAAAATCAAACTTCACAGAGGAGTTCAGAACGCTGAAAAGCCCTTAAGGACCCTGTCATGTGATTTTTTGGACGTCAAATTGGAATAATCGTATAACCACGTGTACGTGTGTGTGGCCACATGCATACATGGTATATATGTATATATGTATATATGTATATGTTCATGCTATGCACGGAGTGAAACGACATTCAACCCTTCCTTATTTTATCTTCTTCCAACGTATAAAAGACCTTAAGTATTCTATTTACCTAAAGGCCACCATTTAACCTATTTGTTTATGAATTTTAACTAATAAATATTTGTTAATAGTGTACATATTGTCATAATATATCTATTTGGTTAGTTTAATCCGAACCGATACATTTACTAAACTATTAACCTTCTTATCATGGAATAAGTTCATCATTAAACCCTAGGCTTAATACTACTAGGTATACTTAATACACCTCAGTCACCTCCTCCATCCTCTACATTCTCCTATCTTCTAAAACAATAACACCACACTAGTACCGGCCGCCGGAGAACGATTGTGGAGCACAAGCACGCCAGACCGCCAGAGCACGAACCACGATGATAATTCTCTCTTTCTCTTTTCTTTTATTTCGTTTTTCTTCTATGGTTTATTTTGCGTCAATGCAGCAGCAGCAGCAATGGAGCCGCTGCAGCCATCGTGCCCCACCACCTCTTTTCCTCTTCTGCTCCTCTGTTTTTCTCCTCTTCCATTCTTCCAATCACTGTTTCGCACATGACGCACCACCTTTCCTCCGTTTCATCTCTGTTCTGCCCTCTCTCTCTCCTTGAATACAATGCCGCCCTATTGCTTAATCACACATCACATTATCTTATTCTATATAACATGTAGTATTAGATATAGCTCTTGAGAGCCAAACCTACATCTTATCATCTCATATTAAATATAATATAATACATTACATTGTCGTATATACATTATATTACAGCTCATATTATATATAAGGTCTCAGGAATCATGATAGTTTATACTATACTTGTAAATCTGTATATACATATATTTAATATAATGTTTATTAGACCATGAACATAGGCATACACTTGTGTGTATGTATATATACATATAAATGCCCATTGCACCATATATGACACCCGTTACCCTACACATCATATATATATACATGTAGCATACGGTATAGTACTATATTGTATTAAGTAGTATTACATTATATACATATTAGATATGGATACAACTATGTTGATACCTAAATATTATGAGCGCCAATTGCTATTAGTGGTCCAACCCCTCATAACTGTCTGAAACTCAAGGCATGGTCGAACAATGTTGCCGATGTCATGCCCCATTTTCCAATCAACGCACTTAGTATTTCAAAAGTATATTTAATATTATAAATAATTAATATATATGATACAGGTTGAGATCGACGCTTGACGTGGAATTGAAGTGAGTAGGAATTTAGCGATTTAAGTGGGAATGAGTTCATACTCTTCACTTTATTTTTCTTGGATGTGTGCATAGGAACATATATAGTTAATTATATGTGTGCTTAGTTAGTAATTATTGATGATCGTATCGTATGATGTTTATGATATGAGAATAATGTGATGTCATGCCTCATGAGACATGATGTTAGGATCATACCATGATGACTTGAATGCTAAATTTGTATGTTGCGATAATATGGGCTATTATAAAGTGTCAGTGTGACGAAATATCATGTGGAGCATGCTATGATTGTCAACTTCGATGAAAATATGAATATGTGTTTGATGTTGATTTCGTGTGTAATGCATGTTTTCACTAAAGAATATTATTAAGAATAATAATGTACATTTAAGGACAATTATTCGGATGAATATCGTCAAATGTTATTGAGATGAGGCGGATCCCCTAAGATATTTAAGCTAGTACCATCATGGGGCGGATCCCCTAAGATAGGGTCCTTAAATTGAGATGGGGCGGATCCCCTGAGATATTTGAGCCAGTACCACCATGGGGCGGATCCCTACACACTGAATCTCGACTATCAAACAAATTGATTTGTGCAACGTTAATGTTTGAAACTTGCTTGTATGTTCTCATGTATATATCTGAGTAAAATACTATGAATGTTTATGGAGGACCCATTGGGATTTCATGTTCACCCCTATTTTACATGCAGATGCATAAAAGAATAAAGTTGTGTGTTCGTGACATGTTTCAGAGTAGTAGGAGTGGGTTAGTGACTTGAGTAGTGCTATAGTAGCAAGGCTGAGTAATTATTTAATTTTGAATTATATCAATTAAATGGGTTGTATTAGAAATCAATTAAATTGGTTGATGGGGGGTGATAGAAATACCCGCTTCTTCCATTCAAGAGCTAATGAGAGAAAAAGACGAAACTTGATAAGAGGAATGTTGAATGATGAAGGGATGTGGGAATCAGATCAAGAAAAGATGGCGATGATTGTGGAAGACTATTCCAAAATTCTATTCACCTAATGAAAGATCCATTCAGGCTTCAACCAAAGCTCTTGAAGATCTCCCTTGCTAAGTAACTGAAGAAATGAATAGAAATCTTCTACAACCTTTCCACTACTCTGAGGTAATATCTGCTCTTAATCAAATGGGTTCGATGAAGAGCCCAAGCCTTGATGGTATTCCAACCCTTTTCTACCAACAGTATTGGCATATTGTAGGTGAAGATGTCACTAGAATTTGTCTTTCCTTTTATGAATGGGGAGTCTGAACTTCGGGATCTTAATCAGACTTTAATAGTCCTTATTCTTAATATTGAAAAGCTCCTAAAAGTTTCAGACTTTAGACTAATTAGTCTTTGTAATGTAGTTTATAGATTAATAACCAAGATCTTGGCCAATAGAATGAAATCCTGTCTTCCTTTTATTATTTTTGAAAATCAAAGTGCTTTTGTGGGTGAAAGACTTATTTCTGATAATATAATAGTAGCTCATGAGTTGTTGCATCATATGAGAAATAAACGTAAAGGTAGAAAAGGCTTTATGGCTATTAAATTAGACATGAGCAAGGCTTATGATAGGGTGGAGTGGGATTACCTAAAAGCAGTTGTGTTGAAACTTGGCTTTGCAGAATAATGGGTGAATCTTATTTTTAAATGCATTTCTTCTGTTAGATTATTTATTCAAATAAATGGTAGCATCTATGGAGACTTTGCTCCTGGCAGAGGCCTTACACAAGGTGACCCACTATCGCCATATTTATTTTTTACTTTTTGCTGAAGGTCTCTCACATTTACTGCAGTTGGTTGAGAATAAAAATCTTATTCATGGGGTCTCTGTTTCAAGAAGATAGCCTAGGATTTCTCACTTGTTTTTTGCTTATGACAACCTTATTTTCAGTCGAGCTTCTGAGAGTAATGCCAAGGAGATCAAGGCTATTCTTCAGATTTATGGAGAAACATCTGGTAAACAAATCAATCTTGAGAAATCCTCATTGTCTTTTAGTGCCAATGTCCAAAAATCCATCAGGGAGGAAGTCATACAGATTTTGGGGATTAGAAGTTGTGATGGTCATTATAAGTACTTAGGCCTTCCATCTAAAAGTTGCAAAAACCATACTAAAATGTTTGATTATCTAAGCTCAAGAATGTGGAAATACTTCAAAGATGGCAGGAAAGGTTGTTTTCAGCAGGAGGCCATTAGAAGTCCTTATTAAGGCGGTGGTGCAAGGACTCCCAACTTATTTTATGGGCTACTTCAAATTCCCATCCAAACTGTGCAAACAATTGAGCGCATAGATTGCCAAATTCTGGTGGGGTTTTCGTAATGATGGTAGTAAGATTTATTGGAAGAGCTAGCGTGATCTTTGCACTTAGAAAGCGATCGGTGGAACGGGTTTCAGAGACTTATAAACTTTTAATAAGGCCTTATATAATAAACAGGGATGGAGGCTGATTAAACTCCCTAGTTCTTTGGTGGCTAGGTTGTTGAAAGCCAGGTACTTCCCTAGATCGAGTTTATGGGATGCTAAGGCTTCTAATGGATCATCTCACATTTGGAGAGGAATCTTGTGGGGTAGAGACTTATTGAAAAAATGTGTTAGGTGGTGTGTGGGCAATGGCCATAGTATCCATTTCAAGAATGACCCATGGCTTCCTAAACCTACTACTTTTAAACCCATTTCCCTTATTTCTGAAGCTATAAACAAACGAGTCCAAAACTTTATATCACAAGACAGGAAATAGAAGCTTGAAGAACTTCAGATTGTGGTCTGGCAGGAAAATATTTAGGCAATTCTTCAAATCCCATTGAGTTTGAGAGAAGTTAAGGATGAGATCATTTGGCATTATACCAAGGATGGGAATTATTCTGTTAAGAGTGGATATTGGCTTGAGAGGCATGCTCAGGAAGATGGATCAACATTATCATCTAAAGGCCCTGATAATTGTTGGAAGATTTTATGGAGCTTAAATCTTCTCCCTAAACTTAAAAGTGTTTTTCTGGAAAGTATTTGTAATCCCCTGGAAATTTAAAAAAAAAAAACTCACGTATTCACCTTCTTCGCCGCCTCCGACGGCATCGCCCTGCGATCCTGCAATCTCGCTCGCCCTGCAAAATCGTCTATCTCTTTCGAAACCCAATCACGCCTCTCTCGCCGTGCAGTCCCTACGCTCTCGCTGCAATCTCGCTCTACAACCTGCAATCTCGCTCTCTCCGTTGCAATCTCGCCCTGCAACCTACAATCTCGCCCCTCTCTCTCAAAACCTCAATCGCACAAGCCCCTCCCTCTCGAAACCAATAGCACAAACCTCTTCTTTCTCTCGAAACCCTCTCGCTTCTCTCTTCTTTCTCCGCTCTCTTCTCTGTCTTTCTTCTCTCTCGAACCAGTGACTGAAGCACGCGAAGGACGGCAAGAATCTGCAGCAGTACCCACGGTGAGCAACCTCTCATCTTTTTTTCTTTTTCTCTTCACACCACAGCGATCCCCTGTTTTCACTGCCATTAACGTAACAACAAGCAACCATTTCTCTTCCTCCTTCTCTCTCTTTCTTGATGAAGTGAGTGTTTACAAGAAATAAGGACGACTTCCCACCGGTGAACGTGGCCCAATAGCCGGAAAGAAGATAGTGAAATAGAGCATGGCGATGCTCTGTTTATCGGCTGCCATGGAAGCAGCAACACGGCTGCCTCCTTATACCTCTCCCTACTCTGGTCCGTCGTCGGAAACCCAAACATCTCTCTCTCTCTCTCTCTCTCTCTCTCTCTCTCTCTCTCTCTCTCTCTCTCTCTCTCTCTCTCTCTCTCTGTTTCGGTTCGTCGGAAACCCCAAACCCCTCAAACCCAATCGCCAGGTCTCTTCTCGCTCTCGTCCCGCGATTGCAGGAGTTTGGTCGTTCGTTCATCAGAGCCCTTTTCTTCTCCTCTCGATTCAATTTCTTTTTTCTTTTCTAAAGAAAAGATAAAAGTTCTTCTTTTTCTTTTTCTTGTTGATTTGCAAAATCTCTAAATTCTTTTTGTTTTTCTGATCTTTCGATCGAAATCCTTGTCTTGGATATATCAGATTCGTTTCTTCAGTAGTTGTTGGGGACAACCGACGATCGATCTTTCTTTTCTGTGGCTTCTAAGGTTCCGTTGTCCTACAAACGTTTTCGAACATTTTTGAGGTTCCAGATTCAGATCTGAGTTTTTGGAGATTGGTAAAGGCGATTTCGCCGTCAAATTATGCTTGCGAAGATGTTTTGGCGTATGACAGGGTTGTCCACTTCGTCTCCTGTAAGATGATGTCTTTGATTCTCTCTCTCTCTTTCTCTCTGCTCGCTTCGTTCTCCGCGACACATCGCCACCACCAACAGTTGAACCAACTAATGTGCCATTTCCACTGCCACTACCAAGTTCACAAGGCAAATCGGCATTACCATATGAAATACCACATAGACATGTATGCACATTATATTAATATAATATAATACAAAAAAATTAATTAACGTGTGATTTATGCGTGGATAGGTTGATAACGCCCAACTTTGGAATTTAGCGATTCAGGTGGGGATGATTCTAGGCCTTCATAATGTTTTATTTTGATATATAGATAGGAATGTTAAATTAATTAGGTCTATAATATCATTAGATTGCTTATGCATGCCTATTGTACATGATTTTATATATACCATGTTGTGATTGATAGCCATGATGATGTGTGTCAACATGACTTCTTGTTTTGATTAGATGATAATTGGATGCATGCAATCCATGTGATATTTGAGACTCATTTAAAAATTATAATGCATGATAATGAAACGTATGACTTGGAATATTAGCATAGAAAATTTATGCGTTAATATTATTATATTTGGTATTGTGACATGATATTATGTGTAGTAAAATTTGAATATGGTTTGTGAATACAATTAATATCATACTTAGGTTGTATGTATGGTGTGACATCACTAAAGAACACAATTAAGATAAGAATCATACATATGAGGCAGTTATTCTAAGGAATATCGCCATTGATTATTATGGGACAGTTATTCTAAGGAATATCGTCAATGTATATTATGGGGCAGTTATTCATGATGAATATCGCCAACGAAGTTCTAATTTTTGGGTAGTGCCACCCTGTGTTTGACTTCCTAAAGGTACGTGATTTAGAATGTGATAAAATTCTCGACTCAAACAATCTAATGTTGCAACGATTAATGTGTGAAACTTGTTTGTAATGTTCTTGTGTATGTATCATAATAAAATGTTGTGAATTGTATAGATGACCCACTAGGCTTTCAAGCTTACCCCTATTTTTCATATACAGGTGCTTAGGAGAATAAAATCGCGAGTTCGTGACATAGTTCAGTAGTTCAGAATAGTAGGGGTAGATTAATTAATTTGTTAGTATTATGGTGATAGGACTGAATATTCTATTTGATTTTTAAAAAGTTTATTATTTGAACGGATTGTATTGACAATCGAAATTCAATGAACATTATTACGGTTAGTAAAGACCGTGTGATTTATTTCACGTGTGAATGCCTTGGACTTGAATTCTATTTGATGAATGTATTTAAAATATTGTGTCTATGATGGATGGATAAGGGCAAGTACCCTCATAATTCACTATAAAAATTTGTATAGTGGAATTATGTGGTCCTTGGTATGAAGATGAAAGGGTATTCATTTATCTTAACCAGTAAGTTGGTTGGAAGAATATAAACTCATAGTTTTGCAAATTTTACTATCTATATAATGATTATGGGTTAAGATAAACGGATACGATTAACATCTCGATTTTCAGTGATTTTTCTTGATAAAATTAAAATATTCATTATTTTACAAAAAAAATTAAGTTTTGAAAATCGGGGTGTTACAGTATTGAATAATATTTTACCAACTTATGTAAATCTTTGTTTAAGAAAAGTTGTTGTCTCTCATATATACAGGTTGTGTCAGGAAGAACCTGAAACCATTGCTCATGCTTTGCAAGGTTGCTCTCATGTTGCAGAAATCTGGACCAAGTCTAATATATAAGATATGAATGATAGTACTTCATCATTATTAAGGTTGGGGAACGTTAACGAGCTATTATTAAAAAATGACAAAACTAAAGTAGAAAACTTAGTAGCTGTGTGCTGGAGGATTTGGAATTCCAGGAACTCTCAGATTCATGACGGTATGAGGTATGGCTCTCCTCCTCCTCCCCTGATCATGCCTTGTATCTTGTTCAAGAATTTCAGAATAGACACACGACAACATTGGTGAGACCAGTAAGAAACCATTGTAAATGGGAACCTCCAGATGGCTCTAAGCTGAAAATGAACTTTGATGCTGGAGTTAAGGCAGGGCTTAATTGGATAGGGATTAGGGTGATTATCCGAAATGATACGGGCTTTCCTGTTGCTGCTTTAGCTTTGAAAATGATGGGTGGTTTCTCAGTCAGAATTGCAGAAGCATTGACTTTTAGGAAGGGACTTAAGTTTGCATTGGAGAATGGCTTGGTTCCTTCTTGTGTAGAAGGTGATTCTCAGGTGGTCATCAATGCCCTTAAGAACCAGATTCCAAGTCAAGATGAGTTTGGCACCATCATTGAAGACTGTAGAAACTTGCTAAATCTTCTCCCTAGTATTCAACTGAGAGCTGCTTTTAGAGAATGTAATATGGTAGCCCATCATTTATGTCAATTTGCAATAGGAATAGATTCGTGTTGTATTTGGCGTAATTGTATTCCCCTTATTATAATGGATGTTTTATTTGTTGAATCTCCTTTCCTTTTATTTTAAGTTATTTCCCATTTCAAAAAAAGAAAAAAAAGAAATCAATGCTTTTGGAACATTATAATGGTCATTGATGGTTTCATGGGTTATTTCATGTGTATGCCTTGGACTTGAACTCTTTAATTCTACTTAATGAATATATTTACAATGTTATGTTCATAATGGATGGACAAGGAAAAGTATCATCATGGCTCAATATGAAAATTTGTATAATGGAAATATATTGTCTTTGGCATGGAAATCGAAAGGGTATTCATATATCTTAACTTGTTACTTTATTTTGAATATAAATGGTATTATTAAAATTTTCTGTGTGTAAAGATTTTGGGGCTAAGATAAATAGATACAACTCACAC
Source organism: Paratinospora sagittata (assembly GCA_035771175.1). Lineage (NCBI taxonomy): Eukaryota > Viridiplantae > Streptophyta > Magnoliopsida > Ranunculales > Menispermaceae > Paratinospora > Paratinospora sagittata. Next base: position 29,714,458 of record CM069592.1, read on the forward strand.
CTCGATTTTCAGTTATCTTTCTAGATAAAATTAAAATATTTATTATTTTTACTTGAAATTTAAGTTTTGAAAATCGGGGTGTGACGGTTCAATCTAAAGCTTTGTAAGTATCACTCATATCTCAACTCATAATCATACAAAATTCATAGTCTCCCCTAAAACCTCATAATGCCATCTGTATCGCTCAACCAATCAACTCGATCAGTATTGTCACCCAAGCATCAAACATCCCAAAATCCAGACCGTTCTGCTACAAATACCTGATCCTCTGAATATGAGTGTCCGACAATTGTGCCTGCATATGAGCACATACCTCCAAAGACGGTTCAACATAACATATACTCATCATCGTGATCCTCTCCAATAATCGCCAGTCATGAGCCATCTGATAAGCTACAACGCCCGTTTTAACTTGTTTTCTGCTCAATGCATTAGTAACAACATTGGCCTTTCCAGGATGGTATTTCAATGCGAAGTCATAATCTTTAAGAAATTCTAGCCATCTTCGTTGTCTCATATTCAATTCATTCTGATAAAAGAAGTACCTCAAACTCTTATGATCAGAATACAATGTGAACCTCTCTCCATATAAATAATGTCTCCAAAGCTTCAGAGCAAACACTACTGTCGCCAATTCCAAATCATGAACGGTGCAGTTCTTCTCATGCATTTTCAATTGTTTGGATGCATACGCAACAACTTTGTCATCCTACATCAGAACACAACCCAATCTTGCATGAGATGCATCGGTATAGATCACCAGTTCTTTCTCACGTTCAGGAAGTATCAAAACAAGTGCAGTAGTAAGCTTTTTCTTCACAAAAAGAACTGGTACACCCAAATGTGACATACAAGGGGGTCATAAACCCTTTGCTCAAAAGCTTAAACTTGCACCTTGAGTTCTTGCATGTCACGCCTGGGTTGCACACAGTGCCCCTACCCAGGGTGATGGACACCTCCTACAGAGCGTACCCCAGCCATTATGGACTCATAATATTGTCCCATCTCAGCCAGCCACGCCACACAAGGATGCCGGTCACCGAGATCATTTGTCCCCACTATTCATGAGTGAATAGCGCAGGGCCTCCCCCAGAATCAAACTCGAGACCTCCCTTAAGGAGTCCAATTTCGCATTCTGAGTAACCACTGAGCCAATGGTTCAGTGGCTACTCAGAATGCGAAATTAGACTCCTTAAGGGAGGTCTCGAGTTCGATTCTGGAGGAGGCCCTGCACTATTCATGAGTGAATAGTGGGGACAAATGATCTCGGTGACCGGCGTCCTTGTGTGGCGTGACAGGCCGAGATGGGACAATACATAAGGCCTTTTTGTCACGCCTGGGTTGCACACAGTGCCCCCTACCCAGGGTGATGGGCACCTCCTACAGAGCGTACCCCAGCCATTATGGATCCCATAATATTGTCACATCCCGGCCAGCCACGCCACACAAGGACGCCGGTCACCGAGATCATTTACCCTTTGCACAATCCATAGCACAGGGAGGGCCTCCCCCAGATTCGAACTCGTAACCTCCCTTAAGGAGTTAGATTTCACAATTAAGGAGTTTGATTTCGCAACTCAGATTGCGAAATCTAACTCCTTAAGGGAGGTTACGAGTTTGAATCTGGGGGAGGCCCTCCCTGTGTTGTGGATTGTGTAGGGGTAAATGATCTCGGTGATCGGCGTCCTTGTGTGGCGTGGCTGGCCGGGATGTGACAATATTATGGGATCCATAATGGCTGGGGTACGCTCTGTAGGAGGTGTCCATCACCCTGGGTAGGGGGCACTGTGTGCAACCCGGGTGTGACATTGCAACTCCTTCGGTGTCATGCGATAAGGCGGAATGGAGATGGGTTTTGTTAGGCATCAACTCAATAATGAAGTCAATTTCCCTCTTGGGTGGTAACCTAGGTAGTTCATCAGGAAATACATTGGGAAACTCACTCACTATTGGAATATCAAAAATCTGAATGCCCATTCCCTCCTCCTCCAACGACCTAATACTATCCATGACGGTGTCTTTTACATCAGTAGCCGGCCTGCCTCATGCAGGTGGTCTGGTAGTAGTCATACCTCGGTAGACAAAAGATGGTTGCCCAAGGATCTGAAAATATTATTTGCTTATGAAAGCAATCCACTTGGGCCTGATACACCGCTAACCAGTCCATACCCAAAATAACATCAAAATCAAGGAACTCTAATACCTTAAGGTTCACAATCATCTCAAGTCTCTCGTGTTTGACTACACAATTCATGCAAATCATATCTGGGTAGATTCTCTCACCCGCTGTCGTACTCAATATCAAGGGTGTACTAGCTTTAACAACATGCAATTTAAATCTATCTACCCCATGACCCGATATGAATGATAAAGTGGAACCAGAATCAATTAATACATGCATCATCATATCACAGATAGAAATCATACCCTCTATCAAATTCTTGCTGCATCAAGATCTGGTTCAGTAACTGCCTTGGTTTGCTCCATTGTACCAGATGTTGCAGAAATAGCTGGAGCAAAAGGAGACTTTGGCATAGGACACTAATTAGCCTTGTTTCCCTTCAATCACATATGTAATATGTGAATGACCTTGTGATTTAGCTAGAGCAGATGCCACAGAAATAGAAGCAGCAAAAGAATCAGCCCCAGAAAATCCACCACTAGTCTTGGGCTTCTTGCTATTATCCCAAAACTTGTTGTTTTATTTCTTTTTTTTCTTCTCTGAATATGGAAAAGAGGAATCAGACTGAAATACAGGTACTAGTGGAATGGTTGTTGTCCTAAGTTGCCACACTGGCCAATGCCAAACCCTATCGAATCTGATCACAGAAACCATCACTAACCCTCGCCATCCTCAACTCATCTGTAGGAACCAACTCTGGAGCAAAAAGTGCGAGCCTATTAAGTTCATGCTCATACTCGCGAATTGATCTATGACACTGAGTCAACTGAATAAACTTATTACGCCTCATGTCAACCTCTGACCGTGGGTAATAAGTCGTATAGAATAATTCCTTGAATTTTTCCCATGATTTGATCTCCCTAAGAGACCTCCGCGTTGTTTCCCACCATCTGTCGGCTTTTGCCAACTTAAATCTAGCCAGGCGAACCTTATCCCTATCTAATGCCTCCATATCCTCAAATATAGCTTCAATGTGCAGAAGCCAACTTTTAGAATCCTCAAGCTACAAACTGCCTGAAAATGTAGGGGGCTCTCGCATTCTGTAGGCCTTCATCACCTTCTCATACATTTTCTTCTCCTCAATGTCCTCTATGGACTCAGAAGTCTATACCCTTGCCTCAGTAAAAAGTGAACCAGCCACTGCACCAAATCCATCCTATACACATGGTTCAATATCTACAAATATATCCATATGGAACTCAACCAATAGCCCATCATCCCAAGGAAGTCATATACACTCCATATACAGTTTATGTGTTATATACATATATATACTGTGATAGTTATATACAAGCTCCAAAAAAATAAAATAATCAAATAACCCAAAACAGTATCCAAGTCCCCAAAATCCAAAACCTATGTCCAAAAAAAAGGAGAAGAAGGCCTCGTAGACGATCAAGTCTTGCCCTTCTCTTTCGAATCAAAACCTGTGAAAATAGGGAAATGAGGTGAGCTCAATTAGCTCAATGAATATCTCTCACAATAATCTCTACATATGCATTTATATAAAACATGTGAGCCATTGAAATCACATTTATAAGACAAATGCATCAATGAAATCATATAGTACATGCTCCCAACTAATCATAAAGATTTTGTGCATCATTTCATAAAAGTTATGCAAACGCCTCCACCGGGTCACCAATGGCTAATTTAGTCTACACACACTCCTGTCTCACGACGACAGAAGATAGTCAGACCTGAACACCCAAACCCGATCCTTCTGCCCTTACATTCTTCGGTATACGAAAGTTTCCTTCCTCGAAGAACAAGTAACAAGAAAGACCACGAACGCTATACGGTAATCAATCCAAAATACTCAAGCAATGCAATGTATGAAAATCCATGGTCATGATCATAAATACTATGCACATATACAGTAGGATGCATACCATTCAACAATTTCATTTCGTATAAATATAATGTCACAAATGGAGAATTAAAGTGAGGAATACTCATAACCAACCACAAATAAATTAACAAAGCCAAATACCTTCAAATTGGCCAATCAAATCACAACGACCTGAAATGAAGCAAATTCACAATTCCATGCTTAATTTATTAAGCCAACCTAAATACATAAAATCCAACCATTAGGCATTAACTATGCCAAATTATATAATCAAGCCAACACTTAGGCCAAATCCAACATAAGTCAAAATAAAAATGCGTGCATACACATTCATCATCTAGGCCGAGACTCAATGTATAGGCCAATTATCATGTCAATTAATTCAATTCTCATTAATTGACTCCAATTTACCCAAATTACAACAATTATCAATATTCATGGCATAATATTAATTACGCTTCATCAATACATAGATAACCATATTTCATGACATAACCAAGTGTTATAAATTATGTCCAATTAACAATAATTCAGCCCAACTAAATTCATCTCATGGTTAAATCATGCTCAATTTAAGTTCAATTAGGCTTAATTCGTCTACATTGGCCATTTCTAGGTCAAGTGCATCATTTTCCCCAATTAGGGAAAATCTCTACAATTAGGCCTAGAGTCAAATTACACTAGACATTGAACTTTTGGCATGAAATTACCCAAATTAAAACCATGAGTCACTTAATTATACTAACTAGATTAACATAGCTCATATGCACATGAATTGGGGAACTCTAACTTTATGAATTGGATTTGGTTAATTACAAAGGAACCCCACCAATTTCTTGCTAGAAATTGGGGATTTCACAATTAATGGATTACAATTTATACTAGGTCTTACATACATAGCATGCACATCATTTTCCATACATGGCCACATCCACCACTTCATCAACCATAAAAATTATAGCATTTAAAAGCATGAAAATACCATAAAGAAGAGGTTTATGGTGAGAGTTTGCATTTTTTACTTACCTAGATGTGAGAATTCGACGTCTCTCTTTTACTTTTCTCTTCTTTCTCTTTTATTTTTTGTCTTTTTTTTTCTTTTTTTTTCCCTTTCTCTCAACCTTACACTCCCCCAACGTCCCCAAGAGCAAGAAATTAATATCTTACACACACATGCAAATAACATGTCAAGTGTATGCTCAAGTGCCCACTAGTTAACCATGTGTTACTTAGCCAATCTCATTCTCTTATGTATCTTAATGTCCAATCATCCATTAACAACTACATTTCTTTTTCTTTTTTTTATGTTCATTTTCTTTTATTCAATCAAGTCAAGCTCATATTAATTATGGTCCAATAGGCCCATGCATAAATAATGGCATATACATTATACTTTTATTTAACATGGCCTATATGCAATTTATAATACACACAATCATATACAAATTCATGCAAAAATATATAAATACGTGAACTTACCCCAAAGAATGGAGAAATATGTATACTAACACGTATACGACTACGCGGAGTTGGGTAATGACATTTGCAATACGTAAGATAAAGTCTAGGGTCGTTACATAGAAACATAATAGTTGTGTGATGAAGCGAGGGAAGATTCTCCTTTTTGCCATGTGCAGTACAATTATCCATGATAACCAAGACATTTCTATCCAAACTACTATCAAACCAATTAAGCCATTCCATAAAACACAAAGATGTCATCCATGCATTTGAATTTGCTCGATACTTGCAATTGAGATTATCACGATTAACATTCTTAAAGTATCTTGGATTAAGAAACTTACCAATGACCCAAAGCGGAAGTTTGTCAGAGCCATCATCATTGCAACAAATAGCAATTGTAATCCTCTCTTTATTTTGCTTTCAGCCCTCCAACTGCTTTGTTGCAAGAGAATTATCGTCTTGCATTCAATAAAATAGGCTAGTTTAATTCATATTGTAAATGTCCTTCCAAGCCCACTTGTCTAATCCCTCTTTTATCGGTGGCAAACTAGCTTCAATTTTGTCCATATCAACTGAACCACTCTCCCCAAAACGACGAAAAGAATGAATTGCATGTCGTTGTTTGAACTTTTCCAACCATCCATTTGAAAATTCAAATGATGCAGCTTCGGGATAGAGTTGCCTTAGAAAATCATTTCCCTTCTCTTTTAGCAATTCGCCACTCATATTGACATGCTCTTGAAGACATACAAACCATTCATAGAGAGCAGTCTCCACCATTGGGTACTTTACCATCTTTGAACGTTTTGCATTTAGGTCCAACAACACTTCTTCTTGAAAGAGGTTGGCTAATTGTTTGAGTGTCTTCGATATTGCTGCTTGTGATACCTTAAGACCATGAGAATCTTCCAACCATTTCACAAGATCTTTTTGCTTCAAGTTGGGATTTGATTCTTTCATGTTACACAACTCAACACGAATATTTTCGGTCAATTGAGTTTGTATATTAACTTTGGGTCACATGGTTAATTTGTTAGAGGGAGAAGGAGAAGGATCATTTGATTTAGTTGAAGATTGAAGGGTATTGTTACAATGTATTTATTGAACTTACATTGAGAGAAAACATTAAAGAAAATGTAAAATTTTAGACTTTTAAGATTTCTTTTCATATTTCTAACACTTCCCAACACTAAATAAATTTATGCACACTATTTTTTGAATCTATACTAGTTTTTTAAAACTATACAATAATTTTTCTAAGTACAACTCTTTTAAGTTATATCTTGCTCATAGTAATAAATTTAACTTCGTCCCAACAGTATGACTATAGAGAGGTTTTATTATGTATATATATAATCATCAGATCTCTCCATCCCAAAGTTCCTCTAATGTCTTGTAAGGCCCATTGGCAGACACCCAACCGTCACCACAAATTACCGCACTGAATTGTTGTATTTCACTTATCATCTTCAAGGTTTCCTCTGTTAACTCCCAATTGAATATCTCTAAGTTCTCTTTCATTTTTTTCTCATTAAAGCTCTTTACCAACACACAAACATCTTGCTCATATGCCCATCTTAAACAAACCTGCACCATTATATATATATTGCTTGAGGAATAGTCTTGTCTCTAGCCTTGGCAATGTTGTGTAGAACCTCATAATCCATAACTAAGTTTGTGCCCCCAATTGGTTCCGTTGTCTGCTAATACAAAGTAAACCATCACAACAATGCCATTGGCCATACGAAAGTCCCTCAACTTCTTCTGCTTCCAAATTGAGTTCATCTCCACCTAAATGATAAACACAAACTAAAATAACAAGAAATTGAAAAACCAAAAAAATGCCAAATTGAGTTATTGATTATGGCTTATATATAATGAAAACTAATGACAAGCCATGGGAGCCCTGGTGATGCGGTTGAGCACCTTTGCTTGTGGGACCTAGAGTTGCATTGCGCTCGGTCCAGTGATTTTAAAGGGGAATCATCACATGATGATACTGAGCACAAGGCCCGCGGTGCACTCTGTAGTTACTATTTGATTTATAAAGCACACGCACGTTGGTACGAAGGATGCTGCTGCATTTCATGATTGTATTGCTTTACGTGGATTGAAATGTTTATTCTATGTACTATTGTATTTATCTTCTGTAAAGGATGCGTTCACTTTGCTTGAACCACTGAGCTGTTGAGCCCACCCCGTTGATATTTTTCTCAGGCTCTTAGACGTTGCATGCTAGGGCAAGAGCCGTCGAAGCTACGTGCAAAAGAGGCGTGTAAAGAGCGAGACGTCGACGTAGATCTAGGTGTGTAGGTGTTTGTAGATCTATTTATGTTGTGTACTCATGTATGTAAATTAATGTACCCTTGTACTTGTGCCCTCCTTAATTAATGGAGGATGAATAAAAGATCTATGTTGATGTCCATAATTATTCGCACTCCGGTTCTACGATTCGTTGCGTGTTATTTTGGGTAACGGAACGGGGTGTGACAGTATGTTGCAGGCGTTAGCCCTTATTGTCTGGGTCCATCGTGTTCTTAGATAATTATCATCCTCTTCACGAAAAAGTGGGTTTGGTTGTCGTACCCATTATGGTATGCTGTACCCGTCAAGTTTCGATGTACTATGGACAACATATAGGGAGTGTAGCCATGATTAATTTTGAGAGAAATTGTATAACATATGTCAATCAGGTCCGGCTATTTTCACCCACCTCATCTACAAATTAAAAAGACAAAAAAAAATCTCATGTAAAGTTACCAAAAAAGATAGATATTAAATCCCTTAAACCCTCCCACCTCTCCCTTCACCCACCCACTATTTACCTTAAACCCTTAAACCCTTCAACTCCCCAACTCATCTCAATCTTCAATCTTGTCATTTTCTTGTATTTTTCAAATCAAAAGCATGCATGTCTACCATTTTTACCCTTTTGAAGTGTTTTTTTACAAGAAACAGACCAAAATTGAAAATAAAAGGGGGCAAAAATGGGTTTTGAAATCCAAAAAAATGGTCCTCGGATTGGGTGTGTCCGACCCTGCGTGGGTGAACAGAATGAAGTATGTCCGACCCTAACAGGCCGAACATATATCCTCTGTTCGGCCCATCAAGGTCAGACAAAAAAGAAAAATCAAAATCATAAATAAATAAATAAATGCATTGTTCGACCTATAGTGGGGGGACATAAAGTGAAATGTCTAACCCTGTTGGGTCAGACGTTTGCGATTCTGGCGCGGGGAATGGATTTCTGAAACCCATTTTTACCGCCTCATTCCACCATTGTCATCCATTTTTTTTGCAAAAAAACATTCCAATCCAACAATGTAGCATTGAAATCAACTTAGAACATGTAAATATCATGATTTACTTATCGATTTGTGGTCAAAGATTGCACTTGAATCACTTTGAGTTCGAGGCCTCTAAAACCTAAAACAATCTAATTTTTTGGCAAGATTTTAAGACGTTGTTGCTCACAAATCTTCCTAACGGTGTTCTAACCTTTTGAATGATTAAAAAACATGAAGAAATGGTCAATCAACGGTGAAGTGAAGATAAGAGAAGAGAAGAAACGAGAGAAAGGAAAAAGATTTAGGGCGTTGGGGTGAGAAGGGTATAATGAGAATTTAGGTGGGTGAAGAAAGAGGAAATGATTAATTTTAAATTTTTATGTAGATAAAGAGAGTAAGTAGGTGAAGAAATAGAAAAGAGTGGGTAAAAATAGTCTGTTACCCATGTTAATCCTATAATTGATTAGTAGACTTTAAGGGCCCACAAAGACTTAGAGAGGTCGAAATCCATAAAAAATTAAAGCACGAGGCCCAAAATATTCTTTGGACAATCTCTTTTGTAGTCCTTAGCTAGAAGGAGTTGAACCTTGCCCACTAACATGAATAGATAGTGAGATTATCATCCAAGGCTTGTTTTAATCTTGATTATCACAAATTAAGTATTTAACGAAGAACTTTTTTTAACAGGTATTTAATTAATGCAATACTTGTCGTTCAAGAAGGGTTTTTTTTTGTGTAATTATAGAGAAAAACATTGCTTTAATCAATTGAATTTCCTCAACTCAATAAGGCCTCATACATCGGACCCACTTCTTTTTAAGGGAAAAAAAAAATCTAAAAACTTTACTTCATGCAGTTATGATTATTTGAAGGTCGGGGTGAAGTAGATAAAATGAGATTGTTTTATATATTAATAGTAAATACATTACAAATATATAGTTTTATAAATAAACAAAAGGAGTAGCTAGTCAGGCCGTCATCAAATTTTTTCTTTAAAATAACAGGTCTTTCACATTTTAGGGTTTTAGATTACGATAAGATTTAGACTTAAAAAATAAGACAAAAATAATATTAAATAAATAAAATTAGCCTATATATTTATTTATTTATTTATTTATTTAATAATTAATAAATAAATATTTTAATATTATATATACCGAAATAAGATTTAACTTTTATGTAAGCATATTAGTTTTTTAAAAAATAATACTTTTTAATACCATAAAGTTAAATACTATTAAATAGTTTGTCACAACCCGCCCAGACGTGCCTAAATCGGCGAAACACTCACAGGCGAGGCGCTAATGTATTATAACAGCCACTGAGTGCACAGGTACACAATTGAGTACAAATATGATTTCATTAATTTCAGAATGTATTTGTACAAATAATATTGTTAAGAGAACAACGCCCTATGAATAAATAAGGGGTACAAAATATAAGCCCAAAAGCCTTCACCCAATCCACCCTAAACTCTTGAAAAATTGGTTAACAACGGGGTGAGCTATTGCCCAATAGGTAAAATAGTTCATGAATATGACAATTAATAAAGAAGACTTTATAATCAAATATCACATATACACAACATAGCATTATAATCAGTACAACATGTATGTATGCATGACACCGTCTCGTAATGGTTCTGTGATCGTACGTCTCCCTGAGTTCACGTACAGATGTTCATCCCCAAGTAAACCCAGGTTCACATTGTACATTCCTCCTCAGGGACATCGCCTTAAGTTCACGTATAGATGTCCCTCCCCAAGTAAACTCGAGTTCACATTGTACGTCCCTCCTCATGAATGTATCAAGAATAGTAACCATTGCTCTAATAACTATTTTGTATGTCACAAACCACTTACGTCCCTAGGTGGTGCTTATGTATAATGACTATGCATGAACAGATTCGGTCTTTACTAATATTAGACAAGATTTGGCAAAAACTGGTGATACTTATCAGGGTCAGCATCACGACGTGGGTTGTTAGGATGTCCAGTATCACTTGTACAAGTAAATAGCTTTCAAATAAGACCAACCAGACTAGCCTCCAGTTGAGAGGTGGGACACGAGGTCCACTTAAATACTAATTTCCTAAGGCAGCAAGCTGTCTCCCGTTCACTATTCGAAGTTACTATGAACAAGACTAAGTCTGGTTGAGTCAAATTGCCACTGATCCGGCATAGTAACAGTGTAATACATGAACTCCAAATATACAGGCATAAGTATGATATGTATGAATATTATACGCAATAATGTAGTGTAAACGAATAATAGACATAATGATAAATGAATGTAAACTTTAATAAAAGTCATAAGACACGCAAACCTATGTTTCGTTCCACACCTTTAGATAAAACTTCCTTCTAAAATTGGCACTTCCTCCCGAGCAAAACCGCCTTGCACGGCCAAGAGAGTCTCTGAGATAGAGTCTAAAAAAGAGGAGAGAAAATTACAATGAAACTGATGAACCAACAAAAAGAGCAAAAGAGAAGAAAGAGTTGTGTGAAAATGAAAAAAGAGGGGGGCTTTTTATAGTCAAAAGGGTGGCCGAAACGTTTGGGTTTCTGCCCGAATTTTTTTTTTTTTTGTGTACTTTAGGGGTATTACATAGTTTATATTAAATAACTTATTTCTAAAGCTTAATATTAATAACTTATTAATAGAATTTAATAGAATCTATTAAATTATTCATATAAAATATTATTATGTCATAATTAGTTATCTATAAATCAATTAATATATTAAAAATGATAAAATACTTGAATTGAGTACTCAAAAACTTAATATTAAATAAATTATGATTAATTATTAATTAAATACGAAATTGAAGTAAAATATATTTTTATATATAAAATATTAAAATTTAATTAAACGAAGGTTTAAATTAGCGGGTTGCCCCAAAATTTCAACCGTTTGGATTATTACATAATCTTTTGGCGATCTTTTACAAAAAAAAATACCCCTAATTTCAATTTTTAGATAAATTTAAATTTTAGTTTTTTTTTTTTTTTTGGCCAAAGAGAGATTATATTCCAACATCAGAAATAAACGAGTCCAACGATACATCATTACCACAATTACAAGACCACTTAAAAACATTACTAGACAAAAGGGCCCTCCGGGCAAGCAAATGAGCAACACTATTACTACTTCAGCTAATATGGTGAAAGAATACTTCTTTGTTGCTATCTGACACACATCGCCTAATGTCTTCTAAGATTGGATCGGTCTAGCCAAACCACCATTCCTCAAAGAAAGCTCCTGCACTATTATAAGAGAATCTGATAGTACTAGTATCTTGTCACAAGTATGAAGCACAGCAGCTGCTATTCCTCTAAGAATTGCACGAGCTTCAGCATCTTCTACAGATAGCGAGGCACTAGCTGGCCAACTTTCCGCATCTCTGACTCGATCCGTCTCATCTACAAGGACCCAACCAATGCCTGTCAAGCCTGAATCTGAATCCCACGCAGCATCAGTCAGTAGCCTGCACGAGCCCTGCTGAAACACGTCATGAACTAATTCATGTCCCATGGGAGACTGAAAAGTTCGAAACCTGCCTGACAAAACTAACACTATCCATCTATTTAGAGAATAGATTGTTAGCTACTTTTAGCGCAAATTGAGGTGTTGTTTCCACATCTTGAAAAACCTTCTTATTTCTAACTTTCCAGATGTGCCGCAAGCCAATGGCAAACCAAGATAAAATTTCCACACTAAACTCCTCCTTCAGCATCAAAGATAGATTGTTCCAAATTTCCATGAAAGAGGTGCCATTGATTTTGTCAACATCCAAACCAAGGGGGGATCCGAACCAAAGGTTTGGGCAAAAGGACATCTAAAAATGATATGGACAATGTCCTCCACTTGAAGCCTACATAAGGGGCACATAGGATCCACCTTAATGCCTCGGTGGATAAGAGCATTCTTGAAAGCCAAGTAGCCATTACAACATCTCCATAAGAACATCTTAATTTTTTCAGGTAGTTTCATTTTCCACATATTAGTCCACTCCCCTAAAAGAGCTGCACTGATGACTAGAAGAACCTAAGGACTTATGCGGAAATTGAAAACCCCTTAGAGCACGAGATTCCACAGCCTTAAACAATAGGAAAGATAAAGCTTACGTACACAGTAGAAAAAGGAAAGGAGAGATAGGGTCCCCTCGGCGCAAGCCTCGAGAAGGAAGAATAATCTCTGAGAGATCCCCACTCATCTTCACCTGGTAAGATACAGTAGACACACAAAGACTAACCCATTTACTCCATTATTTCTGAAAAACCAAGCTTCATGAGCATGAAGTCTAAGAAGGCCCATTCAACCTGGTCATAGGCTTTGGACATAGCTAGTTTAACTGTAGCCTCTGGGCATCTTCTATTGCCTTTCTTCATAGAATGAATAACCTCATGGGCAAGCAATATGTTGTTTGTGATCAGGCGGTTATGAATAAAGGCGCTTTGAGTTGGGCTTATGACCTTTTATATTATTGCTTTCAACCTATGGGCCAAGATCTTAGAGATAACTTTATATGCTACATTGCATTGGCTAATGGGCCTAAGATCACTCATAGAAGATGGGTTTTTCTTCTTAGGAACCAGTGTAATATGGGTCAGATTTAAATCAAGGTCTAAAACATTGAGCTCAAAAATTCTTTCACAGTATTGAATAAATGAGTATGAGTAAGGTCCCAATACCTTTGATAGAAATCCACAGACCTGGAGCTTTATGAGGGTTCATTTCAAACAAGGCAGTACGCATTTCCTCCAAAGATACGGATCTGTCCAGCCACCAGATATCCTCACTACACAGCTTTGTAGGTATATCCGCCACACCCCCAAGCCCATCCGGATTGAAATGAGAAGAGAAAAGCTCCATAAAATACCTTCGGGAGTGTTCAATCAGCTGAGAGTCACCCTCGATCCATGCACCTTCTTCATTCTTCAGTGCCATGATTCGCTTGGTTCTTCTTCTTGAAGACACTTTCGCATGAAAGGACTTAGTGTTTCTATCGCCTTACCGCAACCATTCAATTCTTGCTCTGTCCCTCCAATACTCTTCCTCCCTATTCCGAGCTTCCTGGAGCTGATTCTCAAGACTTCGAATAGCTTCCGTATCAATCACTCTCCTACTGAATAACTTTGCTAGTTCCTTCTCACATTCTTGCATCAATCTTTTGGAATTGGCCTGTGGGTACTTTTTCCGCCACTTTAACACCCGGGCTTTAGTCATAGAAATCATGGAGGTTAATTTCCTTCTATTGTTTGCAGTCGCAGGACTAGACCATATATCCTTGATGATATTATTACATTCCTCAAAAGATGCCCATCGTTTATCAAAGATAAACAGCTGGTTAAATTTCTTCTTCACCTGCTCGGTTGAAAGAAGAAAAGTCGCATTGTCCGACCCCGACGCTGGAATATGGGTCAAAGAAGCCTGGTCATAAGTTGCCACCCATTTCGACTAAGCCAAACAACGATCCAAACTTTCTAAGATTAACTGATCCCCATTCCTCCTCTTCGACCATGTAAAGGGAGGCCCTGTAAACTCCATGTCAAGCAAATTATTATAGCAAATAAAGTCAAAGAAGGCATTTCCCTCACATTGGTTCCATACACCACCCCCATATTTCTCGGTCGGATCTAAAATGGCGTTAAAATCCCCCAACAAAATAGCAGGCTGTGGACTGATGGATATCCTTTTGGATAAAGTATCCCATTGCTGCTTTAGGATGGAGAAAATTGGATTACCATAAACTCCGTAGCAGCGCCATACAAAGTTCTTGTTAACGTCTTCAATCAGCAGCTCGATGAAAAAGTGAGACTATACAGTAATTTTCACCATAAATGGATCAGACCATGATACACAAATTCCCCCTGCCCAGCCCCTGGGCTGAATGGGAAGGCAACAGGTGTAGCCAAGTTGGACCTTCAAATTATGGAGTCTCTCCTTTCTATTCTTGGTTTCAAGCAAAATCACTACTTCGAGGAAAGAAGTCGAACAAGCTTCTTGAGGGTTCGAATTGTCAGGTTTCCCCACACCCTAACATAAAGTCTTCGTGTCTCCGGGTGGAGCCCGTTTGGGTCGGCCTCCACCACCCTTCCAAAGGATAAAAAACTTGCGTTTTGCCTCTTTGGAACTGCTCCACTTTCTTTTAAAAGAACAATAGCCTCTGATTCCAATTCCACCCTGGTTTCAATGTGAATGATTGTTCTGGGGGACACCCCTGTTTGATGGGCACAAGCCAAGGCTGTCAGTTTTCTCTTCTTTGGACACCGTCCACTACTATTCTCAATTGCAGGCATCAAGATAGAAGGGTTAGGAGAAATGAGTATTAAGAGTTGAGGCATTTACTTCAGGTGTGGTTAATGTTTTATTATTAAGGATCTGGTCCTGGGTTAGATTAGAAACATTATGGGATGACTACTCTGTCATGGGTGAAAATTTTTGGTTTAAGAGGAGATGAGCTGGTTGTGGGTTGGGTAATAAAGAGTCCGGTTATTTTTACCCACCTTTTTTTATTTTTTCACCCACTTATCTCTTTACTTACTTAAAAATTTAAAATCAATTATTTCCTCTCTCTTCACCCACCTAAATTCTCATTATACCCTTCTCACCCTAAGCCTTAAACCTTTTCCCTCTTTCTTGTTTCTTTTTTTCTCTTCACTATTTCTTCAAGTTTTTTAATCATTTAAAAGGTTAGAACATCATTATAAAGATTTGTGAGCAACAACATTGCGAAATCTTGCCAAAAAATTGTGTTATTTTGGGTTTTGGAGGCCTTGAACTCAAAGTAATTCAAGTGTAATCTTTGACGACAAATCGATAAGTAAATCATGATATTTACATGTTCTAAATTGATTTCAATGCTACGTTGTTGGATTAGAATGTTTCTTTGCAAAAAAAAAAAATGGGTGAAAATGGTGGAGTGAGGAGGCGACCAGAAATTCATTTCACGCGTCAAAATCGTAAACGTTCGACCCTGGTGGGTTGGACATAAAGAAGTTTGTCTGACACTATTGGGTCAAATAATGCATTTTTTGATGTTTTATTTTTATTTTTCTTTTCTATCCAACCCTGATGGGCCGAATAGAGGAGATATGTTCGGCCTGTTAGGGTCGGATAGACTCATTCTATCCACCCACGCAGGGTCGGACACGTCCAATCTGAAGGTAATTTTTTTTGGTTTTGAAATCCATTTTCGTCCCCTTTTATCTTTGATTTTGGATATGTTTTTATAAAAAAACACTTCAAAAGATTAAAAATGGTAGAAATGTATGCTTTTGATTTAAAAAATATAATAAAATGACAAGATTGAATATTAAGATGAGTTGGAGAGTTGAAGCGTTAAAGCGTTGAAAGGTTTAGGGTAAAAAGTGGGTGGGTGAAAAGAGAGGTGGGAGGGTTGAAGAAATTTAATATTTGTCCTTTTTGATAACTTTACATTAAGTTTTTTTTTTGTCTTTTTTAATTTTTAGATGAGGTGGGTGAAGAAATAGAAAAGGGTAAGTGAAAATAGTCGGATCCATTGATTAATGATCGTTGGGGAAGCTTGGGCTATTTTCTCATAATAGACAGTTGGGTTTGGGCTAAGGGTATTGTCATTCAAAATGGGCTGGGCTTTGTAAGAAGGTATCATTTAGATAGAAAATGTTTGGGCTTAGGTCGGACTTGGTTTGATTGAGAGAGAATGGTCCACGTTTTCTTGAGCTTTAGTATTGAATAGCCGTAAAGAACGTTAAACAACAATATTTAATGAGCGTTTTACTTTTTTGCTCTAAGGGCAGGCCTGAACTTTTCTCTAAAAATTATCGATATTTAATTTGATTCTTGATATTTTTGGTGTTGAGGGTGAGGACTTGGTCTAATATATTGATAGCGCTCGCATATTAATTTCCTATTTAATTAGTCTCCGCTGGATTCATACATATCCACGTCCCTCTGGCAGCACCCTTTGAAAAAACAAAAAGATTTAGGATTTGAGCATGAAATGTACCTGTATATGTTGCATTACACTCCTATTTAATGTGACATTATATCACAGAATATGCTAATTAAAGTGCATGATATTGAGAGAGATATTGCACTATCGTGACTAGGTCACCAGTATCACCAAACCTAAGGGTAATGCAGTAAGCCTTGTAGCTTATGACAACCTTTGGAAACCCTACACCTTATCAATAAAGAAAATCAACGTAGTTCTTGGCTGAGGACGAGGATGAGGATGAGGATGAGGACGAGGATGAGGATGAGGACGAGGATGATGATGACTCTTGTATAATTTTATTTTCATATTGAGAATGCGTCAACACCTCCAAGTCAAGTCTCTTCGATCAACACGAGGTGGAAACACAAAAGAGAATGCGTCAAGTCTCTCTTGGATCAACACAAAGTCATTGATACGCGTCCCTGAGATTTTATTTCTTTGTTTGTTTTTAAATCAAAGAAAAGAGAATTCATTGTAAAGAAAAAAAAACAAAAAGATATTTAAAGTTTGACCGTGAAATGTAACTAGATAAATTGACATATCCAGTAGCAATTGGCTAGCTAAAAGAAAAACACATTCCATTTAATTTGTTGACTTAAAGGGCCCACAAAAATTACAAAAAAATGATATATATTTTCAAGATAATCCCATAATATTATATATATTTCTATCTATGTTTGTTACTCTAAATATTAATACATATATTATCAAGAGGTTAAGAGAGCTTTGCCAAAAACTAATAAAACCCAAATAATACCAATTTCCCCTACTCTTTAACCTTCCCCCCTTCCTTTGTTTTCCCTTCTTCCCTCTTTTTTTCTCTAAACAACACAAACACACAGATCTGCTTCCTCTTCCCCTCCCAATCTCCATCACCTTCCCCACTATCTGAGGAAGCAGATCTCAAATATCTCCTCCTCATCAACAATGACACCATCACCATCACCACCACCACCCTTAACCTCTCTCTTCATCATTCTCTTCTCTTTTGTCTTCTTCCTACTAGTTCTTCCTTCAGAATCAAAGCTCTCCAAGACCTACTACTCCAAAACATGCCCCCAATTCAACCAAATAATCCATGATACCGTCACCAAGAAGTATATCGAACACCCTACCACCGCCGGCGGCATCCTCCGCCTCTTCTTCCACGACTGCTTTGTCAATGGTTGCGATGCATCCGTCCTTATCACCTCCACCGCCTCCAACTCTGCTGAGCGGGATGCCGAAATCAACCACTCCCTCTCCGATCATGCCTTTGACGTAATCGGTCGTGCCAAAACTACCCTCGAGCTCACTTGCCCCGGCATTGTCTCATGCTCGGATATCCTCGTGGCCACCACTCGCGACTTCGTCACCATGGTCGGAGGTCCCTATTACCATGTCCGCCTCGGCCGGAAAGACGGGTTAGTTTCCAAAGCTTCCACCGTCGACGGGAACCTCCCGAAGGTGTCCGGGGGCATAGACCAAAACATCAAGGTGTTTAAGAAGAAAGGATTTTCCATTAAAGAAATGGTGGCTTTGGTTGGAGGACACACCATTGGATTCTCACAATGTAAGAAATTTGCGAATAGGATCTTCAACTATAGCAAGAATTGTCCGGTCGATCCAAGTTTGAACGTCGAGTTTGCCAAGAGGTTGAAGAAGACTTGTGCGAACTACACGAAGTTGCCGCCAATAGCGGTGTTTCTCGACGTGATGACGCCAGGGAAATTCGATAACGTTTATTATCAGAATCTGAAGAGAGGATTAGGATTGTTGTCTTCTGATCAAGCTTTGATCTTTGATACAAGAACGAAGCATTTTGCTGAAGCTTATGCAACGAATCAAACTGCTTTTTTTAAAGCTTTTGCGCATGCAATAAAGAAGCTAAGTGTTCTTGAGGTGAAGACGGGAAAGAAAGGAGAGGTTCGGCACAAGTGTGATGCCTTCAATGCATGAGAAATAGTTGTTGGTTTATTAATTAATGAATGATTTGGGAAGAAGTTAGTTAAAGGAAATTATGGTTAGAAATTATAAGCTGCATGGAATTACATGGGATGATCATATATATATATACGATAAATTATGTATTTATTTTTCCTTTTTCTTTTTATATATATTTGGAGTTCAATTGAAGAAAAATGTTTTTGTTTTTTGTTTTTTTTTTGTTTGGGGGGTAAAGATCAGGATGTCTGTATATATAATAAGGGACTAAATAGAAAGATTAGAGTGCGGCTTATTTTGATCAGATTTTCTTTGTATTATTTCAAGTATTCATCTTCTTCTATCATTAATTACAATTGATAGTTAATATTCATCCTATATAACTGACATAATCTTATGATGTAGTATTACACATGTAGATAATATTAGGGAAGGGTGTTTTTATGCCCGGAGAGTTTTTTCAAAGTGCTTTTGAAGCAAATAATTTTGAAAGTGTTTGACAACATTTACTTCTAGTCAAATTACGGTGAAAAAAAAATTATTTTTAGAAGAAGCTGGGTGAGATCAGTTTTTCCAAAAACACTTTTTCTAGAAGCGCTTCTCGAAGAAGTACTTTTGAAAAAACTCTCCTAAATACAGCCTATGTGCACCTAGGTTTTTTTTTTTTAAGCTTATTTGGTCCATATTGTCTTCTTAATATTAGAAAGATGTCCTAATATAAAATGTCCTAAAAGAACATAAAATTAACTTAAAGTGAATTTGGTATCCTTTCTATGGATGACTTTACGTGCCTTTATAGTCTTTTCCCTTATTAAGGTCTCCACGCACACACACAACGTCTCCACACACACACACACACACATATATATATATATATATATATATGAATGTTAATATAACTGCAAAAAGTTGCAACTACGTCTAATGTAACTACTCATCAATTTTTATTGGATGAGTGTAGTTTACATATGTCGAGATATGTGATAAATGATACAATGAGCATTGATGTGTAATTATAACTTTTTGCAGTTAGATTAACATTTTTCATATATACAAATATATTAGTTAACGTGCACATGCTTTGCACGAGAAACAAAACATTTTCAAGGACAAAAAAATATTTCATTAATTAAAAGAGTATAAAAGAAAATTAACGATAAAATAGATTTAATAAATAAAAGAAAGATAACCCATAACAGAAATAATTAGATTCTATTTTTTCATTATGAATAAAGTTTTCTCGAGCACATGATGAGACGAGACCCAATAAAATTTTAAACCCTTAATTGTATTAATTATTCATCGGGTTTGAAACTTCAAACTAGTCACAATTGATAACCTCATGCCTCAAATATTACATATGTACATAGGAGATTAAAGGAATCCAATTACTTAGAGAGTAGACAATATACAAACATGCAACAATCTAAAAGTGAAGAAATTAAGTTAAACTAGAAGAGGACGTCTTCATTGACTGATAAACAATAAAGAGTATGTAAAATTTACCATAAGAACTAATAAACTAGTCCCTTAAGCTTGTTTCACCCTGTTTCCGAACATTTCCCTTTTTCTTCCTTAATCCCCTGTTTCTGCCACAACAATAGGAGACATGGGGAACCAATTAGAAACTGTACCGAAAGTTCGGTGGTTGGGGGAAAATTGGTTATTTTAAGATTATTTAAAAGGTAATTGGTTCAAATATTGAATTACATAAATACCCTTCAAAACTTAAATTACAACTTTATAAAACGGTTAAAGTATTAGAGAATTGAGGGGTGTTTGATAAAATGTTGACCCCGTGAACTCCTGTATATATATATATATATTTCTTCTCTTATACTCTTTACCAATAAATTTTAGTTGGGGTGAGTGTGGCTACTTTCATTATAAACAAACAAATCACAGAATAGTACACTTTCAATAATAAGGTAAATTTTGAGAGTTTTTGTAAATTGTGATTTGTTGCTACATATTTATTGATAAAAGTTTGAAAACTTTGATTCACAAGTTTTTGTCCCAAGTTTCATACTAATGATAGAAGTAAAGGCAGGCCACCAAAGGGGCTCGGTTAATTTAGCCACAGCATCTCCTTACATTACAAGAAATTAGAGAATTAGCTACAAAGTTTTGTAGCAACTTGTGGCTAAAGTTTTGTAGTAAAATGTTCACTTGTGGTAATATATATTAACTTGTTGCCAAAAGTCCCTAGTCAATTCTTTTGTTTCTTGTAGTGTTATACCTATTTTATATAAAAATAAAAATAAAAAAAATAGAGGCCTACCTAAAATAATATAAATAGAGCTCATTAAGAAAGATACAACTATTTATATTTTAAATCTTGACTTCGTCCTTTAGGATGAAAAAAAAAAAGTAGATACTAACATCATGCAATTGAAAAAAAAGGCTTACCTAAGATAAATTGAGTTATTATCTCAAGTACCAAACAAATACAAATAGATCGAATCACGTCAGTGGTCTTTGGTGAGGTAAGCATCATATGTATATTCTACCTGAGTATGAGGTCAACCTGTCTACCTACCCATTTTTGTTTAACCAAAAAAAAAAAAAACAAATAAAAATAGTTAATATTTGATTCCTATTAGTCCAACAAAAGACCAAACAAAGGCAACTTAATTATTGGAGATCTAACAACTATGGCTTATCTTATTGTAAAAATCAATAGCTTAATAATGTAGCCAAAAATATATAAAGAGATAAAAACAAATAAAGCTACAAACTCCTCGATGGTCTTGGGTAAAGGGAGGGACAACCACTATAGTTGTCAACCCTTTAAAAAAAAAAATTTAGTTGAGTTATAATTGTAATTGTATAAGAATAAAAGGAGTGTAAAAATAATCAAAGATATGTAACTATATTTATACTTAAGTTGATATGACAATACAGTAGATCACTACATCATCACAGAAAAAAAAAAAAAAAAAAAAAACCTTTTATCCACGGGGCAAAATTTTTAAAATAACGCACAGTGTTGATGCTGTAGTTAAGAGGTATTAGATCCTCTCAAATAATGAGGTGAGCCACGACTCTCAATTACCATGTCAATTTTCCCTAATTTTTAGGTCCCAAAAAAGCATTCTTTCTAAAGATGCACCTGGCACAAAGTAATTCAAATCAAATGCGGTAATGCCCAGTAATATTAACAAAGTTAGGCTCCCGATTGAAGTTCTTGAAATCACGGTAATGGAGGGTGGAGCAGAGCTAGAACCCTAAGAAGATGAAGAGCTCCCGTAAAAGAAAGCCACAAGAAAGCAAGGATTTGGTGGGATCATTAAACGAAAACGAGCCATACCCAACATTTCCACGACCAACACCAGAGGAATGCCGATCAATCCGAGACATTTTGCTGAATCTACACGGTTTCCCAGAAGAATTCACTAAGTACCGAACTGGGAAACGAGCTCCAAACCCATCTTCTTCTTCTCCTCTGCTTCTCAACAGTGGTTCAGAACCCAGTAATGAAGTGATCGAAACAGAGAAAAAACTGGTGGGTCGTCAAGAAGAAGAAGAAGAAGAAGCAATGGCAGTGGAATCGCAGAAGGAGAGTGTTTTGGATGGTCTAGTGAGCACTTTGCTTTCCCAGAACACTACTGAGGTTAATTCCACAAGGGCTTTTGCTTCTCTCAAATCTGCTTTTCCTACTTGGGAAGATGTGAGTTTTTTTTTTTTTTTTTTTCCTTTTTTTCTTTTTTTCTTTTTAAGGAATTATTATTTGTTTATTTATTTGGGTTTTGGGCATTTTCCATGGACACAAATTTTCATAGTTTTGTTCTTAACAGGCGCTTTTCCTCCAGCAAGAAATCCGGGGTCTCTATAGCTCTTTGTTGCATATGTTTTTACTACCTTAATCGGTTTTTACCCATTGAAAGATAAAATGAGAGAAAAACCAATTAAGGTGGTTTGGACATATATAACGAAGACCTTTAAATGCTCCAATTAGGAAGAGTAATCTTTTAATGATTTATGGTAATGATAGAGGTATGTGCAAACCTAAAATAACATGGGAAAAATTAATAAAGAAAGATATAATTATTTGTAATGTGAATATTGACTTGGCCCTGGATAGAGTTGAGAAAAAACTTAGTTGAGTTGAGTTGAGCAGATAATTTTGTATTTTTAGGAAAAGTGAATCTTTAAACAATCTACAATCTGAGCTAATGATATAGGTAGACATAGACCTAAATTAACATGTATAGGAATAACTAAAAAAGAGATAATCATTTGTAATTTAAATGTTAACTGAGCCTTGGGTAAAGCAGAGTAGAGGTAGCAAATTTATGTAGCTAACCCATGTAGTTGGAAAAAGGCTTAGTTGAGTTGAGAGTATGTAATTTTTCGTTTTCAATTTTTAGGTAGGAGGCCCTTCCTTGTATGAGATCAATTCTCTGCAAATTCAAACACTGAAATTTGAAACTTCTGCAGAAATTCGCAAATTTTGATTGAATTTGCAGGCGCGTTAGTCAAATCCATGAATCTTGGAGATCTAAGATTTAGAATGTTGTGTATTTATGCTCTAAGTTCTTCAAGGAACATATTATTTATCGATTCAAGTCTTTGATGTTTATATGGAGAAGGTTATGTCAATGGAGGAGGAGCCAATGTAAGTCATACATGCATATGTTTCTGGTTTAGTTTCATTACCCTTGTTCTGTTTAAAGATGTTTCATTCTCACCTCACTACTCTTTTTTTTTTTTTTTTTTTAAATTAATTTTACATTGTCTTTCTTTTAAGAACATTTCAATTTTCTATGTATTTAAAGAAGAGTTTATTTCATGCAAATTTGTTGTTGCTTCCGTGAAGGTTCGTGATGCAGATTTGAAATGCATAGAGAGAGCCATAAAATGTGGTGGTTTAGCAGTTACTAAAGCTTCTTGCATCAAAAATTTGCTCACTTCCCTGCTTGAGAAGAGAGGAAAACTTTGTTTGGAGTACTTGCAAGACATGTCCGTCGATGAAATTAAGCAAGAGCTCCAGGGATTCAAGGGGATAGGGCCAAAAACGGTAACTTCTTTTCTATTTTCTTCTCAGTTTCATTTTCGGCTTCTTCTCTGCCAAAGATTTTTATATGGTGATCATTTATAGGAAATTAGTAGGTTTTAAGAAGATATTTATCTGTATGGATGGAGAGGTAGAGTAAGTGTTTCGAGATGTATATAGTTCTTCCACTGAACTTTTATGTTCCTTTCAGGAATTCTTTTGTGAGAATAATAATCTTATATAGGAAGATATTTTTTCTTTAATTAAACAAACTGACACTAAGCATGAAGTACTGATGAGTATCAATTAGTAGATAGGATTTTGAGTCCTTGATTTTATCAAAATTTCACGTATTTAAATACTACAATACTTTAGTTGTTTATTTTAGTAGGATTCTAGTTGTCTTATTTAAGTAAGATTTAGTTTCCAAATTGCAATAGAATACAAATCGAGTATTTTGGATTCTTATAACTAAGGGGTTTGTAATTGGAATTATGATTGATTGATGATGGAATAAAAGACTTGATTATTGATTCTTTCTTCTTTTCTGCCACTTTTTTTTTTTTCTTTCTGTTTTCTTCTTCTTTTGCTAAATTGAAGTATCAAACATTTATCTTAATTTTAAAAGGATAGGGAAACAAATGAACAAATGTGCAGTGCCTGTTATAGTACAAATTTATGACTTCCAACATTGTCTAACTTGGCAGCTTTGGAATTGCCTTCATTGATGATATGAGATATATATGCTTCACATTCACTGTATCTCTTTGAAAGCTATGTAAATCATGTGGTTGAGGTGCTAGTAAGTTATGCTTTCGAAAATGATTGGCTCTAGGATGTAAAAAAATAGAGTCCAGAAATGCAAGAAATTCTACAAACGTAAAAATTTTATACAAAAGAGAGGATTAAAAATGAAGATAATAAAAACTAAAAGCATGTAGTATTGCAGGATACTTTTGTGCTGAATTTTGTTTGGAAATTGCCACATGCAAGTTCCTTTCATCTAGTGATCATCAGCTATAATATTTTCTCCTACTATTTTTATATTTGTATTTGATAAATCTCAATGCCTCCCGGTTAGTTTTTGTATGTACTATAAGAACTAATGGCTCTTTTTTCAAATTTTCATGAATGTTGCTATCATCTTGAGTTGTAGCACAAACAATGCTGAATGTAGGAACTGAAAGTTATTGATTTTCATTTTGGCATGTTGTTTAATCGATTCAACTGTAACGGCATTTGGTAGACATGTTCAAGAGGTTCACATCAATACTAGACAATTTATGATAGTGGGTGTAATATCCCCCGGATTAGACTAAAAGAGACTAAAGTGCATAAAATACTGAGAAAAACCACAAAAAAGGAGAAATAGGAAGAACGTTCTCAATGGAACATTCCGACAAGAAGGTTCTGCAGAAGGTTAGTTTCATCTCTTTTAGTCTAATCCCGGGGGTATTGGATTTTTACTTGGTTAATTAAGCCTTCCAGTATCTAAATTGGTCATAGTTTTGTGCTTCTACCCAAAATTATGATTCTATTTTTTTTTTTTGAACTTTATGATTTATCAATTTTATATGACATTTTTTTTATGAACTTTTATTTCCATTTCCCAAATGTTTCATAAGAATGTGAGAGATGTCAAAATGGATTGGCAGGTGGCTTGTGTTTTGATGTTCCATCTTCACCGGGACGATTTCCCCGTAGACACTCATGTAAGTATGCAAGTATCATCAAAAACTTATCTATACACCTAGTGATCATGTACTTGTGATATTCGCTTATCTATACAGGTATTTCGGATCACAAAGGACATGGGCTGGATACCGGCCAATGCTGATAGGGAAAAAGCTTATCTTCATCTCAACCGTAGGATTCCAAACTATTTGAAATTTGATCTAAACTGCTTGCTTGTTACACATGGGAAGGTTTGCCCTAGATGCACCAAGAAAAATAGTAACAAGCATAGTAAAATATCTCATAATCACACTTGCCCTTTATCAAACTATTGTAGCTTCACTGATTTGAAAGAACTAACTTGAAAATTAGGTCCTTGTTGCATGCCTCCATAATTTTCTCTTTCTCCTTTCTAAACTATGTAGGGGAGGTGAGTGGGGCAGTTGAGGGATATAAGGTTATATTATAAAATACATCGTGAGTTCGAGCCTCTTTACTCATACAACGGCGTCCTTGTGTGTTTGTGGTCGTGCCTTAAGGGACTAGTGGGGTGGCCCCTCGATGCCCCTGACGTCAAAAAAGGAAAAAAAAAATGTAGGAGATAAGAGCACATAGGATGGGATGGCAGGGATTCAACATGGAGACACCCATTTGATTCAGTTTCATTACATGGACTAATGGCCTGTTTGGTAAGTGTTGGTTTTGCTGGGAATAAGCAGTTTTCATGAGCTTTTGGAAAAAGGTGGTCACCCCCAACTTATGAACACTGCTTCTGCAATTGAAATTATTTTACAGTGCGAAAAAGACAATTAGCTTTCAACAGTTTTTTTTCTTTTCTTCAAGCACTTTTGTAACAAATGCTTTTGCATAAGCTATTATAAGCTGAAGCCTTAAGGAAATGACTCAAAAACAATCGATTAAACAGTCAAATCAATCTCACCTGTGACTTCATCTAGTTTTGGCGCGCATTTCTATTACCATATGAAAGACTAATAAATTCTTTAATAACTTGCTCTTTAATTGTTTGATTGTTCCTTGAAACAAAAAATATTTGATTGTTTCCTGACAAAATATTAAAATTAAAAAGAAAAAGAAGGGTGCCAATCCATATATAATAACAATACTAAAATCACAAATCACAGTAATAAGAATGCTTCTGACAATAATAACACTAATTCATTGTAAAAAGGCACAAAATGAGGTCTAAAGAGGTTCTCAACATAAAGCCGCCTCCCTTTTAAGTGTCGACAATCTTCTTCTTATCAATATTAATGGTTTTTCTTTTTTTTTTTTTTTAAAGATTTCTGTGGAAGTCTATGTTCCCTGGGTTCAGATTTCAAATTGAGCCATTTCAGTGAGGATGATAACATCATCTTTGCAAAAGAAAGTGACAGAATAAAGTTTAAGAGAAAGGGTCCAAAATCTTCTTCTTATATCCCCTCTCTCCATAGGATTTAGAAACAGTAATTTAAATTCAACACAGGCCATGCATATGGAAGAAAGAAAAATAAATAAATAAGGGTACAAGTAGATAGGCTAAAGTTGAGCAAACATGAAAGGTGAGGAAGAGGAAATATCATTGGTATACGATGAAGTCATAATTTTGCATATTTTTATCTCTATTTTTAGTGCTTTTAGATTAAGAAATAAAATAAAAGAATAAAAATAGAAAAACATAATAAAAATATCTTAAATTGCATTTTTGAGTTTTTAGGTCATTTTTAGGCATTTTATGCTATTTTAGGAAATTATATTTTTTCATATTTTTTTTACTTAGGGTTCATTAAGAATTAGTTTATTAATTTTTTGTATTTTTTTTAGAGTTGAAAATAATTTTTAAAGGTCCTGAATATCATTTTTTCTAAAAACAGCATTAAACAATTATTTAAAGTGATTTATTTTTATATAATATATGTTGACGTCAGGGTTTGTCCTGACTATTTGGAGGCTAAGTCGAGAAACATAAAAACGAGGGCCTTTTATATATTACTAAATACATATTTATTTATAAATGTCGTAAATACATTGAAAGTTACAAAATCAATACAATAAAAAATCAAAAAATTAATACAATAAAATCACAAAATCATTACAACAAAAGTTGCAAAATTAATACAATAAAATTACAAATCAACACAAATAATTTTTTTTTTCAAATTTCACACAAATATCAAATAGTAACAAATTTAAGAAAACACTTGTCTATTATTTTGACAACTTCAACCTTGTACATGTTCATAAAATTGTTGCACTTGATCTAAATATAAAATTATACAAAATTAGTAAACAAAAAAAAAATGATTGAATTACAAAAGTAATTTTTTTTTTTTAAAAAAAGAGGGAGGTGGAGTTGGTGTATAGAAATAGTGGCTAGCGGACAAGATTAAAAAAATGTAATTGAATTATAGAGTAGAAGTAGTTAAGAAAATAAAAATAAAAACAAGTGGCTAGCGGACGAGGCAGAACAAGAATCGGAAGAAGAAGAACAAGAAGAGGGAGTGGGTCATGGGATCGTCGTTGCCAGATTTTTTTATTTGAAATCATAGTTCTCTCAACACTTTAGGTTTTGGATGGCGATACGATTTATGGAATCGTCGTCACCAAATTTCATCATTAGTTATGAGATTGTCGTTGTCAGATTTCTTATTTTAATTTTTTATATAGATAAAAAAAATTAATATTTTAAAATTTTAAATAAATTAGAAAATACTTAAATAAAAATTATGATATAATAAATTAAAAATAAATAAATGAAAATTGATATTAATAAATATTTCAACAAAAATTAGAACATAGTAAATAAATCAATTCAAATTATGGTATAAATAAGTAATGAATTAAAATTTAAATAAATTTATGTTATAATAAATAAATTTATTTACTATTGTAAAGAATGGTCAATATTCACTATAATTATTATATAAATATTATTTTTAAGTTCAACTATTTTTATAATAAGAAGTTGAAATTTGAAATTAGAAACATTTTATCTTTAAAATAAACTTAAAATAAGATGTTGGACTAGTTACCGATCAATATGTTTAAAATAAGTTCATATTAAAGTAGAGCTAAAGAGTTACCAACTATCTTAGATTGAGATAAGATTTTGGATATGAACAATAAGTAAAAAAATATTTTAATTAAAAAAGTTTAATATTTTTTGAAAGTGATATATATATATTAATTTTGATGCAAAATTTAGGAACCAATAATTTAATTGAAAAAGAGTTAAAAATAATATAAATAAATAAATAATATATATAATATATTATAATATGGGGCCCCCAAAATTTTGGGGTACGGGGTCATTGCCGTGAGGCGGCCCTGGTTGATGCTTCACTTTGTCTTTTATAAAGGTATTTATTAGGTTGAAGATTAAATTTAATATATCAAATAAAGAATTCTGAAGCCACATGTAATTATTCTTACCTCAGTTGCAGTAAAAAAAGAGAAGGTTTCATATTTCAAGATGATCAAAAAATCAAATTTGGGAAAAATGAAAAAAAATTCACCCAAGATGCTGTCATGATTATGATTTTAGTTTTTAAAAACATTTTGTGCTTAATTGGGGTTGATCTTATGGAATATTTGAGGAGAAAGAAATATTGAATTATATGTAAAAAATATATTTGTTTTGGAAAACAAATCAACTATATAAAGGGGACATTCAAACGATCTCATATTTTTACTCTTATTTTCATTTTTATTTTTTAGGTTAGATTTATTTTTAGTTGCTCATTCAAGCCTCGGGTAAGGTGACATTACCCAAAGATTTTGAGTTTTCTTTATTTTTTTTAATGAAGTTCTTTTGTTTCCAGTATCTTTTGTTTCTTTATCTATTTTTTTTTATTACTTGTTATTTACTGCTTTCTTTTTCTTTTTTTATTTCTTTGCTTTATTTTCTTTCAAGTAAATTTAAATTCCATTCTAGTTTCTTCCTTTTTTTTATTCATTAATTTCTTTCATGTGGAGGATGTTAGAAATCAAATTACTGTTTTTCTTTGACTTATATAGTATATAATGTTTTAATTTATTATCAAAAAAATTTAAAGTGACTTACTCAATCCTTGTAGATTGACCTTGTCTAGTGCGACAACTCATGTTGTGCCCTTACAAGTATTTTCTTTTATTAATCTATTCAAAAGATCACATTAGTATCCCCAACTCTTTGAGGTCATTATCTCTCGTCTACCTCAATGCAGTCATGTCCACCTGAAATTCATATGGGGAGAATATCTCAAAACTCAACAATTAAAATATATAGGGAGCTTTAGTTAAAAATATTTTTGAGAAGAAAATTTCTCTATTTTTGTATATTGATTCAGTGGGTGTGTACATGTACATATATAGTGATCAATGAGGTTAGATCCCTACAATCAAGTTAAATCTTTACAATTAAGGAACATGCTACAATAGTCTCTACACCTAAATTACAAGTGTCTAGAATAGGAAGGAATCACAAGAGGAAATAATGGATATAAGGAAACTAATATCTCAACACTCGCCCTCAAGTTGGTGCATAGATATCACACATGCCCAACTTGCCCAAAAATTTGGAAAACACATGAGTTGAAACGACTTTGGTAAGTCTATCGACCAACTAATCTTCTAAACGAATCTTAGGCAACTCCACAATTTTCTCATCCAATTTCTCCTTAATGAAAAATCTATCAACCTCCACATGCTTTGTACAATCACGTTGAACTGGATTATGAGCAATGTCACACGCTGCTTTGTTTTCACAATATAGTTGAATTGGCTGCATAGGTAGATATCCCAAATCCTTCAAAAGAAGTCCCATAATGCTTCACAGATTCCAAGGGCCATACTTCAAAATTCAGCTTATGCGTTGGAGCGTACAACAACATTATGTTTTTAACTTCTCCATGTGACTAGATTACCACCAACAAAGGTAAAATAACGTAAAATAGATCGTCGGTCATCAATTGCTCCAGCCCAATCAACATCAGTATATGCATCTATGCTATGATAATCTGCATTTTTAGTGAATAAGATTCATTTACCAGGAGCAGACTTAAGATACCGTGCGCATAACTGCATTCATATGTTGTTCTTCAGGATTACGCATAACCTGACTGACAACACTCAATGCATAAGTAAGATACGGCCATGTGTGTGCGAAGTACAACAAGCATCCTACAAGCCTCTAGTACCTCCCTTTATCCACTGGCACTTGATCAAACTCAATACATAACTTCAAACCTTCTTCAACTGGTGTATCAACTGGTTGACATGCTGTCATACTAGTTTCTTGTAACAAATCCAAAGCATATTTCCTTTGAGACCAAAAAAATCCCTTTATCAGAACAAGACACTTCAATCCCAAGGAAAAATTTCAAAGGGCCAAGATCTTTCATTTCAAATTCTCCAGACAAGTAATTTTGGAGAGTGTTCATTTCTTTACGGTCATTTTCAGTAACTATCATGTTATCCACATATACTATAAGTGCAGTGACCTTATCCTCTCGCCTTTTTAGCAATAAAGTGTGATCTGAATTGCTCCGATGATAGCCAAATGCTTTCATAGACTTTGTGAACCTTTTGAACCATGCTCTGGGAGATTGTTTCAACCCATACAAGGATTTCTTTAGTTTGCACAGTGTACGACTATGCACTTCTGATACTATGCATCCTGGTGGCAAATCCATGTAGACTTCCTCAGACAACTCTCCATGTAGGAAAGTATTCTTCACATCAAACTATTATAATGGCCAATCCAAGTTTGTAGCAAGAGATAATAAGACTCGAACAATGTTGATTTTGGCAACAGGGGCAAATGTATCTGTATAGTCAATCCCATATACTTGGCCCTTTCGCTGCTAGCCTTGCCTTAAAATATTCAATCAAACCGTCTACTTTGTGCTTCACAGTATACACCCACCGGCATCCAACTAGTTTCTTCCCTGATGGAAGATCAACAAGTTTCCAAGTAACATTTTGTTGTAAGGATTTCATTTCTTCATTCATAGCAGCTTTCCACCTAAGATCAACTAAGGCTTCCTGCACACTGTTAGGAATAACTACAGTACTAGATAATTGATTTACATTTGGCTGATTTGTTTCTGACAAGCAATGATAGAATACAACATCTTTTGTCGTTGGACTGATTTCCAGTAGGATTCAACATCTTTTGCATTTTCTGATAAGTTGAATATTTAGATATGTTTTAGAGCATGTTTTAAATAAGTTTTTGGATAATTTATGCAATAGTTTGGTTAGTTTGTCTTAGTTTTGATCTATGTGTTAGTTTAATCAAATTTTAGTATAACATGTTTTATTTCGGTTTTTAATTCTATAAGTTGGTTAATTTGATTATCTAAGTGTGTTACTAATTAGATTTGCTTTATTTTGTAGGTGTTTAGATAATGTGAATGTGAGTTTGGATGATGGAAACAAAATATAAGAAGTTTGAATAAAAATACTTGTTCAAAAAGGTGTGAAAGAAAGAAGAAACAAAGGAAAAACGCAATTTGGAATGTTCTGGGCGGCTCGGCGCTCATGCGAATTGGAAACTGTGCAAGTTGCGATTTTTGGGTCATAACTTTGCCAATTGGACTCTGAATTGAACGCGGTTTGTTTCTATGGACTCCTTACATTAAATAGAACATTATGAGAGGGTTTTGAGGAGAGGATAAAGAGGAGAACAAGGACTGTTAGGGTTTGGAAACAGTAGAAGAAGATCAAGTTCGAGAGGAGGAGATTCTTCATCATCATCCTATATTTTTCTAGCTTGATTTCCTTTGTTCATGTTCATGTTCATGTTCATGTTTATTTTCTTGGTTACGAACTAGATCATCTATTTAGAGGATAGATAGATTCTAACTTTGATTCTATGTTCTAGTTTAGGGCTTTACTTATTGTTAATGGATTTATGATAGTTTATTTATATTTCTCCATTGTTAATACTTTCAATCTCTTGATCACATATTGGATAAACTTAATTCTAGGATGCGGCACTCGAGAGAGGGTACTTTGGATTGGAACAAGGGAAATATAGCCTAGGTATCGTGAGACCGAGATGAGATCGAGACCCTTTGAAGTCATTAATAGAAATCACATATCTTAGTGAGTTCGTAGGAATTAAATATTTATCAAGAGGTCGAAATCAATTTCAATAAATATGCTCTAACGAGACACTCAAGAGAGGGTGTTAGAAACATTAGGATTTCCGACTTATAAACTAGGTGCATACATTGATGATAAATATTTGGAAAGGACATAGTTGATAGTTAGGTTAAATCGATTCTCTAGGTTGTCCCTCTATTGATATTTTGTTGTTTTGATTACTTTCTAGTCTAGTTTTATTTTTTTATTTTAATTTTAATTACTTGAACCATTAAATTTGATTATCTAAATAAAGTTAGGGTTAATGAAGCGGTATTTAGTGTGAATGTCAATCCTAGAGGATAACAACCCAATATCTCATCGGTTTTATATTATAACTTGACACCGTACGCTTGCGGTTGCACGCATCACTTTCCATGATCACCTTATCACAATGATCCAACTCACTGAAAATCTCTATTAATTCTCCATAATACACAGGGAGTACTTTGTCATTTTGTTTAGCATAGAAAGCCCTTTGATTTAAGGTAAAAACATGAAACTCATCGTTTCCATCATAAAAAACTTTAGAAAGTGCTTTCCAAATATCTCGAGTGGGTAAGCGAATATATAGCTTTATAATTTATGGGGATATAGAAATCAATAACCATCTTTTCACCTTTTGATTATCTACGTACCACTTCTCATACCCATCATCTTTCTCAGTGGGTTGTGGTGAGTTTTCAATAATAAAGGAGAGTTTCTCCTATTCGGCAATATGAATCTTCATGATTTGAGATCACATATCAAAATTTTGTCTCGGTGAGTATAATCCTTGCTTTGAATGCAGAATTCTCATACTGGACGATAATAGGGTTAGGTTTGCTCGGGTTAATTTTAGCGAGTAAGGTGTAAAATAGCAATAATAATAATAATAATAATAAGGTGGGTACAAGAAGATGTACTTATGGAGGAATAATAATAATAACTCACGATTATCAAAAAATAAGGGTTGAATTGCTTAAATGAAGGAAATCAATACCACCCCTTTAATTAGACAAGATATAATGCTTTTGAGAGTTGTTTTAATAAACAATTTTTCCTTCTTTTTTCTAAAAAGCAGAAAAATGGGTCTTCACCTTCTCTGCTGCAACGCGCACAGTGATATAAACGCTGCAATAGCAGTAAAGTTTCTTCAACCCATAGTTTGGCTCTGATACCAAATTAAAAATAATTTTGAGAAGAAAATTTCTCAATTTTTTTATATTGATTCAATGGCGGTCTACATGTACACATACAGTGATCAATTAGATTAGATCCCTACAATCAAGTTAAATCTTTAAGTAACTTGCTAAATTAGTCTCTACACCTAAATTACAAGTGTCTAGAATAGGAAGGAATCACAAGAGGAAATAATGGATACAAGGAAACTAATATCTCAACAGCTTTCTTCCTCGTTAAACAGTACTGAAGCTACAAAAAGTAGCGAAAACATTTAAGAATTCCCACTTCTTCTTGTTCCTTCGTCCATACTCCATACAGGGCTCCCATTTTTTTGTTCTTTTTTCTTAACCTATTCTTTTTGAAGCACCATCTAGCGTTCCCGTTCCTCCATCCTAATTTCCTTTGTTATTATTTGATAAAATTTAATGATCAATTGTTTGATACAAAAGTATTAACATTTAAATCCTAAATATGATGTAATTAAAGTTTCATAAATTCTATTTTTAACGACTTAATACATGAACTGACCCGTTAGAACAGAAATTCTATCAAAGTTCTGGTAGGCAAGCATAAAGGTTAGTACATATTGGACTAAAAATACTAAATGGATGATGGACTGTCCACTACTTATGCTCAAAACCACCCTTAAACTAAAAGTGTGATTGGCAAAATTTTATAAAACTTAATTTGAATTGGCATATAAATAGGTCATGTTGTGCTCTAAAAAAAAAAAAAAAAGAGGTCATGTTTAGCTTCTGTTTGTAGTTTATAACTTTATATAGATATAAATAAGAAAGGTTATGTTATTTGATAAACTAATTAATAAGTTTTATTTTATTAATAAAATAAAATATAAATAAATTATTTAACATCTTCCTCGTGTAATAATATAGCCACGGTGTATATATAAAAATTCTTGACCTCATGCATGTAATTGGAAAAAAAAATTTAGTTGAGTTGAGTTGTACATAAAAACTATCATCTAATAACAATAGGTGGTATCTCAGTTGGTTGAAAAACTGAGTATAAGTAAGATTGAAGTCTAAGTCTCAAGTTCGAGCATCGGCGTGCCCCCATTTATCCGCTTTTGTTAGAAGGGCCAGTCTAAATGCCTTTGCAATGTCTGAGTCCGAGAGGATTAGCTCGCTCAGAGGGAATGAGAACACCTCCGGAATGCCAAAAAATCCGTAATAATAATAAAATAAAATAAAAAACCTATCATCTAATGGTGATTGAGCAATTACTTTTTTGGTATTTTACTAAATCTATAATTTTTATTGAAAATAACTAATATTCTCTTAAGCTCAACTCGAGGATTTTGAATGCCTATGCACATCGAAAACAAACATGCGTCAATGTCAAGCTTAAATCCATGGGCTCTCATGTGGGCACATGCATCCTCAATGTCTGCTCTTAACTGTTCATGTTTTAAGAAAGTTGGAACATAAATGTTAATTTCCAAATTCTTTAACTTTTTTATGTGGGATTATTGCTTTTTCACATTTAATATATATATATATATATATATATATATTCAATAGACACCTTATAAAGTTATAGGTGTTAGTTAGAGACTCAACTATGTATATGAAGTGAATATACATGTATCAACATTCTTAATTATTATACATTAAAAAAAAAAAAAGATCTTGCAGCTCAAAGCAAATTCAGATCATTCAAATTGATTACAATAGTACACAACAAGAAATTGTGTTTTTGGACCCCAAGCTCTTAAGAAAAATTAGAATGTTGAAAATTTTCAAATATGGTTTAGTTTAATCTTGATTATCCCTAATAAGCACTTAAATGTTTAATTAAAAATCAATGTATATAGTACTTGCTGTTGGAGATTTTCTTTTATAATTACGACAAGAGATCGATAATTTTTGTTTGGTTGGTTTGCGATTGATTTGAGTTGCTTTCATGTATAAGCTTCTCATATCATCTTAATGGGAATTGCTGCTTTAGTTCTCTCAAATGTCAACAAATGATAAGTAAATATATGTTTGGTGTCACACCCCGTCCGGAAGCGTCTAAACCGGCGGTACACTCACGGATGGGGCGTGCATTTGGAATTATAACAATGGTAATAATAAAGTACGCAACGAAAATACAATACAGTACAAGTCTGATTTCATTTAATTCAGAATTCATTTGTATATGAAATAGTCAAGGGAACATACTCCCCAAAATCCCCAATGAATAATACAAAGGGTACAAAATGTGGGCCTCATAAACCTGCACCAAGTCCACCCTAATTTCCTGTGAAAATTTGGATAACAATGGAATGAGTTTAACACGCTCAGTGGGTAAAATAGTTCGTGAATATAACAATTAATAAAACAAACTTCATAATTAAATATCTTAAATACACATCAAAGCATCATAATCAATCAATATGTATGTATGCATGACACCGTCTCGTAATGGTTTGATGATTGTACATTGCTTGAGTTCACGTACAGATGTCCTTCCCCAAGCGTAGTCAGGTTCTCATTGTATGTCTCTCCTCAAGAACAATGCTCTGGATTCACGTACAGATGTCCCTCCCCAGGCGTAGCCGGCTTCTCATTGTACGTCCCTCTCCAGAGAAATATAATGAATAGCGAGCAATGCTCCTAACTATTCTATGAATCATAACCCACATACGTCCCTAGGTGGTGATATGTATGATGCCAATGCATGACTTGTACGACCAAATACTTCTCTAAGATTGATTTACGGTCCGGTTATCACCAACTCTGAATCCGAGAGTCGGACATTACCAAGACAACATTCAGAACTCGGTACGGTCACTACGAGTTCTTGGTCATGCCGTTCGGTCTAACAAATGCACCTGCTGCATTCATGGATTTGATGAATCGCATCTTCAGGTTATACTTAATTTGTGGTGGTTTTGTGGACGACATCTTGATATACTCCTCAACCGAGGAAGACCATAAGATACATTTGAAGATAGTCCTCTGGACCTTGCAAAGCCACTAGTTGTATGCAAAGTTGAGTAAGTGCAAATTTTGGGGGAAGCGAGTTCAATTCCTAGGCCACGTGGTTTCAGGCAATGACATTGAGGTAGATCATTCTAAGGTTGAAGTAGTTTTAAACTAGAACCAGCCTACCACTGTTACTTAGATTAGGAATTTTTTTGGTTTGGCTGGCTATTACAGACGCTTCATCAAGGATTTCTCAAAGATTGTTGAACCTATGACAAAGCTCACTCGGAAAGACGTGCGATTCATCTGGAATCCTGCCTGTGAAGCATCATTTTAGGAATTGAAGAAGCGCCTCACAACGACACCAGTACTAATCACTCCAATAAATACACTTGGATTTTTACTATACACCGATGCCTCTCTCCAAGGCTTAGGTGTCGTACTAATGCAAGAAGATCAAGTGGTTGCATATGCATCGAGACAACTGAAGATTCATGAGGGTAATTACCCAACACATCTACACCCAGAGATACCTAAACCTCTGCCAAAGAAGATGGTTGGAATTCTTGAAAGACTATGACTTTTAACTCCAATACCATCCCGGTAAGGCCAATGTTGTGGCTAATGTCCTGAGTTGAAAATCTTATGTTGCTTGCACTCTTAACTTCGAAATAGGGTAGTTGGCTACCAAAATGGAGAACTTTAACCTACAGCTGATCGAAGAGGGACCAAAATCACGACTCTATCAATTATCAGCTAAGTCTGAGCTAGTTCGAAAGATTTCAGCAGCTCAAGCCAATGACCCTATGTTAATGGAGAAACGAGAACTGCTACTCAGCGGACAAGACCTTCCTCACTAGTCGGTCTCTGAAGACGGGACCGTTTTCTATAAAAAAACGTCTCTGTCTACCGAACCATCCTGAGGTTCGAAAAGAAGTGCTCATTGAGATGCACTGTTCGAGGTTCGCTATGCATCCTGGGGGTGACAAGATGTCAAGGAGGTCAAGTGACAATTCTGGTTTTCTGGAATGAAGAAGGCGATTGCAGACTTCGTTGCTTGATGTCTCGTTTGCCAA
The DNA here is from genome assembly GCA_035771175.1 of Paratinospora sagittata. Taxonomy (NCBI): domain Eukaryota; kingdom Viridiplantae; phylum Streptophyta; class Magnoliopsida; order Ranunculales; family Menispermaceae; genus Paratinospora; species Paratinospora sagittata. The sequence goes on from CM069592.1 coordinate 29,752,115, forward strand.
CAAGTTAAGGCAGAACGAAGACTTCCCTCTGGTATCTTCCAGCCGTTACCTATTGGGGAATGGAAGTGGGAGAACATCTCAATGGATTTTGTTACGACCTTGCCTCGAAATAATAAAAGGTAAGATGTTATCTTGGTTATCATTGACAGACTTACAAAGTCTGCACACTTCTTGCTAATAAAGTTCACGGATACCCCGCCAAAATTATCGAACTGTATGAAAGAGAAATCGTACGCCTCCATGGCATACCACTCACGATCGTCTCTGATCGAGACCCTCGATTCACATCAAAGTTTTGGCAAAGGTTCCAGAGTAGAATGGGCTCTGAGATCACCATGAGCATAGCCTTTCACCCTCAGACTGATGGGCAGTCAAAGCGGCCTATCCAAATCTTAGAAGATATGTTACGATACTGTATTTTGGACTTTAATGATGGATGGGCAAAGTACTTACATTTAGCTGAGTTTGCATACAACAACAGCTACCAAACTAGTATCAGCATGGCACCGTACGAGGCTCTCTATGGTCGCCCTTGCAGATCTTCGATATGCTGGTTAGATATGGCAGATCGACCGCAGTTGGGCCCTGAACTAGTTCAAGAGACTTCTGAGAAGATCACACTAGTAAATGAGCGACCTCATGTTGCACAAAGTCGACAGAAGAACTATGCTGGCAAGCGGAGACAGCCTCTAGAGTTTGATAAGGGGGACTTTATTTTTCTAAGAGTATATCGGTCCATTTCTGATCATTGAAAGTATTGGCAAACTTGCTCATCGTCTGTCCCTTCCATCGTCCATGCCTAAGGTTCATGACATTTTTCACGTATCTATGCTTCGAAAGTATCGTCCTGATCCTTCGCATATCATCCCTCTAGTCGAGGTTCTGGTTGAGGAATGAAATAAGTATCAGGAGAGAGCGATAACAAATATTGGATAGAAAAACTCAAGAACTAAGACGACGAAGCATACCACTTGTGAAGGTGCTCTGGGATCACCACGGCTTCGAGGAAGCAACATGGGAACTAGAAGCAACAATTAAACAAAAATACCCTGAATTGTTTTCTAGTACCACCTGATGCTGTGATACATTGTACTATTTTTACTTATCAATAAAATGATGGAACTTTGTTTACACTTATCTTAATACATTGTTTCACTTGAATAACTATGCAGATGTCTGAAAATAATATCGATGGAAATAGTGATGCACACACGCAGTGACCTCCTTGGCAACCTGTGGCTACTTCTCAAGAATCAGAGTCAAGTCACAACTACTTTGCATCACCAACTCCATCGCCTCACAGACAACGATCCTTATAGCCAGAGGGTGCATGGCTTTTTCGTAACAATTTTGCCCAAAACAATCTCGTGCCCTCATCTTGGCAGGACTTTCTACCTAAATTACCAGGCGGCCGGATTCGAGCAACAACACGAAAAAGCATTCCACCGCTCAACCTACCTCTCCTTAAACGATGTAACCAGCGCCCTACACCACAATCTGTTGAGCAACGGTTCGAATCTTCTGAGGATGAATTCGACTCTATTTGCTCCCCATTGTTTCATGATGTTGAGAATTTCACCAGCCACAGTGCCATTCAGGGACCATACAGACACTACCCTGAACTAGCAAACGATGACACCGACAGTGAATCTCAAGCAGATTACCATCAGGACTACTTGAACTGATTTCGTGGGCGAAATCCTTTTAAGGGGGGTAGAGTGTAATACCCTAGAATTGCACCAAAAAAGAAGAAGAAGAAGTTCGGGCAACCTGCCTGAACGTCCGGGCATGTGCCCCAAGTTCGGGCACTAATCCTCTATATAAAACAAGCCCCCTCCTCATTTCTCACACCAAATCACCTTCTCTTGTGAGTTTTCCTCCTTTTTCTTACTCATTTGGAGTTCTTGTCTGTTTGAGACCCTCTATGCGGTGCGACGCAATTCTGTCCGGAGGAAAGTGCCAGATCTGAAAGAAGAAGTTCTTATCTGAAGGTGGGGAACGAAACATAGGTTTGCGTGTCTCATAAATTTTATTAAAGTTTACATTCATTTATTATTATGTCTACCATTCATTTACACAACATTATTGCGTATAATGTTAATACTGTCATAGTTATGCCTGTATATTTGGAATTTATGTATTATATTGTTGTAATGTCGGATTAGTGGTTAATTTGGCTCAACTAGACTCGTTCTTGTCCTTAGTAACTTTAAATAGTGAAAGGGAGGCACCGTGCTGCTCTAGGCGATTGGTATTTAAGCAGACCTCGTGTCTCACCTCTCAACTGGAGACTGATCTGGTTGGTCTTATTGAAAGCTATCAGCTTATACAAGTAATACTGAATGTCCTGACCTTGCACGTCATGGTACCGACCCTGATAAGGATCACCAGACGTTGCCAAGGTCAGTCTAAATGTTAAGTAAAGACCAGACCAGTAGACTAGACCAGTTAATGGATTGGCATCATACATATCACCATCTAGGGACGTATGTGGGTTATGATTCATAGAATAGTTAGGAGCATTGCTCGTTATTCATTACATTTCTCTGGAGAAGGACGTACAATGAGAACCCGGCTACGCCTGGGGAAGGACATTTGTACGTGAACTCAGACGATATACAATCATCAAACCATTACGAGACGGTGTCATGCATACATACATATTGATTGATTATGATGCTTTGATGTGTATTTAAGATATTTAATTATGAAGTTTGCTTTATTAATTGTTATATTCACGAACTATTTTACCCACTGAGCGCGTTAAGCTCATTCCATTGTTATCCAAATTTTCACAGGAAATTAGGGTGGACTGGGTGCAGGTTTATGGGGCCCACATTTTGTATCCTTTGTATTATTCATTGTGGATTTTGGGGAGTATGTTCCCTTGACTATTTCATGTACAAATGAATTCTGAATTAAATGAAATCAGACTTGTAGTGTATTGTATTTTCGTTGCGTACTCTGTATTACCATTGTTATAATTCCAAATGCGCGCCCCGTCCACGAGTGTACCGCCGGTCTAGGCGCGGCCGGGCGGGGTGTGATATTTGGTAGGTTTATGATTGTAGCCTATTGTTTGGTTTATGATTCAAAAATAAGACTACAATCCAAAATCAAAAGTTCAGAAAATAATTTTAATTTTATCATTTTTTGAACATAGTTTTTTTAAATAAAATCTTCTAAGGCAATATTGTTTGATATTGCAATTTCCTTGTTAATAATTCTTCTCAATTAATTTCCATTTATGCTTATTGCCCCTCTACCAAACTTGGCTATGCTCTGCCATGTTAGATTATAAGTGAATCTAAAAGCTATCGATATTAGGTGGAAGTTCTATCATGTTTATCAATCTTAGACATTAACACTTTTCTTTGCATGCATGCACAGATTGTCATGCAAACCAAATTAAATTTATAAAGAGGAACACCAATAAACTAGAGAAACAAGCAAATGGTTAGATTTGAACATACATAAGATGATCCACCTTGTGGGCCCCACTCAAACAACCCACGAGGAGTAGGAAAAGGGAAGTGGATAAATGTATACCACTTTTGTAGTTTATCTCAACTACTATTATTAGTCTCTCTCTCAAACACTTTTCTATCCTCTTTAATTCTATAAATTATGATTTTGGGGTGGTTCCAAATATTAGAAAATTTTAGAAAAAAAAAGAGAAGGTGAAAAGGGAGAAAAATTTGTAGAAAAGAGGATTGCAAATGCCAAGGCTTGTCTAGCTTAAAATCGGTAAAATTTTGTAAAAATTATCTTTATTAAGTGGATTTGACAACATTCTATGGAGTCGTAGATGTTTTTCTAATTTGAGTTTTGCCACGTAAAAAAATTACTGGTCTCTCTCTATTTATTTTCTTTGATATTTTATTTGTTTCTTGCAAATTATTATTTTTCCTCGGGAACTGGTTGTATTAATTTTTGTCATCAGGGTCAGATCAAGTTTGATATCAGTGCCTTATTTGACAATTTTTTTTTTTGGGTTGAGTTCTTTTGAATGTCAGGACTCCGATCTAAGAGAGAAGAAATAATTCCAATTGATCGAAATCGATAGAAGAAAAAAAAAACAACCATGTCAACATCCCAGGAACCAAAAAATATATATGTGGAAAACTATCGAATGATATGCAGGAGATGAAAAAGAATATACAGACGTTAATGGAGATGATGCAAAGTCTCACAAATTCCATGCCGAAGACAACTTCAGTGTCAAAAACTATAGAAGCATCATCATCAGACATCCAAAATCAAACATAAGTAATTGACAAAACACCATTCAAGCTGGAGGCCAATATTAAATTTCCTTTTTACAATGGGTTGGATGGGTGGTTGAAGTCCCTGAAAGTCTACTTCAACACTAAAGCTTACACCGATATCCAAAAACTAAGCTTTACGAGGATGAGGCTTGAAGGTCATGCTTTCACATTGCAAGATATACTGACATTCAAAAGAAGGTTATTGGAAGTTGTATAATAACCCTAATTCTCACCTGACATTCCTACAACTTAGAAAGTTTTTTTTTTGGTTAGAGAAACAAGAGAGGGAAAACAACAATTCATAACCATGGCGTAAGGAACAACAGAGGACAACCACCACACCTTGGTGAAGCGAGGCCGCTGGTTCTCTCTCCCCCCTCCTCTTTCTTTCTTTCTGTATGGAACATACAATGTGATACCACTCTATGTGGAGAGAGAGATAAGTAACTTCTTCTTCCCACTCCCACCAAGACCTCAACAACCCAATGCAAAGGCAAAGGTTCTATTTATTTTCAAGCTTGAAACAGATGAAAAAAAAGAAGAAGTGAAAAACGTAAAGGGGGTGGGGGGGAGAGAGTGTGCACGGGCAGGACGCTCCAATAGTCAGGTCGGTTAAACCCGACCTTTTTAGGCTAGACCCGTGACCTAACCCGACTTGGTCGGGTCACCCAAAAACAGATCTGACCAACTTGATATTTAGTTCAAACTCGACCCAACTTGACCCGAAATGGTCGAATTTGGTCGAGTCGGGTCTGGTTGATCGGGTTACTTACACCCCTAAGAAAGACCACAACAAATATCTTCCTTTTGTTTTTCAAGCCTATTATAAGGTGTTCCACTTACAAGAGTGTAAGAATGCAGTCGACCTCTTTTTAAGTACAATATTACATATATTGCCCAATTCAAACACTTTATATAAGTCCTATTTAGTAGAGTTTTTTCAAAGTGCTTTTGGACTAAAAGTACTTTTGGAAAAGCATTTGGAAACACCTGCTTCTCGCTACGCTGTAGTTGGAAAAAATATTTTTTTTTTTACTTTTAAACAGAAGCTAGGTGAGACTAAGGTAGTGTTTGGTAACTCCACTTTTTTTTAGCTCCATAATTTTTAGTTCTAAAAAAGTTAGCTCTACTTTTATAAGAGTTTATTTTAAAAGTATTGTTTGGTAACAAAAATACTCCAACCTCTTATTTCAAAAAATTAAAAATAGAAATTAATTATTATATTGTAATCATATGCTATATTTGGTTCAATTAAAATTATTTTGTATTAATTATCACTTACTAAATTTGAATTATGATAAATTATTCTATAAGTGTGACAAATTATTCTATATAATGATTAATGTAAATTTGGTATTTTAAAAATTATTCCTGATAAACCTTTACAAGAAAAAATAATTTTCTTTTCTTTTTTATTTTAGAAGTTAATAAATGATTATCAAACGCTCTAATTTTGTCCAACCTCTATTTTAATTAGAGTTTGAATAAATTAAAAATTAGAATTAGAGTTACCAAATGCCATATAACTTTTCTCAAAATACTATTTCTAAAATTGCTTATTGAAAAGGTGTTGTTATAATTGCCGTACCAAATGGGGTCATATATAGAGAGGTCAAAGCCCCATAAACAACACAAATAAAAGACCCACAATTAACTTTGAATATTAAGGCCTTATAAAATTAGGCAATAATGTCCACCAAACAACTGCCACGCACTAAGGCCTAAGTCAAAGATGATCTCTTTTATTCTCCCTAGTTCAACTTGAACCTTGTCCATTAATAATGTAACTAGGTAGTAAGGAAAATGTAGTAAGCCTTGGGACAACCTTGGGACGCCCAACACCTTATCAATAAAGATGAACGTAGTATACTGGCTATTAGATTTTTTTTTTTTTTTTGTATAATTATAAAGAAAAACTTCGTTTAATGCAACCCCAATATATAAGGCCTCATATATATATGTATATATATAAAACTAGAAATCTTTCTTTGGAAACTACCATTAATTATTTGAGAAGCAACTTGTTGTTTGAGGATGAGGACGACTCTAGTATAATTTTTGTTTTCATATTGACGACAAGGGAATGCATGAAACACAGGGTGGAGACACAAAATAGACTGCGTCACCACCTCCAAGTATAGTCTCTCTTGGATCCACATGAAGTCATCGGTATACGCGTCCCTACCATCATCCCACCCATGTTGCAATTTACTAAAAGAAACAATACATTCCATGTAATTTGTTGCCTTACTCCTAGGATGAGACCCACAAAAATCAGAAAAAAATGCCAAAATGATATAATATTAATTGACAGAAATATTGCAGCACTACTCGATTATCCTATTTTCAAGATAATCCCATAATATTACATTTATATATATATTTCTATCTATGTTTGTTACACTCTATATATAATACATACATTATCAAGAGGTTAAGAGAGCTTTGCCAAAAACTATAAAACCCAAATATTACCAACTTCCCCCTATAACTCCTCCCCTCCACAAACACTCTCTAACCTTCCCCCCTTCCTTTGTTTTCCCTCTCATCCCTTCCCTCTTTTTTCTCTAAACAACACAATCACACAGATCTGCTTCCTCTTCCCCCACCCAATCTCCATCACCTTCCCCAGCATCTGAGGAAGCAGATCTCAAATATCTCCTCCTCATCAACAATGACACAATCACCACCACCACCCTTATCCTCTCTCTTCATCAGTCTCTTCTCTTTCGTTTTCTTCCTGCTCGTTCTTCCTTCAGAATCGAAGCTCTCTGAGACCTACTACTCGAAAACATGCCCCCAATTCGACCAAATAATCCGCGATACCGTCACCAAGAAGCAAATCGATAACCCTACCACCGCTGGCGGCACCCTCCGCCTCTTCTTTCACGACTGCTTTGTCAACGGTTGCGATGCATCCGTCCTCATCACCTCCACAGCCTCCAACTCTGCTGAACGGGACGCCGAAATCAACCACTCCCTCTCCGGTGATGCCTTCGACGTAATCGTTCGTGCCAAAACTGCCCTCGAGCTCGCTTGCCCCGGCATTGTCTCATGCTCGGACATCCTCGCGGCCACCACTCGCGACCTCGTCACCATGGTCGGAGGTCCCTATTACCACGTCCGCCTAGGCCGGAAAGACGGGTTCGTTTCCAAAGCTTCCACCGTCGACGGGAACCTCCCAACAGCGTCCATGAGCATGGACCAAAACATCAAGGTGTTTGAGAAGAAAGGATTTTCCATTCAAGAAATGGTGGCTTTGCTTGGAGGACACACCATTGGATTCTCACATTGTAAGGAATTTGCGAATAGGATCTTCAACTATAGCAAGAATTCTCCAGTGGATCCAAGTTTGAACATCGAGTTTGCCGAGAGGTTGAAGAAGACTTGTGCGAACTACATGAAGATTCCGTCAATGGCGGCGTTTAACGACGTGATGACGCCGGGGAAATTCGATAACGTTTATTATCAGAATCTGAAGAGAGGATTAGGATTGTTGTCTCCTGATCAAGCTTTGATCTTTGATACGAGAACGAAGCCATTTGCTGAAGCTTATGCAACGAATCAAACTGCCTTTTTTGATGCTTTTGCCCATGCAATGGAGAAGCTAAGCGTTCTTGAGGTGAAGACGGGAAGGAAAGGAGAGGTTCGGCACAAGTGTGATGCCTTCAATGCATGAGAAATATAGTTGTTGGTTTATTAATTAATGAATGATTTGGGAAGAAATTAGTGAAAGGAAATTATGGTTAGAAATTATAAGCTGCATGGAATTACATGGCTGATCATATATATACGATAAATTATGAATTTATTCTTTTCTTTTCTTGTTTTCTTTATATATATATATTTGGAGTTCTATTGAAAAAAAATGTTTTTATTTTTTGTTGTGTTTTTATTTTTATTTATTTATTTATTTTGATAAAGATCAGGATGTCTATATCATGAGAAGATTATGAACAAAATTTTGGGAAGCATCTGTTGAAGGATATACATAATATGGGACTAAATAGAAAGATTAGAGTGCGACTTATTTTGATCAGAATTATTAATGTGCTACCATAGATAGAATTATTGCATGTGTTTTATTCGTCTTCTTTTTGACCTTTTTAAGTGAAAATAAAGTAACACCTTCTACTTACCTCTTGAAATATTACTGGTTGTGTACTATTTATTTTCTTTAAGTTATGTTTTAGGATAAAAGACAATTTGGAAGGTGCCACTTTATCATTTTATTCCTTCTTTTTTTTTCCTGTAAACTTGTTTTCTTTTATATATAATTGTGGAAAATTGAGGGGTAATATGATTTTTGTATATATGTTTACACATGCATATTATGTGTTTTACGTTTATAAATGTAAATTTTTCAGTTTTTAAATATGCTCAAGACCATGCAATAAGAGTAAATGTTCTTGGCGTCTAAATTGAATTGAGCAATTAGGTCCTATTGATCCCAAAAAAAGGAAAAAAAAGAAAGGGAAAGTTCGAGCATTAATAAGCCTTATTTGAAACTGGACCAAGAATATTAGTTATAAATAATACTTCTAAATTTAAAATTAGGTTAGATCTTACTACGTTATAGATTTATTAATCTAAGGTGTGCATGTGTTGTTCAAACTTTTTTTTTTTTTTTTCGAAGCGTGTTCTTCAAAGTTATATCCATCCACTTTCTTTATTCTGTTTTATTTAAGTATGAAATATTTAATAATATTTCATGACAAAAATAATTTCAAAACTATATTATAAATAGCTATATCTAATTTCTTAACTATTTTCTTTGTATTATTTCAAGTATTCATATTCTTCGATCTATCAATACAATTGATAGTTAATATTCAATCTTTGTAATTGTCATAATCTTATCATGTATTATTACACATATAGAGACTATTAGGGAAGGGTGCTTCTATGTGTGCACCTAGCTAGGTTTTTTAATAAAGCTTACTTGGTCCATATGATCTTAATATTAGAAAAATTCCCTAATAAAAAATATCCTAAATTAGAACATAAAATTAAGTGAATTCGGTATGCTTTCTATGGAGCCTCATGTGTCTTTATGGTCTTTCCCTGCCCCTCCATCATGGTCTCTCTATACATATTTATTCTCTTATACTCTTTACCAAAAAATTTTAGTTGTAGAGTATGTGGTTAAGTCAGGACACTTCCAATAATAAGGTAAAATTTTGTTAAGTTTTTCAGATTGTAATTTGTTGCTACATATTTATTGATAAAATGTTTGAAAACTTTGATTCACAAGTTTTTATCTCAAGTTTCATATACAATAATAATAAAAGTAGAGTCAGGTCACCAAAGGTGGGCTGATCAATCGATTTAGAAATGGCGGCCCTCTGTCAAAGACTAGTTTCGAGTCTGCCTGGTGGCCTTTGGTGATATAGGCGTTTCAAATGTGACCTGTTTGGATATAAAAGTAGAGACAGGACTAAATTAACATTAATAGAATTAATTAAGAAATATACAACTAAGAAAAAGAAAGTAGATTCATGTGCCTCACCTCGTGTCATTGAAAAAAAAGGCTTACCTAAAATAAGTTTTGTTTTGTTTTGTTTTTTTTTTTTTTTAGAAGAAGAAGCTTACCTAAAATTAGTTGAGTTAACCAAACAAATACAAATAGTTAATATATGATTCCTACTTAGTCCAAGTAACAAAGGAAACTTATTCCAAATCTAACAACTACCTATTTATCATATTTAATAATGCAACCAAAAATATACATAGAGATTAAGAATAAAGCCAAAAACTCTGCCATAATCAGTCTCAAGCTGGGTAAAGGAGGAAAGTTGCATTAAGTAGTTGACAGCCAACGTAATACTTCGTTAGATCAACTATTAATATACATAAATCCCAAGAGCAGAGTAAGGAAGTAGATTCATTTAATAGACTCATATAATTCGGAAAAAGGCTTAGTTGAGTTATAGTTGTAGTTGTATATATAAGAATAAAGCTAAAGATACACATGGGGAAAACACAAGTTCAATGTACCAAAATAACAGGTTGTTTGGTATTCAATTTAAAAATGATTTTTAAAAATAAGGGTCTGTTTGGTTCAACATTTAAAAACAGTTTTTCAAAACATACTTTTTTAAAATTGTTTTTAAAGTACTTTTTTCCTGAAAATAAGGAAAACAACAAAAGTTGTTTTCTTATTTTCTTCACAAATCTTGAAGATGCATTTAAAAACTATTTTCAAAAACAACCTTACCAAACAAGTTTTCATAGAATCTTTATTTCAAAAACAAAAAACTGAATTTAAATTCTATACCAAATTGGGCGTAAGTTTGTAAAAAGCTGTTTTTAGAATTTATTTTTAGAAAACAATGAAAACACAATTTGTTGTATTTTTGTTTTCTTCACAACTTCTAAAGTCAAATCAAAAAATAATTTTTAAAAATTTTCAAAACACTTCAACCAAACAAGTTTTTTGAAAATATTTGATTTAGAGACAGAAAACAATTTTTAAATCTCATAGCAAATAGGGTAATTCAAAGGGAAATTTGATGAAGTGGCCTATTATGGAGGGAAAAAATGAAATTGAACTTCAAACTTTTTCTTCCAAAATTCTAACATGTTTTTCATGTAAAATAACCAAACTGCCCATAGTATCGTAACCATGGTTAAACCAATTAAAAAAAAAAGAAAAAAAAAAAGAAAAAAGAGAAGGATTCATCTCATTCTCTTGTTAGGGTTTTTCAAAAAAACAAAAAGGAGGGAAGCCTCACCCCTTGTTGTCGTCGTTGCAACCTTCGCCGTCATCATCCGCCGTTGTTGGTAACATCTTCTTCTTCTTCATCCCATTCTCTTGCTTGTTAGGGTTTTTCAAAAAAAAAAAAAAAAACAAAACAAAAAGGAGCGAAACCTCACCCCTTGCAACCGTTGCCGCCTCAAGTCGTCACCGTCGACGTCGCCGTCTCCGATAACTTCTTCTTCAAGGGAGAGAAACCCTGCTGAAAGAGAAGTAGAGAAATGTTGTGGTAAATGCATATATTGATCTCACCATTTTAATATGATTTAACTTAGTTAAAATATTTTAAACTTATTGTATTACTCTGTTGTCTCCCATCTCCATTGATCAGTCCATATATATCCTAGTCCTATAGAAGATTTCATTCTTACCAAAAAATTTGCACTTTGACAACAGAGTTTGTCTTTGCTTACTATTTCTCATTCATGGTAGAAAAATAATTAATTCATTGTATTGTTTGTTGGATTAGTTAAATTTCTAGCAAATTTTTCTTTTTTTTTTAGATTTTGATATTTGTAGTCTATGGTGGTCTATGGGCCTACTTAAGCTTAGGAAACATAAACTTTATTTATTTCTTATTCATAGTGGAAAATATTAAATTCATTGTATTGTTTGTTGGATTAGTTAAATTTTTAGCAAATTCTTTTTCTTTTTAGATTTTGATATTTGTAGTTTATGGTGGTCCGTGGTGGTCTATGGATCTACCTAAGCTTTGGAAATATAAACTTGATTTATTTCTTATGTCATAGTGAAAAATATGTAATTCTTTGTATTATTTGTTGAATTAGTTAAGCTTAGGTAGGTTTATAGAACACCAACAAACAATACAAAGAATTAAATATTTTTTGCTATGACATGAGAAATAGATCAAGTTTACGTTTCTTAAGCTTAGGTAAGTTCGTAGAACACCATAGACCACCATAAACTATAAATATCAAATCTAAAAAGAAGAACAATTTGCTAGAAATTTAACTAATTCAACAAACAATACAAAAAATTAAATATTTTCCACTATGACATGAGAAATAGATCAAGTTTATGTTTCCTAAGCTTAAGTAGGTCCATAGATAATCATAGACCAACATAGACTACAAATATCAAAATCTAAAAAAAAAGAACAATTTGCTAGAAATTTAACTAAAATTCAATAAACAATACAAAAAATTAAATATTTTCCACTATGGCATAAGAAATAGATCAAGTTTATGTTTCCAAAACTTAGGTAGGTCCATAGATCGACCACCATAAACTACAAATATCAAAATCTAAAAAGAAGAACAATTTGCTAGAAATTTAACTAATCCAACAAAAAATACAAAGAATTAAATATTTTTCACTATGACATGAGAAATAGATCAAGCTTATGTTTCTTGAGCTTAAGTACGTAGGTCCATAGATCTTCATAGACCGCCATACCATAGACTACAAATATCAAAATTTAAAAAGAAAAACAATTTGCTAAAACTTTAACTAATCCAACAAACAACACCAAGAATTAAATATTTTCCACTATGACATGAGAAATAGATCAATGTTATGTTTCCTAAGATTAATTAGGTAAGTCCATAGACCACAAATATCAAAATCTAAAAAGAATAACAGTTTGCTCGAAATTTAACTAATTCACTAACCATACAAAGAATAAAATATTTTTCGCTATCACATGAGAAATACATCAAGTTTATGTTTCTTAAGCTTAAGTAGGTCCATAGATAATAGACTACAAATATCGAAATCTTAAAAGAGCAATTTGCTAGAAATTTAACTAATCCAACAAATAATATAAGGAATTAAATATTTTCCACTATGATATGAGAAATAGATAAAGTTTATGTTTCTTAAGATTAGGTAGGTCCATAGACCACCACAGACCACCATAGACTACCATAGACTATAAATATCAAAATTTTAAAAGAAAAACAATTTGCTAGAAATTTAACTAATTCAACAAACAATACAAAGAATAAATATTTTCCACTGACATAAGAAATAGATCAAGTATATGTTTTTGAAGCTTATGTAAATCCATAGACCACCATAGACTACAAATATCAAAATTTAAAAAGAAGAACAATTTGCTAGAAATTTAACTAATCCAACAAACCATACAAATAATAAAATATTTTTCGTTATGATATGAGAAATACATCAATTTTATGTTTCCTAAGATTAGGTAGGTCCATATACCACCATAGACTACAAATATCAAAATTTTAAAAAAAAAAAATTGCTAGAAATTGAACTAATTCAACAAACAATACAAAAGATTAAATATTTTCCATTATGACATAAGAAAAAAATCAAGTTTATGTTTTCAAAGCTTAGGTAGGTTCATAGACCACCATAGACTATAAATATCAAAATCTAAAAAGAAGAACAATTTGCTAGAAATTTAACTAATCCAACAAAGAATTAAATATTTTCTACTATAACATGAGAAATAGATCAAGTTTATATTTCCTAAGCTTAAGTAGATCTAGATAATCATAGACCACAATAGACTACAAATATCAAAATCTTAAAAAAAGAACAATTTGCTAGAAATTTAACTAATCCAACAAACAATACAAAGAATTAAATATTTTCCATTATGACATGAGAAATAGATCAAGTTTATGTTTTCTAAGCTTAAGTAGGTCCATAGACCACCATAGACTATCACAGACTATAAATATCAAAATCCAAAAAGAAGAATCATTTGCTAGAAATTTAACTAATCCAAAAAACCATACAAACAATTAAATAATTTCCACTATGACATGAGAAATTTTAGAGTTTTATGTTTCCTAAGCTTAAGTTGGTCCATAGACTACCATAGATCATCATAGACTACAAACATCACAATATAAAATGTTAATAATTTACTAAAAATTTAACTAATCCAACAAACCATACAAAGAATTAAAGATTTTCCACTATGAAAGAACTCAATCTTTTGGAAAAAAAAATAAAAAGAAGAAGACATTACCACCAGTTTGTTTTTTAGTTTTTTAAAAAAACCCTTAGCAGAGAATGAATCGTCTCTTTTTTATTTTTACATGGTTTGGTTTAACCATGGTGATAACAATAAGGACATTTTGGTCACTTTCCATGAAAAACAGGTTAGAATTTTGAAAGAAAAAGTTGAAAGTTTAATTTCATTTTTTCCTTCTAAAATAGGTCACTTGATCAAATTTCCCTAATTCAAATCATATGTGGTAATGCCCAATAATTTTAACAAAGTTAGGCATCCGATTGAACAACTTCGAGAAGTTCTTGAAATCATGGTAATGGAGGGTGGAGCAGAGCTAGTGTTGGATTGTGGCTCAAACATGAATTCCTTGTTGTTTTAGAACATGAAACACGTATTTAGAAAGTAATTAGGATTTTCTAAATATAGATAAGTGTTTTATAATTTAGTTGTATTTGAATAAGGAAATCATACTAGTGTAGAATGAGGAATCTTTGTTGGTCACGATTTCTAACTATTTTAGCTAGAAAGTCTATATACAGGAGGTCCCTCATTGTTTATTGATCATCCCAACTGGTGAGTAAGATCTAGAAGAAGGCGAAGTTTGGTCCTTGGAAGCTTTGTGAAAGAGTGTAGAGTTTAGAACTTGTGCGGATGACGTGGTTGAAGTTCTAGTTTTCTCTTGAGTATTCTCTTTCTGTTATTCTTCATTACCAAAGTCTTAGATCTGTACACTATCTAGTGTAGAAGTACTTGAGGTGTTTAATTCCTCTGAGGTACTTATTATATTGATAGTGGATTATTTTTGCCCGTGGTTTTTTTCCAGATTTTGGGATTTTTCCACGTATATCTTTGAGTTGTGGGTGTGATCTCTATTGTTCTTTTCTTTATTGAATCTGTGATATTGAATGGTTTTGGTGTTTTTCCCAACAAATTGGTATCAGAGCTACGGTTCAAGTTGTACTTCAATTGATTCATTAAAGTGCGAAGAGATTTAGAGATGTCGCATTATTCATCCAACTTGAAGTTTGATGTGGAGAGGTTTGATGGAAAGATTAATTTTGGCTTGTGGCAATTGCAAGTCAAAGATTTATTAATTCAGTTTGGGTTGCAAAAGGATTTGATAGGTAAAGGTAAAGAAAGTGATGAGGATTGGGAAGAGTTGGATATGAGAGCTGCTAGTACTATACAGTTTTGTCTTGCAAAGAAGGTCCTTGGGAATATCAAGGGTAATTTTACAACAAAAGATCTTTGGAAGAAGTTAGAAAGCTTGTATATGACAAAGAGTCTCTCAAATCGGTTGTATCTTAAAGAAAAGTTTCACACGTTGTGGATGGAAGAAGGTACAACAATAACTGATCACCATAGTGTCCTCAATGGTATTGTTTCTGAGTTAGAAGCAATTGTAGTAAAAATTGAGGATGAAGATCAAGCACTTCGACTGATTTGGTCCCTTCCAGCTTCCTATAAACATCTTCAGACTACGTTAATGTATGGGAAGGATACTGTGAATCTTGAAGAAGTTACTAGTATGCTACTTTCTGAAGAGAGAATATTAAAAGATGCTAGTAATGATTCTTCTGAGGGTTCGACTTTGGCAGTAGATGGAAAGAAGGGGAATCATAAAAAGTTCGCAAAGGGGACATGTTGGGGGTGTGGGCAATCATGATACCTAAGGAAGGATTGCAACAATTGGAAAGGAAAAGGAGCAAGTTCGGCAAATGGCTCCAAGTCGGCAAATAAGAATGTCGATGACGATCGTACCAATCTGAATGTTGTCAAGTTCAACGGTGATTTTGTTCTTATGGCATCTGTTAATGGTGGAAATTTACAACATAAGGGCAATTGGGTGATTGATACCGGGGCCACACATCATATATGTGTACACAAGGCATGGTTTGCCAAGTATGCAAAATGTATTGGTGGCGAGTTTGTGTCGATGGTTGATGGCTCCCAAAAGCCAATAATAGGAGTAGGTGAAGTTGTTTAACGGACGCATTATTACACTTCATAATGTTCAAGATGTGCTGAGTTTTACTCAGAATCTGATTTCTCTTTCCAAGTTAGATTCTGAAGGTTATTGGTACTCTAGTAAAGATGAAGTATTGAAAGTTTTCTGGAAGTCTACTATGATCATGAAAGGTGTTCAAGACAGAAACTTGTACGTGTTGATGGGCAAACCAAGATTAGCACGTGGAGCAAGATCTGGGTCTAAAAGCTTGATCAGAAAATGGGTTCCAGTTGGCAAGTTCAAGGGTGACTTGGACCTGGGTGATTCTCAACATTGAGTGTCACAGCCCATGAGGGCAAAGGGGCAAAAACATGACATTGAAGCAGATGAAGCATTGGTGTTTTCGCCAAGGTGAAGATTGTTGGATTTTTGCTCAAACATGAATTCCTTATTGTTTTAGAACATGAAACAAGTATTTAGAAAGTAATTATGACTTTCTAAATATAGATAAGTGTTATATGATCTAGTTGTATTTGAATAATGAAATCATGCTAGTCTAAAATGAGGAATCCTTGTTGGTCACGATTTCTAACTATTGTAGCTAGAAAGTCTATATATAGGAGGTCTCTCATTGTTTATTGATCATCCCAACTAGTGAGTAAGATCTAGAAGAAGCTGAAGCTTGGTCCTTGGAAGCTTTGTGAAAGAGTGTAGAGTTTAGAACTTGTGCAGATGATGTGGTTGAAGTTCTAGTTTTTTCTTGAGTATTCTCTTTCTGTTATTCTTCTTTACCAAAGTCTCAGATCTGTGCACTATCTAGTGTAAAAGTATTTGATGTGTTTAATTCCTCTGAGGTACTTATTATATTGATAGTGAATTATTTTTGCCCGTGGTTTTTACCTAATTTTGGGATTTTTCCACGTATATCTTTGAGTTGTGGGTGTTGATATCTATTGTTCTTTTCTTTATTGAATATGTGATATTGGAGGGTTTAGGTGTTTTTCCCAACAGCTAGAACTATGGCAACCCCACACCCCTGACCACTAGCCCCACAGGGGACGACGTGCAAAATGTCAGGGCGGGACGCCCGGTGTAGGCGCCTCCAACCACCACACTAGCTAACTGAGGCGGTTGAGGCCCTACGAGCCTTATCCCAACGTGAATCATAACCTAAAAGATAGTAAAACAATTCTACCAACCACTACCCATAATCAGATAAATCCATAAATGCTCCATAAACCCATCAGTCCATCAAGATGGACATTACACACATGGTTGGGCACGGGTCGGGTTTGGCCCAAAAACTCACCCGACCCGATTTTATCAAGTGATAAAGTTTCTCACCCGAGCCCGGCCCGAAAATATATTTTTTAAATATAACCCGACCGACCCGTGACATCATCGGATCAGTCGGGTATATCGGGTTTGATTACCCAAACATAAAAATAAATTTAAAAAAAAAAAATAAAACATCAAATGAAAGCTAGAAATGCAATGACGAAATTACACACATTAAACTCATAAAGAGAAAAAACTAATCCTTGCACAAAAGCACAAACTTAAATAAAATAAACTAAAAATAAAAATAAAAAATTGTTGAGGCCTCTAATTAGAGGCCCCAACTTATTATTTCATTCTCTTCTGCCCCAGGACTTGGGTTGAAGAACTTGAAGTGAATGAAAGAAAAGAGATGGGGGGGAGGGGGTATTTCGGGTCGGTCGGGTTCAACGGGTAGTCGGGTTTTTTGCTCAACCCTATACATAAGGTTCAAAACCATGAGTACAAAAAAACCATCATATACCCACATGGTCTATCTAACAAAGTCCTAACTCACCAATACTACAAATGTTGTAAGTATTATAATTACATATTTCAAAACATGATTACACATAAATTAAAACAAAGTTCAACAAAATGCCTCTAACTTATGTTGAGGCCTTAAACTCTACGCCGGCAAGGTCCTCAAGAGATGATTACTTCCTTGCCCTTATCCTGAATAGAATGACCTGAGAAAGGGAAATGAGGATGTATCAACGGTGCCCAGTGAATAGAATCCAAATATGTCATCAATATAATATATGAATGCATGCCAATGTGTAGAATGGTTAAAAGCATAATATATAATATCAATCATTTAGGTATGCAGTTCAATGCAAGTAAAAGCCTTTCGCTTTGGATCCACATTCCACATGCATTGGGGTTACTGGTGTACATTTATTCCGCTGTACCGTTCCCATCCCCAATCATATTCATTTGGGGTTACTAGTGCACGTCTATTTCACCGTGTCATTCCCATTCCCAAATACTTTCTTTCTAAAACCCTGTTATGACAAGGATAAGACTCCCTATTAGCCAGATAGATGAACCAAACTAAGGTCATAAGGTTTTCTCAAATCAATGCATCATTCAAACCATTACAACGTATTTCATGCTTTCAAAACATACAAGATATAAGTGATATGATGACATAAAAGATTTAAACATAAATGAAGTCTACTCACAACTAAGCCTCGCGAGAGTATCTAACCACACACGGTAACCAAACCGAATCAACCAAATCAAGATTCTGAAATATTCATCAATATTCATACATACATCAATTCTTATGTTCAACCACATAGACATTACACATCAACCTTAAATCAGCCCACATATAGATAATAGGCCTAAATCCCATCTAATTACAACATACATTTCAATAGACATGCCATGGGCCTCTAATGTCTGATTCTCATTCACCAATCACTCATTTAATCAAAAATATTGATTTTCAATCCTTAGGCATAAACAGGCCCAAATTGGGAAATATAATCATATGTAGGCCTAACCCATGACATGGTCACCACCACTTAATCAGTAGCATAAACAACCCTAATCATGCTCAATTAGACTTAAAATGGATCAATTTCATATCTCTAGGTCAAAAGCATTAAAAGCCCTAAAATATGAAAATTTCCATACTTAGGCCATATAGCCGATGTACACTAGGTCACCAAGTTCAACCATATAAATCACTAACTTATTATCATAGATTCATCAACAATGCTCACTTGGTCAACATAGTTGACATGCAAAGCATGTTCTCAACTCTAGGTCAATGAACCAAGTAAGGGTCATTTGAACTAAACCCTATGATTTCACCATGGAAATCTCTAACAAAATACATGGATCAGTTTCCATCATCCATAAGCCTAACATAGATGACATACAAGCTATTTGGAAAGGTTTAAGGCCATGAACCAAGGGTAGGTTCCTTTACAAGGAGCTCCACCAAATCCAAGTGGGAAATTGGGGAAAATGATATGAATGGCTTTCATTCAACACTAGGGTTCATAAAAACATACATACAAAGGAACCCTAGGTCTGGAACACATTCAAAACGAAACCCATAGCATTACTTAGGTCAAAATACAGTTCATTTGCAAGAATGAAAGAGATTAATGGAAGAAGGAAGGCAAGAAACACACACCTTAGGAGAAATTCGAGCAAGAACTCCAAAACCCTAGGTTTTCTCCTCTTTTTCTCATCTCCTCTTCTTTCCCCTCTTTTCTAAGTCAAAATCGTGCAAATGAACCAAAAATGGGTGTTGGTTGCTTAAATACACCAGTTTGGGCCCACACTCAAAAACTGTCAAAAATATGGCTTTTTCAGCATGGAGCGCGCTCCACCATTTTTTTTTTTGGGTTTTCTTCATGAAGCGTGCTCCACGCTCATAGAGCACGCTCCACTGACCTGATCAGTGAAAATTTTCTGATTTTTCTCCCATGGAGCGCTCTCCTCTTCGATGGAGCGCGCTCCACCCCCCTGACTGACAAAAATTCACTCTCGGCCATTTCATGGAGCTCACTCTGTGGTTGCCCATAAACTCATTTTTCATTTTGTCATTGCACGCTCGATACACATCGGAATTTTGCGTATAGCCAAGCGATTTCTATGTAAAAATGCATTTTGAACTCATTTCTAATATCCCCAAGTCCATTTGACGCACCCAACATAAAGTTATCATAAAATCAACACATCAAACAAGCAAACAAACACATCAAGGCAAACACCTAGAGTTTATGCAACATGCAATTGGGTTATGGGCTAAGATTAAATGTTTTTTAGGGCGTTACAATAACCCTAAGAACATGAAGAGCTCCCGTAAAAGAAAGCTACAAGAAAACAAGGATTTGGTGGGATCATTAAACGAAAACGAGCCATACCCAACATTTCCACGACCAACACCAGAGGAATGTCGATCAATCCGAGACATTTTGCTGAATCTACACGGTTTTTCTGAAGAATTCGCCAAGTATCGAATTGGGAAACGAGCTCTACACCCATCTTCTTCTTGTCCTCTGCTTATCAACAATTGTTCATAACCCAGTAATGAAGGCGTTGAAATAGAGAAAAAATTGGTGGGTCATCAAGAAGAAGAAGAAACATTGGCAGTGGAATCGCAGTAGGAGAGTGTTTTGGATGTCTAGTGAGCACTTTGCTTTCTCATAACACTACTAAGGTTAATTCTAGAAGGGCTTTTGCTTCTCTCAAATTTGTTTTTCTTATTTGGGAAGATGTGAGTTTTTTTTTAAGGAATTATTATTTGTTTATTTATTTGGGTTTTGGGCATTTTCCATGGACATAAATTTTCATTGTTTTGTTCTTAATGGGCATTTTTCCTCCAACAAGAAATTTGGGGTCTCTAAAGCTCTTTGTTGCATAAGTTCAAACCACCTTAATCAGTTTGTTTCAATTGGAAGATAAAATTTGAGAAAACCAATTAAGGTGGTTTGGAGATATACAACGAAGACCTTTAAATGCTTCAATTAGGAAGAGTAATCTTTTAATGATTTAAGATAATGATAGAGGTATAGGCATACCTAAAATAATATGGACAAACTTAATACAGAAAGATATAACTATTTGTAATGTGAATATTGACTTATAGCCCTGGATATAGTAGAATGGAGGAAGCAAATTCATGGAGTCGAACCCATGTAGTTGGAAAAGAGCTTAGTTGAGTGGAGTTGAGCATATAATTTTGCATTTTTAGGAAGAGTGAATCTTTAAACAATCTACAATTTACGCTAATGATATAGGTAAACGTAGACCTAAATTAACATGAATAGGAATAACTAAAAAAGATATAATCATTTATAATTTAAATGTCAACTGAGCCCTGGGTAAAGCAGAGTGGAGGTAGTAGATTTATGTAGCTGACTTATGTAGTTGGAAAAAAGCTTATTTGAGTTGAGTATGTAATTTTTCGTTTTTAATTTTTAGGTAGGAGGCCCTTCCTTGTATGAGATCAATTCTCTGCAAATTCAAACACTGAAATTTGAAACGTTTGCAGAATTTTGCAAATTTGATTGAATTTGCAGGCGTGTTAGTCAAATCCATGATTCTTGGAGACCTAAGATTTAGAATGTTGTGTATTTATGCTCTAATTTCTTCAAGGAACATATTATTTATCGATTCAAGTCTTTGATGTTTATATGGAGAAGGTTATGTCAATGGAGGAAGAACCAACGTAAGCCATACATGCATATGTTTATGGTTTAGTTTCATTACCCTTGTTTTGTTTTAAGATCTTTCGTTCTCACCTCACTTCTATTTTTTTGTTTTAATTAATTTTACATTGTCTTTCTTTTAAGAACATTTCAATTTTCTATGTATTTAAAGAAGAGTTTATTTCATGGAAATTTGGGTTAGGTTGGTCATTCGGGTTAAGAAGACTTCAAATTTTTTTTTTTCAAGAGGATGGCTTGAAATTTAGAAGAAAAAATAAAATAAATAAAAGAAAATTTTAAAAAGAAGAAGAAATACAAACAAAGAAGAAAAAGAGGATCAAAATAGAAGACGAAACAAAGTAGATGAATTGTTGATAAATTTTACGTAGAAAGTAAAAAAGGTTGTGATTTGGGTTTGGAACTTTGGGGGTTTCATTAGTTTTGCAATTTGGTGGCTTTAGAGGATAATGGATTTAAGGGTTAATATTAGGTTTGGTTAATTGGGTTGGCTTAGGT
The DNA here is from genome assembly GCA_035771175.1 of Paratinospora sagittata. NCBI lineage: Eukaryota > Viridiplantae > Streptophyta > Magnoliopsida > Ranunculales > Menispermaceae > Paratinospora > Paratinospora sagittata. The sequence continues at coordinate 29,774,049 of CM069592.1, forward strand.
TGGGTTGGATTGGATTGGCTTGGGTTGGGTTGGGTTGGGTTATGATTATCAATCTAACATAGATATTAGCACTTTTGTTTACATGCATGCACAGATTGTTATGCAAACCAAATTAAATTTATAACGAGGAACACCAATAAACTAGAGAAACAAGCAAATGGCTAGATTTGAAGATGTTCCATCTTGTGGGCCCCACTCAAACAACCCACAAGGAGTAGAAAAAGGGAAATGGATAATTGTATACCACTTTTCCAATTTATCTCAACTACTACTATTAGTCTCTCTCTCAAACACTTTTCTATCATTTCTAACTCTATAAATTATGTTTTTGGGGTGGTTCTAAATATTAGAAAATTTTAGAAAAAAAAAATAGAGATGGATAAAAAGGAGAAAAATTTTCATAAAAGGGGATTGCAAATACCGAGGCTTGTCTACCTTAAAATCGATAAAACTTTGTAAAAAATCTCTTAAGGATAGTGCATTTGACGTTCTATGGAGTTGTGGATGTTTTCCTAATTTGGGTTTTACCACGTAAAAAAATTATTGGTCTCACTCTATTTATTTTCTTTGTTATTTAATTTATTTCTTGCAAATTATTATTTTTCCTCGGGAACAGGTTGTATTAATTTTTATCGTCAGGGTCAAATCAAGTTTGGTATAAGAGCCTTGTTTGGCAATTTTTATTTTTTTGGGTTGAATTCTTTGAATGCAAGGACTCCAATCTAAGGGAGAATAAATAATTCCAATTGATCTTGAAATCGGCAGAAGAAAAAAAAAAAAAAACAACCCGGTCAACATCCCAGGAGCTGAAAAGAATATCCGTGGAAAACTAGCGGAAGATATGCAGGAAATGAAAAAGACTATGAAGATGTTCATGGAGATGATGCAAAGTCTCACAAGTTCCATGGCGAAGACTACTTCAGTGTCGAAAACTAAAGAAGCATCGTCATCTAACATAAAAAATCAAACGAAAGTAATTGATAAAACACCATTCAAGCTAGAGGCCAAAATTGAAATTCCTTCTTACAATGGGAAATTAGATCCAGAAAAATTGGATGGGTGGTTAAGCCCTTGGAAGTCTACTTCAACACTAAAGCTTATACTGATGTCTAGAAAATAAGCTTTGCAAGGATGAGGCTTGAATGTCATGCTCCAACATGGTGGGAGGCATGTACAACAGGTTTAGGTCTTAATAATGAGCCTCCTGTTACATCATGGGCTCAATTTGCAACTGCAATTTGAAATCAATTCTAACCTATTGGCTATAATGAGTGATTGCAAGAGTGATGAAAATTTTTGCGCTAAGAAGAAGGGAAAAGTGTACAAGATTATACTACAAAATTTTCAAAACAAACAGTGACACTGAGCATAAATCTACGAGATCCACAAATTGTAAAGAAATATAGGGTGGATTATTTTTCAATCTGATGACAGAATTATCTCTTTTTCCAGTTACTGATATTGATGAGGCTTGCAAAAAGGCCATGTATATCGAGATGAAAAATAACCCTCAAGAGAGCATGAAGCCGAAAATTTTGAGTGAGGAAAATACTCAAAATGAGTTTCAAACCTCAAGGAAGAAAAATTTTGTTGTGGCTCAAAAGGGCAAGCAGTACTGTGATCATTGCAAGACAAACCGACATTCGAAAGAAAGTTGTTGGAAGTTGTGTAACAACCCAAATTCTCACCTGACGCCATGACATAAAGTGTCTAACTCTAGATGTTTGTGTTATGTGTAGTTTATATGTATTTTGTTCATATACGAAATTATAGTGTATTTCCTTGTTTAATGTGTTGTGGAGATGTATGGGTTGAAATGTCATGTATTGGTTTAAAATGTGGAGTGTTAAAAGTGAAAATTCTAGAAAATGGCATGAACAATGCACTTCCCATTTGGAGCAGAGCGCTCCTTGCGTTGACCGAAAACCAAAATTTTAACAAGGCTCAAAGCAGCACGCTCCTATATGGAGCAGTGCGCTCTTCTGGGTGGAGACAAAGAGTGGATTTTATCTGGGTTTCAGAGCAGCGCACTCCCTCTGGGGAGAAGCGCGTTGCTGGCGTCTGGGTTGCATTTTTAGAAATGAAAATATGTGGGCCCAACGCGAGTATAAAAGGAAACTCACTTCATTTTTCACTTATTCTCGCCATTTTGAGTTGAGAAAAAGGAAGAACGAGAGGAAGGGAGATATTTGGGGTTTTGAGCTTGGAGCTTGGGGGATTTGACTTCCAAGGTAAGATTTTGCCCTAATTTCTTCAATTTTTAGTCTCTCTTGATGATTTCTAACTAGAGGGTGTATTTTGATTGAGTTGCATGTGCTAAATTGGGGGTTTGAGTTTTTGAGATTAGAAACCCTAACCATGCGATTTTGAGTTGGATCTCCATGTTTGGGAGCATTTTACATGCTTTGTGATGATTTACCATGGAATTTTGAAGTACTTAACATTGAGGCAAGAATTTTGACGTGCATATGGGTTTTGGTGGAAACCCTAGGGTATTAGAAGTGCACTTATTGCTTCTAATCAATTTCGGGGTTAAACCTGACCTTTTTAGGCTAGACCCGTGATCCAACCCGACCAACCCGATATTTAGTTCAAACCCAACCCAACCCGACCAGAAATGGTTAGATTTGGTCGAGTCAAGTCAGGTTGATTGGGTTGCCTACACCCCTAAGAAAGATCCACAACAATATCTTCCTTTTGTTTTTCAAGCCTATTTTAAGGTGTTCCACTTACAAGAGTGTAAGAATTCAGTCAACCACTTTTTAAGTAGAATATTACATTTATTGTCACGACCCCCTCTGTAGGGTGACGTCATGACCGGCACAGAATACTATATACGTCATACCTAGACGTATAGGATACTTTGTCAGCCTCATCTTTTAAGACAATACACAAAATCACTAAAAATTTTGACAGAACCTCCCCATAAATTTGAGGTTCCACAAAAACCTGATAGTCTCATCAAATCACATAAATAAATACGATATCACATATGAACCATCATCATCCATATCAAAGCCATCCATATATATGTACACAAAACATTTTCTTTCTCACAAGACTTATACACATCTCAAGTCTCTCGGAAACATATACATCATCCTATACATGTATCTTTGTCACTCATACATCTCACTAACCATTAAACATAGTTTGGTGTTATATATATATACATATACCAAAAACAAAAGTATATAACCAGCTCCCTATGCACACAGACTCACAATGGCAAAGAGACAAGCTCAATCAACTCTCTGGAGCCTTGCCCTTACCCTTGTAATCAACACCTGTAAATAAATGGAGTGGGGTGAGCTACAGCAAGCTCAATAAGTAATCTAATAATGAAATTATATATGCATCCATACAAAAACATGGCATTGAAATCATCATTGTAAACTCGTGCAATTCAAATGTAATTATCAATACATGATTCAAATACATTGCTCGCCACTCTATACATATCATACAATGCATAAAGATAAAATCTTCACCCTCAGGTAAATAAGTGAATATGTATCCTTATTATACATATATAGGGAGAATTCATCTTAACAATCCATCCTCTCGATCATTCCGAGGTCTAATCCACAAACTTCCCTCCTTGGAATTGATCATATACTTCCCTTACTTCAAGTAAGTTCAAGTATATTCAATGTTAAAATCAAAGAGTTTAAATGCATTAATTAGACAATGCAACATGGCAATCATACATGCACATACTTCATTAAAACAGAGTTTATTTAATACAATGTCATGCATAAAAACCAATTTAGAAATACTCACAAATATAGGATTTTGCCTAAGTCCACAATCTTTATACTTAGCCAAATTCACCAACTTGACAATTACTAAATAAGCACCTCACTTGTGTTCATATTCATTTCACATCAATTCTCTGCAATTCAACATTGCAACACACTTAAATATGCATTCCAGCCATAAACATTTAATCAATCGATCACCAATGAATCACAATTCATTAATAAACAACTTACCAATACATTCCCAACAATCTAAGTTTCCAGCACATGTACCAAACTTGTGCTCATCACCAAACCCAGAATTCACCTGTTTTGTGTTCCAATTTTCGTAATTCATCATCACCAATCATCCAAGATCAGTTTCTAACCATTAAACACAACTAATCACAGTAATTTACCATTGAAAATGGGTTCCCAAAACTCATAGCCAGAATTTCTGGAACACCCACTTCCAACCATGGAAAATCAGTATTTTTAACATCAAAATACTCACCAAGCAACAAGGAATTGATCTACAATGGTTTGGGCCAGCAACTCATTCAATTCCAGCACAAAACCCCCATTTTCCAGCTCTTGATCTAGCCATGGAAAACACTTGCATGTCACTTATGTTGAAGAAAATGAAGAGAGGAGTTCAAATCAGTAAATTTTAACCCCAAATCACGAATCCTTACCTTGGATTTTGATCTTCAAGCTCAAACCCTTCTTCCTCTTCCTTGTTCTGGGTTTCCTTCAATCCAACAAGCTCCAAATGAGCTAGAAAGTTCGAGTTTGCTATTTAAAATCAGCACAAACCGCCTCACCAACTTAATTTGTTTAAAAAAAAATAAAAATTGCAAGCCCACCTAAAAGCGCGCTGCTTTGCACTTCTCAGAAATGGTGCTCTCGGGTTTGCCATAAAAGCGTGCTTCTCCGCTTAGGGAGCGTGCTTCTTGCACCCAAATCTGAATTTTTTCTAAGTGTTGGGCATTTTATGATACAACTAGCCTCCTAGGGTACCAATAGCCCTATAATACTTGTATTCACACTATTCTAAGGTCATGTACATATGTATGCGCATACAAATACCTCTAATACTACGTATTGGTCAACATACAAGTTTGACTTGTACTTACGGGGCGTTACATTTATTGCCCAATTCAAGCACTTTATATAAGTTATGTTTGGTAAAGTTTTTTTCAAAGTGCTTTTGGATCAAAAGTACTTTTGGAAAAACATTTGGGAACACTACTTTTAAACAGAAGCTAGGTGAGACTAAGATAGTATTTGGTAACTCTACTTTTTTTTAGCTCTATAATTTTTAGTTCTAAAAGAATTAGCTCTACTTGTATAAGATCTTTTTTTTTAAATATTGTTTGGTAACAAAAATACTCTATCCTCTTATTTTAAAAAATTAAAAATAGAAATTAATTATTATATTATAATTATATGCTATATTTGGTTCAATTAAAATTATTCTATATTAATTATCACTTACATAATAAGCTCATTGTATCGTCAACTACATGATTGTTAGTTCTTCAATTCAGTCTCCGTAATCTGATCTAACCTTTCAGTAGTAGGCCTTGTATCTTATGACAACCTTGGGATGCCCAACGCCTTATTAATAAAGATAATCAACGTAGTACTGTCTATTAGATTTTTTTTTTTCATTGGAAACTACCATTAATTATTTGATTCCTGATAGTTTTGGTGTAGGAAGGAACTTGTTGCTTAAGGATGAGGACGACTCTAGTATAATTTTTGTTTTCATGTTGACAACACAGGTGTCCATGGGACACAAGGTGGACACAGCGTCAACACCCCCCCAGGTCAAGTCTCTCAGCTTTGGATCCACATGAAGTCATCGGTATACGCGTCCCTGCCATGCATCTTCCCACACAAAAACAAAAAGATATTTAGAGTTTGACCGTGAAATGTACCTAGATAAATTAACATGTTGCAATTTGCTAAAAGAAACAATACATTCCATGTAATTTGTTGCCTTAATCCTATTTAATGAGACCCACAAAAATCACAAAAAAATCCCAAAATGATATAATATTAATTGACAGAAATATTGCAGCACTACTCGATTATCCTATTTTCAAAATAATCCCATAATATTATATATATATATATATATATATATATATATATATATATATATATATATATATATATATATATATATATATTTCTATCTATGTTTGTTACACTCTAAATATAATACACTCTCTAACCCTCCCCCCTTCCTTTGTTTTCCCTTCTTCCTTTTTTCTCTAAACAACACAAACACACAGATCTGCTTCCTCTTCCCCCACCCAATCTCCATCACCTTTCCCAGCATCTGAGGAAGCAGATCTCAAATATCTCCTCCTCATCAACAATGACACCATCACCACCACCAACCTTATCCTCTCTCTTCGTCATGCTCTTATCTTTCGTCTTCTTCCTACTCGTTCTTCCTTCAGAATCGAAGCTCTCCAAGACCTACTACTCGAAAATATGCCCCCAATTCGACCAAATAATCCGCGATACCGTCACCAAGAAGCAAATCGAAAACTTTCCCACAGCCGGCGGCACCCTCCGCCTCTTCTTCCACGACTGCTTTGTCAACGGTTGCGATGCATCCGTCCTCATCACCTCCACAGCCTCCAACTCTGCTGAACTTGACGCCGAAATCAACCACTCCCTCTCCGGTGATGCCTTCGACCTAATCGTTCGTGCCAAAACTGCCCTCGAGCTCGCTTGCCCAGGCATTGTCTCATGCTCGGACATCCTCGCGGCCACCACTCGCGACCTCGTCACCATGGTCGGAGGTCCCTATTACCACGTCCGCCTAGGCCGGAAAGACGGGTTCGTTTCCAAAGCTTCCACCGTCGACGGGAACCTCCCGAAAGTGTCCTTGAGCATGGACCAAAATATCAAGGTGTTTGAGAGGAAAGGATTTTCCATTCAAGAAATGGTGGCTTTGGTTGGAGGACACACCATTGGATTCTCACATTGTAAGGAATTTGCGAATAGGATCTTCAACTATAGCAAGAATTCTCCAGTCGATCCGAGTTTGAACATCACATTCGCCGAGAGTTTGAAGAAGACTTGCGCGAACTACACGAAGATTCCGTCGATAGTGGCGTTTGACGATGTGATGACGCCAGTGAAATTCGATAACGTTTATTATCAGAATCTGAAGAGAGGATTAGGATTGTTGTCTTCTGATCAAGCTTTGATCTTTGATACGAGAACGAAGCCATTTGTTGAAGCTTATGCAACGAATCAAACTGCTTTTTTTGAAGCTTTTGCGCATGCAATGAAGAAGCTAAGTGTTCTTGAGGTGAAGACGGGAAAGAAAGGGGAGGTTCGGCACAAGTGTGATGCCTTCAATGCATGAGAAATAGTTTTTGGTTTATTAATTAATGAATGATTTGGGAAGAAATTAGTTAAAGGAAATTATGGTTAGAAATTATAAGCTGCATGGAATTACATGGGATGATCATATATATATATAGATATGTGATATGATAAATAATGTATTTATTTTTTCTTTTTCTTTTTCTTTTTCTATTTCTGTATATATATATATATATATTTGGAGTTCTATTGAAGAAAAATGCTTTTATTTTTTGTTTGTTTTGTCTTTAATTTTATTTTATTTTTATTTTTTTTGGTGGGTAAAGATCTGGAGCTTTATTTACCGCTACTTGGGCTGGACTGGAGCCCACCCACAATTTTTAGGGACCCACTATAATATATATATATATATATATATAAATCTAACCATAAACCAATCTAATCCTATTTCGTTTCCGTCGAATCCCAAATGAATTAGAATTCATAAATAGGATTTTTTTTAGAGATAAGGAATAAACATGGATAAATCCAAGCGACTTTTTCTTAAATCCAAGCGATCTTTTCGTCGGCGTTTACCCCCAATTGGATTGGGGGATCGAATTGATTATAGAAACATGAGTTTAATTAGTCGATTTATTAGTGAACAAGGAAAAATTTTAACTAGACGGGTGAATAGATTGACTTTGAAACAACAACGATTAATTACTATTGCTATAAAACAAGCTCGTATTTTATCTTCGTTACCTTTTCTATATATATATATTATATATACATCTCTCTCTTTCTCTCCCTAATGATCAGGCTAGAGCCCGCTATGTGTATATTTCTCTCTCTTTCTCTATATTTGGCTCTCTCTCTACATTTATTTGGATACCAAAAATAAGATGCATACTGAAAAATAAGCTTTTTTTCTGTGAAAATGATAAATAATTATTTTCTAATTTTATTATTTGCATTGTATTATAAGTCTTTGATAGAAATAAAGTATATTAAATATTAGTTTATCAAATTATATAAGAAATTAAAATGATATGATTAAATAAAAAAAAATTATTAAAAATATTAATTTATCAAAAACTGATAATCAACAAGTTATAATCACAATCAAATAAAAAAAATTACACATAAACACCAAAAAACGCAATCCTCTAAATTTTGCCGCTCAAGCGTCGATTTACATCGTTAAAGATAAAGTTGTCAAATGGTTTTCTAAAAGTTTAGTTAGACATTTTTTGTCATAATGTTTAGTTGGATTCAAAATAACTACACATGTATATCATTTGGATATTAGTGATTTACATATCTTAATATGCACAATAAATAATTTAATGGATACACGTGTAATTGCACATGTAGTTATAAATTTTTACAGTTAGATTAGTAATTTCCCTTACTAAAAGAAAAATGATAATCTAACTGTAAAAGTTGCAACTACATCTGTAACTACACATACTTATACTTTGGATATTAGTGATTTACATATCTTAATCAATAAATTGTCTTCTACCATTGAAGTTTTTCTAAAGAAAACTTTTTAGCTCACCCTAAATAAAATTTTTGGCTACTCCCCTAAAGGGGGCTTTTGACATGATTACCCTTCAAAAAAAAAATTTCACAAATGTCATCCAAACACAAATATTGACCCATTTGCCTTACTTTACTGTTCATAGCATAGTCAGCGCGCCAAACAAGGGCCACGTGGGCACGGAGGTGGCATTTTTTTTTAAGTAAAGGGAATGCGTCTTTTCCCTTCACTGAAAAGACGCCTTCCGTTCATAATTTTTTTTAAGTGAAGTGAAGACGTCTTCCCTTCACTTAAAAAAAAAAGCATGCACACCGGCGACGCCTGTTTTGATTCGCAAAGAGCATGCACGTCGGCGAACGAGAGTGGCCGGAGATGGTCTCCTTCCGAATCGATCTAGAAGGTTCGAGGACGCCCGAACTGAGCTGAACAGAGTCGCGGAGACTGATTTCAATTGTTGGATCGATCGTGAGTCGACCACAGAGGAAATTGGCCCCGTGATGAAAAACTCTGTATGCAGAATCCGGTTTTCTTGATATCTGAATTTTGTGCATTTTCTTTTAGAAGATTTTTTTACGGATTTGAAACTGAAATAGAATTGCTTGCATGCGAAATGTATTGATCTTTGATCCAGCTTTGTTTCTCCTCTCCGATCTTTGATTTAGATCAAAATCAAATAGCACAAGTGAAGAAATTAGTCTTTTTGTTATAGGATTTGTTTTTTATTTTGTGCTGTTAAATATTGACTTAACTGTGATGGAATTGCTTGCATGTTGTATTGATGCTTCATTTGCTGGTAACTGAAGCGAAATATATATATATATGTCTGTTTTTGGTTTGATTTAATCTGGAGCGTATTGAGAACTTCTATTCAGTCCTTCATTTTGGAAGTTGTGTTTTACTCTATTAAATTATCTGTATCAGCACCGTGAATTGTTTGAAATAGAGGATCCCTCTTTTTATTGTTCTCCTTTGGTTTTATCCGACTATTTTAATTTTTTTCACCCATTTTGGTGAGAAGGGAAGGCGTCTTTTGCGTCTTTTGAAAAGACGTCTTCCCTTCACTTAAAAAATATATATATATGAAGGGAAGGTGTCTTTTGAAAAGACGTCTTCCCTTCACTTAAAAAATATATATATATGAAGGAAAGGTGTCTTTTGAAAAGACGTCTTCCCTTCACTTAAAAAAAAAAATTTATGAAGGGAAAGCGTCTTTTGAAAAAACGTCTTCCTTTCACTTAAAAAAAATTATGAAAACAAAAATGTCACATCCGCGCCCACATGGCACTTGTTTGGCGCGTTGACTGTGCTATGAACAGTAAAGTATGGCAAATGGGTCAATATTTGTGTTTAAATGGCATTTGTGAAAAAAAAAAATTGAAGGGTAATCATGTCAAAAGCCCCCCCTAAGGGTGTCTGTATCATGAGAAGAATAAAATTTTGAGATACATTTGTTGAAGAATTTATATAATATATAAGGGACTAAATAGAAAGATTAGAGTGCTTTTTATTTTGATTAGATGTTCTTTGTATTATTTCAAGTATATATTCATCTTCTTCTATCATTATAATTGATAGTTAATATTCATCCATCATGTATTATTACACAGAGAAAATTAGGAAAGGGTGCTTTTATGGGCCCGAGAGAGTTTTTTCAAAGTGATTTTGAAATAAATACTTTTGGAGTTATTTGACAACACTTACTTCTAATCAAATTGCAGTAGAAAAAAAAATAGTTTTCTGCTTTTAGAAAAAGTTGGGTAAGACCAACTTTTCCTAAAAGCACTTTTTCTGGAAGCGCTTATCGAAAAAGTGTTTTTTTAAAACTCTCCCAAACAGGACCTATATGTGCAACTAGGTTTTTTTATTAAGCTTACTTGGTCCATATGGTCTTCTTAATATTAGAAAGATGCCCTACGGTAAAATGTCCTAAAAGAACATAATATTAACTTAAGTGAATTCGGTATCCTTTTTATGGATGACTTCATGTATCTTTATGGTCTTTCCCTCTGTCAAGGTCGTCTCTCCATATATATATATTAGTTAGCATGCACGTGCGTTGCACGTTAAACAAAATATTTTCAAGGACAAAAAAATATTTCATTAATTAAAAGAGTATAAAAGAAAAATAAAGAAAAAATAGATTTAATCAATAAAACAAATAAAAGAAAGATAAGCCATAAGAGAAATAATTAGATAATATTTTTTCATTATGAATAAAGTTTCCTCGAGCACATGATGAGATGATCACAGCTAAAATTTTAGACCCTTGTATTATTCATCGAGTTGAAACATCAAGCACGCCACAACAGATAACCTAATGCCTCAAATATTACATATGTACATAAGAGATTAAAATAATCCAATTAGTCCATCTTAGAGAGTAGAGAATATACAAACAACAATCTAAAAGAGAAGAAACTTAAAAAAGAAGAGGATGTCTTCATTGGCAGATAAACAATAAAAAGAGTATGTAAAATTTACTATAAGAATAAACTCGTCTCTTGAGCTTGTTCCAGCCTGCTTCCAAACATGTCATTTTTTCTTCCTTAATCTCTGTTTCTACAACATCATATATAGAAAGGGAAATGTTAATATAACTATAAAATAATGTAACTTCAAGTGCAATTACACATGTATAACTATTGAATCATTAATGCATACCTTAAGATGCACAACACACATTTATCCAATGGTTGTGGATTTGTAGTTATACTTGGAGTTACATTTTTTGTAGTTAGATTAGTATTTTTCATATAAGAAAAGGAATTAATTAATGTTCTTTGGCATTTCATGGATTTATGAATCAACAATCGTGAAAAAATAGTTTTTTGAGGATTAGAGAACAAAAGTTTTAAAACTGAAATAATGAAAAGTAAAAATCAAAACGGTGGCAAATATTAATGAGGGGTGCTAAAATGGCCTAAGATTTGTACTTAATTTATATACCCAAGCTAATGTGGCATTACATCATCACGTCATGAGACAGAGAAAAAGAAAAGGAAACACCATCTACTCACCTTACACCACATAGTATGATTTTGGGTTTAATTTGTGGGTCGTAAAAGAATTAATCAATATTAATTGTGGGCTAAGATCGTGAAGCATGGTAAGAGAGGAGAAATAGCCGTTGGAGGAGACATGGGCAAGTGGAGAACCGATTAGTAACTGTACTGAAAGTTAGGATGGGGGAGAATTGGTTATTTTAAGATTATCTAGACGGTAATTGGTTTAAATATTGAATTATGTGAATAAGGAATCTCTATTTGACACTATCGATTTAGGTAAGAAGTGTGTCACTTTAGTAAGTCGATCCACAATTACCCAAACCTTATCCTCACCTTTCTGATTTCTAGGAAGAGCTCCGACGAAATCCATTGCTATGTTATCTCATTTCCATTCAAGGATTTTTAAAGGTTGTAACAATCCAGACGGTCTTTTATGTTCGGCCTTAACTTGCTGACACGTAAGGCATTTAGACACATATTTGGCCACGTCTCTCTTCATACCTTTCAACCAGTAGTTTTTCTTCAAATTTTGGTACATCTTATCTCCACCAGGATGTAAAGTATATTTAGTTTGATGTGCCTCATCAAATAAGAGCTTTTTAATTTCCTCCATTCTGGGCACACAAATTCGATCTCTGAACCTTAATAACCCCTCTGAATCGATCTTGAAATTTGCATTTCCATTATTGGCTCTTGCACCTGCCACCCATTTTATCAATTTTCTGTCCTGAGCTTGTCCTTCCTTAATCTGATGTAGTAGGTCTGGCTTGCAGCTCATATTATATAAGAAAATCTGATTTTCACCTTTATGTACGCCCAAATTATAATCTTCAATCAATTGGTACATCTGGGCTTTTTCTGCATCGTTCTTGTAAGATTTTCGACTTAAAGCATTTGTGACGACGTTGGCCTTCCCTGGGTGATAATGCAGCTGAAAATCATAATCATTCAGCAGTTCCATCCATCTCCTTTGCCTCAAATTTAACTCCTTTTGTGTATAGATGTACTTCAAACTCTTATGATCAGAGTATAGATCAAATTTCTCTCCATAAAGATAGTGTGTCCATATCTTCAAGGAGAATACAATAGCAGCCAATTCTAAATCATGAGTCGGGTAATTCTGTTCATGAGTCTTCAGTTGCCTAGAAGTATAAGCAACCACTTTACCTTCCTGCATCAGAACAGTGCCAAGACCATTCTTAGAAGCATCAGTGTAAATAACATAATCGACTCCGCTTGCATGAGTGATCAATATTGGGGCTGTGGTCAATCGTCTCTTCAACTCTTGAAAGGAATTCTCACATTTCTCATCCCAACTAAATTTGGCATCCTTCCTTGTTAGCTTTGTCATAGGCTCAGCTAGTCTCGAAAAATTTAGAATAAATCTTCTATAGTAACCAGCTAGTCCCAAAAAGCTTCTAATTTATGTTACTGACTTTGCCTTTTCCCAATTCATTACTGCTTCAACTTTTGTTGGATCTACGGATATCCCTTTTGATGACACTACATGGCCCAAAAATTTGACTGACTTCATCCAAAATTCACATTTTTCAAATTTGGCATACAATTGATTTCGCCTCAATGTTTCCAAAACTACTGTAAGGTGTTCCTGATGTTCCACATTGGTCTTCGAATAAAGCAAAATATCATCAACAAATACCACCACAAATTTGTCTAGATGAGGCCTAAACTTCCTATTCATTAGATCCATAAATGTTGCGGGTGCATTAGTGAGTCCAAATGGCATGACTCTGAATTCAAAGTGTCCACACCTAGTCTTGAATGTTGTTTTCGGTATGTTTGACTCTTTGATTCTAAGTTGGTGATAATCGGACCTTAGGTCGATCTTGGAAAAACAAGTTGCTCCCTTCAGTTGATCGAACAAATCATCTGTTCTTGACTGTGACTTGGTTTAATTTTCTGTAGTCAATACACAGTCTCATCGACCCATCTTTCTTTTTGACAAACAATATTGGTGCTCCCTAGGGTGATTCGCTCGGCTGGATAAATTCCTTCTTTCTAAGATCATCAAGCTGAGTCTTTAGTTCTATTAATTCGCCAGGGGCCATTTTGTAGGGTGACATGGCTATGGGGTCTGTTCCAGGGTATAGTTCTATCTTGAACTCTACTTCCCGCTTAGGAGGTAATCCTGGTAATTCTTCGGGAAACACTTCAGGGAAGTCTCTAACCACCAAGTGCTCTTCTAAATTCCTCAAGGTCTTTAGAGGCTTGGCTTCTGTTAGGGTTTTGAATTTCTCTTTTTGATTCACAGATTCGAGAAGTGCAGACATGATATTCCTCAGAATTTTGTTTCTATCCCCATAAATTTTCAACAACTCTCCCGAAGGTAACCTCAAAGTAATCTTCTTTCGAAGGCAATCGATCTGGGCTTAGTACTCAGATAACCAATCCATACCCAAGATCACATCATAATCATTAATGGGTAAGAGTATCAATTCAGCTGAAATCAGCTTATCATTAATTCTAAGGTCACAACTACATTTTTCAGTTGTTGAGACGTTTACTCCTACTGGTGTTAAAATCACCCACAGACCTTGTGTTTCTTTTTTGAGGTGCAGCCATCTATAAAATTTCAACTCATCTTTAGCACTACATGAGATAATTATTTTCATTTAGGGTGACTCTAGATTCGGAATTCTAAGTTCTCGAAAATAAAATGATCCTATTGGTTCAGTTTCTAGGTTTTATAAAATTTTGGCAATCCATGATTGTCACAAGGTACAGGATTTGGTTTTGATACATGTAAACAAGACAAGTAAACAAACAAACAACACACCACACAACAATGGTATAAAAAAATTCCCAAACTTTCACTTATACCCTCTGTATTCAAGTGTCCCATACCACTCTAGCTCGGTGATATAAACTTCCAGAAAGAAACTTCAATACACCCAAACTGTCACGACCCACTATACGTGACGTCATGACCGGCACGGGAACCTCCGAGTATACCCTCCGTCGGTACACCCGACGTCCCGTCAGCCTAAAATACATATACGAATCCCCAAAAAGAAATGAAAGTACATCATTAACAACCAACTATCATGATCATAATGAAATAAAATATTACTTCTCCAAAGTTTTACAAACATAAAATTCCAGAGTCTTCAAAATGATACAAAACCCAACACATCCCAACTATGTGTTAAAAATACAATTACTAGGTGTTATCATGTACATAATTATCAAAATACAAAACTAAATGTACAACACCTACATGAAACAAAAACAAGGGACGTTCTGCAGTCAAGCCTTCCCTTTTCCTTTTCTATCAGATCCTGAAAGAAGATGGTGAGGTGTGAGCTACAGCCAGCTCAGTGAATGTTATTTACAAGTGGCATATACGTGCATTTATAAAACATGGTAAGATCATAAAACAGTTGAAATATCATGATGACGAAATATATTACATACATGCTAACATAATGCATCAAGTCATACATAAGACGATGCATAACATTTTGTAGTCATGCTCATGCAATCCTAACACCTCCTGAGTATGGGGGTTTCAAGGCCTGGTGCGCGACACACAGCGCCCGAACACACACACAATACTCGTATTCTAATAGGGTTTATGGGGTCGTGCAACACGTAGGGTTAATTTAAACAAACCTACCCATACACAAGGCATAAAACCCTCTGCCAGGTACACAACTGGGATCGCCGCTAGACTTACGAGAATTCCCAAAAAGAGGAAATTTCAACTAGGGGCCTCAACCCTAATTGTCATCCCAATGAATTATGCTCAAATGAATTTCATGGAATATTAAAACATGCATACCATCATACATAAGTATTTAAAACATTTCTATACTACAATGCCACATATAAATAATCCAAAAGTAAAAGAACACTCACTCTTGATTGGCTAAGTCTAGCCAATCCAATTGACTAAACGGGTTCAAGATCAATCACAAGACCTGGAAATAACATGGTTCACACAACTGAAAATCAGTCATAAAGTGTGTCAAAACCCCATGTTCAAACCCAATCTAAAGTCAATTGGATTCTAAATTGATTACCCCCTTGAGCCAATTTCCATATTGCCCAACTTGATCATTTAGACTCAATAACTAAGATTGACCTAAATTGAATGTAATAGGGTGATCCCATGATCCAACCACTAATATACATGAAATTCAATTATAATTAGGGTCAATTAGACTATATATCAAGTCAATTTCATCAATTGACTAAGTCTTGGTCAAAATCCCCAATTAGGCCAATATAAAACATAAGGTCAAAATGAACTAAGTCATATCAATTTAACATAGGTTCTAACATTTTAAACCCATGATTCTACTTAATTTGGGTCCAATTAAACAATCCCCAAGTCAATTTCACAAATTGACTTGCTTTGGGTGAAAACTCCCAATTTGGGCAAAATCCCCAAATTACATTCAAAATTACCAAATACTTAGCCTAGATCAAAATTAGTCAACCTTAAGGTGTCCATTATGAGAACCCACTGAATTCAATCATCAAAAACTCTAATCATGTCCAATTAGACCTACATTGCATAATTTTCCAGATTTTATATCAAGAGCATCAAAAGCCCCAAATCTGAAAATTTTCATACATATGCCCTATTGCCAATTTTACACTAGGCCACCATGTTCAACCATGAATTTTACTGATCTTGCAACATGGAATCATCCACAATGGCCACTGGATCAACATAGTTGACATACAAACATTTTGAAAAAGTCTAAGGCCATAAACTAAGTATAGGTCATTTGAACTAAACCTTCCAATTTCTTACTAGAAATTGGGGCTTTCACCATTAGTGTACTCCTTACACTCTCTAATCACACATATGTGATATGCAAGACTCAACTCCAACTTTGGTCTTCCACCCATCCAAGGTTCATCACAATGCATGCATCAAAATGAAACCCTCATGCTCAAAATAAAGCTATCATGCAACTAATAGAGAGATTCAAGGAAGAAATGAAGGAAAAATACAAACCTTAAGGTGTTCTTGAGCAAGAAACCACCAAACCCTAACTTTCCTCTCCTTTTCTCCTCTCCAGCTCCTTTCTCTCTTTTCTGGCTGAGAAATGAGCAAATGAGCCTAAAATCACGTTTTGGTTGCTTAAATAGATAAGCTTAGGCCCACAACTAAAAGTTGTCAAAACTATCAAAAACCCAATTTTCCTGTTACAATACTTGCATTTAGATAGTCTATTTCTTGCAAACTACGCACTACTTTAACATCGTAACCGTTCTAACGTTGAATGAGTAAGTTATCGCCATTCTGGTAAACTTTAGGCTCAATCCAACGGTGGGATTGTGAGATCTATCTGTTTGATCAAAACTGCGTAAGAAAATCCCAGAATCAGTAAAACAGTGTTTTGGGTCTTATAACTCAAAGTAGTTAACTCCAATCAAGATCTTCACCGTTCATAATGAAGATCTATCATATAAGAATGAGCTGACAAAATTTCAGCCCAATCAGACAACGGATCTAGGAGATCAAACCATTGATGTAAGTTGTGACAGAAATTTCTTCCTCCATGGAGAAAGCTCCACTGGATCCAAAACATTGTTTTTGAAATGTTTTGACGTCGAACGGGTCTCCGATGGTTCCGAAATTTCATGCGCACCCTTTATGATCTAAAATCATGCAAAGACACTCGAACTTACGTACTTCGAGCATCAAAATACATATACACATACGTATACGAATACGTATACGGGCACACTATGGGTCAATATGACGTCACCTTAAGGCACGGGTGCTACACAAACAATGCGCAAATGTCCTACCAACTAAGGCTTCCCAGGTACCCACTATGTCCAAGCTATCCCATACCAGTTGAAAGTAGCGATACAAGCTCGTCCAGAGTTGTTAGTCATTCACCAAACATGGCCTGCTAGTCTCCAAGGTCAAGATTCCTCCAATACCCTTAAATTCCTCCACGTCCCATACCGCTTTGGAACCAAGAATAAAATATTCATCCTGATCTTAGATTCTAACCAAACAGTTTCCATACAAGTTCTCGTCTCTAACCGATGTCCTAAAAGCTTTGAATTTATTAGGCCCACTGTACTTTCATTCTCGATATTATGTTATAAGGTTTATGTAACACCCCGTAGTTTTAAGTAAATACATACGTTGAAGTACGAGTATATCAAGATGTATAAGACACATATTTTAGACGTATGAGCGAAATATATGCGTGATAATATACGTATTTGATACGTATGAGCTCAATATACCCGTGAATGAAAATACATACTAGATGTAAGGGGTATTAGTAAATAAATAAAATTATTAAATATGTGGATTGGAGTATGATTTAATGCATAGTATGATGTAATACATGTGTGTATATGAATACATGTGAAATAAGTTATTAAATGGTGTAGATTGAAATTGAATTATTAAATGATTTAATGAATGATAAAATGGGGAAGTTGTTTTATTAAGTTAGAGGAGGAGTATGGGATCATGTAGTATATAAAATATCTTTTCTCTCTTTTCTAAGCTCTCTCCACGTGTAAAAGAGGATAGGATAAAAAAAAAATACTAAAGATCTCTCTATATTTGACTATCTGTTTCCAACGTGTTACAACAAGAGAAATAAAAAAAAATATGAAGAGAAGATGAACGAACGAACAGAGAAAGGGAAAGAGAAGAACGGAAGGGAGAACGCGTGATTCGGGGGAAATTCGGACCCGCGGTAAGTGATTTTCACTCTCTTTCTTCGTAAAATTACTATCTAAGCTAGATGTAAACTTACTAGCGGAGTAATTTTGACTGTATGAGCCATTTTGCGGCGTTTTGACAAATTGGGGTTTTGACCCAACGTGACTGGAAAATCCTCTATGAAGATAGAAAAACACTCCATGGACTGTCGGGACCCCGAATATGTGGTTAGATTTCATTCCATGATTTTTGGAGACCGTTTGACAATTTCAATACAATTTACATTTTTGAAATGAATAGTGAATAGTGAATTGTGAATTGTGAATCGTAAATAGTGATGTGAATAATATTATAAATAGTGAATCGTGAATAGTGCTGTGAATAGTACTGTGAACAGTGATTTGACATCATAGATTGGTAGAGAACTGAATTCCGGACGTTTCGATACTAAGATCGTGATTTTTGGATATGATTTGATATTTTTAGTAGTTACCGATAAGATAAATGATGAGTCTCATGATAATTTATGGTTAATTTCAGTGTTTAAATTGAGAGCTTAAGGGCATGGATAAACGCTCTTGAGGAAGCAATATTGTTGCTCGATTTTAGAGGTTGGCTTAGAAAACCCGTGTAACCACTGTGAGTATAGTTTTCTTGATTTGGTTCTTGTATGGCATTGTACGCATATAAAATGTTTGATTGTATGCATGTTATATTTATATATAATGCATTGAGTTTTATGGATCATGCAAACTGATTTTAGCAATTGGAGTTTGTAATTATGAGGTTTTGCGAGTCCTCATTGTCATTTCGTTAGGCATTAGACCCGGATGAGGTTTTGCGAGTCCTCATTGTCAGTAGGTATGTCCTAACAAGGGTTGGGATCTTTGAAATGACTGTAAATTGGGTAATGAGAGGTTGTGGCTACCTTGTAACGGCCATACAAGGGTTAGATCCGCTCTCTTGCCTTGCGGAGGAGGGAGATTGTGCATTGTGTTATTGAAAATCATGCAATTTATATTGTTGACATGTATAATATATTCGTTGAATGATGCATGTGTTGAATAAGTGTTTGAAATGATTTTAAATGTCATATTTCTCTAAATGTATATAATTGTCATCTCAAGAACTATATTCACTGAGCTGTTGTTTGCTCACCCCATTTCATCCAATATTTCAGGTATTGAGTCGAAGGGGAAAGGTACATCCGTGAGTAATAATCACGTGAGCCTTCGTCTGGTATGTGTATGTATGCTTGGAGGAAATAAATTATATTTTTGTTATTTTGATATGTATAATTATCACACACTATATATATGTAATATCACCTAGATGGGTTGTGTGGTAATATTCTATAATGCTTGGGGATGCTGAAATGAGATGATCATAGATATTTATCAGATGAGACTTTAATTTGTCGAATGAATGGAATGGTTATAGAGATCTATATGGGATTTGATTTGTGGTATATTAAAAAAAAATTGTTGTAACTTTTGGGAATTATTGTGAGACTACGTGAAGGCTGACAGCGTATTGTATACTGTATATGGGTATGTATAGTATATAGTACACTGTGCCGGTCATGACGTCAGCCTACTTCAGGGGCGTCGTGACAGTTTATAATTGGCATATTTATCTAGCTCAAGTTGGACTCTAATCTCATAAAGATTTGATACTTACTTACTGATACTAAGCTTCTCAAAATTCGTTGTAACACTTCTCATGATCTGAAGCCTAAGCTCTGATACCAATTTGTAACACCCCGATTTTCAAAACTTAAATTTCAAGTAAAATAATGAATATTTTAATTTTATCGAGAAAACTCACTTAAAATCGAGATGTTAATCGTTTCCGTCTATCTTAACCCATAACCATTATATAGGTAATAAAATTTGCAACACTATGAATTTATATTCTTCTAACCACTTACTGGTTAAGATAAACGAATACCCTTTCCTCTTCATACTCATCTTCATCTTCATACAAGGGTACTTGTTCTTGTCCATCCATTATGGACACAACATTTAAATACATTCATAAAATAGAATTAATGAATTCAAGTCCAAGGCATTCACACGTGAAATAAATCACAGGGTCTTTACTAACCGTAATAATGTTCATTGAATTTCGATTATCAATACAATCCGTTCAAATAATAATATTTTTAAAAATCAAATAAAAATATTCAGTCCTATCACCATAATACTAACAAATTAATTAACTCACCCCTACTACTCTGAACTACATCACGAACTCACGATTTTATTCTCTTAAGTACCTGCATATGAAAAATAAGGGTGAGCTTGAAAGCCCAGTGGGTCAGCTAAACAATTCGCAACATTTTATCATGATACATACACAAGAACATTATAAACAAGTTTCACACATTAATCGTTGCAACATTAGATTGTTTGAGTCGAGAATTTTATCACGTACTAAATCACGTACCTCTAGGAAATCTAATAATACTATAGACCTAATTAATTTAACATTCCTATCTATATATCAAAATAAAACATTGTAAAGGTATAAAATCTTCCCCACCTGTAACGCACGCAATTTGTTCTTGTCCGAATTCCTTGGTGTGTAACGTACGTCCTCAACTTCATCAAGGATGACATAGTCCCAAGCGACACTATCATCATTATTTGTATTATTAAAGACTTTATAGTAGAAGCCCCCTCTTAAGGACTTTGAATTGTTACGCACAATATCATATGTTGTTAGGAGAATCCTGCCATCCTTAAATATATACTGAAGCTCATAGTCACGTGCCGCCACTGATGCTCTATAGTATTCTCTCGTCTTCTTCGCAATCCCCACAGCTGGTAGTTCTTTTATCCAATGAGAAAGAAGTGTTTTGGGTGCCACTACCAGTGCCCTTTTAATTAATTTTGAATGGAACAATCCTGCTAAGAAGTCACATATCTTCATTGTCTTCCCCAACAACGCACACGGCAATGCCTCACACACGAACTCTCTCTTAATCTCCACCGCGTCACGGACGATCCCCCTGACTCGTTCCTGACTTAATTTCTGACTCAGTAACCCGTAGATCAAACACGCGAAATCGCAATGTAAACCCTCGTCTCGCGAAATCAACTCGTTCGAGAACGTCAATCCCGGCATCAACCCTCGCTTCTTCAACCAGAAGATTGCGCAGAAGCTGCCGGAAAAGAAGATCCCTTCGACGCAAGCGAAGGCTACAATCCGCTCCGCGAACTTTTTTGATCCGTCGATCCACCGGAGCGCCCAATAGGCTTTCTTCGCGACGCAAGGGACGGTCTCGATCGCACGGAACAAGCGTGATTTCTCAGTCGAATCTTTGATGTAGGTTTCGAGCAAAAGAGAAGATAGAGGCGAGATTTAGAGAGACAGAGGGATTTGAGTTCGAGCGATAGAGAAGAGAAGAGCGAGAGAGTTTGGGTTTTGAGAGAGGGTTTCGAGAGAGAGAGAGAGGGGGGGCTTGTGCGATTGAGGTTTTGAGGCGATTAGGGTTTGGAGCAGAGAGTTGAGAGTCACGGTGAGAGTGAAATTACAGAGCGAGATTGCAGGGCGAGAGAGCAAAGAGTCACGGCGAGAACGAAATTGCAGAGCGAGATTGCTGGGCGAGATTGCTGGGCGAGAGAACAAAGAGTCACGGCGAGAGCGAGATTGCGAGAATAATTTCGAAATTGGAAAGAAGCTATTTTCAGGATTTTTAGGGGATTACATTATCCTATCTCACGCACCAAACAGACGCTTAAATATATTTCTTCTCTTGTACTCTTTACCAACAAATTTTAGTTGTAGTGAGTGTAGCTACTTACATTATAAACAAACAAATCACATAATAAGACACTTCCAATAATAAGGTAAATTTTGTTAAAATTTTGAGAGTTTTTGTAAATTGTAATTTGTTGTTACATATTTATTGATAAAATGTTTGAAAACTTTGATTCACAAGTTTTTGTCTCAAGTTTCATAGTAATGATAGAAGTAGAGGCAGGCCACCAAAGGTGGGTTTAGCGACCGTAGCATTTTGTCAAAGACTAGAGTTCTAAGTCATTCTAGTGGCCTTTGATGATATAAGTATCCTACATGTGACCTACCTAGGTATTGGTCAAGGTACCTCACCTTATACCCATTTTATGTAACCAAAAAAAAAGATAGAAGTAAAAGCAAACATAAAATAACATGGATAGAATTCATTAAGAAAGATATAACTATTTATATTTTAAATGTTGACTTTGCCCTAAGGAAGACAAAAAAAAAAAAAAAAGATTCATGTATATACTCAACATCATAAAATTGGAAAAAAGTTTTTCCTAAGATAAGTTGAGTTATTATCTCAAATACCAAACAAATACAAATAGATCGTGAGTGGCCTTTGGTGATGTGACGCCCCGAAAATTATTTCATCTAGCCCATAACCCAATTGCACTTTGCCCAAACTCTATGTGTTGCCTTGATATGTTTGGTGTTTGTTTGATGGTTGTTTAATGTTTTTATAGTTGATGCTTGATAATGTATATAAATATGTGTATCATAAATTGTATATGGGTCATGTTAAATTAAAGTATAATGCATATGTTATTATTTATGCATGGGCCCATTAAACCATGAATTGATATGGGTTAGGATTGATTGAATAAAAGGATAAATGAGAATGAAAATTTGGTGTATTAAATGGATTGAACATTTAAAATACATGAAAACATGAGATTGGTTAAAGTACATGTGGTTGGTATGGGTAGTATGAGACCAACACAGGTGAAGGTTGGTGCATGAAAGTGGACAAGTGTCCCATGCCCACTTTTAGAATCCAAGAATGTGCTAGAAAATGAGGAGAGTGGAGGAGAGAATCCAAGAATGTGCTAGAAAATAAGGTGAGTGGAGGAGAGAATCCAAGAATGTGCTAGAAAATGAGGTGAGTGGAGGAATCCAAGAATGTGCTAGAAAATGAGGTGAGTGGAGGAGAGAATCCAAGAATGTGCTAGAAAGTGAGGTGAGTGGAGGAGGGAATCAAGGAAGTGCTAGAAAGAGGTGAGTGGGGAGAAAGGAAAGAAGAAGAGAAAGAAAAGAAGAGAAAGGAAAGAAGAAGAGAAAGAAGGAGAGAGTTGCAGGAGGAAGATCCCTGCGACATTTTCATCAAAGTGTTGGATCTTTCGAATATATGGTCAGATTGAGCTCAAAATTTTTCAGCAAGTTCGTAGCTTATGGTTATTCATTCTGGCCGGTGGAGATCTTGATCAGAGGTTTCTTCTAAGAGATCTAACCTCTCAAACAAAGCTGGTCGGAAAGTCTGGATTTCTCGCCCGCCGTTTCGCTCAAACTTCTAGATCTCCTTAATCTACCGTTGGATGGATATAAAATTTGGGTATGTAGTGTACAACGGATAGTTCTGAATTCTGAACGGTGGAGATCATGATTTAAGGTTTCATCTGAGAGATCTAACCTCTCAAACAAAGCTGGTCGGAGATTCTGGAGTTCTCGTGACGTTTCGTTCAAACTTGTAGATCTCCTACATCTACCGTTCGATGGATATCAAATTTGCGTATGTAGTTCATAACGGATATGTATATATTATGAACGGTAGAGATGTTTATTAGTTAAGTATTTTGTGTGATATAGTCATCTGAGTTTGAGTATTTGCAGCAGGAAAGGAGAAATTGTCTGATTAGAGACTTGTTCATCAAAGATACACATCTTTTCGGTCCACCGTTGGATTGGGCTGATATTTGGACAGAAGGTTTGTTTCTTCACATACTTCAATTTGTACGGTTTATTTTGTGATTACATATTTCTGTTGGTATATTGATACATCTGAACAGATTAGTAAATGAAGAATTGGTAGGGTTGCTTGTATTAGACCTAAATTTAGAATATGAACTTAGACTTTTCCAAATAGCTTGCATATCAACTATGTTGACCTAGTTGTCATTGTTGATGAACCCATGATGCAAAATTAGTGATATACATGGCTGAACATGGTGACCAAGTGTAAATCGGCAATATGGCCTAAGTATGAAAATTTTCATATTTAAGGGTTTTGATGCTTTTGGCCTAGAATCATTGAATTGATGCAACTTATGTTTAATTAAGCATGATTAGGGTTAATTATGCTACTGATTTGGTGGTTGTGACCATATCATGGGTTAGGCCTACTTGTGATCAAGTGACCCAATTTGGGCATGTTTATGCCTAAGGAATTGAAAATCAGTATTTTCGATTAATAGAATGGTTTATGAATGAGAATTATGCATTAGAGGCCTAAGTCATGTGATTTGAGTTGAATGATGGGATTAGATGGAATTTAGGCCTATTGTTTATATGTGGGCTGATTTAGGGTTGATGTGCAATGTCTATGTGATTGAGCATAGAAATTGATGTATGTTTCAGGATCTTGATTGGGTTGATTCGGTTTGGTGATCGTGTGTGGTTAAGTACTCTCGCGAGGCTTGGTTGTGAGTAGACTTCATTTATGATTATATCTTTTATGTCATCATATCACTTATATATTGTATGTTGAAAGCATAAATGTGTTCTAATGTTTTGAATGATGCATTGATTTGAGAAAACCTTATGACTTTGGTTGGGCCTATCTATCTGGCTAATAGGGGGACTTAACCTTGTCATAGGAGGGTTTTAGGAAAGGAAGAGATTGGGGTCAACGGTACTGTGAAATAGACGTGCACTAGTAACCCAAAATAAACATGATTGGGATCAACGGTACGGTGAAATAGACGTGCACTAGTAACCCAATGCATGTGGAATGTGGATCCAAATTGATAAGCTTTTACTTGCATCGAACTTATTATAAATGTTTGATATCTATATGTTATGAGCTTTTAATCATGCTCCACATTGACATGCATACATGATATTTATTGATGAGTATTGATAGCATATTTGAATTCTATTCACTGTGCACCGTTGGCTCACCCTCATTTTCCTCTTTCAGGTCCTTCTGTCCCGAATAAGGGCAAAGGAGTAGTCATATCTCAAGGCCTGCGAGAGAATTCAAAGCCTCGATGTGAGTTGCGAGGCATTTTAATTAAACTGTGTTTTAAATTATAAAGTATTATATTTTGGATTATGTAATTATAATACTTACTACATTGTAATATGGGTGAGTTGAGACTTGTTAGATAGACCATGTGGGCATATGACGGTTTTATTTGTACCCACAATTTTGGACTTTATGTGTATGTCAATTTTAATGGACTGTAGGGATTATGATTTTATTTATGGTTCATTTTTATGGATTATCTCTTGTCTTTGATGATTAATACGGTGGGTAGTTTTGTTTAGTACCTTTTGATATTATGTCGTTGTTTGAGATAAGGCTCGTAGGGTCTCAACCACTTCACGGAAGTTGAGGAGTGGTCGGAGATGCCTACGCCAGGTGTCCCGCCCCGGCATTCCGCACGTCATTCCCTGCGGGGTTGGTGGTCTGGGGCGCGGAGTCGCCACAGGTGAGGTAGGCATCCTATGTGTGCTCTACCTAGGTATGAGGTCACCGCTCTACATAATCATTTTTGTTTAACCAAAAAAGAAAAAAAGACAAATAAAAATAGTTAATATTTGATGCCTGGCCAACAAAAGACCAAACAAAGGCAACTTATTGGAGAACTAACAACTATGGCTTATTGTATTGTAAAAATCAATAGCTTAATAAATAAGGTAGCCAAAAATATATATAGAGATAAAGAATAAAGCTAGCCACCGTAAAACTCCGTTGGATCAAATATATTACCCGTGTAATTTGAAAAAAAAAGACTTAGCTTAGTTGTAAAGATACATCTGGGCAAACCTCAAGTTCCCGAGCTTGTCAATCACACAGGATCATAGCAGTCTACCAAAATAACAAAGTAATTCAAATCAAATGCGGTAATGCCCAATAATTTTAACAAAGTTAGGCACCCGATTTAACGACTTGGAGAAGTTCTTGAAATCACGGTAATGGAGGGTGGAGCAGAGCTAGAACCATAAGAAGATGAAGAGCTCCCGTAAAAGAAAGCCACAAGAAAGCAAGGATTTGGTGGGATCATTAAACGAAAACGAGCCATACCCAACATTTCCACGACCAACACCAGAGGAATGCCGATCAATCCGAGACAGTTTGCTGAATCTACACGGTTTCCCTGAAGAATTCGCTAAGTTCCGAACTGGGAAACGAGCTCCAAACCCATCTTCTTCTTCTCCTCTGCTTCTCAACAGTGGTTCAGAACCCAGTAATGAAGTGGTCGAAACAGAGAAAAAACTGGTGGGTCGTCAAGAAAAAGAAGAAGAAGCAATGGCAGTGGAATCGCAGAAGGAGAGGGTTTTGGATGGTCTAGTGAGCACTTTGCTTTCTCAGAACACTACTGAGGTCAATTCCAGAAGGGCTTTTGCTTCTCTCAAATCTGCTTTTCCTACTTGGGAAGATGTGAGTTTTTTTTTTTTTTTTTTTTTTCAAGGAATTATTATTTGTTTATTTATTTGGGTTTTGGGAATTTTCCATGGACAAATTTTCATAGTTTTGTTCTTAACAGGCGCTTTTCCTCCAGCAAGAAATCCGTGGTCTCTATAGCTCTTTGTTGCATATGTTTTTACCACCTTAATCGGTTTTTACCCATTGAAAGATGAAATGAGAGAAAAACCAACTAAGGTGGTTTGGACTTATACAACGAAGACCTTTAAATGCTCCAATTAGGAAGAGTAATCTTTTAATGATTTATGGTAATGATGGAGGTATGGGCAGACCTAAAATAATATGGGCAAAATTAATAAAGGAAGATATAATTATTTGTAATGTGAATATTGACTTAGCCCTGGATAGAGCGGAATGGAGGAAGCTAATTCATGGAGTTGAACTCATGTAGTTGAGTTGAGTTGTGCATATAATTTTGCATTTTAGGAAGAGTGAATCTTTAAACAATCTACAACCTACAATCTACGCTAATGATATAGGTAGACGTAGACCTATATTAACATGTATAGGAATAACTAAAAAAGATATAACCATTTGTAATTCAAATGTCAATTGAGCCCTGGGTAAAGCAGAATGGAGGTAGCAGATTTATGTAGCTGACCCATGTAGTTGGGAAAAGGCTTAGTTGAGTTGAGTATGTAATTTTTCGTTTTCAATTTTTAGGTAGGATGCCCTTCCTTGTATGAGATCAATTCTCTGCAAATTCAAACACTGAAATTTGAAACTTCTGCTGAATTTTGCAAATTTTGATTGAATTTGCAGGCGTGTTAGTCAAATCCATGAATCTTGGAGACCTAAGATTTAGAATGTTGTGTATTTATGCTCTAAGTTCTTCAAGGAATTATCGATTCAAGTCTTTGATGTTTATATGGAGAAGGTTATGTCAATGGAAGAGGAGCCAATGTAAGCCATACATGCATACGTTTCTGGTTTAGTTTCATTACCCTTGTTCTGTTTTAAGATCTTTCATTCTCACCTCACTACTCTCTTGTTTTTTAATTAATTTTACATTATCTTTCTTTTAAGAACAATTCAATTTTCTATGTATTTAAAGAATGGTTTATTTCATGCAATTTTGCTGTTGTATCCGTGAAGGTTCTTGATGCAGATTTGAAGTGCATAGAGAGAGCCATAAAATGTGGTGGTTTAGCAGTTACTAAAGCTTCCTGCATCAAAAATTTGCTCACTTCCCTGCTTGAGAAAAGAGGAAAACTTTGTTTGGAGTACTTGCAAGACATGTTCGTCGATGAAATTAAGCAAGAGCTCCAGGGATTCAAGGGGATAGGGCCAAAAACAGTAATTTCTTTTCTATTTTCTCAGCTTCTTCTCTGCCAAAGAGTTCTATATAGTGATCATTTATAGGAAATAAGTAGGTTTTAAGAAGATATTTTCCTGTATGGATGGAGAGGGAGAGTAAGCATGAAGCATTGATGAGTATCGATTAGTAGATAGGATTTTGAGTCCTTGATTTTATCAATTAGTAAATGAAACAAATGTGCAGTGCCTGTTATAGTACAAGTTTATGATTTCCGACAGCTAGTTCAGAAGAAAGAATCTTCACATTGTCTAACTTGGCAGCTTTGGATTGCCTTCATGGATGATATGAGATATATATATGTTTCACATTCATTGCATCTCTTTAAACGCTATGTAAATCATGTGGTTGAGGTTCTAGTAAGTTATGCTTTTGCATATGATTGGCTCTAGGATGTAAAAAATAGAGTCCAGAAATGCAAGAAATTCTACAAACACAAAAATTTTATAAGAAAGAGAGGATTGAAAATGAAGATAATAAAAACTAAAAGCATGTAGTATTGCAGGATACTTTTATGCTGAATTATGTTTGGAAATTACCACATGCAAGTTGCTTTCATCCAGTGATTGTCAGCTATAATCTTTTCCCCTACTATTTTTATATTTGTATTTGATAGATCTCAATGCCTCCTGGTTAGTTTTTGTATGCATTATAAGAACTAATGGCTCTTTTTTCAAAATTTCATGAATGTTGCAATCATCTTGAGTTATAGCATAAACAATGCTGAATGTAGGAACTGAAAATTATTGATTTTCATTTGGGCATGTTGTTTAATCGATTCAACTCTAACGGCATTTGATAGACATGTTCAAGAGGTTCACATCAATACTAGACAATTTATGATAGTGGGATTTTGACTTGGTTATTTAAGCCTTCCAGTATCTAAATTGGTCATAGTTTTGTGCTTCTACCCAAAATTATGATTCATACCCTTCTTCTTTTTTTAACTTTATGATTTATCAATTTTATATGGCATTTTTTTTTTTATGAACTTTTATTTCCATTTCCCAAATGTTTCATAAGAATGTGAGATGTCAAAATGGATTGGCAGGTGGCTTGTGTTTTGATGTTCCATCTTCACCAGGATGATTTCCCCGTAGACACTCATGTAAGTATGCAAGTATCATCAAAAGCCCATTTCATAAAAGTATTTCTTAGATTCACCTAGTGATTATTTACTTGTAATATTCACTTATCTATACAGGTATTTCGGATCACAAAGGACATGGGCTGGATACCGTCCAATGCTGATAGGGAAAAAGCTTATCTTCATCTCAATCGTAGGATTCCAAACGATTTGAAATTTGATCTAAACTGCTTGCTTGTTACACATGGGAAGGTTTGCCCTAGATGCACCAAGAAGAATAGTAGCAAGCATAGTAAAATATCTCATAATCAGACTTGCCCTCTATCAAACTATCATAGCTTCACTGATTTGAAAGAACTAACTTGAAAATTAGGTCCTTGTTGCATGCTTCCATAATTTTCTTTTTCTCCTTTCTAAACTATGTAGGGGAGGTGAGGGGGGGAGTTAAAGGGCATAAAATTCATCTATAAAATAAATCATGAGTTCAAACTTTCCCACTCATACAACGACAACTATTTGTGATCGTGTCTCAAAAGACTAGTGGTGTGGCCCCTCGATGCCCCTGACGTCAACAAAGAAAATATATATATATGGAGGAGATAAGAGCATATAAGATGGGATGGCAGGTATTCAACATGGAGACACCCATTGATTCAGTTTCATTACATGGACTAATGGCCTGTTTGGTAAGTGTTGGTTTTGCTGGGAATAAGCAGTTTTCATGAGCTTTTAGAAAAAGCTGGTCACCCCCAACTTATGAACACTGCTTCTGCAATTGAAATTATTTTACAATGCAAAAAGGACAATTTGCTTTCAACAGTTTTTTCTTTTCTGCAAGCACTTTTGTAACAAATGCTTTTGCATAAGTTATTATGAGCTGAAACCATAAGGAAATGACTCAGAAACTGTCAATTAAACAGTCAAATCAATCTCACCAATGACTTCATCTAGTTTTGGATGAGAAAAGCAAACAGGGCGCATTTCTATTACCATATGAAAGACTAAAAAATTCTTTAATTGTTTGATTGTTCCTTGAAACAAAAAGAATTTGATTGTTTCCTGACAAAATATTAAAATTAAATAGAAATAGAAAAAGATACAATTGCAAAGCATTGTACCATCCACTATCTAATTAACATTTGCAAGAGAACAAAGGAGCCCCCCATTCCTCTCCTCCATCCCCCACCCCCCAAAAACCCTCTCCAACAAAGAAAAACACAGAGAAATGTCGCTCAAGAGGTAACACTAACACATGGGAGGCAAGTTAAAATAT
Source organism: Paratinospora sagittata (assembly GCA_035771175.1). Taxonomy (NCBI): domain Eukaryota; kingdom Viridiplantae; phylum Streptophyta; class Magnoliopsida; order Ranunculales; family Menispermaceae; genus Paratinospora; species Paratinospora sagittata. The sequence continues at coordinate 29,804,476 of CM069592.1, forward strand.
AGAGTATCATGAAGATCCTAGGAAATTCCGAAAACAAAAAACTGAATATTAGCTAAATTTACAAGATTCATTAAAAAAGGAGAATCACACAAATCAAATCAAATGGTTTAGTGTATGAGCATTTCATCTATAATTACGAGGTCATCATGGTTGACGTCTCGAACGACTCAAAACGGCAAGGAGTATCTTCTTCCTCGGTCCCTGCAATCAGAGAATTGCCTTTCATAAGAAGGGTGCCAATCCATATATAATAACAACACTAAAATCACAAATCACAGTAATAAGAATGCTTCTGACAATAACACTACTTCATTGTAGAAAGGCATAAAATGAGGTCTAAAGAGGTTCTCAACATCCACCTCCCTTTTAAGTGTTGAGAATCTTCTTCTGATGCAACTTGCAACCTATAAAGGTAGATGTAATAATGCTGATGGGTCAAAGTTTCGTATCAATATTGATGGTTTTTTTTTTTTTTTAAAGATTTCTATGAAAGTCAATGTTCCCTAGGTTCAGATTTCAAATTGAGCCATATCAATGAGGATGATAACATCATCTTTGCAAAAGAAAGTGACAGAATAAAGTTTAAGAGTGAGGATCCAAAATCTTCTTCATATATCCCCTCTCTCCATAGGATTTAGAAACAGTAGCTTAAATTCAACACAGGCCATGCACATGGAAGAAAGAAAAAAATAAATAAGGGTGCAAGTAGATTGGCTAAAGTTGAGCAAACATGAAAGGTTATGAAGAGGAAATACCATTGGTATCCCCAACTCTTTGAGGTCATTATCTCCCATCTGCCTCAGTGCAGTCATGTCCACCTGAAAATCATATGAGAAGAATATCTCAGAACTCAACAATTAAAAGATATAGGGAGCTTTCTTGCTCATTCAATAGTACTGAAGCTACAAAAAGTGGCAAAAAAATTTAAGGCTCCCACTTCTTATTCCTTCGTCCATACCAATGTTTTCAAGGCGCCAAGGCGAGGTCTGGGCGAGACGTAGCCTAAGCGTGGCCTAAGCTATAAAAAAAATATTTATTTATAGGTCCTTAAATAATTAATTAATTATTTACAGGTTCCTTGACAATTCATATACAGAATTATATATATCTAACCATATTCTGTAATAAATGTTAAATTTTCATAAAATGATCAAAAACACTTAGTATTCATTAAAATCAGGTCCACAAAACATTAATTCATGCTGCAATACACATTATCCAAGAGATTTAACGAAATTGGAAGCTTTCCCGTGCTTCAAACAAAAAAAAAATTGTTGGACAGCAAATATCTATCACCGGAGGATCGTCAGAGGGTCCCCGACTGTCGTTGGAGATTTCGACAGCGTCTCTTGGTCGCAACAAATGGAAAGGATGGGCTTAGGGCGAGAAAGGTTAGAGGGTTTATTATTGAAAGGGCTGAGTTTCTATTTTTAAAGTTTTTTTTTTTAATTAGAGAGGCACCCCTAAACTTTTAAAATATTTGCACAACCCCCCACCGCCTGCCTAGCACTGTGCCTAGGCGTTTTCTCCCTAAAACGCTAGGCAATGCCTTGAAAACACTGGTCCAAACAGTGCTCCCATTTTTTTGTTCTTTTTTCTTTTACAATTCTTTTTGCAGCACCATCTCGAGTTCTCGTTCCTCCATCCTAATCTCCTTTATTATTATTTGATAACATTCTATGATGCGATTGTTTGATACAAAAGTATTAACATTTAAATTCTAAATATCACCCAACAAAATTTCCAAAGTTGTTTATGAAATTTAGTAACAATATCCTTTATGTCATTGGCTATCATTTACATTTTGCACAAGTGTTTTTTTCATTTTAGTAGTCATAAAATAATGGGATTAGAATTAGATTAAGTGGATACTTGAATATTCAGCACCACAAAAAATAACTCTATAAGAAAGTCATGAAAATGATGTATGACTCAGAACCCAGTAATTGGAATATGGCATAAGTAATGACAAAAATAATGAAACAAAGGTGTCTTAGCATTCCTCAGTCTCTTTAATGCTTTATCATGAGAATGAGTCCCTCTTTAACCAGCTCATTATCATTCTAAACATATAAAGAGATGTCTTCAAACCACACTTCAGATTAACTACTGGAATATGCAATTGCTAATGAATACATTCCTATTACAACTAATCAATTAATATGTATAACTACAGAAAACAAAATAATTAACATATTGAAAGAGCAAAAGATTCAAAAGGACATGTAGTTGCTAAAGCAAAAGGCACACATTTCAACTGCACCAACCATGTAATTGTCGGCCACTACAAAACTCAACCCCTCAAACTCATGCTAAAAGGCTATTAGCAAACGTGGAATGAAAGTTCCCAGAGCTTCATTTAATTTTGTTCAATTTTTTATTTATCTTACAAATTATATATAACTAAAAAATAGATTTTCCACCAAAGTAGGATAAAAATACTATAAAAACTTTTTAAAAAAAAATTAAAAAGCAAGGATTTGGGGAAAAAAATGTCAACTTCACTATCTATTGGAAATATGCACTTAAAGACTGCAATATGAGAGATGGAACCCAGTTTTGTGAGAAAAAAAGGTAAAGAGTCACAAACAAAAGAAAGGAAATAAGGTTTAAAGCCCTCGATATAATCTAACAAGGAAAATAACATGGGATTTATGAACTATATGTTAGTTAACCCATACTCAACTCGATTCAAGAAAGCCTTTTCAAACTATAAAAACATGGCTACCTGAATTTGCTTCCTTTACTGACTCTATTATATCAAGGACTAAGTTTATCGTTATATTACTAGTTATATTTTTCTTAATTATCACTATCTACACTACTTTAGATCTTCGACTTTCTTTATCACTGCTTTTAATGCTTAATATATTACTCTTCCAAACATTTAGGTAAAACTACCCTACACTTCTCTAACATGAAAAATATTTTACAAAAATTAAAATTCTATGTCACATTTGACTTTCTCAAAGTATCCTGAATTTTAAGCACGTGCAGTTCACAGGGAGTTAAATTTCCAATCTGTGTTAACAACACAAGGGAGACACAAGTATAATAGGACACGAGGAGACACAAGTATAATAGGTGTCACTATTGCTTCAAGGTGTTTAATTGTGAATTCTATCAAAGAAAGCTAATATTAGTAGCAGTTTTACAAGTCTTTTCAAATTAAGGACTTTCTCGGACTCTAAATATGGAACTTCAAGAAATATTATAACCAAAAGTTAAGAACAGATGACTTACTTCCTCAGCTTGAAAGAGGATGGCATACTTTCCCAATCCAAGTGAATGCAACAAGCTAGAAACAGTAAGTGGTTCCTCACCCTACATACACTCAAATGGAAAAGAACAGTTAAAAAAATAAACATGCCAATGTAGCGATCACAAACAAAATAAAATATAAAAAAAATGTCTAAGTAATTTCTTTATGCTAGTTGTGAATTTGAAACATATGACATTTATGGGCAAGAAAATGGTTAAAAGGATGGATGAAGGACCAGCAGATTGGGTCACTTAAGCATATTACAACACAGAATGTTTAAAGATTTCATGTGTATCTGAACAACCACCAAAATAGGCTTGATCAACTAAAATATCAAGAATTGACAATGGATTGGGACAATACTGCATGTCTATAATCCATTTTCTCTTGATCTATTAGAAGTTCCCACGTATTGTGTCATGCTCACTGTCATTTTAACTTGCTTTATTACAGGCTAGTGCTTTCCTTAAGTTAAAAGTAAAATTATAACAGCTTTCCTTAATTAAATAATTTTATTCCAAAAGAAATCTATGAATCGAACATTGACAAAATCAAGCATGAACCCAAGTTTTTCAACCAAGAATCAGATCAAATATGATACTTGGTCATTAGCACCACCTAAGGACTGCAGTAATAGACTCATAGCAATAGAGACTTCTTTTATTTTATTTTATTTGCTTCTTTTCTTTTCTTTTTTGTCTTCTCTTGGTAGGTCAAACAATAAGAAAATCATTTAACGTGAATTGGATTCTGTTTAAGCAGCAAACTTCCATGGACAATGACATAATCATCGTTAACAAGTCCTGAATTGTGTCTGATCATCTGTTACTACCACAAAACTCTAATGCAAGGACAGCAAGCAATAAACCACTAAAGCAGAAAATATCATGACTATTAAAAACAACTCAATGAACTACGTAAATGGTGTAAAAATGTGAAAATGCTACTAGAAATGACTGCTCTGATAAGAGATCAGTATATAGGAAAGCAAGATTTACAGTATATGGACTCTTTTGCATCACGCCAGAAGTACTTGGTGGAGGAAATCGCGCAACCGGCTTTGCAGGATCAGAAGGTACACTAGCTTTGGTCATAAGAGATGAAGCCCTCGAAGAATCAAAAACATCTTTACTTGTGAAAGAAGTGGGTCTTGCAGCATCAGCAGGCCTACTTGATGAAACATGTCGCAGGTCACCCATGTTCCTTGGAGGGGAGAGACCCCTAGAAACACCAAGAATTCTATCTGGGGAATTACGTCTCAGGCCATCCAATGTCCAAGCTGAGTAAGATTTCCTCATCGAGTCCATATTAAGTAAATCATCTGCACTTCTAGTGGGAGGAATTTGCCTCACAATGCCATTTGATTTTGTTTCATTCACTTGTTGCTTCGTATTAGTTCTCATTTTAGGTTGAGCTGTTCTTGACAGCTTTTCCCGAAGGTCCTTGTTCGGTTGCTCACCATCGCTCCAAGTTCTCCGATTCATGTTTTTCCGTATAAGTTTGTATCGCAGGTCATCTTTACTAACCCGTGCACCTTTGTTGATTGATGACATCAAAATTCAGAAGGGAAGAAAAGCAGTTCAGACATACAAAACACCCAATGAGAAATTACTGCTTTTCAAATAGAGTATATAAAGCTATTGCTTGTTACCATCCATATTGCCAAAACTTGAATTACTCCTTTGGTCACCCTCTCTCCTTTGGCTGCATGGCTAACAAAAACACATAAGTATCCAAGTCAAGATAAACGACTTTCACACTAGATAATCATGGTTGTTCATGAATCAAGCCATCCAATATAATGATTTTGTGTTGTTTGAAAAACAGCACCACACCCATGATTGCATTCTAAAACCTTTTCAACTTTCAAGATCACAGGTAACCATGAAGGAAAATGACTCAACTCAACTGAGTTTTTTCTCAAGTACATGGGGCGGCTATATGAATCTACTTTCTCTACTCTGCTTTATAAAGAGCTAAATTAACATTTAAATTACAAGCATGGTTCAAAAATTCGCCGAAATTCGACGAAATATTTTGGTTTCTTTTAACTACCTAAGTGCGAAGAGGACGTAAAATAAAAAAAGTAAAGAAATTCGCCGAAATAATTTGATAAAATTTGAAAAAGTCAATAAACTTTGATAAATTTTCTATTTTTCAAATAGAAAATGCAAAACTTCAACAAAAAAATTCGATAAAATTCAACAAAATTCGATGAAATTCGACAAAGAAGTAAAAGGTGTTATTTCATCAATAGAAAACAAAAACAAAATACCAATAATTATGTATTATTTTCAACTTCATCAACCAACATAGCAATATAAATTTTAAAAAATAATTTAACAAGCTAACAAATTATGTAGTTTATGGGATATGTTTTACTAAAAAAAGAAGAAAAGAAGCAAAATAAATAAATAAAGTTGAAATAAGATAAAAACTTAAAAATAGATTAAAAGAGTTCCCAAAATCATCTTCTTCTAGTTAACTCTTATAAAACAAGATGAAAAAGCAATACATTTAAATAATAAACTAATAAATTAAGCATGATAAAATTCAAATTAGCAAAATATATGGTCAAGAAGCAAGTCACCACAAAATTAAATATCAAAACATAAAAAATGAATTAACTCCAAAAGCCAACGTTTCAAATTCATCAACCCACTTAACAAGATTAATTTTGTTAGGTCACTTATGGGTATTTTTATGTATTAAAAGTGTCTATTTATATAAGTTTTTAGCTTATACTACAATAAATCTAGATATTTGAGCATATATAAGCAAAAACTCTCTAAACTTCTCTAATTTTGTGAAATTTTACAAAAATTCTCTATGTTGAATTAAACTTCTCCGAATTAATTCCAATTTTCAAATGACCGAAGTCAAGGGCAAAGTGGAATTTTCGATCCTTGATTACAAGTAGTAATATCTTTCTTAATTATTTCTGTCAATATTATTTTAGGTCTTCCTCTACCTCTATCATTACCATGGATTGTTAATAAGTCACTCTTCCTAATTAGGTCATTTGAAGCTCTTCATCGTCAACAACGATTATTGAACTATGAAAAAAAAAAAAATCCCATAGGGTGTCTAAGAGTTGCAAACAAGTAAATCACTCAAGAACAAACTTTTCACTGGACTTAACTAGCACGGGAGCTCAAAATTTCACTCATCATAAAAGAACTCAATAAAAGTTACATAAACCTAATGAAGTGAGCAACAAACCATTAATGATATTATAGCACAGAAATAAAACCCACAAGCAGCTAAGCCCTAGACGCATGAATAACAACATGCACATTTGACACTCGGAGCCAAACCCTAGATCGAAAACTAAAGAAATTGTCAAAAAAAAAATAAAAAAATTAAAGTTCATACCGTTTGTTTTTTGATGAGGATTTGTCCCCATTACTACCCAATCTATCTCTAATGGATCGCTTACTCCCCGAAGATGGCCCGTAATCTGAATGCGAGCTATCCGGTACCGCCCCAGGTCTCTTCACAACCTGCAAATATTACGGAAATCCTCATCAAAAACACACAAATTAAAAATTCCAAAAAATAAATGACTAACGTTCGTTTATTTTTATTCATCATACTAAACAAACCCTAAAATCCAAGAAACTCATAGAAAAAAATTTTTAAAAAAAAATACCTAGCGTATAAGAAATTGTAGGGTTACCTGACCAGAACGCCCCAAGGTGATTGTGACCTGGGGCCTCGACATCTGTTCTCCGACTCTATAATAAAAAGCCTTCACCAATCGTGAGTTTCAGAAGCTTTTTTAGCTTTCAATTCAAACCCTAGAAAATTCAAACTGTGATCAACCCGCTCGAGACCCAAGAGCAAATAAACGAATTAGATCAGAATATGATGAAGAAAAGAAATGGAACTAACGAGGTCTCTCCACCGTACAAAACGAACTAAGAGCTTCAGATGATCAGAATCAGAAACCCTAAAATTATCAAATCAAAAAAGAAATGGAGCTGAAAACCCTAAAAATAATCGAATCGAACTTGTAGTACGAGTTTTAACAGCAGCAGAAGAAGAAGAAGAGGTACAACTCTTTGCAAAACGAATTCACTACTCTGTTTGTCGAGGTTCCCTGTCTATAGACGGACGTGTCGTGTTTCTAGGACGTAGACAGAAGAAGAATAGGGTCGCTCTACTTAATGGAAGATATTTGTTAAGCCAATCGAACGGCCTACAACACGCAAGCACAAATCAGATGAATCAACGGCCGATAATAAGCAGTCAAATATTGTAATCAAAATATGAACTCATTTTTATTTTTTTAATGACAAATGATAATGTTAAGGATTGGCTCAAACTCAGTGAACCTTAGTGGGCATTGGTTGTTTGGTAAAATAAAGCTAAGTGTGGCATATAATTTAAAAATAGTTTTTAAAAAATTAGAGCATGATCCCATTTTTAGTTACTACATTTGCTATCAAACTCAAAAATTGTTTGGAAACTTTTTTTTAACTTGATTTGTGTGGAATCTTAATGCCCATTATGGTTCGTAATCTAGGTATGATTTTTTGTATCCATAAATCTGAAAATATCAAAAATTTGTTTGGTTCAAAAAATTTCGAAAATAGTTTTTTACTTTTTGTTAAGGAAATGAGTTATTTTCAAAAAATTATAAAAAGTCATTTTTCAAGTTTTTTGCAAAATTGAAACTTACATACTTATATTCTTGTTTCTGAATTACGAATCAAATACAACATTAAGATTTTACAAAAAAAAAAAAAAAAAAATATGTGGGTCCCATCAAATACAAATCAACTTTTATATATTTTCTAAAAACAATATTAAACTAAATAAGTTCTTGGACAACTTTTTTTTATTTTTTGTTTTTAAATACAAAAGGTTGAATTTAAATTGTATACCAAACATGTGACGACCCCACACTCTGGACCACCATTCCCCAAGGATAGGAGTGTGGAATGTCACGACGGGACGCCCAACGTAGGCATCCACGACCACCCCAAATCATCCTATGGATAATCGAGACTCTACAACCCTCAACCAGACTCTATACATTTTTTTTTTCAAACAACCACCTGATAAACTTAACAGTTCTAAAATCATCACAGACATCCACATAAATCAAAATAATAATGATCTTCCAATAAGCATAAGACAATGATCATAATCCTTAAAATAAGCCAAACATGCCTAGACTCATCATCATTAAGTCCAAGGCCAACGGCCAATATACAATAACATTAACACTCCTCACCATCTAGGTTTAACATGTGATATTAATTATATATTTCAATGTTCAAATCCACCTCTAGAGAAGTTAGTTTGGCAGCATGCACAAGCCTCCTAGAACATTTAGGGAACTTAGCTTGGAACATCCAAAGTTTCTAGAGTTTCAATGCATGTCATTTTAAAACACATTAAACACATGCATTTTCATAATGATATTTCATGACTTTTAACATACAAGTATAAATTAATATGATGACACAAGTGATAATCATAAGGAACAACTACTCACTACCAAGCCACGCAAGCCACTACTATTTACACGTGGATCAACACCGATTTCAATGCAAATCGAGATCTTGTAAATCATATTCACATGCACATACATCAGTTACCGTGATCATTCTCATACATAAACACTAATTATGATTAATTTCCAACTCAACAAGTCCTTGTGTATCTAAATCATGAGTTACATTTCTCATGATCAATCTTAACATCTATACTTAAGACTTACGTTCAAATCCAATATAAGTCGTAATCTAAGACAACAACACCAATACCTCCAATCACATATAAACCCAAGACAAATACTTAGTCTAGGTCTATTCGTGGTTATCCCAGTCAATGCACCATTCAACATTCAAACCATGAAAAAATTATCATAATCAACACAAATCCCCAATTTAAGCCAATACATAGCATATGCCCCCAATTTGGGAAAAATCTCTATAATAGGGCATAAAATCAAATTGAACTAACTCATTCAATTCTTATACAAGTCTAACCATAATAGACCCACATTCAAACTTAATTAGGGTCCAATTAGATAATTCTCAAATCAATTTAATCAATTGACTTGATTTAGGTCAAAAGCCCCAATTTTGGGCAAAGTCCCAAAATCAAGCCCTAGGCCAATTTTACACTACACCTAGGTTTTTCACCATTCAAAATCAGTAAATTGGACTATCAATTATCTACATTTACTCATTTAATCAACATAGATTGCATGCAACTTGGATGAAATACCCTAAGTTTATTTTCTAGGTTTAGGGTCATTACACATAACCCCTCCATTTTTTTGCTAGAAATTGGGGAAAATGGTGTCATTGAGTTCTAAATCAACTTAGGAGCCCAAATCCCTAGCATACATCACGACCTTAAGGGTTTTCAACAAAACCCTAACCCATGCACCAACCAAAAACATGGTGAAGTGTTTGTAAAATGCATCTTGAGTGTAGATCTAGGTCTTAGAGGGTTGTTTCTACCATAAACAAGCTTAAATGAGCGAAAATCAATAAACCTTAGGTTAGGGTCACCCTCAAACCGTGGTTCATACTCATCCTTAGGTAAAAACCAAGCTTATTTACACATCTACAAAGAGATTTTAGGAAGAAAATGGAAAAATACACATACATTAGATGAGATTTGAGCAATGAATCACTAAAACCCTATGTTTCCCCCTTTTTTTTTCCTCCTCTCCTCCTCTTTCTCTCTTTTTCAAGCTAAAAAATATGTAACTGAGCTGAAATTAGGTGTTGGTTTGCTTATTCTCACGCGTGTGGCAATATGTCAATTTCTAGGTTCATCATAAATCAACTATTCCCACGTGTGTGACAATAGGCCAATTTCTAGGTTAATCCTAAATGAACTATTCTCACGTAAGTGACATTAGGGTATTTTGCTAGTTCATTTAGAATTTAATAAAACTTCATAAAAAATACGTATAAACACATAATATACATTATCAAATATTAAATACACAAACATATACATCAAGCAAACATACAGAGTTCGGGCAAAATACAAATGAGATATGGGCTAGATGAAAAGACTTTTGAGGCGTTACAAAACATTACCTTCAAATAGTTATAATTTTTTAGAAGACTTTGATGTTTGAATGATTTTAGAAGAAAAGATCTATAATAACACCACTAGTTACTTTTCAATTATCAATCATCAATCTAATGATTGTTGAATGGTAAATAATACATAAAAAGTAAATTTGTCCTTTTTTTGGTTTTTTTTTGGCCTGTGAGATGGAATGAAAAAAAATATGTGCTAGATGAAAAAGCATTGTTTAAGACTCATTTTGTAATTTAAATAAGAGTTGGAGCCTGGAATTCTACGGGGAAGGAAAACGCGAAGAGGTCTAACAAATAAAGATCGAGACATACTCGATCGAAGTAACAAGAAAAAGAAGACTACTCCCGAAGCACACTTCAAGACGATTGAACAATTTTTAAGAACAATGTTAAAAATGTGTATCCAAAAAATATATTTCCAAAGTATTCCTCTTTTTAGCTCCATTTCTGTTCATATTCTGATATGATTCGTTTGATCTTTTGGTCTTGAATGGTTGATCAATTCGTTTTCTAGGGTTTGAAAGCTAAAAACTTTTGAACTTCTGATTGGTTAAGGCCTCAGGTTAGACAGTGCCTAGGACCAATCTCTAAATTCCATGAAATGAATATGTAATAAAAAAAATAGAAATTAAATGAAAATGAACACATTTAAGAAATGATAGAGTAATCTTAATTGAAATAAAATGAGATAAAATTAATAAAAGTGTGTTAAACAAATATAACAAAGACCATTAGATGCACCATTTAAAGGGAAGACCTATTATTGCTTCGCACTAACGATCAAACCAAAAAGAAAAAACTAAGGTTGCGTTTAGTTTATGATTCAGAGTAATTTTCTGTATCTGGAAAATTGTAAACACAAAAAACATACTTAGTTAGTTGAAACTTGAAAATAATTTTTGAAATTTACAAAGGAAACATGTTGTTTTTAACGAAATAACAAAAATATTATTTTCTGAGTTTTTACTTTTTTAAGGAGGGAGTGTTGCTGATAGATTTGGAAGTTTACATCTACAATTACCAAAAAATGTATCATAGGTACTTAAAAATATGTACCTATAAAGCTTCAATTTTAGAATCTTTAGGTTTTCTTGGTCAATTTGGTTTGTGATTCTAATATAGAAAATTTAAAAATTGCAAAGAATTGTAATTTTATAAAGCAATGCACGACTAACACACTTTTTAAATATATTTTGTTGACATTGTCCTTAAGAGTTATTGAATAGCCTCGAATAATGTGTTGATGCGTGATTCGAAGTGATCTAACAACTCTAAAAGGTAATGTCAACAAAGTGTGTTTTCAAAGCATTTTCTAATTTTACATGTCAAATTCAAAAGCAGTTCTTTAAAGCCAAAATGCAAGTGTAGAAAAATGTTCTTAAAGTTATACTTTTTTCAGTTGGAACCCAAATTTATTTAATGAGTTTATTTTCTAACAACTTAATTCTACAAAAAAAAAAAAAAAAAAAGAAACACATGCACTTGTCCTTATTTGACACACCATAACAGCGGAAAATGATATACTTACGAGGAATATAAGTGAAAACCCAATTATTACTTAAAGTAGTAGCAAATGGTTGATAGTAATATTTACCGAATAGTGTAAATTTCTGAATAAAATATGAAATGCCATGAAATTTTTAGCAAATTATTACATGAGTAATTTTGAACCCACACGCATGCATAAACTTTTGTTCTCCTCAACATGAATTTTGTGCACTTTGATGTCAAATTGAAGAAATATGGGAAGAAGGCTTTGTTTAGTTCATATTATTTAGCTTTCAATTATATCTTTCTTGCCGCTGTTCCTTCCAAACTACCATATTATAAAGAAACACCCATAATTAATCCCTTTTTCTCCCAAATATAACTTTATTAAGTACTGCTTACCCTTGTAGAAAAAAAACAAAAAATAAAACACATAGTATTGAATTTAAATCCAGTTTTCTGTATTTAAAAACAAAAAATAAAGAAAGTTTCAAAAAAAAAAAAACTTGTTTAGTTTGATAGGATTTAAAAACTGTTATTAGAAAAAAAGTTAAGAAAATGACTTTTTTTTTAGAAAACATACAAATATTATTTTTTTAAGCTTTTCTTGTATTTAATGAGACACCCGTAAGCTTTTTTCCACTTGATCTGTGTGATATCTTGAACGAACCAAACAACTTTTTCTTGTTTTTTGTGAAACCAATTCTTAAATATGATACCAAACATAAATTTCAAAATTATAAATCAAATAAAAAAATGAGATCATTTTTTAAAAACTATTTTTAAATTGGATACAGAAACCAGAGACTCACTAAGCCACAGAAGCAGCACAGGCCACAGAGACATGAATACAAACTAATTTTCAAGAGTCAGGCTATGTAGAATTAGAAGAAACGGAGGACAGAGAAAGAGTAAGAGAACAGAGAATGCCCAAAAAAGAAAAGAAAAGATTCAGCAGACCTTGCATTTAGATGCAGATATTACACATACAAGGAGCAATCTTTTTCTCATGAATTATACAGTACAATAGGCTGTATAAAACTATCACATATTTGCAGTTGATTCTTTAATTTCTTCCAAGGAAATGATCTGTGCATTGCAGAAAAAAAGAAACAAGAATTATGTGAAAGCAAGAATCAGTCTGTGAATACCAATATCAAGAATCAAATTTAGCCAAGATAATGTAGTTCTTAAAACAAGGAGGAATGGATAAGAGGACTACCTGTTCATCGCCTGCGAAATCATTGTCAGGTGTGAGAAAAAGCATACAGTGGCACTCCTTCCTGTCAAGATAAGCACAGAAACTAGATCAATTACTAGAGAGTTCACAATTTTGAAAAGGGCATGCATGATTGGCATTGCATATCGGTAAATGGATAATTTGACGATCAAGCGGCAACTAAACATAGAACAATTTTCAAACAGACCAAGTTTTTCTAAGAACCCATCTCAGGAAGTGGAAGTCGTGTTTGTTCAAATCTTATCCCTAGCGGACCACTCCTCTTAAAAGTTTCTGGTGTGTAGAGATAGGAAAGTCGACATTAACCTCTAAGAGACTAGTTTGGGTACGGTGCTTTAAAAGGCACAAATCCCTTGACTAAAAAATTAAAAAATAAAAATGAAAAGAAGAAGAAAGAAAGAAAGAGGTTCCATAGGGCAAAAAACCCATGAAAATGCACATACATTCTAGGATTAGTATCGAAAAACTAGTTTTTTATTTGTATTTTCTATCCTACAGAAAAAATAAAAAGTAAGTTAATGCCTTGGCACAATGGTAAGGTTGCTCCATTGTGACCTGAAGGTCATTGAATTTAAACCCAGAAACAATCTGTCTACAGAAGGAATGGTGAGTTTTATTAATAAACCATAGCTACTAAAAGTGACAAATGTTCAACACTGTTATATTTGCTCTTAGGTTTTCAAGTGAAGATATTATTGGTATGTTCAGATTTTTCTTTGGAAAATGAATACTATTGAATTAAATAAGCTTTTTTTATGATAGTCATGCACTCATGCTCTATGAAGCTGCTAAGAAACATCACACACATCAAAATGAGAGTTCTGAAATGCAAAACTAGAAAACAGAAAAATGCACATCAGGTAAGTAATGGAAGTCTCAAGGTAACACGTGCTCACTGTTGATAAGTTGAGGGGAGGTCCCCCCATTAGACCCATGTTGGGATTGAGGGAGAGGAGGGCGCCTCCCCACTTATAAAAGGCAAGCTCACCTCCTCCATCCTTATACTTTCCTTACTTCTCTCTTCTATCCTTTAAACTCTATGATTCACCCCATTCTACAGATTTTTTTTTTTTTGGCAAGATCTGCGAAGAAAAATTAAATATTAAGACTTGCTACCTAAAAAAGAGGGTGGCAATCTGATTCTTTAAAAAAAAAAGAAAAAAAAAAGAAAAAAAGAGGGTGGCAATCAATAAACCAACACCCGACTGACCAGATCTGATAAATGGCTCATTCGGGTAATAAGTTGTTTCAAAATTTAAGGTCAGTTTTGGGTGGTTAAAAAAACAACCAACAAGGTTCGGTATGATCACCTTTAATTCTGCACTCCTAATGCAGATTTATCTTACATAGAGACCCTCCAAAAGGCTGACACTTAGGAAGTACAAGGAATACTTCCATAGATATCTGAGACATAGATTACTTAGAACTTTAGAATATATATTCACCTTTCTCTCATGGGAACACAAGGACAGTTCCAAAATCCCTGTGACGCCTCTGCAGCTTTGTCATCATAGTGCCTGATACACAAAATGTCTTAGCTTAGTAAATAATATATCAGATGCAAATAAAATTCATTCCTGATTCTGTAACAACCAGAAAGACCATTATTCTGAAACAGGGAAAGCTAGAGAACTTGTAGAAAAGTTAATTTACCTGCAAGGACAAAGCGGTGCTCCCAGAGAATCTTTATGGTCAGCCAATCCCTGTAATTTTCAAAGTTTAGGATATATTGATTTCTTTGGAAATCCAAAATCCACCAAGTCCAGTCCAATTTCTTATATCATCAGATTCTTGTAATCCTAAAGAGCTTATTTTCACACGAGGAACTTAAGAAGACCTTTATCCTGAGTTACAAGTTACAACAGTCAAACTATCAGATACCGCTTAGGTATGTCCTTTTTCCACAGATACAAGAACCACCAGAGCAGTGAGAGTCGGGTAAAAATCTCCAGCCAGAAGAGATGGTTTCCAAAACCCATTTCACCGGTTCTGTGCAAATGGCAGGACTCATAGCTAAGGGGATTGTAACTACGGAGTATCTTAACTTGCATATTTCTTACTTTGGAAAGACATTTTAGGTTATCTTAAGAGGGAAAACAGATCAGAAACAACAATTATAACATTCCTTTTGATATATTCGTACAAGGACTTCCATTACTTTTTCTGAACCAGATTAGAAAGGTATCGCCCAAAAACATCAGTATCCCAATCCTGTGGCGTCATCTAGGCAATAAAAGATGGCAGCCTCCCATGCACTTGGATTTGTTAATATTGTCCCAAAGGCCAAAAAAAAATAAAAATTCTTGACAGCAAGAATTTGGGGTAAGGGCAGAAAAGTGCAATTTAATGATATTAAGGAATGGAACTAACAAAACGTATTCTAGAACTGAGGTAAAGCCTGTAGACTTAAACCAGGAAATTAACAAACAGAACTCGAGCCTGAACCCAACAAGTGGGTCATTGAGATGATGTTTTAGCGAGAATAAACTCACCTTAAATGTCCCCAAAGAGAATTAGTTTCATATTCACTGATAAATGATAGCTCCTTATGGTCAAAATCACGCCAAGAAGATAGGTAAATCACATATCATGAATGCCAAACAAGTCAGGACTCAGTATTAAATCTACCTTTATAACAACAGAAGTGACTCCTTTATCCATACAGAAATAAGTTCCTGAGCGGCGGGCGTACTGCTCTGAGAACTTCCTCATTACTTCAACAGATTTCTCTGAAGGTTCAACTGGAGAAATGAAAGAACTTTATTATAGGCACAAGCAGATAAACACATACAAATTACAACTGAGAGAGTGAAGGACCTCCAAATGAAAAGTGGTTTGACCTTTTAACAACAAATAAACAGAATGCAAACATGTATTTTTTTTCCTGAAAAATCTACCTTATGCATTCATAAACATTTCTTTTTCTTTCTCTTTTCCTATTTGGTAAGAAAATAATTTGTACCAAGAATGAGAAATTGACATTAAAAGTGCCGTACAAACTCAAATCAACTAAGCCTTTTCCCAATTACATGGAGTTGGCTACATGAATAAAAGTGTTGCACAAACGTTTGGTCAAAATACTCTTTCCCAATGATTTCCCAATTATATGCTCTATCATACCCTTAATCGTTAGAAAGTAATATACTTCCATAAAAAGGCGGAAATTGAGACCACATTTGATGGTCTAGTAGCTCAAGCATGTGTGCAGCACGCTAACTTGTCAGGTTCACTGCCAAGGGATTTGTTCATGGGGACAACATTCCAAAGTTTTTAACCTTCCATTATAAGCAAATTGAAAAGGGAATAAAAAATTAAAGCTGAAACAGCTCATCTAAGCCACAAGTAAAAATAAAAAAAACAAAAAAAGTAAATTGGGATAAAAGATAACAAGATATTTAATAGCCAATGAGGCATCGGTCTGGTGGTTGGGGTGGGTTCGGATGTGTCAGGTCCTGAGTTCGAAACCCCCTCCTGCCAGGTCTTTCCACTTCTCACCTGATGTGGGTTGTGGAGGTGGGGGGACTAGTCGGGCTTTGTCCCGAGCCCAGGGGCCCGGATACCTCCCCGGCGGAGTAGCTCCCTGTGGTGGGCGTGTCTGTAGGGGTGTAAGAAGTTGTTTCGTCTCAAAAAAAAAGATAACAAGATATTTAATAGAATATTCACAATGCACTATAATAGACTATTTTTTTCATAGGTTATAGATATGCAAGTTCTTGGCCTCTAAGTAAGCAATAAGAAGTAGAATTGGAACATCTGGATCAACTTAGCTAATGACTCAATGTTCAAAGCTCATATCACAGTGAAAACTCAAATTTTATGTTATGTTCTCATCCCTTCTCTTGATGAATGATTACATTAGACAGTTCTACTTCTTGTAACGTGAATCAAGGAAAAAAATAAATAGAAAACATACAAAATTCTATCTAAAATCTTAGGCAGCGTTTGGTATCGTTTTAAAATTCGGTTTTCTATATTTAAAAAGAAAAAGTGAAAAAAGTTATGAAAAACTTGTTTGGCTAATTGTGATTCAAAAAACGTTTTTAGAAAAAAGTTAAGAAAAAGGGTTTTTTTAGAAAGCATAGAAAAGTTGTTTTTTGAGTTTTTCTTTTGGTTAATTTGTAATTGATGGGACCCACATAAGGTTTTTTACACTTGATTTGAGTGAAATCTTGGAACAACCAAACAAGTTTTCCTTGTTTTCCAAATTTAAAAAGAATTTTTTGAATATGATGCCAAACATATTTTCAAAAACTACAAATCAACTAAAAATGAAATCATATTTTATTTTTCGAAAACTATTTTTAAATTGCGTACCAAACACAAATGTTCTTCCAAAATCTAACTTAATCTCACTCCCTGAGACCAAATGTGCTCCAAGTGATCCAATACAATTCATGATTCTCCTCCACATTGCAGACCCATACAAGGGTCCTAGGGTAGTGACTCCTCCATCCTCTTGTCTTGTTCCCATAATTGGAATGGACAACTTCATTCAAGTCTTCTAGATATCTTTCCTTACACTGTACCTAGTCATTTATTTCCCTAATAGGATCAAGCTTATCAGTGATCTAACCTAAAATTCATCTTTCTTGAAAGGGCAAAAGACCCTAACTCATCAAATAAAGATTTGTTATATAAGTCCAAATGAACCTAAATGGACAACACTTCCCTCAATAATATTCTTGGAAATGATCATGGGAATATAAAACAAGGAAAGGTAATAAAGAAGGAGGTTGGGCCTGGACTTTTTATTAGGACCATCCTTTTTTCGTATAGAAAGTGTTTTTACCTTTCCAACCAGAATTATTGTAATTGACACATTCAATGAAAGAAGGGGCACGCATCAATTCAAAACCAATAAAAAAGGCACCTAGTCCACGAGGCTCCCATCATTGTCGGGCTAAGGGAAGAGACAATATATGTAATACTCTATATTGGAGACTATTCCATTTTTGAAACTGTACCTCCAGGTCACAATGAAGCAACCTCAACCATTATGTCAAGGCCCACCCCTTCAATTCGAATCTATATTAAAATACCCAATCCATTTGGCTTGAGAGAAACTTAATGTTGGGTGCCGCTGACCTGAGGTCGCATGTGGTAAAGGGTTCGTTCGCCCCGTGCTTCCGATCACGTCGTTCGATCGCGGCGAAGGGTTATCGTCAACCACCATTGATCGTGTCGTGAAGTGACGAGAGGGCGAGCTCTTTCAGCCGACCGCGAACTGGGTCGCGGGGGGCCAGCGTTCGCTCTCATCCGCACTCCTGCGAGGGATGGGAGTGGTGTTTGTGTGACGCCCAGGCAGACGTGCCCTCGACCGGGTGGCCTCGGGCGCAACTTGCGTTCAAAAACTCGATGGTTCACGGGATTCTGCAATTCACACCAAGGGTGCAATGTTGTTTGGGAGTCTTCAAAAGTTTTGACGGATGTTGGGTAGCGCATAGAAAACTCGCCAATGGTTACAACATTTTTGAGTGGTTTCATATATATTTTTCTTTTGGAGAAAAAACAAGTTATATGTTACGCGTCACTTGGGTAGAGTAGTAGTTAGATTGAACAAGTGAAGAACTAGTCTTTCTTCATGTTGCACAATAGTGAGGTGTTAACCTTATCTGCTCATTATTTTAGTAGTTAGCAGAAATGTATCTCTTGACCGAGTTTAGATTAGCACTGCTTTTTACATTTGGAGATATACTCCTTAATTTATTCTTTGTTTTTCGGTTAGAGACGTTGTGGGTTGTTGGGGCACAACATGTACAAGAAAAGAGGATAAGTGTGTTGATTTTTTTTTGACCAATCTAATTGTGTCAAGAGGCAGCGGTTCCTCAATAAACCGTAAGATCTCAATCTCAGTCATAGGTACTAAAAAGCAAAAGGGGAAATCCCCTTTGTATGTACCAATATATATATACATATACAAATTAAAAAAATCTAAGGAGTAACAAAAGTGGTTGAACACGCCCAAAACTAAAGAGGCCAAAACTAATTACATTAAACTTGACTAATTCCTAAGCCACTTAGAAATAGAGAAACCACCTGCTAAACTAAAACAAACCACCCAATTAAAAGCTGCTAACCGTATGAAGACTCCAAAACTAAATGAACTTCGTAAGAGTTAAGACCTATCCTTAAAAACTAAGATTTTTGAGTGGCTTTGTATCGCAAGTAATCTGTTGTTTTCTTTGGAGACTATTGAGAGGTTTTTGTTATCTTTTTACAGTTGGAGAACTCCTTGTCTTCCTTCGCTATCGTGTGTGTGACTTAATTCTCTTGCTTCTTTTATTTTATATTATTCTAAATCCAGTTTCTTATTAAAAAAAAACATAAAAACAAAACAAAAATCGAACATATTATATTACAAAAAAAAAAATCTAATCCAAATATATGAGAGGGCATCATCCTATGCAAACTAATTGTTGGATATGCATGGAGAGGGACTTAGACTCCGTCCAACGGATAAAGAGAGGGAGTTTGACTCCCCTCTCTTTTTCACTTCCATCCAAGAGGGGTGGGAATTGAGTTTGAGTTAGACTCAAACTCCTCCCGCCCCACATCTATAAATAAAGGTGGGTACCCTTTAAAGAGTGAGATTATTTAGAAATTCAAGAGAGAAGAGAACTCACCATCCTTGGGTTTTACAGTGAGAAATTACACCACTACTGGTTCAACAAAGTTGATAAATTTGACTTTGCAAAGCTTGTTAAGGTATTGTTCTTCATGTCACACTAATCAACGAAGATCAACTTGGATCCAATACTGGTCCAAAGACTCCAATCTAGTCATCTAAAATTAACAACTATCTATTAGATTAGGCGTACAACTTAAAATCCAACTTAGGGGCGTGTATCAATGGTTGAAACTTGAAACCAATACACATTCATTTTAATCCAACATTTTACAAAATACACTCAATCCAATCTAACCCAAAACTTAGCACAAATGCCATCCAATCCAATCACTTCTTCTAAAGGGGGAAACTGGCCACAATCAATCTGCTTGGATCAATTCAATTGACTTAGGTAGTTTGGTCCAACCTGATGGACATCATTAATGGTAGGTCCTCAACTGAATGACGGTTCTACTTTACACCCAAAGGTATCCAAATTAAGAAGATAGAAAAGCAGCTCCTGACAACCAAAGGCTTCACACAAAGATATCCTTCTAGCACAATTGATCACCAGTCCAGCCTAAACATTTCTCAAAAGAGACAAGCCATACCTCCAAGTAAATTCATCTGACTACCCTTGACTATTAAAATTTGCAGACAGAGCACTGAAAACACACTTCTTTTCACAATAACCTCTCAAACTGCTCCCATCAATCAATCAAATCAGTTAAAATCTAAGATTTCAAGTTGCATCAAGACCCATTTTTTAGCTCAATTTATCCCAAGATGGAACATTAATTTATAAAACAATAAAAAAAAAATTATACCCACTTAGGTTTACCAATTACCCGTTTACCCTGATCTTGAAATTTGAATTACAGTCATAATACTCTATCCCGACAAGAATAATACAATAACTAAAACTAGGGCTATTATTAACACTCTCTAAAATCAAAATTGAAGAAATGGGTCTTTCAATTAAAGATAAAAAAAAAAAAAAAATCATTCTTCCTTCAATACTAACCTTTAGTAGCTCGGATCAAATGGCGTTGAAAACGCCGGCGAGGAGCCACCAGAGTCGTCGTCGTCGTCGTCGTCGTCGTCGGAGCTCCGAAGCTGTGTACTGAAGCTTGTAGAAGAAGATTCATGGCGACTTGTGGAATGAAGTTGCACAGAAATCAGTAGAAGAATATCTGAAATATATGAAGTTATAATAAGTTTCTCAGGTTTGTGTGGAACACAATTTTGATATATTTTTTTAAAGTAAAATTCGCGGCGCCACTCGTTAAGTTTTGCATTTTTGGGGATAATAAGATGCTGACAGCCAAACAAGCCCTCTGCGGTTCTTCGATGTCATCCAAATGACCATGATACCCTTAATATGTTATTCATCAGTGATCATCACTAATCTATGCAAATAGGTCATAAGTTTTATCATTCTTTGAAAAATATCTGTGAAGATTTTATTGTTATGTTTTAATTTAAAATAATGTAATTTCAATAATGTAAGAATTGAAAGATAATAATTTGATCATGCTACTCTCCAACTCTTTCTTACTATAATTAACAGATTTCTTCTTTTTTAAACTTAAATTCATTTCACTCTTAGTTATAAGTTTTTAACTATTCTTTACCCATGTGTTTTTTTTTAAATGAAATAGACGATCTACCCTTTTAATTCCATTAAATTACATAATATCATTTTCTTCAGCAGAAAATAATATTAATGCATTATAAAAATATTTATATGCAATAATGTTTTTTTTAAAGCAAATGCAATAATAAGAATTACATATAAGGCATGACATGTAAAGATAATCATGAATGATATTGTTGGACCAATTTTTTGACATACCCAGTTGGCACCACATCAGCCAGATCAACCACCAAGTGATAACGTCAGCTAGGGAGGACATGTTATCGACTTGGTGCATCCTAGATACCAACCTGATTACACCTAGAATACTAGGGGTGTACATGGGTTGAGTTGGGACGGTTTGGGGTCAAAACCTAACCTAACCCAAACAATTCTTGATAAATTTCAAACCTAACCCAACTCAATCTATTCTCCAACCCAACACAACCCAACCCAAACAGTTCGGGTTCGGTTTGGGTTGGGTCAGTAGATCGGGTTAGATTTAAGCTTAATTTTGGTAACTTTGAATAATAATTCACCAAATAATTGCTACAAAGCAAATTATGCGCGACCCTTTTCTTTTACCCAATATTTACAATACGCTATTATAGTAACTTAGATTGGTGATTTTGAAACTCATGCTCATGATGATGGTCCAATTCTCTTGTTGATTTACATCTTTTAGACTTAATATGAACATAACTTATCAAAGGGGCTTACTTTTACATTGCCAAAAAAGTGTTAATAGTTAAATATGAAAACTCTTATTGAATAGCTGGAAAAACACATATAAGTGTAATACTCCAAAATTTTCATAAACTTATAACATATATAATACCTTGATTAATATGTACATGACATCATGTATAATATGTAATAAATATTGTTGGACCAAAAATATTGTAGATCCATGATTAAGCCCAAGACAATGATGTCGGATCCATAAATATTGGACCAAAAAAATAAATTCATGATCAAACCCAAGACAATGATGTTGTAAGGCCATGATTTTTTTGAGTTTTTAATTGAGTGGTGAGGATTGAATGAATCTAGAATGAACCAATTATAAATACCCCCTCAAATGAGAGGTTTGAACATCAAGTAGCAAGTTCTCTCTTGAATGCTCTTGAGTATTCTCCTCTCCTTAGCTCTCTTGAAATTCCTAGTATGCTCTGTGGTTGCGATATTAACTGGTCTTCCACAACAGAAATGATTTTTTTGAGTGTTCTTCTCCCTTCTTCTAACAACAACCCCATCACTTATATAGATCTCATTCCCTTAACACTTATCTATACTCATTCTCCTATTACTTCTAGCATACAAGCAACTAGGTGAAGGTCAAGAGCTTGGTGTACGGTTAAGTGGAGATCAACACATACCGAAGAATACGAATTACGACATACATGTGGGTGTGATCCTTGACTTTTTTCTTTATTCTTATTTATTTTTAGCATGTTATATTATATCTAGTTAGAAGGGTGTGTGTGAATTATCTTCTTAAATTATTTACATGATAGTCATTATTGTGATGCATGTATTATTTATTTTCATAAAGTTATCATGCACTTTCATTATATCTAATATTCACTTACATTATACCATTTATGCATGTACTTTGGTAGATGAAATCCATGCGCCATACCATTATTCTGTTGAGTTAGTAATTGATTTAATTAGTCAGACACAGTCTTGTCCCAAGTACCTTTGAATAGTGAATGAGCGTCAGCTTGTTGCTCTAGAAGAGTGGTATTTAAGCGAGACCATTGTGACTCCACCACTCAGCTTGAAGACTAGTCTGGTTGATTTTATTGAGAATTATTCTTTTGGAGTAGCTTTGTGATATGATACTATTCACGTATATAGTTCTATTCACATATATGAAATGATTCTTGTTAAATTATGACATGATATAAGTTGTTGGGTGTTGTACAATAATAGTTTTATAATGACATGATATGTTAATACATTACATTAATAATGTTGGTATGTTAGTCATATGATTTGTCTCACTAAAGACACTAAAAAGATAACAATACATTGAAAGATTTCTTGGCCTAGCCTAGGGTGTTCCGAAAGGCCAAGGTTATGTGTCACAATGGCCAGTGAATTTCGGACTCCATTGAGAGGAGTTCCGAGGGAAAGGTGATTCCACCTGGGTGGTCTATGACCCAAATGGATGCTTAGCGACGACACTTAAAACAAATTAATGTTGCAACGTAATCTATGCACTTGTTTGAATATCTAATTGGATTTGATGTATTATGCTATTAATAAATAAGAGTTCAGGAATATTGTTTAAGGTGATCCACTGGACATTAGTTTACCCCCATTTCTTTTTCGAGAATGAATAATGCAGCATGAGCAATCCATGGGTTGAAGAGCAGTAGTAGCTAGTACTATCGGTGGCTTAGATTGGCCTATATGTAGTGATTATTTGTATGTACTAGGAAGAGTAATAGTTCTAATAGGAACAATATTGCTATTTTAGTTTGATTTCAATATGCCAAGTATTATGCTAAGGGTATGACAACTAGTTTCAATGTTATTTATGTCAGAACATGGTGGACATATGTATAATTTTAATTAATCCTATACCATGTGAATTATTAAATGTTTATTAATAAATTTGACTCTATTGATGAATTATGTCAAAATTGAAAATGGATCTAGTCTGTTAATGTCTGCAGGGTTAAGAATTCCATAGCGATAAACATTTATTGGTTGAATTAATGTATTAAGGTCTATGGTGAGACCAAGGTAATTATAGAGATATTCAATCTTAGATGGATTAAATTTGCAGGCACAATAAGACTAAGGTTAGGCAATGTCCTTAAAACATGTGTTCTCACTAATTTTAAAATATTTTTTTATTATAAGGACATTGACCTGAGATGATGGACACTCATGTCCTGGTTAGGTGACCTACCTGAGTTGCACTCCATTATAGTTGTTGATGCAGAATCTGACCAACACCAAGTAGATAAACATGTGTAGGACATGATCGTATCTGGAAGTATGAACTCTCTAGCTCCGGCGAGGGTTTATCAACTAGATCTGAGAATAAAAGAGAAAACAATTGGGCTATCCTAAGGAACACCGGTGTGGTGTCGGCCAAAAACCCTCCGATGCCTAAGTTAGAACTTGTTCAAGACTATAGCAATAACTCTTGTAGAAAGGTGTACGTACCTTATGAGGAGAGTTGTGGGTCTTATTTATAGAGAAGGTCTTTTGGCTAGAGTGGCTAGCTGCCCAGTAGGCATGGTGTCACATGTCGTCTCATCGTTGGTCGAGATGAGCTGGATGAGCTCATTTATTCCGAGTTGGCCTTGGAGAAGGAATCTCATCCTGTCCTGGATGATCCCTATCTTCTTGGTTCATCTCGGAGTAGGAATCTTATCTCATTTCGGATGATCCTTATTTTCCTGATTTGTCTCGGAGGTGGAGTCCTATCTCGTCTCTATGTCGAAGTCCGTGTTTGAGAGTGCAGCTACCTCAGATTCCTAGGGACATGGCATGCTAGGAAGGAACCCCTAATCTTCTTTATTTCGTCTGAAATGATCAGCTCTGTTCTAGGCCGAGCTGTTAGCCTTGAACAAGACTGCATTGAGCCCGACTGGACCTAGCTAACGCTAAGATCGTGTTTTCGAAATTTTTGTAAACGTCATCCCGCTAGGTCGACTCAGACAATTTTCATGGTTAAGCCCAATTTGGTCCGGATGAGCTGATCTGGCGGTCGTATCATCGCACGCGACTTTTACCTCGCCACCTTGGCTCATCAACTTCTTCACACGCCTTACGTTTTCTAAAACTCTAAGTCAGCTCTGCCGGTGTTCAGGTCAGCTCTGCTGATGCTCAGGTAAGCTCTGCTGATGTCCAGGTCAACTCTTCTGATTTCCAGGCCAGCTTTGTTGATGCTCAGGTAGGCTCTGTTGATGTCCAGTTTAGCTCTTCTGACTCCCAGTTCAGCTCTCCTATTGTCCATGTAGGCTCTGCTGAGGTCCAGGTCAGCTCATCTGAGCTGACCATCCAACATTTACCCGCTAAGCCTTTCAGCCCTAGTTGGGGTGACAGGCTTACCTTCATCTTCAATTTTCCTTGAGATTCATATTGTGTTTGCTGTGTTCCGGGCAGTCTGATATTCCTCGGGATCGTTAGAATCTCATTTGTGTGTTAACACAATTGGTCGGCTCAGAACCGTTAGATATTCTTCGAGATTTGTACATTTGGAATCGTATAGCTAATTGTCATGTCTGTTCTCTATTTTCCTAGCTGACCTTGGTACTTAGAAAAAATATTTTACACTTGTTTTCTTGAGATTTAAACAATTTTTTGTAAAAAATTCTTGCCTCGTGAGCTCGGCTCGAAGAGCTGGCTTTATAGGACTTAGAAAGATTTTCGCAAAAATCTTCGTCTCGTGAGCTCTGCTCGGAAAGCCTGCTCCATAGGAATTAAAAAGAATTTTCGTAAAGTCTTCTTCCCATGAGCTCGGTTCGAAGAGCCCAATCATGGGACATAGTAGAATTTTCGTAAAATTTTCGTCTCGTTAGCTCGGCTCGCAAAGCTTGCTTCAGGGGACTTAGTAGAATCTTCGTTCCGTGAGCTCAGCTCGAAAAGCCAACTCCTTGGGACTTAGAAGAATTTTTGTAAAATCTTCATCTTGTGAGCTCGGCTCGGACAGCCTGCTTCAAGAGACTTAGTAAAATCTTAGAAAAATCTTCGTCCCGTAAGCTAGGCTCGGAAAGCCTGCTCCTTGGGACTTGGTAGAATTTTCGTAAAAGTCTTCGTCCCTAGAGCTCGGCTCGGACAACCTGCTTCAGGGGACTTAGTAGAATCTTTGTCTCGTGAGCTCGGCAACGATATGAGATTGAGCTGCTTTGAGAGTGTTCTTCCTGGCGATTGTCCGAGTTCAAACGAGCTAGGACCCCAAGGTACTATGAGAATGAACTCCTTCTCGGTGATAACCTGAACTCTGACGAGCTCAGATCCCAAGGTACTTTGAGAATAAACTCCTTCTTGGCGATAACCTGAACTCTGACGAGCTCAGATCCCAAGGTACATTAGGCTTTAGCCTTCTTCCTGGCGATAATCCGGGCTTGAGCTCGGACCCCAAGGTACTTTGGGCTTTCGACCCCTTCTCGGGGATTATTTGAGCAAGGCTCGCATCCCCAAGGTATTAGTCGTTTTCTTTTTTGCCATCATGTGTCGAGAGCTGTTGGTAAATTTGTTCAGTGTTCGGTTTGACGTTTTCTCGAAGTCTTCACCAAAAATGGTTATGATCTCCCTCGGCCGGTCAGCTCTTCCCTTCTCTAGCGACTGAGCTCTTCTCTGATCCGAGCCCTTCACACATTCTTGTAGACGACCTCGGCGGATAAGAGTTTATATCTCCTCTTTCAATTCGATACGTTGGTCAATATTATGACCATGATCCTTGTGGTATTGACAATACTTCCTCTTGTCCCGTCGATCAGAAGAAGTGCTCAGCGTTTTTGGCCATTTGAGGTATTCCTTGTCTTGGATCTCTAAGAAGATCTACTCTGCCGAGGTGGTCAAAGACGTGTATGTCGAATAAACGTTATGGACACCTTTGCTTTTTTGGTCTCGTCGATCTGAATTGGACCTCTTCCCACCTTAGTTGTCCTCATTGGCTTCATCGTCTGTTTTCCTCTTCTTGTCATTCGAACTGTTGGAAGGATTATCCTCTTCCCTTTTGGCTTCAGCCTGCTCATCCGCGTTAACGTACTTCTGAGCTTGGTCTAGGACTTCCTTGTATGCTTAAGCTTTCTCATTTCCCAAGGAGTAGTAGAATCATCCGAGCCTCAGCCCGGCCATGAAGGCTATGATAGTTGTTTTGTCATCACAGTCGTCGACCTCAACTCGAGCGTTGCTGATTTGTTCAGACTTCTGAGTAGAGCTCTTCTTCTCTTTGGGAGGTCTCCCTTGCTGGGCCTTATGAGGCTCCAACGATGTCGGGAGCTCTTCCAGATATGAGGGATTTGCCTCTTGACTCATTGCCGAAAAATTGATATTGGCTTGATAAGTCGAACCCCACAGACGACGCCAAATGTTGATGCAGAATCTGACTAACACCAAGGAGATGAACATGTTTAGGACATGATCGTATCTGAAAGTATGAACTTTTCGGCTCCGATGAGGGTTTATCAGCTAGATCTGAGAAGAAGAAAGAAAGCAATAGGGCTTCGAAAGGAACATCGGTGTGGTACCAGCCAAAAACCCTTTGATGCCTAAGTTAGAGCTTGTTCAAGACTATAACAATAACTCTTGTAGAAATTTGTACGTACCTTATGAGAAAAGTTGTAGGTCTTATTTATAGAGGAGGTCTTCTGGCCGGAGTGGCTAGCTGCCCAGTAGGCATGGTGCCACGTGTCGTCTCGTCGTTGGTCGAGATGAGTTGGATGAGCTCATTTATTCTGAGTTGGTCTTGGAGAAGGAATCTCATACTGTCCTGAATGATCCCTATCTTCTTAGTTCATCTCGGAGTCAGAATCTTATCTCATCTCGGATGATACTTATTTTCCTAATTTGTCTCGAAGGAGGAGTCCTATCTCGTCTCTATGTCAAAGTTCGTGTTTAAGAGTGCAACTACCTCTGATTCCTCGGGATATGACATGCTAGGAAAGAATCCCTAATCTTATTTATTTCGTTTGGAATGATCAGTTCTGATTTAGGCCGAGCAGTCAGCCTTGAACAAGACTGCACTAAGCTCGGCTGGACCGAGCTAACGCTAAGATTGTGTTTTCGGGATTTTCGTAAACGTCATCCTGCTAGGTCGGCTTGGACGATTTCCATGGTTAAGTCCAATCTGGTCCGGATGAGCTAATCTGGCAGTCGTATCATCGCACACGACGTTTACCTCGCCACCTCGGCTCATCAACTTCTTCACACGCCTTATGTTTTCTAGAACTCTAGGTCAGCCCTGTTGATGCTCAGGTAGGCTCTGCCGATGTCCAGGTCAGCTCTGTTCTCTTCTGATTCCCAGGTCAACTTTGTTGATGCTCAAGTAGGCTTTGCTGATGTCCAGGTCAACTCTTCTGATTCCCAAGTCAGCTCTGTTGTTGTCCAGGTAGGCTGTGCTGATGTCCAGGTCAGCTCTTCTGAGTTGACCATCCAACAATAGTGTATGCGATTAGGTTCGAAAAATCGGGGTGAGACATAAGAATCGATAAGGTAGAATAAGTAAAAGATATATAAGTACACTGTGAAGCCAAAAAGGACACAAAAAAGAAAGAAACAAATCAATTTTAAGTGATTATGGTTGTTAAGCTTCGTATTAGTAAGCTCTTTTTATGTTTGAAAGGATTAAAGCTCTAAATCATGAATACATAACTGTAAAATTTGTGACTTTGAGACTAATACTAGAGTTCAATTCTGTAACGCACATACCTTAGGATGACGTCACTTTGACCCGCAATGTACCCATATACATATACATAAACATATATGTATGTGTATATGTATTTTGATGCTCGACGCTCGTAGGTTTGAGTGTCTTTGCATGATTTTAGGTCATAGAGAGTGTGCATGACGTTTCGGAACCAACGGAGACTCGTTCGACGTAGAAACATGTCGAAAACGATGTTTTGGATCTAGTGGAGCTCGCTCCATGGAGGAAGAAATTTCTGTCACCGATTACATCAATGGCTTGATCTCCTAGATCCGTGGTCCGATTGAGCTGAAATTTTGTCAGCTCATTCTTTTCTGATAGATCGTCATTATGAACGGTGAAGATCTTGATGGAGTTGTCTACTGTGAGTTATAAGACCCCAAACACTGTTTCACGGATTTACAGATTTTCTTGCGTAGTTTTGATTACATGGTTGGATCTCGCAATCCCACCGTTGGATTGAGCTGAAAGTTTACCAGAATGTTGGTGACTGAATCATAAAACTTTGAACCGTTAAGATGTTAATTTGGTAAGTACTTTGCAATAAATTGATTATCTAAATACAAGTATTGCAACAAGAAAACTGATTTTTAACAGTTTTTGACAACTTTTAGTTGTGGGCCCAAGGTTGTTTACTTAAGCTATTAACATGGCTTTTTCAACTCATTTGCACATTTTGCACTTGAGAAAGAGGATAGAAGTGCTAGAGGAGAGAAAGGAGAGTAAAAATTAGGGTTTGGTGGTTTCTTGCTCAAGAACACTTAAGGTTTGCATTTTTCCTCCATTTCTTCCTTGAATCTCTCTATTAGTTGTATGATAGCTTCATTTTGAGCATGAGGGTTTCATTTTGATGCATGCATTGTGATGAGCCTCGGATGGGTGGTGTTCCAACCCTAGGTTCTAGTTGCATGTACCCCTTTTAGCTTGTTTATACCATTAATGGCCTTCCTAGACCTCAACCAACATATAGTAAGTGTGTTTTCCAACCATTGAATCTCGGATTTGTGAGGGGTGGTGGAAAACCAAAGTTGGAGTTGAGTCTTGCATGTCACATATGTGTGATTAGAGAATGTTAGAAGTACACTAATGGTGAAACCCATTATTTCTAGCAAGAAATTAGAGGGGTTTAATTCAAATGACCTATACTTATTAGTTCATGACCTTAGACTTTTTCAAAATCTTTGCATGTCAACTATGTTGACCTAGTAGCCATTGTGGATGATTTCATGTTGCAAGATCAGTAAAATTCATGGCTGATCATGGTGGCTTAGTGTAAATTGGCAATATGGCCTAAGTAGAGAAATTTCTAGATTTTGGGGCTTTTGATACTCTTGATATAAAATCTGAAAATTTATGCAATGTAAGTCTAATAAAGCATGATTAGGGTTGATTGATGGTGAAATTCAGTGGTTTTACTTGCTGGAAACTCTAAGTGTTGTGTAAAATCTGCCTAGGGCTTGATTTTGGAAAATTTTTCCCAAATTGGGGCTTTTGACCTAAACCAAATCAATTGATTAAATTGACTTGGGAATTGGCTAATTGGATCCAAATAGAATGAGATTAAGGGTTTAGAATGGTTAAACTTGGGTTAGAATTGATTGACCTAGTTCAATTTGACCCTATGCCTATTGTATAGATTTTTCCCAAATTGGGGCATAGGCTAAGTATTGGCTTGACTTGGGTCTAAACATGGTGGATTAGCATGGATTGATTTTTAGTTATGTGAACCATGTATAATGCAGGAGTTTGATTGCCCCGATTAGGCCTATTGATAGTCGTGGTGCATAGGAGTGCTTTGGGAGCATCCTAATGCTTGTTTGGTTGGAAATTGGATTGACTAAGTCTAGCCAATCAAATTGTGAGTGTTTCTTTTACTTGTGATTTCTATATGTGGCATTGTAGTATAAAATGTTTTAAATGCTTATCTAATGTAGTATGCATGATTTATTGAATTCATGAACTGTATTTGAGCATAGTCAGTTGGGAAAACAGTTGAGTTATGTGCATTCCCTAAGCTTGGAATTTCTTATGGAATCCATTAGGCTAACCGAAAATCCTCAATTGTAGACCTTGCAGAGGTTTTCTATGGGTTGTGTATATTAGGATTCACCTAGGTATAGTGGTTGCTTTGGTGGGCGAATATTGTTCATGCAACCCTAAGAATCCTAATAGATATGGGTAAGAAATCGGTCGGGCATGGGTTTCGCGCACACATGGCCCTTGTACTGATTCTTACTCAGGAGGTGTTTAGGTTGCATATGCATGTTTATAAATGGTATGCATTGTCTTATTTATGACATAATACATTAAATTGACATGTATGTAATTTTGCTTACTCTCATGATTAATTAAATGGTTTTAATGATCTTTCAATGTTTTAATTAAATGCATATATATATGTGTTGTCACTTGTATAGAACATTCACTGAGCTTGTTGTAGCTCACCCTCACTCTTATCCTTTTAGGTTCGGATAGGAAAGAGAAGCAAAAAACTTAGCTGCGTAGCGTTTTCTTGTACACTTTTTGATGTAGGTGTTTAGTACTTTTGTATTTTGTGAAATATGTACTAAATAACACCTATAGTATGTATTTAATACTTAGATGGGTTTGTAATTCATGGTTAAGTATTATTTTGTACTTTTGATCATTATGGACTTGAAAATAAATAAAAATAAATTTATGGCAACATTTTGGGAATTTAATAGTATTTGATTATGTCTATATGTGTCATTGTTGTGTATTTGGGGATTATGGTGTGTATTAGAAGGCTTATCGGGATGCCGTGGGAGGATATACACGGGTTTTCGTGCCAATCATGACGTCACATATCGTGGGTTGTGACAAATTCGGGTCGGCTTATTCTGTTTTTTATAGGTTGAACCCGTGACCCAACCCAAACCAATCGGGTTGGGTATTTTAAAACCGAATCCAACCCAACCCAAACTACCTATCTAACCCAACCCAAACTAAACTCAAAAGGTTCGGTTCAGTCGGGTTGGTCAGGTTGATGAACACCCCTAACGAATACGCGGACGTGACCACATCTCGTCAGCTCGGCATATCGAGCTGACCTTACTAAAGCAACTAAAAGTAGATAAGGATAGCGCAGGATCCACTACGCCAAATTCGAAATTCTACACTATTATTATGATGACACACCAGCTAGACCGAAGATCTTAACTACTATAAATACCCCATAACCCCTCATTAATGAGGTGAGCAATTAATTACTCTAGTTAGTGTGATTAATACTCGAAAGAGCTCAGAACTGACTTAAGCATCGAAGGATCTTCGATTGACACCACACCGATGCTCTTTACGGTAGCCTACTCTTTTCCTTCTTTTCCTTTCAGGTCCGAAGTCTGGAGCAGGCAGGTCAACACCTATGTGTGTTCTAACTCAGCATGTTCCCTCCACCTCATCATTTATTGGTGTTGCTCAAATCGTGCACCAACAGGTATAATTACATCCTCAAAAAAAAAAAGAAAAAAGAAAAAAAGAATGATATATATAATTACTTTTAATATAATTATAAGTTTTGTTATTGAAAAAAGAAAGAGGGAAAAACATATTCATATAATTAACCTTGTGTAATTAAAAAGAAAAAGACTTTTCTTCAGGATAGTTAAGTTTATATCTGTTCATTTTGTTAAGGTCATTCTTTCAGTAGTGTCTTTTAGGTACCCAGTTAAATCCAGGCCCAAAATGTTGATGAAAGATAGGGTTTAACTAACTTAAATTAATCGGGGCTCAATTAGTATATATATGTATGACTATAAGTTGTTTAAAGATTTTTTCTTTTTTCTTTTCTTTTTCCATGTGTATGTGTATGTGTTTCTAAATTGTTTGAAGTAGTATGGTAAGGCAAATTATTGTTTTGCCACTTTCTCAATAATCATTTTCGACTTCAAAAAAAATTCAAAAAGGGAAACAAAGGTAAGAAACTTTCTCATTCTCCAACCCCCCATTATAACCTTGTACCAAACATCCTAACATGAATTTAAAACTTGACTTTGACCTTGACCTTGGTCACTAATTGTAAGCAGCAAAAAATACAAGTCAGTTAAAGAGATTAAGCATTTTAAATAAATAAATTAAATAGCATTGTTAGACAATATATAATACATTCACAACTGAAATTCTTTAAAATCCTATATGTATATATATATGATCAAAGGACAACTCAACAAGTTGAGTTCATCATAAGTTCTTAAAGAGTTTCTATTGTGAATCCATTATTAACTAACCATGTTATTTTATTTTTTGAAAAAAAGTTTCCTCTCTTTAATTCATTAGCTTGTATTTATTTTCTGAGTTGCAATGCAAAAGTAATTCTATTCAAATAGGTGGAAATGTAACTTTTCTTGGAACTCATTTTCCCACTTTAAAAATAACTCAAAGAGGAAATAAACTTAGTAATTTCTAACTTTTAACATGAATTCAAACTTGCCCTTGAACTTGACTGGTAAAGTAATTGTGAGTAGTAAAAAATACGAGTCAATTAAAGAAATTAAACTTTTTTTAAAAGTAAAATAAAATAAAATAATGTAGTTAGTCAATAATTCATTCACTAGAAACTCTTTGAGAACTTAATAGTCAAAGGACGAGATCATGGCACTTATACTGATCAACTCGTCATCTAAACCTTTTCCCATGTTGAGTCGAGTAAAAGTGTTATGATTTTGTCCTTTGATAATAAGTTCTTAAAGAGTACATTGCCAATGCATGATTGAGTAATCACTTTATTTTATTTTATTTTTTGAAAAAATTAAGTTTGATCTCTATAATTGGTTTGCAATTTTTATTGATCATAATTACTTGTTCAGGCCAAGTTTGAATTCATGTTAGAGGCCTTTTTTTTTTTTTTTTTGGTACTGGTTTTTCGGTACCCGACAGGTGTCCTCATCTCCTTTGGGGCGGACTAATTCTTCTGAGTTTACAGATTTGCAAGGGCAAGGACACCTAATCTTCCAACAGGGATGGACGAGGACGGGCTTGAACTCGTGATGAGTTCCTCAACTGCACTACATAGTTCGCTCTCCGAACCAGCGAAACAACCCCATGTTGGTCATGTCCGAGGCCTTTGGTATGGGGAATTATGGGGTTGGGAATGAGACAATTAGAGATTTTCATTTTTATTTCCTTCTTTTTTTATTTTTTTATTTTTTTAAGTGGAAAAGTGATTCGAAAGTGATTTTAACCAAATTGGTTCCTTGGAATTTGATCACCATGAAAAAGTAATTTATATTATTAATTTCTTTTAAGTTTAATATTATTAAGTAATTTAAATTATCATTAATATTATAATATTTAATATTATTAAAATCCCTACAGATCTTGATATTGTTGAAAATAATAATAATAACCATAATTTACTATATTATAATATAAACATAGACTAAATTTTTTATTACTAATATAATTTAAAATTATTATAATTAACATGAGAAGTAATTTAATATTATTACTGTTTTCTTTAAAAGTCTAATATTTATTAAATAATTTAATAATAATAACTGCTGATCAATTAGCTCTAGCCTCTATCACTTCATGGGAGCAAATGACGGATGCATTTTTTACACGGTTCTACGGCACCCAAACCCCCACCTATAGTAACTAAAGGACTAGACAAGGCAATCTAGATCTTCAGACATTTAATGTCTAATTTTTATTTTAATTAAGGTGTGTTTGGTAGCTAAGTAAAATTTTTTTAAAAAAATAAAATTTTCTTGAAAAAATATACTTGAGAAAATTTTCTCATACTTGTTTGATTGGACATAAAAAATATTTATCATAGTTAGTTATTTAGGTATATAACTATAACTTTTCCAAATTAGAACAATTTTTTTTTCTGGTGAGAAGTTTTTTTTTTTCTCACCTCCTAACTAAGAAAATTATGGTGAAAAAATGGTGGGCCTGAAAAAAAAAATTAAAAACTTTTTTCTCACATTTTTTGCCAACCAAACATGCATGGGAAAATAAAATTTTCTCAAAAAAATCACTATTTTCTCACATACCAAACACACCCTTAAAGATTAAATTGTTTCTCACTTACTCATTGCTATTTTAATAATATTATATTTTTTATTTAATAATATAATCAACATGGAAAGTAATTTACTATTATCAAATTCAAAAGTTTAATATTATTAAATAATCTAATATTATTTTAACAATATTAATATTATGATAATTAAAATAATTAATATTCTAAAAATATTTTGTTTATAAATATTATAATTTAGTTTACCTAATTTTATGATATTTTTATAATTAATTTATTAATTTTAGTAATTTAACATTAATAAAATTTAAAAACTCAATAAAGTTATTTAAAATTCCCATGTGTGTTATCCCTATATAATGTCTTAATTTATAGAAGAACTTGATAATCTAGGGGTAACTAATGAAAATAAATTCTTTCATATATATATATATATATATAATTAGCATGTTTGAGAAAAAAATGCTTTGAGAAAAATGAGAAATGCAATAGTTTTAGGATCTGATGCAATTCTCATTGAGGTTTGAAAAAGTCTAACCAAATCACGTGGTTGTAGCAAATAAAAGAATGTTAGATGATTGGAGGAAAACATCTTAGTATATATATATATATATATTTGTATGTATATATGTATGTATGCATGCATATAAGTATGTATATATATGTATCTATGCATGCAAGTAAAGGAGATTATCAAAATTGTGCAAATTATAAAAGAACTAAATTGATGAAACGTATGATGACATTATGGAAGAGTACTAAAAAAAATAGAGTATGAACTAATTAAAACTTGGATATCAAAAAATTATTTTAAATTGATGGCAAACTACATCGGAGTAAATGTTAAGCCAAAGATTTGGAGAGATGCTTTAAAAACTAAAAGGGTATAAGATCAATAGGATTAAGACTAAATACATTAAGTGTAATTTTAGAAGTAGAAATACAAATGAAGAGATGGCAAAAATTGCAAGTCAAGAGATACCTAGTTTTGAAAATTTTACGTATTTGGGATTCATTATACATTGAGAAGGGGAAATAAGTGAGAATGTGAATCATAGAGTGATGAATCAAGTGGATAAATACTTCCAAGAGTACTAACCATTGGTGCATCACATTGAAGTTAAAAAGGAAAATCTTATAAAGTTGCAGCCACCTATGCTATATGGAACATAATGTTAGACAATTAAAATATATGGTAACAAATTTAGTGTAACAAAAATGTGAAAAGCTAATATGAATGTGATAAAACTTTAAAAATATAAAATTAGAAATAAACATGTTTCAAGAAATTGTAGGAATAACTCCAATTAGAAATAAAATGAAAAAAAAAACGATAAACTAATTTTAACACATATAACGTAGGCATTTTGATGCACCAGTCAGAAAGAGGAACCTAGGCCTATTAATATTATATGCTAACAATAGAGTTAGAAGAAAACTTAAAATAACTTGGATAGACATAATTTATAAAAAATTAATTTCTTATAATTTGAATGTCAAATCAGCATTTGATAGAGTAAAGTGAAAAGGTAGGAGAGTTATGTAACTAACTCATGTATATAGTTGAAAAAAAAAGGCTTAGTTAAGTTAAGTATATGCATAAAAATGTATTTTTTTTTTTTGAGAGGGAGGGGGGGATAAACGTTCACCATGTGGCTCATTATATACCTAAGAGGTACTTCACCATAGGGGTGACAAAAAATCTGATGCAGAGGGGTACAGGTATAGACAATGTCTCATACTAATAGACATATAATATGTTCGTATTCGGCCCAATTTGAGAAACGAACAACACGTGTTCGTCCGTACCCATATATTTTAAAAATCGGGTAGCCCGATTTATGTTTTTTTAAAAAAAACATATGACAGGTAAGTAAATCTTTTCAAAGAAAAAAAGAGATGTCAGGACAATAGTGATGAAGACCAAAGAAGAAGAAGAAGGAAACAAAAAAAAGAAGAAAGAAATATAAGTAAAAGAAAAATTCAACCTAGCTGGTATAGAAAAGCTAAGATATATGTAAATTTTACACTTTTATATTAAATAGAAACCATGTATTTGGTTCTTAAAGCCAATGTCAAGACCGGGATTTCTAAAATAATATTTGTCCGTGTCCATTTCACCGGACCGGACGAACGCGGACAAACGGGTTCAAGGCATTTTGCGACCAGCACTATATTGGTGCTTTTGTGAGAATAATAGTCATGGACGCCATAATTGTGTTTTCTTGGTTTTATCACTAAGATAACTCCAGTCTATTCACCATAAGTCAATGCACCTAGGAATGATGTTTTGAGCGAGCGCAAAAAATAAAAAAGAATGATGTTTTGAAGTAGAATAATAAGAAAAAATGAAAAATAACATCCTGAAATATTATAAACTATGTACATCTGTCGGCATATATATATTTTGTGAATTGATCAATTATATGAATAGAAATCAAGATACATAGAGTTGAATCAGGAAAAAAAAATCATATACATATGTTCCCCACGAGTGGTACATATCATATATACACCAACACGGTAATATTAATCCATCTTGACGAAGGTATATTAGAACTTCACCTTAATCACAATTTGTATAGTAAATATATATAGTCTGCGACAAGTATGTGATAGTACTCCAGGTATAAATTAACTTTCGAATAAGATAGGTATATACACCAAGAAAATCAGATGCAAATTAAATACCAAGATGTGTTCCAAGATATACATGATGTTGTACGTAGTTCCAACAATCGAAATCTACCAATTATAAATACCCTGAATGCATGTAAGAGCGCCTCATGGTACTTTATATATATTGCACACATTTTCTCTAATAATAATTCTTTTTATAAGGGATAATATTATATATAAAAAGAAAAAAAAAATTAGGAGGGGAGGGGAGAACAAATATTACAATCTAGGATAATTAAGGGACCCCAAATTAAGGAATCTCTATGCAACAAAAATCACATATAAGAAGACAAGGAAGTATCATGATCAATAAGAATATTAGAGAGACCTGTGACTGAATTTTCCTATATATCTGCTGTGAGCTAGCTAGCTAGGTTGATTCTTAATTTCTACTACTAATAAATTGATCTTACACAATAATCAAATAAGTAAATTGGATCAATAAGAATCTATAACATGCATGGAAAAGCACCCTTCTAGATGATTTTTTAAAACCTGGTTTTCTGAATTTAATTAGACATATATAGTTAATATTTACACCAAATTAAGTACATGTATAAGTATTACTAGCTAGTAATAACCAAGTATAGATAATATCGTAACAGAGATATAATTGTAACAGATAAAGTATGGTTCTCAACATGAATCATTTCTTCAAATTAAGCAGAGAGAATAAGGAAACGTTTATGATAATATAGTTTGCTCAGAGTTAATTTGCAAACAGCATAATTAGTTTGACAGAATATTCACACAAGCATGTATATATATATATATATATATATAGAAAAACAAGGTGAGAATAACTAACATTCTAGTTATGAATATGTACATGGAAATACATTAGATCTTTTCACCAAAACAAACACATTAGATCTATTTCAGGAGCATACTCAAATTAATTAATTAAGCAGACATGGATATATTATAACACAACAATAATACAACTACACAGTTGAAAGATTTAGGGCATAATTTATCATCTTTATATTCTTTTATTTCTTCTATGCCAATGAACAAAGTTCTATACATGTAATCATATGAGTAAATTGATGGTGCAAGGTCTCTTACATTTCACATGCGGCATACACTTGCCCTCTTCTATATATATATTATTGCTGAGATCAAACTTCTTCCTATACATGAGGACATGTTAAATACCTATATTTGTATGTCTCTGTGTCTATGTGGTGCATGTGTATGAGCTTATGGACTATGGAAATATATAAGAATATATAGGAAGTAAATATGAATATGATAATCTCTTATTACTCATCACCAAAGATCAATGAATTTGTAAGGAGATCATGACTGAGATCCTTAAACGTTAACTAGTATATAGAAATGATTAAGATCCATAAGTTGCAATTAATATTAATTACAAAATCATCTTTCTTGATTGAAGATAATTTCGGTCCCACAACTAGAAGGATAATATCATGAGATACAACCAAAAGGAAACCCTATTCTAATACAAGTAATAATCTTAGTTTTTGATATAGGAGTTGTTCTTCTATCACAAATAATAATCTCAGGTTTCCAAATTAAAGATTAACACATTCTTAATTACAATCTAAGATCATAAAGTTCTGACCTATGAACCATCAATAGAAGCAAAAAGGACAACAAATGGTATTATAATTAATCAAAAGAAACCATGCGACAGTACTCTTCATGAACATACACAGATACGTATAATAAAGTTCATCATCATTTTTTTTGTTCAAGAACACACAAACTATGCAAACCCATGGCCTCTTCAGCAATCTAATCGAAGCCCAGATCCGTCAAAACACTTACGATAAACACATAAAACATGTATCTTGTTTGAAGTGCACATAACTAAAGAAACCCGTATCTATTATAATCAACAAAAAAAAAGAAGCAATATTATCAAACTAATATTTAATAATAGTACTGTAATTTGCTTGATCTAGGCGCAGATCACAAATCGGACCGAGATGCTTGATTCCCCAAGATTATCATCATCAGATGGAAAGGAAGAAAAGAAGTGATGTTGAAGGAGAAGATCGTCAAGAGAAACCTTAATTTCATGCATCAACCCATCTAAAAAGCAAGAAAATAGATCATGAGCAGCTACTTGATAATCTCCTGATCATCTTCAAAAAAACCCATCATCATCTTCATCATCTTCTCTCAAGCTAGCTAGCTACCCTTAATTTTTTCCTTCTTCTCCTCCACCTCCTCCTTTTTCTTATGAATTTTGATGTTGATAAGAAGATTAATTGATCCAGATGGTGATGATGATGAGGAATAATAAGCAATGATGGCGATGAAGAGAATGATGAAGAAGGAGAAGGCATGATGATTGCTGCTGGAGGGTGGCGTTGAAATTAGAAGCAAGAAAATCCAATAATTAGGTTTTGCGTGCATGCCAGCATTCTCTTTTCTCAGTGCAGGAGATAGCTGCAATTAATCAGAAATATGATGATGAAACCCATGACCACACTATCTTTTTCGTGCTCCTGCCCCCCTTAGAAAACGGATTTCATTCCAAAAGGCTGTATAAGAGAGAGAGAAAGAGCTTTCTTGGGCTGTGTTAAAGGCACGGGCAGTACTTGGCAGCAAGCTCAGAGAGAGAGAGAGAGAGAAAAGAATATGGTTTAGGAAAGAGCTTTATGGGCATATTGCCCTTTGCTTCATAAATATTTTACGCCCCTCCCCCCTCCTTTTGGTTTTTCAATTGATAACAAGACAAAACCCTAGTTTTTGTTACCACCCAACTCTAGCTTTACAAATGAAATTAGAAAGAAATTAGAAAAATGGTTAGTATACACGATTTCAATAATGCCTGTATTTAGCGCCGGATGCATATGTTGGATACTCGTAAATGTGTATTAATACATGATATTTTTAATAGTAACACTCCACATAAAATTATGTATTGAAGTGTGATTTGAGGGCATCTAATTTTATTTGTTATTGCAATAAAAACACTTGAATTTATTCACCTTTTCTAAGCAAAAGATGAGAAATGGCATGTTTGTTTACTCTCACTAACTGCCAATAATCCTAGATATATCAGCAATTTGAAGAATCTACTCAAGAGCAGCTTTTAATTCCATCTACTTCTGCGACTATTCGTAGTCTCTATAATAAAAAAAAAATACTAAAAACACTTTCCAATCAAAGTCGTCTAACAAGTTATCAACTACTTCTGTCAAAGCATTTTTTTCGCAAGCACATCTATAAAAGCTATAAGAAAGCTATACCAAATAAAATGGCTGTGTACTGTAAATGTGTATGAATAATACTATTCAATTATATATTTTGTCAACTACAAAAAGTGCAATTATGTTGGAATTAATGTCTATTAGATCATGGATATCATAATCTGAAATATACAATACTTATTAATAAATATAATAATAAATGTAATTGCATATGTAGTTGCACAACTCTTTTTTAAAATTAAAAAATTATTTTTCTTTAGAAATAGAGTACTATTGATGTGATTTATAGGAGAGAATGACTACTTCATTGGTGCGTTGATATTTATGTGGAGACGCGTACAATACATTGTATGACTAAAACTTATTAGAATCAAAGAATGACATCATGGTTTATGACTTGAAGAAGATAGATAAATGGTATACGTACATATATATATATATATATATATATATATATATATATATATATATATATATATATTTCAAATTAAAGGTCTCATTTGAGCATATATATTTTCCAAATTGTATTATTGAAGGACTATGTGTAATGGGTTTCTTCAGCAAAGTGGTTTTACTTAAAAGTCAAAAGCTGACCCGATGTTTCATGATATATAATTATATAAGTAAGAAGGTTTTGTGATAATGATGATGATACGGTGAAAGATATACATATAGAATTAGGGTTTTGGGGAGGGGAGAAAAAGGCTAGTTTTGGGGCACTGTTTGGCTAATAGAAAACAAGACAAAATTCTACTTGTCTCTTTGCTTTTTAAGGTGTTTTCCCCCATCCCCATTAACCCATGCACCTGCTTGCTGCCCACCAAAGACTTTATAATTTGACTCTGAGAAAGTTACCCTCCACTTAGAACCACCTTTTTTAGGGTTTGCACTTTTAATTCTTCCACCTTTGATCGAAACTACATATCTTTAACTTTCTTAATTTTTTTTTTTTTTTTTTTTCTCTTATAGGCAAAGGTCAAGTGGTTGTGATGGCAAAAGTGAGACCATATATAAATCAAGTTTAGAGATCAAAAGCTTTTTAACATTCTTACATTAAAAGTAATTTATACCTTAATTCATTCTTCCTTTGACATATTGAAATGAAAGCTCTACCTTCAAAGAGAATATATATATATATATATATATATAATTTTGTCTCAATGGCCCCCACCTCAAGAAAGAGACAATATTGTAAAACTATCCATCAGGCCCCCATTGCCCTCTGGGGTCTTCTTCTTTTCTACTCCACCCACATGCTCCATCTGCAACCCAATAATTTAATATTTTGGTTTTGGTGATTTAATTTATAATAAGGATTTCATCTAAAATAATGTGTCAAGAAATCTCTATTTGTAAATTTATTTGTTGTTTTTCTTCTTCTTTAAGCTTATTTATGAAGAAAAAAGTCAAATAAAATATTTAATGGCTGATTTCATTTCACCTACTTAAGCATCCCTTGGATGAAATGTATAGTGTGTATTTGAGATCACAGTGAGAAAAGAAAAGAAAAGAAAAAATATAGGTTCCTATATGAATAATATTATGGCTCAAATGGAACCTGATTTTACTAGGTCACATGATCAATATGTTATTAAAATATTTTTAAATACATATAGCTGCTTTCATATAGCTTAAATTTCCACAAATGAAAATGTTGAAATTGGTTCATGTATGTCAGCATGAAAATCAACCTTTGCAAATGTTGAAATTCATCAATATTTTTAAAGTTCTTTGGGGTAGGAAGAATGTGAGAGGCCCATGGAGTCCATATATTGATATATATGGTATGGATTAATAATTTTCTCATTCTCATTTTCCTTTTGAGCTAACAATAAAAGGGGAATGCTAATCTAATTAATTGCAAAATAATGCAACTATATTGCAACTACATGTTCATGTCCATTAGATTATTTATTACACATCTTGAGATGTGTAAACGGTACACATCTAATGGATATAAACATGTAGTTGCAACGTAGTTGCATTATTTTGTAGTTAGATTAACATTTTTCAACAGTAAAAATTCCAATATGCTCATAATTAATATTCGAAAATCTAAACATTATTATCTTCTTATAGAGCCAGCTTTTGAGCTGTGCAATTTAATTAAGTGGTTGGCTAAGCATCCTATGAGCTAATTAGGTTTTTATATTATCTATTTGTGTAAGTTCCTCTTTATGTACATTGTACGTAGAAGATGTGTCAAAACATTTTTTGAAGGATATTACGAGATGTGCTAAAGGGATGTCATGTGCCAATGCCTAGTGCGACCTTGGCTCCCAATCCCTTCGATATAAGGATGTTGCAAGTGTATAAGAATGCTACAAAATATATGCATAACATCCCAACATCCAAGGGACGTTGGCACCCGATATCTCTAATGTTTTTTTCTTTTCGTTTGGTTTGTTTTGTTTTTTTTTGGCTCCTTTGAGGGGTTCGACATGCCCAAGGCTTCAGCCTTATTCATTGAAAGAAAATTAATTTGAAGGACTAATTAACATAATTAGCTCTTAATGAGGTGGCCGGTTGAATGAAGCATATTTGTGTATTCTTTGTTCAGGTAGTTAGATAAAAATTTATATATTAAAAATAAAAATTTATTTAAATTATTCATTACTTTATTAATTAGCTAATTCCACAAATATCAATTAATGTATATCTTTTTATTTTTTATTTTTTAGAAGAAATAATGGATATCTAAACTTATACTTTTCTTCTATTTGAAACTTGGAATTAATCTCTTTTAAATTAAAATATTATTTAATTCCAAATTTTCTCCATTTGTCGTCAAAGCCCTAACAATAATAGATATATGTCCATTAGGACCGATCAAATAATGCCATACAATAACCAGGGAGCTATACTAAATTTTGTTGTTTTATAAGTATATATAATAAATTTTAAATCAAATAATGCCATAATGCCATAATGCCCATCACATAATAGGGTTGTCATTGGTTCCGTTTGG
This sequence comes from Paratinospora sagittata, assembly GCA_035771175.1. Classification (NCBI taxonomy): domain Eukaryota; kingdom Viridiplantae; phylum Streptophyta; class Magnoliopsida; order Ranunculales; family Menispermaceae; genus Paratinospora; species Paratinospora sagittata. The sequence goes on from CM069592.1 coordinate 29,848,032, forward strand.
CTCGGTTTAAACTCCAAACCCCAAATCAAATCTATGAGCATCGGATTGGCTTTTTGAAAATCAATCTAAATCGATTCGTAGTTCGGTTTAGATTAATTGGTTTATATTTTTTAACCAGTAAAATATAGTTTTTAAAATTAAAAGAAACACATATTACAAATAATACAATATAATCATGTAATGTTATAAAAAAAAATCATAAACATATATATCAACATATTATGTTGCATCAATAATAAATATATTTAACATATACAATATAATAATATAACATAACTATAGTCGGTTTGATTTAGTTTACCATCGGTTTTCAAGACCTGAACTCGCAACCTTAATTGAACCGATTTGTTTATAAAATTTTCAACTCAAAACCGAACCAATTAAAGCAAAAAAAATGAACTAATCCGAACTGAAAACACCGACTCAATTTGGTAGTTTGAACGAAACCCATTGTCACCTTATAACTTAATGTCATAAGACTTGGTTTAAGTTAAGTTTTAATTAAATCTCAAATCAGACTTACCAATGTAATATTATAATGGGTATGTTTTCCGTCAAAAAAAAAATAAAAAAAAATGTAATATTATAATGTAAAGACATGAAATCATAATCATACAGCTGTGGATCAGTGGGCCCACTTCCTCTCTCTCTCACAACTTGTCTCTTTCTTTTACATTCCTCTGCTCCACAGGAACACTAACATGTTTGCCTTCCAATATGTCGCCTTGTAATCATTACACCAGGAAGTGGGTGTCATCTCATCCTCATGGAACTAGAAGAAATATGGCTATGATATCCTACACTAGTATGCTATTCAAGTACAAGCTAATCAGGTCTCTTCTCTCACTTCTTACATCCTCTTTATTTTCAGTCGTTTGAGAAGAAAATAAAAAAAATATGTCAAGTGAGCAAAATTGTTTCCTATACGACAGGCACCAAATTTCGGTTTACTGTCTATTATGTATCATTTTCGATTTTATATTAATCTCGTTCTTTTTTTTTTTCGTAAATGGATTAACGAGGATACTGAAAGATCAAACATCCAAAAAAAAAAAAAAATTTACTCTTACTTTGATGGAATCAACTAATATGTAAAATATATTATTTAAAAAAAATGATAAAGTGATTAAAACTTGTGTTTAAAGAATATTAATTCAAGCCTTATCATCATGTAAGATAGATGCAGTCTTTGTCTATACAAAAAATTCTTACACCATAGACTTACTAAAAGAAAAAAAAAAGAAAAGGAAAAGTAGTGTTTAGGGTTTAGAGTTTATTCATTGTATACTTCTGTTAGTTTGAATTCTACATTATTTTGTGCTTTTTACAATATGAAATAAACAACAATATGCTTCATCCATTCTACTTAATAATTATTATATAACTACTACATACCATTTATGTTTTTTATGTTTTTTTTGAAGGGTATATACCACATATGCTATTAAGGTCGTCTTTTTGCTAATATCATTACTGTTAATAGTCAGTTTCAATATAATAATCAAATAGTAAAAAAAAATGAATTAAAGGACGCGTGTCATGACAAGGAGAGGGTAGGGTTTTCCTCTTTGTATTTTGGGGCCGTGGCCCTTCTGGATTGTGAGGAGATGGTTGGAATTTTGAATGCGAGACAAGATTGTTTGTTCTGCGAGAATAAGGGGTACGGTACGATGCGGGTAAGGGTTTCGGATACCACGTACCCGGTTTGGAAACTTGCTTACGTTTCTATTTCGAACTTCGATGGTTAATGGTTTCTGGGCCGGGCCCACCAAGAAGACTAGATGAGTTATTTGGGCCCACACAAAAAATTTTAAAAAAATAATTAGAAAAAGAAGAGAAGTTTCACGTGAGCATCTTCAAATGGTTAGGTGTGCTGTGACAAAACAGACAAATCGACTTTTAACTCTTCAGAGATTAGGCGCATTTGGTTCCTGACCCTGAAATACAACCTCAAAACATAAAAACTCAAAAAGTAAAAACTCAAAAAAATGACTTTTTACCATTTTCTAAAACTAAGATTGGCAATCGACATCCGGACCTGTTTATTTGATATGGTCTGACCCAATTTTAAGCGGGTATAAAAATTATTATTTTGAAATCAAGTCGAGTACATCCGAACCTGTTTATCTGGTATCGTCTGACCCAATTTTAAGCGGGTATAAAAATTATTATTTTGAAATCAGGTCGTGTTTGAAAAAACGAGAACCCAATTTCCTAAGATAAAAATATAACTTTTTTATGTGACCATAGGGTTTTACTACCTTTCCATTTTAAGATTTTAGGTTTTTTATATTGTATTAGTGTCCCATATTTATTATAGTTTACGAGTATGTTATAAACTAAACTTTTACTACTTTATTGTTTCAAATTATGGAAACTATCACACATTTATCAACTTTCATAACATAGTTGATCTTAAAACTAGGAATCTTTTGAAGATTTAAAATCTACATTTATATGTAAAAGATAGAAATATTAATATTAAGTGCAATTTTAGTTATTATTTTACAATGTGACCAAAAATAAACAAAGCAGATTACCCATTTTTTAACTATACGAAGATTACCCATTTTTTAACTATACGAAAACAGATCGAGTATGAACACGCTATATATCCCTTATTATAAAAGGTTATCCATATCCGTTTTTGTTCGTACCCGTATTTTTGCCACCCCTACTAAAAACAGGTTTTTTTTTTCATAAATCTTGAAAATTTGTTTTCAGATTCTTCAAGCCAGACACATTTTCTTTGTTCTCAAAATTTTAGATATAAAAAACTGTATTCAATTATTTAACTTTCACCAAGTAAGATGTCACTTACTATAATTAGTTATCAATTGTTAAAATTTCACTTAATTTAACATAACAACCACTCCCCCTAATGGTTTTAAAACTAAACTTTTTAAATGTAAAATTAAATTAAAAAAACTTCAAGAATGTAATATATTAAAGCAAGAGAAAAATAAGCACACCATGAGGTCTTCAAATTTTTGCAATATGTATATTAATCATGACAACTACAATTCTGGTGACATGATCAAAGATTTTTTGATATGCTTCTACCATCATGCATTATGATCTGAATAATCATGAAGTACAAGAAGATAACCATAAGGATCATCATCAACACAAACATGCAATACTAATGCCATTAGACACAACCGGCAGAGTGGCCCAGAAGCTGCCTTCTAACAGGAATCATAATGAACAAGGTGAAACCTCAGCTTATATCAAATGAGAAATATTATACCTGCAACAGGTTGCACCAAAGCCTCGGGTGAGAGCTGCCCATCAGAAAATAATCAATTTCCACTGCACAGCAGCAAGAACCAATGAACCATTGCCCCGTTGCCATTTTTGGGGCAGCAATTCGCGCTGTTCTACAAGGCAGTTTCTTTATCTTGGCTGCTATCCAATCCACATTCTAGTCTAATAGCTTCTATGAGCTGAGGAGAAACCATTTCAGGGGTTCTGTCCTCTGACTCGACTCTACCAGCCAATCTGCTCCTTGCATTACCTTTCTTCTTTGCAACACGAGGTTCCTTTGTTTCTCCCCAACCCCTGTACAGTATAACTTTGTTGGGCTCTTGAGAAACCAGCACAGAACCTGTTGCTTGCTGTAAAAGTAAGAAACGGAGGGAGCTAAGATTTCAGTAATACTTTCCTTAAGTATCAAAGAACAATAAGATGAGACGCAGAATATAATACAAACCTCAAGCTTGAAGACCAATTCTTGGATTGAAGTTCCCTTTGCGCGACCTTTTACATTGACAATAGCAAGAGGATGCTTCTCAAAGTGTACGTTAATTGTTTTGGCAACACCAGTAATTACATTGCTCTTCCCTGATTACAGTTGCAGAAAATGTTAACTTGGGAATTATGTTGTGTTAGAAATGACTCTAGTCATAATCTGCATCATACTCATCTGAATTTGAACATTACCAACAACCACGGCCAGTAGTAAACAGAAATATTACATTCTTACTCTACTACTATGATCAAATTACAAGCTACAACAATGTCGAGCCAAACCAGGAGACACCACAAGGAGTTACTTAGGACTTGAACATAAAGATACACACAATTCATCAAGTGGTAATGTGTCAGGCATATTCATAGGAAATCAGTTGGACCACCCTATTAATCGCATTGAACTCCCTGTAGTTCATCAATGGGAAGAGCCCTTTCCTAGGATTTGCATACATGAGAAATTGACATAGCCAAATTGAATCCAAATCCCAAGTTTTGAATGGGGACCAAAGTAATGGAAAATGACCAGATACTTTGGGATGAAAGCATTATCAATATCATGTACATTAAGTGGTTTTCTTTACCATGCACAAATCAGTGAGATAAAGGGATTCCGATTTAATATGCAATTCAACAACCATCTATCTTTTACCATACATATGTTTATTTTATTAAATTTTTTGCGGGGAAGGATGTGCACAATGCCAAGACTGGAAAGTTATGAAATAAAATATGCCACAACGATACAGTGAAACCAATGCGGCTGGGTTCTACGACGGAACCATCAAGACCAATAAAAAATAAATAAATGAAATCTAGATTGATTGCCTAAAAAATCGTCAGTTAGCTTCGGTATTTAAAATTTAATAGCTCTGTCTCAGATTATCAGGGATGATTATGAATTACCAACAGCTAGCACTGGACGCTTTCTCATCTTGAGGGCCTGCTTTCGTAAAAGAAGCCTGTCTCTGTTTGAAAGGGCAACAGATCTAAAAGGCGCTTTTACATCAGAACCATTTCTTATTCCATCTCCATGTACTAATGACTTGATATCATCTTTGCTGAATTTAACTGACAACTCAATTAACTTGTTGCCAGAACTATGAGCCTGATATTGAACCACAGCAGAACACTCTATAGTGAGTGAAATCAAGATGCAATATATACGTAGGTTCACTCACAATATATTCAGGGGGGATTAAGAAGGGTGGTTGAATTACCAGTAAATTCATAGGAAAATCAGGAGAGTCACGGCTAGCTCCATTGTCCACTCCATCAGGGAATGTACTTGAGTGTGTTTCTCCGAGGACTGGTTCAGATGAAGACTTCTGTTCAGATTGGGAACAAAAGTCTATCATCTTATCATGCTCAAGGTCTTCTTTGCAAATTGAAGCATCCATCAATGTACCTCCCTCTGGTGAGGTTGTTGATAGTGTTCCTTCTGGAATTGGTTCAGATGAACATTCCTGTTCTGTCTCAGCTGGCTGGTCAGAATGGGCATGAGCACCTCTTCTCTCATCAAGCTGAATGACTCCATCGGAAATTGACGCACCCATCCAAGGACTTGAGTGCAATGGTGTCAAACCAGAAGCATGCCCTTTCATAGTCTTCATATATGGACAAAAAAAAAAAAAGGGGGGGGGGAAAAGATTTTCAATTCAACAAAAACTGTAGAAAGCAGTCAAAGCACATGATAAAAGGGGGAAAAACTAACAACAAAAGGAACATACATGCTGTACCCATCATATTATTTTAGGTCATGGATTAATGGATAAGGTCTGTTCAATTACTGGCCAAGGCGAGGCATAAAATCTAGTCTTTGTTTACCATTATGACTACATCAATAAGGCCCTTGCATTATATGATGCATACTAAAGAAAGACATCTGTTTTATAGAAACAGAGAAGCTTACACATGTGCATCAGAAATTAACTAAAGAAAGAATTTTCATAAAAGAAAGTTATCTTTGGCCAATCAGGGACTAAGATATTCTACCAACACAATGCTCAAAATAAACAAAAAAGTTACCTAGTAACAGAGAATTCAAATGGTGATGATTGAAAACTGCTGTGACAATTACAAAGATCATATAATTATACAGTAGGATTCATGGTTGAGAATCCTTATAATCTCTTGCTCAGATATGAAAACAATGATTTGAAATTACAGTAAGAAAATGAAATAAGTGTTCAATGCCTGCACGAATGGTCATAATCTATATTACTACATATTAATCCAACTAAATAGAAGTATATACATGCAATTTTCAGCATTCGAATTGATTAAGATGGTTCGGACACATAAAACAAAGACTATTAGATGCATTAGTTAGGAACAAGGAACGAAAATTCGATTTCGCCATAAACTTCGACCTTCAAAAATCAGAATTAATTCGGAGAAGTTTAATTCGACGTGGAGAATTTTTGTAAAAATTCGACAACTTAGAGAAGTTTAACGAAATTGTATATAAATGCTAAAATATGCATAATTATTATTAGAAATGATGGAAACAAGACATAAAAGTATAAATATAATCATTTGAAACATGTGTTTTTACTTTAAAATATATATATATATATTAGAATGCATTAATGGAAGGTAAGTTAGGTAACATATTAATTTTAATAATCAAAGTTGAGAGTAATAAGGTTACATCCAAATTTTGATTCTAGAATTAAAAAAGCAATATTTTTGAAATAAGTAATATGGTTACATCCAAATTCTTATCCCAACTACTTCAAAATTTTCAATGCAAATGTACTTGTGCTACCATTTAATTTTTTAGGTCATATTTTTAACATATGACCCACTTTTCTGTTTATGATTGTTTGCCATCTTACACAGCCCAGCAGCATTATCAGGCAACTTGAACAAATTAATGTAATTTTTTTTTTAAAGGACATTAAATAATTAATTACATCTGGAAATCAATAATAATAATAATAATAATAATGAAATAGGATACTTACTATATATAATATTTAATAGTATTTATTTTAAGTATTAAAATGGTCTATGTTTATAAGATCCAATATTAATTCTTATGGAAACGGATTCTTCAATAATGGTTTTCATTTTATAATTAATATGATTTATTATTTCTTAATGTAACTAAAAAAATGTTGAAGGAGAAGAAAGATATACGTTAACTATTTCTACGTATAACAAACCTAAAAGAAGCCGCTGGTTCTCCTCTCTCCCTCTTCCGCTGCTTCTCCTCTCTCTCTCCCTCCGCCGCTGCTTCTCCTCTCTCCCTCCGCCGCTGGTTCTCTTCTCCGCCGCTGGTTCTTCTCTCTCCACCGCTGGTTCTCCTCTCTTCTCCGCCGCTGTCGTTGGTTCTCCTCTCTCCTTCCGCCGCTGGTTCTCCTCTCTCCACCGCTGGTTCTCCTCTCTCCTCCGCCGCTGGTTCTCCTCCGCCAGCGCAAGAAGGTATTATTTTTACTCCTTCCAAAATCTCTTCTTCTTCGTCTTCTTTCATAACGAGTCATGCGAATCTCACGCAAAAAAAAATTCTGTGCATCCCGTGAAATAAATCGACAAATTTCCTTGAATTTCGCCGATTTTCCCTTAATTTCGCCGATTTTCCCTTAATTTCGCCGATTTTTGTCGATTTTGTGTCGATTTTTTGTACTTTTTTTTTTACCTGTGCCAGATTAATTCGCTCTTTTGGATTTCGAAATTTTTCGGCGAATTTCGACGAAATTCGCCGAATTTTCGTTCCTTGGTTAGGAAGAATGAGCCATTGGCAATTACGGTAGTGATAGAGAATTAGAAATAGAGGAACACCTAAACTTACATGGATAGAGATAACTAAGAAATATATATTTACTAGTAATATAATTGTAAACTTAGCTATTGATAGAGTGGACTAGAGAAAATGGATTCATGAAAACGGTAGTTAGGGAAAGGCTTTGTTGAGTTGCGTGTAAGTCCAATTTTAGATATTACTTGATGTGTTCCTTACCTCTTGATCATTAGCAGACTCTGCTGAATCAGCATTTGTTTGCTGATGAGAGTAGCTCACTGAAGTAGTGCCATCATTTGTTGCAGATTCAGTATCTGGTCTCTCACATTCAGTTGACTGCACACTCTTAATCTCCATGTCATCCTTGACCTAGTAAAAAAAAAATAAAAAAATTGAGTGAACTACCAAAAAACAAAATATGCAGACAATAGATTGAATAAACAACAAAATAAGATGAGAGACAGTTTGGGAGAGGAGGAGCTCACCACCTGATGCTTCAAGCGTTCTATGTTTTTGGCCAGCTTTAAGATGTGAAGCTTCAAGGACTACAAAGATTAATCCAGGAGGAAGTATGAGAGGTTGAAAACAGCTAGTGTTTTAAGTAAAGAAGCATGTACTAAAATAAAGACTTTACAGAACATATTTGCTCAGAGAAGCTGAGACTCTGTGCACAACCACTTATGCCAGCCAACACACAGACCAGGTAATTGGTACCACCCAGACTTCTCCAACCAAGACCTTTTTTTTATTAGCTTTTTTCTGCTTTTCATTTTTTACGGTAATCATTTGATTGGTTTGGTCCTCCAGTGCACACATTCTGTATGGCACAGAAGTATTTGGGAACAAATCAAGAATCAATTTCTAATCCAAGAATAGCACCCAAGAGAAAATCACCTCACTGCGCTGTGCTTCCAAGGAACGCTTCAGTGCCTGTTTCTTATTTAGGAGTGTTCGAGGCCTTAGATCAACAGGGCGCATGTAATTTTTTCCTCGATAAATGATTATTGCATAACCCTTGCGTGCTCTTTCCACGGCTACCAATATTCCCCCACTTTCAGCCTCTAATGTTCGTGCAGTTCCATGAGCCACTTCAATGCACCTGTCTTTTGATATTATCTTAACAAGTTCCCTGTACTTCCAGTGGAGATGCATATTTTCAATGGTTCCATCAAAAACTCCCCGTCTTCCTGTATAAGGACAAAGAAACAGCTTAACAGAGTAATTTCTCTGAAAAGTCAGAGGCATTGCTGGATCAAGATGACCAAAAACTGATGTGAATGAAATGAATCAAGCAGAACAGTTCTTCGCAACCCCCCCCGCCCCTGCCCGGGCCTCTTTTATAATTTCTAATGAACGTATATAACTGATGATGTGGGGGTCATTTCTATCAAAGAAAAGAATATAGTTCCATGCAGGACTGACCTAGAAAGTTTTACAAACTCATATGGTCAAATATCACTAAAACTATTCAGCAATGCCCGAGAGACAGCATCCAGTGGAAAAAACAATTGAGATGAGTTCAACAATCCAGAGCAAGTTCATGGACCTTACCCATAGGTAAGTAAGGTTTCATTCTCAATCCAACTCTCCTAAGCATATATCTCTCTTCTTTCGTTATACCCTCCCGATCCACTTCTGGTTTTGAAGCTTCCACTGATTTCTCTAGTTCTGCAAGAAGTTTTTCTGCTTTTTCCTTCTTTTCTAATGCCTGCAATGAGAAAATGAAATGGCTTGGGATTAAAGTTAAAACACAAAAATAAAGCAAGGAGAAACCATAGATGCAGCATCTTATAAAATATACCACGGATAGCCTACTGCTTATGCTTCTGGCGATTGTGCTTGTTGATCTCAGTTTCCGCTCCTTTGTCTCCATTTTCTTTCTTCTGTGGTCATTTACTTGCACAACTTGATCGAAGGACGAGTGTTCATTGGTCTTTGGTTCAAGTTCAGGAATTGTATCAAGATTCGAACTCTGGCTTTTAATCGTTTCATTCTCTATATGTATCCTATTCTTTCTCCGCACATCCATGGCAGTGGAAACTGCTGGTGGTAGAAAATCTTTTCCTCTGTAAAACACAATAAATTCCCCAGCTCTTGCTATAAGTGTTCCTCCAGTCAGCAGCTGCAGCAATGTACTTCCAGAAAAGTAAATGGCAACGATTCTTACGAAAAAACTACTTTTAAAAAAAAGTGCTAAATAATTACTAAAAATTAACTCTGCTTCAAGTATCCAAATTCATTCATAAGTGCTGAACTTTTGCATGGTGAAACATATGAAATGCAAGATATTTACAAAGCAAATTTTTTGTGGTGCTTGGTAGCTGCAATACACTTTATACTTCATGGCGTTTGATGGAACTGGAATTATCTTTCGCAATGGAAGTTCACCATCATTTTGTGGCAATGTTCAACAAATGACTCCAACCAGTAACTCTAAATTGAAATTGTTTAAGATCATAGGTTTCATAAGCTCTGCGCAATGAGTAGGTCAATATGAAGCAGCCTAGTCCATCAACCTTGTCAATTGCTCATAATTATCAATTATGCACTTTCAAAAGTCAGACTCAAAGAATATACAATCATATATGGAAATATTTATGCAAGAATATTATGGTTCATCTATGCCTTAAAATTTTATCTATACTTTTATGGAAGGGTGATGGTTTCAAAAGTCAACCAAAATGTTAAAGCCTGTTTGGTTTAGGATTTTAAAATAGTTTTTGAAAACAGGTCCAAAAGGTTTATTTTAGAAAACGTTGTTTCCTTCACAAATTTTAGAGTTCTATTCAAAAACTGTTTTATATTTTTTCAGAAATAACTCAACCAAAACTTACTCCAGGAAATCTTTGTTTTAAAAAATAGAAAAACAATTTTTGAATCCTAAATCAAACAGGCACTTATATTCTAAATTACTACCAATTTTCATACTTGAATGATTGAATCAATTAAAATGTTATAATCTGTTACTACAACAAATTATTAGAATTTTTTTACCCACTTTGGATGCTAAATTGTATTAGGATACTAAGCAAGGTGTATAAATACTTGTAACTGCTTCGCTTTGTCATGGTGATGAAGAGAATTATTGAAGAAATTGTGAATGGTGGCTGCCTCTATTTACTTTGTCACTAGATTTTCAAATCCTAGGAATGTTTAATTTTAAGACATTTTTGTTTGGTTAAGTGATTCCCAAACTCTAAGAGAGATTCTTAGCAACAATAAAACAATTCAAGGCCAATTGATTGGTTTATGATCCCACTCAACTCTTCATATGGCATTGCTTCACTGTGACTTGGAGGTGCTTAATTTGTAGTTTGAACATGGGGATATGGCAAAATTTCTATAATCTAGAGGTAAGACCACATTTATTAACCGAAAACTGGCAATGGTGGAAGCCATATGCACTTTGTGTACCGTTGGTGCTTAATTTTGTAACTTCATATAGAAATCCCTAAATTTGTACATCTACTTCTAGCACGCCAAAACATTATCATTACCATGATTTTAGAATTCATATCTACTTAAAGTTTATAGACCTTAACACTAATTCTAATTTTTTTCACCCAAAGAATCTCGTTTTCCAACAAACCTAGGCTCTTCATTCAAAATTCTAGATGGTTTACATCAATTTGGTGTTAGAGCTAGTCTTATTGCAGTGGCGGATTCCCCTAATAATACAATACATATTAGGGAGCAGTGAAATTTTATTTTTGACATTTCTGCCCGTAATTTTTTATTTCTTGAGTATGTGAAAAACATTTACCATATTCATCCTCTCTAATTCTTCATCCTTATATTCCCCAGCTGCTGTATAATCTTTGGAATCGTAAAAAAGTTAACCTCTATATATGCGCTGTAGTAATGCAAATTCATGCACTCATGCACTGAGTAACAATTTAAAGAAGTTTCAATTATTCTTAACATCAGATGGACGTTATTCTTACCTACCTTCAATTCTTCAGCCATCATTTTACTGTTCATGTTTTGGATTCCTCTCTTAACCGCAATTTTTGCAATCTCACATCTTTCCCACAGTTTAATCATTGAAGCTGCCAATCCTTGAAGGTTCCTATTTCGTCCTGTGAAGAAAAGAAACAATTACCGAAAGAACAAAGTTACAAGAAAGACAATCCCTAAAGTAAAGAAATCCTTACCTAATGCGAATTGGTAAGGTAAATGCCGACTAAGTCTCTTTAAAGTGGTCATTTCATCATTGGTTAACTTCGGTCTTATTCCATATGGAAGAAGACGGAAAGGTTTCCGGAATCCAGGAATAATAGCTGGTAGAAGATCAGCATCAACAGGTAGTGGATCATCCCCCCACCAATCTGTAAATCGTGGACCTAGTCCATCTAACAATTGATCAGCTTCTTCCACCAGCTGTGTCTCACCAGGCATCTGAAATCGTACTTTATTAGGTGAACCAACACCACGCATCAATGATGAATGAGCCATTCCATTCACAGGACTTGGAAAAGCAGAATTTACACCATTTGCACATTCTAGACTGCTGTCTTTTGCACTGTCCACTGCGCAATCTATATTAGATTCTGAGGATAACCGATTATCAAAAGCACTGTTTGCCATATTTCCATCTTCTAAGAAGTAAGGATATTTATAATTGATCCCTCTGTACAAGATGATGATGCTGCCAGACCTCCAAACAACCAAACCTCCGGATTTTCTCTGCAGAAATTAATAACATTAAATCAATTCAAGATCAATGAATTCAGACGGTGCCCACCATCAAATTAGTGAATCCAAGGACAAATAAATAAAAAAGTTTGACCCACCCCAAACATTAGAGGAGGCGTGTATTAGTTTACTAATGAACCAAACTCTATTGCTGACAAGTAGAAGCCCAACACTATATCAAGCTATTTTCACACCCTTTGTCATGTGTGTAGCCCCATCTTACATCTGTAGAGACAGTGAGACACAAACAAACAGATGCCAAACATGCAAATAGTGAAACAAAGAAATGCTCGTTATAAGGCTAACCAAAAACCTCCACGAACCTGAGCCTTGATACCATATTAGATTGCCACCAAACTTAAAAGTTATATTAATCAAGTAGGGGCCTAATGATGAATATCAAGCTAATATGCTTACATTCTCACATGCAGTCTAATCCTACACGTGGGGGAGATATAAGAGCAAGCAAATACCAAGCATATCAAAGTAAAACATGCAAATGCTAACAAGGAGTCTTAAATCCAAAACCTCCACAAGCTGAGCTCTCATACCATATAGGTTACAAATGAATCCTAAAACTATAGTTAATAGGTAGAGGCCCGACAATATATATCAAGTCATCCTACCACGTGTCTTTTGATTACATGCTCCTGAAAGCCTGGTCAGACATACCAATTCCAAAAGTCTAAAAAAAAAGGCCCAAATGAATCTCCATCAATATGACTTCATAGGGATATTGATCGTGTATAATTAGATAGCCCCTAATGCAATAGTGACTCTGACTCCAAAGGAATCACATTTGAGTACATATATTTGAACCATTGGATTCAAAAGTACTCAAATTGATTTCTTGATTCAAATCTTAAACAATTAGATATTAATCAAACTTCTATCATGAAAAAAAAAAAAAAAAAACCAACCTCCAATAAATCATGAGTCCTCTTCATATTCCACCTACACAAATCCTCACACTTGATCTTCACAACCTCCGACCGCCTCCACCGCTCATGAATCCCATTAATAATCCCCTCCGTAATCCCCGCTTTCCCAACATTCAACTTCTTCTTCAAACTAATCCCAACCGTCTTCAGCCTCCTCAACTCCTCCGGTGGAATCGTCAGCTCCGCCAACGTCGGCGCCTTCGCCTCCTTCTCCACCGGCCGCTCCCGCCACTGCCACCGCAGCCGCCGCTTCTCCTTCTCAACTTCACTCCTCAACTCATTATACCTCGTTATCGCCCTCCCCGAACCCGGCCTCGGGACCGGATTGTACGGCGTGCTCCAGCTCGAATCGAGGGTGTAACCGACGCGGCGACTCTGCAATTGCTCCGGCGACGGGAGAAAGATCTCTCCGGCGGAGCCGTGGCCGGAGTGTGTTGGAGCGGTTTGTTCAGAGTTTTTGTTGTCGTTCTTCTTCTTATCCTCTTCTATGTAACCGAGATTTCGGAGCTTCTCCGCGATTCTTTGAATGGCGGTCTTGCCGACGACGGCTTTGGTGTCGGTGGTGATTCCATGGCCGGTGGAGAAACTGCGAATGATGAGATTGAAGGGTTTAGGGTTTTGGGGTCTTGGTGGAGAAGATGGTGAGTCTAGGGTTTTGGAAGAGAATGGGAATTGGTAGTAGTGGTGGAGACGAAGCAGCATTTTCAAAGAGATGGTGAGGGTTCAACAGGGTGAAGAACAGATAAAATGTAGGATTCGTTTGAAGGAGTTATCCCGTTCGTGCACTCCTAGATGTAGATTACTTATCCAACTATGCCAATGGGTTCTCTCCGATCTCATCATTAGATTTTTTATTTTTTTCAAAATGAGGGTTTTATTAGGGATTTTTGACATTTATAGGAGTACACGAATGGGATAGCTCTTTTCTGTTTTTTTTTTTTTTTTTTTTTTTTCAAAATGAGGGTTTTATGAGTTAAAAAATAAAAAAACTCATGCCCCTTTTGAATAGGCGGTACAGGTTCTTTAAAAAAAGAGTCTAAATCAAATTTTTTTTTTTTTGTGTGGCTCATGTCAATTTAAAGCCCCCAAGAGCTATCCGGCAGGATTTATTTTTTCCAACAACTCTTGACACGCCCCAATAAGTGTCTCCCAACTGTCCTAAGTGTCCATACCTTACACCAGACTTTTGGTGAATTTTTGACCTCCCACCAGATTTTAACAGTATATGAAGCTTTTATATATAACTTGAGTTGTTTAAAGTCACCACGGGCTATCCGTCAAAATTTTTTCATCCAACTACTCTCGACACTTCCCAATAAGTGTCCTCCAGTTGTTCTAGGCGCCCATACCCTGCACTGGACTCCCGGTAAATTTTTGACCTCCCCCCAATCAGATTCTAACAGTATATAAAGTTTTTATATAGAATTTGAGCAGTTTAAGGCTACCACGGGCTGCCAGGATTTTGTTGTTATGTACACATTTTATTTGTTATGTTACAAACATTATTGTAGTTACTATTTCTTCAAACCAATAGAAATGGATGAGATAATTTTTGGGCATTTAGTTGGATGAGTTGGTGGATGAAAAAAATTTCGGCGTAAAGCCAGCGGTAGCCTTAAACAATTCAAGTTCTATATAAAAGCTTCATATACTGTTAAAATCTGGTTGGAGGGGAGGGGGGTCAAAAATTCATCGGGAGTCCGGTGCGGGGTATGGGCGCCTGGGACAGCTGAGGGACACTTATTGGGATGTGTCAGGAGTGGTTGGATGAAAAAATCTCGGCTGATAGCCCGTGGTGGCTTTAAACAAGTCAAGTTCTATATAAAAGCTTCTTATACTGTTAAAATCTGGTAGGGGGGTCAAAATTTCGCCGGGAGTTCGATATGGGGTGCGGGTGCCTAGGGCAGTTGGGGGGCACTTATTGGGATGTGCCAGGAGTTGTTGAAAAATAAAAATCTCACCGGATAGCTTGTGGTGCCTTAAATCGGTATGGACTATATATATATTTTTTAAAATTTAATTTAGGCTTCTTTTTTTTTTTTTTTTTTTTGTAAAGAACCCATGCCAGCATGAGTTTTTTATTTTTTATTTTTTAACTCATGCCGCCCATTTGAGGCGACATGACTTTTTTATTTTTTACTCATGCGGCCTTAAAAAGGCAACATGAGTGTAATATTTTTTTTAACTTGAGATTTAAAAAAAACAAAAAATGACCTTACTAAATTGGGCAAGTTTTGGATTTACAATTTTTTGATAACCTTAGGTAAGTCAACATTTAACTTATAAGTTATTTCCTTTCATATGATACTAATATACTCAACTCAACTCAGTTAAACTTTTCTCTAACTGCGTAAGATCAACTACTTGGTTCACTCTGTTCTATCAAGGATTAAATTGACATCTAAATTATAATTAATTATATCTTTCTTGATTATTCATATTAATATTATTATAAGTCTTCTTTTACCTCTATTGTTACCATAAATTGTAAATAATAGGTCACATTTCTTAAGTGAGACGTCTAAAAGACTTTGTTATATATACGTCTACGTGTCCAAACCACCAAACGCGTGATTTTTTTTCATTTTATTTTTGATTGGGGCTACTCCTACCATTTCTCGAATATGTTCTTTTTTAATTTGAATTTTATGATATGATACTAATATGGATCAAGTAATTTCTGATTTAGCAAATATTGACTAGCTCCAACGGTGTGCATCCGGATCCCTTCACTTGAAGTCAGGAGTTCGATTTCCTCTCCTTGTAAATAATTAAGAACTTTCCCTCCCCTAATAAAAAGTGAGAGCGGAACCATGATAGTTGGTCCGCATGGTCCCCATGCAGGCCTCTTATGCCTCTCGCCGTTGTGCTTACCTTCTTAACGCTACTGAGGGGTCCCAACTTCCTCTGGCCCCAATGCCAGCACTCAAAAAAAGAAGAAGTAATTTCTGATTTACATTTTTTCTTTCCTTATCCTTATACATTCAATTCATTGCTCTAAAACAAAAAAAAAAAAAAACACTACTAATAAGAATTGAGGTTTGTTGATTTGCAAAGAATGTATTTCTAGAAAATATAAACTCAACTTTAACTAAACATTTTCTCAAAACTACATAGAAGTAAATACTAAAAGAAGAATTACGGTTCAGAGACCTTTTAGCTATGCATGGTTTAGAGAGGAATCAAACTACTTTAGGTTGTATGTAGGGTGTTTGTTAACTTGACAAACTCAAAACTTTATGAATTGGGTTTAAATATTTGTAATTGATTTGGGTTGAGCCATGTTTTATAAAAAATAATCAAACCAACTCAAATTAACTCGAACCAACCTGAATGAAGCCGAACCAAGCCAAACTAATTAAGTGATAGTTAGTACTTTATAATATCATTTTTACTATAGTCATTTACTACAATTGCATTATTCAAAATACTAAAATGAAAATAACATAAAAGAAATCACCTTATTAAGTCTTGTAATAGTCATATTTGAATTAGAAATAATTTTATAAATGATATATAAAATTTAAAAATTGAGTTGATCATTCAATTCTATCGTTTATACAATGAATAAACTAACTGGACCAATCCAACCTATTGTAATGGGTTGGGCTTAGGAGGTCTATTTGCCTGGGTGGGGTCAGAGTTTCTTCAACCCAACTTAATTAGGTTGGGTTGATATTTGGTTGTAACCCGAACCAATCCAACTTGTAAACACATCATGTTGTATGTAACCTTACTCCAAATTGCAGGAAACTATTCCTAAGACAAAAATATATAACCACCAGGTTACATGATTACTAATTGTCACACTCCGATTTTCAAAACTTAAATTTAAGGTAATAAGAATAAATATTTGCTCTTATAAAGAAAATAGCAAAAAGAAAATCGAGGCGTGAATTGTATCAATCTACTTTAACCCCAAAATCTTTGCACAGGTAAAAATAAATTTAATAATATTATTTATATTCCAAATAAGGTTACAAGTTAAGATAGAAGAATACTCTTTCAATTTCTATGTCACGGACTATAGATTCTCATTACACAAATTGAATATTGAGCCATGAGGGGTACTTGCCCCTGTCCATCCATTATGAACACAACATTTTAAATATATTCATCAAGTAGAATTAACAAGTTCAAGTCCAACGCATAAACATATAAAATAACCCATGAAATCTTCAACGACCACTATAATGTTCCAAAAACATTGATTTCTAATACAACCCATTTAATTGATATAATTAATTATTAAATAATTACTCAGTCCTACTACTATAACGTTACTCAAGCCACTAACCCACCCCTACTACTGTGAGACACGTCACGAATTTGCGACTCTATTCTTTCATGTACCTGCATGTGAAAAATAGGGGTGAGCTTGAAAGCCCAATGGGTCATCAAAACCATTCACAATATTTTATTATGATACATACACAAGAACATTACAAACAAGTTTCACACATTAATCGTTGAAACATTTGATTGTTTGAGTTGAGAATTTCTTCACGTTCCAAATCACGTACCTTTAGGAAATCAAACCCCGGGTGGCACTACCCAAAATTAAAAATTAGTTGGTGATATTCATAATGAATAACTTCCCCATAATAATATTGTCCCATCCCGGTATAGCCCGCCACACAAGGACGTCTCGTACCCGAGATCATTTGTCCACACTATTCATCATAAATAGTGCAGGGCCTTCCCCAGATTCGAACCTCAGACCTCATATAGGTTGATTTTGCAATCCGAATAGCCACTGAGACCCAAATACCTGCACCCAGTCCACCCTAATCTCCTGTGAAAAATTAGATAACAACGGGGTGAGCTACACGCTCAGCGGGTAAAATAGTTCGTGAATATAACCATTAATAAAGCAAACTTCATAATCAAATACCTTAAATACACATGTGAGCATCATAATCAATTAATATGTATGTATGCATGACACCGTCTCGTAATGGTTTGATGACTGTATATCACCTGAGTTCACGTATAGATGTCCCTCCCCGGGAATAACCGGGTTCTCATTGTACGTCCCTCCTCAGGAACGTTGCTCTGGATTCACGTACAAATGTCCTTCCCAAGAATTAGCTAGGTTCTCATTGTACGTCCCTCTCCAAAGATATATAATGAATAGCGAGAATCGCTCCTAACTATTCTATGAATCATAAACCACATACGTCCCTAGGTGGTGATATGTATGATGCCAATGCATGAATTGGTCTGTATGAACTGGTACGGTTTTTACTTAACATTTAGACATGATTTAGCAACGTTTGGTGATCCTTATCAAGGTCGGTATCACTACGTACAAGGTTAAGACATTTAGTATTACTGTATAAGCTGATAGCATTCAAATAAGACCAACCAGATTAGTCTCCAGTTGAGATGTGAGACACGAGGTCTACTTAAATACCAATCATCTAGAGCAGCACGCTGCCTCCCGTTCACTATTTAAAGTTACTGAGGACAAGACTGAGTCTGGTTGAGCCAGATTGACTACTAATCTGGCATAGCATCAACATAATACATGAATTCCAATTATACAGGCATAAGTGCGACAATATAAACATTATACACAATAATGCAGTGTAAATGAATAGTAGACATAATGATAAATGAATATAAACTTTAATAAAAGTTATAAGACACGCAAACCTATGTTTCGTTCCCCACCTTCAGATAAGAACTCCTTTCAAAACTGGCACTTTCCTTCGGACAGAACCGCGTTGCGCCGCACAGAGAGTCTCGAAAGAGAGTCTCAAAAGACTAAAAACTCAAAATGAGTGAAAAGGAGAAGAAAAATCACAATTTGGAGTGAATTTGGTGTGAGAAATGAGGAGGGGGAAGACTCCTTATATAGAAGATTTGGCACCTGAACGTTCGGGCGGACCCCCGTACGTCCGGGCCGTCTGCCTGAACTTCGGGCAGATTGCCTAAACGATTTTTTTTTGTGTGTGCAAAACCTAGGGTATTACAATCATTGGCGATATTCATCAGAATAACTGCCCCAAAATGGTCATTGGCGATATTCCTTAGAATAACTGCTCCATATGTGCTATTCTTATCTTAATCATGTTCTTTAATGATGTCACAGTATCACACATACAACATAAATATGATATATAACTTCTATTCACATGATATGTTCAAACTCCACAACACATGGTATCATATCACAATGTCAAATAACAATAGCATTCACGCATGAACTTTATTATAACAATTATGCTAATACTCTCGTCATATATCTCATCATCAAACTTTAAAAAGTACACATGAATTACGCGCATCCAACATCAACTTGGGATAACAAATCATACACATACACATATCATCATGACTAACAATCATAATATGTACAATCATGTAAGACAAGCATGCATGAACAATCTAATAATACTATAAATCAAATTAATTTAATGTTTCGATTTACATATCGAAATAAAATATTGTAAAGGCATAGAATCTTCCCCACCTATTACACATGCAGTTTGTCATTGTCCAAATTCCTTGGTGTGTAACGTACGTCCTTAACCTATACATACATATTACCGCTATGTTAGTATAAATATTCATAAAAATAATTATGAGTATATACGTATATAAGACTACGGTAATTATGTAGCATAAAGTTAACCCATTACCTTACATACAACATTAAAGTAATAATATAGCATAAGATTATAATATGTTATAATATAATATTATATACATCTATATGGATGTATTTATGTGGGTACAATGTAATATTGTACAACAAAAAAGCGCAATGTAATATAATTATAATTTAATATAACTAATATACGATCCGATTTGCATTAGATGACGTAGTATTGCGTATATAATATGTAATGTAGAATAGTGTGATGTGTTATAATTTCACATGATTTAACTCATTCTTTTCTAATATCTAACACATGGCATTGGCTTAATATCAAAGTAGCACGTGAGGGCATTTTCTCCCCATGAAACGGTGGTAGCAACAACGTCGTTCTGTTGCTGCTGCAGCTACTCTTTCCGGCATCTAGAATACAGAGAAAATAAGAAAAGAGCAGACGGTGAAGAAGAAGGAAAGGAAATAGAAGGGAAGGGAAGAAAGAGGCATGATGGTGATAGCAACAGTGCCATTGTTGCTGCTGTAAGATCCAAAACAGGGCATTGATTTGATGAGCAAGAAGAAGAAAAGAAGAGAAAGCAAAGAAGAGGAACATTACCTTGAGGTGGTTTCGGCGGAGGAGATCCTATATAGCGTCACTTGTTCCCTAGTTCTCTAGGTTTAGAATAGGATGGAGAGTGTGGGAGGCCACTGTAGAGAATTAGACATTATATAAGTTAAGGGTTTCATTCATGGCTGCCATTTCCAACGCCAAAACAGAGTAATCAATTGTAAACAAACTTACTGTGATAGGAGGAGTTCACCGTGGGTGGTGTTTCGACACTGTATTGACATACGTCACTCTATGTGCTCACGCTCTAGGGTTGAGAGTAGAATGAAGAAGATGGCGTTGAGTGTGACGACTGGGAAAAGTTCCTCCTATTAATGTAATAGTGATTTGGTTTCCAATATTCCAATAAAAGATATTAGAGTTTTGGATAGTGATTTGGTTTCCAATATTCATCTTGCATGAAGGGAAATTTAGAGTAGATTAAGGAGTAATTTTTGGTTATTTCCAATAAAAAGATTAGAGAATATTGTTGGAAAGGAAAAGAGAGAAAAATATAAATTTTCACACATGTGACAAATCATTGGTCATTAATAGATCGTTTTGGGGTATTACACTAATTCTTGCTCTCGGGCCAAAATTCTCTTTCAACTATAGATAAATACTATAAAGATAAATATAGAGAAGGTAATGCTACTATTATAAGAAGTGGCTCAACGAAGATAAATGTAATGCTAGTCTTACAAGAAGTGGCTCATTAAAGATATCTCCCCTGCCTTGTTTGTTTATAAATTACATTGGTTACAAAACTCATAGCTAACCTATTAAGATCATCTTATATATATAATATAAGGAGGCCAATGAGTAGTAGCTCATTTGGTTATGCATCTACCTCCCCTAGCTCATTTGAGATAGAGAATTTAAATCTCCTCGGCTTCATATGAGGTGAGGAGTTATACTCTTATTGGGCGTTTGTCGTGGTTCTATTGAGTCTTGGTGTGGACATTTGTTCCTTGTATTACTAGTTAAGATTTCCCTTATCTTTTATTCATTTTTTTGCCAAAAATATGGGAATATATTAGTCAGAATGGGCAATAAGTCCTAACGATGGACTCAAAATTTAAAAGAGCAAATTTGGCTAATTCATGAGCCAATCTATTTTGGGCTTTAGGGATATACTGAATGAGAATTGTCTAACAAGAATCTAATATCATGCAAGATTGGTTCAATTGAAGCAAAACCCCCTCTACTTAGGTCCTTCAACGAATTAATCAGGCTCAAGCAATCCGACCACAACATAAGAGGGCCACCCAGAATCGAAGTGACTCTAGTATGCCATGATGTATAGATGAGGCCTCTGCAGCTTCAACGGAGAAGGAAGGACCAACATAGAATCAACTTTCACGATGAATTGAGTTGTTATCAGCTAGGAGAACCTAATCGAAGGCTGTGAAGCCAAATGAAATATTGCGAGCAACATCGGTCACAAGTTTTGTGTGAGGCTAGGAGGTGATAGAAGGGCCAAGATGGTTAAACTAACATGTATTGTGGGGGGGGGTAAGCTTCAAAGAATTCTCTTATATGATTGCGTGAGGAGGATGCCAGTCTTTGGAAAAGAAATTGATGTTTCGGAAAACTAACTTGTTTTTTTTTCTTTTTTTTTGAGAAGAAACGAGTATAACCCAATACCCATCCCACCCGTTGGAAATCCGAGCCACGCAAGACCGACTAACACTCACACTAACAAGACTCGATCTAACGACCCCTTAAAGCTGGCCCCCAGTCAGTTCATGCAGCTACTCTGCGCTAATGAGAGAATTCAAAAAAATATCTGCCCCTCCGAAGTCCCACCTCGAACCTCCGACCCCGTGTAGTAGACCAGTTGTTCGAACCATCCCACCAATGCCTTCTTGGCTGAAAACTAACTTGTTATGAAGCTTCCAAAGCCTCAATAGTTTGAAAGCCAACCACTGGATTGCAAAGTCACACTAATCCAAGGTAGAACAATATGAAACCAACTCTCTCTAAATTTTTGTAAAATAAGTGCCTTTCAAGAAAGTGGTACACAAAGTTAAGGGGTTACTTAGCCAAAATGCTCTAGCAAAGAAGCAATAAAAGAAGGCATGAGTATAGGTTTTTGAGGCCTCAAGGCATAAGGGGCAAAGAGGCTCTGGAGAGAGCTTCCGCGATGAATGTTTGCTTTAATGGAGAGAAAGTCACTTAAGCATCTCAAGAAAAGTGCTTGATTTTTCCAGGAATGTGTAGAGACCAAACTTGGTTCCAGATACTTGAAGAATCGCTAGAGCTAGATTGCTTGTGACATTTAGGAGAGAAAATGCTTGAGGATCTGAGGTTGCAGGCAAATCTATAACTTGATTTAACTGAGTACTTCTCATATTTTGTATAATGCCACATGAGACGATCAACGCAACTAATTTTACTGATGGGAGTGGATACAATTGAGTTGGCAACTTCGATGTTGAAGTGGGCAGCTATAAGAAGTTTATTCCATTCTTTTTGAGAGATAAGGTCAGACACTCGAGAAACTTGGAATAGGAGAGGAATAAGGCTTGAACGAATGAGGCCTAGGAATGCAACGATCTTCTCGGATGTTAATGGAATACCCAATACTTACCCTCAATTTTAAACTGAAAGAAATAATCTGCCTTCCTTGAAGAAAACTCCTCCAACTCTAAGAAGGTTTGCGACCTAACTTTGCTTGCATTAAAAATGTGTTCTTGAAATACTTGGATTCAAGGAATTTGTGGAATAAGTTGTTAGGATGAAAGATTAAATGCTAGAACTGCTTGGCAAGGAAAGCCAAATTAAAGTTTTCAATATCCTTAAAACCCATCCCTCCCTTAGATTTATACTTGTATAACTTTTCCCATGAACACCATGGGAAAGACCTTCTAGAGGATGATTTTGTTGACCACTACTAGCTAGCTAGAAGTGAGGTAATTCTTTTGCAAATTGAGCTTGGCATTTGGAAGCAAGAAATTAGATAATTGGGGGTTGACAAAACAATTAACCTTAGTAAAGTTGTTTTCCCTACTTGTCAAAGAAGGCGCTCATCCCAATTAACTATATTAGAAGAGATTTTCTATACTATATGATGGAAGGATTGTTGTTTAGTAAGTCCTATACCTTTGTAAGAGTGCCTATATATTTCTCTAGACCCCTCGATTCTTTGATCAATATAGTGTTGGAGAGGGACAATCGCTTCTTTGCAGGCACATTGGAGTTGAAGAAGACAGTTTTATGAGAGGTTAACTTGCAGACTTGACCTGGAACTGTTTGTGCTTAGAATGTTTTGTAAGGTGGCAAATTATTGTCTAGCTCTGCAAATTATAAGGGAATCAACAACAAAAAAAAAAGATGCGTGATTGGGGGGCAGATATTGTGGTGTTGGAATCCTCTGAGAAAGTTTGTCTTGAACTCTTAAGAGTTGGTAGGAGAGGGATTCCACACACAAAATGAAGAGGTAGGGGGGGATAAGGGATCCCCTTGAAGATGCTTCTTGAAGATGTAATTTCTGCAAATAATTCCCCATTGATAAGCATATTATAGGTGGCAGAAGATTGACATGACAGAATCCATGAGCACCATTTGCTGAAAAAGTCGAAACAAGACAGTTTGGATTACATGTCTCCATTCTACTTGATCAAAGGCCTTAGGCATATAGAGTTTGATAACAACAAACAAATTGCTACCTTTGAGACATTTGAGAGAGCAAAAGACTTCATGGGCTAGCATAATGGTATCCAAAATTTGTCTAAAAAGAATAGATTATGGTTGTGACTTATGAGGGAAGACAACGTGTTTTAGCTTGTTTGCCATGATTTTGGAGATAAGCTTGTAGGCATTTTGATGCCTACTTTATCTTTTATTTATTGGTCTGTAATGATCTCTGTGCATATAAGGATCCAATGTAATAGATTGACAAAAAAAAATTCATATATGTAATATAAGAATTCACTTTTGTGTTGTATCTTTATCTTAGACAAAAAAAAAAACATAGTACTATTCTATAATTAAGTTTTTCATACCTTAAAAAATATTACCATAAAAATCTAAGCAAACATTTGTTTGATGCATTAAATTTGGCATCAAATTTAACATTTAACAGAAAGTCCAAAAAATTAAAGTTATATACTATTTATAAAGTCAAAACTCCTTAACTCACACTATGCTATTTTTATAAAAAATTCCTAAATTTACCACTACTTTTCAATACAAAACCATCAAATAAATTTATATAAATATATA
Source organism: Paratinospora sagittata (assembly GCA_035771175.1). Classification (NCBI taxonomy): domain Eukaryota; kingdom Viridiplantae; phylum Streptophyta; class Magnoliopsida; order Ranunculales; family Menispermaceae; genus Paratinospora; species Paratinospora sagittata. The sequence continues at coordinate 29,872,598 of CM069592.1, forward strand.
TATATATTTATGGATAATTTTCCCCTAATGTTTTTTTTTGTAATGTTATTAGTAAATATTATAGGACTTATTTTAAAAATTATTCCTTCTTGATATTTACAATCCCCCTTTTGTCAATGATCGGTAGCTCACCCAATTAGGTATTTACCTTGACTCATAGAGCTGGAGGATTCAAATCTCCTCAGCCTCATATGAGATTAGGAGTTGTAACGTCCCGCACCTCTAGTCAAACTTTTATGTGGACTTGTACGTATTTTCAGATGTATTTGTACACACATATATATATGTACATGGCCTTAGGTTATGATGATTATGTGCATTTTAGGGTTCCTGGAACCTGAGACCCTAGTTGTAGCATTGAAAGTATGAATCTTAAGAAAATTTTCACTCTGGACACCAAAGAGTGTGCTCCAGTGGTGGCAAACAGAGAGTGAAAATCTAGCAACGCGCCCCCTAGGGTGAAGCGCACTTCAGGTGGAAAACAAAGATCCTAATTTTTGGAATTTAACAGAAAAATGTGCTTCTTGTGAGAAGAAGAAACAAGATTGGTTTTTGGGCAAGGAGGAGCACGCTCATGGAGAGAAGTGCGTTGTTGGGCATTACAACAACTTTTTTACATAAGTTGGTGAAGCGGTTTGTATGCAAATGAAAAGGATTTCTCGCTTATTCTCAGCTCATTTGAGTTGGTTTCTTACAAGGGAAGAGAAGAAACGAAGGGGAAGAGGAGAACAAAGCTAGGGTTTGTGATTTCGAGACTTCGGTAAGTGGTTTTTAGCTCAAAACTTATGAATTCTCATTCTTTTTTTCGATTTGTTTAACATATATGAAATTGGGTAGATTTGGTGATGGTTGCATGAATTTGCGATGGTCTGGGGTTGGCCAAATTCGTGGTTTTTGTTGTTTAATTATGTTTCTAATGGATTCCTGATGGAAATTAGGTTTATGACATGTGAAATTGTAGAAAATTGGTGTTGAGTTGAGGGCATGCCCCAAACCCTGTTGCAGTTGAAGCAATTGAGGGTCTGAGAGTGTTTAAATGGTGTTTGTGTGATTTAAATGAGGAATCTTGATTGAAATAGGTTCTCTTGTGATGTGTACAGAAATTTGGATGGTGAAATTAGCTGGATCTTGGTGTGATCAGCTGAAAAATTTAAGAACAACCTGTGTTGTCACACCCTGGGTTGCACAGCGTGCCCCCTACCCAGGTGTGGGCGCACCCCCTCGGGGCGAACGCCTAAGCCATTATGGATCCATAATATTGTCACATCTAGCCGAATTCGCGATACCCAACAGGGCCCTAGTAACGGACTAGATCATTTACCCCTACTATTCATGAATAGTGAAGGACCTCCCCCAGAATCGAACTCGAGACCTCCCCTCCAAGGAGTCTAATTTCGCATTCTGAGTAATGGTTCAGTGGCTACTCAGAATGCGAAATTAGACTCCTTGGAGGGGAGGTCTCGAGTTCGATTATGGGGGAGGCCCTTCACTATTCATGAATAGTGGGGGTAAATGATCTAGTCCGTTACTAGGGCCCTGTTGGGTATCGCGAATTCGACTATATGTGACAATATTATGGATCCATAATGGCTTAGGCGTTCGCCCTGAGGGGGTGCGCCCACACCTGGGTAGGGGGCACGCTGTGCAACCCAGGGTGTGACAAAAAGGCCTTATGTTGGTTCAGTGGCTACTCCAAGTGCGAAATCTAACCTCTTAAAGGGGAGGTTGCGATTTCGACTTGGGGGAGGCCCTTCACTATTTATGAATAGTGGGGGTAAATGATCTAGTCCGTTACTAGGGCCCTGTTGGGTATCGCGAATTCGGCTAGATGTGACAATATTATGGATCTATAATGGCTTAGGCGTTCGCCCCGAGGGGGTGCGCCCACACCTGGGTAGGGGCACGCTGTGCAACCCAGGGTGTGACATGTGTAGTAGCTGTAAGAGTTGTATTTTGGTGATTTGGAAAGCGTAGGATTGTACCCATTGTGAGTATGACATTATAGGTATAAATATGATTTGTTAAATGTAAGCATGATAATGTACGCATATGTGTTTTAAATGCATGAAATAGTTTTAAAAATGGAGCATGTCTTTAGATTTATATGAGTAGGTCATTGACATGGGAAGCCCTCCTATGGAGATAGGATTGGCAAGGATCTATGAATAGGAAGAGTGAGGACAGTGCACTCCTCATGGGTATAATGAGGGGTAGATATGCTCACTTTCCTAGGATTCGAGAATGGATAATTTGTGGATGGGGCACTCCTCATTGATGTATAATGAGGGGTAGATGCACACAATTACCTAGGAGGAGGGAGATTGGTTGCATAATTTTTCACTGAGCTTTGCATTGTCTTGAAAATGTATGGATATGATGAAATATATATTGACCATGTATTCATATTTGATCAACTTACTTGCATTGTGGTGTTTATACTGTTTTAATGTATAAACACCACAATCAAGGGCAAGGGGCAAGGTTCAAGAGAAATAATTGTTGTTTTTCGCTAGATGTATGTATGTGTGGAGTTTTGGAAAAATATTATGTATTTTATGTATATACATGTATAACACTACTTATTGTATTTATAACTTAGAAGAGTGTGGATATGTGTATAAATATGAATGACTAGGTTGATTATGTGAAATGGAAAAGATGGAATGGTTTGATATATTGTTATAAGTGGATGAAAAGAATTTCCAAGAGATATTTTATGAAATGTAATTGGATTATATAGATTGTGTTGATAAGTTAGGCTGATAGATTATTATATACGTCTGTGTATGACGTATGTGATATTTTGTACCGGTCGTAACGTTATCATACGAAAGAGAGTTGTGACAGGAGTTGTTGTGCCTCTATTAAAGGCTTGTTGTGGCCCTATTAGGTCTTGTTGTGGGCACTTATTCCCTATATTTGTAGTTGAGATTGTCCCCATTGTCTTTGATTCAATGATTTAGATTGATTTGTTTGAATGCAATGCTCTAATGTAACAAAAAAGAAATCCCCCATTGTTATTTTTTTTGTTAATAATTTCGGCCTGTCTTCTCACCCACAAAATCCCTTTTTTTTTTATTCACATCTGACCCACAACCCTTGGACTAGTAAAATTAAAATGCACGAGCCAAAGACAAAAAAAGAAAACATTGCACACAAATACAAATACATATTTATACTATTACAATGAAAATACTTAGACAGTTAACAATGAAATCTTTTTGAGTTTTTTTTTAATTTTTTTTATTTAAAATATTCTTAAAAAGTTTATCTTAAGTTTTTAAATAATAAAAAAAATACTTTTATTATAAATAAGAGAAAAATAAATATTTTGTATTTTTATTGTTTTTCACTTTTGCCCGGTATCTCCTAAATTTCGGGTGGTGCTCGTTACACTACCATTTTTCTCTTATCCCACCAACCTTCTTTTCATCATCTACAATTATTTGCCAAAACCTTTTCTTCTCCTTTTCTATAATTTTTGCACTCCATTTAAATTTTTTCGTCGTTTCATCTAGGGGTGAAATCGGGTCGGATCGCCCCCATTAAATAACCCAATTTTTTTAAAGCTTAATAACTACTATTTAAGCTTATATTAGTAATAAATATATTAAATTATCATGTATCAAACTTATTAAACTACTATTTAAGCTTTAAAAAATAAGATTTCTTTTTTTTGGGAGAACTCATATATGTACAAGTTAAACTACTCTTAAACTTGACTTATGAAAATGAATATGAATTCATATATATATAAATTTTAAGAGGTCGGGTCGGGTTGCTCAAAACTTGACCCGACCAACCTGACATATCAATCAAACCCGACCCGACCCGACTATTTTGTCGGGTTGCTTACACCCCTAGTTTCATCTTCATGCATCTTCTTTCCTTCTTCTCCTTACTTTAAGACTTTTTTCCTCATTAAAATTATTCTCAATCTTAAAAATCTCAGCAAGTAAAATCATCATTTCAATCTTCCAATGTGGGAAATTGTTCTCATGCCAATGTAATTCGACTTCACTTGCTGAAAAAATCAATGGCAATTGAGAGATGGGTTCCTTGTTTATGATTTTCAGCCGCTATATATGGTAGCTCCTAAAGATTAATGGCATCATACATCTCAAGATTTGTCGGTGGGCTATCATACAAAAAAAAACTAAAAGAATTTTTTTTTGTTTTTTCTTGTGTGGTAGGCCAAATTAACTTTATGGCCCTTCAATGTATTCAACGGCATCATGCTTAAAAAAAAAAAAAAGTTGTCACACTTTCGACTTCCAGAAATAGAAAGTAAAATATAAATAGATTCAATGTCTATTAAAGTGGATATTTTAGTAAATTAAAAAAATATTTAGGGAAATTCTAGATATACCCCACCAATTCTCTATCTTTACCCACTTGGTAAATTTTTTTCCTTGTCTTATGGGATTTTCCTCCTCCTTTTCTAATTTTTAGACGTTTCTAGACTTTTTAATGGTTTTGTTGGACTTTCCAACCTAAATTGGATAGTAAAGTATTGTTCTCCACTTGTTTCCATCATTTGATGTATTTCCAAGTTAACTAAATGATAAGAATGGGTGGAGAATGGTATTCTACCACTCAAATTAGGTTGAGAAGTCCCAAAAAATATAAAAATGTATAGAAATTCAAAAAGGAGGAAAACCCCCAAAAAAATGGAAAAAAAGTGGTTTGGTCTGACATGGTGTAATACTCTGTATTTCACAAAAAAAAATAAAATAAAAATTAACTATTTGGGCGACGCCCAAACGTTCAGGCGCATGACAGAACGTTCAGGCGCATGAGCGCATGACATGCCAGAACGTTCAGGCGCATGCCAGAACGTTCAGGCGCAATGCTACGGGCGAAATGCCAGAACGTTCAGGCGCCTGCCAGAACGTTCAGGCGCCAAAAATCTCTATATAAGGAACCCTCCCCATTCTCATTTCTCACACCAAAAATCACTCTCCTTATGATTTTCCTTCTCTTTCCACTCATTCTAAGTTTTTAGTTTTTGAGACTCTCTGATCGAGACTCTCGGTACGGTGCGACGAAGTTCTGTCCGGAGGAAAGCACCAGATCGGAAAGAAGAAGTTCTTATCTGAAGGTGGGGAACGAAACATAGGTTTGCGTGTTTCATAACTTTTATTAAAGTTTACATTCAATTATTATTATGTCTACTATTCATTTACACTGCATTATGTCAATAATGTTTATGACCTGAATGTCCTAACTTTGCACGTCGTGATACCGACCCTGATAAGGATCACCAGACGTTGCCAAAGTCAGTCTAAATGTCAAGAAAAGACCTGACCGGTAGACTAGACTAGTTCATGCATTGGCATCATACATATCACCACCTAGGGACGTATATGGTTTATGACTCATAGAATAGTTAGAAGCATTGCTCACTATTCATATTATTTCTCTGGAGAGGGACGTACATGAGAACTCGGCTACGCCGGGGAGGGACATCAGTACGTGAATCCAGAGCATCGTTCCTGAGGAGGGACGTACAGTGAGAACCTGGCTACGCCCGGGGAAGGACACCTGTACGTGAACTCAGGCGATGTACGCTCATCAAACCATTAATACGTGACGGTGTCATGCATACATACATTTTGATTGATTATGATGCTTACATGTGTATTTAAGATATTTGATATTGAAGTATGCTTTATTAATTGTTATACTCATGCACTATTTACCCACTGAGCGCGTTAAGCTCACTCCATTATTATCCAATCTTTCACAGGAAATTAGGGTGGACTGGGTGCAGGTTATGGGGCTCACAATTTATACCCTTTGTTTAATTCATTGGGGATTTTGGGAGTATGTTCCCTTGACCATTTTATGTACAAAAGTATTCTGAATTGAATGAAATCAGATTTGTACTGTGTAATGTATTTCTGCTGCGCACTCTGTTATTACCATTGTGATTATTCCAAATGCACGCCCCGTCCAAGAGTGTACCCCCGGTTTAGGCGCGTCCGGGCGGGGTGTGACATTTAATGGTATCAGAGCGTACGGTCCACGGCCCGCCCAAGTCCACCAAATTAGGGGAAGAAAATTTTATTAGATATATATATCTCTAGAACTATATATACATGTCAATTATATATAGTTGAGATTTATATTAAAAATATATCTAGAAAACTATATGATTTTTATATAGTTTGATTTAAATATACATATAGTCAAAATTTATTAGAAACTATATGTGTAGTTATTATTGAATATATGTGTAGTTTTTGTCGAAATTTTATTTATTTATTTATTTATTTATTTTTTTCGAAAAATAAAATTTTTTCGAAATTTTTATTTATTTATTTTTTTTTTTCGAATATATATTTTTCAAAAAAAAAAAAAATCGAAAAAATTTTATTTTTCGAATAATATATATTCGAAAAAAAAATATAAATAAATAAAAATTTCGAAAATTTTTTATTTTTCGAAAATTATAAAAAAAAAAAATTTATCGAAAAAATAAAAAAATAAATAAAAAAAAAATTTCGACAAAAATTTTATTTTTCGAAAAAAAATTTCGAAAACAATTTATTTTTGAAAAACAATTTATTTGATATATCTAAAACTATATATATGAATTATATATATAGTTACCATTTGGATTAAAAACAACTACATATGATTTTTATATAGTTTAAATTCAAATATATATATATATATATATATAGTTGATTTATGGGAATTATAGTTATCATTAAATATGTCTATATATTCATATGTGAATACGACATATATACATCAAATCCCTAATGAAGAAATTTTCATGATGGCATAAACATCAAAAACTCGAAAATAATGTCTACGAGATAAGGCATAAATCTTAAAACTGTTAGGAATATATTTTGTGTTCTTCACACAAATTTATTTTCCTTTCAGCAAAAGTATGGCCTCAAGGGAAGGAACAACTTCTACTAGCAGGAAACCAATTCCCACTAGACTAATAGAATTGTCCAAAAGAAAGGTTGTGACCATGAGGAGCATCGACCATAGCGATCTCCGCCTCCGTCCAATCCTTCATGACAAACTCGCAACACTGAATTGGTTAAATATAACCCAAGTCGAGGGTCAAGTCTCTTACGACTTGGTCAGATCCTTCTATAAAGCCATGAATTACGTAGGACTTAACGGACTCCAAACTGTACTTCTGATAACCTGTTCAAAAGTAACTGCTAATAAACTGTTCAAAAGTAACTGTTGATAAACTGTTCAAAGACCTTAAAAAGTAGGTATGCATCATATCATAATGGACTCCAAACAGTACTGCTGATAAACTGTTCAAAAAAAAAATAAAATAAAAAAAAAATAAATAAATAAAAAATCCTGATAAACTGTTGAATTACATTAACTTAAGTGAGAAATAGGAGAAGGGTGCCACTTTGGCATCATCAACTTTCTTTTCTTGAAGTTGGCCTTGAAGCAAGCCTGCCTTAGTTTCTTTGTTTTCTCCTGAAGATCCACCTCTGGCATCTCTTCCACCAACTTCTTTTGTTCCTCCAATAACCTCAGAGCGTCTCCTATCTTCATATCACTACCAACCCCTTCTCCTTCCCCCATTTCCTGCAGTACATAATTCATTAACAAGTAATTATATTAATTAGAACCTCCCCAACTTAATATATCAAAATACTTATAAAGATCAATATATACTGATGATAAATACCTGAACATTATTGATAATTAGGTGCAAGCTCATCAACTTTCTGTGAGGCCATTTCCTTTGTGCCTCAAATAACCTCAACGCGTCTCTTATCTTCATATCTCTACCAACCCCTTTCCCCATTTCCTGCAGTACATAATTATCAAAACCTCCCTAAGTTAAGATATCAAAATACTTATAAAGATCAATATATAATGATGATAAATACCTGAACATTGTTGATAACGGTCTGCAAGCTCATCAACTTTCTGTGCGGCCATCTAGGGATGCCCAATTCCCTGCACCTCTTCTTCAGCAACGTTAAACCCACCTTAAGTTCTTTTGCAGCTTCTGATATGGGCAGGTAGAAGTAGCGTGAGATGGTAGTGCGTGATAGAGACTCACTTGAGGATGAATTAGTACAACTTCTCCTCGTCAGTTTCGTCATCGATTCCACATGATCACTACCAGTCCTACTAATAATACTACTGCTGCAGCTAATCATTTCCTCTCCATTTTCATGCATCACAATCTGTTGTTTCTCCGCTTCTAATCCAATCCTCATTTGATTCAATCCTCCAAAGTCCTTCTCCCATCCACTATTGCCTATACAGATTACAATAGCCAATTAATCAACAGAAAGCAGATGAAATTGCCAATCTGTTAATAATAAAGTAGAATATAAAGTGGATTGAGCATTGATCCTCACCTTGAAGTTCATTAAGTTGGCTTGGAAAGTAATCTTCATCCATTGAAGAATTCATGAAGGGTAGTACTACTGCCTCCTGTAAACCATCGTCCAGAAGAGGCTCCCACATATATGGGCTGCTACCAAAACTTGAACAACCCTTCATTGTTAGCTCCCCCATATATATCATATCATATCATACAATATATATCTAACCGACTCTAAAAAAAAAAAAAAAAAAAAAAAAAAAAAAAAAAAACTAACTGCTTATAAAATGTTCAAATTACCTGAAATCAAGTGGGTGGAATTGGTTTGAGAAAAGAAATGGGTCTTCTCCAATATCCACCATTTCATACACACAGCAGCCGGCGTTTTGAACTGACTGATTCCTCTCCATGTCTCGGTTAGCTGTGAAGTTCTTCATCATCATCAGTTCTCTATCTATCTATACAAAAGAAAAGAACACAATTGTATGACTTGAGTGTATTTTATAGACAAGAAGAGAGAGGAGCGCGCTGAACAGGACTGACATCATTGGCTGCCGGCGTGACAGGCGTGCTGATAAGTCAGCAAGTGTTGGTTGCAGGCGTGACGGGCGTGCTGATAAGTCAGCAAGTGCTGCAGGCGCCTCAGGCGTGCTGATAAATCGTAACGCCGACGGCAAAAGTCAGAACGTGCTGGCTGCAGGCGTGACAGGCGTGCTGATAAGTCAGCAGGTGCTGGCTGCAGGCGCCTCAGGCGTGCTGATAAAAAGTAACGCCGACGGCAAAAGTCAGCAAGTGTTGGCTGCAGGCGTGATGATGAATTGTTTTGTTTACAGACTATCTTTGGTGGGCAGACTTACAACCATTATTTCTTTTGTATCACTAACTTTGGAGTGGTATGAGACACAACAAAATTGGATGATACTAAATAAAATGTGGAAGTAAGAAAACCCATGACCTTGTGTGAAAAGAAACATTTGGAGAAAGTTGCATTACTAATATTATCACTAAGTTTACACGGTATGGGACGAGTAAATTTGGACGATACTATTAGTGAACTTCTATTCAGCCAATGTTTTTAGAGACCGTGTTCATCCAACTTAACTTGGTTTACACCCTTATTACCAAAGTCATGTGGTATGGGACACATGAACTTGGATAATAATCGAACAGACTAAGCGTAAGCGTATGAATGCATAAGATTGCGATAGAACGTTAGATTAGGATATTTACCGAGGCAAATCTTAGACTTTTTATGACTCGTATGGCTTTTCAATAAAATATATGTATGTTCACAAAGACCACAGCCAAATCATTTTAAATACTTGCAAAGATTTGTACTTATTATATAAACGTTCTAACCTTGTTTTTACACCATGGCCAAACATACGAGTTATATAAGATTCTTTGATTCCTCAACAAAAACCTTCCACTATACTTAGAAAAATAGGTGATTTTCATATTGCAGTACTCTCGAAATTGTTGCTGAGCATATTATAATATTATCCTTGGCTACAGTTCCTCAATCTTGGTTTTCCTTTTCTCTTTGCCAGTGAGACAATGCAAACCAGGAAGAGAGGAAGGCCACGTGTTGTTCGTCCAGCAGTGGAGGCACCTCCTGAGATTCAGGAACCGTCGCCTCAGACAACAGCACAGGCCACACCCAACACTGCCACTACATCCGGGCAGGCAATACCACCACCACCCACACCCTTTGCCATGCCTTCAAGCATTGAAACCTTCTTCGCTGGATTTATTGAGGCGATGAAGGTCACTGTTCAAACTGCCGTTCGTGAGACCGCAGCCAGTCAGGTTGCCACGGTTCAAGCACCTGTAAAATTTGGGTCCGAAGCTCAAACCGATCAGACTACTAAATACAAGCGGCTACAACCTCTTACTTTCGATGGTACCATTGATCCTGATGAGGTGCAAAAGTGGTTGGATGAGTCCAAGAAGGCTCTTGATGCAATGGGAATCGATGAGACTCGTAAAATTCCACTAGCAACCTACCAACTTGTTGGTGCCGCAAACACATGGTGGATCACAGTGAAAGAAGACCCAAGGGTCAATATAGCAGATATGACTTGGCAACAGTTTGAGTCAATGTTTATTGATGAGTATTTTCCCAGCGCGGTGACAAAGCAGAAGCGGCAGGAATTTGCTAAGTTATATCAGGGCACCATGACCCTCAGAGAATATGCTGGAAAATTTAAAGAATTATCAGTCTAGTCTCTCTCCACCATCTCAACGGAGCGAGATAAGAGTGAGAAATTTTATAATGGTCTTCGCCATGACATTCGACAAGCCTTATCGATCTGAATTCCCAACAGTTTTTCTTAATGACCTTCCTGGTCTACCTCCAGTTAGGGAATTCGATTTTGAGATCAACCTCATACCTGGGACAGGGCCTATCTCAATTCCACCATACAGAATGTCAAATGTTGAACTGGTCGAATTAGACAAACAACTTAAGGAATTAGAGAGTAATGGCTTCATCCGAAAGAGTTCATTACGAATTCTTAGTTATGCCGTTCGGTCTAACAAACGCCCCTGCAGCATTCATGGATTTGATGAATCGCATATTCAGGTTATACTTAGATCGATTTGTGGTGGTTTTTGTGGACGACATCTTGATATATTCCTCAACCGAGGCAGACCATAAAATACATTTGAAGCTAGTCCTCCAGACCTTGAGAAGCCACCAATTGTATGCAAAGTTGAGTAAGTGCGAATTTTGGGCGCAGAGAGTTCAATTCCTCGGCCATGTGGTTTCAGGCAATGGCATTGAGGTCGATCCTTCTAAGGTTGAAGCAGTCTTAAACTGGAAGCAGCCTACCACTGTTACTCAGATTAGGAGTTTTCTTGGTTTGGCTGGCTATTACAGACGCTTCATTAAGGACTTCTCAAAGATTGCTGAACCTATGACCAAGCTCACTCGAAAAGACGTGCGCTTCATCTGGAATCCCGCCTGTGAAGCATCATTTCAGGAATTGAAGAAACGCCTCACGACAGCACCTGTACTTATCACTCCAAGAAATGGAATTGGCTTTTCATTATACACCGATGCCTCTCTCCAAGGCTTAGGTGCCGTATTAATGCAAGAAGGCCAAATTGTTGCATATGCCTCCAGGCAACTGAAGATTCATGAGGGTAATTACCCAACCCATGACTTGGAACTTGCAGCTGTTGTGTTTGCACTTAAATTATGGCGTCATTACCTATACGGTGAACGGTTCGAGGTCTTCTCAGATCACAAGAGTCTTAAGTACATATACACTCAGAAAGACCTAAACCTCCGCCAAAGAAGATGGTTGGAATTCTTGAAAGACTATGACTTTCAACTCCAGTACCATCCCGGAAAGGCCAATGTTGTGGCCGATGCTTTGAGTAGAAAATCTTATGTTGCTTGCACTCTTAACTATGAAATGGGGAAGTTGGCTACAGAGTTGGAAAACTTTAACCTCCAGCTGAACGAAGAGGGACCACGCCCACGACTCTCTCAATTATCAGCCACCTCTGAACTCGTTCGAAAGATTTCAGCTACTCAAGCCAATGACCCTATGTTAATGGAGAAACGAGAACTTCTACTCCGCGGCCAGGACCTTCCTCATTGGTCAGTCTCTGACGACGGAGCCGTTTTTTATAAAAAACGTCTTTGTCTTCCGAACGATCCTGAGGTTCGGACAGACGTGCTTACTGAGATGCACTGTTCGAGATACGCTATGCATCCTGGGGGTGACAAGATGTACCAGGATGTCAAGCGACAGTTCTGGTTTTCTGGAATGAAGAAGGCAATTGCAGACTTCGTTGCTCGATGTCTTGTTTGCCAGAAAGTTAAGGCAGAACGAAAACTTCCCTCAGGCCTTCTCCAGCCGTTACCTATTGGAGAATGGAAATGGGAGAACATCGCAATGGATTTTGTTACAGCCTTACCTCGAAATAATAAAGGGCAAGATGCTATCTGGGTTATCATTGACAGACTTACCAAGTCTGCACACTTCTTGCCAATAAAGTTCACGGATAATCTCGCCAAACTTGCAGAACTATATGAAAGAGAGATCGTACGCCTTCATGGCATACCACTCACGATCGTCTCTGATTGAAACCCTCGATTCACATCAAACTTTTGGAAAAGCTTCCAAAATAGAATGGGTTCAAAGATCACTATGAGCACAGCCTTCCACCCTCAGACTGATGGGCAGTTAGAACGGCTTATCCAAATCTTAGAAGACATGCTACGATGCTGCATTTTGGACTTTAATGACGGTTGGGCAAAGTATTTGCATCTAGCTGAGTTTGCATACAACAACAGCTACCAATCTAGTATCGGCATGGCACCATACGAGGCTCTTTATGGTCGGCCTTGCAGATCTCCGGTATGCTGGTTAGATATGGCCGATCGACTGCAGTTAGGCCCTGAACTAGTTCACGAGACTTCTGAGAAGATCACACTAGTAAAGGAACGACTTCGTGTTGCACAAAGTCGACAGAAGAGCTATGCTGACAAACGGCGACAGCCTCTAAAATTTGATAAGGGGGACTTTGTTTTTCTACAAGTCCAGCCCACCCGAGGTGTCAAACGCTTTGGGATCAAAGGAAAGCTCTCCCCGCGGTATATCGGTCCATTTCCGATCATTGAACGTATTGGCAAACTTGCTTATCGTCTGTCCCTTCCCTCATCCATGCCTAAGGTTCATGACATTTTTCATGTATCTATGCTTCGCAAGTATCGTCCTGATCCTTCGCATATCATCCCTTTAGTCGAGGTTCGGGTTGAGGAAGGAAATAAGTATCAAGAGAAAGCAATACATATTTTAGATAGAAAAACTCAAGACCTACGGAGACGTAGCATACCATTTGTGAAAGTGCTCTGGGATAACCACGGCATAGAGGAAGCTACGTGGGAATTAGAATCAACAATTAAACAGAAATACCCTGAATTGTTTTCTAGTACCACCTGATGTTGTGATACATTGTATTATTTTCACTTCTAAATACCAGGATGAAACATTGTTTACACTTATCTTCATACATTGTTTCACTTGAATAACCACGCAGATATCTGAAAATCATATCAATGGATATCGTGATGCACACACGCCGTGGCTCCTTAGCAACCTGCGGCTACTTCGCAAGCAATACCCCTCATCCATACTTGACTTGATTTCGAGGGCGAAATCCCTTTAAGGGGGGTAGAGTGTAATACTCTGTATTTCACAAAAAAAAAAAAATTAACTATTTGGGCGACGCCCGACGTTCAGGCGCATGACAGAACGTTCAGGCGCAATGCCAGAACGTTCAGGCTCATGCCAGAACGTTCAGGCGCAATGCCAGAACGTTCAGGCGCAATGCCAGACGCAATGCCAGAACGTACAGGCGAAATGCCAGAACGTTCAGGCGCATGCCAGAACTTTCAGGGGCATGCCAGAACGTTCAGGCGCATGCCAGAACTTTCAGGGGCATGCCAGAACGTTCAGGCGCCAAAAATCTCTATATAAGGAACCCTCCTCATTCTCATTTCTCACACCAAAAATCACTCTCCTTATGATTTTCCTTCTCTTTCCACTCATTCTAAGTTTTTAGTTTTTGAGACTCTCTGATCGAGACTCTCGGTACGGTGCGACGAAGTTCTGTTCGGAGGAAAGCACCAGATCGGAAAGAAGAAGTTCTTATCTGAAGGTGGGGAACGAAACATAGGTTTGCGTGTTTCATAACTTTTATTAAAGTTTACATTCAATTATTATTATGTCTACTATTCATTTACACTGCATTATGTCAATAATGTTTATGACCTGAATGTCCTAACTTTGCACGTCGTGATACCGACCCTGATAAGGATCACCAGACGTTGCCAAAGTCAGTCTAAATGTCAAGAAAAGACCTAACCGGTAGACTAGACTAGTTCATGCATTGGCATCATACATATCACCACCTAGGGACGTATATGGTTTATGACTCATAGAATAGTTAGAAGCATTGCTCACTATTCATATTATTTTTCTGGAGAGGGACGTATATGAGAACTCGGCTACGCCGGGGAGGGACATCAGTACGTGAATCCAGAGCATCGTTCCTGAGGAGGGACGTACAGTGAGAACCTGGCTACGCCCGGGGAAGGACACCTGCACGTGAACTCAGGCGATGTACGCTCATCAAACCATTAATACGTGACGGTGTCATGCATACATACATATTGATTGATTATGATGCTTACATGTGTATTTAAGATATTTGATATTGAAGTATGCTTTATTAATTGTTATACTCATGCACTATTTACCCATTGAGCGCGTTAAGCTCACTCCATTATTATCCAATCTTTCACAGGAAATTAGGGTGGACTGGGTGCAGGTTATGGGACCCACAATTTATACCCTTTGTTTAATTCATTGGGAATTTTAGGAGTATGTTCCCTTGACCATTTTATGTACAAAAGTATTCTGAATTGAATGAAATCAGATTTGTACTGTGTAATGTATTTCCGCTGCGCACTCTGTTATTACCATTGTGATTATTCGAAATGCACGCCCCGTCCGAGAGTGTACCGCCGGTTTAGGCTCGTCCGGGCGGGGTGTGACACATGGCCTAACCGAAGCATTTGGTTTCAGCCTTGTCTAGCTAACCTAAAGCATCTGGTCCAGCCATGTGTGGCTAAACCGAAGTCCAATTTTTTTAAAAAGAAAAATGAATTTTTTTGGTTTCTAAAATAGGGTTCAAAATCTTTAAAGTTCTCTTAAAATGATTCAAATTTTTCAATGACGAGTCTTAAAGGTTTGAAATAGTATTTAGAAAGAAGGAAATGAGCAGAGTAAAGAGAATATTGAAAATGAAAGAAAATGAAGAAGATAATGGTGATGGGATAGAAATGAAAAAATATTTTAATGTAAGGTCATTTTGATCAAATTATAAAAGCGCAATGTAGAATTTTTTTTTTTTTTGTTGTTGATTTAGTGGGATAAGAATAGTGCTCAGTGGGATTCCAATAACAACCATCAAATGTTAATTTAGAAAAGTCATGCTTTAATGTAGGAAATAAATTTTTTTTTTTTCTTGTTCATATAGACCTTTCTTATTTTTTTTTATAATATATCTACAAACATACTTGGTGAAATTTGTGATATTAAAATTAAATGATTTGAAGAGGAAGAAATATGGGAAGAATATAAATGAAGAAATATGTCACACACATATATATTATGTCTAAAAAACTAAAATCTCAACTGATATTTCATTAATCTATGCCATAACATTCACGTTTATAACATAAGATATAGAGATATTAGGTAAACAAAGAACTAATTAAATAGATTTTAATTTTAGAATTAATGGTTTAGTGATAACGAAATCATTTATTTTACACCCAGATTTTAATCCATGGATAGACGAACGTACGTCATATAAATGATAGATTACGAAAAGGATTATTAGGATACACATATATATATCTTTTTAATTAACAATATATCATTAATCTAATCAATAATGAGATGTAATCTTCAACGTTAACAGGGAAAGTATTTCATATCGATCTTTAATTTGCTATACTATTTTTTTTTCAAAGATATGTTTTGCTCGACTTAAATTATAAGATTTTAGTTTTTCTTTTGATTTCTTTCCTTAAAAAATCATCATCAATTTATATATACACAAGCTAGAGTTTCATCGAGTTGTATATTTTTCTTACATTTCAATGGCAGCTGCAAGAGTAGTATTCTTTGCTTTCTTTCTCTACAATATCCTTCCCATCTTCTGCCAAGCCCGCCTTATATCATTAGAGTTAAATGGCAGTAGCAAATTGAACCATTTAGAAGGATCTCACAAAGGCGAAACCTTGAATGGGCTCTTTCATGTCAAAAAGTATCTCAGACAATTAGGTTATTTAACTATTGATACCATTGTTGATCATTCAAACCATGAAAGAGATGACTACTTTGATGATCTCTTAGAGTCAGCTATCAAAACTTACCAAAAAAATTTCCATCTCAAGGACTCTGGCATCCTTGATAAATACACTATCAAATCCATGGCCGAATCACTGTGCGGTTTGCCCGATATTATTCGGGCAACACCATCACACGACTATCACTACTACCACCACCACCACAATAACGACTCTAACTCTCACTTCAATGCAAGTTCCCATTACGCGTTCTTCCCCGGCTCACCCCAATGGCCACCTCTTAAGACTCACCTAACCTATGCCTTCGTTCCTCCCTACAAAATCCAAATCGACGTCATGAGATCAGGGTTTTCCAATGCGTTCCAAAGTTGGGCAAGCGCAAGCAATTATTTCACGTTCGAAGAGATTCAAGACTCATCGGCTTCGGACCTCAAGATTGTAGTTGGTCATGATCATGCAGGTATTCCGTTTGATGGTCCGAATGGGTACTTGGCTTTTGCAAATGCACCACCTGGGGGATGGGCCTACTTCGATGAATCTGAAACATGGACCATCGGCGCTAGTCCTGATGGTCATAATTTGGAAACTGTTGCTCGGCATGAGATAGGGCATTTACTAGGACTTGGGCACACTACATTGGAGCAAGCTGTCATGTTCCCCATAATTCCTAGCGGAACTATAAAAGAGTTGCAAGATGATGATATCCAAGGTATTCGTGCCTTGTACAGCCACTAATATGAGCTTGATAAAAGTTTATATATATGATTATTTAAATTTCATTCATCATCTAGTATATATTTCTTCGTCTTATACTATTAATAAAAACTGAGGAGTTCTTCCGTTGGTTTGTTCTTGTTGCTCAGTGTATTTTTGCCATGTGTGTTCAGTTTCTTTTAAGTGCACTTCTCTATTTGTGAGGGCATTTATTTTTGAAAAACATTTGAAAAACACAATATTTGACCCAGTCTTTTAGAGTTGTTGAATTACCTTGAATTACGTATTAATTGAATGATTCGTGGCGATCCAACAACTCTCAAAGATAATATATAAAAAAAGTGTGTTTCCTAAGCATTGTTTTTTTTTTTTTTTGACACTTACTAATAAGATCATTGAAATTAGTGACAAAATGCCTAAAATCAAACTAAAAGATAGACTTTAAGTGCCCAATAACATCCAAGTCTTGTTAAATCAATTACTATCTACTTAGTACGTTGCGTGTTAACATCATTTTCTGACATTGATACCCAACCTCCTTTGGATGTTGAGCATGCTGAGCAATACACATGCATCTCCAAAATATTTAAGAGAGTTAGATGCTAGTGTCCGAAAATAACGTTGACGCCTAGCGTACATAAAACAATTTTCATATATATAATACATTTTCTCTTTGTATTGACAAGGAGTGGGTGGTTGTTGTTGAGCACTTGAAATTATATTTTTGAGTTTGATTTTTGGCATAGGGTCACTGTAATCAGTGACTCTATGCCCCTAAATTATGTTTATGATAAATATTTTGTTCTTTTTTGGAATTTTGGAGTAGGTTTATTTATTATTTGTCAAAAATCTTTAATTTGTATTTTGCTAAAACAAACTTTCAAAAACGTATATTTCCATAATTTGGAGCCATTTTTTTTTCTAATTCTCAAAAAATAAAACTCATACATATTTTGAACTTTTTAAATACAAAACTTCTTATTATTTGAAAATTAGTACTCATTTCATTTTAATTAGTATTTAAAATTTACTAGATGGGATTATAAAAGTAATTTATTTTAAAGAATCTTAAAAATATGTTTTCATTTAACCTTTTTTTTTTTTTTTAAAGAAATTGCATATCACACAACACAAGACTACAAACTTATTTAAGTTTGTTTCAATATTTTCCATGTACTTTCTAATTAACAACTCTTTATATATTATCATCATATTTTCAATTGGATAATTAATCAATTTGATGAAAAATTATTGGGATCGAATTTTGAAAATTATTAAATAATAAATTGGTTGCTTTATATACAAATTGTTTTGATCTAGTTATGTGCGGGAAATTCTATGGGGTAAGTTTTTGAAATAAGTTTCTTCCAGATATTAGAAAGGAAAATGTTAATCTAACTACAAAAAGTATAAGTACATATTCATAACTATTAGATGAATGTGTGTTGCACATCTCAAGGTGTGTAATAAATAATTCATAGTTGTGCATGTGTGGTGTGTAATAAATGATTCATAGTTGTGCATGTGTAGTTGCACTTGAAGTTTGCAATTACTATAGTTAAAATAGCATTCCCCTGTTAGAAAAACTAGAGCTCTGATGACATTGATGTATATCTTAAACTTGGTTGCAAGCATGACACAAATCAAATTAATACCCTAATTAATTATTAAGATTCCGACTCAATGTTATTAAGAATAGATTTTCACATTGTCTAAATCCATACAGATACATATTCATAGGTCTTTTTTTGTTTTTATTTTTTATTTTTTTGTCCTGTGCCAGAAGAAGACCCTTTTGTGTGGAAAGAACACTGAATATTCCACTGTATAGTAGCACATTCTATAACATATAAAGAAGATTCCTTGTCTGAGAAGAAGACTGGGCTCGCCATAATGCCCCCAAAAAATTCTACTGCCTAGCCCATACCATAGTCCATGTATGCTCGACTCTATACATACAACCCAACTCACCATCTAAGCATCATTTATTACTTAGATAGTTACAAGATAACAAAAATATACATGATAAGTACGACCATATACAAAATCAACAAAAGAGACCCTCCAACACTCACATCATGCCTAATCGTTCACGTGGCTAGGTCCTCAGCCAAACATAATTCCTTTTCCTTTATCTTTCACAAAAGGACCTGAAAAGGAATGAGGGTGAGCCAATGATGCCTAGTGAATAAAATCTTATTATGTCATTAATACTCATCAATAAAGTCATGTATGCATGAATGTGTCATGAGATGATTAAATTATATATTACGTATGCATATTAAGCATTTCATCATATAACAAATGTAATGAAAAACCATTTCCACTTCCTTTATTCTTGTCCAAACATTAGTTGGGAGACCTAGCACTCTAGTACTAGATTCGGGACACAGTATATGGAAAGAAGTTTCTAACATATGCTCAAGGGCACATTGCTTTCTACTCGCATTCCTTCCAAGTTACAAAACTTCATATGGTATGATAATGCCTCTTACTAGCACGCTAAGCTTGACTAAGTCTTACGTGGAGGTGTTTTCCGCAGGGCATTCCCCAACCAGAGTTCTACTCGTAACCAAGCCAGGCAAGATGTCGCCAACCTCACACACAAGCCAATCAAAGACCAATATCAAAATCAAGATCCTGAAATGTCATATCCATTCATACCATATCAATTAGCATAACAATTTACATAATAACATCCATCATCCAATTTCCAAAACAAAGACTTAGCCTAAGTCCTAGACATCCATCTTAGGCCATTACATCAATTCCAAACATAACTCATGTGGAAATATCATATAGTTCCACAATTCCCAATTCACATAAACATATCACTAATCCTGTGACGCCCTGAAAGTTTTCTCACTTGGCCCATGTTCCGTTTATATTGATGTCCGACTCTAGGTGCTCGTAATTAATGAAATGCATGTATGCTTGTATGATTGTTGCTATGTTATGAATGTATGTATTATGAATTACATATGGGCCATATCAATATAATGTATAATTGATTATATATGGGCCATAATTATATAAATATGTGTATTATTTGCACATGAGCCCATTGGACCATGAATTAATTATGGACTTAGATTAATTGAATAAATGAAAAAAAGAAGTAAAAAGAAAAGTGTTGTATGGATTGGATTGCATGGCTAACAACCCAATGGAAGCATGTGATTGAGTTAGTGACATGTAGTTGAAAACGGGTGATTGAACTAACACATGGCACTTGTGGTGCATGTAAAAAAAAAAAAAAAAAAAAAACTAGCCCAACACAATTCTCTCTCTCAAAAACGTTTTGAGAGAGAGAAGTGAGAAAAGAAGAAGAAAAGAAGAAGGAATTTTGGGGGATTTGAAGCTTAGGGTGAAATTTCATCAAATCTCTACAAAAAGGTGAGTAAAAATTGCAATTTGTCTCCATGAATCCTTCTCTAATGTGTTTTATGAGCTCTTGAATGGTATAATTGTTGGTGAATTGATGAAGTGTGGGATGAGATTGTGTATGAGGAATCACGTACATGTTACATATGTGAGACTAGGTGTTGATTTGAACCCATTGATGGTAAACTTCTCAATTTCTAGCAAGAAATTGAAGGAGTTATGTGTAACCCATGATTAGAATGTTGACCTAGGGTTTCCTACGTCATGTGCATGTGATATATGTCAAATAAACTATTGAATTGAGGTGAATTATGGTGTAATTTGATGATTATGAAAGATGAAAACCATATGAGTAGTATTAATTGGCTTATGTCATGAATTTGGGGCTTTTGCCCTAATTGAAGTCAATTGGTGAAATTGACTTGGGAATTACTTAATTAAACCCAAATTAAGTTGAATTATGCCTAATTGGTCATGAAATTGATATGACATATGTTTGAATTGAATTATGTTAAGTTAGGCCTAAATGTTGCAAAGTTGTGCAATTAAGGGAAATTGGGCTAAATTGATAAATATGAGCATGAATTAGGCTAGATTAAATGCCTATGGTATGTATGCTCTAATGCGAATTAAATATGACTTAAGTATACTAGAATATGTGAATGTTGACGGTTGAGGGAAATTGAATGATTTGAGTTAGTTCTCCATGAATTGGAGTGAGTTATGGGGCAATTCACCGTGTTGATCATGTATGGACTTAGACCTAAGTATTAGTCTTGGGCCATGATAATTAGGCATATATGACGCCTAAAATATAGAAATTGGAATTATGATAAATTTACATGGTTTGCAATTAGCATAGTTGGGCATGTTGAAGGCCTATATAATTGGTTTGATCTCATGATTGGGCATGGTTATGCCTAGAGGTTAAATATTGGTAATTATGGTTGAATACTACAAATTGAAGTTGAATGGATGAGAATTGAGTCTTATGATGGAATTTGGATGTGTATGGAATGGTACACGAATAGAGTATATTAATTGTGTTGTTAAACATGATAATTGATATGTGTGGATTATCATGCGGTTGTAGGATTTAACTTGGAATTGGGTAACCTGTGTGTGAATAGGACTTGCTCTCATTGTCTTCGTTGTGAGTAGACTTAATTTATGTTTAATCTCTTATGTCATCATATTGAAAATTATATGTTGTATGTTTGAAGGCATGAAATGTGTTTTAAATTGATATTGCATATGGGTAAAACCCAGTGGACTTGGTAGGTCTTGCCTCTGAAAAGAGTGAAGTCTTAGGCCTGTTAAAAGGACCTAACTGGCATAGTGACCGACAAAAACTATGCCCTTGTTTAATAAGACTAGTGTACTAGAAGGAAGACTTTTGACTATGACATAGGAGGATTTTCGGAAATGAATGATCAATGGATATTCTGTGTCTCGGATCATAGTGCTATGACGCTAGATCTCACGACTAAAGTTTGGACCAGAATATGGAAAAGTAATGTAAACATTCTATGTCCCGAATCACAATACAATTGTGCGACTTCGAAGTATAAGCTATGCCTCCACTGATCTAGAGAACATGGGGAGGATCTCTTGTGTGATGTCATACGACGAAAGCTTGGACTAGAATATGAGGATGAATAAGTCCGAGATCGTAGCACTGCGGTGCTAGATCTCACTATGCGAAAGGCTTGGACAAGAATGTGAAAATGAAAGGTGATGAATTTTACCTTTGCATGAAATTTATGATGAATGCTCGATATTTATTGAGTTATATGTTTTTCATCATCTTGTGGCATTGTCATGCATATATGATATTTTATTGATGAGTATTGATGGCATATCTGAATTTTATTCACTGGCCGTTGTTGGCTCACTCTCATTTCTTTTTTACAGGATTTACAACCCAAGATAAGGGCAAGGGAGTACTTATTATCCATTAAGGACCTAGCCAGTGGAGGAGCTTAGCGTAGATGTGAAGAGGGTTTCCTTTTTGTATGGTTAATTGTATGTTGTACACATCTATGTATATATTTGAAATTTTGGAAACCTATGTATATAGTAATACTCAACTTATGAAACCGAGTAGATGGTAAAGATGAATGGGTATGCACCCTTGATGTTGGGTTGCTCTATGGTTGGCTTTCGAGATTATGTGTTCGATGATGTTAAGAAAAAAAATGGGACTCTATGGAGAGTCTGGTTGAGGCTTGTAGAGTTCTGATCATCCTATAGGATGATTTGGGGTGGTTGGCGAGGCCTATGCCGGGTGTCTCGGCCTGGCATTCCGCACGCCGTCCCTGCTGGGGATAGTGGTCCGGGATGAGGGGACATCACAAATCCATACTTCATTCTCAGTTAAGAGCATTTGTACCAAGAACATCCATTAACTTTAGTCACGGGACCCTAATCATAAATAGATGTTTTTATTTCAGTAATGCACCCACATTAAGGAATACACATCATTAGGCATCCATCTAGCCTAAATATAACCCAAATCAACATTCACATCATTTAATATGCATAGTACAATATTTAATCCCAATCATGCTCAATTTCATGATTTTACTATGTTTAGGCCTAATCCAACATAAGGTAATATAAAAATGCATGCATACCCATCGTCATCTAGGCCTAGACTCAAAGTATAGGCCAATGATCATGTCTATTAATTCAATTTACATTAATTGACTTCAATTTCCCCCAAAATACTACAATTATTAACATTCATGGCATAATATCCCTGGGTAAAATCGTTTGGTAATTAACAATTTTCTTGTAGTGATCAATTATGCTTTATTAATACACAAATATTCATAACCAATAACATAGTCAAGTATTATGAGTTATCATAATCTATGTACAATTAATTATAATTCAACTCAATTAAATTCATCTCATGGCTATTCATGCTCAATTTCCCATTCCTAGGTCAATTACACCACTGAGCCAATGGTTCAGTGGCTACTCAGATTGCGAAATCAAACCTTATGAGGTTGTGAGTTCGAATTTGGGGGAGGCCCTTCACTATTCATAAGTGAATAGTATGGACAAATGATCCCGGGGGTACTAGACACTACGGTGGGCTGTGTATTGGGATGTGACAATATTACGTAGTATACATAAGGCCTTTTTGTCACATCCCAGTACACAGCACACCGCAGTGTCTAGTACCCCCGGAATGTGATGGGTACCTCATACCGAGCGTACCCCAACCATAGTATCACATAATATTGTTATACCTCAATACACAGCCCGCACACAACATCTAGTATCCCCAAGGTTTTTTGTCCACAAATGGGTTCTCCCCCCAAGTCGAACTCGCAACATCCCGGGAGTACTAGACACTGCGATGTGCTGTGTACTGGGGCGTGACAATAACCATATAGTTAGGGGGCTTAAGTATGCATATTTATATATATAATCAAATTCAAGCTTTGATGATTTATTTATTAGAGGTTTTTATTCATTTAATGTATTTAGAATATTCGTGGGGATAATTAATTGAAATGTCATTTAAATTTTACAAATTCGTAGCTAAATATGATTTTGGCTATGAAAATCTATTTATAAATGAAATGAATTCTTTTATTTATTTAATTTTGTTTAAAGCCAAAGGCAAATGTATTAAGAAAACGATTAGTTGCGTACGACCTCTACCTGGAGAATGGTTTGCAGCTAGGTAGGGGCCTCTTCAACCTATATAATAAAATCATTTCATGTAAACACAAACTTAGCTAAGGTGTGAGCTATTGCATTACGGATCTTCTTTATCAAATGCTAAGTCGATCGATATTTAAATTATTACCAATCTATTGTGTCCCTAAAATTGCATTTAAAATTAAAAATTAATAATAAAGTTTTCAAGTATAATTTTGAAAAAATATAAAAATGATACATAAATATCGACTTTTCAACTTTTGACATCATATATAATATAATAGCAACCACCCTAAAAAGCCAGTTTATACGCCTACTTATTGTATTTCCATGTATGACGAAAAATCTTATCTCCTTAGATTTTCAAGAATTGATTGCCTTATTGAAAAGATATAAATGTAATTGATTTTATTGTGAGATTTTTGTTTTTCTTGTGATTTTCCTTAATAAAAAGTCATCATTCTATATTCATAAAAAAACAATATATTTTTTTCCTTACATATCCATGTACAAGCTAGGCAGTTCAACCTGTATTTTTCGTACACTTCAATGGCAGCAAGAATAGTATTGTTCTTTGTTTTCATTTCCAACGTTCTTCCCATCTTTTTTTGCCATGCCCATCTAATATCATCAGATCTAAATGGCAACCACCATTTAGAAGGATCTCACAAAGGAGAAACCCTAAACGGGCTCAATCAAATCAAGAGCTATCTTACACAATTAGGGTACTTAACCTATCATGAAGATACCAATATTCATGCTGAAGATAACTACTTTGATGATCAGTTGGAATCAGCTATCAAGACTTATCAACAATATTACCGTCTCAATCCCTCTGGGATCCTTGATAAAGACACTATGAAAGCCATGGCTGAACCAAGGTGTGGTGTGCCCGACTTTACACCGTCGTCGTCGTTGCACAACCAGTACTATCACTTCAATGCAAGTTCCCATTACGCATTTTTCCCCGGCTCTCCCCGGTGGCCGGCGGGCAAGACTCACTTGACCTATGCCTTTGGAAGGACGAACACACTCCCAGTTGAATTCTTGAGAAAACCATTTTACTATGCTTTCCAGACTTGGGCTCGCTGGACCAACTACTTCACATTTGAAGAGATTTTAGATCCATTTTATGCTGACCTCAGGATCGTAGTCGGTCCTACTCATAATGGTATTCGGTTCGATGGTCAGTTCTTCGCTTTCGCTGATGCACCGGTATCAGGATGGAGCTACTTTGATGCATCTCAAAATTGGGCCCTCGACATGTCTCCCAATGGTTTTCATCTGCAAACTATTGCTCAGCATGAGATAGGGCACCTACTAGGACTTGGGCACTCAAGAACGGAGGAAGCCATCATGTTCCCTGTAATTCATAAAGGTACTGTGAAAGTGCCCAAAGATGATGATATCAGAGGTATTCACGTCTTGTACAACTACTAATATATAGGACATTGATTAATAAAATCTAGTTGATTAGTTGAATTCCATTGATCATCTAGTATGTCTTTTCTTATCTAGTATCTCGTATTATATTGTTATTAATAAAAATGGATCAGTTCCATTGGGTTTTGTTTGTTGCTGTCCATTATAAATCTGTCATGCGTCCACTTTGTTTTATATTTATGTAGCACTTTTCATTTTGAGAGTGTATTTTTTTTTCCACTAAGGTGGGGTTTGGTACGAGGTAATTATTAGTGGGATTGGAATGACAATTTTAAAAAAATTCGTGTTTGTTTCTCTTTTCATATTTTTTTTGAGGTAGAAAAATAATTTTTAAAAAAGTAAAATTTTTTTCCGTACAACATATTCAAAATTGAGGAAAAACCCATGCAATGTCTAGCCCTGTAGAATCAATACAAATTAACATGAAACCCAATTCATGCTCAATTAAGCATAATTCAACTCAATTCATGTCTAATTAACTATATTCCACCCTAATTTGTCAAATTCAAACCAAATGCACTAAAAGCCCCAAATTGGGTAAAGTCTGAACATTAGGCCTAGGTCTCATTAGGGTCTTTATGGGTCAATTACAACATGAATTATCCCACTTTATGTCCAATTAGACATATTTCACTACAATTAAATATTTCCAAGGCAATTACATCATTTTTTCCCAAATTGGGAAAAATCTCTACAATTGAACGTAAGACATAAATGAACTAGTCACAAGGCCACATCATGATAATCCCCAAATTAACATTTCCAATCACCTAAACATGTCAATTTAACCAACATAAGCCACATGTACTCCATTTGGAATGCACAATGTCAACTTTTAAGGATTAGGTCTCTAATATAGAACACACTCAATTTCATAATAAAAATTGGGGCAAATGCCATCAAAGTGTTCCAAATCATCTTAGGAATCCAAATCCTAGGCATACATCTCAGTTTATAGGGTTTCCATCAAAACCCTAATCCCATACAACATCAAAATCGAGTCCAAGAGTGTGGAAATCACTCATAGGGTGTGGGCTTAGGTCTAGAATGCTTTAATCCACCATTATCAAGTTCATACAAGCACATACAAGCCAACTCTAGGTTAGGTCTCTCCCAAATCTGAAAACCCATGGTGAGATTTACACCATTAGAAAGCTAGAACTTAAGTTGAAAAGAGTTTTCATGGAAGGAATTGAAAGAATCTTACCCTGGAGCACCAACAACATCAAACCCTAACTTTCTTTCTTCTTCTTCCTCCTCTTCTCTTCTTTTTCTTTCCTTATTTTCTTTATTTTCCTCTTATGGTCATGCTAGAGAAAGAGAATCAAATGAGAGGAATATTTTAAAGTCCTCATGATCCCATGTTGTCACGAAACCCCTGACGTAAGCTGACGACATGACCGACACAGGGACAATATACTGTACATACCCAGTATACAGTGTACAATACACTGTCAGCCTCAACAGAATTACACAAAATCTTTCAAAATTTCGGCAGCATGTCCCCATAAATTGGACAACTCACAATTTTTCTTGATATACGACAAATCAAATCAAATATATATATGGATAATCATCCCATTCATTCATTCCATTCATTCATTCCATCCACCATTTAATCATACAATCAAATACATCATCACCCAGTATTTCAT
Source organism: Paratinospora sagittata (assembly GCA_035771175.1). Classification (NCBI taxonomy): domain Eukaryota; kingdom Viridiplantae; phylum Streptophyta; class Magnoliopsida; order Ranunculales; family Menispermaceae; genus Paratinospora; species Paratinospora sagittata. The sequence goes on from CM069592.1 coordinate 29,899,701, forward strand.
AACCAAAATATTCAACTATCCTCTATATTATCACCCAACCCATCTATGTGATAATATGCATATAGTATGTGTTAAGTATACATATCAAAATAAAACAAAAAAACAAACCAACTCCTCCATACCTACATCAACAAAGCAGAAATCCGGATCAAGTGCCTATCATTCTCTTGTTTTCTTTTTTCCTCTTGAATCTTTACCAGAAATATTGGAGGAAATGGAGTGAGCATACCACAAGCTCAGTGAATAGAGTGTAATACCCTGTATTTCACAAAAAAAAAAAAAAAAAAAAAAAAAAAAAAAAAAAAAATTTACTATTTGAAATTTTTACTATTTGGGCAACGCCCGAACGTTCAGGCGCATGCCAGAACGTTCAGGCGCCTGCCAGAACGTTCAGGCGGCATGCCAGAACGTTCAGGCGCCTGCCAGAACGTTCAGGCGGCATGCCAGAACGTTCAGGCGCCTGCCAGAACGTTCAGGCGGCATGCCAGAACGTTCAGGCGGCATGCCAGAACGTTCAGGCGCCTGCCAGAACGTTCAGGCGCCTGCCAGAACGTTCAGGCGGCATGCCAGAACGTTCAGGCGCCTGCCAGAACGTTCAGGCGCCTGCCAGAACGTTCAGGCGCCATGCCAGAACGTTCAGGCGCCTGCCAGAACGTTCAGGCGCCTGCCAGAACGTTCTGGCGCACAAAATCTCTATATAAGAAACCTCCTCATTTCTCATTTCTCACACCAAATCACCTTCTCTTGTGATTTTTCTTCTCCTTTCTACGCATTCTAAGTTTTTAGTCTTTGAGACTCCCGGTGCGGTGCAACAAATTTCTGTCCGGAGGAGAGCGCCAGATCTGAAAGCGGTGCAACGAAGTTCTGTCCGGAGAAAAGCACCAGATCTGAAGGTGGGGAACGAAACATAGGTTTGCGTGTTTCATAACTTTTATTAAAGTTTACATTCAATTATTATTATGTCTACTATTCATTTACACTGCATTATATCAATAATGTTTATGACCTGAATGTCCTAACCTTGCACGTCGTGATACCGACCCTAATAAGGATCACTAGACGATGCCAAAGTCAGTCTAAATGTCAAGAAAAGACCAGACCAGTAGACTAGACTAGTTCATGCATTGGCATCATACATATCACCACCTAGGGACGTATATGGTTTATGACTCATAGAATAGTTAGAAGCATTGCTCACTATTCATATTATTTCTCTGGAGAGGGACGTACATGTGAACCTGGCTACGCCAGGGAGGGACATCAGTACGTGAATCCAGAGCATCGTTCCTGAGGAGGGACGTACAGTGAGAACCTGGCTTCGCCCGGGGAAGGACACCAGTACGTGAACTCAGGCGATGTACGTTCATCAAACCATTAGTACGCGACGGTGTCATGCATACATGCATATTGATTGATTATGATGCTTACATGTGTATTTAAGATATTTGATATTGAAGTATGCTTTATTAATTGTTATACTCATGCACTATTTACCCACTGAGCGCGTTAAGCTCACTCCAATATTATCAAATCTTTCACAGGAAATTAGGGTGGACTGGGTGCAGGTTATGGGGCCCACATTTTGTACCCTTTGTATGATTCATTGGGGATTTTGGGAGTATGTTCCCTTCACCATTTTATGTACAAAAATATTCTGAATTATATGAAATCAGATTTGTACTGTATATTGTATTTCCGCTGCGCACTCTGTTATTACCATTGTGATTGTTCCAAATGTGCGCCCCGTCCGAGAGTGTACCGCCGGTTTAGGCGCGTCCGGACGGGGTGTGACATTTGGAACAATCATAATGGTTATAACAGATTACGCAGCGGAAATACAGTACACAGTACAAATCTGATTTCATATAATTCAGAATATTTTTGTACATAAAATGGTCAAGGGAACATACTCCCAAAATCCCCAATGAATCATACAAAGGGTACAAAATGTGGGCCCCATAACCTGCACCCAGTCCACCCTAATTTCCTGTGAAAGATTTGATAATATTGGAGTGAGCTTAACGCGCTCAGTGGGTAAATAGTGCATGAGTATAACAATTAATAAAGCATACTTCAATATCAAATATCTTAAATACACATGTAAGCATCATAATCAATCAATATGTATGTATGCATGACACCGTCACGTACTAATGGTTTGATGAGCGTACATCGCCTGAGTTCACGTACTGGTGTCCTTCCCCGTGCGAAGCCAGGTTCTCACTGTACGTCCCTCCTCAGGAACGATGCTCTGGATTCACGTACTGATGTCCCTCCCCGGCGTAGCCAGGTTCACATGTACGTCCCTCTCCAGAGAAATAATATGAATAGTGAGCAATGCTTCTAACTATTCTATGAGTCATAAACCATATACGTCCCTAGGTGGTGATATGTATGATGCCAATGCATGAACTAGTTTAGTCTACTGGTCTGGTCTTTTCTTGACATTTAGACTGACTTCGGCATCGTCTAGTGATCCTTATTAGGGTCGGTATCACGACGTGCAAGGTTAGGACATTCAGGTCATAAACATTATTGATATAATGCAGTGTAAATGAATAGTAGACATAATAATAATTGAATGTAAACTTTAATAAAAGTTATGAAACACGCAAACCTATGTTTCGTTCCCCACCTTCAGATCTGGTGCTTTTCTCCGGACAGAACTTCGTTGCACCGCTTTCAGATCTGGCGCTTTCCTCCGGACAGAACTTTGTTGCACCGCACCGAGAGTCTCGATTAGAGAGTCTCAAAAACTAAAAACTTAGAAGGCGTGGAAAGGAGAAGAAAATCCCAAGAGAAGGTGATTTTGGTTTGGTGTGAGAAATGAGAATGAGGAGGGTTCCTTATATAGAGATTTTTGGCGCCTGAACGTTCTGGCAGGCGCCTGAACGTTCTGGCATGCGCCTGAACGTTCTGGCATGGCGCCTGAACGTTCTGGCATGGCGCCTGAACGTTCTGGCATGGCGCCTGAACGTTCTGCCAGGCGCCTGAACGTTCTGGCATGGCGCCTGAACGTTCTGGCAGCCGCCTGAACGTTCTGGCATGCCGCCTGAACGTTCTGGCATGCCGCCTGAACGTTCTGGCAGGCGCCTGAACGTTCTGGCAGGCGCCTGAACGTTCTGGCATGGCGCCTGAACGTTCTGGCAGGCGCCTGAACGTTCTGGCAGGCGCCTGAACGTTCTGGCAGCCGCCTGAACGTTCTGGCATGCCGCCTGAACGTTCTGGCAGGCGCCTGAACGTTCGGGCGTTGCCCAAATAGTAAAAATTTCAAATAGTAATTTTTTTTTTTTTTTTTTTTTATGTGAAATACAGGGTATTACACTCTACCCCCCTTAAAGGGATTTCGCCCTCGAAATCAAGTCAAGTAGTGATGGGGTTGGCGGTTTGAGAAGTAGCCGCAGGCTGTGAATGAGGCCACTGCATGTGTGTAATACTCTATCCATTGATATTATTTTCAGACATCTGGTAGTTCTTGAAGTGAAACAATGTATTAAGATAGGTGTAAACAATGTTTCATCCTGATATTGATAAAGGAAAATAATACAACGTATCACTTCATCAGTTGGTGCTAGAAAATAATTCAGGGTATTTTTGTTTAATTGTTGATTCTAGTTCCCATGTTGCTTCCTCTACGCCGTGGTGATCCCAGAGCACTTTCACAAGTGGTATGCTACGGCGCCGTAGGTCTTGAGTTTTTGGATCTAAAATCTGGATTGCTTTCTCCTGGTACGTATTTCCTTCCTCAACCCGAACCTCGACTAAAGGGATGATATGCGAAGGATCAGGACGATACTTGCGAAGCATAGATACGTGAAAAACGTCATGAACCTTAGGCATGGATGATGGAAGGGACAGACGATAAGCAAGTTTGCCAATACGTTCAATGATCGGAAATGGACCGATATATCGGGGGGAGAGCTTGCCTTTGATCCCAAAGCGTTTGACACCTCGTGTGGGCTGGACTTTCAGAAAAACAAAGTCCCCCTTATCAAATTCTAGAGGCTGTCGTCGTTTGTCAGCATAGCTCTTCTGTCGACTTTGTGCAACACGAAGTCGTTCCTTTACTAGTGTGATCTTCTCAGAAGTCTCTTGAACTAGTTCAGGGCCCAACTGCGGTCGGTCTGCCATATCTAACCAGCATACCGGAGATCTGCAAGGCCGACCATAGAGAGCCTCGTATGGTGCCATGCCGATACTAGTTTGGTAGCTGTTGTTGTATGCAAACTCAGCTAGATGCAAATACTTTGCCCATCCGTCATGAAAGTCCAAAATGCAGCATCGTAGCATGTCTTCTAAGATTTGGATAAGCTGTTCTGACTGCCCATCAGTCTGAGGGTGGAAGGCGGTGCTCATAGTGATCGTTGAACCCATTCTAGTTTGGAAGCTTTTCCAAAAGTTTGATGTGAAGCGAGGGTCTCGATCAGAGACGATCGTGAGTGGTATGCCATGAAGGCGGACGATCTCTCTTTCATAGAGTTCGGCAAGTTTGGCGGGATTATCCGTGAATTTTATTGGCAAGAAGTGTGCAGACTTGGTAAGTCTGTCAATGATAACCCAGATAGCATCTTGCCCTTTATTATTTCGAGGTAAGGCGGTAACAAAATCCATTGCGATGTTCTCCCATTTCCATTCTCCAATAGGTAACGGTACACTTTCGATGTCAACGTTGACACTTTCGATGGAACGTCAAAGCTGATCACTGAACCAGTTACAGCATCCTCTATCTTCAAGACCTATGGCACAAGTGGAGGGGTAACTGACGAAGAGGTATTCGGCACGACAAACAGAACTGCCGAAAGAATGAGGGACAAGCACGGGCGTTGCCTTCGCAAATGTCGACGCAAGATGCCTGTCACAGACGGCCCAAATAATGATTCAAATCCCAATCCTACATCAAACCCAGCCCTGAATACTGATCCAATTGATCCACCACTTACTGATGAAGAATTATATGCCACACTAAATTCGCCACTACAAAGTCATGATAGACAAGGTCCACAAGCAAACCCACCAACTTGGAACGTGCCAATACTTTCCTCAAATGCCTATGGCCTACCCTTCACCTACGAGACAACCAACCCATCAACCACCAATGGGACAACCGACTAACCTACTTGAACGGTTAGATGAAATGGCATCCAATATTGCTGCACTGAAAGAAAGCCACAATCATGTATTAACTCGTTTGCAAAACTCCAACGCAGAGCGAGCACACTCTCAACCTTCTGTTAGTAGTCATTCTGTACATAACAGTAGATCTCGAAGAAATGGTGGTAGGCAAGAACGTCAAAATTGATTACTGGCAATGTAATTTTTCTATTATATATGAATGAAATGTTTTGTTTAAGACTATCTTTGGTGGGCCGACTTACAACCATTCTTTCTTTTGTATCACTAACTTTGGAGTGGTATGGGACACAACAAAATTGGATGATACTAAATAAAATGTGGAAGTAAGAAAACCCACGACCTTGTGTGAAAAGAAACACTTGGAGAAAGTTGCATTACTAATATTATCACTAAGTTTACACGGTATGGGACGAGTAAATTTGGACGATACTATTAGTGAACTTCTATTCAACCAATGTTTTTAGAGACCGTGTTCATACAACTTAACTTGGTGAAATTTTTTTTTAGTGTAATACCCTGTATTTCACAAAAAAAAAAAAAAAAAAAAAATTACTATTTGAAATTTTTACTATTTGGGCAACGCCCGAACGTTCTGGCATGCCGCCTGAACGTTCTGGCAGGCGCCTGAACGTTCTGGCATGCGCCTGAACGTTCGGGCGTTGCCCAAATAGTAAAAATTTCAAATAGTAATTTTTTTTTTTTTTTTTTTCGGACGGGGCGCACATTTGGAACAATCACAATGGTAATAACAGAGTGCGCAGCGGAAATACAATATACAGTACAAATCTGATTTCATATAATTCAGAATATTTTTGTACATAAAATGGTCAAGGGAACATACTCCCAAAATCCCCAATGAATCATACAAAGGGTACAAAATGTGGGCCCCATAACCTGCACCCAGTCCACCCTAATTTCCTGTGAAAGATTTGATAATATTGGAGTGAGCTTAACGCGCTCAGTGGGTAAATAGTGCATGAGTATAACAATTAATAAAGCATACTTCAATATCAAATATCTTAAATACACATGTAAGCATCATAATCAATCAATATGCATGTATGCATGACACCGTCGCGTACTAATGGTTTGATGAACGTACATCGCCTGAGTTCACGTACTGGTGTCCTTCCCCGGGCGAAGCCAGGTTCTCACTGTACGTCCCTCCTCAGGAACGATGCTCTGGATTCACGTACTGATGTCCCTCCCTGGCGTAGCCAGGTTCACATGTACGTCCCTCTCCAGAGAAATAATATGAATAGTGAGCAATGCTTCTAACTATTCTATGAGTCATAAACCATATACGTCCCTAGGTGGTGATATGTATGATGCCAATGCATGAACTAGTCTAGTCTACTGGTCTGGTCTTTTCTTGACATTTAGACTGACTTTGGCATCGTCTAGTGATCCTTATTAGGGTCGGTATCACGACGTGCAAGGTTAGGACATTCAGGTCATAAACATTATTGATATAATGCAGTGTAAATGAATAGTAGACATAATAATAATTGAATGTAAACTTTAATAAAAGTTATGAAACACGCAAACCTATGTTTCGTTCCCCACCTTCAGATCTGGTGCTTTTCTCCGGACAGAACTTCGTTGCACCGCTTTCAGATCTGGCGCTCTCCTCCGGACAGAAATTTGTTGCACCGCACCGGGAGTCTCAAAGACTAAAAACTTAGAATGCGTAGAAAGGAGAAGAAAAATCACAAGAGAAGGTGATTTGGTGTGAGAAATGAGAAATGAGGAGGTTTCTTATATAGAGATTTTGTGCGCCAGAACGTTCTGGCAGGCGCCTGAACGTTCTGGCAGGCGCCTGAACGTTCTGGCATGGCGCCTGAACGTTCTGGCAGGCGCCTGAACGTTCTGGCAGGCGCCTGAACGTTCTGGCATGCCGCCTGAACGTTCTGGCATGCCGCCTGAACGTTCTGGCAGGCGCCTGAACGTTCTGGCATGCCGCCTGAACGTTCTGGCAGGCGCCTGAACGTTCTGGCATGCGCCTGAACGTTCGGGCGTTGCCCAAATAGTAAAAATTTCAAATAGTAATTTTTTTTTTTTTTTTTTTTTGTGAAATACAGGGTATTACACTCTACCCCCCTTAAAGGGATTTCGCCCTCGAAATCAAGTCAAGTAGTGATGGGGGTTGGCGGTTTGAGAAGTAGCCGCAGGCTGTGAATGAGGCCACTGCATGTGTGCAATACTCTATCCAGTGATAGTATTTTCAGACATCGGGTAGTTATTGAAGTGAAACAATGTATTAAGATAGGTGTAAACAATGTTTCATCCTGATATTGATAAGTGAAAATAATACAACGTATCACTTCATCAGTTGGTGCTAGAAAACAATTCAGGGTATTTTTGTTTAATTGTTGATTCTAGTTCCCATGTTGCTTCCTCTATGCCGTGGTGATCCCAGAGCACTTTCACAAGTGGTATGCTACGGCGCCGTAGTTCTTGAGTTTTTGTATCTAAAATCTGGATTGCTTTCTCCTGGTACGTATTTCCTTCCTCAACCCGAACCTCGACTAAAGGGATGATATGCGAAGGATCAGGACGATACTTGCGAAGCATAGATACGTGAAAAACGTCATGAACCTTAGGCATGGATGATGGAAGGGACAGACGATAAGCAAGTTTGCCAATACGTTCAATGATCGGAAATGGACCGATATATCGCGGGGAGAGCTTGCCTTTGATCCCAAAGCGTTTGACACCTCGGGTGGGCTGGACTCGTATAAAAACAAAGTCCCCCTTATCAAATTCCAGAGGCTGTCGCCGTTTGTCAGCATAGCTCTTCTGTCGACTTTGTGCAACGCGAAGTCGTTCCTTTACTAGTGTGATCTTCTCAGAAGTCTCTTGAACTAGTTCAGGGCCCAACTGCGGTCGGTCTGCCATATCTAACCAGCATACCGGAGATCTGCAAGGCCGACCATAGAGAGCCTCGTATGGTGCCATGCCGATACTAGTTTGGTAGCTGTTGTTGTAAGCAAACTCAGCTAGATGCAAATATTTTGCCCATCCGTCATTAAAGTCCAAAATGCAGCATCGTAGCATGTCTTCTAAGATTTGGATAAGCCGTTCTGACTGCCCATCAGTCTGAGGGTGGAAGGCTGTGCTCATAGTGATCTTTGAACCCATTCTAGTTTGGAAGCTTTTCCAAAAGGTTGATGTGAAGCGAGGGTCTCGATCAGAGACGATCGTGAGTGGTATGCCATGAAGGTGTACGATCTCTCTTTCATATAGTTCTGCAAGTTTGGCGGGAGTATCCGTGAACTTTATTGGCAAGAAGTGTGCAGACTTGGTAAGTCTGTCAATGATAACCCAGATGGCATCTTGCCCTTTATTATTTTGAGGTAAGGCTGTAACACAATCCATTGCGATGTTCTCCCATTTCCATTCTCCAATAGGTAACGGCTGGAGAAGGCCAGAGGGAAGTCTGCGTTCTGCCTTAACTTTCTGGCAAACAAGACATCGAGCAACGAAGTCTGCAATTGCCTTCTTCATTCCAGAAAACCAGAATTGTCGCTTGACATCCTGGTACATCTTGTCACCCCCAGGATGCATAGCGTATCTCGAACAGTGCATCTCAGTAAGCACGTCTTTCCGAACCTCGGGATCGTTCGGAAGACAAAGACGTTTTTTTATAGAAAACGGCTCCGTCGTCAGAGACTGACCAATGAGGAAAGTCTTGCCCGCTGAGTAGAAGTTCTCGTTTCTCCATTAACATAGGGTCATTGGCTTGAGTAGCTGAAATCTTGCGAACGAGGTCAGAGGTAGCGGACAATTGAGAGAGTCGTGGGCGTGGTCCCTCTTCGTTCAGCTGGAGGTTAAAGTTGTCCATCTCTGTAGCCAACTTCCCCATTTCATAGTTAAGAGTGCAAGCAACATAAGATTTTCTACTCAAAGCATCAGCCACAACATTGGCCTTTCCGGGATGGTACTGGAGTTGGAAGTCATAGTCTTTCAAGAATTCCAACCATCTTCTTTGGCGGAGGTTTAGGTCTCTCTGAGTGTATATGTACTTAAGACTCTTGTGATCTGAGAAGACCTCGAACCGTTCACCGTAAAGGTAATGACGCCATAATTTCAGTGCAAACACAACAGCTGCAAGTTCCAAGTCATGGGTTGGGTAATTACCCTCATGAATCTTCAGTTGCCGAGAGGCATATGCAACAACTTGGCCTTCTTGCATTAGTACGGCACCTAAGCCTTGGAGAGAGGCATCGGTGTATAATGAAAAACCAATTCCATTTCTGGGAGTGATAAGTACAGGTGCTGTCGTGAGGCGTTTCTTCAATTCCTGAAATGATGCTTCACAGGCGGGATTCCAGATGAAGCGCACGTCTTTTCGAGTGAGCTTGGTCATAGGTTCAGCAATCTTTGAGAAGTCCTTAATGAAGCGTCGGTAATAGCCAGCCAAACCAAGAAAACTCCTAATCTGAGTAACAGTGGTAGGCTGCTTCCAGTTTAAGACTGCTTCAACCTTAGAAGGATCGACCTCAATGCCATTGCCTGAAACCACATGGCCGAGGAATTGAACTCTCTTCGCCCAAAATTCGCATTTACTCAATTTTGCATACAGTTGGTGTCTTTGTAAGGTCTGGAGGACGAGTTTCAAATGTATTTTATGGTCTTCCTCGGTTGAGGAATATATCAAGATGTCGTCGACAAAAACCACGACAAACCGGTCTAAGTATAACCTGAAAATGCGATTCATCAAATCCATGAAGGCAGCAGGGGCATTTGTTAGGCCGAACGGCATAACTAAGAATTCGTAATGACCGTACCGAGTTCTGAATGCCGTCGTGGGAATGTCGGACTCTCGGATTCGGAGTTGGTGATAACCAGACCGTAAATCAATCTTAGAGAAGTATTTGGCTTCGCGAAGTTGGTCGAATAAGTCATCGATCCTGGGCAACGGATATCTGTTCTTGATGGTGACGTTATTCAACTTGCGATAATCGATGCAAAGTCGTAACGAACCATCCTTTTTGCGAACAAACAGAACTGGAGCGCCCCAGGGTGATGAACTCTTTCGGATGAAGCCATTACTCTCTAATTCCTTAAGTTGTTTGTCTAATTCGACCAGTTCAACATTTGACATTCTGTATGGTGGAATTGAGATAGGCCCTGTCCCAGGTATGAGGTTGATCTCAAAATCGAATTCCCGAACTGGAGGTAGACCAGGAAGGTCATTAAGAAAAACTGTTGGGAATTCAGATACGACTGGAACATCGCGTACTTCGGGAGGGTACAGAGCTGGTGATTCATTGTCGTTACCAAGAGACAACGCTCGAAGTTGTGACTTGAGAAGGGCAACTGTTGATTTGTGTATCCATTTCCTTGTTCCCTGAATCTTGACAAACTCTCCTGTAGGCAAAGTTAACTGAACTTGCTTGTTCATACAGTCGATCTTTGCATTCAGTGGTGCCAGCCAGTCCATGCCGAGGATGATGTCGAAGTCATCAAAATCCATTACAAAAAGATCGGCATATATTATCTGTTCGGACATTCGAAGCTCACATCAAGAACACTGCAAATGCACGTCAGTACCCGATCCGAACGGTGATGTGACATGGAGTGTGATGTGTGTGGGTTCAGGATGCAGGCCTAAATGTCTTACCAATGTTGATGATATAAAAGAATGCGTAGCACCTGAATCAAACAAAACATGCACCAATGTATTGAACAAAGGAAAGGTACCTTCGACGACATTATTGTCTGGGAGGGGTTGGTGAGCGATGGCATATGCTCTGCCCTGATTCCGTTGACCCTGGTTCTGCTGGGTCTGCCTGGGTTGGGCATTAGTAGCAGGTGGTGCTTGTTGGACTGGAATAGCCGGAATAGGTTGCTGAAGGTGCGGACAAAGATGTTTGACATGGCCCTTCTGGCCGCAATTGTAACAAGTCGGCCTGTACTGCTGATTGTTTTGCTGGCCATTCTGATTATGCTGTTGGGTGGGCTGATTGTGGTGTCGACCACCACCTCTGCCATTGCCGTTACTACGGCCACCTCGTCCATAACGACCGCCACGGCCATGATTTCGGAAACCCTGATGGTTAGGGGTAAAAGATTCAGCCGCAGGTGTTGTGGCCACATTCTTTGAAACTGGGGCTGGGAGGGCTTGGTTTTGATTGTAGTAGGGCTTCTTCGTGTTGCCCTGTTGCGAGCCTTGTTGGGAAAACGTTGCAGGTCGTTTGCCCTTATTCATTCTCTGTTCCTGTAAGAGCTTCTCTTGTTCAAAGCTCATGGCCTTGTCAACAACCTCCTTGTAAATCTGCAGATCCAAGATCGATAAGGCTTGTCGAATGTCATGGCGAAGACCATTATAAAATTTCTCAGCCTTATCTCGCTCCGTTGAGATTGTGGAGAGAGAGTAAACTGACAATTCTTTAAATTTTCCTGCATATTCTCTGACAGTCATGTTTCCCTGATATAACTTAGCAAATTCCTGGCGCTTCTGTTTTGTCACCGCGCTGGGAAAATACTCATCAATAAACATTGACTCAAACTGTTGCCAAGTCATATCGGCTATATTGACCCTTGGGTCTTCTTTCACTGTGATCCACCATGTGTTTGCGGCACCAACAAGTTGGTAGGTTGCTAGTGGAACTTTACGAGTCTCATCGACTCCCATTGCATCAAGAGCCTTCTTGGACTCATCCAACCACTTTTGCACCTCATCAGGATCAATGGTGCCATCGAAAGTAAGAGGTTGTAGCCGCTTGTATTTAGTAATCTGATCGGTTTGAGCTTCGGACCCAAATTTTATAGGTGCTTGTACCGTTGCAACCTGACTGGCTGCAGTCTCACGAACGGCAGTTTGAACAGTGGCCTTCATTGCGTCAATAAATCCAGCGAAGAAGGTTTCAATGCTTGAAGGCATGGCAAAGGGTGCGGGTGGGGGTGGTATTGCCTGCCCAGATGTAGTGGCAGTGGGGGGTTGGGCCTGTGCTGTTGTCGGAGGCGGCGGTTCCTGAATCTCAGGAGGTGCCTCAACTGCTGGACGAACAGCACGTGGCCTTCCTCTCTTCCTGGTTTGCATTGTCTCACTGGCAAAGAGAAAAGGAAAACCAAGATTTAGGAACTGTAGCCAAGTATAATGGTAGAATATGCTCAGCAACAATTTCGAGAGTACTGCAATAGTAAAATCACCTATTTTTCTAAGTATAGTGGAAGGTTTTTGTTGAGGAATCAAAGAGCTTATATAACTCGTATGTTTGGCCATGGTGTAAAAACAAGGTTAGAACGTTTATATAATAAGTACAAATCTTTGCAAGTATTTAAAATGATTTGGTTGTGGTCTTTGTGAACATACATATATTTTATTGAAAAGTCATACGAGTCATAAAAAGTCTAAGATTTGTCTCGGTAAATAGCCTGAGCTAACGTTCTATCGCAATCTTATGCATTCATACGCTTATGCTTAGTTTGTTCAATTATTATCCAAGTTCATATGTCCCATACCACATGAATTCAGTAATAAGGGTGGAAACCAAGTTAAGTTGTATGAACACGGTCTCTAAAAACATTGGCTGAATAGAAGTTCACTAATAGTATCGTCCAAATTTACTCGTCCCATACCGTGTAAACTTAGTGATAATATTAGTAATGCAACTTTCTCCAAATGTTTCTTTTCACACAAGGTCATGGGTTTTCTTACTTCCACATTTTATTTAGTATCCTCCAATTTTGTTGTGTCCCATACCACTCCAAAGTTAGTGATACAAAAGAAAGAATGGTTGTAAGTCTGCCCACCAAAGATAGTCTTTAAACAAAACAATTTCATTCATATACATCAAAAAAAATTTACAATGCCAGTAATCAATCTTGATTTTTATTTGGCCCGTTATTCGGTACTTCCCTAACAGGAATCTTGCGTCGACTTCTTCGAAGAGAACGTCCATGTTTGTCTCTCATTCTTTCATCATTCCCTAACGTCACGCCGAATACTTCCTCGTCAGTTACCCCAACCCTTGTGGCATATATCTTGAAGATAGATGAGGCTGTAACTGGTTCAGTGATCTGCTTCGAAGTCCTATCAAAAGTGTTCGATGTTTGCTTCGTACAACATCTTCATGATCAAGACTCCGTAACCGAGGAATTCCTTCTTTAAAGGGTTTTGAATTACCCTCAACATTTGTTGGATGATGATGTGTGGTAGAGAGACTTTTATGTTCTTCTCTATGCAATACAGCACAAGGAGTTGGGCCCTTGACATAGTGCCCCTAGTACCCCTTTCTGGCAAGATGTTGCCGTATACAATCTTTCCGAGGCCGACAAGAGATGGCTTAAGATGATTGTTTGGGAGGTTGGTGTATGTTGATTGAGTGTATGGCTCTTTGGCGACGAAATTAAACAGTTGTGCATTAGATTCGGCGATCGCTGCAACTGCCTGGGGATCATGTGGATCAATAATTATTGCCTCAATCAAAATCTCTAAAAGTCGAGCAATAATCTCGATGTTGATAGGAATTGTTGTTCCCATGATTGTTGTCTCTAAGTGAGGGCTGATCTCATCTCCGTGAAGTCTCACGTAAGTCATGGCTTCATAGAAGGATCTGACCAAGTTGTAAGAGACTTGACCCTCGACTTTGGTTATATTTAACCAATCCAGTGTTGCGAGTTTGTCATGAAGGATTGGACGGAGGCGGAGATCGTTATTGTCGATGCTCCTCATGGTCACAACCTCTCTTTTGGACAATTCCGTTAGTCTAGTGGGAATTGGTTCCCTGCTAGTAGAAGTTGTTCTCTCCCTTGAGGTCATTCTGAAAGGAAAATAAATTTGTGTGAAAGACACAAAATATATTCCTAATATTATTAAGATTTATGCCTTGTCCGTTAGACATTATTTTCGAGTTTTCTTTTGATGTTTATGCCATCATGAAATGTTCTTCATGAGTGATTTGATGCATATATGTTGTATGCACCTAGGAATGTATAGACATTTTCATCATAACTATATATAGTTTCCAAAAATTAACTAGTTGGAATATGTATATATGTCGTATTCTCCTATAAATGTATTGGCATATTTAATCATGACTATATATAGTTTCTATAAAGCAACTATATATATATTTGAAATAAAAAAAAATATATATATATAGTTGTTTTTTAATCCAAATCTTAACTATATATAAAAGTCACATATATAGAGTTATAAAGTATTTTTCAAATTTTTATGATGATTTTGGTTTTATAAATAAATAAATTTTTTTTTTCCGAATATTTATTTTTTCAAAAAAAATTTTCAATTTTTTTTTTTTTTTCGAATATTTATTTTTCGAAAAAAAAAATTTCAATTTTTTTTTTTTTGTGAAATACAGTTTTTTCGAATATTTATTTTTCGAAAAAAAAAAAAAATTCATTTTTTTTTTTTTCGAATATTTATTTTTCTAAAAAAAATTTCAATTTTTTTTTTTTGTTTTTTTTTTTTTTTTTCGAATATTTATTTTCGAAAAAAAAAATTTCAATTTTTTTTTTTTTTTTTTTTCCGAATATTTATTTTTCGAAAAAAAATTTCAATATTTTTTTTGTTTTTTTTTTTTCGAATATTTATTTTCGAAAAAAAAATTTCAATTTTTTTTTTTTCCGAATATTTATTTTTCGAAAAAAATATTTCAAATTTTTTTTTTTTTTTTTTTTTCGACTATTTATTTTCGAAAAAAAAAAATTTCAATTTTTTTTTTTTTTTTCCGAATATTTATTTTTCGAAAAAAAATATTTCAACTTTTTTTTTTTTTTTCCAATATTTATTTTTCGAAAAAAAAAAAAAATTCAATTTTTATTTATTTATTTTTTTTATACGTACCTCATATACACTAATGTATATAGATACATATATTCAATTATAACTACACATATAGTTTCTACTAAATTTTGACTATATAAAAATCATATAGTTTTCTAGATATATATTTAATACAAATCTCAACTATATATAATTGACGTATGTATATATAGTTCTAGAGATATATATATCTAATAACATTTTTTTTTTTTTCCTAATTTGGTGGACTTGGGCGGGCCATGGACCGTACGCTCTGATACAATTAAATGTCACACCCCGCCCGGACGCGCCTAAACCGGCGGTACACTCTCGGACGGGGCGCACATTTGGAACAATCACAATGGTAATAACAGAGTGCGCAGCGGAAATACAATATACAGTACAAATCTGATTTCATATAATTCAGAATATTTTTGTACATAAAATGGTCAAGGGAACATACTCCCAAAATCCTCAATGAATCATACAAAGGGTACAAAATGTGGGCCCCATAACCTGCACCCAGTCCACCCTAATTTCCTGTGAAAGATTTGATAATATTGGAGTGAGCTTAACGCGCTCAGTGGGTAAATAGTGCATGAGTATAACAATTAATAAAGCATACTTCAATATCAAATATCTTAAATACACATGTAAGCATCATAATCAATCAATATGCATGTATGCATGACACCGTCGCGTACTAATGGTTTGATGAACGTACATCGCCTGAGTTCACGTACTGGTGTCCTTCCCCGGGCGAAGCCAGGTTCTCACTGTACGTCCCTCCTCAGGAACGATGCTCTGGATTCACGTACTGATGTCCCTCCCTGGCGTAGCCAGGTTCACATGTACGTCCCTCTCCAGAGAAATAATATGAATAGTGAGCAATGCTTCTAACTATTCTATGAGTCATAAACCATATACGTCCCTAGGTGGTGATATGTATGATGCCAATGCATGAACTAGTCTAGTCTACTGGTCTGGTCTTTTCTTGACATTTAGACTGACTTTGGCATCGTCTAGTGATCCTTATTAGGGTCGGTATAACGACGTGCAAGGTTAGGACATTCAGGTCATAAACATTATTGATATAATGCAGTGTAAATGAATAGTAGACATAATAATAATTGAATGTAAACTTTAATAAAAGTTATGAAACACGCAAACCTATGTTTCGTTCCCCACCTTCAGATCTGGTGCTTTTCTCCGGACAGAACTTCGTTGCACCGCTTTCAGATCTGGCGCTCTCCTCCGGACAGAAATTTGTTGCACCGCACCGGGAGTCTCAAAGACTAAAAACTTAGAATGCGTAGAAAGGAGAAGAAAAATCACAAGAGAAGGTGATTTGGTGTGAGAAATGAGAAATGAGGAGGTTTCTTATATAGAGATTTTGTGCGCCAGAACGTTCTGGCAGGCGCCTGAACGTTCTGGCAGGCGCCTGAACGTTCTGGCATGGCGCCTGAACGTTCTGGCAGGCGCCTGAACGTTCTGGCAGGCGCCTGAACGTTCTGGCAGGCGCCTGAACGTTCTGGCATGCCGCCTGAACGTTCTGGCAGGCGCCTGAACGTTCTGGCAGGCGCCTGAACGTTCTGGCATGCCGCCTGAACGTTCTGGCATGCCGCCTGAACGTTCTGGCAGGCGCCTGAACGTTCTGGCATGTCGCCTGAACGTTCTGGCAGGCGCCTGAACGTTCTGGCATGCGCCTGAACGTTCGGGCGTTGCCCAAATAGTAAAAATTTCAAATAGTAATTTTTTTTTTTTTTTTTTTTTTTTGTGAAATACAGGGTATTACACTGGACGTATATGGTTTATGACTCATAGAATAGTTAGAAGCATTGCTCACTATTCATATTATTTCTCTGGAGAGGGACGTACATGTGAACCTGGCTACGCCGGGGAGGGACATCAGTACGTGAATCCAGAGCATCGTTCCTGAGGAGGGACGTACAGTGAGAACCTGGCTTCGCCCGGGGAAGGACACCAGTACGTGAACTCAGGCGATGTACGCTCATCAAACCATTAGTACGTGACGGTGTCATGCATACATACATATTGATTGATTATGATGCTTACATGTGTATTTAAGATATTTGATATTGAAGTATGCTTTATTAATTGTTATACTCATGCACTATTTACCCACTGAGCGCGTTAAGCTCACTCCAATATTATCAAATCTTTCACAGGAAATTAGGGTGGACTGGGTGCAGGTTATGGGGCCCACATTTTGTACCCTTTGTATGATTCATTGGGGATTTTGGGAGTATGTTCCCTTGACCATTTTATGTACAAAAATATTCTGAATTATATGAAATCAGATTTGTACTGTGTACTGTATTTCCGCTGCGTACTCTGTTATTACCATTATGATTGTTCCAAATGCGCGCCCCGTCCGTGAGTGTACCGCCGGTTTAGGCGCGTCTGGGCGGGGTGTGACACACCACCCATCTGAGGTTCATCACAATGCATGCATCAAAATGAAACCCTCATGCTCAAAATGAAGCTATCATGCAACTAATAGAGAGATTCAAGGAAGAAATGGAGGAAAAATGCAAACCTTAGGTGTTCTTGAGCAAGAAACCACCAAACCCTAATTTTTCCTCTCCTTTCTCTCCACCATCACTTGTCTCTTCTTTCTCAAGTGCAAAATGTGCAAATGAGTTGAAAAAACCGTGTTAATAGCTTAAATAGACAAGCTTGGGCCCACAACTAAAAGTTGCCAAAGACTGTCAAAAATCAGTTTTCCTGTTGCAATATTTTCACTTAGATAATCAATTTCTTGCAAACTACTCACCAAATTAACATCTTAACCGTTCAAAAGTTTTATAAGTCAGTTACCAACATTTTGGTAAATTTTAGCTCAATCCAAGGATGCCATTACGAGATTCAACCGTTTGATCAGAACTGTGCAAAAAAATCCGTAAATCCATGAAACAGAGTTTGGGGTCTTATAACTCATAGTAGAAAACTCCGATCAAGATCTTCACCGGTCATAATGAAGATCTATAAAATAATAATTATCTGACAAAATTTCAGCTCAATCGGACCATGGATCAAGGAGATCAAGCCATTATGTAATCGGTGACAGAAAATTTTTCCTCTATGGAGCGAGCTCCACTAGATCCAAAACACCGTTTTCGACATGTTTCGACATGTTTCGACGTCGAACTGGTCTCCGATGGTTTCGAAACTTCATGCACACTCTTTATGACCTAAAATCATGCAAAGAGACTCGAACCTACTCGCGTCGAGCATCAAAATACATATACACACACATATATGTTTACGTATATCTATAGGGGTACACTACAGATCAAAGTGATGTCATCTTAAGGTACGAGTGTTACACTCTAAGGGTATTCTTGTCACGCCGGAAAGGGAGAAGGAGTTGTTCGTTGCCCTAACTGCTGCTCGAGCACTATCTGGTAAAACCTTGCGATGTTGCTCAGCCTCAACGATTTCTGAGCTGAGCTCTTATTTTTTATTGGTGGCCTTCCCCGTTTAACAAGAGGTGGTTTTGATGAAGCTACAAGTTCCTCGATATGTATGTGGTCTGCTTCTTGGCTCATGGCAGAGAAGCTCTATCAGACTTTTCAACTCCTGTTTTCCCCACAAACGACGCCAAATCTTGGTGCAGAATTTGACCAACACCGAATTTGTTGATATGCGGAGGAAACGAGCTAACCTGGAACCGTGAGTCACCAGAATCTAAAACAATATAAGCGAAGAGAAAGACTCTCGTGAGGAACACCAGTGTGGTGCCGGCCAAATGTCCTCTGATGCCTAAGTTAGTGCTTGCTTTAATAAGAAATCTTGCACAGATTCTAGGGTGTATATTTTGTTGTACCTTTTAAGAGAAAGAATAGTAGGCTATTTATAGGAGAGGTCTCTTGGCTGGAGTGGCTAGTTGCCCAGTAGGCATGTGTCACGTGTTGATTTCTTATTGGCTATTGGTAGATCTGATGAGTTATTGAGCTCATCTGCTATGGGATTATAGGTTTCCCTATCCCAGATGAAGTGAAATTCATCCTTGTTCACGGATTGTAGTTGATCCTTGACTTTTTAGAATAAGTACAGTTCCTGAGTACGTTTCCATCCCAGATATCCCAGGATCCTCTTTGAGTTGTAGTGAAATACATCAATTCTGGAGATCGACCTCGTTTCCATAGTTACTCGAGGTGGCCGATGTGACGACCCCACACCCCAGACCGCTATCCCCCATGGATCGACATGCGAAATGTCGGGGCGGGACACCCGACTTAGACATCCACGACCACCCCAAATCATCCCATTGGATGATCAGGACCCTACAAGCCTCAACTAGACTCTCCATAGAGTCCCCAAATTTTTATTTTTATTTTCAAACACAACCTGATAGACTTAACAGTTCTAAATTCAATGGCAAACACATCCGCATCAATCAAATAATGATGATATCCCAATAAGCATAAGACAATGATCATAATCCCCAAATTAAACCAAAAGTAGTCTAAGGCAACATGCCTAGACTCATCATCATCAATGTCCAAAGCGAATGGCCAAATACAACCATAAACACAACTCCTCACCTTCTAGGTTTAACATGTGATATTAATTACATATGTATCAAAATAAACAAGACAAATACATATGCATAAATAAACGTCCATCACCGTGGACAAAAGTCCTAGACTCACATCAAGACGTCCTAGCTTCTACAGTGGCTAGGTCCTGTAATACCCTGAAAAAAAAATAAAAAAAAATTCACTTTCAAATTTCAAACATAATCTCTAAAATCTCGCTGGAAATCTCGCCGACATCTCGCCTGAAACCTCGCCGACATCTTGCCTGAAATCTCGCCTCTCTCTGTCAAAACCCAATCGCACAAGCCTCGCTCTTTCAAAACCAACGAACAAGCCTCCTCTTCCTCTCAAACCCCTCTCTCTTCTCTCTTCCTTTCTCTACCAGCGCACACCGCCGCTCATCATCGTTGCTGCGCATCGACACTGCGACTTCGATTCTTCTTCTCCTCCGCTCTCTCGTTCTCGCCAGGTTTCTCTATCAACCCTCTCCTCAAAACCTGAAACCCCATCTCGCCGCTGCTCTCGCCGCCGCCACCCTCTTTTATCTTCTCCGCCACTGATCTCGCCGCCCTCTCTCTCTTCTCTTCTCCATCATCTCGCCACTGTTCTCGGCGCTCTTTCTCTCTTCTCTTCTTGCCGCTCTTTCTCTTCTCTTCTCCGCCATTCCTCTGATCTCGCCGCCCTCTCTCTCTTCTCTTCTCCGTCATCTCGCCACTGCACTCACCGCCCTCTCTCTCTTCTCTTCTCCATCATCTCGTCGCCACTCTCTCTCTTTTCCACCATTTTCCCTCTGCTCCTCGTTTCTCTGCACCAATGTTCACCAAACACCCAATATCATGTGATATTACCCATCTTAGCACCCAATATCATATTATACTACCCATCTTAGCATCCAATATCATATTATATTACCCATCTAAGCATCCAATATCATATTATAATATCATATTATATTACATATATATTATGCATTCTATAATGAACACACGACATCTCATATTTAACATTAGATGATATGTATTATACTATCTCATTATATATATATATATATATACTTGTACATATCTCTACACTCATAATCGTTCTTATGAGTAATCATATTAACAAACGTAATATACGTGTACAGGTTGAGTACTAGGCCGTGACGAGGAATTTAAGGGATTTGGAATTTAACGATTCAGGTGGGAATGATTCTAGACATTCATAATATTTTATTTTGATATATAGATAGGAATGTTAAATTAATTAGATCTATAGTATTATTAGATTACTTCTGCATGCCTATTGTACATGATTTTATATATACAATGTTGTGATTGTTAGCCATGATGATGTGTGTCAACATGATTTTTATTCTGATCAAATGATAATTAGATGCATGAAATTCATGTGGTAATTGAATTCATTTATAAATTATAATGCCTGATAATGAAACGTATGACTTGGAATATTGGCAATAACGTTCATGCGTGAATACTATTATAATTGACTTTGTGACATGACACCATGTGTAGTGGAGTTTGAATATGGTTTATGAATGTACTTAATATCGTGCTTATACTGTACGTATGGCGTGACATCACTAAGGAACATGATTAAGATTAGAATCATACATATGGGGCAGTTATTCATGATGAATATCGCCAATGAGTTCTAATTTTTGGGCTGTGCCACCCTGAGTTTGACTTCCTAAAGGTACGTGATTTAGAACGTGATGAAATTCTCGACTCAAACAATCTAATGTTGTAACGATTAATGTGTGAAACTTGTTTGTAATGTTCTTGTTTATGTATCATAATAAAATATTGTGAATTGTTTAGATGACCCACTGGGCTTTCAAGCTAACCCCTATTTTTCATATGCAGGTGCTTAGGAGAATAAAATCGTGAGTTCGTGACATAGTTCAAAGTAGTAGGGTGGGTTAATTAATTAGTATTGTGGTGATAGGACTGAATATTTTTATTTGATTTTAAAAGTTTATTATTTGAACGGATTGTATTGACAATTGAAATTCAATGAACATTATTACGGTTAGTAAAGACCCTGTGATTTATTTCACGTGTGAATGCCTTGGACTTGAATTCTATTTGATGAATGTATTTAAAATATTGTGTCCATAATGGATGGACAAGGGCAAGTACCCTCATAATTCACTATAGAAATTGTATAGTGGAATTATGTGGTCCTTGGTATGAAGATTTAAAGGTATTCGTTATCTTAACCAGTAAGTTGGTTGGGAGAATATAAATTCATAGTTTTTCAAATTTTACTATCTATATAATGATTATGGGTTAAAATAGACGGATACGAGTAACATCTCGATTTTTAGTGATATTTTTATATAAAATTAAAATATTCATTATTTTACAAAAAATTAAGTTTTGAAAATCGGGGTGTTACAAGTTGGTATCAGAGCTTTAGGCTTCAGATCATGAGAAATGTTACAACAAGTTTTGAGAAGTTTAGTATCAGTAAGTAAGTATCAAATCTTTATGAGATTAGGGTTCAACTTGAGCTAGATAAATATGTCAATTATAAACTATATAACGTATTATCGAGAATGAAAGTACAGTGGGTCTAACAAATTCAAAGCTTTTAGGATATCGGTTAGAGACGATAACTTGTATGGAAACTGTTTGGTTTGAATCTAAGATCAGGATGAATCTTTTATTCTTGGTTTCAAAGCGGTATGGGACGTGGAAGAATTTATGGGTATTTAGGAGTCTTGAACTTGGAGACTGACAGGCCATGTTTGGTGAATGACTAACAACTCTGGACGAGCTTGTATCGCTACGTTCAACTGGTATGAGACAGCTTGGACATAGTGGGTATCTGCGAAGCCTTAGTTGGTAGGACATTTGCGCATTGTTTGGGTGTATTGAAGTTTCTTTGTGGAAGCTTATATCACCGGGCTAGAGTGGTATGGGACACTTGAATACGGAGGGTATAAGTGAAAGTTTGGGAATTTCTTTATACCATTGTTGTGTGGTGTGTTGTTTGTTTGTTTGCTTGTCTTGTTTACATGTATCAAAACCAAATCCTGTACCCTGTGACAATCATAGGTTGCCAAAATTTTGTTAAACCTAGAAACTGAAACAATAGGATCATTTTATTTTCGAGAACTTAGAATTCTGAATCTAGAGTCACCCTAAACGAAAATAATTAACTCATGTAGTACTAAAGATGAGTTGAAATTTTATAGATGGCTGCACCTCGAAGAAGAAACACAAGGTCTGTGAGTGATCTCACAAGAGACACTGACCCAGCTGTGCAGGGATAACCGACATTCGAACCTCAGCCGACGGAGCAAGAACATGCAAATCTAACAGCGAATGTTGATTCTACTGGAACAGAGAACGTCCAACCTATAGCAGTTCCAACCCCTAGAATTGTTTTGGGACCAAAGATGATAGTTGAATTTGTGAGGCAAGTAGTGGAACAGGTGACCAGACATATGCCTCAACCTCAACTAAATCCAACAATTGTGGTGCAGAATGAACCAGGAGCTCGAAACATCTGGAGACCTGAAGAAAAGGAATGGGCAAATCAATTGAAAGATTTCCAACGTATGCATCCTTCGAAATTTGAAGGAAAACCAGATCCAAGGAAAGCTGACAAGTGGTTCCAGGAGGTTAAGGAACACTTGGAAGTTCTTGGAGTGATTGGTCCAAGAATGGTGGCAATTGCGGCTCACCAATTCATAGGTGAGGCCAAACATTGGTGGAGAATGGTTAAAGAAAGTCCTACAGTGGACGTGAACACTATGACCTGGGCGACTTTTGAAGAAATATTTTATGATAAATTCTTCCCCAAGGCGAATAGAAAAGAACTACAATCTGAATTTGTGAGGCTGACACAGAGGAACATGACAGTGGCAGAGTATGAGGCTAAGTTTATTGAACTTTCCAGATTTTCTCATGAACTCGTAGTTAATGAACAAATGAAAGCTAGTAGATTTGCAGAGGGTCTCAGAATGGAGATTAGAAAGGTGGTTGTCCCGATGAATCTGGAGACTTATAAAGAGGTGGTTGAACGAGCTTTGTTAGTAGAAAGAGAACTGAACCTGCAAGAAACAATATGGAACAGAAACAAAAGGCCTCAAAAATAGAGTTTTGATTACCAGGGTAACCGCAACAAGAGGCAGAATCTGAATAACTTCGGCGGCAATGGTAATAATTGGAACAGAAACAAGTTCAACAATGGGAATCAGTGGAACAGGGGGCAAAATCACAACAACGGATCAGGATGGTCTAGGCATAATGGTGGACAACAGATGCAGCAAAACAATATTCGTGCACCCCAACAAAATAATGATCAAGTAGTAACTACGAGACATTGCTTCAAATGCAATCGACCGGGTCATGTGGCACGAAACTGCACTATGCAAGGAGTTCGACAAAATTTTCATCCGGACAACTGGCAGAACAACAACAATGGGCAAGGACGAAATCAAGCCAATCGTCCAAGTTATAATCAGAACCAAATCCAAAACCAAAATCAAGGCAGAGTCTTTGCAATGACAGAAGGAAATCCTGAACTAGAACTTGGTGCAAACAAAGTAGTGGAAGGTACTTTCATTTTATTTCATGTTACAGTTAAAGTCTTGTTTGATTCTAGAGCATCAAGGTCTTTTATTTCTGAAAACTTAGCCAGGAAACTACAACTTTCCACTGTACCTTTATCTGTCGTTATGAAGATTTTAACTCCAGTAGGAGTAAACGTCCCAACAACTGAAAAATGTAGTTGTGACCTTAGAATTAATGATAAGCTGATTTCAGCTGAATTGATACTCTTACCCATTAATGATTATGATGTAATCTTGGGTATGGATTGGTTATATGAGTACCAAGCGCAGATCGATTGCCCTCGAAAGAAGATTACCTTGCGGTTACCTTCGGGAGAGTTGTTGAAAATCTATGGGGATAGAAACAAAATCCCGAGGAATATGGTGTCCGCACTTCTCGAATCTGTGAATCAAAAAGAGGAATTCAAAACCCTAACAGAAACTGAGCCTCTAAAGACCTTGAGGAATTTAGAAGAGTACTTGGTGGTTAGAGACTTCTCTGAAGTGTTTCCCGAAGAATTACCAGGATTACCTCCTAAGCGGGAAGTAGAGTTCAAGATAGAACTATACCCTGGAACAGACCCCATAGCCATGTCACCCTACAGAATGGCCCCTGGCGAATTAATAGAACTAAGGACTCAGCTTGGTGATCTTAGTGCGAAGGAATTTATCCAACCGAGCGAATCACGCTGGGGAGCACCAGTATTGTTTGTCAAAAAAAAAGATGGGTTGATGAGACTGTGTATTGACTACAGAAAATTAAATCAAGTCACAGTCAAGAACAAATACCCCCTACCAAGAATAGATGATTTGTTCGATCAGCTGAAGGGAGCAACTTGTTTTTCCAAGATCGACCTAAGGTCCGGTTATCACCAACTTAGAATCAAAGAGTCAGACATACCGAAGACAACATTCAGGACTAGGTATGGCCACTTTGAATTCAGAGTCAAGCCATTTGGACTCACTAATGCTCCAACAACATTTATGGACCTCATGAATAGGACATTTAGGCCTCATCTAGACAAATTTGTAGTGGTATTTGCTGATGATATTTTAGTTTATTCGAAGACCAATGAGGAACATCAGGAACACCTTACAGTAGTTTTGGAAACATTGAGACGAAATCAATTGCATGCCAAATTTGAAAAATGTGAATTTTGGATGAAGTCAATCAAATTTTTGGGCCATGTAGTGTCATCAGAAGGGATATCCGTAAATCCAACAAAGGTTGAAGCAGTAATGAACTGGGAAAAGCTAAAATCAGTGATAGAAATTAGAAGCTTTTTGGAACTAGCTGGTTACTATAGAAGATTTATTCTAAATTTTTCGAGACTAGCTGAGCCTATGACAAAGCTAACAAGGAAGGATGCCAAATTTAGTTGGGATGAGAAATGTGAGAATTCCTTTCAGGAGTTGAAGAAACGATTAACCACAGGCCCAATATTGATCACTCCTGCAAGCGGAGTTGGTTATGTTATTTACACTGATGCTTCTAAGAATGGTCTTGGTGCTGTTCTGATGCAAGAAGGTAAAGTGGTTGCTTATGCTTCTAGGCAACTGAAGACTCATGAACAGAATTACCCGACTCATGATTTAGAATTGGCTGCTATTGTATTCTCCTTGAAGATATGGAGACACTATCTTTATGGAGAAAATTTTGATCTATACTCTGATCATAAGAGTTTGAAGTACATCTATTCACAAAAGGAGTTAAATTTGAGGCAAAGGAGATGGATGAAATTGCTGAATGATTATGATTTTCAGCTGCATTATCACCCAGGGAAAGCCAACGTAGTCGCCGATGCTTTAAGTCGAAAATCGTATAAGAACAATGCAGAAAAAGCCCAGATGTACCAATTGATTGAAGATTATAATTTGGGCGTACAAAAACGTGAAAATCAGATTTTCTTATATAATATGAGCTGCAAGCCAGACCTACTACATCAAATTAAGGAAGGTCAAGCTCAAGATAGAAAACTGATAAAATGCGTGGCAGATGCAAGAGCCAATAATGGAAATGCAAATTTCAAGATCGATTCAGAGGGATTACTGAGATTCAGAAATCGAATTTGTATACCCAGAAATGAGGAAATTAAAAAGATCTTATTTGATGAGGCACATCAGACTAAATATACTTTACATCCTGGTGGAGATAAGATGTACCAAAATTTGAAGAAAAACTACTGGTGGAAAGATATGAAGAGAGATGTGGCTAAATATGTGTCTAAATGCCTTACATGTCAGCAAGTTAAGGCCGAACATAAAAGACCGCCTGGATTGTTACAACCTTTAAAAATCCCTGAATGGAAATGGGATAACATAGCAATGGATTTCGTCGGAGCTCTTCCTATAAATCAGAAAGGTGAGGATAAGGTTTGGGTAATTGTGGATCGACTTACTAAAGTGGCACACTTCTTACCTATTAAGTCCACTGATCCGATTAGTAAACTGGGTGAGCTATATGTAAAAGAGATTGTGAAGCTACACGGAGTACCCAAATCGATAGTGTTAGATAGAGATTCCTTATTCACATCTAAGTTATGGCAGAGCTTACAGCGGGAATTGGGAACCAAATTAAC
The DNA here is from genome assembly GCA_035771175.1 of Paratinospora sagittata. Classification (NCBI taxonomy): domain Eukaryota; kingdom Viridiplantae; phylum Streptophyta; class Magnoliopsida; order Ranunculales; family Menispermaceae; genus Paratinospora; species Paratinospora sagittata. The sequence goes on from CM069592.1 coordinate 29,926,317, forward strand.
CATGAGCACCGCCTATCATCCTCAGATAGATGGTCAATCCGAAAGGGTTATTCAGATCTTAGAAGACATGTTGAGAGCTTGTGTACTAGATTTCAAGGGAAATTGGAGTAAATACTTACACCTAGCAGAGTTTGCTTATAACAATAGTTACCAGGCAAGCATACAAATGGCTCCATATGAAGCTCTATATGGACGACCATGTAGGTCACCACTGTGTTGGGCCGATTGGGAAGATAAGGTACTTACAAGACCTAATATGATAATGGAAATGAACGAAAAAATGAAGTTGATCCAAGAAAGGCTACGTACTGCACAGAGTAGGCAGAAGATCTATGCAGATAAGAGGCGCCGACCTCTAGAGTTCCGAAAAGGTGATAAGGTATTTCTGAGAATAAGCCCTCAAAAAGGCATCATGAGGTTTGGTAAGAAAGGAGAATTATCGCCGTGATTCATCGGTCCGTTCAAGATCAGTGATCGAATTGGCGAAAATGCATACAAACTAGACTTGCCAACTAGTTTATCCGCCATCCACAATGTATTCCACGTGTCAATGTTGCGAAAATATGAACCAGACCCTTCCCACACCATCGATTGGAAAGAAGTAAAAGTACAAGCTGATGCCACCTATGAAGAAGGACCTTTAAAGATCCTAGCTTGGAAAGTTCATAGTTTGAGGAACAAAGACACTGCATTAGTCAAAGTGTTGTGGAAGCATCATGGAGTTGACGAAGCCACTTGGGAACCTGAAAGTGATATGAAGGCCAAATACGCCGACTTATTTCAAAGCACACTCTAGGTTTCGAAATACAACTGATCAACAGTGGAAAAAGTTGAACATCATCAAGTAAGTAAGCTTATACTTTAATTTCGGGACGAAATTTCTTTTAAGGCGGGAAGAATGTAATACCCTGAAAAAAAAAATCTACTTTCAAATTTCAAACATAATCCCTGAAATCTCGCGGACATCTCGACTGAAATCTCGCCGACATCTCGCCTGAAACCTCGCCGACATCTTGCCTGAAATCTCGTCTCTCTCTCAAAACCCAATCGCACAAGCCTCGCTCTTTCAAAACCAACGCACAAGCCTCATCTTCCTCTCGAAACCCTCTCTCTTCTCTCTTCCTTTCTCCGCCAGCGCACACCGCTCCTCATCACCGTTGCTGCGCATCGACACTGCGACTTTGATTCTTCTTCTCCTCTGCTCTCTCGCTCTCGCCAGGTTTCTCTCTCAACCCTCTGCTCAAAACCTGAAACCCCATCTCGCCGCCTCCCTCTCTTCTCTTCTCCGCCACTGATCTCGCCGCCCTCTCTCTCTTCTCTTCTCTGTCATCTCGCCGCTCTTTTTCTCTTCTCTTCTCTCCGCTCTTTCTCTCTTCTCTTCTCGCCGCTCTTTCTCTTCTCTTCTCCGCCATTCCCCTGATCGCGCCGCCCTCTCTCTCTTCTCTTCTCCGTCATCTCGCCGCTGCACTCGCCGCCCTCTATCTCTTCTCTTCTCCGTCATCTCGCCGCTGCTCTCACCGCCACTCTCTCTCTCTCTTTTCTGCCATTTTCCCTCTGCTCCTCGTTTCTCTACACCAATGTTCACCAAACACCCAATATCATATTATATTACCCATCTTAGCACCCAATATCATTTTATACTACCCATCTTAGCACCCAATATCATATTATATTACCCATCTAAGCATCCAAGCATCCAAGCATCCAATATCATATTATAATATCATATTATATTACATATATATTATGCATTCTATAATGAACACACGGCATCTCATATTTAACATTAGATGATATGTATTATACTATCTCAAGATCAGTGATCGAATTGGCGAGAATGCTTACAAACTAAACTTGCCAACTAGTTTATCCGCCATCCACAATGTATTCCACGTGTTAATGTTGCGAAAATATGTACCAGACCCTTCCCACACCATCGATTGGAAAGAAGTAAAAGTACAAGCTGATGCCACCTATGAAGAAGGACCTTTAAAGATCCTAGATTGGAAAGTTCATAGTTTGAGGAACAAAGACATTCCATTAGTTAAAGTGTTGTGGAAGCATCATGGAGTTGACAAAGCCACTTGGGAACCTGAAAGTGATATGAAGGCCAAATACGCCGACTTATTTCAAAGCACACTCTAGGTTTCGAGATACAACTGATCAACAGTGGAAAAAGTTTAACATCATCAAGTAAGTAAGCTTATACTTTAATTTCGGGACGAAATTTCTTTTAAGGCGGGAAGAATGTAATACCCTGAAAAAAAAATCCACTTTCAAATTTCAAACATAATCCCTGAAATCTCGCCGACATCTCGCCTGAAATCTCACCGACATCTCGCCTGAAACCTCGCCGACATCTTGCTTGAAATCTCGTATCTCTCTCAAAACCCAATCGCACAAGCCTCGCTCTTTCAAAACCAACGCACAAGCCTCATCTTCCTCTTGAAACCCTCTCATTTCTCTCTTCCTTTCTCCGCCAGCGCACACCGCCGCTCATCACCGTTGCTGTGCATCGACACTGCGACTTCGATTCTTCTTCTCCTCTGCTCTCTCGCTCTCGCCAGGTTTCTCTCTCAACCCTCTGCTCAAAACCTGAAACCCCATCTCGCCGTTCCTCTCGCCGCCGCCGCCCTCTCTTCTCTTCTCCACCACTGATCTCGCTGCCCTCTCTCTCTTCTCTTCTCTGTCATCTCGCCGCTCTTTCTCTCTTCTCTTCTCGCCGCTCTTTCTCTTCTCTTATCTTCTCCGTCATTCCCCTGATCTCGCCGCCCTCTCTCTCTTCTCTTCTCCGTCATCTCGCCGCTGCACTTGCCGCCCTCTCTCTCTTATCTTCTCCGTCATCTCGCCGCCACTCTCTCTCTCTCTTTTCCGCCATTTTCCCTCTGCTCCTTGTTTCTCTGCACCAATGTTCACCAAACACCCAATATCATATTATATTACCCATCTTAGCACCCAATATCATATTATATTACCCATCTAAGCATCCAATATCATATTATAATATCATATTATATTACATATATATTATGCATTCTATAATGAAGCACCCAATATCATATTAAATTACCCATCTAAGCACCCAATATCATATTATAATATCATATTATATTACATATATATTATGCATTTTATAATGATCACACGGCATCTCATATTTAACATTAGATGATATGTATTATACTATCTCATTATATATATATATACTTAGTTTAAACATCTCACCACTATATATATGTACATATCTCTACACTCATAATCGTTTTTATGAGTAATCATATTAACAAACGTAATATACGTGTACAGGTTGAGTACTAGGCGTGACTAGGAATTTAAGGGATTTGGAATTTAACGATTCAGGTGGGAATGATTCTAGACCTTCATAATATTTTATTTTGATATATAGATAGGAATGTTAAATTAATTAGATCTATAGAATTATTAGATTACTTACGCATGTTTATTGTACATGATTTTATATATACAATGTTGTGATTGTTAGCCATGATGATGTGTGTCAACATGATTTTTATTCTGATCAAATGATAATTGGATGCATGAAATTCATGTGGTAATTGAATTCATTTATAAATTATAATGTCTGATAATGAAACGTATGACTTGGAATATTGACATTAAAGTTCATGCGTGAATACTATTATAATTGACTTTGTGACATGACACCATGTGTAGTGGAGTTTGAATATGTTTTATGAATGTACTTAATATCGTGTTTATACTGTACGTATGGTGTGACATCACTAAGGAACACGATTAAGATAAGAATCACACATATGGGGCAGTTATTCTAAGGAATATCGCCAATGTTTATTATGGGGCAATTATTCATGATGAATATCGCCAATGAGTTCTAATTTTTAGGTTGTGCCACCCTGAGTTTGACTTCCTAAAGGTACGTGATTTAGAACGTGATGAAATTCTCGACTCAAACAATCTAATGTTGCAACGATTAATGTGTGAAACTTGTTTGTAATGTTCTTGTTTATGTATCATAATAAAATATTGTGAATTGTTTAGATGACCCACTGGGCTTTCAAGCTCACCCCTATTTTTCATATGCAGGTGCTTAGGAGAATAAAATCACGAGTTCGTGACATAGTTCAGAGTAGTAGGGGTGGGTTAATTAATTAGTATTGTGGTGATAGGACTGAATATTTTTATTTGATTTTAAAAGTTTATTATTTGAACGGATTGTATTGACAATCGAAATTCAATGAACATTATTACGGTTAGTAAAGACCCTGTAATTTATTTCACGTGTGAATGCCTTGGACTTGAATTCTATTTGATGAATGTATATAAAATATTGTGTCCATAATGGATGGACAAGGGCAAGTACCCTCATAATCCACTATATAAATTGTATAGTGAAATTATGTGGTCCTTGGTATGAAGATTTAAAGGTATTCGTTATCTTAACCAGTAAGTTGGTTGGGAGAATATAAATTCATAGTTTTTCAAATTTTACTATCTATATAATGATTATGGGTTAAGATACACGGATACGAGTAACATCTCGATTTTTAGTGATATTTTTATATAAAATTAAAATATTCATTATTTTACAAAAAATTATGTTTTGAAAATCAGGGTGTTACAGGTCCTCAAGAAAATACTACGTCTTTACCCTTATCTGAAGGACCTGAAAAGTTAGTGAGAGGGTGAGCCAACAATGCCCAGTGAATAGTGTTTCATTATGCCATCAGTTATACATCAATAAAAGCCATATAGTATGCATAAATGAAATAATGCTCATAACATGTGAAACATAAAACACATAGTGAAATAAGCATTCAACCATTTTTATGCACATTTAAAAACTCCACCGACCCTTAATTATATTAAGGGACCGTAGGTCGGTCCTCCATCTTGAGTGTAACTTGCATCCTAAGGTCGTCTCATCCTGATCATTCACTTTCAGCCTAAGTGAAATGATCCTGGCAGTAGGGTATTAAATACTCTATCGCCATTGGTTATCTATTCTGATCATTTCACTTTCAGCCTAAGTGAAATGATCCTGCCAGCGGGGTATTAGATACACTACCGCCATTGGGGTACGTTGGCCTCATACCCCTATCCCTCGTTTATAAAAGATTCTGCCTCAGCCCTCTAGAAAGGTTAGCTTGGCAACATGCACAAACCTCCTAGATATCGCAACATCTAGGAAAACTCAGCTTGGAAACATCCAAAGCCCTCTAGAGTATCAATGCATGCCATTTAAAAACATTATAAACACATGCATATTCTCAATGGCAGTTCATGACATTCAACATACGAGTACAATTTAATATGATGACACAAGTGATAAACAAAATGAACAACTACTCACAACCAAGCCACACAAGCTATTGTAGCGCCCCGTACTTTCGAGTCAAACATGCTCGTTGACTTATACATATTATCAGACGTATTTATGCGCGTATACGTATATGATGGTCTTCGATTAGTGTATTTGACTTAAAATAGTATAATTGAGTGGTTTATGGGTGATTGGTATCGTTGGATGTCATTGGTATCATGAAAAACCCTTTAAAATGAAAATATGAATTTTGGAACTTTCAAAAAAAAAAAAAATTAGGCAATTGCATGTTGTTGAAACAGGTGTCTTAACTGATTTTAGCCACTTAATTGATGAATTAAACATGTATGGGCTTGCTAGCAAGAGAGATCAGACACATTTAAAGCTTAATAAGCTACTGGCAAGACCAAAATTTTAAGTTGCTGGATTGAATAGAAAGAAACTAAATTGACATAGTACACACGAATCAACACGAATTCCAAAGTAAATCAAGATTCTATAAAGCATAATCACATGCACACACGTCAATTACCATGATCAATCATACATAAACACACTAATCATGATCAATTCCACAACTAAAAGGCTCATACATGCCTAGGCCTTATCATGAGTTTCATCTCTCATTATCAACCTCAACATCCATATCAATCCACATATAAAATCCCAATTCCAAAACCTAAGACAAATACTTAGTCTAGGTCATCAATTCCAACACAAGCCCAAATCATTCTAAACCATGTAAGATTGATCAAAATCAACATGAGTTCCCAATTCAAATCAATGCATGGCATACGCTCCAATTTGGGAAAAATTCTCTACAATAGGGCATAGAGTTAAATTGAACTAACTCATTCAATTCCAATACAAGTCCAACCATCATAAACCCACATTCAAACTCAATTAGGGTCCAATTAGACAATTCCCAAGTCAATTTAATCAATTGACTTGGTTTAGGTCAAAAACCTCAATTTTGGGCAAAGTCCCAAAGTCAAGCCCTGGGCCAATTTTAAACTACACATAGGGTTTTCAACATGCATCACCCCTCAATTTCAGCATCAATCATTTAGAATGGGTCATTTATTCAACATAGTTGACATGCAATTGAAATGGCAAACCCTAAGTTCATTTTCTAGGTTTAGGGCCATTACTCTCAACTCTACTAATTTCTTGCTAGAAATTGGGGAAAATGGTGTCATTGAGTTCCAAATCAACCTAGGAACCTAAATCTATAGCATACACCATGACCCTAAGGGTTTTCAACGAAACCCTAACCCTTTGCACCACCGCAAACATTGTGAAGTGCTTGCAAAATGCATTTCAAATGTAGATTTAGGTCTTAGAAAGTTGTTTTAACCATAAACAAGCTTAAAAGGGTGAAAATCAGTATACCCTAGGTTAGGGTCACCACAAATCCGTGGTTCATACCCTTCCTTAGGTCAAAATAAAGCTCATTTACACATCTACAAAGAGATTCTAGGAAGAAAATGAGAAAACACACTTACTTTGGGTGAGATTTGAGCAAGGAATCTCAAACCCTATCTATTTTCTTCCTAGAATCTCTTTGTAGATGTGCAAATGAGCTTTATTTTGACCTAAGGAAGGGTATGAACCACGGATTTGTGGTGACCCTAACCCAGGGTTTACTAATTTTCACCCTCTAAGTTTGTTTATGGTTAAAACAATCCTCTAAGACCTAGATCTACACTTGAAATGCATTTTGCAAGCATTCAGTACACAAACATATACATCATGTAACACCCCGTAATTTTAATTAAATATATACGTTGACGTACACGTAGATTGAGATGTATAATACACGTATTTTATACGTAGGAGCCAAATATACATGTGTATGTGTAGTAAAGAAGATGATACCTATGGGATCATCTTCTATGGGTGCTTACAAGTTAAACATTGGAGTTGATGGCTTAATTTATGGGGTTGGTTAATTAAATATGTGAATTGAGTGTATAGAAGAAGAAAAAGAGGAATAAAGGAAGAAAAAAAATAAAATAATAATTAATTACTGTTCGTTTGCGGGTGTTGTTCACTGAACAGTACCATGAACAGTACTCGTATGTAATAAAGAAAAAGACTAAAAAATCAAAACAACCGAAGTTGCTGGAAGGAGAGGAACAGAAGAGGAAGGACCGAGAAGAAGGAAGAGAAGAAAAAGGAGAAACGTGGGATTCACGTCAAATTCGGACCTACGGTAAGTGATTTTCACTCTCTTTCTTCGTGAAATTACTATCTAAACTAGATGTAACGATTCTAGCGGAGTAATTTTGACTGTTGGAGCCGTTTTACGGCGTTTTAACAAATTGGGGTTTTGACCCAATGTGAATGAAAATTCGCTAGAAAGGTAGAAAAACACTCCTTAGACGGTAGGGACCCCGAATATGTGGTTAGATTCCATTTCATGAGTTTTGGAGACCGTTTGACAATTTTAATACAATTTACATGTTCTGAATGAATAGTGATGAATAGTATTATGAACAGTGATGTGAATAGTACTATAAACAGTGATATAAATAGTACTATGAACAGTATGTAAACAATGATGTGAACAGTGATGTGAACAGTGATGTGAACAGTGATGTGAACAGTGATTTGAATCATAGAATCGTAGAGAATTGAATTCCGGACGTTTCGATACTAAGATCGTGATTTTTGGATATGATTTGATATTTGTAGTAGCTAAAGATATGATAAATGATGATTCTCATGATAGTCTATGGTTCATTTCAATGTTTAACTTGAGAGTTGCGCATGGATAAATGTTTTTGAGGAAGCAATTATGAGAGACGTTTATTGTTGCTCGATTTGGCTTATAAACCCCGTGTAACCACTGTGAGTATATTTTCTGGATTTGGTTCTTGTATGACATTGTACACATATAAAATGTTTGATTGTATGCATGTTATATTTATATATAATGTATTGAGTTTTATGGATCATGCAAACTGATTTTAGCAATTGGAGTTTGTAATGATGAGGTTTTGCGAGTCCTCATTGTCATTTCGTTAAGAATTAGACCCGGATGAGGTTTTGCGAGTCCTCATTGTCAGTAGGTATGTCCTACCAAGGGTTGCGATCCTTGAAATGACTGTGCATTGGGTAATGAGAGGCTGTGGCTACCTTGTAACGGTCATACAAGGGTTAGACTCGCTCTCTTGCCTTGCGGAGGAGGGAGATTGTGCATTGTGTTATTGAAAACTCATGCAATTTATGTTGTTGACATGTATAATATATTCGTTGAATGATGCATGTGTTGAATAAGTGTTTGAAATGATTTTAAATGTCATATTTCTCTAAATGTATATAATTGTCATCTCAAGAACTATATTCACTGAGCTGTTGTTTGCTCACCCCATTTCTTCCAATATTTCAGGTATTGAGTCGAAGGGAAAAGGAAAAATCCGTGAGTGATAATCACGTGTGCCTTCGTCTGGTATGTGTATGTATGCTTGGAGGAAATAGGTTATATTTTTGTTATTTTGATATGTATAATTATCACACATTATATTTATGTAGTATCATCTAGATGGGATGTGTGGGCATATATATAGCTTAATATATTGGATGATGAACTGAAAATTTGATGTGTGAATGAATGGAATGATTATTGGATTTGATTTTTGATATATTAGAAAAAAATTTCTGTAAATTTTGGGAAGGATTGTGAGACTACGTGAAGGCTGACAGTGTATTGTATACTATATATGAGTATGTACAGTGTATAGTACACTGTGCCGGTCATGATGTCAGCCTACGTCAGGGGCGTCGTGACACATCAAGCAAACGCACAGAGTTCAGACAAAATGCAAATGGTTATAGGCTAGATAAAAAGGTTTTTGGGGCGTTACAACCGTGGTCCGAGCTACCAATGATTGGAAATCCTGAAAGTTTACGTCGGGTTCCGCAGTGGACAGATCAACATGAGCCAAGTTGTCGTGCATTGAATCGTCCAAATGCTCGATGTGGATGACTCTCGTTGATAGTTCATCCTTGTCAGGTTGTCAGTCGTATATTTTTTGACTTTCTATATGTAACGTTCACGATATACCACGAGATGAGAGCTTGGTCGGGCCGAGCTATCATTGTTGGTATTTCCCGTTCTTTTTGGTCGTCGGATTGTGGTGTCGTCTATTTCATTCCGGGCGGTGTCATGGATACATACATATTGATTGATTATGATGCTCACATGTGTATTTAAGATATTTAATATTGAAGTATGTTTTATTAATTGTTATACTCACGAACTATTTACCCACTGAGCTCGTTAAGCTCACTCCATTATTATCCAATCTTTCATAGGAAATTAGGGTGGACTGGGTGCAGGTTATAGAGCCCACAATTATGTACCATTTGTATGATTCATTGGGGAGTTTGGGGAGTATGTTCCCTTAACCGTTTCATGTACAAATTATATTCTGAATTAAATGAAATCATATTTGTACTGTGTGTTTTACATTTTCGCTGCGCACTCTTTTGTTACCATTGTTATTATTTCAAATGCGCGCCCCGTCCGCGAGTGTACCGCCGGTTTAGGCGGGTCCGAGCGGGGTGTGACATTTAATGGTATCAGAGCGTACGGTCCACGGCCCGCCCAAGTTCACCAAATTAGGGGAAGAAAAATGTTATTAGATATATATATCTTTAGAACTATATATATGAATTATATATAGTTAAGATTTGTATTAAATATATATCTAGAAAACTATATGATTTTTATATAGTTTGATTTAAATATATATATAGTTATGGTTTATGAAAACTATATATATTGTTATGATTAAATATATATATCTATATATCTATGCATATAGGAGATATATACCATATTGATAATGAAAAATTTTATTAGATATATATATCTCTAGAACTATATATATATGTCAATTATATATAGTTGAGATTTATATTAAATATATATCTAGAAAACTATATAATTTTTATATAGTTTGATTTAAATATACATATAGTCATGATTTATAAAAAAAAACTATATGTATAGTTATGATTGAATATATATATATCTATATACCTTAGTATTTATGAGATATATATATATATCATATTGATGAAAAAAAAAATTGTGGATGAAATTTTTTATTAAATATATATATCTCTAGAACTATATATATATGTCAATTATATATAGTTGAGATTTATATTAAATATATATCTAGAAAACTATATGATTTAGATATAGTTTGATTTAAATATACATATAGTCATGATTTATTAAAAACTATATGTATAGTTATGATTGAATATTTATATCTATATACCTTAGTATATATGAGATATATATATATCATATTATTAATGAAAAATTTGAATGAAAAATATTATTAGATATATATATATATATCTTTAGAACTATATATATATATATGAATTATATATAGTTAGAATTTGTATTTAATATATATCTATGAAAACAATATATGATTTTTATATAGTTTAATTTTAAATATATATATATAGTTGATTTATGAAAACTATATATATAGTTATGATTAAATATATATATCTATACATTCATATGTGAATACGATATATATACATCATATTACTAATGAAGAATTTTTTTTTTACGATGGCATAAACATCAAAAAAAAAATGTTATTAGATATATATAGAACTATATATATATATATATATATGAATTATATATATAGTTAAGATTTGTATTAAATATGTATCTAAGGAAACTGTATATGATTTAGATATAGTTTAAATTTCACATATATATAGTTGATTTATGAAAACTATATATTCAGTTATGATTAAATATATATATATATCATATTGCTAATGAAGAATTTTGCTTACATGATTGCATAAACATCAAGAAAAAAATATAAAATATTATCCAACTGACAAAGCATAAATCTTAAAAATGTTAGGAATATATTTTGTGTCTTTCACAAATTTAATTTTCTTTCAGCAAAGAATGGCCTCAAGTGAAGGAGCAACATCCACTAGCAGGGAACCAATTCCCACTAGACTCAAGGAATTGTCCAAAAGGGAGGTTATGACCATGAGGAGCATCAACAACAGAGATCTCTGCCTCCGCCCAATCCTTCACGACAAACTCACAACTCTGGGTTGGTTGAATATAACGAAAGTTGAGGGTCAGGTCTCTTATAGCTTGGTGAGATACTTCTACGAAGCCATGAATTGCGTGAGACTTCTAGAAGAGGGAATCCGCCCTGTATTGGAGACAACAGTTATGGGGATAAAAATTCCTATCAACGTCGAAATCATCGCTCGACTTATGGAGATTTCGATTGAGGAAAGAATTATTGATTCACATGAACCGCAGACAATTACAGAGATCGCGGAGTCTAATGAACAATTAGTCAATTCCCTCACCAAGGAGCCATACACGCAATCGACGTTCACCAACCTCCCAAACAATTATCTTAAGCCATCTCTTGTCGGCCTTGGAAAGATCGTGTTCGGCAACATCTTGCCAGAAAGGAGGCCTAATGGCACTATGTCAAAAGCCCAACTCCTCGTGTTATATTGCATAGAGAAGGTGTCACACCCCGCCCGGACGCGCCTAAACCTGCGGTACACACACGGACGGGGCGCGCATTTGGAACAATCATAATGGTAATAACAGAGTACGCAGCGGAAATACAGTACACAGTACAAATCTGATTTCATATAATTCAGAATATTTTTGTACATAAAATGGTCAAGGGAACATACTCCCAAAATCCCCAATGAATCATACAAAGGGTACAAAATGTGGGCCCCATAACCTGCACCCAGTCCACCCTAATTTCCTGTGAAAGATTTGATAATATTGGAGTGAGCTTAACGCGCTCAGTGGGTAAATAGTGCATGAGTATAACAATTAATAAAGCATACTTCAATATCAAATATCTTAAATACACATGTAAGCATCATAATCAATCAATATGCATGTATGCATGACACCGTCGCGTACTAATGGTTTGATGAACGTACATCGCCTGAGTTCACGTACTGGTGTCCTTCCCCGGGCGAAGCCAGGTTCTCACTGTACGTCCCTCCTCAGGAACGATGCTCTGGATTCACGTACTGATGTCCCTCCCCGGCGTAGCCAGGTTCACATGTACGTCCCTCTCCAGAGAAATAATATGAATAGTGAGCAATGCTTCTAACTATTCTATGAGTCATAAACCATATACGTCCCTAGGTGGTGATATGTATGATGCCAATGCATGAACTAGTCTAGTCTACTGGTCTGGTCTTTTCTTGACATTTAGACTGACTTTGACATCGTCTAGTGATCCTTATCAGGGTCGGTATCACGACGTGCAAAGTTAAGACATTCAGGTCATAAACATTATTGACATAATGCAGTGTAAATGAATAGTAGACATAACAATAATTGAATGTAAACTTTAATAACAGTTATAAAACACGCAAACCTATGTTTCGTTCCCCACCTTCAGATCTGGTGCTTTTCTCCGGACAGAACTTCGTTGCACCGCTTTCAGATCTGGCGCTTTCCTCCGGACAGAACTTTGTTGCACCGCACCGAGAGTCTCGATTAGAGAGTCTCAAAAACTAAAAACTTAGAAGGCGTGGAAAGGAGAAGAAAATCCCAAGAGAAGGTGATTTTGGTTTGGTGTGAGAAATGAGAATGAGGAGGGTTCCTTATATAGAGATTTTTGGCGCCTGAACGTTCTGGCAGGCGCCTGAACGTTCTGGCATGCCGCCTGAACGTTCTGGCAGGCGCCTGAACGTTCTGGCAGGCGCCTGAACGTTCTGGCATGCGCCTGAACGTTCGGGCGTTGCCCAAATAGTAAAAATTTCAAATAGTAAATTTTTTTTTTTTTTTTGTGAAATACAGGGTATTACACTCTACCCCCCTTAAAGGGATTTCGCCCTCGAAATCAAGTCAAGTAGTGATGGGGGTTGGCGGTTTGAGAAGTAGCCGCAGGCTGGGAATGAGGCCACTGCATGTGTGCAATACTCTATCCATTGATATTATTTTCAGACATCTGGTAGTTATTGAAGTGAAACAATGTATCAAGATAGGTGTAAACAATGTTTCATCCTGATATTGATAAGTGAAAATAATACAACGTATCACTTCATCAGTTGGTGCTAGAAAATAATTCAGGGTATTTTTGTTTAATTGTTGATTCTAGTTCCCATGTTGCTTCCTCTACGCCGTGGTGATCCCAGAGCACTTTCACAAGTGGTATGCTACGGCGCCGTAGTTCTTGAGTTTTTGTATCTAAAATCTGGATTGCTTTCTCCTGGTACGTATTTCCTTCCTCAACCCGAACCTCGACTAAAGGGATGATATGCGAAGGATCAGGACGATACTTGCGAAGCATAGATACGTGAAAAACGTCATGAACCTTAGGCATGGATGATGGAAGGGACAGACGATAAGCAAGTTTGCCAATACGTTCAATGATCGGAAATGGACCGATATATCGCGGGGAGAGCTTGCCTTTGATCCCAAAGCGTTTGACACCTCGTGTGGGCTGGACTTTCAGAAAAACAAAGTCCCCCTTATCAAATTCTAGAGGCTGTCGTCGTTTGTCAACATAGCTCTTCTGTCGACTTTGTGCAACACGAAGTCGTTCCTTTACTAGTGTGATTCTCAGAAGTCTCTTGAACTAGTTCAGGGCCCAACTGCGGTCGGTCTGCCATATCTAACCAGCATACCGGAGATCTGCAAGGCCGACCATAGAGAACCTCGTATGGTGCCATGCCGATACTAGTTTGGTAGCTGTTGTTGTATGCAAACTCAGCTAGATGCAAATACTTTGCCCATCCATCATGAAAGTCCAAAATGCAGCATCGTAGCATGTCTTCTAAGATTTGGATAAGTCGTTCTGACTGCCCATCAGTCTGAGGGTGGAAGGCTGTGCTCATAGTGATCTTAGAACCCATTCTATTTTGGAAACTTTGCCAAAAGTTGGATGTGAATCGAGGGTCTCGATCAGAAACGATCGTGAGTGGTATGCCATGAAGGCGTACGATCTCTCTTTCATAGAGTTCTGCAAGTTTGGCGGGATTATCCGTGAACTTTAGTGGCAAGAAGTGTGCAGACTTGGTAAGTCTGTCAATGATAACCCAGATAGCATCTTGCCCTTTATTATTTCGAGGTAATGCTGTAACAAAATCCATTGCGATGTTCTCCCATTTCCATTCTCCAATAGGTAACGGTTGGAGAAGGCCAGAGGGAAGTCTTCGTTCTGCCTTAACTTGTTGGCAAACAAGACATCGAGCAACGAAGTCTGCAATGTCCGTCTTCATTCCAGAAAACCAGAATTGTCGCTTGACATCCTGGTACATCTTGTCACCCCCAGGATGCATAGCGTATCTCGAACAGTGCATCTCAGTAAGCACGTCTTTCCGAACCTCGGGATCGTTCGGAAGACAAAGACGTTTTTTATAGAAAACGGCGCCGTCGTCAGAGACTGACCAATGAGGAAGGTCTTGGCCGCTGAGTAGAAGTTCTCGTTTCTCCATTAACATAGGGTCATTGGCTTGAGTAGCTGAAATCTTGCGAACAAGGTCAGAGGTAGCTGATAATTGAGAGAGTCGTGGTCTTGGTCCCTCTATGTTCAGTTGTAGGTTAAAGTTCTCCAATTCTGTAGTCAACTTTCCCATTTCGTAGTTAAGAGTGCAAGCAACATAAGATTTTCTACTCAGGGCATCAGCCACAACATTGGCCTTTCCGGGATGGTACTGGAGTTGAAAGTCATAATCTTTCAAGAATTCCAACCATCGTCTTTGGCGGAGGTTAAGGTCTCGCTGAGTGTATATGTACTTAAGACTCTTGTGATCCGAGAAGACCTCAAACCGTTCACCGTATAGGTAATGACGCCATAACTTTAGAGCAAATACGACAGCAGCAAGTTCCAAGTCATGCGTTGGGTAATTACCCTCATGAATCTTCAGTTGTCTGGACGCATATGCAACCACTTGGCCTTCTTGCATTAGCACGACACCTAAGCCTTGGAGAGAGGCGTCGGTGTATAATGAAAATCCAATGGCATTTCTTGGAGTGATAAGTACAGGTGTTGTCGTGAGGTGTTTCTTCAATTCTTGAAATGATGCTTCACAGGCGGAATTCCAGATAAAGCGCACGTCTTTTCGAGTGAGCTTGGTCATAGGTTCAGCAATCTTTGAGAAATCCTTGATGAAGCGTCTGTAATAGCCAGCCAAACCAAGAAAACTCCTAATCTGAGTAACAGTGGTAGGCTGCTTCCAGTTTAAGACGGCTTCAACCTTAGAAGGATCGACCTCAATGCCATTGCCTGAAACCACATGGCCGAGGAATTGAACTCTCTGCGCCCAAAATTCGCACTTACTCAACTTTGCATACAGTTGGTGTCTTTGTAAGGTCTGGAGGACGATATTCAAATGTAGTTTATGGTCTTCCTCGGTGGAGGAATATATCAAGATGTCATCCACAAAAACCACCACAAATCGGTCTAAGTATAACCTGAGTATGCGATTCATCAAATCCATGAATGCTGCAGGGGCATTTGTTAGACCGAATGGCATAACTAAGAACTCGTAATGTCCGTACCGAGTTCTGAACGCTGTTTTGGTGATGTCCGACTCCCGGATTCGGAGTTGGTGATAACCAGACCGTAAATCAATCTTAGAGAAGTATTTGGCATCTCTAAGTTGGTCGAACAAGTCATCGATCCTGGGCAACGGATATCTGTTCTTGATGGTGACGTTATTCAACTTGCGATAATCGATGCAAAGTCGTAACGAACCATCCTTTTTGCGAACAAACAGAACTGGAGCGCCCCAGGGTGATGAACTCTTTCGGATGAAGCCATTACTCTCTAATTCCTTAAGTTGTATGTCTAATTCGACCAGTTCAACATTTGACATTCTGTATGGTGGAATTGAGATAGGCCCTGTCCCAGGTATGAGGTTGATCGCAAAATTGAATTCCCTAACTGGAGGTAGACCAGGAAGGTCATTAAGAAAAACTGTTGGGAATTCAGATACGACTGGAACATCGCGAACTTCGGGAGGGTACAGAGCTGGTGATTCATTGTCGTTACCAAGAGACAACGCTCGAAGTTGTGACTTGAGAAGGGCGACTGTTGATTTGTGTATCCATTGCCTTGTGCCCTGAATCTTAACAAACTCTCCTGTAGGCAAAGTTAACTGAACTTGCTTGTTCATACAGTCGATCTTTGCATTCAGTGGTGCCAGCCAGTCCATGCCGAGGATGATGTCGAAGTCTTCAAAATCCATTACAAAAAGATCGGCATATATTATCTGTTCGGACATTCGAAGCTCACAGCGAGAACACTGCAAATTCACGTCAGTACCCGATCCGAATGGTGATGTGACATGGAGTGTGATGTTTGTGGGTTCAGGATGCAGGCCTAAATGTCTTACCAATACTGATGATATAAAAGAATGCGTAGCACCTGAATCAAACAAAACATGCACCATGGTATTGAATAAAGGAAAGGTACCTTCGACGACATTATTGTCTGGGAGGGGTTGGTGAGCGATGGCATATGCTCTGCCCTGATTTCGTGGACCCTGGTTCTGCTGGGTCGGCCTGGGTTGGGCATTAGCAGCAGGTGGTGCTTGTTGGACTGGAATAGCAGGAATAGGTTGCTGAAGGTGCGGACAAAGATATGATAGCATTAAACAATTAAAAATTAAAAATTAAAAAAAAATACAAAACTCATTATAATAGAATAAAAATAATCTCTCTCTTTTAGTCATCACTATTTTATCCTATTAGAATAAGATAAAAATGATAATGGGGTTATTTTTTTATCTCATTCTGGTCTGCAACCAAACATAAACTTAGACTAAAAAAAGTCTTATTTCATTTTATCCCACACACCAAACGATGATGAGTTGGGGTCAGCTATCAAGACTTTCCAGCAATTTAACCATCTCAATGTATCTAGGATCCTTGATAAAGAAACTATCAAAGCCATGGCGAAACCAACGTGTGGCATGCCTGACATTACACCATGGCACAAACACTACTACAACAGCTCTGATTATCACTTCAATGCAAGTTCCCATTACACATTCTTCCCCGACGCTCCACGATGGCCACCAAGTAAGACTCATCTAACCTATGCCTTTGTCCCTCCATACAAACTCAAAATCGATGACATGAGATCAGCGTTTTATAATGCTTTCTTTAGCTGGTCTGTGGCGACAAACAAATACATAACGTTCCAAGAGATTGAAGATTAATTGTTTTCTGACCTCAAGATCGCATTCGGTTCCAATCCTCATCAAAATCTTTCGTTTCCACCCGGAGTCTTGGCTTTTGCTGACCCACCAATCGCAGGATGGACCTACTTTAATGAATTTGAAACATGGGTTATTGGCATAGCTCCCGATTATATGGATTTGGAAACTGTCGCTAGGCATGAGATAGGGCACCTACTGGGACTTCGGCACACAACAGTGAAGCAAGTCGTCATTTTCCCTTGTGTTGATCCAGCTTCTAGCAGGAGCTTAACTAAAATCTAGATGATAAGTTGAATTCCATTGATCCTCTATTCTATCTTTTCTTATCTTGTACAATTAATAAAAACGGAGTAGTCCTCCTTCCATTCGGTGGTTTCTTTCTTTTTTCTTTTTTCTTTTTGTTTTTGGTGGGGCAAATTGTTTGTTGTTGCTCGTTACATATATTAATTTGTTTATATGTCCACTTCGTTTTTTCTTCTCTTTGATCTATAGCACTTTGGTTTATTATTTTTATTTTTTTTTATGAATCATCGAAATAGGTGATCCAATGCCTAAAATCAGACTAAGAAAATCCACTTTCAAGTTTATAAAAAAACCTTGTTAAATCAGTTTAATTTGTCTCCACTTAATTTTTAAATTAATATTATATATCTTTTAATTATTTTAAAAAGGTTTTGTTGTTGTTGTTGTTATTATTATTTTTTTTTTCGACAATCCAAAGTTCTTCCCAACGAAGAGGGGAGAGGACATCCCTCCTTGAACACCCCATCAAAAATAATAGGAAGAACCTTATTTTCATAAAATGGGATCCTAAAAAATTTTAAATGTCGCGTGATATGTTCGTGTGAAATGAATATATATATGTTATGACTATTAGATGAAATTATTCATAACCTTATTATGAATAATATTGGATAATATTAGACAACATTATTATTATTAGTCATAACATTATTATGAGAGGTATGTGTAGTGGTTTAAATGATATATTCTAATTGAAGGTTGCTTATTATATGATGAGTATTGAATTAGATGATGGAAGTTCAAAAAAAAAATGAAATGATTAAAGGGAGAGTTGGTTAAGTAAATAACATGAGGTGCATGGAATAAACAAAAATCAAATGATGCTACATTAAAAGACTATCGTGTGAGTTGCTTGAAACAAAAGAAAAAAAAAAGTGAAAAAACAAAAGAAAGGAAAGGAAGATGAAGAACGTACAGAGGAAGAAGGAGAGAAAGGACGAAAAGGTAAAGTAACATTGTTTTAGCAAATCCGAGGTTTCGATAAGCCATTTTTGCTATTTTTTGTTGTGAAATTGGTCTTTAACTAGTGTATGACGATTCTAACTGTCTCATTTTTGTTATAGAAGGTGTTTTGTAGTGTTTTCAAAAATGAAACATGTAAAAACTATATATTATCACTCCTATAGTCGTATAGATCGTGAATATGTAATTTGTTCGCGTTCATGTGTACTATTGGTGCTGGTACAGTTGCCAAAAGCCAAATTGAACACTAGGGACCATTCGAACCATGTCAAACTCTAGGTGAAATTCTGGTTTAAAACCATCGAATCGTAAATGACTGAATTTCGGACGTTTTGATACCAAGATTATGATTTTTGGATATCGATTGATATTTTTAGTATGCGATTGAATGGTTTTAATAAATACGTTGGCCTTAGAGACTTGTAGAAATAAAAATCTTATTTCTACTATCTTTTACTGTGAAAATATTTTAGAGGATGGTAAAAATTATTTAAACTAATCATCACGTGTATGAGAGACTCAAATATAATAATGGGACTAAATTGAAAAGCTAGAGTTAAAATTCTAATGTTGCATGAGCTGAAAATCTAACTAAGTGCTTAAATTAAAGAATTTCCAGATTTTTAGAAATAGTAAAGAGACTGGGGAAATTAAGTTAAGAACATGAGAAATTAACTTTATTGATGATTTCTACTGTTTCTAGCATAGTATAGATTATAATAAAAATGGGCAATTGATAAATTTTTCATGGTTGAAATGATATGTAAATGTAACAGGTTGACTTTGAGAATAAATTGAGATATTGGAAAATTATATTGATATGAATGTGTTAATATTTGTAAGGTTTGAGTAAAGGTGTGAAGTGAGTTGATACTGTGAGAAAGTTATTCTGGCAAAATTGGTTGTGAGTAGAATTTCAATTTTATTCATTATTTATGTCATCATATTAGGTGTAATTGAATGTTTATACATGTGTATGATGGTTGTTGCATGAGAAAGGCAGGAATTGTCTGTATTGACTAATAAATCTATTGGAGCTAGACTTTTGGACATTCGAAGTAGGTTCAGTTACTCCCTACGAAAATAATCGGGTCTAGTGATCCTAGTTAGATTTAAAGGTCTATATGAAAATCTATTTGGTTGGGAAGTGAGTCATTATTCTAGTATTGTTTGCGAGGAAAGCTGATTAGGTTAAAAAAAGAGAATGTTTTCTCAGAACTAAAGTATGGTTACATTCATTCTTTAGAACAATTTTTAGTGCTCCTGGATAATATATAAAACTAGACCACTTTACTATCTGATTGAAAGGTTGTAGTTAGTACATATTAACTATGTATTTACATAAGTCTTGAAAAAGCTGACTGAAATGTAAATGGCAATGGATTGTTGTAATTACATATGGATGTGATTTGCATATTATATTGAATGTGCAAATATATATATATATATATATATATATATATATATATATATATATATATATATATATATATATGGGTGTTTGCATGGTGTTTTACGTAACATACACGAGCATGCATAATTATGTAGATGTGTAGATGATGGTATGATTGAATATTCTATTTCATTGGGCACCGTTAGCTCATTCTATTCTTAAAATTTTTCAAGTTCTTCAGTGACAGTTAAGGGTAAAGGAATAACTTATCAAAGTTAAAACTATACCTTGCAAGAAAAACTATTTTGATGTAGGTTATTGAAGTGTATACATGTATTTTGTTTTTGTAAATATATGTATATAACCCCACATGTATAATTAAATAGATGGACATGTTGTTATAATAGTTAGTGACTGTTAGATGTTAACAAAGTATAAAATATAATAATGGATATGATGATCCTTAGGTATGCGATGAAACATTATTTATGGAGATGATGATACATGTATATTTGGTTTGATGTGATGTATATATGTGTTAATGATTATTTATATGAGATGTTTATTAGGTTGTTGAAATTGTACAATGTCCAGTTTACAGGGAAGACTCCGTCTGAGTCTCGGTTGAGGCTTAAAAGGGAAGATTTTACCAATCCCATGTGAATGGACTGGGAAGCTGTTGGTTCATCTCATCGGTGACTGATGGCAGGACACCCTTGGTGATATCTTCAATCTTTTCAGTTGACGGATTGCTTGAGGTAAAAAGATCTTGAAAGTAATTTACCATAATCTCCCCCATCTTGTGGTTGTCGAGTTCCCATTTCCCATTTTCCTTCTGAAGACGCCGAATATGATTGTTCCTTTCGCTAGAATTTGCCTTTAATGGAAGAAAGTGGTATTCTTATCCCTATGTGATAACCAGCTTGTCTTTGCTCTTTGATTCCTAAAGATTTCTTCCTTTGTTTCTAGCTTTTCTATGTTTGCTTCAAGCCTTTTAATTTCCTGCCAATTCTGGAGATCTTGGGCGCCATTGTAGAGACTGTTTATTCTTTCCCTCAACGAGGTTAATCTCTTTTGGGATGTTTCCGAACCTTTGATTCCCCCATCTGATCAACTCATTCATACACCTGTGAATTTTTTCAGCAATGCCTCTATCTGGACTGGATCCGTCATTGGCTGGCCATGCAGTTTGGATGAGTTCGTCGGCCTCCCGTTCCCTTGTCCACAGAGCTTCATAATGCAACCTCCTACCTCCCTCGACAGAGAAGGATAAGCGTTGTTTTTGGTCTTCAATCAAAATAGGACAGTGATCTGATTTCATGAATAACAGATGATTACACACCATGATTCTAAACCTTGTTTTCCATTCTGTGGAAACTGTTGGCGTGAGCTGTAATTGAAAACAATGGTGATTAGCGGTAGTTTAGGAAATGTTTGAAAATAGCAAGGATTTGGTTAGATACGTTTGAAAATAACAAAGATTTGTTTAGATTTTATTCCTTTAAAATATATATAACCTATAGAAACACAAAGAAAAAAGAACAAGAAAAAATATAATGTTTTGACATGGTATCAGAGCAAGGTTACGAACCATCTGAGCCGATTCTCTCGGCGTGCCGTCTTTTTTCTTCGGCGTTGCTCTGACATCCGGTTCCTCTTATCGTTTCCGTTATTATTCCCTGGAAAAAGATTGAAATCAAAATCAATGGTTCCGGCGAGCGACAGGATTCTGACCTGGTTCTCGCCGGAGAACCACTTTCTTCCGGACTGGAACGATCTAAGTCCGGCGTTCCATTTGAAACCTTGATCCGTGTGGCTCTGAACCACGGTGACACTTGCCGCTTTCATTCCCCGTTGTACATCTGCAGATTCCCTTTTGAAGAACTATAACCCTCCATCTCTTCCCTCGCACCTTGCAATCGGCTCGAGCCCCACCATATTCCGGCGACGTCCGTCAGCAAAGACAGAGCGTCGATCGCGATTGCAGAGCAGCACCGGCTTCTATTCCGGCCGGCGACGCAAGCGATCATGCACCTGCTGCTTCTTGAAGCTCCGCCACAGCTGAGATCTGGAACCTGAGATCTGTCTCGCGATCTTGAGCAATCTCGCTGAAACCCTCCTTTCTCTCTCTCTCGTTCTCTCTTACTTCAGCTGCAAAAACCCACTTATTATCGGTCATCCGATCATCGAAAACCCCAAAGCCATAGTTCACGGCTTCACGATTTCAACTTCCTCGTCGGAGTTGCTCACGGCTTCATGATATCCAGATTTTTTTTTCTTGAAAATCCTTGCTTCATTTACAGGACTCAATGTTCTATGTGGTATTGGAATTCTCTCAGTGCCTCTGGCAATCAAACATGGAGGATGGACTGGCCTATTGGTTTTGTTTATGTTTGGTTTCATCTCGTGCTATACAACAATTTTGTTAAAGTGCTGTTTGGATAGCTCCGCTGGTCTCCAAACTTATCCTTGTCAAAAAAGGGTGTGATTCTGCTTGTCAAAAAAAAAAAAAAACCTTTTGAGTAAGTAATGAAGAGATTGTCAAGCAATTGACCCACTTATTATAATGCAATAAACTGCTCAAGATTCGACCGCATCTCCGAAAATCACAGATCCGAGTATTGCACCCTACCCTTCCTCCCATGGCGGATTCGGATGACCAGAATACTCCTGGCAACGCCTCCAATCTCTCTGATCCTATCCTTGAATTGACTACAAGGATGACTGAAGTTTTGAATAACACTCGGACCCCGACCATCACCACTGAAACATTCGCTGCTCAGATCGACATTAAGTTGGACGGTTCCAACTATGCACTGTGGTCCCAGGTTGTTGAGATGTATATCTCGGGCAATGACAAATTGGGGTACATTAACGGCAACTTTCCCCAGCCGCCATCAACTGATCCTTCATTTCGCAAGTGGCGCACTGATAATGCTATTGTTAAAGATTGGTTAATTACTTCCATGGATTCGTCTTTAATTGGCAATTTTATTCGCTTTCCTACGGCAAAAGCGGTTTGAGATGTTATTGCAACTACCTTCTTCGATGGTAGTGATACATCGCAAGTGTATGATCTTCGACTTCGTGTGAGTAGACTTGTCACACCCCAGTACACAGCACACCGCAGTGTCTAGTACCCTCGGGATGTGATGGGTACGCATACCCCAGCCATTACGATCCATAATATTGTTATACCTCAATACACAGTCCGCATACAACGTCTAGTATCCCCGAGGTTTTTTGTCCACAAAGGGGGCCTCCTCCCAAGTCGAACTCGCAACCTCCCCTTAAGGAGTTAGAATCCGCACTTGATACCAAATATTGTCACGACGCCCCTAACGTAGTCTGACGTCATAACCGGCACAGTGTACTATACACTGTACATACTCATATACAATATATAATACACTGTCAGCCTTCACGTAGTCTCACAATCCTTCCCAAAATTTACAGAAATTTTTTTTTCTAATATACCACAAATCAAATCCAATATAGATCTCTATAATCATTCCATTCATTCACTCATCACATTTTCATGTCATCATTCAATATATTAAGCTATATATATGCCCACACATCCCATCTAGATGATAATACATATATATATATAATGTGTGATAAGTATACATATCAAACTAACAATATAAGCTATTTCCTCCAAGCTTACATACACATACCAGACGAAGGCTCACGTGATTATCACTCACGGAGTTTCTTTTCTCCTTCGACTCAATACCTGAAATATTGGAGGAAATGGGGTGAGCAAACAACAGCTCAGTGAATATAGTTCTTGAGATGACAATTATATAAATTTAGAGAAATATGACATTGAAAATAATTTCAAACACTTATTCAACACATGCATCATTCAACGAATATATTATACATGTCAACAACATAAATTGCATGAGTTTCCAATCACACAATGCACAATCTCCCTCCTCCTCAAGGCAAGAGAGCGAGTCTAACCCTTGTATGGCCGTTACAAGGTAGCTACAGCCTCTCATTACCCAATTCACAGTCATTTCAAGGATCGCAACCCTTGTTAGGACAGACCTACTGACAATGAGGACTCGCAAAACCTCTTCCGGGTCTAATTCCTAACGAAATGACATCATTACAAACTCCAATTGCTAAAATCAGTTTGCATGATCTATAAAACGCAATGCATTATATATACATATAACATGCATACAATCAAACATTTTATATGCGTACAATGCCATACAAGAACCAAATCAAGAAAACTATACTCACAGTGGTTACAAGGGGTTTCTACGTCAAATCGAGCAACAATAAACGTCCCTCATAATTGCTTCCTCAAGAACATTTATCCATACACAACTCTCAATTTAAACACTGAAATGAACCATAAACTATCATGAGAATCACCATTTATCATATTTTTAGCTACTAAAAATATCAAATCATATCCAAAAATCACGATCTTAGTGTCGAAACGTCGGGAATTCAGTTCTCTACGATTCTATGATCTCAAACCGGAGTTTCATTTGATTCACATCACTTCACTGTTCACATCACTGCTCATAGTACTATTCACAACTCTGTTCACAGTACTATTCATATCACTGTTCACTTCGTCACTATTCATTCGAAAGATGTAAATTGTACTAAAATTGTCAAACGGTCTCCAAAGATCATGAAATTAGTATCGATGCACTCGCAACAGTGCATTCTACCATTCTATAGCCTTAAACTGACGTTTCATCAGGAATGGTCTCCAATAGATACTCTAACTTCCAACAGCCATACAAGTTCCAAATGAACACATAAATGAAATCTAACCATATATTCGGGGTCCTTACAGTCTAGGGAGTGTTTTTCTACCTTTCTAGCGGATTTTCATTCACATTGGGTCAAAACTCCAATTGATGAAAACGCCGTAAAACGGCTCCCACAGCAAAAATTACTCCGCTAGAAAGTTTACATCTAGCTTAGATATCAATTTTACGAAGAACTGGAGTGGAAATCACTTACCACGAGTCCCGATTTCGCGCAAATCCCGCGTTCTCCCTTTTTCTTCTTCTCCTTCTTCTCGATTCTCTTTCTCTCTGTTTCTTTCTTTCCAACGACTTCTTTTCGTTCGTTTAATTTTTATTTATTTATTTTATTTTATTTTATCTTTCCATATGAGTACTGTTCACAGTATTGTTTGGTGAACAGTACCCTCAAATGAACAATATTTTATTTTTTCTTACTTAATTCTTCCTTCTCTTCTTCTATACACTCAATCCACATGAGACATACACGTATTGTAAATCGATTTCTATTTAAAATCACATTCCGAACTCACTTTTGACATGTTCAAGTTCATTTGTCACACGTACACTATACGTGTATTATACTTTTCAGTATACGTATAAGTCAACCAAATATATTGATTAAAAGCACGGGGTGTTACAAGACTGAAACAAGCTGCAGGCTCGTTAGAAAAATATTACACAGCGTTGCAGGGTCTATGGCGTGAAATTGATTTTCGCCGACCGAATCCTATGGAATGTTCTGTTGATATTCAACACTATAATTGAATCATCCAAGAAGACCGTGTTTATGTTTTTCTGGATGGTCTTAATGATCGGCTAGACAGTATTCGTGCTGATGTTTTACAGATTAAACCATTTCCTACGGTTGAACAGGCTTATGCGCATGTTAGGCGGGAGGCTATTCGACAACAAATGATGACTACCTATGACACTGATGGGCCCCAGGGGGCTGTCTTGGCCTCGAAAGCTCTCTAGTTAAGCACCTTTGGCCATAGTAAGTCTACCAAGCACCGACATTCTACTGAGGGAAAAAAATGCTCTCATTGTGGCAACTAGAAACACACACGTGAAAACTGCTTTAAGTTGCATGGGTACCCTGATTGGTGGCATGATCTTCAAGCCCGTAAGCGTCCTGATGGCACCGGCACTAGTGGACGTTCAGGCACGGCTGTTGTTGCTAGTGCAGAACCTCATCTCTCTCTTATACAATCGGCTGCAATGTCCACGGATGCTCCTCCCAACTTAAACTCAGGTATCTCTGGTCTTGCTCTTTTTACCTCCCATAGAAATGCGGATTGTGGGGCATGGCTTCTCGACTCGGGGGCCATGGACCATATGACTTTTGCTGCTTCGGACTTCTCTCAAACTTCTCTTCCAGGACGCACCAGCATAGCTAATGCCAATGGTGTTATCTCACCAGTCACTGGAGCTGGCTCTGTGACTTTATCTCCATCCCTCACTTTATCCAATACTTTACTTGTTCTGTCTTTATCTCATAAACTATTGTCTATAAGTCAGCTTACTGCAGATCTTGGCTGTGTTGTACTTAGTTATCCAAACTTTTGTCTTATCCAGGATATTCTCACCAAGGAGATAATTGAACGTGGTACTAAGAAGGGGGGATTATATTATGTAGATGACATCGGCCAGGCCAACAACATGAACAATCTGCATGTCAATAAAGAAACAACATTGTGGTTATGGCATCGACGCTTGGGACACCCATCTTTTCCGTATTTGAAGCATGTTTTACCTGATTTGTTTAAGCATTTGCAGACTTCTGACTTGAAGTGTGATACTTGTGTTTTGGATAAGAGTCGTCGCGCTACTTACCCATTGAGCATGACTAAAAGTGACACTCCATTTGCATTAATTCACTCTGATGTATGGGGGCCCTCACCCATTGCTAATATGTCTGGCTTTCGTTGGTTTGTTATTTTTGTGAATGATTGTACCAGTATGACATGGTTCTACTTGCTAAAACACAAAGATGAAGTTCTCGGTGTTTTTAAAACATTTCATGCTATGGTTGGTACTCAGTACGGTGCAACCATGAAGGTTCTCCGCTCTGATAATGGTGGTGAATATGTTAATAAGGATCTTCAATCTTATTTTTCCCACCATGGTTTAATTCATGAAACTTCCTGCTCACAAACACCCCAACAGAACAGTGTCACCGAGAGGAAGAATAGACATATTCTGGAGACTGCCCGTGCTCTGCTTCTTGGTGCCAATATGTCCAAACGTTTTTGGACCGATGCCGTCTCAACTGCCGTCCATCTTCTCAACCGAATGCCATCCAAGGTTCTATCATTTAAAACACCCATTCAATCTCTTTCCGATCATGTGTCCTCACCTATGGCGCTGATGCTTCCTCCTCGTATATTTGGGTGTGTCACATACGTGTATCTCCACAAAAATCAGCGCAGTAAGCTTGATCCATGTGCACGTCGGTGTGTGTTTTTGGGCTATGGTATCCATAAAAAAGGGTACCGTTGCTACGATCCTACTACCCAAAAACTCTATGTGACTATGGATGTTCAATTTTTGGAAACTGACATGTTTTTTTCATCTACGGCACCTCCTTTTCCTCTTCAGGGGGAGATACATAATGAAGAGTTGAATTGGTCCCAGCATGAGACACCAAATGATTTTGATTGGTTCAGACTTGAGGGGCCGTGTGAGCATGAGGAACAGAATCGGAGTGAGACGCCGCATGAGCATGATGGGCCAAATGATAACTCAGGCGATGTGAACTGTGAAATTGAGGTATTTCTGAATGCAGAGCATGCAACATCTGAAACCGAGCCTATATCCTCTTCCTCTGAAGTGCCAGCCGAATCCTCTCCTGAGAATAATCCTGAGGTAAGTACCACTATTACACCCTTACATATCAATGACATAGATGATTTTGTGGGATATGTTTTACCTCCCAGGTATAATTACGGCAAGCCACCTAATAGAAATTTCTCCAGATATTGAAGAAAGAAGGTCAAGGTATCCGATTGCTAACTATGTATCCACCGAGAAACTCTCTGAACCTCTTAAGAATTTTGCACAGGAACTCTCCACATGTCAGATTCCTACTAGTGTTCATGAGGCATTAGCAAATCCAAGATGGACCCGAGCTATAGAGGAAGAAATGGAGGCACTACTAAAAAATGATACAAGGACTCTTGTTCCATTACCTGAAGGAAAACAGACAGTGGGATGTTCTCCATTAAACACAAAGCAAATGGATCTATTGAGCGGTACAAAGCGAGACTAGTAGCGAAGGGATATACGCAGACATATGAGGTTGATTACCAGGAGACTTTCTCACCTGTAGCCAAGTTGAATATCGTTAGAGTGTTATTGTCTCTTGCAGCAAATCTTGATTGGCCTTTGTATCAATTTGATGTGAAAAATGTTTTTATCAACGGTGACCTCCAAGAAGAAGTGTATATGGATGTTCCTCCAGGTTATATAACTTTTTTAGATAATGGAGTGGTGTGTAAGTTGCAGCGAGCATTGTACGGACTGAAGCAATCCCCGCGAGCATGGTTTGGAAGGCTTAGCTTGGCAATGAAGAAATATGGCTTCCAACAAAGTAACTCTGATCACACTTTGTTCTTGAAGCGTCAGTTGGGTAAGGTAACTGCTCTGATAGTCTATGTAGATGACATGATTATTACAAGAGATGATGATGAAGAAATCTCTCTACTTCAAAAGCAATTAGCAACTGAATTTGAGATGAAGAATCTAGGAGGACTCAAGTATTTCTTGGGAATTAAAGTTGCTAGGTCTAAGCAAGGTATATTTCTCTCTCAACGGAAATACATATTAGACTTGCTAACCGAAGTAGGGATGTTGGAGTGTAGACCTGCA
The DNA here is from genome assembly GCA_035771175.1 of Paratinospora sagittata. NCBI lineage: Eukaryota > Viridiplantae > Streptophyta > Magnoliopsida > Ranunculales > Menispermaceae > Paratinospora > Paratinospora sagittata. The sequence continues at coordinate 29,955,181 of CM069592.1, forward strand.
GACACCCCTATTGTTCAGAATCACAAACTTAGAGAATACCCAGACCAAGTACCAACAGATAAATGTAGATACCAAATATTAGTTGGTAAACTCATTTATCTCTCTCATACTCGTCCAGATATTGCATATGCTGTGAGTGTTGTAAGTGAATTTATGCATAATCCCAGCAAAAGCCACATGGAAGTAGTGATTCGAATACTTCGATACTTAAAGTCATCTCCAGGCAAGGGGCTTTATGTTATCAAAACATAACAGTCTGTTGATGGTTTATGGATATACGGATGCAGATTGGGCATGTAATATCACTGATAGAAAGTCCACCTCGGGATATTTTATATTTGTTGGAGGAAATCTTGTAACTTAGAGAAGCAAGAAGCAAAAAGCAAAAAGTAGTAGCTTTGTCAAATGCTGAAGCTGAGTTTAGGGGAATGGCTAAAGGTTTTTTTGAACTCCTTTGGCTAAGAAAGCTACTTACTGAAATTGGGTTTGCTCCTAACTCTGAGATGGATCTTTTGTGTGACAATAAAGCTGCAATTGCAATTTTCCATAATCCCATTCAACATGATCGTACTAAACATGTGGAGGTAGATCGACACTTCATCAAGAAAAATCTTGAAGCAAAAACAATTAGGTTTCTATTTGTAAAATCTAAAGATCAATTGGTGGATATCCTTATAAAAGTTGTATCGAGCAAGGACATCTACAACTCACTTGACAAGTTGGGCATGCGAGACCTCTATGCATCAACTTGAGGGAGAGTGTTGGCGTGAGCTGTAATTAAAAATAAGGATGATTAGCGGTAGTTTAAGAAATGTTTAAAAATAGCAAAAATTTGGTTAGATACGTTTGAAAATAGTAAAGATTTATTTAGATTTTATTCTTTTAAAATGCATATAACCTATGGAAACACAAAAAAAAAAAAAAAAAAAAATAGAATGTTTGGACAGAAACAAGAGCACAATTGAGTCTTTCTCGAATGTTCGCATTCCCAACTCTTTTGTTGTTCCAAGTGAAGGCCCATCCATTGTAACCCAAATCAGTGAGTTCACAAACGGATGGTTTTTCGAAAATCTTCAAGTTGACCCGTTGTTTTGTTTAAACCGCCCATCTTCTCTTGGAAGAATATAACTTCATTAAAATCGCCAACTACGATCCATTAGTCACATGAGAAATCGTGCAATCTTCTTAGTAGCTCCCGGGTACGTTGCCTTTTTCTGACGTCAGGCTCCCCATAAAAGCCAGTGATTTTTCATCTCTGCCGACCATCCACCCAGAAATCCATATGGTTCGATGACATCGACCTCAAGCTCAACTGAAATGGATCTCTCCACAGCATGATCAAACCCCCACCACCACCTAGTCTTGGACCCACCACGCAGCTTGAAAAATCAAGCTCTGTCTTCAGCCTTAAAGCTCTTGCATGAGATACTCTAGTTTCCATAAAAAACACTATGTCCGGGGAATTTTGACGCACCACCATGCGTAGGTCCTGGAATGCTCGGGGGTTCCCCAATCCCCGAACATTCCAACTCAGAATTTTTATTGTGTCCGACAGGGCCGGCTCGCCGACCCCGCCGATCTCTCGTCTTCGTACGCTTGGCTTGGGTAACTGGTTTTCTTCTTTTTTTGTTCTGCACCGATAATTGAATCATTCTCATCTCTGTTTCTCTTAACTCCACTTCTGTTCGTGAGTGCCTGATATCCTCCCTCCTCATTCTCAGTTGGGGCTTCTTTGAGCTTGCATCCTTCTCCACCCGTGACAGCAACCCTAACCTGAGGGGCTATCAGTCTACATGTTGGGGTTGGTTTTTCCTTGTTCAACAACTACAACTTGACAGAGATATCGACAGTCTCAGGGTCACATGAAAGTTTGCTGCTCTGTATCACGGCACATCGGCTTTTATCCTCATGTGCGTCAGCACCATATTTCACTTGTGTACAAGAGATTTCTTTCATATTTTTTTGTAATGGGTGACATTTCTTTTTTGCTAATATCATGGGGCCACTCTCTGATAATGTCATATCAATCTTCTTAGTCTTCTTCTTGTTTGGAAGAAGTTTAATAGCTAACGCCAGATGTTGCTTAAGTGGGCCAGCTAACTGACTTTTGTCTCTCTTTTCCTCTTCTAAGGAAATGACATGTCTCTCTTCCATATCTGTTTGATGTATCTTTTTCATGTTGATCCGATTTCTTCTCTAATACTCCAACCATCAACTTTTTGCTCTGTTCCAGCGCCTTTGTTTCATCATCACGTGTCTCCATCGTACTGACAGCAGCCGCGCGCACCAACCACCGAGACTTGTTCCATCAACGACGGACACAAATTACCGTTACTGGATAATTCGGCAACCCCGTCCGTCGGAGATGGCTGAAAATCACCATTGTCTTCATCTTTACTCGGTTCCGGCTCCTTTTTTCCCCTCTGAAACTCTTGAACCCGAAGCCATACACCCTAACACAATCTTTGGTCGTAAGAGTTTCTTCCTGTCTCATTTTCAGTACTGCAGAATTTCTGGCTGTGGTCCATGTTCCCGCATCTAAAGCAAAAAAATGGGAGTTTCCCATATTTGAAGTCCACCCATATTGGGTCTTCTTCGTGGTTTAGTCGAACCATTGAACCTCTCCTTAAAGGTTTGGTGATATCAATAAGAACTCTGATTTTCAAAGCTTTCCCCCAAAATCTCCCCTCAAAACCATCGCCCATTTCCACAAAGGAGCCGATATTATTTCCAATAGCCATACCTACTTCCTTTGTCCATATAAAGGATAGGTAGATTAAAGACATGGATCCAGAATTTTGCCTTCTCAAGCTTTGTCTCTCCGGGTCATTTCATTTCATCCACCTTGCAACCGAAGGCATTATTAAAGTGTCAAGGTTCATTGCTGTCACACTCCGATTTTCAAAACTTAAATTTAAAGTAGTAAGAATGAATATTTGCTCTTATTAAGAAAATAGCAAAAGAAAAATCGAGGCGTGAATTGTATCCATATACCTTAACCCTAAAATCTTTACACAGGTAAAAATAAATTTAGTAATATCATTTATATTTAAAATAAGGTTACAAGTTAAGATAAAAGAATATTTTTTTAATTTTTATGCCACAGACTATAGATTCTCATTACACAAATTAAATATTGAGCCATGAGGGCACTTGCCCTTGTCCATCCATTATGGACACACCATTTTAAATATATTCATCAAGTAGAATTAACAAGTTCAAATCCAAGGCATAAACATATAAAATAACCCATGAAATCTTCAACGACCACTATAATATTTCAAAAGCATTGATTCCTAATATAACCCATTTAATTGATATAATCAATTATTAAATAATTACTCAGTCCTACTACCATAACGCTACTCAGACCACTAACCCACCCCTACTACTGTGAGACACGTTATGAACTTACGACTCTATTCTTTCATGTACCTGCATGTGAAAAATAGGGGTGAGTTTGAAAGCCCAGTGGGTCATCTAAATAATTCACAATATTTTATCATGATATATACACAAGAACATTACAAACAAGTTTCACAAATTAATCATTGCAACATTTGATTGTTTGAGTCGAGAATTCTATCACTTTCTGAATCAAACCCAGGGTGGCACTACCCAAAAATTAAAAATTCGTTGGCGATATTCATCATGAATAATTGCCCCATAATAATTATAGTCATTGGCGATATTCATTAAAATAACTGCCCTAAAATAATAATTGGCGATATTCCTTAGAATAACTGCTCCATATGTGTTATTCTTATCTTAATCGTGTTCTTTAATGATGTCACAATATCATACATATAACATAAATATGATATATAACTTCTATTCACATGATATGTTCAAACTCCACAACACATGGTATCATATCACAATGTCAAATAACAATAGCATTCACGCATGAGCTATATTATAACAATTATGCTAGTACTCTCGTCATATATCTCATCATCAAACTTTAAAAAATACATATATATATATATATATATATATATATATATATATATATATAATCTGTATAACAAAGAAGTGGTTGGCGGTGGTGGGTTTTATTATATATATATATATATATTTATATTTATATTTCATGTGATATATGCATGTTGGTAGTGTGTGATGCTAATAGATAACACACTATCATGTATCTGTTGGCCATGGTCACAACAGTTGTTGTTTTCTCCCTTAATTCCATAAAAATATGAAAGAAGAGAAATAATCTCGAAAACAGGGACGGTGAGGTGAAGGACCACACATGGCACTCATAGGCAACCCATGTGAGAATGCTGAGAAGAACATGTGGTGCATCACTACACCAACGTTGTCGGTACAACATTTGATTAAAAAACGAAAAAGAGATGCAACAAGTAGAGGAGAAAAGAAAAGGATGTGTAAAACTTACTTTTGTAGTTGCAGGATTTTCAGTTGCAAGGGCTACGAATCTCCAAAGAGGAAGAATGAGTTTAGGTGGGATAGTATATGAGGAGAAAAAGTGGTGTTAGATTGCATATGAAGGTTTTATATGCTTAGGGTTTTATGAATGTCTTTGATGTATGTTGCCAATAGCTTAAAAGAAGGCAAATTAAAAAATATATGAAAAAGATTTGAGTTGGTTTTATGGGGTTGTTTAAGAAAACATGTCAATCTTTAAATTATGGAATTGAAAGAATTATATATGATACGAATAATATTCATCCCATAATGTGGGTGAAGCTTTTATAAAAGAAAGTATCTTTTATATGATAAGAATAATCATCCCGTTATGACAAAAATAATATAAAATGAAGTATCTTTTATATGATAAGAATAATCATCCCGTTATGGGAAGAATAATATAAAAGAAAGTATCTTTTATATCATCCCGTTATGGCAAGAATAATATAAAAGAAAATATATTTTATATGATAAGAATAATCATCCCGTTATGACAAGAATAATATAAAAGAAAGTATCTTTCATCCCGTTATGGCAAGAATAATATAAAAGAAAATATATTTTATATGATAAGAAAAATCATTCTGTTATGGCAAAAATAATATAAAAGAAAATATTTTTCATATGATAAGAATAATCATCCCGTTATGACAAGAATAATATAAAAGAAAGTATCTTTTATAATTATGTAAATACCCTTGAAATTTTTGAGGTATTACATCCTACTCGCCTTAAAAAAAATTTCGTCCGCGAAATTAAGTCTAAGCTTAGTTAAGTTATGATGTTTAACTTTCGCTACTGTTGACTACTTGTATCTCCAAACCTAAAACGTTGAAAATATTCTATTAGCAGTCTATTAAATTTACCAATCCATTGGTGAGTTTGAAGAAAGAATTGATGGTATACACATAGAATGAAATATTATTAATTACCTAGAGCGTTCTTTGAAATAAGTCGGCATATTTGGCCTTCATTTCACTTTCGAGTTCCAAAGTGGCTTCTTCAACTCCATGATGCTTCCACAACACCTTAACTAATGGAATGTCTTTGTTCCTCAAACTATGAACTTTCCAATCTAGGATCTTTAAAGGTCCTTATTCATAGGTGGCATCAGCTTGTACTTTTACTTCTTTCCAATCAATCGTGTGGGAAGGGTCTGGTTCATATCTTCGCAACATCAACACATGGAACACGTTGTGGATGGCGGATAAACTAGTTAGCAAGTCTAGTTTGTAAGCATTCTCGCCAATTCGACCACTGATCTGGAACGGACCTATGAACCGAGGTGATAATTTCCCTTTCTTACCAAACCTCATGATGCCTTTTTGAGGGCTTATTCTCAGAAAATACCTTATCACCTTTTTGGAACTCCAAAGGTCGACGCCTCTTATTTGCATAGCTCTTCTGCCTACTCTGTGCAGTAACTAGCATTTTCTGGATCAACTTCACTTTTTTGCTCATCTCAATTAGCATACCAGGTTCTGTAAGTACCTTATCTTCCCAATCGGCCCAACACAGTGGTGACCTACATGGTCGTCCATATTGGGCTTCATATGGAGCCATTTGTATACTTGCCTGGTAACTATTGCTATAAGCAAACTCTGCTAGGTGTAAGTATTTACTCCAATTTCCCTTGAAGTCTAGTACACAAGCTCTCAACATGTCTTCTAAGATCTGAATAACCCTTTTAGATTGACCATCTGTCTGAGGATGATAGGCGGTGCTCATTGTTAATATGGTTCCCAATTCCCGCTGCAAGCTCTGCCAAGACTGAGATGTGAATAAGGAATCTCTATTTGACACTATCGATTTGGGTACGCCGTGTAGCTTCACAATCTCTTTAACATATAGCTTACCCAGTTTACTAACCGGATCTGTGGATTTAATAGGTAAGAAGTGTGTCACTTTAATAAGTCGATCCACAATTACCCAAACCTTATCCTCACCTTTCTGATTTCTAGGAAGAGCTCCCACGAAATCCATTGCTATGTTATCCCATTTCCATTCAGGGATTTGTAAAGGTTGTAGCAATCCAGACGATCTTTTATGTTCGGCCTTAACTTGTTGACATGTAAGACATTTAGACACATATTTGGCCACATCTCTCTTCATACCTTTCCACCAGTAGTTTTTCTTCAAATTTTGGTACATTTTATCTCCACCAAGATGTAAAGTGTATTTAGTCTGATGTGCCTCATCAAATAAGATCTTTTTATTTTTCTCAATTATTGGTACACAAATTCAATCTCTGAACCTCAATAACCCCTCTAAATCAATCTTGAAATTTGCATTTCCATTATTGGCTCTTGCACCTGCCACTCATTTTATCAATTTTCTATCCTGAGCTTGACCTTCCTTAATTTGATGTAGTAGGTTTGGCTTGCAACTCATATTATATAAAAAAATCCGATTTTCACCTTTTTGTACGCCCAAATCATAATCTTCAATCAACTGGTACATCTGGGCTTTTTCTGCATCGTTCTTATAAGATTTTTGACTTAAAGCATCTGCAACTACATTGGCTTTCCCTGGGTGATAATGCAGCTAAAAATCATAATCATTAAGCAATTCCATCCATCTCTTTTGCCTCAAATTTAACTCTTTTTGAGTATAGATACACTTCAAACTCTTATGATCAGAGTATAGATCAAATTTCTCTCCATAAAGATAGTGTCTCCATATTTTCAAGGTAAATACAATAGCAGCCAATTCTAAATCATGAGTCGGGTAATTCTGTTCATGAGTCTTCAGTTGCCTAGAAGCATAAGCAACCACTTTACCCTCTTGCATCAGAACAGCGCCAAGACCATTCTTAGAAGCATCAGTGTAAATAACACAACCGACTCCGCTTGCAGGAGTGATCAATATTGGGGCTATGGTCAATCGTCTCTTCAACTCTTGAAAGGAATTCTCACATTTCTCATCCCAACTAAATTTGGCGTCCTTCCTTGTTAGCTTTGTCATAGGCTCAGCTAGTCTTGAAAAGTTTTGAATAAATCTTCTATAGTAACCAGCCAGTCCCAAAAAGCTTCTAATTTTTGTCACAGATTTTGGCTTTTCCTAGTTCATTACTGCTTCAACTTTTGTTGGATCTACGGATATCCCTTCTGCTGACACTACATGGCCCAAAAATTTGATTGACTTCATCCAAAATTCACATTTTTCAAATTTGGCATACAATTGATTTCGCCTCAATGTTTCCAAAACTACTGTAAGGTGTTCCTGATGTTCCTCATTGGTCTTCGAATAAACCAAAATATCATCAACAAATACCACTACAAATTTGTCTAGATGAGGCCTAAACGCCCTATTCATTAGGTCCATAAATGCTGCTGGTGCATTAGTGAGTCCAAATGGCATGACTCTGAATTCAAAGTGTCCATACCTAGTCCTGAATGCTATCTTCGGTATATCTGACTCTTTGATTCTAAGTTGGTGATAACCGGACCTTAGGTCAATCTTGGAAAAACAAGTTGCTCCTTTCAGTTGATCGAACAAATCATCTATTCTAGGTAGGGGTATTTGTTCTTGACTGTGACTTGATTTAATTTTCTGTAGTCAATACACAGTCTCATCGACCCATCTTTCTTTTGGACAAACAATACTGGTGCTCCCCAGGGTGATTCGCTCAGCTGGATAAATCCCTTCGCACTAAGATCATCAAGCTGAGTCCTTAGTTCTATTAATTCGCCAGGGGCCACTCTGTAGGGTGACATGGCTATGGGGTTTGTTCCAGGGTACAGTTCTATCTTGAACTCTACTTCCCGCTTAGGAGGTAATCCTGGTAATTCTTCGGGAAATACTTCAGGGAAGTCTCTAACCACCAAGTGTTCTTCTAAATTCCTCAAGGTCTTTAGAGGCTCAGCTTCTGTTAGGGTTTTGAATTCCTTTTTTTAATTCATAGATTCGAGAAGTGCGGACATGATATTCCTCGGGATTTTGTTTCTATCCCCATAGATTTTCAACAACTCTCCCGAAGGTAACCTCAAAGTAATCTTCTTTCGAAGGCAATCGATCTGGGCTTGGTACTCAAATAACCAATCCATACCCAAGATCACATCATAATCATTAATGGGTAGGAGTATCAATTCAGCTGAAATCAGCTTATCATTAATTCTAAGGTCACAACTACATTTTTCAGTTGTTTGGACGTTTACTCCTACTGGTGTTGAAATCTTCATAATAACAGATAAAGGTACAGTGGAAAGTTGTAGTTTCCTTGCTAAGTTTTCATCTATAAAATTTCAACCCATCTTTAGTACTACATGAGATAATTATTTTCGTTTAGGGTGACTCTAGATTCAGAATTCTAAGTTCTCGAAAATAAAATGATCCTATTGGTTCAGTTTCTAGGTTTTATAAAATTTTGGCAATCCATGATTGTCACAGGGTACAGGATTTGGTTTTGATACATGTAAACAAGACAAGCAAACAGACAAACAACACACCACAAAACAATGGCATAAAGAAATTCCCAAACTTTCACTTATACCCTATGTATTCAAGTGTCCCATACCACTCTAGTCCGGTGATATAAGCTTCCACAAAGAAACTTCAATACACCCAAACAATGCGCAAATGTCCTACTAACTAAGGCTTCCCAGGTACCCACTATGTCCAAGTTGTCCCATACCAGTTGAACATAGCGATACAAGCTCGTCCAGAGTTGTTAGTCATTCACCAAACATGGCCTGCTAGTCTCCAAATTCAAGACTCCTCAAATACCCTTAAATTCCTCCACATCCCATACCGCTTTGGAACCAAGAATAAAAGATTCATCCTGATCTTAGATTCTAACCAAACAGTTTCCATACAAGTCCTCATCTCTAACCGATGTCCTAAAAGCTTTGAATTTGTTAAACCCACTGTACTTTCATTCTCGATATTATGTTATAAGGTTTATAATTGGCATATATTATCTAGCTCAAGTTGGACACTAATCTCATAAAGATTTGATACCTACGCTCGGATGCTAAGCTTCTTAAAATTTGGTGTAACACTTCCCATGATCTGAAGCCTACGCTCTGATACCAATCTGTCACACTCTGATTTTCAAAACTTAATTTTAAAGTAATAAGAATACATATTTGTTCTTATTAAGAAAATAGTAAAAGGAAAATCGAGGCGTGAATTGTATCCATCTACCTTAACCCCAAAATCTTTACACATGTAAAAATAAATTTAGTAATATCATTTATATTAAAAATAAATTTAGTAATGGCAAGGGGGATTGAATGGGATTAGATTATTTTTAATTCTATCCTCATCTTTGGCTACCAACTGAATGAGATTAAAAATAATCCTTCCCATCCTCTTTATACCATAGCAACGAGATTATTTTATCCCATCCCTTCTTTTTTTTTCGTCTTCTTCTTCCAGCTCTTCTTCTTCTTCTTCTTGCAATTTTCTTCTTAAAAGAAAAAAAAAGTCCAGTTTTGCAAATCATCGTTTTTGGTTTTTTTTTTTAGGTTTAATATAATTTTTTTTAAAAAAAGAAATTAAGTCAATTTAATCCCAAGCATACCACAAAATATAGGATTACTCTATTTTTAATTCTATTTTATCCTATCTTATCCAATTTCATAAAAATAATTTTATTCTATTTCGCACACTAAACGGACCCTAAGTACTTGACATATATATAACCTACTAATGCACTTGCAATTGGTGGTAACATCACCTGAGAACTCCAAATCTCTACTACTAGGATGTCACACTTTGATTTTCAAAACTTAAATTTAAAGTAATAAGAATAAATATTTGCTCTTATCACGAAAATAGCAAAAAGAAAATCGAGGCGCGAATTGTATCCATCTACCTTAACCCCAAAATCTTTACACAGGTAAAAATAAATTTAATAATATCATTTATATTCAAAATAAGGTTACAAGTTAAGATAGAAGGATACAATTAGTATCTCGATTTTCAGTGATCTTTCTCGATAAAATTAAATATTCATTATTCTACTTGAAATTTAAGTTTTGAAAATCGGGGTGTTACAAATTGGTATCAGAGCTTAGGCTTCAGATCATGGGAAGTGTTACAACAAATTTTGATAAGCTTAGTATCAGCGAGTAGGTATCAAATCTTTATGAGATTAGGGTCCAACTTGAGCTAGATAAATATGCTAATTATAAACTTTATAACATAATATCGAGAATGAAAGTACAGTGGGTCTAACAAATTCAAACATTTTAGGACATAGGTTAGAGACTTCCCTGAAGTTTTTCCCGAAGAATTACCAGGATTACCTCCTACGCGGGAAGTAAAGTTCAAGATAGAACTGTACCCCGGAACAGACCCAATAGCCATGTCACCCTACAGAATGGCCCCTGGGGAATTAATAGAACTAAGGACTCAGCTTGATGATCTTAGTGCGAAGGAATTTATCCAACCGATCGAATCACCCTAGGCACCAGTATTGTTTGTCCAAAAGAAAGATGGGTCGATGAGACTGTGTATTGACTACAGAAAATTAAATCAAGTCACAGTCAAGAACAAGTACCCCCTACCCAGAATAGATGATTTGTTCGATCAACTGAAGGGAGCAACTTGTTTTTCCAAGATCGACCTAAGGTCCGGTTATCACCAACTTAGAATCAAAGAGTCAGACATACCGAAGACAACATTCAGGACTAGGTATGGACACTTTGAATTCAGAGTCATGCCATTTGGACTCACTAATGCACCAGCAGCATTTACGGACCTAATGAATAGGACGTTTAGGCCTCACCTAGACAAATTTGTAGTGGTTTATTTCACGTGTGAATGCCTTGGACTTGAATTTATTAATTCTACTTGATAAATATATTTAAAATGTTGTGTCCATAATGGATGGACAAGGGCAAGTACCATCACAATTCAACATGAAAATTTGTATAGTGGAATTATGTAATCCTTGACATGAAAATGGAAGGGTAATCGTTTATCTTAACAAGTAAGTTGGTTAGAAGAATACAAATTCATATTTTTTGTAAATTTTACTATCTATATAATGATTATGAGTTAAGATAGATGGATACGATTAGTATCTCGTTTTTCAGTGATCTTTCTCGATAAAATTAAATATGCATTATTTTACTTGAAATTTAAGTTTTGAAAATCGGGGAGTTACATAGGATGTTGAGGTTAGAAGATGAAAACCTAAACAGAATACGAGACGTACTTTGTAAGGGTGGTTAGTAGACTAGAATAGGAAGCATGTAAAAATCCTAATGAGACTTGGCTGAGTAGGAACTTGTACGACACTGGGTCTCACTATAAAGTGGAGCAACATTTGCACTAGCTTCATCAATTGGTTGGATTATTAACATAATAGCCATCTAAGCCACATATTTATAATCTAATCAACTCAAAATATATGGAAACTCAACTATCACCAAAATTAGGAAAAATGATATTTCCAATAAAAAAACTAATTGCTATTATATTATAAATAGCTTAAGAAACTTCTTTTTAATTGTTTTAAGAAGTTTCTAAGTTGTTTACTTAGAGTTATCTATATAAAGAGCTCCAATTACAAGTTTACTTAATCTTATCATCAATTATCTTTCTCTTTGAAATTAAAATTTAGTTTTTTTAGTTTTTATTTTTCTTTCTCTCTTGAATCTATTGATTAGTTACAAGAAAAATCACTTTTAACAGCTTAGTTTAAACGGCATATAATTATTTAAGTCGTAAAAACATATCTAAGACGACGTGTTTGATATACAAGCCATTAAAAAACATCTTAAAATTAGTTTTACAGCTTTTATTTTAAACATGTCGTTAAAAATAGCTTATTCGTGAAATGTTTATAAAATAACGGCTTGTGTAGCAAGCCGTCTGTCACACCCTGGGTTGCACAGCGTGCCCCCTACCCAGGTGTGGGCGCACCCCCTCGGGGCGAACGCCTAGCCATAGTACCACATAATATTGTCACATCTAGCCGAATTCGCGATACCCAACAGGGCCCTAGTAACGGACTAGATCATTTACCCCCACTATTCATGAATAGTGAAGGGCCTCCCCCAGAATCGAACTCGAGACCTCCCTTAAGGAGTCTAATTTCGCATTCTGAGTAGCCACTGAACCATTGGCTCAGTGATTACTAGGAATGCGAAATCTAACTCCTTAAGGGAGGTCTCGAGTTCGATTCCTAGGAAGGCCCTGCACTATTCATGAATAGCGGCAGACAAATAATCGTTTCGATGTAGACCAGCTGCGGTTGGGTTGCTACATGGCGATATGACAATATTATGGATCCATAATGGCTAGGCGTTCACCTGGGTAGGGGGCACGCTGTACAACCCAGGGTGTGACAAAAAGGCCTTATGTATACATAAGACCTTTTTGTCAGGAATTCGTATACATAATATTGTCATATCGCCATGTAGCAACCCAACCGCAGCTGGTCTACATCGAAACGATTATTTGTCCCCCTGCACACCGCAGCGCACAGGGAGGGCCTCCCTTGGTTCGAACCCAGGACCTCCCCCTCAGGGAGTCCTCCGTCGCAACCGAGTAGCCACTGAACCACTACTCAGTGGTTACTCGGTTGCGACGGAGGACTCCCTGAGGGGGAGGTCCTGGGTTCGAACCGGGGGAGGCCCTCCCTGTGCGCTGCGGTGTGCAGGGGGACAAATAATCGTTTCGATGTAGACCAGCTGCGGTTGGATTGCTACATGGCGATATGACAATATTATGTATACGAAGTCCTGACTAAAAGGCCTTATGTATACATAAGGCCTTTTTGTCACACCCTGGGTTGCACAGCGTGCCCCCTACCCAGGTGTGGGTGCACCCCCTCGGGGCGAACGCCTAGCCATTATGGATCCATAATATTGTCATATCTAGCCGAATTCGAGATACCCAACAGGGCCCTAGTAACGGACTGGATCATTTACCCCCACTATTCATGAATAGTGAAGGGCCTCCCCCAAGTCGAACTCGCAACCTCCCCTTTAAGAGGTTAGATTCCGCACTTGGAGTAACCACTGAGCCAATCCCCGAGGGGGTGCGCCCACACCTGGGTAGGGGGCACACTGTGCAACCCAGGGTGTGACACCGTCCATCCAGTTAATTGAGAAGGCACTACATATGGCAGCATGTGCTTATATGTCGTAGTTTCTATATGGAACAACGACTTGTCGCATAAGCTGTGATTGTCTGAATTGAAAATGTGGGCTCGAACAAAAGAAACTTAGAGCATCTCCAATGCAAAAATGGATTGTATTTTAAAAAAAAATGTCATGTCATCTGTCACACTCAGCCCAGACGCGCCTAAACAGGCGAAACACTCACGGACGGGGCGTGAATGCATTATAACAATGACCGAGTGCTCAGGAACACAATTGAGTACAAATTTGATTATATTAATTTCAGAATGTATTTTTATATAAAATATGACTGAAGGAATAACCCCCCAAAATATCCCTTTAATTAACAAGGGTTACAAAATGTAGGCCTAAAAACCTTCACCCAGCCCACCCTAATCTTCTGAGAAAATTTTGATAACAACGGGGTAAGCTACTCTCCCAGTGGGTAAAATAGTTCGTGAATATAACAATTAATAAAGGAAACTTATTAATCAAATATCACATAAACACATCATAGCATCATAATTAATACAACATGTATGTATGCATGACATCGTCTCGTAATGGTTCCATGATTGTACGTTGCCTGAGTTCACGTATAGATGTCCATCCTCAGGTAAACCTGGGTTCTCATTGAACGTCCCTCCTCAAGAACGACGCCCTGGATTCACGTACAGATGTCCTTCCCTACGTGATCCCAGGTTCCCATCGTACGTCCCTCTCCAAAGATATGTCAATAATAGTGATCATTGCTTCTAACTATTTTGTGGATCATAAACCACTTACGTCCCTAGGTGGTGCTTATGTATGATGCCAATGCATGAACAGGTCCTGGTCTTTACTAACATTAGACAAGATTTGGCATCGTTTGGTGATTCTTATCAAGTCAGTATCACCACGTTCAAGGTTAGGATGTGCAGTATCACTTATACAAGCTGACAGCTTTCAAATAAAACCAACTAAATCAGTCTCCAGTTGAGAGGTGAGACACGACGTCTACTTAAATACCAAAAGTATAGAGCATCACGCTGCCTCCCGTCCACTATTTAAAGTTACTGAGGACAAGACTAAGTCTGGTTGAGCCAGATTAACCACTAATCCGACATAGTAACAATGTAATAAATGAACTCCAATTATACAGGCATAAGTATGACAAGTATAAACATTATACGCAATAATGCAATGTAAATGAATAGTAGACATACTGATAAATGAATGTAAACTTTAATAAAAGTCATAAGACACGTAAACCTATGTTTCGTTCCCCACCTTCAGATAATAACTCCTTCTAGAACTGGCACCTTCCCCCAAGTAGAACCATTTTGCACCGCGAAGAGAGTCTCAAACGAGAAGAAAAAATGTCACACCCTGCCCGGACGCGCCTAAACCGGCGGTACACTCTCGGACGAGGCGCGCATTTGGAATAATAACAATGGTAACAACAGAGTGCGCAGCGGAAATATATAACATACAGTACAAATCTGATTTCATTTAATTCAGAATATTTTTGTACATAAAATGGTCAAGGGAACATACTCCCCAAAATCCCCAATGCAAAATGTGGGCCCCATAACCTGCACCCAGTCCATCCTAATTTTCTGTGAAAGATTGGATGATAATGGAGTGAGCTTAACGCGCTCAGTGGGTAAATAGTTTGTGAGTATAACAATTAATAAAGCATACTTCAATATCAAATATCTTAAATACACATGTGAGCATCATAATCAATCAATATGTATGTATGCATAACACCGTCTCGTATTGGTTTGATGAACGCACATCGCCTGAGTTCACGTACAAATGTTTGTTCGGACGTTCTCCCCTGACGTAGCCAGGTTCTATTGTACGTCCCTCCTCAGGAACGATGCTCTGGATTCACGTACTGATGTCCCTCCCCAGGCGTAGCCGGGTTCTCATGTAAGTCCCTCTTCAGAGAAATATAATGAATAGCGAGCAATGCTCCTAACTATTCTATGAGTCATAAATCATATACGTCCCTAGGTGGTGATATGTATGATGCCAATGCATGAACTGATCTAGTCTACTGGTCCGGTCTTTTCTTAACATTTAGACTGACTTTGGCGACGTCTAGTGATCCTTATCAGAGTTGGGATCACAACGTGCAAGGTTAGGACATTCAGTACTACTTGTATAAGCTAATAGCTTTCAATAAGACCAACTAGATCAGTCTCCAGTTAAGAAGTGAGACACAAGGTCTGCTAAAAATACCAATCGCCTAGAGCAGCCTGCTGCCTCCCATTTACTATTTAAAGTTACTAAGGACAAGACCGAGTCTAGTTGAGTCAGATTGACCACAAATTCGACATTATAACAGTATAATACGTGAATTACAAGTGTACAGGCATAAGTGCGAAAGTATAAACATTATATGACATAATGCAGTTTACATGAACAATAGATATAACAATAACTTAATGTAAACTTTAATAAAAGTTATAAAACACGCAAACCTATGTTTCGTTCCCCACTTTCAGATAAGAACTTCTTCTTTTTAGATCTGGTGCTTTCCTCCGGACAGAACTTCGTCGCACCGCACCAAGAGTCTCGAACAGAGTCTCAAAAGACTAAAAACTCAAAATGAGTGAAAAGAGGAGGAAAAATCACAATTTTGAGTGAATTTGGTGTGAAAAATGAAGAGGGGGGTTGGTTTATATAGAGGTTTTGGTGCCTGGACGTCCGGGCGGGGTGCCTTAACTTCTGGGCGGGCTGCCCGGACTTCCGGGCACATCTGCCCAAACGAATTTTTTTTTTAGTGAAATACTGGGTATTACACTCTACCTCCCTTAAAGGGATTTCGCCCCCGAAATCAATTCAAGTAGTTATGATGACTATCTGCTTGAGATTCACTGTCTGCGTCATCTCTTGCGAGTTCAGGGTAGTGTTTGAATGGTCCCTGAATAGCACTGTGGCCGGTGGAATCGTCATCATCATAAAACCATGGAGAGCAAATAGAATTGGACTCGTCCTCTGAAGATTCCAACCTTTGCATAACAGATGGTGGTGGATGGCGCTGGTTACATCGTTTGAGAGGGGGTAGGTTGAGCAGTGGGATACTTTTTCGTGCAGTTGCTCGAATCCGGCCGCCTGCCAAGTTGATGGCTCGAGATTGTTACGAAAAAGCCATGCACGCTTTGGCGATAATGATCGCTGTCTGTGTGGTGATGGAGTTGGTGATGCAAAGTAGTTATGACTTGACTCTGATTCTTGAGAAGTAGCCACTGATTGCCAAGGAGGCCACTGTGTGTGTACATCACTATATCCATTGATATTATTTTCAGACATCTGCATAGTTATTCAAGTGAAACAATGTATTAAGATAAGTGTAAACAATGTTTCATCATTTTATTGATAAGTGAAAATAGTACAATGTATCACATCATCAGTTGGTACTAGAAAATAATTCAGAATATTTCTGTTTAATTGTTGCTTCTAGTTCCCATGTTGCTTCCTCTACGCCGTGGTGATCCCAGAGCACTTTCACAAGTGGTATGCTACGTCGTCGTAGTTCTTGAGTTTTTCTATCTAAAATTTGCATCGCCCTCTCCTGATACTTATTTCCTTCTTCAACCCGAACCTCGACTAAAGAGATGATATGCGAAGGATCAGGAGGATACTTGCGAAGCATAGATACGTGAAAAACGTCATGAACCTTAGGCATGGACGATGGAAGGGACAGAAGATAAGCAAGTTTGCCAATACATTCAATGATCTGAAATGGACCTATATACCGCGGGGAGAGCTTTCCTTTGATCCCAAAGCGTTTGACACTTCTTGTGGGCTGAACTTTTAGAAAAACAAAGTCCCCCTTATCGAATTCTAGAGGTTGCCTCCGCTTGTTAGCATAGCTCTTCTGTCGACTTTGTGCGACACGAAGTCGTTCCTTTACTAGCGCGATCTTCTCAGAAGTCTCTTAGACTAGTTTAGGGCCTAACTGCGGTCGATCTGCCATATCTAACCAGCAAACCGGAGATCTGCAAGGCCGACCATAGAGAGCCTCGTACGATGCCATGCCGATACTAGTTTGGTAGCTGTTGTTGTATGCAAACTCAACAAGATGTAAATACTTTGCCCATCTGTCATTAAAGTCCAAAATGCAACACCGTAACATGTCTTCTAAGATTTGAATAAGCCGCTCTGACTGCCCATCAGTCTGAGGGTGAAATGTTGTGCTCATGGTGATCTTAGAACTCATTCTACTTTGGAAGCTTTTCCAAAAGTTTGACGTGAATCGAGGGTCTCAATCAGAGACGATCGTGAGTGGTATGCCATGAAGGCGTACGATCTCTCTTTCATATAGTTCGGCAAGTTTGGCAAGATTATCCATGAACTTTATTGGCAAAAAGTGTGCAGACTTTGTAAGTCTGTCAATGATAACCCAGATAGCCTCTTGCCCTTTATTGTTTCGAGGTAAGGCCGTAACAAAATCCATTGCAATGTTCTCCCATTTCCATTCTCCAATAGGTAACGGTTGGAGAAGTCCAAAGGGAAGTCGTCGTTCTGCCTTAACTTTCTGGCAAACGAGACATCGAGCAACGAAGTCTGCAATTGCCTTCTTTATTCCAGAAAACTAGAATTTTTGCTTGAAATCCTTGTACATCTTGTCACCCCCAGGATGCATAACGTACCTTGAACAGTGCATCTCAGTAAGCACTTCTTTCCGAACCTCAGGATTGTTCGGTAGACAGAAACGTTTTTTATAGAACACAGCCCTGTCTTCTGAGACCGACCAGTAAGGAAGGTCCTATCCGCTGAGTAGAAGTTCTCGTTTCTCCATTAACATAGGGTCATTGGCTTGAGCAGCTGAAATCTTTCGAACTAGCTCAGAGTTGGCTGATAATTAAGAGAGGTCTTGGTCCCTCTTCGTTCAGCTGTTGGTTAAAGTTCTCCATCTCTGTAGCCAACTTCCCCATTTTGTAGTTGAGAGTGCAAGCAACATAAGATTTTCTACTTAGGGCATCGGCCACAACATTGGCCTTTCAGGGATGGTACTGGAGTTGAAAGTCATAATCTTTCGAGAATTCCAACCATCGTCTCTGGCGGAGGTTTAGGTTTCTCTGAGTGTATTTGTACTTAAGACTCTTGTGATCCGAGAAGACCTCAAATCGTTCACCGTATAGGTAATGTAGCCATAACATCAGTGCAAACACAACCGCTGCAAGTTTCAAGTCATGTGTTGGGTAATTACCTTCATGAATCTTTAGTAGCCTCGAGGCATATGCAACAACTTGGCCTTCTTGCATTAGTACGACACCTAAGCCTTGGAGAGGTGTATAATGAAAATCCAATTGCATTTCTTGGAGTGATAAGTACAGGTGCCATCGTGAGGCGTTTCTTCAATTCCTGAAATGATGCTTCACTGGCGGAATTCCAGATGAATCGCACATCTTTTCGAGTGAGCTTGGTTATAGGTTCAACAATCTTTGAGAAGTTCTTGATGAAGCGTTTGTAATAGCCAGCCAAACCAAGAAAACTCCTAATCTGAGTAACAGTGGTAGGTTGCTTCCAGTTTAAGACTGCTTCAACCTTAGAAGGATTTACCTCATTGCCATTGCCTGAAACCACAGGGCCTAGGAATTGAACTCTCTTCGCCCAAAATTTGCACTTACTCAACTTTGCATACAGTTGGTGGCTTTTCAAGGTCTGGAGGACTATCTTCAAATGTATCTTATGGTCTTCCTCGGTTAAGGAGTATATCAAGATGTCGTCCACAAAAACTACCACAAATTGGTCTAAGTATAACCTGAAAATGCGATTCATGAAATCCATGAATGCAGCAAGTGCATTTGTTAGACCAAACGGCATAACCAAGAACTCGTAATGACCGTACCGAGTTCTGAACGCCGTCTTGGTGATGTCCGTCTCTCGGATCCGGTGTTGGTGATAACTGGACCGTAAATCAATCTTAGAGAAGTATTTGGCATCTCTAAGTTGGTCAAACAAGTCATCGATCCTAGGCAATGGATATTTGTTCTTGATGGTGACGTTATTCAACTTGCGATAGTCGATACAAAGTCGTAACGAACCATCCTTTTTGCGAACAAACAAAACTGGAGCGCCCCAGGGTGATGAACGCTTTCGGATGAAGCCATTACTCTCTAATTCCTTCAGTTGTTTGTCTAATTTGACCAACTCGATATTTGACATTCTGTATGGTGGAATTGAGATAGGCCCTGTCCCAGGTATGAGGTTGATCTCAAAATTGAATTCCCTAACCAGAGGTAGACCAAGAGGTCATTTAGAAAGACTGTTGGGAATTCAGATATGACTGGAACATCATGTACTTCGAGAGGGTATAGTGCTGGTGATTCATTTTCATTGCCAAGGGATAGAGCTCGAAGTTGTCCCTTGAGAAGTTCAACTGTTGATTTGTGTATCCATTTCCTTGTTCCCTTAATCTTGGCCAACTCTCTTGTAGGCAGGGTTAACTGAACTTGCTTCTTCATACATTCGATCTTTGCATTCAGTGGTGCTAGCCAATCCATGCCGAGGATGATGTCAAAGTCTTCAATATCCATCACAAAAAGATCTGCATATATTATCTGTTCTGACATTCGAAACTCACATCGAGAACACTGCAAATTCACGTCAGTACCATATCCGAACGGAAAGGTACCTTCGACGATATAAAAGAATGCGTAGCACCTTAATCAAACAAAACATGCACCATTGTATTGAAAAAAGTAAAGGTACCTTCGACGACATTGTTGTCTGAGAGGGGTTGTTGAGCGATGGCAAATGCTCTGCCCTGATTCCGTTGACCTTGGTTATGCTGGTTCTGCCTGGGTTGGGCATTAGCAGTAGGTGGTGTTTGTTGGACTGGAACAACGGGAATAGGTTGCTGAAGGTGCGGACAGAGACATTTTACGTGGCCCTGTTGGCCCCAGTTTAAACAAGTCGGCCTGTACTATTGATTGGTATGCTGGCCATGCTGATTGTTCTGCTGGCCTTGCTGATTGTGGTGTCGACCACCACCTCTGCCATTGTCGTTTCTACGACCACCCCTTCCATAACGACCTCCACGGCCATGATTTTAGAAACCCTGATGGTTAGGGTTAGAAGGTTCAGTCACAGGTGTTGTGGCCTCATTCTTCGAAACAGGGGCTGGGAGGGCTGGGTTTTGATTGTAGTAGTTTCTTCTCGTTTCCCTGTTGCGAGCCTTGTTAAGAAAACGTTGCAGGCTGTTTTCCCTTATTCATTCTCTGCTCCTGTAAGATCTTCTCTTGTTCAAAGCTCATGGCCATGTCAAATACCTCCTTATAAATCTTGAGATCCAAGATCGACAAGGCTTGTCGAATATCATGGCGAAGGCCATTATAAAATCTCTCAGTCTTATCTTGCTCCGTTGAGATGGTGGAGAGAGAGTAGACTGATAATTTTTTGGACTTTCCAGCATATTCCCTAACGGTTATGCTGCCCTGGTATAACTTAGCGAATTCCTGGCGCTTCTGCCTCTTCACAGCGCTGAGAAAATACTCATTAATAAACATTGACTCGAACTGTTGTTAAGTCATATCTGCTATGTTGACCCTTGGGTCCTCTTTCACTGTTATCCACCATGTGTTTGCCCCACCAACAAGTTGGTAGGTCGCTAGTGGAATTTTTCGAGTCTAATTGACTCTCATTGCATCAAGAGCCTTCTTTGACTCATTCAGCAACTTTTGCACCTCATCAGCCTCAATGGTGCCAGCGAAAGTAAGAGGTTGTAGCCTCTTGTACTTAGTAATCTGATCGGTTTGAGATTCTGACCCAAATCTTACAGGGGCCTGAACCGTGGCAACCTGACTGGTCGCGGTCTCACGAACGATCGTTTGAACAGTGACTTTCATCACCTCAATAAATCTGGCGAAGAAGGTTTCCATGCTCGGAGGCAGTGCAATGGGTGCGGGTGGTGGTGGTATTTCCTGCCCAGATGTAGTAGCAGTATCGGGTATGACTCGTGCTGCCGTCGGAGGCGGCCATTCCTGAATCTCAGGAGGTGCCTCCACTGCTGGACGGACAGTACGTGGCCTTCCTCTCTTCCTGGTTTGCATTTTCTCAGTGGCAAGGAGAAAAATAAAACCAAGATTTAGGAACCGTAGCCAAGTATAATGTTATAGTATGCTCAACAACAATTTCGAGAGTACTGCAATATTAAAATCAGCTATTTTTCTAAGTATAGTGTAAGGTTTTTGTTGAGGAATCAAAGAATCTTATAAATCTCGTATGTTTGGTCATGGTGTAAAAACAAACAAGGTTAGATTGTTTATATAATAAGTACAAAACTTTGCAAGTATTTCAAATGATTTGGTTATGGTCTTTGTGAACATACATATATATTTCATTGAAAATCCATACGAGTCATAAGAATTCTAAGATTTGCCTCGGTAAATATCCTGATCTAACGTTCTATCGTAATCTTATGTATTCAAACTCTTACTCTTAGTCTTTTCGATCATTATCCAGATTCGTGTGTTCCATACCGCATGAATTTGGTAATAAGGGTGTCAACCAAGTTAAGTTGTATGAACACGGTCTCTAAAAACATTGGCTGAATAGAAGTTCACTAATAATATCGTCCAAATTTACTCGTCCCATACCGTGTAAACTTTCTCCAAATGTTGGGTTACAGGAACTTGCAGGAATGGTTGACATGGTACCGCAGGTGTTGGAAACCTTTGGTACGACGTGTTGCCCTGAGTTGGCATGTTCCAAGCAGGTAGATTTGCTTGAGTACTTTGTCTATTTTGAGGTTGATTTAGGTTGTTAAATAAATCTTCGTCAGCAAATAGATGATTGGTTGGATCATTATTTGGGGCTGGGTTTGATGTAGGATTCTGCTTTGACTCATTTTTTGGTGCTTCTCTAACGGGAATCTTGCGTCGACTTTTTCGAAGGCAATGTCCATGCTTGTCTCTCATTCTCTCGACATTTCCTATCTTCGTGCCGAATACTTCCTCGTCAGTTACCCCTCCCCTCGGGACATATATCTTGAAGATAGAATGTCACAACGCCCTTGACGTAGGCTGACGTCATGACCGGCACAGTACACTGTACATACCCATATGTAGTATATAATACATTGTCGGCCTCAACAGACATTCACAATAATTCTCAACAGTTTTGGAAATTTCGACTGCATCTCCCCTATAAAATGGACATTTCACATTTTCCCTGATATACCACAAATCAAATTAAATCAAATATATATATAATCATCACATTCAGTCCATTCATTCCACAACTTAAATTCTCACCTGATAAATATCTATGATCATCTCATTTCATCATCCAATATATTCAGCTATATATATACCCACACATCCCATCTAGATGATAATATAGATATGTAGGATGTCATATATATTCATTTGAAAATAAAGAAACTATAATCTATTTCCTTCGCATATACGTACACTAACTCGTGTTTTTCCTTTTAACTCTGTACCTGAAATATTGAAGGAAATGGAGTGAGCAACCAACAGCTCAGGGAATATATCTCTTGATATGGCAATTATATACATTTAGGAAAACATGACATTTCAAATAATTTCAAACAAGTATTAAACACATGCATCATTCAACGAATGTATTATAATGTCAACAACATAATTTTCAAGAGTTTTCAAGAAAACAATGCATCTTTTTTTTACAAAATCCACAATCTCTTTCCTTCAAGGCAAGAGAGTGGGTCTAACCCTTGTATGGCCGTTATAAGGTAGCCACAGCCTCTCATTACCCAATTCACAGTCATTTCAAGAATCTCCAATCCTTGTTAGGACAGGCCTACTGACAATGAGGTTACGCATAACACTCATCCGGGTCTAATTCCTAACGAAATGACACCAACTTGCCTTTGCAAGTCTTACATGCTCCAATGCTAAAAAGAAATCATTTATGAATGCAAATTAAAACCCAATGCAACATTTTATGCATAGTATATTTACATTCAAACATTTCATATATTTAAAATGCCATACAAGAACCAAAATCAAGAAAATATATTCACTGTAAAAGACTTTTCAACTTAAATACCATCTCTGTCGCTTTCGAGTCCAGCTCCAATGTAAATTCATAAATCCAACTAACTTAACCTGTCACAATCACTCCATAATTCAATTTCATTTATTCATATCTATTTACATATTTAATTTCTCAACTCACTTCAAATCACCCATAATAAAGATTAACCTTAAAAATATTATACACATTCTGTGAATTTAGATTCCAACTCCATTTAGGACTCATAAGCAGTTGAAGAAACTATTTTCTCGTTTCTGTGGTCAATCTTGATATTTCCACAAGAAAGAACAGTGAAAATAGATTTTCCATTTCATATTTTCACTAATTCTCAGTTTATTTTTCTACTGGAACATATATCAATTTTATTAAAAATCTAGAACATTCCTAAAATTATTCTGTCACATCGACACGTGTAAAATCACTTATTCTATCAATCTCCATTTATGGCTCACTGATAGTTACTACTCCAGTTTCAGCCTGTTTCTTGCTCAATGTCTCAGCAACATATTGGCCTTTCCCAGGATAATAATTCAATATAACATCAAATCTTTCGGGAATTCTTGCCACAAATTTAGTTAATCGAATTCAACCATTTATCCATGGTAAAAGATATTCATTCTTTATTGTTACCTTGCTCAGTTAACAGTAATTCATACTTAAACATATTTCATTATACCTTCTTTCCATATTATCACAAATGCTCTCCAAGGTGGCATATCAAGGATAATAAATTTGTTGCTCATTAACACATTTACTTACACCTTAAATCCTCACAATTTCTCAAGTACTCTTTATATGCAGGAATTGAGATACATGTTATGCTGACATCAGTTTTATATGCTATCAATCTCCTGCCCAGGTAGCCATTTTAATAATTCATCAGAGAATACTCCAATATACCAGCTCACCACAGGAATTTTAATCAACTCCATGCCATATTACATTACTCTAAATGGCTTTGTACTAGCCATAGTCTTCATTTCCTTGTCAATACCTATCTTATCTTAAATAGAAGATTTTGAGGGTATAAATTTCTCGAGCTTCAAAATGAGAATTTTCTACTTATTCAGAATATTACTTCTTTTCGGAGAGACGCTCCACCTGGCATGAGAGGTAACCAGCCAATCATACCCAACAAAGCATCCAATTCCAAAAATTTCATATTCTAAAGTCCATACTTACTTGATGACCCTCATATTTATTACACATAATATTTGCTAACCATATCAAGGTAGATTCTTTTTCCTGTAGGCATACTCACAATCAATGATATACTATTACAACAGAAGATAATACAATTTGTCTACCATATCACCAGAGATAAAGGACCAGGTAGATCCAACAATACATCAGAATATACACAATAACAAAATGTTGATCATACTTGTTATCAATGTCTTACTAATCTTTGGATCTGGTCTTGTATTTACTTTATTTTATTATCTAAAATCTGGTGGAGTCACATTGATAAAAATATTGGGGCATTCCATATCGACTAACTTGAGATTAACACATCCCGTGTCTCTTTTTTTTTAGATTGATAATAGACAATTTCAGGTCGAGATACAATTTACTGAGTCTGTGACTCCTGCTCAGGCAATGGAAACCACTTCTGATTTTCATAATTCGTTAACATCACTTCCCTTTTTTCATTATTATTGGGTCAGGTACTAACAAAATTAGAGTCACTAATACAGCCAAGATCTCAACCTTACTCAATGTTTCACTTATCTTAAATTTCATATTAGTGCCCCAACAGTTTCTTACATTACTTAGTTCTCCTTTTACCTAACACTAGTGTTGATGACTCGGCTTCAAATGGCTGTACAAGCTATATCACTAATATTGCTGGGGTTAACAATTTCACCACAGTTTTGGCTAACCCGAAGTTTATAGGCTGCCTCACAACTTGCGCATATAGTTATAACCCAACAATTATCAAACTTGCCGTATAGGATCCCAAAATTTATTCTAGATCCTTATCATTCTCAACGTATCCATAGTGATCAGTCCAAAAATAAACTATACCAATCTATTTAATTCATGTTTGTATTTATGGTTAGGCATGTCACTACATTGTAACAAGATAAAATTTTTCATGCCTTACATTATTTCAGCATGATGATAGAAGCCCAAATAGCTTCTTTAAGTAATCTCATGCCTTAATCATCTCAAAAGTCCTTAACCCAATTTTCTAACATCTCTTATCATCAGTTAGCTTAAACGTAGCTAACTTTCTTTATCATTTTCAGAGACTTAATCATTCTCTAAGATGGTCTCCACTCAGAGTAGCAAATTTTTTACAACGTCTACTATCAGACTACCAGTTAAGATAGGAGAGTCTCTTCTCCTGAAAGTTTCCATAACTTTCACATATCTTTTCACTTCATCTGGCTTATCATTGAGACCGTCTATTTATTTTATGTTTACTTCAGTCTCAACTATATATGGTTTTACAGAAATACCCACACCATTGGCACCCACATCTGGAGCTATCAATGGTTCAAGCCTCTGTCTTTCTCACATTACAACTTTGCCACAAGCTAATAAGCTGTACATTTCGTTGTTGTTGGGTAGTTACTAGTCATATATAAGCTATATAATTTATTATCACTGGATTACATCCAGTTAATTTTCTTTCAGCCTTCTGATCCTTTCTTGATCAGCAATTTCCATTGTTAATCTTGACTGGTCTTTTCCAAATCTGGAATTCACAGACACATGTGATTCCCAGTTAAGATAACATATTGGATAGGCTCAACATAATAGGACTACCCATATGTATACCCATACAACCAATCATAATATCATAAAGCTTTTATCTTTGTAAGGATTTTAAATCTAAGCTCTGATACCAATATTGTCACGATGCCCCAGACGTAGGCTAACATCATGACCGAAACAGTATATTATACACTGTACATACCCATATACAATATATAATACACTGTCAGCCTCAATAGACATTCACAACAATTCTCAACAGTTTTGGAAATTTCGACAGCATCTCCCCTACAAAATGGACATTTCACATTTTTCCTGATATACCACAAATCAAATCAAATCAAATATATATATAATCATCACATTCAGTCCATTCATTCCACAACTTAAATTCTCACCTGATAAATATTTATGATCATCTCATTTCATCATCCAATATATTCAGCTATATATATACCCACACATCCCATCTAGATGATAATATAGATATGTAGGATGTCATATATATTCATTTGAAAATAAAGAAACTATAATCTATTTCCTTTGCATATACGTACACTAACTCGTGCTTTTCCTTTTAACTCTGTACCTGAAATATTGAAGGAAATGGATTGAGCAACCAACAGCTCAGTGAATATATCTCTTGATATGGCAATTATATACATTTAGGAAAACATGACATTTCAAATAATTTCAAACAAGTATTAAATACATGCATCATTCAACGAATGTATTATAATGTCAACAACATAATTTTCAAGAGTTTTCAAGAAAACAATGCATCTTTTTTTCACAAAATCCACAATCTCCCTCCTTCAAGGCAAGAGAGCGAGTCTAACCCTTGTATGGCCGTTACAAGGTAGCCACAGCCTCTCATTACCCAATTCACAGTCATTTCAAGAATCTTCAATCCTTGTTAGGACAGGCCTACTGACAATGAGGTTACGCATAACACTCATCCAGGTCTAATTCCTAACGAAATGACACCAACTTGCCTTTGCAAGTCTTACATGCTCCAATGCTAAAAAGAAATCATTTATGAATGCAAATTAAAACCCAATGCAACATTTTATGCATAGTATATTTACATTCAAACATTTCATATATTTAAAATGTCATACAAGAACCAAAATCAAGAAAATATATTCACTGTACAAGACTTTTCAACTTAAATACCATCTCCGTCGCTTTCGAGTCCAGCTCCAATTTAAATTCATAAATCCAACTAACTTAACCTGTCACAATCACTCCATAATTCAATTTCATTTATTCATATCTATTTACATATTTAATTTCTCAACTCACTTCAAATCACCCATAATAAAGATTAACCTTAAAAATATTATACACATTCTGTGAATTTAGATTCCAACTCCATTTAGGACTCATAAGCAGTTGAAGAAACTATTTTCTCGTTTCTGTGGTCAATCTTGATATTTCCACAAGAAAGAACAGTGAAAATAGATTTTCCATTTCATATTTTCACTAATTCTCAGTTTATTTTTCTACTGGAACATATATCAATTTTATTAAAAATCTAGAACATTCCTAAAATTATTCTGTCCATATCGACACTTGTAAAATCACTCATTCTATCATTCTACTACCTTCAACAGGTATTTTATTGAGGTTTTACACTTTCGTGAATGTCATGACAGTAAATTTTACTCACCAAAATCATATATTTAGTTACTAAAAATATCAAATCATATCCAAAAATCATGATCTTAACATCGAAACGTCCGGATT
This sequence comes from Paratinospora sagittata, assembly GCA_035771175.1. Lineage (NCBI taxonomy): Eukaryota > Viridiplantae > Streptophyta > Magnoliopsida > Ranunculales > Menispermaceae > Paratinospora > Paratinospora sagittata. Next base: position 29,983,188 of record CM069592.1, read on the forward strand.
TCAATTCTCTACGATTCTATGATCTCAAACCGGAGTTTCATTGGATTCTAATTCTATTTTATTCAATGTATATGATCATAGTACTATTCACGTCACTGTTCACTATTCATTGAAAACATATATATTTTTACTAAAATTGTCAAACGGTCTCCAAAAATCATGAACTTAGCATTGATGGACTCGTAACAATGCATTCTACCATTCTATAGCCTTAAACTAGAGTTTCATTGGGTTTTAAATGATTCAAATGGTCTCCAATCGAAACTCTAAATTCTAACAAACTTCCAACGGCTATAAAAATTCTAAATGAACACATAAATAGAATCTAACCACATATTCGGGGTTCCTACAGTCTAAGGAATGTTTTCCAACCTTCCTAACGAATTTTCATTCACGTTGGGTCAAAATCCAATTTTTGCAAACGCCGTAAAACGTCTCCCACAGCAAAAATTACTCCGCTAGAATTGTTACATCTTGCTTAGAAATCAATTTTACGAAGAAATAAAGTAAAAATTAATTACCGCGAGACTCGATTTGACGTAAATCACGCATTCCTTCCCCTGTTCTTCTTCGTTCTCTCCTCTCTCTCTTGTTCTTCTTTCTTTTCGTTTCTCTGTTTCCAGCAACTTCTTTCCTCTTTTGTTTTTTTTTTATTTTTTTATTTTTTTTTTGAACGGTTAAGAGAGATATAGATTAGCAAGGAGAGAGATTAACAATATATATTAAACAATGATCCTATGCTTTCAAAGCTCCTTAATTAAATAACTCTCATTCACCTTATTAAACTTATTAAAGCAACTTCCCCCATCTATTAATCAATTTAATTCAACTCAATTCACATATCTAATTAACCAACCCATTCAACTAATAAAACTTTTATTCTTTATTTAATAATTTTATTTATTTGCTCATATTCCTTAAATATAGCATGTATTTCATACACGCATATACTGGCTTCTACGTATAACATACGCGTATCATACATATCGATATACGTACAATTTATCGTATGTATTTCATTAAAACTACGGGGTGTTACAATCTCCCCAACTTAAGGAATTTCATCCTCGAAATTTAAAATCAAGGAATAGTCTTCAAGAGATACTCAATTCCAGAAAACTGCTCCCGCATTTTATAGTTCCGCTCCCATGTTTGCTCTTATTGATACTTGGTATCCTCCCCAACTTAGATTTGAGTTATATACATAACATATATGGAATCCGAATGACATTTCCTCAACATCAATATATAGAAAATATTACGGACACCTATCAACCGTGACAGTAGAGCAAATCGGTAGGCCAATGGACTTATCCTATCAAGGATCTCTAATGGTCCAACAAATCGCGGTGCGAGCTTTCTTTTCATTCCAAATCTCATTTGGCTTTTCTGTAGTAAGACCCTTAAACAAAACTGAGTCAGCCACAATACATTTCAAGGCCTATATACCTATCCTGTGTATTTAATAATATCTTGTGGCACCAATAACAATAACTCCACACTTTCAAATCAACAAGCTGGAGATCTATAAGGCTTATTATCAAACCTTTAGAGTGCCATCATTATGCTATTATAATAGTTGATTATACACATAAGTTTACACACATAAAATATTCTTTCCAACTTTCACCAAAATTCAAGTATGCCAGACCTGAGCATGCTCGCAAGCATCAAAGTCACTCTCTCAGTCTGTTAGCCAGTCTAAGAATACGATATCACACTGAGAAGGAGATGAGTACCAAATCGAGTCTGCATCGTATATCAGATCTCGACAAAATCTTCGGATCTTAATCTGACATGACAATATCTGAGTACTCCCATCAAATCTCCCTATCTCACACATATACAATATACTCAGTCTATCAATAGAATTATGGTGTTCATTGGAAGAATATATAAACTTATCAGTCCATCAATGGTCATCCAGATGGTATCATTTCTACCAATAATCCATAAGATATCATTTGACTCCCATCTTCATTTAACACAATCCATATTACCAATTCCATAATCTTTCATACTGATATCATACTTGTCTAATCATAAATTTTACTCTCTGAATATGAGTATCAATTAGCTGAACATGCATCCGAGCACAAATATCAACACATGGAGTAATAGAGAGTACGCTCATAATTGTGACTCTCACTCACAAACAATCTCCATTTATGGCTCACTAATAGTTACTACTCCAGTTTCAGCCTGTTTCCTGCTCAATGTCTCAGCAACATATCAGCCTTTCCCAGGATAATAATTCAATAGAACATCAAATCCTTCGGGAATTCTTGCCACATTTATTACCTCATATTCAGTTTTTTTCCGTTCAAATAATTACTTCAGACTCTTAAAATATGAAGATAGTGTGACCTTTTTATTTTGGAGGCAATGCTCTCATCAATTCAAAATAACTATCAACTAATTTTTATTCACTCTCAGGATAGTTATTCTCGTGCACTGCCAAATATCTGGAGACACAAGTAATTAACCTATCCTTTTGTATCAATGCATAACCAAGATCTGGACGTGATATTCATCAATCACAATTACTTCTATGTTCTGAAAATAGTAATAACATTTAATACTGTGAGAGCTTTCCCATGCACGACGGTCCACAAATTATATAACATTCGTCTGGTTTAGTTTCGTGAGTGGAACAGATAGCTTTAAGGATCTTTCCACGCACTTTCTATAACATACAACTAATACCAGAGAACTTCTGATTTCCATCATTTAAATCAGTTTTAACAGTTCTATGATCACTTTGACCTTCCCAGCATCCTTAAAGATACTATTTAAACTAGTCACGTGATCCAGAAATTCTCATCTTACTTATATTTAAAACTCATAGTCACTGAGCTTGGCACTTAATCAGTGATCTCTTAGTGACTACAAGATAATTCCGAAGTGCTATTCATGCTCCTATCATTTCTTGGGACAATTGCACATATCATCATCGAAGACTATGTAATAATCAAGATATGGTTCATATACCCCCTGCATCAATCCTATAAACGTGATTGACACATTAATCAAGGTTACCAAAATATCATCATATCCATATCTTGTCTTAAAATAGTTTGCATTACATCATTTTCTCGAATTCTTAGCTGATGGTGCCTTGATCTCAAAATGATCTTAAAGAAAATTTGGCTCCATTTAGTTAATCGAATTCAACCATTTATCCATGGTAAAAGATATTCATTCTTTATTGTTACCCTGCTCAGTTAACAGTAATTCATACTTAAACATATTTCATTATACCTTCTTTCCATATTATCACAAATGCTCTCCAAGGTGGCATATCAAGGATAATAAATTTGTTGCTCATTAACACATTTACTTACACCTTAAATCCTCACAATTTCTCAAGTACTCTTTATATGCAGGAATTGAGATACACGTTATACGGACATCAGTTTTATATGCTATCAATCTCCTGTCCAGGTAGCCATTTTAATAATTCATCAGAGAATACTCCAATATACCAGCTCACCACAGGAATTTTAATCAACTCCATGCCTTATTACATTACTCTAAATGGCTTTGTACTAGCCATAGTCTTCATTTCCTTGTCAATAACTATCTTATCTTAGATAGAAGATTTTGAGGGTATAAATTTCTCAAGCTTCAAAATGAGAATTTTCCACTTATTCAGAATATTACTTCTTTTCGGAGAGACGCTCCACCTGGCATGAGAGGTAACCAGGCCAATCATACTCAACAAAGCATCCAATTCCAAAAATTTCATATTCTAAAGTCCATACTTACTTGATGACCCTCATATTTATTACACATAATATTTGCTAACCATATCAAGGTAGATTCTTTTTCCTGGAGGCATACTCACAATCAATGATATACTATTATAGTAGAAGATAATACAATTTGTCTACCATATCACCAGAGATAAAGGACCAGGTAGATCCAACAATACATCAGAATATACACAATAACAAAATGTTGATCATACTTGTTATCAATGTCTTACTAACCTTTGGATCTGGTCTTGTATTTACTTTAATTTATTATCTAAAATCTGGTGGAGTCAAATTGATAAAAATATTGGGGCATTCCATATCGACTAACTTGAGATTAACACATCCCGTGTCTTTTTTTTAGATTGATAATAGACAATTTCAGGTCGAGATACAATTTACTTAGTCTGTGACTCCTGCTCAGGCAATGGAAACCACTTCTGATTTTCATAATTCGTTAACATCACTTCCCTTTTTCCCATTATTATTGGGTCAGGTACTAACAAAATTAGAGTCACTAATACTGCCAAGATCTCAACCTTACTCAATGTTTCACTTATCTTAAATTTCATATTAGTGCCCCAACAGTTCCTTACATTACGTAGTTCTCCTTTTACCTAACACTGGTGTTGATGACTCGGCTTCAAATGGCGGTACAAGCTATATCACTAATATTGCTGGGGTTAACAATTTCACCACAGTTTTGGCTAACCCAAAGTTTATAGGCTGCCTCACAACTTGCGCATATAGTTATAACCCAACAATTATCAAACCTGCCGTATAGGATCCCAAAATTTATTCTAGATCCTTATCATTCTCAGAGGATCCATAGTGATCATTCCAAAAATAAACTACACCAGTCTATTTAATTCATGTTTGTATTTATGGTTAGGCATGTCACTACATTGTAACAAGATAAAAATTTTCATGCCTTACATAATTTCAGCATGATGATAGAAGCTCAAATAGCTTCTTTAAGTAATCTCATGCGTTAATCATCTCAGGAGTCCTTAACCCAATTTTCTAGTATCTCTTATCATCAGTTAGCTTAAACGTAGCTAACTTTCTTTATCATTTTTAGAGACTTAATCATTCTCTAAGATGGTCTCCACTCAGAGTAGCAAATTTTTTACTACGTCTTCTATCAGACTACCAGTTAAGATAGGAGAGTCTCTTCTCCTGAAAGTTTCCATAACTTTCACATATCTTTTCATTTCATCTGGCTTATCATTGAGACCGTTTATTTATTTTATGTTTACTTCAGTCTCAACTATATATGGTTTTACAGAAATACCCACACCATTGGTACCCACATCTGGAGCTATCAATGGTTCAAGCCTCTGTCTTTCTCACATTACAACTTTGCCACAAGCTAATAAGTTGTGCATTTCGTTGTTGTTGGGTAGTTACTAGTCATATATAAGCTATATAATTTATTATCACTAGATTACATCCAGTTAATTTTCTTTCAGCCTTCTGATCCTTTCGTAATCAGCAATTTCCATTGTTAATCTTGACTAGTCTTTTCCAAATCTGGAATTCACTGACACATGTGATTCCCAGTCAAGATAACATATTGGATAGGCTCAACATAATAAGATTACCCATATGTATAGCAATACAACGAATCATAATATCATAAAGCTTTTATCTTTGTAAGGATTTTATCTCTGTCGTAAATCTAGATATTTCCACAAGAAAGACAGTGAAAATAGATTTCCCATATTTTCACTAATTCTCAGTTTATTTTTCTACTGGAACATATATCAATTTTATTAAATATCTAGAACATTCATAAAATTATTCTGTCCACATCGACACGTGTAAATCACTCATTCTATCATTCTACTACCTTCAACAAGTATTTAATTGAGGTTTTACACGTTCGCAAAAGTCACGATAGTGAATTTTACTCACCAAAATCATATATTTAGTTACTAAAAATATCAAATCATATCCAAAAATCATGATCTTAACATCGAAACGTCCGGAATTCAATTCTCTACGATTCTATGATCTCAAACCGGAGTTTCATTGGATTCTAATTCCATTTTATTCACTGGATATGAGCATAGTACTATTCATGTGAGTGTTCACGTCGTCACTATTCATTGGAAACATGTATATTTTTACTAAAATTGTCAAACGGTCTCCAAAAATCATGAATTTAGCATCGATGGACTCGTAACAATGCATTCTACCATTCTATAGCCTTAAACTAGAGTTTCATCGGGTTTTAAATGATTCAAATGGTCTCCAATCGAAACTCTAAATTCTAACAAACTTCCAACGGCTATAAAAATTCCAAATGAACACATAAATGGAATCTAACCACATATTCGGGGTTCCTACAGTCTAGGGAGTGTTTTCCAACCTTCCTAGCGAATTTTCATTCACGTTGGGTCAAAACCCAATTTTTGTAAACGCCGTAAAACGGCTCCCACAGCAAAAATTACTCCTCTAGAATTATTACATCTAGCTTAGAGATCAATTTTACGAAGAAATAAAGTGAAAATCACTTAGCGCGAGTCCCAATTTGAAGTAAACCACGCATTCCTTCCTCCGTTCTTCTTCGTTCTCTCCTCTCTCTCGTTCTTCTTTCTTTTCGTTTCTATGTTTCCAGCAACTTCTTTCCTCTTTTGTTTTTATTTTTTTATTTTTTTTTTGAACGGTTGAGAGAGATATAGATTAGCAAGGAGAGAGATTAACAATAAATATTAAAAATGATCCTATGCTTTCAAGATCTTATGCTTTCAAAGCCTCTTAATTAAATAACTCTCATTCACCTTATTAAACTTATTAAAGCAACTTCCCCCATCTATTAATCAATTTAATTCAACTCAATTCACATATCTAATTAACCAACCCATTCAACTAATAAAACTTTTATTCTTTATTTAATAATTTTATTTATTTGCTCATATTCCTTAAATATAGCATGTATTTCATACATGCATATATCATACACGCATATACTTGGCTTCTATGTATACCATACGCGTATCATACATCTCGATATACGTGTAATTTATCGTATGTATTTCATTAAAACTACGGGGTGTTACATAGAAGATGTTGTAACTAGCTCAATGATTTGTCTCAAAGTTCCATCAAAAGTGTCGATGTTTGCTTCGTATAGCATTCTCATGATTAAGACTCCGTAACCGAGGAATTCCTTTCTTAAAGGGTTTTGAATCACCCTCAACATTTGTTGGATGATGATGTGTGGTAGGGAGACCTTTATTTCCTTCTCTATGCAATATAACACGAGAAGCTGGACCCTTGACATAGTGCCATTAGCCCCCCTTTCTGGCAAGATGTTGTCGAACACGATCTTTCCAAGGCCGGCAATAGATGGCTTAAGATAATTGTTTGGGAGGTTGGTGTACGTCGATTGAGTGTGCGGCTCTTTGGTGAGGGAATTGAACAATTGTTCATTAGACTCCGCGATTTCTGCAATTGTCTGGGGTTCATGTGGATCAATAATTCTCTCCTCAACTGGAATCTCCATATGTCGAGCAATAGTCTCGATGTTGATAGAAATTTTCATTCCCATGACTGTTGTCTCCAAAGCAGGGCTGATCCCCTCTTCTTGGAGTCTCACGCAATTCATGGCTTCGTAGAAAGATCTCACCAAGTTGTAGGACACGTGACCCTCAACTTTTGTTATGTTTAACCAACCTAGAGTTGCAAGTTTGTCGTGAAGGATTGGGCGGAGGCGGAGATCTGTATTGTCGATGCTCCTCATAGTCATAACCTCCCTCTTGAACAATTCCTTGAGTCTAATGGGAATTGGTTCCCTACTACTGAAAGTTGCTCCTTCACTTGAGGCCATTCTTTACTGAAAGGAAAATAAATTTGTGAAAGACACAAAATATATTCCTAACATTTTTAAGATTTATGCCTTGTCGGTTGGATAATATCTTCTATTCTTAATGTTTATGCCATCATTTAATCCAAATTTTTCTATCGGCAATATGATATAATATATATCGTATTCATATATGAATGTATAGATATATATTTAATCATAACTATATATATATTTTTCATAAATCAACTATATATATATTTAAAATTAAACTATATAAAAAATCATATATAGTTTTCTTAGATCTATATTTAATACAAATCTTAAATATAAATAATTCATATATATATAGTTCTAAAGATATATATATATATATATATATATATATATATATATATATATATATATATCTAATAACATTTTTTATTCAGATTTTTCATCAATAATGTGATATATATATATATATATATATATATATATATATATATATATATATATATATATATATCTCATATATACTAAGGTATATAGATATATATGTATATATATATATTCAATCATAACTATACATATAGTTTTTAATAAATCATGACTATATGTATATTTAAATCAAACTATATAAAAATCATATAGTTTCTAGATATATATTTAACATAAATCTCACTATATATAATTGACATATATATATATATAGTTCTTGAGATATATATATCTAATAAAATTTTCATCAATTTTAACGAGGTATATATATATATATATCTCCTATATGCATAGATATATAGATATATATATTTAATCATAACAATATATATAGTTTTCATTAATCATATCTATATATATACTTCTAAACTATATAAAACTATATAGTTTTCTTAGATACATATTTAATACAAATCTTAAACTATATATAATTCATATATATATAGTTCTAAAGATATATATATATCTAATGAAAATTTTCTTTCCCTAATTTGGTGGACTTGGGCGGGCCGTGGATCGTACTCTCTGATACCATTAAATGTCACACCCCGCCCGGACGAAGCGCACATTTGGAATAATAACAATGGTAATAACAGAGTGCGCAGCGGAAATATATAACATACAGTACAAATCTGATTTCATTTAATTCGGAATATTTTTGTACATACAATGGTCAAGGGAACATACTCCCCAAAATTCCCAATGAATCATACAAAGGGTGCAAAATGTGGGCCCCATAACCTGCACCCAGTCCATTCTAATTTCCTGTGAAAGATTGGATGATAATGGAGTGAGCTTAATGCGCTCAGTGGGTAAATAGTTCGTGAGTATAACAATTAATAAAGCATACTTCAATATCAAATATCTTAAATACACATGTGAGCGTCATAATCAATCAATATGTATGTATGCATGACACCGTCTCGTATTGGTTTGATGAATGTACATCGCCTGAGTTCACATACAAATGTCTGTCCGGACGTTCTCTTTTGGCGTAGCCAGGTTCTATCGTACGTCCCTCCTCAGGAATGATGCTCTAGATTCACGTACTGATGTCCCTCCTCAGGCGTAGCCGGGTTCTTATGTACGTCCCTCTCCAGAGAAATATAATGAATAGCGAGCAATGCTCCTAAATATTCTATGAGTCATAAACCATATATGTAATACCCTGTATTTCACCAAAAAAAAAAAAAAAAATTTACTATTTGAAATTTACTATGCTGACAAGCGGCGACAACCTCTAGAATTTGATAAGGGGGACTTTGTTTTTCTGAAAGTCCAGCCCACAAGAGGTGTCAAACGCTTTGGGATCAAAGGCAAGCTCTCCCCGCGATATATCGGTCCATTTTCGATCATTGAACATATTGGCAAACTTGCTTATCGTCTGTCCCTTCCATCATCCATGCCTAAGGTTCATGACGTTTTTCACGTATCTATGCTTCGCAAGTATCGTCCTGATCCTTCGCATATCATCCCTTTAGTCGAGGTTCGGGTTGAGGAAGGAAATACGTATCAGGAGAAAGCAATCCAGATTTTAGATAGAAAAACTCAAGAACTACGGCGCTGTAGCATACCACTTGTGAAAGTGCTCTGGGATCACCACGGCGTAGAGGAAGCAACATGGGAACTAGAATCAACAATTAAACAAAATTACCCTCAATTGTTTTCTAGTACCAACTGATGAAGTGCTACGTTGTATTATTTTCCCTTATCAATATTAGGATGAAACATTGTTTACACCTATCTTGATACATTGTTTCACTTCAATAACTACCCGATGTCTGAAAATAATATCAATGGATAGAGTCTTGCACACATGCTGTGGCCTCCTTCACAGCCTGCGGCTACTTCTCAAGCCGACAACCCCATCACTACTTGACTTGATTTCGAGGGCGAAATCCCTTTAAGGGGGGTAGAGTGTAATACCCTGTATTTCACCAAAAAAAAAAAAAAAATTTACTATTTGAAATTTTTACTATTTAGGCAACGCCCGAACGTTCAGGCGCATGACAGAACGTTCAGGCGCATGACAGAACGTTCAGGCGCCTGCCAGAACGTTCAGGCGCCTGCCAGAACGTTCAGGCGCCTGCCAGAACGTTCAGGCGCCCTGCCAGAACGTTCAGGCTTCCTGCCAGAACGTTCAGGCGCCTGCCAGAACGTTCAGGCGCCTGCCAGAACGTTCAAGCGCCATGCCAGAACGTTCAGGCGCCTACCAGAACGTTCAGGCGCCATGCCAGAACGTTCAGGCGCCTGCCAGAACGTTCAGGCGCCTGCCAGAACGTTCAGGCGCCAAAAATCTCTATATAAGGAACCCTCCTCATTCTCATTTCTCACACCAAACCAAAATCACCTTCTCTTGGGATTTTCTTCTCCTTTCCACGCCTTCTAAGTGTTTAGTTTTGAGACTCTCGGTGCGGTGCAACAAAGTTCTGTCCGGAGGAAAGCGCCAGATCTGAAAGCGGTGCAACGAAGTTCTGTCCGGAGAAAAGCACCAGATCTGAAGGTGGGGAACGAAACATAGGTTTGCGTGTTTCATAACTTTTATTAAAGTTTACATTCAATTATTATTATGTCTACTATTCATTTACACTGCATTATATCAATAATGTTTATGACCTGAATGTCCTAACCTTGCACGTCGTGATACCGACCCTAATAAGGATCACTAGACGATGCCGAAGTCAGTCTAAACGTCAAGAAAAGACCAGACCAGTAGACTAGACTAGTTCATGCATTGGCATCATACATATCACCACCTAGGGACGTATATGGTTTATGACTCATAGAATAGTTAGAAGCATTGCTCACTATTCATATTATTTCTCTGGAGAGGGACGTACATGTGAACCTGGCTACGCCAGGGAGGGACATCAGTACGTGAATCCAGAGCATCGTTCCTGAGGAGGGACGTACAGTGAGAACCTGGCTTCGCCCAGGGAAGGACACCAGTACGTGAACACAGGCGATGTACGTTCATCAAACCATTAGTACGTGACGGTGTCATGCATACATGCATATTGATTGATTATGATGCTTACATGTGTATTTAAGATATTTGATATTGAAGTATGCTTTATTAATTGTTATACTCATGCACTATTTACCCACTGAGCGCGTTAAGCTCACTCCAATATTATCAAATCTTTCACAGGAAATTAGGGTGGACTGGGTGCAGGTTATGGGGCCCACATTTTGTACCCTTTTTATGAATCATTGGGGATTTTGGGAGTATGTTCCCTTGACCATTTTATGTACAAAAGTATTCTGAATTATATGAAATCAGATTTGTACTGTGTACTATATTTCCGCTGCGTACTCTGTTATTACCATTATGATTGTTCCAAATGCGCGCCCCGTCCGAGAGTGTACCGCCGGTTTAGGCGCGTCCGGTCTGTCATGCGCATGACAGAACGTTCAGGCGCCTGCCAGAACGTTCAGGCGCCTGCCAGAACGTTCAGGCGCCTGCCAGAACGTTCAAGCGCCCTGCCAGAACGTTCAGGCGCCCTGCCAGAACGTTCAGGCGCCCTGCCAGAACGTTCAGGCGCCCTGCCAGAACGTTCAGGCGCCCTGCCAGAACGTTCAGGCGCCCTGCCAGAACGTTCAGGCGCCTGCCACGCCTGCCAGAACGTTCAGGCGCCATGCCAGAACGTTCAGGCGCATGCCAGAACGTTCAGGCGCCTGCCAGAACGTTCAGGCGCCAAAAATCTCTATATAAGGAACCCTCCTCATTCTCATTTCTCACACCAAACCAAAATCACCTTCTCTTGGGATTTTCTTCTCCTTTCCACGCCTTCTAAGTTTTTAGTTTTGAGACTCTCTAATCGAGACTCTCGGTGCGGTGCAACAAAGTTCTGTCCGGAGGAAAGCGCCAGATCTGAAAGCGGTGCAACGAAGTTCTGTCCGGAGAAAAGCACCAGATCTGAAGGTGGGGAACGAAACATAGGTTTGCGTGTTTCATAACTTTTATTAAAGTTTACATTCAATTATTATTATGTCTACTATTCATTTACACTGCATTATATCAATAATGTTTATGACCTGAATGTCCTAACCTTGCACGTCGTGATACCGACCCTAATAAGGATCACTAGACGATGCCGAAGTCAGTCTAAACGTCAAGAAAAGACCAGACCAGTAGACTAGACTAGTTCATGCATTGGCATCATACATATCACCACCTAGGGACGTATATAGTTTATGACTCATAGAATAGTTAGAAGCATTGCTCACTATTCATATTATTTCTCTGGAGAGGGACGTACATGTGAACCTGGCTACGCCAGGGAGGGACATCAGTCCGTGAATCCAGAGCATCGTTCCTGAGGAGGGACGTACAGTGAGAACCTGGCTTCGCCCGGGGACGGACACCAGTACGTGAACTCAGGCGATGTACGTTCATCAAACCATTAGTACGTGACGGTGTCATGCATACATGCATATTGATTGATTATGATGCTTACATGTGTATTTAAGATATTTGATATTGAAGTATGCTTTATTAATTGTTATACTCATGCACTATTTACCCACTGAGCGCGTTAAGCTCACTCCAATATTATCAAATCTTTCACAGGAAATTAGGGTGGACTGGGTGCAGGTTATGGGGCCCACATTTTGTACCCTTTGTATGAATCATTGGGGATTTTGGGAGTATGTTCCCTTGACCATTTTATGTACAAAAGTATTCTGAATTATATGAAATCAGATTTGTACTGTGTACTATATTTCCGCTGCGTACTCTGTTATTACCATTATGATTGTTCCAAATGCGCGCCCCGTCCGAGAGTGTACCGCCGGTTTAGGCGCGTCCAGGCGGGGTGTGACAATATACGTCCCTAGGTGGTGATATGTATGATGCCAATGCATGAACTGGTCTAGTCTACTGGTCTTGACATTTGGACTGACTTTGGCAACGTCTGGTGATCCTTATCAGAGTTGGTATCACGACGTGCAAGGTTAGGACATTCAGTACTACTTGTATAAGCTGATAGCTTTCAATAAGACCAACTAGATCAGTCCCTAGTTGAGAGGTGAGACACTAGGTCTGCTTAAATGCCAATCGCCTAGAGTAGCCCGCTGCCTCCCGTTCACTATTTAAAGTTACTGAGGACAAGACCGAGTCTAGTTGAGTCAGATTGACCACAAATCCGGCATTATAACAGTATAATACGTGAATTCCAAGTGTACAGGCATAAGTGAGACTGTATAAACATTATATGACATAATGCAGTGTAAATGAACAGTAGATATAAAAATAATTGAATGTAAACTTTAATAAAAGTTATAAAACACGCAAACCTATGTTTTGTTCCCCACTTTCAGATAAGAACTTCTTCTTTTTTAGATCTGGTGCTTTCCTCTGGACAGAACTTCGTCGCACCACACCGAGAGTCTCGAACAGAGAGTCTCAAAAGACTAAAAACTCAAAATGAGTGAAAAGAGGAGGAAAAATCACAATTTGGAGTGAATTTGGTGTGAAAAATGAAAAGGGGGTTGGTTTATATAGAGGTTTTGGCGCCTGGACGTTCGGGGGGCTGCCCGGACTTCCGTGCACATCTGCCCAAACAATTTTTTTTTTTTTTTGTGAAATACAGGGTATTACACAAAAACTTAAGGAGAGTGTATAACCAATAAGGAGCAAGAGAGAAGAGAGGATTTGGTGTGAAAAATACCAAGGGGGCTTTTTATAGCCAAAAAGGTGCCCGAACCTTCGGGTGGGCTGCCCAAACATTCGGGCAGTGCCCGAAGTTCAAAATATTTTTTTTTGTGCAAACCTAGGGTAATACATCATCAATGTCAAGAGACTTGCTTCTTACATGACATAAAATTGAACTTGATAGACAATCAAATTAAAAAGTGGTCTCTAATGCTACCATGGATTGTACACATTTTGATGAGGTGTTAAATGTTTTTTTTAATTTTTATTTTTTTTTCCTTTTCTTAATGGTATAGTTATAGTAATTTGATGAGTCAATAATAGATGGTTGTCAAATAGACAGTCTGAAAGTAGACGGTCATGTTGACAGCCTCTATTTTATTTTTTTTTGACAACTCAGCTTGACATTGAATGTCAATAGTTGTATTGGAAAAAATTTTCTTACATAATGTCAATTTATCCTACGTGACAATTAATTTTTTCACAATTCACATTTATATTAGAGATGCTCTTAATTGAATGGATGTTGCATATGACGACATGTGGTTACGTGCCATTGTTTGTGCAACGGCTTGTCGCATAAGCCATGACTGTTTCAATTAGAAGGGCGCACGCTAAAAAGAAACCACTGGTGCCTGAAACCCAATCGCACGAACAAGAAACATTTTTGTTGGAAACCCAAACCTTTCCCTGCTCTGGTTCGTCTTCTGAAACCCAATCGCGCCTAGTCGGAAACCCAAACCTCTTTCTCTGCTCTGGCTACTCTCTTTCATCATCAGAAACCCTAAAACCCTGAAACCCAATCCCGCCTCGTTGGAAACCCCAAACCCAATCGCACCTCAAGTTCAGCTAAGAACTCGTTGTTGCAGCTGCTACTGTTGAGCTCTGTTGCTTCTCATCCCCAATCTCACGGTCAGTGTATGTTCAGTTTCTCGCTTTCTTTCTCTTCCCAATCTCACGATCTCACCTTCGTTGTTATTTCCTTATTCTCTCTCCACGGATATGGTTATGGTTTCGGTTCTTTCTACATTTTGTCTTGCTTGTGCGCAAATCTTTGGTGATCCTCTGGTTCTTCTTGTAATAATACGACGAAAATCGGTTCTGAAGCCTAGTTTTGACGAGATTTCAAGTGTTTTAGATTCGTTTGGTACCTTTTGTTTTTTTAAATGCGAACTATCATTTGGTTTTTGTGTCGATGCGTGTGATTTGGTGGTACTTTGAGCAGTGATGTTGGTTTCAATTGTCTCTCTAGTACTGGGTTTTTTTTTCTTCTGTGGATTAAGGACATGGATGACGATCATCTCTGGTTCTTTATTTTTCTACTTCTTTATGGGCTAGGAATCACCAAAACACATACAAAGTATTTGAGAAAATGCTAGACACTTGTTGCTTATGGAATGCAATCTTTAACATATCATCAGATTACATGCTAGACACTTTTTTTTTCTTTCTTAAATGGGCAGAAAGAAAAAAAAAAAAAAAGTTAACAAGATCCCTGAATTAGTGCTTAGGAGGAGATAATGGTCAATATTTTTTAAAATAAGAGTTCTTTTCATACCTCAAGAAATAAAATCTTTTCATACCTCAAGAAATAAAATCTTTTCATACCTCAAGAAATAAAATAGTAATTGGAACTAGCAACTAACATCTTATATCTTTATGTGGTAGTGGCTATTATTTTAATACCTCAAGTCAAACAATAAGAGTTATATTTTTGAATGAGGGTACTTGTTGTAACTTTATTGATGTAATATAATATTGAAATGCACCGTCTGCTTTTGATAATCAAAAGTACTTTGCTAGCAAAAGGCATGAGGAAATAATTACATAAAAAAACTATTTAATAATATGCTAGCCCACTTCTTTGTTTTGTATTTTAGCTGCTTACTTTTCCCTTTTAAGATAGGAAGATTTTGAAATTAATGACCTTTAAACTTCACGGTGAAGTTATATAGTTTACATCATCTTTGTGGCAGCGTCCTCACTATTGCCCCTTGAAGTTATACACTTGTTACTTCTTTATTTTTTCAAGAACTTAATGCTCTTCTCATGCTTAATGCGTCAACTTTTATGGGCTACTAACTATTCTTACAAGTTAATCAACTCAAAACAGCATTACTATTTTCAGGTGAGCAATCATATTCCATGATGTAAATAAGTACCTTTTTTTTGTTTTATTTTTTAACTGTGAGCCAACATGGATCTATAAAGCTTTATGCTTGATCAACTTCTTTTTGTTAGTGCACAAGATTTGTAGATTTCTTATCTTTCTATATGATTGTCTCTGTTTAAGTGTAGGCATGTCTGACATTAGTTGTTTTTTTTTTTTTTATTCAGCTTATATATGATTTTCTTATCTTTCTATATGACTTCTTATTGTTTAAGTGTAGGCAGGTGTGACATTAGATTTCTTATCTTTCTATATGATTCTCTTTGTTTAAACAATAGCAACATTTAAAGTGGTTGTGTCACACCCTGGGTTGCACAGCGTGTCTCCTACCCAGATGCGGGCGCACCCCCTCGGGGCGAACGCCTAGCCATTATATATCCACAGTATTGTCTTCATTGGGGTCCACAGAACACTGCACGCACCCAACGACCTTTGTCATTTCTCTATGCAGAACACTGCACAGTCCAGGGGCCTCCCCCAAGTTCGAACTCGCAACCTCTTCCTCATAAGGTTAGATTTCGCATGGTTCAATGGATACTCAAGTTGCGAAATCTAACCTCTCAATGGATACTCAAGTTGCGAAATCTAACCTTATGAGGAAGAGGTTGCGAATTCAAACTTGGGGGAAGCCCTCCCTGTGCTGTGGATTGTGCAGGGGGATAAATGATCTCGGTGTCCGGCGTCCTTGTGTGGCGTGGCTGGCCGAGATGGGACAATATTATGGATCCATAATGGCTAGGCGTTCGCCACACGGCTGAGGTCGTGGTGGTGCGCCCGCGCTCGCGGCAGCGGCCGGGGTGTGACAGTTCCAAATGCGCGCCCCATTCGCGAGTGTACCGCCGATTTAGGCGCGTCCGGGCTGGGTGTGACATTTAATGGTATCAGAGCGTACGGTCCTCGGCCCGCTCAAGTCCACCAAATTAGGGGAAGAAAATTTTCATTAGATATATATATCTTTAGAACTATATATATAAATTTTATATAGTTAAGATTTGTATTAAATATATATCTAAGAAAACTATATAGTTTTATGTAGTTTAGAAATATATATATATAGTTGTGATTAATGAAAACTATATATATTGTTATGATTAAACATATATATCTATATATCTATATATCTATGCATATAGGAGATATATATATACTATGTTGATAATGAAGAAATTTTGAATGAAAAATTTTATTAGATATATATATATCTCTAGAACTATATATATATGTCAATTATATATAGTGAGATTGTATTAAATATATATCTAGAGAACTATATGATTTTTTATACAGTTTAATTTAAATATACATATAGTGATGATTTATTAAAAAACTATATGTATAGTTATATACCTTAGTGTATATGAGATATATATATATATATCATATTATTGAAAAAAAAATTGAAAAATGTTATTAGATATATATAGAACTATATATATATGAATTATATATATAGTTAAGATTTGTATTAAATATATATCTTAGAAATCTGTGTATGATTTAGATATATTTTAAATTTCAAATATATATATAGTTGATTTGTGAAAATTATATATACAGTTATGATTACATATATATATATATATATATATCTATATATATGTATATATCATATTGCTAATGACGAATTTTGATTAGATGATGGCATAAACATCAAGAGAAAAATATAAAATCTTATCCAATTGACAAGGCATAAATCTTAAAAATGTTAAAAATATATTTTGTGTCTTTCACAAATTTATTTTCTTTTCAGCAAAGAATGGCCTCAAGTGAAGGAGCAACCTCCGTTAGCAGGGAACCAATTCCCACTAGACTCAAGGAATTGTCCAAAAGGGAGGTTATGACTATGAGGAGCATCGACAACAGGGATCTCCGCCTCCACCCAATCCTTCACAACCAACTCGCAACTGTGGGTTGGTTGAACATAACAACGGTTGAGGGCCACGTCTCTTACAACTTGGTGAGATCCTTCTACGAAGCCATGAATTACGTGGGAATTTCAGACGAAGAAATAAGCCCGTATTGGAGACAACAGTTATGGGGATAAAAATTCCTATCAATGTCGAAATCATCGCTCGACTTATGAAGATTCCGATTAAGGAAAGAATTATTGATCCACATGAACTGCAGACAATTACAGAGATTGCGGAGTCTAATGAACAATTATTCAATTCCCTCACCAATGAGCCATACACTCAATCAACGTTCACCAACCTCCCAAACAATTATCTTAAACCATCTCTTGCCGGCCTTGGAAAGATCGTGTTCGGCAACATCTTACCAGAAACGAGGCCTAATGGCACTATGTCAAGGGCCCAACTCCTTGTGCTATATTGCATAGAGAAGGGAATAAAGGTCTCCCTACCACACATCATCATCCAACAAATGTTGAGGGTGATTCAAAACCCTTTGAGAAAGGAATTCCTCGGTTACGGAGTCTTGATCATGAGGATGCTACGCGAAGTAAACATCGACACTTTTGATGGGACTTCGACACAAATCGTTGAGCCAGTTACAGCATCTTCTATCTTCAAGATATATGTTCCAAGGGGAAGAGTAGCTGACGAGGAAGCATTCGACACAACGATAGAAAATGCAGAGAGAATGAGGGACAAGCATGGACGTTGCCTTCGAAAAAGTCGACGCAAGATTCCCGTCAAAGAAGCACCAAATTTTGGAGGGCAGAACATCCCAATGAGCCCACTATTTCAAAAAATTTCACCTCATACAGATCTAGATATACAAGGGGTTCCAGTTAGGGGATCCCCGTATAATCAAAACAATTACCTTTCACCTATGAATCACACGTACAACCAATACTTTCCCCCAATGCCTATGGCCTACCCTCCACCTATGGGACAATCGAGCCATCAACCACCAATGGACCAATCGACTAACCTTTTTGAAAGGTTAAATAAAATGGAATCCAATATGGCGGAAATGAGAGCGACTCAAAATTATATATTAACACATATGCAAAACTCTGAAGCAGAGCGAGCAAACTCTCAACCTTCTGTTAGTAGTCGTTCTGTACCTAGCAGGAGATCTAGAAGGAGCGGAAGTAGGCAGAGAAATCAAAATTGATTACTGGCATTGTAAACTTTTCTTTTATATACATGAATGAAATGTTTTGTTTAAATACCATCTTTGGTGGGCCGACTTACAACCATTCTTTCTTTTGTATTACTAACTTTGGAATGGTATTGGACACAACAAAATTGGAGGATACTAAATAAAATGTGGAAGTAAGAAAACTCATGACCTTGTGTGAAAAGAAACATTTAGAGAAAGTTGCATTACTAATATTATCACTAAGTTTACACGGTATGAGACGAGTAAATTTGGACTATACTATTAGTGAACTTCTATTCAGCCAATGTTTTTAGAGACCGTGTTCATACAACTTAACTTGGTTAACACCCTTATTACCAAATTCATGTGGTATGGGACACATGAACTTGGCTAATAATCGAAACGACTAAGAGTAAGAGTTTGAATACATAAGATTGCGATAGAACGTTAGATCAGGATATTTACCGAGGCAAATCTTAGAATTCTTATGACTCGTATGGATTTTTAATGAAATATATAAGTATGTTCACAAAGACCAAAACCAAATCATTTGAAATACTTGCAAAGTTTTGTACTTAATATATAAACATTTTAACCTTGTTTTTACACCCTGCCAAACATACGAGTTATATAAGATTCTTTGATTCCTCAACAAAAACCTTACACTATACTTAGAAAAAAAAAGGTGATTTTAATATTGCAATACTCTCGAAATTGTTGCTGAGCATACTATAACATTATACTTGACTACAGTTTCTTAATCATGGTTTTTTTTTTCTCCTTGCCAGTGAGAAAATACAAACAAGGAAGAAAGGAAGGTCACGTACTGTTCGTCCAGCAGTTGAGGCACCTCCTGAGATTCAGGAACCGCACCTCCGACAACAGCACAGGCCACACCCGACACTGCCACTCCATCTAGGCAGGTAATACCACCCCCACCCGCACCCTTTATTATGCCTTCGAGCATGGAAACCATTTTCGTCAGATTTATTGAAGCAATCAAAGCCACTGTTCAAACGGCCATTCGTGAGACCGCGACCAGTCAGGTTGCCACGGTTCAAGCACCTGTAAAATTTGGGTTGGAAGCTCAAACCGATCAGATTACTAAATACAAGCGGCTACAACCTCTTACTTTCGATGGCACCATTGATGCTGATGAGGTGCAAAAGTGGTTGGATGAGTCAAAGAAGGCTCTTGATGCAATGGGAGTCGATGAGACTCGAAAAATTCCACCAACTTGTTGGTGGGGCAAACACATGGTGGATGATAGTGAAAGAAGACCCAAGGGTCAACATAGCAGATATGACTTGGCAACAGTTTGAGTCAATATTTATTGATGAGTATTTTCCCAGCGCGGTGACGAAGCAGAAGCGCCAGGAATTCACTAAGTTATACCAGGGCACCATGACTGTCAGAGAATATGCTGGAAAATTCAAAGAATTATCAGTCTACTATCTCTCCCATCTCAACGGAGCGAGATAAGACTGAGAAATTTTATAATGGCCTTCGCCATGACATTCGACAAGCCTTGTCGATCTTGGATCTCAAGACTTACAATGAGGTTGTTGACAAGGCCATTAGCTTTGAACAAGAGAAGATCTTACAGGAATAGAAAATGAATAAGGGCAAACGGCCTGCAACATTTTTCCAACAAGGCTCGCAGCAGGGCAACAAGAAGAAGCCCTACTACAATCAAAACCCAGCCCTCCCAGCCCCTGTTTCGAAGAATGAGCCCACAACACCTGCGGCTGAACCTTCTAACCCTAACCATCAAGGTTTTCGTAATCATGGCCGCGGAGGTCGTTATGGAAGGGGTGGCCGTCGAAACGGCAATGGCAGAGGTGGTGGTCGACACCACAATCAGCAAGCCCAGCAGAACAATCAGCATGGCCAGCAACACAATTAGCAGTACAGGCCTACTTGTTTCAACTGCGGCCAACAGGGCCACGTAAGAAATGCATGTCCGCACCATCAGCAACTTGTTCCTGTTATTCCGATCCAACAAACACCACCTGCTGCTAATGACCAACCCAGGCAGAACCAGCAAAACCAGGGTCAACGGAATCAGGGCAGAGCATATGCCATCGCTCAACAACTCCTCCTAGACAACAATGAAGTCGAAGGTACCTTTCATTTGTTCAATACAATGGTTCATGTTTTGTTTGATTCAGGTGCTACGCATTCTTTTATATCATCAGCATTGGTAAGACATTTAGGCCTGCATCCTGAACCCACAAACTTCACATTCCATGTCACATCACCGTTTGGATCTGGTACTGACGTGAATTTGCAGTGTTCTCGATGTGTACTTCGAATGTCAGCACAGATAATATATGCAGATCTTTTTGTGATGGATATTGAAGACTTCGACATCATCCTCGGCATGGATTGGCTCGCACCACTGAATGCAAAGATCGACTGTCTGAAGAAGCAAGTTCAGTTAAGCTTGCCTACAAGAGAGTTTGTCAAGATTCACGGAACAAGGAAATGGATACACAAATCAACAGTTGCACTTCTCAAATCTCAACTTCGAGCGTTATCTCTTGGTGACAAAAATGAATCACCAGCACTATACCCTCTCAAAGTACACGATGTTCCAGTCATATCTGAATTCCCAACAGTTTTTCTAAATGACCTTCCTAGTCTACCTCCAGTTAGGGAATTCGATTTTGAGATCAACCTTATACCTGGGATAGGGCCTATCTCAATTCCACCATACAGAATGTCTAATGTCGAGCTAGTCGAATTAGACAAACAACTAAAGGAATTAGAGAGTAATGGCTTCATCCGAAAGAGTTCATCACCCTGGGGCGCTCCAGTTCTGTTTGTTCGCAAAAAGGATGGTTCGTTACGACTTTGCATCGATTATCGCAAGTTGAATAACGTCACCATCAAGAACAGATATCCATTGCCCAGGATCGATGACTTATTTGACCAACTTAGAGAAGCCAAATACTTCTCTAAGATTGATTTACGGTCCGGTTATCACCAACTCCGGATCCGAGAGTTGGACATCACCAAGACGGCATTCGGAACTCGGTACGGTCATTACGAGTTCATAGTTATGTCGTTTGGTCTAACAAATGCACCTGCTACATTCATGGATTTGATGAATCGCATATTCAGGTTATACTTAGATTGTATTGTGGTGGTTTTTGTGGACGACATCTTGATATATTCCTAAACCGAGAAAGACCATAAAATACATTTGAAAATAGTCCTCCAGACCTTGAGAAGCCACCAACTATATGAAAAGTTGAGTAAGTGCAAATTTTGGGAAAAGAGAGTTCAATTCCTAGGCCATGTGGTTTCAGGCAATGGCATTGAGGTAGATCCTTCTAAGGTTAAAGCCGTTTTAAACTGGAAGCAGCCTACCACTGTTACTTAGATTAGGAGTTTTCTTGGGTTGGCTGGCTATTACAGACGCTTCATCAAGGACTTCTCAAAGATTGTCGAACCAATGACCAAGCTCACTCGAAAAGACGTGCGATTCATCTGGAATCCCGCCTGTGAAGCATCATTTTAGGAATTGAAGAAACGCCTCACGACGGCACCTGTACTTATCACTCCAAGAAATGCAAATGGATTTTCATTATACACTGACGCCTCTCTCCAAGGCTTAAGTGTCGTACTAATGCAAGAAGGCCAAGTTGTTGCATATGCCTCGAGGCAACTAAAGATTCACGAGGGTAATTACCCAACACATGACTTGGAACTTGCAGCTGTTGTGTTTGCACTGAAGCTATGGCGTCATTACCTATACAGTGAACGGTTTGAGGTCTTCTAGGATCACAAAAGTCTTAAGTACATATACACTCAGAGAGACCTAAACCTTCGCCAGAAACGATGGTTGGAATTCTTGAAAGATTATGACTTTCAACTCCAGTACCATCCCGGAAAGGCCAATGTTGTGGCTGATGCCCTGAGTAGAAAATTTTATGTTGTTTGCACTCTTAACTATGAAATGGGGAAGTTGGCTATAGAGATGGATAACTTTAACCTACAGCTAAATGTTAAGGGACCACGACCACGACTCTCTCAACTATCAGCCACCTCTGAGCTCATTCGAAAGATTTTAGCTACTCAAGCCAATGACCCTATGTTAATGGAGAAACGAGGACTTCTACTCAGCGGACAAGATCTTCCTTATTGGTCAGTCTCTAAAGACGGAGTTGTTTTCTATAAAAAAATGTCTCCGTCTACCGAACGATCCTGAGGTTCAGAAAGACGTGCTTACTAAGATGCACTGTTCGAGGTACGCTATGCATCCTGGGGGTGACAAGATGTACAAGGATGTCAAGCGACAATTCTGGTTTTCTGAAATGAAGACGACAATTGCAGACTTCGTTGCTCGATGTCTCATTTGCCAGAAAGTTAAGGCAGAACGAAGACTTCCCTCAGGACTTCTCTAGCCGTTACCTATTGGAGAATGGAAGTGGGAAAACGTCGCAATGGATTTTGTTACGGCCTTGCCTCAAAATAATAAAGGGCAAGATGCTATCTGGGTTATCATTGACAAACTTACAAAGTCTGCATACTTCTTGCCAATAAAGTTCACGGATAATCCCGCCAAACTTGCTGAACTATATGAAAGAGAGATCGTACGCCTTCATGGCATACCACTCACGATCGTCTCTGATCGAGACCCTCGATTCACATCAAACTTTTGGAAAAGCTTCCAGAATAGAATGGGTTCTAAGATCACTATGAGCACAGCCTTCCACCCTCAGACTGATGAGCAGTCAGAGCGGCTTATCCAAATCTTAGAAGACATGTTACGATGTTGCATTTTGGACTTTAATGACGGATGGGCAAAGTGTTTGCATCTAGCTGAGTTTGCATACAACAACAGCTACCAAACTAGTATCGGCATGGCACCATACGAGGCTCTCTATGGTCGGCCTTGCAGATCTCCGGTATGCTGGTTAGATATGGCAGATCGACCGCAGTTAGGCCCTGAACTAGTTCAAAAGACTTCTGAGAAGATCACACTAGTAAAGGAACAACTTTGTGTTGCACAAAGTCGACAGAAGAGCTATGCTGACAAGCGGAGACAACCTCTAGAATTTGATAAGGGGGACTTTGTTTTTCTGAAAGTCCAGCCCACAAGAGGTGTCAAACGCTTTGGAATCAAAGGCAAGCTCTCCCCGCGGTATATCGGTCCATTTCAGATCATTGAACATATTGGCAAACTTGCTTATCGTCTGTCCCTTCCATCGTCCATGCCTAAGGTTCATGACGTTTTTCACGTATCTATGCTTCGCAAGTATTGTCCTGATCCTTCGCATATCATCCCTTTAGTCGAGGTTCGGGTTGAGGAAGGAAATATGTATCAGGAGAAAGCGATACAGATTTTAGATAGAAAAACTCAAGAACTACAGCGACGTAGCATACCACTTGTGAAAGTGCTCTGGGATAACCACGGCGTAGAGGAAGCAACACGGGAACTAGAAGCAACTATTAAACAGAAATATCCTGAATTGTTTTCTAGTACCAACTAATGATGCGATACATTATCCTATTTTCACTTATCAATAAACTGATGAAACATTGTTACACTTATCTTAATATATTGTTTCACTTGAATAACTACACCAATGTCTGAAACTAACATCCATGGATATCGTGATGCACACACGCAATGGCCTCCTTGGCAACTTGTAACTACTTCTCAAGAAGCAGAGTCAAGTCACTACTACTTTGCATCACCAACTCCATCACCGCACAGCGATCATTATCGCCAGAACGTGCATGACTTTTTCGCAACAATCTCATGCCCTCATTTTGGCAGGACCTTCTACCACAATTGCCAAGAGGTCGAAATTCAAGCAACAGCACAAAAAAGTATTCCATCGCTCAACCTACCTCCCCTCAAACGATGTAACCATCGCCCTCCACCACCATCTGTTATGCAAATGTAGGAATCTTCAGAAGATGAGTCTGATTCCATTTGCTCTCCATGGTTTTATGATGATGAGGATTCCACCGGCCACAGTGCAATTCAGGGACCATACTAGCACTATCCTGAACTAGCAAGAGATGACGCCGGCAGTGGATCTCTAGCAGATAACCATCATAACTACTTGAATTGATTTCGAGGGTGAAATCCCTTTAAGGGGGGTAGAGTGTAATACCCTGTATTTCACAAAAAAAATAATAATAATAATTTTTTTAGGATAAAGCACATGCCTGGAAGTCCAGGCACATGGCACATGCTTGGAAGTCCAAGCACATGGCACATGGCACACGCCTGGAAGTCCAGGCACATGGCACATGGCACATGGCACATGCCTGGAAGTCCAGGCACATGCCCGGAAGTCCAGGCAGCCCTCCTGGACTTCCAAGCACCAAAAACTCTATATAAACCAACCCTCCCCTCTTCATTTTCCGCACCAAATTCACTCCAAAATGTGATTTTTCCTCCTCTTTTCACTCATATTGAGTTTTTAGTCTTTTGAGACTCTCTGTCCGAGACTCTCAGTGCAGTACGACGAAGTTCTGTCTGGAGGAAAGTGCCAGATCTGAAAAAGAAGAAGTTCTTATCTGAAGGTGGGGAACAAAACATAGGTTTGCGTGTTTTATCGCTTTTATTAAAGTTTACATTCAATTATTATTATGTCTAATGTTCATTTACACTGCATTATGTCATATAATGTTTATATTGCCACACTTATGCCTATACACTTGGAATTCACGTATTATACTGTTATAATGCCGGATTTGTGGTCAATCTGACTCAACTAGACTCGGTTTTGTCCTCAGTAACTTTAAATAGTGAACGGGAGGCAGCGGACTGCTCTAGGCGATTGGTTATTTAAGCAGACCTAGTGTCTCACCTCTCAATTGGGGACTGATCTAGTTGGTCTTATTGAAAGCTATCAGCGTATACATGTAATACTGAATGTCCTAACCACGCACGTCGTGATACCGACTCTGATAAGGGTTACTAGACGTTGCCAAATTCAGTCTAAATGTCAAGAAGAGACCAGACCAGTTCATGCATTGGCATCATACATATCACCACCTAGGGACGTATATGGTTCATGACTCATAGAATAGTTAGGAGCATTGCTCGCTATTCATTACATTTCTCTGGAGAGGAACGTACATGAGAACCCGGCTACACCCAGGGAGGGACATCAGTACGTGAATCCAGAGCATTGTTCCTGAGGAGGGACGTATAGTGAGAACCTGACTACGCCCGGGGAAGGACACCTATACGTGAACTCAGGCGATGTACGTTCATCAAACCATTACGAGACGGTGTCATGAATACATACATATTGATTCATTATGATGCTCACATGTGTATTTAAGATATTTGATATTGAAGTATGCTTTATTAATTGTTATACTCACGAACTATTTACCCACTGAGCGCGTTAAGCTCACTCCATTATTATCCAATCTTTCACAGGAAATTAGGGTGGACTGGGTGCAGGTTATGGGTCCCACATTTTGTACCCTTTGTATGATACATTGGGGATTTTAGGGAGTATGTTCCCTTGACCATTTTATGTACAAATTATATTCTGAATTAAATGAAATCAGATTTGTACTGTGTATTATATATTTCCGATGCGCACTCTGTTGTTACCATTGTTATTGCTCCAAATGCGCGCCCCGTTCGCGAGTGTACCGCCGATTTAGGCGCGTCCGGGCGGGGTGTGACATGGCTGCCATCTCCTATGCCAAAAACAGAGTGATCGATTGTATAATTAATGGAGAAGCAAACTTACAGTGATAAAAGGAAATCACCCTGGTAATGCTCCAACGATGCGCTAGCGGCCGTCACTCTTTGTGCTCATGCTCTAGGGTTGAGAGTAGAATGAAGAAGATGGGAGGCGGCTGCAAAATTGTTCTATATATTTCTTATGAGTTAGGTGTGGTGACTTGTATAATTGTGGTCTCTTCATGCATAATTTTGGGAGTAGTAGGAATCAAAATACAAGATACCAAAATTATAAAATGTGTGCCTTAGTGTCACGTGTGTATAGAGCCTAATTAAGAATGATAAGATCTCTTAATTTTCTAAATTGCCTTTGTCCACAAAATGGAAAGAATGTGCTAACCGTGGAGTATGAGAGGAATTAATAAAAGGAAGTTGGATATCTTGCCATGTCTAGCATGTGGTGGCTTTATGCGGAGAAATTACAAAACTATTGATTATTAGAAACTTGCTTTTCATAAATAATAAGATTTATGGTATGTAAATTTTATGAGATTAAAATAGATAGTTTGAATTTACATTTAAGTAGAATAGTCATGAAAATTTGGGAACACTTGAATCACGTGAATTATACTATAACTTTATTATTATTATTATACTTTTATATGGCCACTTAAGCCTAGTTGTAGAAATTTAAATTATTATTTCAAATTTGAAGTGACACCGTAATAGAAATTAAGATCTAAATAAAATATAGTAGCACGTTATATGTAGCACATGCCGTGTTTGAGCCCTTTTTGGTCTTAATGTAAAATTGTGAAAATACCTTTAGATTTATAATTTCAAAAATACCTTTAAAATTTTTCAGTATAACAGTGACGGCTGGGAGAAGGTCCTCCTATTAATGTAATATGATTAGAGTTTTGGGTAGTGATTTGGTTTCCAATATTCATCTTGCATGAAGGGAAATTTAGAGTAGATTAAGGAATATTTTTTGGTTATCTCTAGTAAAAAGATTAGAGAATATTGTTGGAAAAGAAATGAGAGAAAAATATAAATTTTCACACATGTGACAAATTATTGGCCATTAATAGATCGTTTTGGGGTATCACATATTATTTCTCCTCTAGGTTTCAGTAATTACAGTTATGATCTTGATAACTCCAAGTTGTATGTGCTTGAAATTTGACGTGTTTTTTTCTTCTCTGCCTCTTTGGAATTCCTATTTAAGAATGGATGGTTTATAGTTATTTATTGCTTGGAGAATTTTTGGGATGTGGTGAATTATGATGATTATGATGAGCCTTTGAGAAGGTATTTGCATAAGTATAGGGAGTTAAGGGGAGAAAGCTAATCAAAGTAAGGCTAGCAATCCCAATGACAAAGGCAAGCCGTCGATCTTTGGAGCTGAACAACAAAGGAGACAAGATTTTAGCTTCTAATTATTCCTTTTCAAGTTTAAATGTGATTGAGGGGTAGTAATATTAACTCTTGAACTCAAACCCTATATAGATCTTGGGAATATATGGTGTATTAATTAACACAAAACAAAGTCTTTTGTTATGTTGATTGATTGAAGAAAATTAATGATCATATAGGAGGGAAGGGGTTCTTGCATATATTTGTTTTTTTTTTTTTTTAATCATTTGCATAAGATTAGGAAACTAATTATTTGGGGGTTTTTTGCATTCTTTTTTCTATCTAATCAATTACTATGATAGGAAGCAGTACTTTTAGCTGGTGGAAATAACCTATGATTTTTTGCATTATTGTAGTTCTTCTATATTTTGGATTAATTAAGGCATTTTGGATCTTCATTAATTTAATTAATCTTGCGTATTTTTTACTGAATTCTAGAAAATTTAGATATTGATCTCTTTCATCTTCTTTTTTTTTTTTTCCAATCTTCTATTCAGCTCTGATTAATGGTCAAATGAAATGTGAATAGCGCATCTTTTTCTCTCAAAAATGAGGTGTGCATCGAATTGGAGTCATTTACTTCTACTTCTCAACTGTTGTTAATCAAAGCAAGGAGAAATATAAAAAGGTCAGTTTATTTATTTAATTATATAGTTATTAAGACTATTACATGAACATATATTACAAGGAAAGCCATAGTTTTAGTTTTACACATTCAATGAAATTCCTTTGATCAGTTGAGAAAATTTTGATCTCGGCACAACTATATATTGACAAGTTAGTGAAAAAAAGTTAGGATCTTTCTAACCTTTAACTTACTCCTTAATTTCCTGTTATCTTTATGCATAATTTTGAATATCATAAGTTAGCCTAATTAATGGTGGAAAATATTAAATTATATATGTTTTATCTAAGCTTCTTTTCTTTCTTCTCCCCCCCTTTTGGTTCTATACCCAAGTTAGCTTCAAAGAATCATTACATATAAATATAGCTGCAAATAGAGAAGATGAAGCACTGATATCAGACATCCAATGAAGCCTAGATCATCAAGTACTACTACACCTTTGCCAAGCATATATATTTTAGTGCAATCCATTAATTAAGCCATATATACTTGCTAGGGTTATATGCTAGGTAGTCTCCATGCATCCATGTGATCATGTTCTCCATACATTTGTAGAAATACAAAAGTTTTTTTTTCCAAGTTCATTTTACGTAAGAGTCAAGGGTCAATGAAGGAGTCAATATGGTTTCCTTAACCCAAAACTTAGGACCAGTACTTGCCGTCTGAAAAGCCGCATGATGTGTTTTGAGATCTAGGGCATGTTGACACTTGCTTTTTTTGTGCCCATAACTGATCAAAATGACTTTATTATAACTGATTGGATGTTTTTGTTGTACAGTAGAATTGCTAGCTAGAGAGATAACCTTATTGCTTTTTCTGATGTTGAAATGTTAAGAATAAAACTCTGGTACTGTGGGGACCCTATACATATATATGTATATCTTTGATATAATATTCTTAGATTAATATAAATTACAGAATTTTCATTGATTTAATTTAATCTGTCTTCCCTAGTTAGAGGGCACTATATATATAAGGTAAGAATCAAAGGGTAGCTTATAATATTGTTTGTAGATACTGATATTAGTAATTAAAAGCATAATATGAAAGGAACACAGGAGACAAGTCTAGCACCTAGAGGAAAAATACCCAATGTATATAGTGTGTATTAGAGAATTGAACTTCCTTTTGTGATAACTAGCTAGTGAAATATATAAAGGGAATTAATAGAACTAATTTTTCTTCCATACATATAGCTAGCTAGAAGACACTAAATAAGTTTAGAATCAATGGGCAGTTCTCATTAATGTTTTTGTAAATACTGATAAAAGTGAGAAAGCTAGAGAGATATATAGAGAGAAGGGCCTTCATCTTGATAATATGGTATTGATGGGAATTATATAAAAGCATGAAATATACAGGAATATGGGAGACAAGACTAGAAAGTGGCAGAAAAAGCCTTGTTTTAGGAAAGACTTACATTAATCATCTTTTGAGGAGGAATGTTCATTTTTATAAAATACCCAAAATAGTACTAATACTGTATAATTAGAAACAACTCTTTAATATTAATATACCTATATATAATTAATATATTGGGAGGACATCATGAAATATATATATATATATATATATGGTCTCATGAGCCTTGGCAAATCTGTTTTGTAAACCATAATTTTTAGCGTTTTCATGGCTTGTCGGCAGGTGGCAGTTTGGAAGTCATGGACATGGTGAGAGTATTAATCATATATATATATTTTGCACAGCATATAAACATCATATGTGCCAGTGTGCCACCCACCCCTGGCCCCCACTTTGTCCTTGCGTATAGAGAGCATGTGGTTCAGAAATAAAATGTCCCCTTGATGCCCATTTTTTGGAATTAAAATATAGAATATGAGACCTGCAGGGAATTATATATATATTAAATTAGTTAAGGCCACAATTAAGTAGATTAATTATATATAGAGAGGTTTACTTTCCCATTCACATTATTTTTCTTTTGCGGTATCCTTTGATAATATAGGGCATTAATTCTCTACAAGATAATTTAGAAATAATATGTAGATGTAGAGAATTTAGTAATAATATGTAGATAAAATCATTGGGTGCTTTATTGCAAAAACAGCATAGTTTTAGCTCATCTTTTGATGACAAGTACATTCTTAATCTCCATGTTTGTACTTATGAGGCTGAAGGTTTCAACTTGCTATAATATAATTGGTACAAAAATTAAGTACTCAAGCTATATATATATATATTGTTTTCCTATAGTAAGCATGCAGAAAATTTGTACTAGTCTTCCATGTTTTTCTTGTTGTTTTAGGTTTCTGCTGCAGTACTGGTTCCTGACAACCAAAAAAAAACACATAGTGATATGAATTCAACAATTTCAGAGAAATTAATATGATTTCAGCTTAATTGATGCATATATATGTTCATTCCATTCATGAAATAATCAAGTTTTCCCTTCTTTATGGGCCTAATTTAATTTGTATTTGTCTTAAAATATAGTGAAAATATTGGAATTTAATCTATGCTAGACATGTTTCCTTTGGAGGTTGATTTAGGGTTGGTTATGATGGTGGTTGATTTAATAATAGTGGCTCAAATTATTATTTTTTTGTTTGATTTGGTGGGGGCAAAGCTAGATAAAAAATTATTTATCTTTAAAGTGTTTAAAAGTTTTTAATTGTTTGGTTTTGCTCATAGTTGTGATGAAGATTTTGAAAAAAAGTTACTTTTGGTGTTTTAAAGTGTTTTCTTGGATTGTTTGCAATTGATGTTGGCCAAGTGAATCTTAAGCTAGATTGAGTTTTTACAAGCTTAAGGCACTTAGCAATTAACACTTAACTTCATGGTTGACAGAAGCGCGATTTGCGATTCGCTTCACCCCCCAGCAATTCGAGTCGCACATATGAATCGAAAATCCACTGAATCGCCCCCTGAATCGGGCTGAATCGTGCGATTCCTTGATTCAACCCGATTCAAGGGCTTTTTTTTGGCACTCCCATATTAGCGCTCCACAATGAAAAACCCTTTTAACCATTTAGTTCTCTGCATTATCTCCCTCGTGCAATAGGGTTTTGGGGGTTTTCTTTTTTCGACAAATCTAGTTTGATTTATTTTCTTTCTTCTTCAGTCCAACTAAAAAATGATCATTGGAGACTTGAAAGCGTGCTTGGAGGTTGAAAATCTATTACGTTGACAAAAATCATGTTTTCTATCTCGGTTTTCTTCGTTCCTAAAGCTTTGGAGACGTGATTTGTTCACTTTGAAACAAGATAAATCGACATTGATTGCATTGATTGGTAGAGAAAAGGTTAGATCTTTTAACTTCTTTTGAGTTTTTACTTCCAAAGCAATGAAAGCACACACTTTTTTTTTTTCATCTCTTTCGCACACGTAGCAAAGTTTTTTCTTTTTGTCTGTTTTTCGTTTTTTTTTTTTTTTGTGCTATTGTGTTGTGTAACAAATTTACAAGTTACAATTGAACTTTTATGTTTGAACTTTTATGTTTGAACTTTTATGTATTACTTTAGTAAGTTTACATTAACATGTATTTGTTTGCCTAATTTTTATTTTCATCAATTTGTTGTGCAAAGCATCGACCTATCAATTGTGCAAGTCACGAGCTCTTTGTCTTCAAAATCTTTGATATTTTATCATCTTAAGATATGTATGATAAAATTTGAAATTCAATGATTAGATTTAATAGAATAAATCACAAATTAAAAACAAGATATCAAACTTTATAATGAAAATCTAATATAACACTAAGAATACAAATAAATGTCTCTAGAAATTAAAATTTATATACCATTTACACTTTTATCCTGAATCTTACGATTCATCGATTTCAAATCCCGATTCGATTCAGAGAACCCCCAATGATTCACTTTCGATTCATGATTTTGTCAACCATGCACCTGACTTGAAGCATAAGGCACTTACCAATTAGCACTTAAAATAATGATTTGCTTTTATTGCCAAATAGTGTTATTCATGCAAAATGATATTTTCTTGCTTTTGATTTGTTATTCATATTTTGTTTAATTTTCAATTGAAAATTCATGACAAATGAGGATTGTTTGTTATCATTTGATGTTCATGCCTTGATCGAGAAATGTTGTTCATTTTTACTCTTTTTTTTTTCTTTCTAAAAAAGTGATTTTATTGTTCATTGTAATTTTTTAGACTTGACTTACTCCAATTCATAATTCAAATGGAGTATGGGCACACAACTTTATTGAAAACTCTATTTAAGATATATAAATTATAGTTTTCACCCAATAAAAAGGTAGGTAGAGAGAAGTGTTGTTAACCATATATATCCACCAAAGTATGGTTTCTTTTTTTAGTAACACTATTTTGCATGTTCAGGTTCTCTTATTTTGTGATCTTCCAAGATTGCTTGTTTTGCATGGTATGGTTTTTGTTTTTAAGGTTTTAGGTTTTAACTATAAATTTTTTGAGGTTAAATCACATCTCAAGTGATGATTCATCTTTATATTCTTGCAAGATTAATATTGACTTGAAACCTCGAAATATATTAAGGAGTAGTTCTTATTACTAGGTTTAATTAGTCTATCTTGTTCCTTTGAAGATGATGCATAAAATTAGAATAAATTCCATTTAATCTGCACTTTTATGCCTTTTTTATCATAATATATGTTTTAACCTTACAACTCAAGATATGTATCATCTTTTCCATTACAAAGCCAACAAACTATGTAATACCCTGTATTTCACAAAAAAAAAAAAAAAAAAAAAATTACTATTTGAAATTTTTACTATTTGGGCAACGCCCGAACGTTCAGGCGGCATGCCAGAACGTTCAGGCGCCTGCCAGAACGTTCAGGCGCCTGCCAGAACGTTCAGGCGCCATGCCAGAACGTTCAGGCGCCTGCCAGAACGTTCTGGCGCACAAAATCTCTATATAATAAACCTCCTCATTTCTCATTTCTCACACCAAATCACCTTCTCTTGTGATTTTTCTTCTCCTTTCTACGCATTCTAAGTTTTTAGTCTTTGAGACTCCCGGTGCGGTGCAACAAATTTCTGTCCGAAAGAGAGCGCCAGATCTGAAAGCGGTGCAACGAAGTTCTGTCCGGAGAAAAGCACCAGATCTGAAGGTGGGGAACGAAACATAGGTTTGCGTGTTTCATAACTTTTATTAAAGTTTACATTCAATTATTATTATGTCTACTATTCATTTACACTGCATTATATCAATAATGTTTATGACCTGAATGTCCTAACCTTGCACGTCGTGATACCGACCCTAATAAGGATCACTAGACGATGCCAAAGTCAGTCTAAATGTCAAGAAAAGACCAGACCAGTAGACTAGACTAGTTCATGCATTGGCATCATACATATCACCACCTAGGGACGTATATGGTTTATGACTCATAGAATAGTTAGAAGCATTGCTCACTATTCATATTATTTCTCTGGAGAGGGACGTACATGTGAACCTGGCTACGCCAGGGAGGGACATCAGTACGTGAATCCAGAGCATCGTTCCTGAGGAGGGACGTACAGTGAGAACCTGGCTTCGCCCGGGGAAGGACACCAGTACGTGAACTCAGGCGATGTACGTTCATCAAACCATTAGTACGCGACGGTGTCATGCATACATGCATATTGATTGATTATGATGCTTACATGTGTATTTAAGATATTTGATATTGAAGTATGCTTTATTAATTGTTATACTCATGCACTATTTACCCACTGAGCGCGTTAAGCTCACTCCAATATTATCAAATCTTTCACAGGAAATTAGGGTGGACTGGGTGCAGGTTATGGGGCCCACATTTTGTACCCTTTGTATGATTCATTGGGGATTTTGGGAGTATGTTCCCTTGACCATTTTATGTACAAAAATATTCTGAATTATATGAAATCAGATTTGTACTGTATATTGTATTTCCGCTGCGCACTCTGTTATTACCATTGTGATTGTTCCAAATGTGCGCCCCGTCCGAGAGTGTACCGCCGGTTTAGGCGCGTCCGGGCGGGGTGTGACATTTAAAGTGTAATACCCTGTATTTCACAAAAAAAAAAAAAAAAAAAAAAATTACTATTTGAAATTTTTACTATTTGGGCAACGCCCGAACGTTCAGGCGCATGCCAGAACGTTCAGGCGCCTGCCAGAACGTTCAGGCGGCATGCCAGAACGTTCAGGCGCCTGCCAGAACGTTCAGGCGGCATGCCAGAACGTTCAGGCGGCATGCCAGAACGTTCAGGCGCCTGCCAGAACGTTCAGGCGCCTGCCAGAACGTTCAGGCGGCATGCCAGAACGTTCAGGCGCCTGCCAGAAATGAGGAGGTTTCTTATATAGAGATTTTGTGCGCCAGAACGTTCTGGCAGGCGCCTGAACGTTCTGGCAGGCGCCTGAACGTTCTGGCATGCCGCCTGAACGTTCTGGCATGCCGCCTGAACGTTCTGGCAGGCGCCTGAACGTTCTGGCAGGCGCCTGAACGTTCTGGCATGCCGCCTGAACGTTCTGGCAGGCGCCTGAACGTTCTGGCATGCGCCTGAACGTTCGGGCGTTGCCCAAATAGTAAAAATTTCAAATAGTAATTTTTTTTTTTTTTTTTTTTTTGTGAAATACAGGGTATTACACTCTACCCCCCTTAAAGGGATTTCGCCCTCGAAATCAAGTCAAGTAGTGATGGGGTTGGCGGTTTGAGAAGTAGCCGCAGGCTGTGAATGAGGCCACTGCATGTGTGTAATACTCTATCCATTGATATTATTTTCAGACATCTGGTAGTTCTTGAAGTGAAACAATGTATTAAGATAGGTGTAAACAATGTTTCATCCTGATATTGATAAAGGAAAATAATACAACGTATCACTTCATCAGTTGGTGCTAGAAAATAATTCAGGGTATTTTTGTTTAATTGTTGATTCTAGTTCCCATGTTGCTTCCTCTACGCCGTGGTGATCCCAGAGCACTTTCACAAGTGGTATGCTACGGCGCCGTAGTTCTTGAGTTTTTCTATCTAAAATCTGGATTGCTTTCTCCTGGTACGTATTTCCTTCTTCAACCCGAACCTCGACTAAAGGGATGATATGCGAAGGATCAGGACGATACTTGCGAAGCATAGATACGTGAAAAACGTCATGAACCTTAGGCATGGATGAAGGAAGGGACAGATGATAAGCAAGTTTGCCAATACGTTCAATGATCGGAAATGGACCGATATATCGCGGGGAGAGCTTGCCTTTGATCCCAAAGCGTTTGACACCTCGGGTGGGCTGGACTCGTATAAAAACAAAGTCCCCCTTATCAAATTCCAGAGGCTGTCGCCGTTTGTCAGCATAGCTCTTCTGTCGACTTTGTGCAACGCGAAGTCGTTCCTTTACTAGTGTGATCTTCTCAGAAGTCTCTTGAACTAGTTCAGGGCCCAACTGCGGTCGGTCTGCCATATCTAACCAGCATACCGGAGATCTGCAAGGCCGACCATAGAGAGCCTCGTATGGTGCCATGCCGATACTAGTTTGGTAGCTGTTGTTGTAAGCAAACTCAGCTAGATGCAAATATTTTGCCCATCCGTCATTAAAGTCCAAAATGCAGCATCGTAGCATGTCTTCTAAGATTTGGATAAGCCGTTCTGACTGCCCATCAGTCTGAGGGTGGAAGGCTGTGCTCATAGTGATCTTTGAACCCATTCTAGTTTGGAAGCTTTTCCAAAAGGTTGATGTGAAGCGAGGGTCTCGATCAGAGACGATCGTGAGTGGTATGCCATGAAGGCGTACGATCTCTCTTTCATATAGTTCTGCAAGTTTGGCGGGAGTATCCGTGAACTTTATTGGCAAGAAGTGTGCAGACTTGGTAAGTCTGTCAATGATAACCCAGATGGCATCTTGCCCTTTATTATTTCGAGGTAAGGCTGTAACAAAATCCATTGCGATGTTCTCCCATTTCCATTCTCCAATAGGTAACGGCTGGAGAAGGCCAGAGGGAAGTCTGCGTTCTGCCTTAACTTTCTGGCAAACAAGACATCGAGCAACGAAGTCTGCAATTGCCTTCTTCATTCCAGAAAACCAGAATTGTCGCTTGACATCCTGGTACATCTTGTCACCCCCAGGATGCATAGCGTATCTCGAACAGTGCATCTCAGTAAGCACGTCTTTCCGAACCTCGGGATCGTTCGGAAGACAAAGACGTTTTTTATAGAAAACGGCTCCGTCGTCAGAGACTGACCAATGAGGAAAGTCTTGCCCGCTGAGTAGAAGTTCTCGTTTCTCCATTAACATAGGGTCATTGGCTTGAGTAGCTGAAATCTTGCGAACGAGGTCAGAGGTAGCGGACAATTGAGAGAGTCGTGGGCGTGGTCCCTCTTCGTTCAGCTGGAGGTTAAAGTTGTCCATCTCTGTAGCCAACTTCCCCATTTCATAGTTAAGAGTGCAAGCAACATAAGATTTTCTACTCAAAGCATCGGCCACAACATTGGCCTTTCCGGGATGGTACTGGAGTTGGAAGTCATAGTCTTTCAAGAATTCCAACCATCTTCTTTGGCGGAGGTTTAGGTCTCTCTGAGTGTATATGTACTTAAGACTCTTGTGATCTGAGAAGACCTCGAACCGTTCACCGTAAAGGTAATGACGCCATAATTTCAGTGCAAACACAACAGCTGCAAGTTCCAAGTCATGGGTTGGGTAATTACCCTCATGAATCTTCAGTTGCCGAGAGGCATATGCAACAACTTGGCCTTCTTGCATTAGTACGGCACCTAAGCCTTGGAGAGAGGCATCGGTGTATAATGAAAAACCAATTCCATTTCTGGGAGTGATAAGTACAGGTGCTGTCGTGAGGCGTTTCTTCAATTCCTGAAATGATGCTTCACAGGCGGGATTCCAGATGAAGCGCACGTCTTTTCGAGTGAGCTTGGTCATAGGTTCAGCAATCTTTGAGAAGTCCTTAATGAAGCGTCGGTAATAGCCAGCCAAACCAAGAAATCTCCTAATCTGAGTAACAGTGGTAGGCTGCTTCCAGTTTAAGACTGCTTCAACCTTAGAAGGATCGACCTCAATGCCATTGCCTGAAACCACATGGCCGAGGAATTGAACTCTCTTCGCCCAAAATTCGCATTTACTCAATTTTGCATACAGTTGGTGTCTTTGTAAGGTCTGGAGGACGAGTTTCAAATGTATTTTATGGTCTTCCTCGGTTGAGGAATATATCAAGATGTCGTCGACAAAAACCACGACAAACCGGTCTAAGTATAACCTGAAAATGCGATTCATCAAATCCATGAAGGCAGCAGGGGCATTTGTTAGGCCGAACGGCATAACTAAGAATTCGTAATGACCGTACCGAGTTCTGAATGCCGTCGTGGGAATGTCGGACTCTCGGATTCGGAGTTGGTGATAACCAGACCGTAAATCAATCTTAGAGAAGTATTTGGCTTCGCGAAGTTGGTCGAATAAGTCATCGATCCTGGGCAACGGATATCTGTTCTTGATGGTGACGTTATTCAACTTGCGATAATCGATGCAAAGTCGTAACGAACCATCCTTTTTGCGAACAAACAGAACTGGAGCGCCCCAGGGTGATGAACTCTTTCGGATGAAGCCATTACTCTCTAATTCCTTAAGTTGTTTGTCTAATTCGACCAGTTCAACATTTGACATTCTGTATGGTGGAATTGAGATAGGCCCTGTCCCAGGTATGAGGTTGATCTCAAAATCGAATTCCCGAACTGGAGGTAGACCAGGAAGGTCATTAAGAAAAACTGTTGGGAATTCAGATACGACTGGAACATCGCGTACTTCGGGAGGGTACAGAGCTGGTGATTCATTGTCGTTACCAAGAGACAACGTTCGAAGTTGTGACTTGAGAAGGGCAACTGTTGATTTGTGTATCCATTTCCTTGTTCCCTGAATCTTGACAAACTCTCCTGTAGGCAAAGTTAACTGAACTTGCTTGTTCATACAGTCGATCTTTGCATTCAGTGGTGCCAGCCAGTCCATGCCGAGGATGATGTCGAAGTCATCAAAATCCATTACAAAAAGATCGGCATATATTATCTGTTCGGACATTCGAAGCTCACATCGAGAACACTGCAAATGCACGTCAGTACCCGATCCGAACGGTGATGTGACATGGAGTGTGATGTGTGTGGGTTCAGGATGCAGGCCTAAATGTCTTACCAATGTTGATGATATAAAAGAATGCGTAGCACCTGAATCAAACAAAACATGCACCAATGTATTGAACAAAGGAAAGGTACCTTCGACGACATTATTGTCTGGGAGGGGTTGGTGAGCGATGGCATATGCTCTGCCCTGATTCCGTTGACCCTGGTTCTGCTGGGTCTGCCTGGGTTGGGCATTAGTAGCAGGTGGTGCTTGTTGGACTGGAATAGCCGGAATAGGTTGCTGAAGGTGCGGACAAAGATGTTTGACATGGCCCTTCTGGCCGCAATTTCATTAAATGTCACACCCCGCCCGGACGCGCCTAAACCGGCGGTACACTCTCGGACGGGGCGTGCATTTGGAACAATCATAATGGTAATAACAGAGTACGCAGCGGAAATACAGTACACAGTACAAATCTGATTTCATATAATTCAGAATACTTTTGTACATAAAATGGTCAAGGGAACATACTCCCAAAATCCCCAATGATTCATACAAAGGGTACAAAATGTGGGCCCCATAACCTGCACCCAGTCCACCCTAATTTCCTGTGAAAGATTTGATAATATTGGAGTGAGCTTAACGCGCTCAGTGGGTAAATAGTGCATGAGTATAACAATTAATAAAGCATACTTCAATATCAAATATCTTAAATACACATGTAAGCATCATAATCAATCAATATGTATGTATGCATGACACCGTCACGTACTAATGGTTTGATGAGCGTACATCGCCTGAGTTCACGTACTGGTGTCCTTCCCCGGGCGAAGCCAGGTTCTCACTGTACGTCCCTCCTCAGGAACGATGCTCTGGATTCACGTACTGATGTCCCTCCCCGGCGTAGCCAGGTTCACATGTACGTCCCTCTCCAGAGAAATAATATGAATAGTGAGCAATGCTTCTAACTATTCTATGAGTCATAAACCATATACGTCCCTAGGTGGTGATATGTATGATGCCAATGCATGAACTAGTCTAGTCTACTGGTCTGGTCTTTTCTTGACATTTAGACTGACTTTGGCATCGTCTAGTGATCCTTATTAGGGTCGGTATCACGACGTGCAAAGTTAGGACATTCAGGTCATAAACATTATTGATATAATGCAGTGTAAATGAATAGTAGACATAATAATAATTGAATGTAAACTTTAATAAAAGTTATGAAACACGCAAACCTATGTTTCGTTCCCCACCTTCAGATCTGGTGCTTTTCTCCGGACGGAACTTCGTTGCACCGCTTTCAGATCTGGCGCTCTCCTCCGGACAGAAATTTGTTGCACCGCACCGGGAGTCTCAAAGACTAAAAACTTAGAATGCGTAGAAAGGAGAAGAAAAATCACAAGAGAAGGTGATTTGGTGTGAGAAATGAGAAATGAGGAGGTTTCTTATATAGAGATTTTGTGCGCCAGAACGTTCTGGCAGGCGCCTGAACGTTCTGGCAGGCGCCTGAACGTTCTGGCATGGCGCCTGAACGTTCTGGCATGGCGCCTGAACGTTCTGGCAGGCGCCTGAACGTTCTGGCATGCCGCCTGAACGTTCTGGCAGGCGCCTGAACGTTCTGGCAGGCGCCTGAACGTTCTGGCATGCCGCCTGAACGTTCTGGCATGCCGCCTGAACGTTCTGGCAGGCGCCTGAACGTTCTGGCATGCCGCCTGAACGTTCTGGCATGCGCCTGAACGTTCTGGCATGCGCCTGAACGTTCGGGCGTTGCCCAAATAGTAAAAATTTCAAATAGTAAT
Source organism: Paratinospora sagittata (assembly GCA_035771175.1). Classification (NCBI taxonomy): domain Eukaryota; kingdom Viridiplantae; phylum Streptophyta; class Magnoliopsida; order Ranunculales; family Menispermaceae; genus Paratinospora; species Paratinospora sagittata. Next base: position 30,023,679 of record CM069592.1, read on the forward strand.
TTTTTTTTTTTTTTTTTTTTTATGTGAAATACAGGGTATTACACTCTACCCCCCTTAAAGGGATTTCGCCCTCGAAATCAAGTCAAGTAGTGATGGGGTTGGCGGTTTGAGAAGTAGCCGCAGGCTGTGAATGAGGCCACTGCATGTGTGTAATACTCTATCCATTGATATTATTTTCAGACATCTGGTAGTTCTTGAAGTGAAACAATGTATTAAGATAGGTGTAAACAATGTTTCATCCTGATATTGATAAAGGAAAATAATACAACGTATCACTTCATCAGTTGGTGCTAGAAAATAATTCAGGGTATTTTTGTTTAATTGTTGATTCTAGTTCCCATGTTGCTTCCTCTACGCCGTGGTGATCCCAGAGCACTTTCACAAGTGGTATGCTACGGCGCCGTAGTTCTTGAGTTTTTCTATCTAAAATCTGGATTGCTTTCTCCTGGTACGTATTTCCTTCTTCAACCCGAACCTCGACTAAAGGGATGATATGCGAAGGATCAGGACGATACTTGCGAAGCATAGATACGTGAAAAACGTCATGAACCTTAGGCATGGATGAAGGAAGGGACAGATGATAAGCAAGTTTGCCAATACGTTCAATGATCGGAAATGGACCGATATATCGCGGGGAGAGCTTGCCTTTGATCCCAAAGCGTTTGACACCTCGGGTGGGCTGGACTCGTATAAAAACAAAGTCCCCCTTATCAAATTCCAGAGGCTGTCGCCGTTTGTCAGCATAGCTCTTCTGTCGACTTTGTGCAACGCGAAGTCGTTCCTTTACTAGTGTGATCTTCTCAGAAGTCTCTTGAACTAGTTCAGGGCCCAACTGCGGTCGGTCTGCCATATCTAACCAGCATACCGGAGATCTGCAAGGCCGACCATAGAGAGCCTCGTATGGTGCCATGCCGATACTAGTTTGGTAGCTGTTGTTGTAAGCAAACTCAGCTAGATGCAAATATTTTGCCCATCCGTCATTAAAGTCCAAAATGCAGCATCGTAGCATGTCTTCTAAGATTTGGATAAGCCGTTCTGACTGCCCATCAGTCTGAGGGTGGAAGGCTGTGCTCATAGTGATCTTTGAACCCATTCTAGTTTGGAAGCTTTTCCAAAAGGTTGATGTGAAGCGAGGGTCTCGATCAGAGACGATCGTGAGTGGTATGCCATGAAGGCGTACGATCTCTCTTTCATATAGTTCTGCAAGTTTGGCGGGAGTATCCGTGAACTTTATTGGCAAGAAGTGTGCAGACTTGGTAAGTCTGTCAATGATAACCCAGATGGCATCTTGCCCTTTATTATTTCGAGGTAAGGCTGTAACAAAATCCATTGCGATGTTCTCCCATTTCCATTCTCCAATAGGTAACGGCTGGAGAAGGCCAGAGGGAAGTCTGCGTTCTGCCTTAACTTTCTGGCAAACAAGACATCGAGCAACGAAGTCTGCAATTGCCTTCTTCATTCCAGAAAACCAGAATTGTCGCTTGACATCCTGGTACATCTTGTCACCCCCAGGATGCATAGCGTATCTCGAACAGTGCATCTCAGTAAGCACGTCTTTCCGAACCTCGGGATCGTTCGGAAGACAAAGACGTTTTTTATAGAAAACGGCTCCGTCGTCAGAGACTGACCAATGAGGAAAGTCTTGCCCGCTGAGTAGAAGTTCTCGTTTCTCCATTAACATAGGGTCATTGGCTTGAGTAGCTGAAATCTTGCGAACGAGGTCAGAGGTAGCGGACAATTGAGAGAGTCGTGGGCGTGGTCCCTCTTCGTTCAGCTGGAGGTTAAAGTTGTCCATCTCTGTAGCCAACTTCCCCATTTCATAGTTAAGAGTGCAAGCAACATAAGATTTTCTACTCAAAGCATCGGCCACAACATTGGCCTTTCCGGGATGGTACTGGAGTTGGAAGTCATAGTCTTTCAAGAATTCCAACCATCTTCTTTGGCGGAGGTTTAGGTCTCTCTGAGTGTATATGTACTTAAGACTCTTGTGATCTGAGAAGACCTCGAACCGTTCACCGTAAAGGTAATGACGCCATAATTTCAGTGCAAACACAACAGCTGCAAGTTCCAAGTCATGGGTTGGGTAATTACCCTCATGAATCTTCAGTTGCCGAGAGGCATATGCAACAACTTGGCCTTCTTGCATTAGTACGGCACCTAAGCCTTGGAGAGAGGCATCGGTGTATAATGAAAAACCAATTCCATTTCTGGGAGTGATAAGTACAGGTGCTGTCGTGAGGCGTTTCTTCAATTCCTGAAATGATGCTTCACAGGCGGGATTCCAGATGAAGCGCACGTCTTTTCGAGTGAGCTTGGTCATAGGTTCAGCAATCTTTGAGAAGTCCTTAATGAAGCGTCGGTAATAGCCAGCCAAACCAAGAAAACTCCTAATCTGAGTAACAGTGGTAGGCTGCTTCCAGTTTAAGACTGCTTCAACCTTAGAAGGATCGACCTCAATGCCATTGCCTGAAACCACATGGCCGAGGAATTGAACTCTCTTCGCCCAAAATTCGCATTTACTCAATTTTGCATACAGTTGGTGTCTTTGTAAGGTCTGGAGGACGAGTTTCAAATGTATTTTATGGTCTTCCTCGGTTGAGGAATATATCAAGATGTCGTCGACAAAAACCACGACAAACCGGTCTAAGTATAACCTGAAAATGCGATTCATCAAATCCATGAAGGCAGCAGGGGCATTTGTTAGGCCGAACGGCATAACTAAGAATTCGTAATGACCGTACCGAGTTCTGAATGCCGTCGTGGGAATGTCGGACTCTCGGATTCGGAGTTGGTGATAACCAGACCGTAAATCAATCTTAGAGAAGTATTTGGCTTCGCGAAGTTGGTCGAATAAGTCATCGATCCTGGGCAACGGATATCTGTTCTTGATGGTGACGTTATTCAACTTGCGATAATCGATGCAAAGTCGTAACGAACCATCCTTTTTGCGAACAAACAGAACTGGAGCGCCCCAGGGTGATGAACTCTTTCGGATGAAGCCATTACTCTCTAATTCCTTAAGTTGTTTGTCTAATTCGACCAGTTCAACATTTGACATTCTGTATGGTGGAATTGAGATAGGCCCTGTCCCAGGTATGAGGTTGATCTCAAAATCGAATTCCCGAACTGGAGGTAGACCAGGAAGGTCATTAAGAAAAACTGTTGGGAATTCAGATACGACTGGAACATCGCGTACTTCGGGAGGGTACAGAGCTGGTGATTCATTGTCGTTACCAAGAGACAACGCTCGAAGTTGTGACTTGAGAAGGGCAACTGTTGATTTGTGTATCCATTTCCTTGTTCCCTGAATCTTGACAAACTCTCCTGTAGGCAAAGTTAACTGAACTTGCTTGTTCATACAGTCGATCTTTGCATTCAGTGGTGCCAGCCAGTCCATGCCGAGGATGATGTCGAAGTCATCAAAATCCATTACAAAAAGATCGGCATATATTATCTGTTCGGACATTCGAAGCTCACATCGAGAACACTGCAAATGCACGTCAGTACCCGATCCGAACGGTGATGTGACATGGAGTGTGATGTGTGTGGGTTCAGGATGCAGGCCTAAATGTCTTACCAATGTTGATGATATAAAAGAATGCGTAGCACCTGAATCAAACAAAACATGCACCAATGTATTGAACAAAGGAAAGGTACCTTCGACGACATTATTGTCTGGGAGGGGTTGGTGAGCGATGGCATATGCTCTGCCCTGATTCCGTTGACCCTGGTTCTGCTGGGTCTGCCTGGGTTGGGCATTAGTAGCAGGTGGTGCTTGTTGGACTGGAATAGCCGGAATAGGTTGCTGAAGGTGCGGACAAAGATGTTTGACATGGCCCTTCTGGCCGCAATTTCATTAAATGTCACACCCCGCCCGGACGCGCCTAAACCGGCGGTACACTCTCGGACGGGGCGTGCATTTGGAACAATCATAATGGTAATAACAGAGTACGCAGCGGAAATACAGTACACAGTACAAATCTGATTTCATATAATTCAGAATACTTTTGTACATAAAATGGTCAAGGGAACATACTCCCAAAATCCCCAATGATTCATACAAAGGGTACAAAATGTGGGCCCCATAACCTGCACCCAGTCCACCCTAATTTCCTGTGAAAGATTTGATAATATTGGAGTGAGCTTAACGCGCTCAGTGGGTAAATAGTGCATGAGTATAACAATTAATAAAGCATACTTCAATATCAAATATCTTAAATACACATGTAAGCATCATAATCAATCAATATGTATGTATGCATGACACCGTCACGTACTAATGGTTTGATGAGCGTACATCGCCTGAGTTCACGTACTGGTGTCCTTCCCCGGGCGAAGCCAGGTTCTCACTGTACGTCCCTCCTCAGGAACGATGCTCTGGATTCACGTACTGATGTCCCTCCCCGGCGTAGCCAGGTTCACATGTACGTCCCTCTCCAGAGAAATAATATGAATAGTGAGCAATGCTTCTAACTATTCTATGAGTCATAAACCATATACGTCCCTAGGTGGTGATATGTATGATGCCAATGCATGAACTAGTCTAGTCTACTGGTCTGGTCTTTTCTTGACATTTAGACTGACTTTGGCATCGTCTAGTGATCCTTATTAGGGTCGGTATCACGACGTGCAAAGTTAGGACATTCAGGTCATAAACATTATTGATATAATGCAGTGTAAATGAATAGTAGACATAATAATAATTGAATGTAAACTTTAATAAAAGTTATGAAACACGCAAACCTATGTTTCGTTCCCCACCTTCAGATCTGGTGCTTTTCTCCGGACGGAACTTCGTTGCACCGCTTTCAGATCTGGCGCTCTCCTCCGGACAGAAATTTGTTGCACCGCACCGGGAGTCTCAAAGACTAAAAACTTAGAATGCGTAGAAAGGAGAAGAAAAATCACAAGAGAAGGTGATTTGGTGTGAGAAATGAGAAATGAGGAGGTTTCTTATATAGAGATTTTGTGCGCCAGAACGTTCTGGCAGGCGCCTGAACGTTCTGGCAGGCGCCTGAACGTTCTGGCATGGCGCCTGAACGTTCTGGCATGGCGCCTGAACGTTCTGGCAGGCGCCTGAACGTTCTGGCATGCCGCCTGAACGTTCTGGCAGGCGCCTGAACGTTCTGGCAGGCGCCTGAACGTTCTGGCATGCCGCCTGAACGTTCTGGCATGCCGCCTGAACGTTCTGGCAGGCGCCTGAACGTTCTGGCATGCCGCCTGAACGTTCTGGCAGGCGCCTGAACGTTCTGGCATGTGCCTGAACGTTCGGGCGTTGCCCAAATAGTAAAAATTTCAAATAGTAATTTTTTTTTTTTTTTTTTTTTATGTGAAATACAGGGTATTACACTCTACCCCCCTTAAAGGGATTTCGCCCTCGAAATCAAGTCAAGTAGTGATGGGGTTGGCGGTTTGAGAAGTAGCCGCAGGCTGTGAATGAGGCCACTGCATGTGTGTAATACTCTATCCATTGATATTATTTTCAGACATCTGGTAGTTCTTGAAGTGAAACAATGTATTAAGATAGGTGTAAACAATGTTTCATCCTGATATTGATAAAGGAAAATAATACAACGTATCACTTCATCAGTTGGTGCTAGAAAATAATTCAGGGTATTTTTGTTTAATTGTTGATTCTAGTTCCCATGTTGCTTCCTCTACGCCGTGGTGATCCCAGAGCACTTTCACAAGTGGTATGCTACGGCGCCGTAGTTCTTGAGTTTTTCTATCTAAAATCTGGATTGCTTTCTCCTGGTACGTATTTCCTTCTTCAACCCGAACCTCGACTAAAGGGATGATATGCGAAGGATCAGGACGATACTTGCGAAGCATAGATACGTGAAAAACGTCATGAACCTTAGGCATGGATGAAGGAAGGGACAGATGATAAGCAAGTTTGCCAATACGTTCAATGATCGGAAATGGACCGATATATCGCGGGGAGAGCTTGCCTTTGATCCCAAAGCGTTTGACACCTCGGGTGGGCTGGACTCGTATAAAAACAAAGTCCCCCTTATCAAATTCCAGAGGCTGTCGCCGTTTGTCAGCATAGCTCTTCTGTCGACTTTGTGCAACGCGAAGTCGTTCCTTTACTAGTGTGATCTTCTCAGAAGTCTCTTGAACTAGTTCAGGGCCCAACTGCGGTCGGTCTGCCATATCTAACCAGCATACCGGAGATCTGCAAGGCCGACCATAGAGAGCCTCGTATGGTGCCATGCCGATACTAGTTTGGTAGCTGTTGTTGTAAGCAAACTCAGCTAGATGCAAATATTTTGCCCATCCGTCATTAAAGTCCAAAATGCAGCATCGTAGCATGTCTTCTAAGATTTGGATAAGCCGTTCTGACTGCCCATCAGTCTGAGGGTGGAAGGCTGTGCTCATAGTGATCTTTGAACCCATTCTAGTTTGGAAGCTTTTCCAAAAGGTTGATGTGAAGCGAGGGTCTCGATCAGAGACGATCGTGAGTGGTATGCCATGAAGGCGTACGATCTCTCTTTCATATAGTTCTGCAAGTTTGGCGGGAGTATCCGTGAACTTTATTGGCAAGAAGTGTGCAGACTTGGTAAGTCTGTCAATGATAACCCAGATGGCATCTTGCCCTTTATTATTTCGAGGTAAGGCTGTAACAAAATCCATTGCGATGTTCTCCCATTTCCATTCTCCAATAGGTAACGGCTGGAGAAGGCCAGAGGGAAGTCTGCGTTCTGCCTTAACTTTCTGGCAAACAAGACATCGAGCAACGAAGTCTGCAATTGCCTTCTTCATTCCAGAAAACCAGAATTGTCGCTTGACATCCTGGTACATCTTGTCACCCCCAGGATGCATAGCGTATCTCGAACAGTGCATCTCAGTAAGCACGTCTTTCCGAACCTCGGGATCGTTCGGAAGACAAAGACGTTTTTTATAGAAAACGGCTCCGTCGTCAGAGACTGACCAATGAGGAAAGTCTTGCCCGCTGAGTAGAAGTTCTCGTTTCTCCATTAACATAGGGTCATTGGCTTGAGTAGCTGAAATCTTGCGAACGAGGTCAGAGGTAGCGGACAATTGAGAGAGTCGTGGGCGTGGTCCCTCTTCGTTCAGCTGGAGGTTAAAGTTGTCCATCTCTGTAGCCAACTTCCCCATTTCATAGTTAAGAGTGCAAGCAACATAAGATTTTCTACTCAAAGCATCGGCCACAACATTGGCCTTTCCGGGATGGTACTGGAGTTGGAAGTCATAGTCTTTCAAGAATTCCAACCATCTTCTTTGGCGGAGGTTTAGGTCTCTCTGAGTGTATATGTACTTAAGACTCTTGTGATCTGAGAAGACCTCGAACCGTTCACCGTAAAGGTAATGACGCCATAATTTCAGTGCAAACACAACAGCTGCAAGTTCCAAGTCATGGGTTGGGTAATTACCCTCATGAATCTTCAGTTGCCGAGAGGCATATGCAACAACTTGGCCTTCTTGCATTAGTACGGCACCTAAGCCTTGGAGAGAGGCATCGGTGTATAATGAAAAACCAATTCCATTTCTGGGAGTGATAAGTACAGGTGCTGTCGTGAGGCGTTTCTTCAATTCCTGAAATGATGCTTCACAGGCGGGATTCCAGATGAAGCGCACGTCTTTTCGAGTGAGCTTGGTCATAGGTTCAGCAATCTTTGAGAAGTCCTTAATGAAGCGTCGGTAATAGCCAGCCAAACCAAGAAATCTCCTAATCTGAGTAACAGTGGTAGGCTGCTTCCAGTTTAAGACTGCTTCAACCTTAGAAGGATCGACCTCAATGCCATTGCCTGAAACCACATGGCCGAGGAATTGAACTCTCTTCGCCCAAAATTCGCATTTACTCAATTTTGCATACAGTTGGTGTCTTTGTAAGGTCTGGAGGACGATCGTCAAATGTAGTTTATGGTCGTCTTCGGTTGAGGAATATATCAAGATGTCGTCCACAAAAACCACCACAAATCGGTCTAAGTATAACCTGAATATGCGATTCATCAAATCCATGAATGCAGCAGGGGCATTTGTTAGACCGAACGGCATAACTAAGAATTCGTAATGACCGTACCGAGTTCTGAACGCCGTCTTGGTGATGTCTGACTCCCGGATCCGGAGTTGGTGATAACCGGACCGTAAATCAATCTTAGAGAAGTATTTGGCTTCTCGAAGTTGGTCGAATAAGTCATCGATCCTGGGCAACGGATATCTGTTCTTGATGGTGACGTTATTCAACTTGCGATAATCGATGCAAAGTCGTAACGAACCATCCTTTTTGCGAACAAACAGAACTGGAGCACCCCAGGGTGATGAACTCTTTCGGATGAAGCCAGTACTCTCTAATTCCTTAAGTTGTTTGTCTAATTCGACCAGTTCAACATTGGACATTCGATATGGTGGAATTGAGATAGGCCCTGTCCCAGGTATGAGGTTGATCTCAAAATCAAATTCCCTAACTGGAGGTAGACCAGGAAGGTCATTAAGAAAAACTGTTGGGAATTCAGATACGACCGGAACATCGCGTACTTCGGGAGGGTACAGAGCTGGGGATTCATTGTCGTTTCCAAGAGACAACGCTCGAAGTTGTGACTTGAGAAGGGCAACTGTTGATTTGTGGATCCATTGTCTTGTTCCCTGAATCTTGACAAACTCTCCTGTAGGCAAAGTTAACTGAACTTGCTTGGTCATACAGTCGATATTTGCATGCAGTGGTGCCAGCCAGTCCATGCCGAGGATGATGTCGAAGTCATCAAAATCCATCACAAAAAGATCGGCATATATTATCTGTTCGGACATTCGAAGCTCACAGCGAGAACACTGCAAATTCACGTCAGTACCCGATCCGAATGGTGATGTGACATGGAGTGTGATGTTTGTGGGTTCAGGATGCAGGCCTAAATGTCTTACCAATGTTGATGATATAAAAGAATGCGTAGCACCTGAATCAAACAAAACATGCACCAAGGTATTGAACAAAGGAAAGGTACCTTCGACGACATTATTGTCTTGGAGGGGTTGGTGAGCGATGGCATATGCTCTGCCCTGATTCCGTGGACCCTGGTTCGGCTGGGTCTGCCTGGGTTGGGCATTAGCAGCAGGTGGTGCTTGTTGGACTGGAATAGCAGTAATAGGTTGCTGAAGGTGCGGACAAAGATGTTTGACATGGCCCTTCTGGCCGCAGTTGTAACAAGTTGGCCTGTACTGCTGATGGTTTTGCTGGCCATTCTGATTATTGTGCTGGCCTTGTTGATTGTGGTGTCGGCCACCACCTCTGCCATTTCCGTTGCTACGGCCACCTCGTCCATAACGACCGCCACGGCCATGATTTCGGAAACCCTGGTGGTTAGAGTTAAAAGGTTCAGGCGCAGGTGTTGTGCCTGCATTCGGCGAAACCGGGGCTGGGAGGGCTGGGTTTTGATTGTAGTAGGGCTTTTTCCTGTTGCCCTGTTGTGAGCCTTGTGGGGAAAATTGTGCAGGTCGTTTGCCCTTATTCATTCGCTGTTCTTGTAAGAGCTTCTCTTGTTCAAAGCTCATGGCCTTGTCAACAACCTCCTTGTAAATCTGCAGATCCAAGATCGATAAGGCTTGTCGAATGTCATGGCGAAGACCATTATAAAATTTCTCGGACTTATCTCGCTCCGTTGAGATGGTGGAGAGAGAGTAGACAGATAATTCTTTGAATTTTCCAGCATATTCTCTGACGGTCATGGTGCCCTGATATAACTTAGCAAATTCCCGGCGCTTCTGCTTTGTCACCGCGCTGGGAAAATACTCATCAATAAACATTGATTCAAACTGTTGCCAAGTCATATCTGCTATATTGACCCGTGGGTCTTCTTTCACTGTGAGCCACCATTTGTTTGCTCCACCAACAAGTTGGTAAGTTGCTAGTGGAATTTTGCGAGTCTCATCGACTCCCATTGCATCAAGAGCCTTCTTTGACTCATCTAGCCACTTTTGCACCTCATCAGGATCAATGGTGCCATCGAAAGTAAGAGGTTGTAGTCGCTTGTATTTAGTAATCTGATCGGTTTGAGCTTCCGACCCAAATTTTATAGGTGCTTGTACCGTGGCAACCTGACTGGCTGCAGTCTCACGAACAGCAGTTTGAACAGTGACTTTCATTGCCTCAACAAATCCAGCGAAGAAGGTTTCAATGCTTGAAGGCATGGCAAAGGGTGCGGGTGGTGGTGGTATTGCCTGCCCAGATGTAGTGGCAGTGTCGGGTGTGGCCTGTGCTGTTGTCGGAGGCGGCGGTTCCTGAGTCTCAGGAGGTGCCTCAACTGTGGGACGAACAGGAGGTGTCTCTTCCTGGTTTGCATTTTCTCACTGGCAAGGAGAAAAGAAAACCAAGATTAAGAAACTGTAGGCAAGTATAATGTTATAGTATGCTCAGCAACAATTTCGAGAGGATTGTAATATTAAAATCACCTATTTTTCTAAGTAGAGTGTAAAGTTGTTGTTGAGGAATCAAAGAATCTTATATATCTCGTATGTGTGGCCATGGTGTAAAAACAAACAAGGTTAGAATGTTTATATAATAAGTAGAAAACTTTGCAAGGATTTAAAATGATTTTGTTTTGGTCTTTGTGAACATACATATATTTTATTGAAAAGTCATACGAGTCATAAAAAGTCTAAGATTTGTCTCGGTAAATAGCCTGAGCTAACGTTCTATCGCAATCTTATGCATTCATACGCTTATGCTTAGTTTGTTCAATTATTATCCAAGTTCATATGTCCCATACCACATGAATTCAGTAATAAGGGTGGAAACCAAGTTAAGTTGTATGAACACAGTCTCTAAAAACATTGGCTGAATAGAAGTTCACTAATAGTATCGTCCAAATTTACTCGTCCCATACCGTGTAAACTTAGTGATAATATTAGTAATGCAACTTTCTCCAAATGTTTCTTTTCACACAAGGTCATGGGTTTTCTTACTTCCACATTTTATTTAGTATCCTCCAATTTTGTTGTGTCCCATACCACTCCAAAGTTAGTGATACAAAAGAAAGAATGGTTGTAAGTCTGCCCACCAAAGATAGTCTTTAAACAAAACAATTTCATTCATATACATCAAAAAAAATTTACAATGCCAGTAATCAATTATTATTAAAGTTTACATTCAATTATTATTATGTCTACTATTCATTTACACTGCATTATATCAATAATGTTTATGACCTGAATGTCCTAACTTTGCACGTCGTGATACCGACCCTAATAAGGATCACTAGACGATGCCAAAGTCAGTCTAAATGTCAAGAAAAGACCAGACCAGTAGACTAGACTAGTTCATGCATTGGCATCATACATATCACCACCTAGGGACGTATATGGTTTATGACTCATAGAATAGTTAGAAGCATTGCTCACTATTCATATTATTTCTCTGGAGAGGGACGTACATGTGAACCTGGCTACGCCGGGGAGGGACATCAGTACGTGAATCCAGAGCATCGTTCCTGAGGAGGGACGTACAGTGAGAACCTGGCTTCGCCCGGGGAAGGACACCAGTACGTGAACTCAGGCGATGTACGTTCATCAAACCATTAGTACGCGACGGTGTCATGCATACATGCATATTGATTGATTATGATGCTTACATGTGTATTTAAGATATTTGATATTGAAGTATGCTTTATTAATTGTTATACTCATGCACTATTTACCCACTGAGCGCGTTAAGCTCACTCCAATATTATCAAATCTTTCACAGGAAATTAGGGTGGACTGGGTGCAGGTTATGGGGCCCACATTTTGTACCCTTTGTATGATTCATTGGGGATTTTGGGAGTATGTTCCCTTGACCATTTTATGTACAAAAATATTCTGAATTATATGAAATCAGATTTGTACTGTATATTGTATTTCCGCTGCGCACTCTGTTATTACCATTGTGATTGTTCCAAATGTGCGCCCCGTCCGAGAGTGTACCGCCGGTTTAGGCGCGTCCGGGCGGGGTGTGACAAACTAAGTTTCAGCTTACTTCATCTTTAAGGAAGCATTTGGTGTTTTTGATGATCTGGGAAATGGTGGTTATTTGGTGAAGAGATTAAGATATATGTATGTTATTTTTTTTTCTCTAAATTGTATGAACTAGTTATTTACACGTTGATTAAATTTTAACATGTAAAAAATATAAGTGAAACTCTACCAAAATTTTTTTAATATTCATTGAAAATCGTGTTGATATATGAAATACTTAATTTCAACTTTTACCTTTATAATATTAATATTTTCATTTGTAAATTTTAGTTTTTAATTTGTCTAATTGTGTTTATTTTTATTTTTATTTTTATGTAGGTGTGGAGATTCTTTTTGAAGAGAGATGTAGGTGTGGAGATTCAAATGATGGAGAAGAGCTACATTGAACTTTTTAGAAGTAATGTCACAAAATTATATTTTTAGAAGCTAGCTCTTGGAATTTTTTCGTAAGTGTAATTTTTTTTAGTTTAAGTTCTTAGTGCAAATGACATTCATGTGGTTGTATATACAATTTCTTATATGAAAAATTATATAATTTTACACCTTGATGTATTTGCTTTCGAGATATAGTTATTTTTTATGAATTGAGAAAAATTATAAAAATTTAAGCATTATTATTGAGTATTAAGTAGTAATTAGAGTACATTATAATATTTAAAATCCAAATTACTATAAAAATATTATGTATTTTCTGCGGCATGCAACGCAAGTTGTTAAATCAATGGGGAGATACAAATATTTACGGCATGTTAAACAAGCCGTTAAAAGTTTATTCAAAGGCGCATTTAACAAGCCGTGAAAAGTTAAAACTGTGTCATTAATAGTGGAAGTTTTACCACGACGGCTTGGGGTCCCAAGCCATTAAAAGGTTTTCACGGCTTGTTTGACAAGCCGTTGAAAGTCATTTTTCTTGTAGTATATTCAAAATTGTGGGTTAAGTTTTTTTGTCATTTGTGAATTGAAAAACAAAAGTAGAATTAAAGCTTCCTGCTCCTCAACTCTGTCATCATTGACTTTCAATTTTATGTTCATGTTCTTGAAGCTTCATCCTTGAATTTGCACCCTCTTTCGTCTTCCTTCTCTCATAGTCATATGACTCGCATCGCATTTGCATTCCTCTAATTTCATACCCAATTTAAGGTTTGATCAATATTAATACTCTATTTTCCTTTAACTAATAACTATTGTATTTCTTTGTTTGGTACTATGAGATTTTATATTTTCAAATTCTTACTCTTCTTTTTGGTTGCTGAGAAAAATTTGACAGTTTGAAAGAATTAATAAAATCAAAAAGTTATATTTGAGCATAAAAGTTTTTTGGTTCCTTTAATCTTGATAGACCATAAACACATAGATGACTATAATTTTATTTTCCTTGTATTACCCGGTTTTTTTACTTAGTTTTTATGTGCCTAGGTTGGGTGTAGTATTGGTTTGGTCTAATGACCTAGGTTAGTTTAGGCACTTTTAAACTAAGTTTTGTCTGGTTAGTTCATATGTGTAATTATTAAATTACTTATGCATATAAAAAATTGTCTATCTTTTATATATAAAAGTTGTTGATAATTATTTTTTTAGTTATAAATATTTTATATGTTTTCGCTTCGCCCTCCAAGATCAAAGTTCTTGATCCGTCACTGCTTCCAATTATTATAAAAAATATTATTGTTATTTTTCTTATATAGAAAACAAAAGAACATATTGACTAGAACAAAAGAAATAAAAGGCTGTTTTAATTATGCAAGCATCCGATCCACTTCTATCATCTTCCATCAAACCTGCAAGATAGGGGAGGGTATATATATGTATAATAATTTTATATTATGTATACAATGTATAAAATGTTGCATTTATTTATAAATATAATATTAGTTTAGTCATTTCTGTCTAGATTCGGAAACACTAATGGTCAAATGTCAAATATACAACAATTGATATATATGTGATTGATATTATAATTGTACCATATATGATGTACCCAAATCAAGTAGTATGAACAGTTTAAGTATGACCCTTGTATTATGTACATGTTAGACTCACAATAGAATGGGTTAATGTTTTGACTATCATGGGGGAGGTCCCTACACTCAAGTACATCTATAAATATGTGACTAGCCCATTGAGCTCATTATCTCTTGAACCTTAGGTTCATTGGTTGAGAAGTAGAAAGAGTGTAGTACTCCACCCCATCATTTCTCTCTCTCTCTCTTTCTAATAATTGATTAAGCTCCACCTCCGATGATGGTTCCGGTGACGGTCACTGCCAAAGAAAGTTCAAACAAAGGTGCTCCACCTTAGGCTCTCACAGGTTTACAAATCTTTTCATTCAAAGAACATGTGTTAATGGCTTTGTGTAACACCCCGATTTTCAAAACTTAAATTTCAAGTAAAATAATTAATATTTTAATTTTTTTTTAGAAGAACCACTGAAAATCGAAATGTTATTCGTATCCGTCTATCTTAACCCATAATCATTATATAGATAGTAAAATTAGCAAAACTATGAGTTTATATTCTTCCAACCAACTTACTAGTTTAGATAAACGAATACCTTTTTTTTCTTCATGCCAAGGACCACATACTTCCACTATACAAATTATTGTGAGGATATTTGCCCTTGTCCATCCATTATGGACACAACATTTAAATACATTCATCAAATAGAATTCAAGTCCAAGGCACATATATTTAAAGTAAATCATGATCCCTTCAATAATCATAAAAAGATTTTATCAAAATTTCTAATGTCAATACAATCCTTACTAAATAAAAGTTCACGAAATTAAACAAGTAATTAACCCATTCACTAATTAAAATATTATCCATATTTCCATCCAACCCCTATCACGTCACAACTTGCTACATTATTTTCTTAGTACCTGCATGTGAAAAATAGGGGTAAGCTTGAAAGTCCAGTGGGTCATCTAAACAATTCACAACATTTTATTATGATACATACACAAGAACGTTACAAGCAAGTTTCACACATTAATCGTTGCAACATTAGATTGTTTGAGTCGAGAATTTTACCACGTTCTAAATCACGTACCTTTAGGAAATCAAACACAGGGTGGCACTACCCAAAAATTAGAACTTCGTTGGCGATATTCCTCATGAATAACTACCCCATAATAAACATTGGCAATATTCCTTACAATAACTGCCCCATAATAATCAATGGCGATATTCTTTAGAATAACTATCCCATATGTGTGATTCTTATCTTAATTGTGTTCTTTACTGATGTCACACCATAAATACAACCTAATCATGCTATTAATTGTATTCACAAACCATATTCAAATTCCACTACACATAGTATCATGCCACAATGCCCAATATAATAGTGTTAACACATGAACCTTACTATACTAATATTCCAAGTCATACGTTTCATTATCAGGTATTATAATTTATAAATGAGTCTCAAATATCACATGAATTGCATGCATCCAATTATCATCTAATCAAAATAAGAAGTCATGTTGGCACACATATTATCATGGCTATCAATCACAACATGGTATAAATAAAATCAAGTACAATAGGCATGCATAAGCAATTTAATGATATTATAGACCTAATTAATTTAACATTCCTATCTATATATCAAAATAAAATATTATGAAGGCCAAGAATCATCCCCACCTGAATCGCTAAATTCCAAAAGTGTTGAGATTCCTCGACGTTGGGCGTTATCAACCTATTCACGCATAAATCACACGTTAATCACTTGTTTTGTATTATATTATATTAATATAATGTGCATACATGTCTATGTTGTATGGTGGTGGTCACATTATACATATAATATAACTTAGCTAATAAACTTTCACCTGATATAATATGATGATCTAGATAGTAAAAACGTAAAATATGATATACCATAATATAATATATTATATGTGGTATTGTATGTATGATATATATAAATATATTATATAACATCTTGGTTGCTTAAAAGAAAAGAAAAAAAATAAAATAACACTTGAGTTGCAGATTAAATGGCGGAAGGAAGAAAACAGGGGAGAAAGAGAAAAAGGGGAAAGAAAAGGGGATGAGGAAAAGGAGAAGAAGAAGAAGAAGAAGAAGAAGAAAGTGAGGGCGGCGAGATCAGGGGAATGGCGGAGGAGAGAAGAGAGAGGGAGCGGCGAGATCAGGGGAATGGCGGAGAAGAGAAGAGAGAGAGAGGGGTGAGATCAGGGGAATGGTGGAGGAGAGAAGAGAAAAGAAAAGAAGAGGAGGAGTTGCTCACCGTGGTTACTACTGCGGATTCTTGCTCGCGTGCTTCAGTCACCGGTTTGTGAGAGAAGAGAGACAGAGAAGAGAGCGGAGAAAGAATAGAGAAGCGAGAGCAATTGAGTTTTGAGGTTTCAGATGAGTTGCGATTTCAATTTTGAAAGATAGGGTTGGGTTTTGTGCGATTGGTTTCGAGAGAGAGGGGCGAGATTGTAGTGGGATTTCAGCGAGAGATCAGAGATTTGCAGCCGTAGAGGGCGAGGTTTCAGCGAAAGAGGTGCGATTGGGTTTTGAACGAGAGAGGCGATTTTGCAAGATCACAATGTAAGATTTCAGCGGAGAAGGCGAGGTTGCGGATTGAAGAGCGAGATTGGCGCGATTGGGTTTTGAAAGAGAGGTGATTTTGTAGGGCAAGTGAGATTGCAAGATAGCAATGTGATGCAGTCGAATGCGGTGAAGAAGGTGAGAGATTTCAGGCTTTTTTTTTTCAAGGGGATTACATCCTTCCTGCCTTAAAAGAAATTTCGTCCCGAAATTAAAGTTTAAGCTTACTTACTTGATGATGTTCAACTTTTTCCACTGTTGACCAGTTGTATCTCGAAACTCAGAGCGTTCTTTGGAATAAGTCGGCATATTTGGTCTTCATTTCACTTTCAGGTTCCCAAGTGGCTTCTTCAACTCCATGATGCTTCCACAACACTTTAACTAATGGAATGTCTTTGTTTCTCAAACTATGAACTTTCCAATCTAGGATCTTTAAAGGTTCTTCCTCATAGGTGGCATCAGCTTGTACTTTTACTTCTTTCCAATCGATGGTGCGGGAAGGGTTTGGTTCATATTTTCGCAACATCGACACGTGGAACACATTGTGGATGGCGGATAAACTAGTTGGCAAGTCTAGTTTGTAAGCATTCTCGCCAATTCGATCACTAATCTTGAACGGACCGATGAATCGCGGCGATAATTTCCCTTTCTTACCAAACCTCATGATGCCTTTTTGAGGGCTTTTTCTCAAAAATACCTTATCACCTTTTTGGAACTCTAAAGGTCGGCGCCTCTTATCTGCGTAGCTCTTCTGCCTACTCTGTGCAGTAACTAGCCTTTCCTGAATCAACTTCACTTTTTCTTTCATTTTCATTATCATATCAGGTCCTATAAGTACCTTATCTTCCCAATCGGCCCAACACAGTGGTGACCTACATGGTCGTCCAAATAGAGCTTCATATGGAGCCATTGGTATGCTTGTTTGGTAACTATTGTTATAAGCAAACTCTGCTAGGTGTAAGTATTTACTCCAACTTCCCTTGAAATCTAGTACACAAGCTCTCAACATGTCTTCTAAGATCTGAATAA
Source organism: Paratinospora sagittata (assembly GCA_035771175.1). Lineage (NCBI taxonomy): Eukaryota > Viridiplantae > Streptophyta > Magnoliopsida > Ranunculales > Menispermaceae > Paratinospora > Paratinospora sagittata. Next base: position 30,041,238 of record CM069592.1, read on the forward strand.
CCCTTTCGGATTGGCCATCTGTCTGAGGATGATAGGCGGTGCTCATGGTTAATTTGGTTCCCAATTCCCGTTATAAGCTCTGCCAGAACTGAGATGTGAATAAGGAATCTCTATCTGACACTATCGATTTGGGTACTCCGTGTACCTTCACAATCTCTTTTACATACAGCTCACCTAGTTTACTAATCGAATATGTGGACTTAATAGGTAAGAAGTGTGCCACTTTAGTTAGTCAATCCACAATTACCCAAACCTTATCCTCACCTTTCTGATTTCTAGGAAGAGCTCCGACGAAATCCATTGCTATGTTATCCCATTTCCATTCAGGGATTTTTAAAGGTTGTAACGATCCAGACGGTCTTTTATGTTCGGCCTTAACTTGCTGACATGTAAGGCATTTAGACACATATTTGGCCACATCTCTCTTCATACCTTTCCACCAATAGTTTTTCTTCAAATTTTGGTACATCTTATCTCCACCAGGATGTAAAGTATATTTAGTTTGATGTGCCTCATCAAATATGAGCTTTTTAATTTCCTCCATTCTGGGTACACAAATTCGATCTCTGAACCTTAATAATCCCTCTGAATCGATCTTAAAATTTGCATTTCCATTATTGGCTCTTGCACCTGCCACCCATTTTATCAATTTTCTATCCTGAGCTTGACCTTCCTTAATTTGATGTAGTAGATCTGGCTTGCAGCTCATATTATATAAGAAAATCTGATTTTCACCTTTTTGTACGCCCAAATTATAATCTTCAATCAATTGGTACATCTGGGTTTTTTCTGCATCGTTCTTGTAAGATTTTCGACTTAAAGCATCTGCGACGACGTTGGCCTTCCCTGAGTTATAATGCAGCTGAAAATCATAATCATTCAGCAATTCCATCCATCTTCTTTGCCTCAAATTTAACTCATTTTGTCACACCTGGGTTGTGCAAGCGCCCCACACCCAGTGCGATGAGTACCCCCGCAGGGCATACTCCAGCCATTATATTTTTTATCACACCGCCGGTATGGGGTATGACACCTTTTGTGTATAGATGTACTTCAAACTCTTATGATCATAGTATAGATCAAATTTCTCTCCATAAAGATAATGTCTCCATATCTTCAAGGAGAATACAATAGCAGCTAATTCTAAATCATGAGTCGGGTAGTTTTGTTCATGAGTCTTCAATTGCCTAGAAACGTAAGCAACCACTTTACCTTCCTGCATCAGAATAGCGCCAAGACCATTCTTAGAAGCATCAGTGTAAATAACATAACCGACTCCGCTTGCAGGAGTGATCAATATTGGGGTTGTAGTCAATCGTCTCTTCAACTCTTGAAAAGAATTCTCACATTTTTCATCCCAACTAAATTTGACATCCTTCCTTGTTAGCTTTGTCAAAGGCTCAGCAAGTCTCGAAAAATTTAGAATATATCTTCTATAGTAACCAGCTAGTCCCAAAAAGCTTCTAATTTCTGTCACTGATTTTGGTTTTTCCCAGTTCATTACTGCTTCAACTTTTGTTGGATCTACGGATATCCCTTCTGATGACACTACATGGCCCAAAAATTTGACTGACTTCATCCAAAATTCACATTTTTCAAATTTGGCATACAATTGATTTCGCCTCAATGTTTCCAAAACTACTGTAAGGTGTTCCTGATGTTCCTCATTGGTCTTCAAATAAACCAAAATATCATCCACAAATACCACTACAAATTTGTCTAGATGAGGTCTAAACGTCCTATTCATGAGGTCCATAAATGTTGTCTGAGTCCAAATGGCATGACTCTGAATTCAAAGTGTTCATACCTAGTCCTGAATGTTGTCTTCGGTATATCTGACTCTTTGATTCTAAGTTGGTGATAACCAGACCTTAGGTCGATCTTTGAAAAACAAGTTGCTCCCTTCAGTTGATCGAACAAATCATCTATTCTGGGTAGGGGGTACTTGTTCTTGACTGTGACTTGATTTAATTTTCTATAGTCAATACACAGTCTCATCGACCCATCTTTCTTTTTGACAAACAATACCGGTGCTCCCCAGGGTGATTCACTCGGCTGGATGAATTCCTTTGCACTAAGATCATCAAGCTGAGTCCTTAGTTCTATTAGTTCGCCAGGGGCCATTCTATAGGGTGACATGGATATGGGGTTTGTTCTAGGGTACAGTTCTATCTTGAACTCTACTTCCCGCTTAGGAGGTAATCCTGGTAATTCTTTGGGAAATACTTCAGGGAAATCTCTAACCACCAAGTACTCTTCTAAATTCCTCAAGGTCTTTAGAGTCTCGGCTTCTGTTAGGGTTTTGAATTCCTCTTTATGATTCACAGATTTGAGAAGTGCGGACATGATATTCCTCGGGATCTTGTTTCTATCCCCATAGACTTTCAACAACTCTCCCAAAGGTAACCGCAAAGTAATTTTCTTTTGAAGGCAATTGATCTGGGCTTGGTACTCAGATAACCAATCCATTCTCAAGATCATATCATAATCATTAATGGGTAGGAGTATCAAGTCAGTTGAAATCAGCTTATCATTAATTCTAAGGTCACAACTACATTTTTCAGTTGTTGGGACGTTTACTCCTACTAGTGTTGAAATTTTCATAACAACAGATAAAGGTACAGTGGAAAGTTGTAGTTTCCTGGTTAAGTTTTCAGAAATGAAAGACCTTAATGCTTCAGAATCAAACAAGATTTTAACTGTAACATGAAATAAAATGAAAGTACCTTCCACTACTTCGTTTGCGCCAACTTCTTGTTCAGGATTTCCTTCTGTCATTGCAAAGACTCTGCCTTGATTTTGATTTTGAATTTGATTTTGATTATAGCTTGGACGATTGACTTGATTTCGTCCTTGCACATTGTTGTTGTTCTGCCAGTTGCCCAGACGAAAATTTTTTCGAACTCCTTACATAGTGCAGTTTCGTGCCAAATGACCCGGTCGGTTGCATTTGAAGCAAAGTCTCGTATCTACTACTTGAATTTTATTTTGTTGGGGTGCACTAATATTATTTTGCTGCATCTGTTGTTCACCATTATGCCTAGACCATCCTGATCCGTTGTTGTGATTCTGCCCCCTGTTCCACTGGTTCTCATTGTTGAATTTGTTTCTGTTCCGATTATTACCATTGCCACTCAGATTCTGCCTCTTGTTGTGATTACCCTGGTAATCAAAATTCTGTCCTTAAGGCCTTTTGTTTCTGTTCCATATTGTTTCTTGCAGGTTCAGTTCTCTTTCTACTAACAGAGCTCGTTCAACCACCTCTTTATAAGTCTTCAGATTCATAGAAACAACCACCTTTCTGATTTCCATTCTGAGACCCTTTGCGAATCTACTAGCTTTCATCTGTTCATTGACTACCAGTTCATGAGCAAATCTGGAAAGTTCGATAAACTTAGCCTCATATTCTGCCACTATCATGTTCCTCTGTGTCAGCCTCACAAATGCAGATTGTAGTTCTTTTTTGTTCGCCTTAGGGAAGAATTTATCGTAAAATATTTCTTCAAAAGTTGCCCAGGTCATAGTGTTCACGCCCACTGTAGGACTTTCTTTAACCATTCTCCACCAATGTTTGACCTCACCTATGAATTGGTGAGCCGCAATCGCCACCATTCTTGGACCAGTCACTCCAAGAACTTCCAAGTGTTCCTTAACCTCCTGGAACCACTTGTCGGCTTCCCTTGGATCCGGTTTTCCTTCAAATTTTGAAGGATGCATACGTTGGAAGTCTCTCAATTGATCTGCCCATTCCTTTTCTTCAGGCCTCCTGATGTTTCGAGCTTTTGGTTCATTCTGCACTACAATTGTTGGATTCAGTTGAGGTTGAGGCATCTGTCTGGTCACCTGTTCCACTACTTGCCTCACGAATTCTGCCATCATCTCTGGTCCCAAAACAATTCCAGGGGTTGGAACTGTTGTAGATCGGACATTCTCTGCCCCAGTAGGGTCGACATTCGCCGTCAGATTTGCATGTTCTCACTCCGTCGGCTGAGGTTCGAATGTCGGTTGTGTCTGCACAACTGGTTCAGTGTCCCTTATGAGATCACTCACAGACCTTCTCTTTCTTTTTCGAGATGCAGCCATCTATAAAATTTCAACTTATCTTTAGTACTACATGAGATAATTATTTTCGGTTAGGATGACTCTAGATTCAGAATTCTAAGTTCTCGAAAATAAAATGATCCTATTGATTCAGTTTCTAGGTTTTATAAAATTTTGGCAATCCATGATTGTCACAGGGTACAGGATTTGGTTTTGATACTTGTAAACAAGACAAACAAACAAACAAACAACATATCACACAACAATGGTATAAAGAAAATTTCCAAACTTTCACTTATACCCTCCGTATTCAAGTGTCCCATACCACTCTAGCCCGGTGATATAAGCTTCCACAAAGAAACTTCAATACACCCAAACAATGCGCAAATGTTCTACCAACTAAGGCTTCCCAAGTACCCACTACGTCCAAGCTGTCTCATACCAGTCGAACGTAGCGATACAAGCTCGTCCAGAGTTGTTAGTCACCCACCAACTGTACTTTCATTCTCGATATCATGTTATCAAATTTATAATTGGCATATTTATCTCGTCTCTAATCGATGTCCTAAAAGCTTTGAATTTGTTAGACCCACTGTACTTTCATTCTCGATATCATGTTATCAAATTTATAATTGGCATATTTATCTAGCTCAAGTTGAACCCTAATCTCATAAAGATTTGATACCTACTCACTGATACTAAGCTTCTCAAAATTTGTTGTAATACTTCCCATGATCTGAAGCCTAAAGCTCTGATACCAATCTGTAACACCCTGATTTTCAAAACTTAAATTTCAAGTAAAATAATTAATATTTTAATTTTTTTTTTAGAACAACCACTGAAAATCGAGATGTTATTCATATCCGTCTATCTTAACCCATAATCATTATATAGATAGTAAAATTAGCAAAACTATGAGTTTATATTCTTCTAACCAACTTACTGGTTAAGATAAACGAATACCTCTTTTTTCTTCATGCCAAGGACCACATACTTCCACTATACAAATTATTGTGAGGGTACTTGCCCTTGTCCATCCATCATGGAGACAACATTTAAATACATTCATCGAATAGAATTCAAGTCCAAGGCACATATATTTAAAGTAAATCATGATCCCTTCAATAATCATAAAAAGATTTTATCAAAATTTCTAATGTCAATACAATCCTTACTAAATAAAAGTTCACGAAATTAAACAAGTAATTAACTCATTCACTAATTAAAATATTATCCATATTCCCATCCTACCCCTATCACGTCACAACTTGCTACTTTATTTTTTAAGTACCTGCATGTGAAAAATAGGGGTAAGTTTGAAAGCCCAGTGGGTCATCTAAATAATTCACAACATTTTATTATGATACATACACAAGAACGTTACAAACAAGTTTCACACATTAATCGATGCAACATTAGATTGTTTGAGTCGAGAATTTAACCACGTTCTAAATCACGTACCTTTAGGAAATCAAACATAAGGTGGCACTACCCAAAAATTAGAACTTCGTCGGCGATATTCCTCATGAATAACTACCCCATAATAAACATTGGCGATATTCCTTAGAATAACTGCCCCATATGTATGATTCTTATCTTAATTGTGTTCTTTACTGATGTCACACCATAAATACAACCTAATCATGCTATTAATTGTATTCACAAACCATATTCAAATTCCACTACACATAGTATCATGTTACAATGCCCAATATAATAGTGTTAACACATGAACCTTACTATACCAATATTCCAAGTCATGCGTTTCATTATTAGGTATTATAATTTATAAATGAGTCTCAAATATCACATGAATTGCATGCATCCAATTATCATCTAATCAAAACAAGAAGTCATGTTGACACACATATTATCATGGCTATCAATCACAACATGGTATAAATAAAATCAAGTACAATAGGCATGCATAAGCAATTTAATGATATTATAGACCTAATTAATTTAACATTCCTATCTATATATCAAAATAAAATATTATGAAGGCCTAGAATCATCCCCACCTGAATCGCTAAATTCCAAAAGTGTTGAGATTCCTCGACGTTGGGCGTTATCAACCTATCCACGCATAAATCCACTACAAGAAAAAAGACTTTTAGTAACGAAATTTTTTCGTAAGTAAAAGTTCAAAATTCGTAAGTAAAAGTATTACTTACGATGTTTAGGCTTATTCTTACAAATGAAATTTCGTGAGGAAAACACCGTAAGTAAAAGTTTTAGTCACGACATAGTTCCGTGAGTAAAAATATCATTTTTACTTATTCTTTCGTGACTAAAGGTTAACAGAATTTATAACAAATCTAACCTTTTACTTACAATGAAATTCGTAAGTAAATGTAATTCATTCGTTACTAAATGTTATATAAAGCTATAAAATAAAAAAATAGCTAATAAAATCATTTTTTTGTAATATTTTTAGAATTTTAATTTTGACAAATAATAAAATTTAACACTAGAAGGAATGAAGATTTTCATTTATCAAATCTATAATTTTTACAATCATAAATTTCTGAAGTAGTATGTATACAAAAATTAAAATTTGCACAAGGCAAAATTTACAAAAGTAACAAAATATAGAAACATGACTATAATGCAAGCGAAAGATAACTAATTAAGATGTGGTCTCTGGGAAATCTTCGTCAGCTATAGAACTGCTCAAATCAGCAGCAGAATCCAGCTGAGAAACCACCGTTCTGCCTTCTCCTCATTTGCAGCCAACATGCTCTCAATCTCAGCTTTGTTTGGATTGCTATCACGAACCCATCCTAGGCCAGAAGTGCCAAATGAAGCCTCTCCATGGCGCTTACAATTGCACTTCAAGCACAATGTGTTCCTTGCATAATTAAAGAAGCAACATCTGCAAAAGGTGAGTTCAATAGCACCCTTGAACCAGTAAGTGGGCTTATCCAAAGTCCGAAGATGAAAAAAATGCTTACTGAGGACACTCCCAATCTCCACCAGTAAGTTCTCTTTGGCCGTGCCTTATCACATTCACGGCATTTCATGTTCCTTGCAAAGTTCATGAAGCTGCACCTGCTCAAATACAAGGAATGAATCAGGGCAACAAGGCATAAATTGAATCCAAGAGGGATGGAAACAGCGGAATGTAATAAGGAGATCCAGTGGTTAACAAAAATTCATTACCATAAAACAACTATTAAAAAAAAAAGTTCAAAAATAATTTGGATATGATAGAAAAGTTTGTGATTTTTAGATAATTATTGCAAATATCAAGAAGACCTCTTCTAGATTCCTAATTGCCACGCCTTATACAGGAATTCCTAGGAATATGTGAGTCTAGGTAACATGATGAGATTTCAATAAAAACATCAAACTTATGAAGGAGGAAATTAGATTGGAACCTAACCTTGAAATGGGCATATTCAAAACCTGCAGAAGCTAAGCCACTGAATCTGTTTTCCAGTTTAATTTCATCAAATTCAAATCTGTTTAGCTTTTAGATCAAGCGGTTCCTAACAAGATCATGGATAAGGAAAGTTGAAGAATTTAAGTGCAGAATTTATTCTTCATCTGCTGCAGTGTTTTTTGTTATTATGAAAGAAATGACAAGAAAAAGCAGCAGGCCAGTACCTATACTGAGTGAAAGCTTAGAGTTTATTCTAAATCAATATCAATATCAGCTGTCCTTATACTGGCAAAGAGTATTTGAGATCCCCTTAGTGGAGACGGTGATACAATGATCATCTTATTCCTCCTTTGAATGAATCAATTCAATTGGGTTGGATATACCGCAAAATCAATAATGTAACCACTCATTCTATTTTCTTAGTTACCTATAATTTCTCCTTATATAGCAAAAGCAGTCTAACAGTAGAAACAGAGTCAGAAGAGATACCTGACATTATCAAAGTAAGCAGTGATCAAATTACCAAGTTTTGTTTGACTATATCATGGATGAAGTCCAAATCAACTTAATAGCTACAGCACCTTGTTTTTTCCTTTCTAATCTAATCAGAATCATTTCTAAAAAAATTAAAAAATTACAAGATCTTATAGGCCTGAATTAACTCATCCAGCAAGAATGCTTTACAGTTTTCAGGATAAGATCAACGAGAGTTTGATTGAGAGGACCACAATGTAATCCGTTCATTGCAAGCAAATAAAAGTGGAACAGATGAAAGCATTAACCATCCTCAAAAAACAAATAAAAAAGATTTTATTCACAAATAAGCAATTAGTATTTGTATAAACTTGACATCTAAACGAATGTACAAGAACTTGAATGGACACCTCATCAAAACAACAGCAACTCAAAGTACTACTCAAAAAATTGCACAAAATCATATAAAGAAAAGTGGGATCAAAACTGTAAGTATGCTCCTCCTATTCATTCCCAGATTGAATATGAGAAGGAATCAAGAAGTAATTATCCTTTTGCTCTCATATGAATGTGCTTTCCAACAAAACAAGCCAATTTCCCTAGGGATCTAGGATTTTCTTCAGATTAGTTTCTTCAGATTTATATTCTTTATAAGTGCATAAAACCAATAGAATTGCACCTGGAAAAGATAAGGGATCTAGGATTTTCTTGACCGATGCTTCCTTCTCTTTAATGGCTACTGTGAGAGACAAAACGGAAAGGATTCCCGAAAGTAAACATGCAAGAATTACCCCAAACCTCAAAAGGCCTCTCCAGAATCGCGTTCCCATTCCCTGGAGGCTTACATTCAAAACCATAAATAACCAAGTGAAGCCCTGAAATAACACCACTAGCCACCTGTGCAATGGTAAAATTGTATGCCCTTTTGTGGCATTGCCCACCAAGCTAAAAATCCCAAAGCCCAAATAAACTAATCCCATACAGCCATTGTATATGATGGACAGTACATTCAAAGAAGAAGACACTTGAGGGATCTTACTTGTTCTCAAAGATAGTTTACGGATGAAGACGGACAAGAACGTGAGTAAGAGCAAGAAGTCAATGCAAATGACGAACAAATGGTTGATACATGAGGAGGGATTCGGGATGAACGCAAACCTAGAGCTACATGCCCCACCAGAACAATCAGATTCCCCGCAAAACACAGTCCAGAGTTCCTTCATCATAATTTTCTCTTTCTAAAATCCCCCAAATTCTGCAGCAAAAGAGAAGAATCAATAAAAATCAATAGAACTCATTAAACAAAGTGCACGCGCGAGTTCTTTCATAAACAACTAGAAATCCAATGCTTTAAAGTCTCAAACTAGAAATCTGTAAACGAAAACAGAAACTCAAAATTTCACTTTAACATTGGACATCCGATATGCCTACATTTGTGAAACGATCGCTATGGTAAATTTGATTTAGAAAGTACAAAACAGTCAAAAAGAGACAAATTTCATGATCTTTTTAAGGCATGAAACACTCTGTTATCCATGGCTTCTTTCTCATATATAAGAACTCAAAATTGCTATAATAAACTTGATTCAGAAAGTACAAAATCGATAAGAGACACAAAATTTTGTTGATATTTTAAGGTATGAAAGAAACACTCCGTCATCCATAAATAGCTTGATTTCCATGCTTCTTACAGACAAACAATGTTATCTTTCTTCTTCTTCTTTTCTCGATTTTGTTTCTTCTAGGGTTGGCAATTGAAATTAGTACGGATTCAAAAAAAATGTCACAAAAACAAGCAAAACCACGCCACACTAACCACATAAAAAAATAAACAAATAAATAAATAAAACACAAGTACAGAACTGGAGTTGATCAAGAAGAAACGTAGTAAACGCACCTGAACCACTTGAAATTGCTCAATCTGTTCCACTTCTAATAATTAATCAAACTGATATTAACTCGCTCGTGCAACAGAGAGCGTTTCAAATGCAGATTCAATATTCCCAAACTACGTTACAACAAAGAGACGGGAAGAGAAGAACATCAGTTACGAACTGCTTCACAACCAAAACAAAATGAATCGATTGATATTCGAGAGGAGAGCTTCATGGTGGTGGAATCAGAAGTCGAAGATTGAAAGTAATCTTTTTGAAGTTTTTAGCTCATAAAAAATAACACCAAATAACCATCAGAAACACAAATTCCTCAAAATCTCTCGTAAATCAATCATTGAGTTGAGATTTCAAGCGCGGAAGAAATAGCAAATTCACAAACAATCAAATGAAAAATACCTTAGCGAATCCACAACCATTCCCAATCGCTTCAACTATCAAGTTGAGAAATGACAAGTTTCTTCCCAATATCTCTTCTTCCTTCGCGTCTTCTTCACAAACGGCACACAGACGAGTGGGTGACAGGGCCTGTCGTGCTCGTCTTCTTCGCAAGGGTTTTCGCGAGAATGAGAGGGAAAGAAAGATATGAAACAGGGGAAAGAAGAAAAAGGGCGGGATCAAATTTAATACTTTTACTTATGATAAATATAATTTTACTTACGACATAAAATGCGTAAGTAAATATTATCTTTTAACAACGACTTTTCTTTACGATTTTGATAAATCATGAGTAAAAAATAGTTTTACTTACGAAAATTAAAGTCGCTACTAAAGGTCTCGTGAGCAAAAGTCTTTTTTCTTGTAGTGATCACACGTTAATCACTTGTTTTGTATTATATTATATTAATTTAATGTGCATACATGTCTATGTTGTATGGTGGTGGTCACATTATATATATAATATAACTTAGCTAATAAACTTACACCTGATATAATATGATGATCTAGATAGTAAAAACGTAAAATATGATATACCATAATCTAATATATTATATGTGGTATTGTATGTATGATATATATAAATATATTATATAACATCTTGGTTGCTTAAAAGAAAAGAAAAAAAATAAAATAACACTTGAGTTGCAGATTAAATGGTGGAAGGAAGAAAACAGGGGAGAGAGAGAGAAAGGGGAAAGAAAAGGGGATGAGGAAAAGGAGAAGAAGAAGAAGAAGAAAGTGAGGGGGGCGAGATCAGGGGAATGGCGGAGAAGAGAAGAGAGAGAGAGAGCGGTGAGATCAAGGGAATGGCGGAGGAAAGAAGAGAAAATGAAAGGAAGAAGAGAAGTTGCTCACCGTGGTTATTCGATGAGGCACATCAGACTAAATACACTTTACATCCTGGTGGAGATAAGATGTACCAAAATTTGAAGAAAAACTACTGGTGGAAAGGCATGAAGAGAGATGTGGCCAAATATGTGTCTAAATGCCTTACATGTCAGCAAGTTAAGGCCGAACATAAAAGACCGTCTGGATTGTTACAACCTTTAAAAATCCCTGAATGGAAATGGGATAACATAGCAATGGATTTCGTCGGAGCTCTTCCTAGAAATCAGAAAGGTGAGGATAAGGTTTGGGTAATTGTAGATCGACTTACTAAAGTGGCACACTTCTTACCTATTAAATCCACATATCCGATTAGTAAACTAGGTGAGTTGTATGTAAAAAAGATTGTGAAGCTACACGGAGTACCCAAATCAATAGTGTCAGATAGAGATTCCTTATTCACATCTCAGTTCTTACAGAGCTTACAGCGGGAATTGGTAACCAAATTAACCATGAGCACCGCCTATCATCCTCAGACAGATGGTCAATCCAAAAGGGTTATTCAGATCTTAGAAGACATGTTGAGAGCTTGTGTACTAAATTTCAAGGGAAATTGGAGTAAATACTTACACCTAGCAGAGTTTGCTTATAACAATAGTTACCATGCAAGTATACAAATGGCTCCATATGAAGCCCTATATGGACGACCATGTAGGTCACCACTGTGTTGGGCCGATTGGGAAGATAAGGTACATACAGGACCTGATATGATAATGGAAATGAACGAAAAAGTAAAGTTGATCTAGGAAAGGCTAGTTACTACATAGAGTAGGCAGAAGAGCTACGCAGATAAGAGGAGCCGACCTCTAGAGTTCCAAAAAGGTGATAAGGTATTTCTGAGAATAAGCCCTCAAAAAGGCATCATGAGGTTTGGTAAGAAAGGGAAATTATCACCTCGGTTCATAGGTCCGTTCAAGATCAGTGATCGAATTGGCGAGAATACTTACCAACTAGTTTATCCGCCATCCACAACGTATTCCATGTGTCGATGTTGCGAAAATATGAACCAGACCCTACCCACACCATCGATTGGAAAGACGTAAAAGTACAAGCTGATGCCACCTATGAAGAAGGACCTTTAAAGATCCTTGATTGGAAAGTTCATAGTTTGAGGAACAAAGACATTCCATTAGTTAAAGTGTTGTGGAAGCATCACGGAGTTGAAGAAGCCACTTGGGAACCTGAAAGTGAAATGAAGGCCACATACGCCGACTTATTTCAAAGAACACTCTAGGTTTCGAGATACAACTGGTCAACAGTGGAAAAAGTTGAACATCATCAAGTAAGTAAGCTTATACTTTAATTTCGGGACGACATTGCTTTTAAGACGGGAAGAATGTAATCCCTTGAAAAAACAAATCAAAAAAATATACTTTCCAATTTCAAACATAAGCCCTGAACATTCGGAAAAAAAAATATCTACCTTCCAATTTCGAAATTATTCTCGCCTGAAATCTCGCCTCTCTCTATCAAAACCTCAATCGCACAAGCCTCTCTCTCTCGAAACCACTCGCACAAAAAACCAACTCTCCCTTTTAAAACCAATCGCACAAACCTCCTCTTTCTCTCGAAACTCTCTCTTTTCTCTCTTCTTTTCTCCGACAGCGCACACTGCAACCCGTCTGTAGCCTCTGTTACTCATCACCGCCGCCCATCACTGTTGCTGCTTATCGCCGCTGCGACTTCAATTCTTCTTCTCCTCTGCTCTCTAGCTCTTGCCAGGTTTCTCTCTCAACTCTTTGCTCAAAACCCCAATGCCTGAAACCTCATCTCGCCGCTGCAACTCTCCGCTACAACTCCGAAATCGCCAAACGAAACCCCTTTTTGATATTCACCAAAATTGCTGCCGATTCACGAAGGCCGGTGAACTGCCGCAGTTCCCACTTTCTCTGTTCTCTCTTCTCTTCTCCGCCATCTTCCCCTGCTTTCATCACTCTCTCTCTTTTCACTTATCTGCCATCTTTCCCTGCTTTCGCCGCTCTCTCTCTTTTCTCTTCTTCACCATCTTCCCCTGCTCTCGCCGCTCTCTCTCTCTTCTCTTCTCCGCCATTTTCCCCTGTTCTCGCCGCTCTTTGATCTCTCGCTCTCTCGCTCTGAATCTCTCTCTCGAAACCCTTACCGGAAAAAAAAAATGGCGTCGTCGATCCACTTGTCCGTCAGCGACAAGGATCTCGACGATGCAGAGCTCTGGGCCGTGATCTATTCGGCCGCGGCATTGCACTCCTCCAAATCTTGAAACCCTCTCTCAAAACCCAAACTCTCTCGCGTCTTTCTTTACTTTGCTTGCTCTGTTCCCCACGGCACATCGCCACCACCTCTGCAACACACCACCATCAACGCCATCTCTCTTTCCACACCTCTCTTCTTCTTTATTTCCCCTATTTCCTTTTGATTTTTAAACGTTCCACAGCACACACCTATTATAGATTATATATGGTATATCACACCTTTTCAAAACATTTCACACATCACCACACCTTATATATATACCACATATTGTATTATACCATGTTATACCATACACATCATTATATCATATCACAAGGCATTATAATATGTTATCTTATATATATATATATACATACTTGTTTAAACATCCCACCACCATATATATGTATATATTTCTACACTCATAATCGTTCTTATGAGTATTTATATTAACAAACGTAATATACATGTACAGGTTGAGCACTAGACGTGACGAGGAATTTACGTGATTTGGAATTTAGCGATTCAGGTGGGGATGATTCTAGTCCTTCATAATATTTTATTTTGATATATAGATAGGAATATTAAATTAATTAGGTCTATAGTATTATTAGATTGCTTATGCATGCCTATTGTACATGATTTTATATATACCATGTTGTGATTGTTAGCTATGATGATATGTGTGTCAACATGATTTTTGTTCTGATCAAATGATAATTGGATGATGCAATTCATGTGGTAATTGAATTCATTTATAAATTATAATGCCTGATAATGAAATGTATGACTTGGAATATTGGCATAGTAAAGCTCATGCGTTAATACTATTATATTTGGCATTGTGACATGATACTATATGTAGTGGAATTTGAATATGGCTTATGAATACAATTAATATCATACTTAGGTTGTATGTATGGTGTGACATCACTAAAGAACACAATTAAGATAAGAATCACACATATGGGGCAGTTATTCTAAGGAATATCGCCAATGTTTATTACGGGGCAGTTATTCATGATGAATATCGCCAACGAGTTCTAGTTTTTGGGTAGTGCCACCCTGAGTTTGATTTCTTAAAGGTACGTGATTTAGAACGTGATAAAATTTTCGACTCAAACAATCTAATGTTGCAACGATTAATGTGTAAACCTTGTTTGTAATGTTCTTGTGTATGTATCATAATAAAATGTTGTGAATTGTTTAGATGACCTACTAGGCTTTCAAGCTTACCCCTATTTTTCATATGCAGGTGCTTAGGAGAATAAAATCGCGAGTTCGTGACATAGTTCAGAGTAGTAAGGGTGGGTTAATTAATTAGTATTGTGGTGATAGGACTGAATATTTTTATTTGATTTTTAAAAGTTTATTATTTAAACTGATTGTGTCACACCCAGCCCGGACGCGCCTAAACCGGAGGTAGACTCACGGACGGGGCGCGCATTTGGAACAATTACAATGATAATAACAGAGTGCGTAGCGAAAATACAGTACACAGTACAAATCTGATTTCATATAATTCAGAATACTTTTGTACATAAAATGGTCAAGGGAACATACTCCCAAAATCCCCAATGATTCATACAAAGGTTACAAAATGTGGGCCTCATAACCTGCACCCAGTCCACCCTAATTTCCTGTGAAAGATTTGATAATATTGGAGTGAGCTTAACGCGCTCAGTGGGTAAATAGTGCATGAGTATAACAATTAATAAAGCATACTTCAATATCAAATATCTTAAATACACATGTGAGCATCATAATCAATCAATATGAATGTATGCATGACACCGTCACGTATTAATGGTTTGATGAACGTACATCGCCTGAATTCACGTACAGGAATGATGCTCTGAATTCACGTACTGATGTCCCTCCCCGGGTGTAGCCGGGTTCTCATGTAGTCCCTCTCCAGAGAAATATAATGAATAGTGAGCAATGCTTCTAACTATTCTATGAGTCATAAACCATATACGTCCCTAGGTGGTGATATGTATGATGCCAATGCATGAACTGGTCTAGTCTACTGGTCTGGTCTTTCTTGACATTTAGACTGACTTTGGCAACGTCTAGTGAACCTTATCAGGGTCGGTATCACAACGTGCAAGATTAGGACATTCAGTATTACTGTATAAGCTGATAGCTTTCAACAAGACCAACTAGATCAGTCCCCAGTTGAGAGGTGAGACACAAGGTCTGCTTAAATACCAATCACCTAGAGCAGCCCGCTGCCTCTCGTTCACTATTTAAAGTTACTGAGGACAAGACCGAGTCTAGTTGAGTCAGATTGACTACAAGTCCGGCATTATAACAGTGCAATACATGAATTCCAAATATACAGGCATATGTGCGGCAGTATAAACAGTATATGACATAATGCAGTGTAAATGAATAGTAGACATAACAATAATTGAATGTAAACTTTAATAAAAGTTATGAAACACGCAAACCTATGTTTCGTTCCCCACCTTCAGATCTGGTGCTTTTCTCCGGACAGAACTTCGTTGCACCGCTTTCAGATCTGGCGCTTTCCTCCGGACAGAACTTTGTTGCACCGCACCGGGAGTCTCAAAGACTAAAAACTTAGAATGCGTGGAAAGGAGAAGAAAAATCACAAGAGAAGGTGATTTGGTGTGAGGAATGAGAAATGAGGAGGTTTCTTATATAGAGATTTTTGCGCCTAAACGTTCAGGCATGGCGCCTGAACGTTCTGGCATGGCGCCTAAACGCTCTGGCATGGCGCCTGAACGCTCTGGCATGGCGCCTGAACGCTCTGGCAGGGGCCTGAACGTTCTGGCAGGCGCCTGAACGTTCTGGCATGCGCCTGAACGTTCGGGCGTTGCCCAAATAGTAAAAATTTCAAATAGTAAATTTTTTTTTTTTTAGTGAAATACAGGGTATTACAGATTGTGTTGACAATCGAAATTCAATGAACCTTATTACGGTTAGTAAAGACCCTGTGATTTATTGCACGTGTGAATGCCTTGGACTTGAATTCTATTTGATGAATGTATTTAAAATATTGTGTCCATGATGGATGGACAAGGGCAAGTACCCTCATAATTCAGTTTTGAAATTTGTATAGTGGAATTATGTGGTCCTTGGTATGAAGATGAAAGGGTATTCGTTTATCTTAACCAGTAAGTTGGTTAGAAAAACATAAATTCATAGTTTTTTCAAATTTTATTACCTATATAATGGTTATGGGTTAAGATAGACGGATACGATTAGCATCTTGATTTTCATTGATTTTCTCGATAAAATTAAAATATTCATTTTTACTTGAAATTTAAGTTTTGAAAATCGGGGTGTTACAAAGACGCTACTCAGAGTTAGCGTCCTGAAATTTGAAAACAGTTTTAAAACAATGTTGAGTACGCTGAAGGATGGTAAGCATCCTGAGGGTTATTAAGTTGATTCTAAAGATGAGGGCGCTCCTACACAAGTACCGTCCTGATAGTTTATTCAACTTATAACTATCAATGTTCTTAAATATAGAAATCAATTAAAAACAGAAAGAACTTCCAGCGAGCTGAAACTAAGTCAGCGTCCTGACATTCTCAAAGGTTAAGTGTCATTATTAATCAATTCAATTCAACCTTGAGCGTCCTAATATTTTATCAACGTCTTGACTCATCAAGTCCAGGAGGGCGCTGCTAAAACATTAGTGTCCTGAAAGACTTTACAAAAGCGGTTTTTTGATTTCTCGATTAAAGCTCGATAAAACATAATGTTTCCGGATTAAATCGAATATGCAAAAGATCGATTAAATCATGCAGGCATGCATATCGCTGAATCACATGACATAAAAGGTCCTACAACCTATCATAATCTAATCATACAACCGAACATCTTCAAATGATCATGGTCTTCAAGAAGATCTATAATACATTTGCCATGCATCATTGATTTTTTGAAACCTTCAAGTAAGATTAGATATGTCATATGTGCAGTAATATCATAAACAGAATATGGTTTGTAATCATCAAAATATCTTTCATATTATGAACATTTTCTCGTAAGGGACATGAGGATAATTGGTTTTGTGACGCCTCGAAAATTATTTCATCTAGCCCATAACCCAATTGCATTTTGCCCAAACTCTATGTGTTTGCCTTGATATGTTTGGTGTTTGTTTGATGGTTGTTTAATGTTTGTATATTTGATGCTTAATAATGTATATAAATATGTGCATTATAAATTGTATATGGGTCATGTTAAATTAAAGTATAATGCATATGTTATTATTTATGCATGGGCCAATTAAACCATGAATTGATATGGGTTAGGATTGACTGAATAAAAGGATAAATGAGAATAAAAATTTGGTGTATTAGATGGATTGGACATTTAAAATACATGCAAGCATAAGATTGGTTAAAGTACATGTGGTTGGTATGGTTAGTACGAGACCAACACATGTCAAGTTGGTGCATGAGACCAACACATGTCAAGTTGATGCATGAGAATTGACAAGTATCCCATGTCCCATTTCTCTTCTTCAATACATGTCAAGTTGGTGCATGAGAGTGCACAAGTGTCGCATGCCCCATTTCAATTCTCCAACACATGTCAAGTTGGTGCATGAGAGTGTACAAGTGTCCCATGCCCACTTTTCTTCTCCAAGGAAGTCTTAGAGAGTGAGATGAGTGGAGGGAAAGGAAAAAAGAAGAGAAAGGAAAGAAGAAGAGAAAGAAAGAGGAAGTTGCTTTGAGGGAAGTCTCAACAATAATTTCATCAAAGAGCTGGATCTTGGTAATATATGGTCGGATTGAGCTCAAACTTTGTCATCAAGTTCATATCTTATGGTTATTCATTCTGTCGGTGGAGATCTTGATTGGAGTTGTCTTCTAAGAGACATAACCTCTCAAACAAAGCTGGTCAGAAAGTCTAAATTTCTTGTGCAGTTTAGATAAAACTGTTAGATATCCTAAACCTACCGTTGGATGGATATGATATTTTAGATGATGGTTCACAACTAATATTTCTGAATTATGAACGGTTGAGATGTTTATAAGTTTAGTATTTTGTGTGATATAGTCATCTGAGTTCAAGTATTTGCAGCAGGAAAGGAGAAATTGTCTGATTAGAGACTTGTTCATCAAAGAGGCCTATCTCTTCGGTCCACCGTTGGATTGAGCTGGTTTTTGGACAGAAGGTTTGCTTCTTAACATAATTCAATCTGTATGGTTGATTTTGTCATTGAATAATTTTGTTGGCATATTGATACATCTGAACAGAATATTAAATGGAAAATTGGTAGGGTTGTTTGTATTAGACCTAAATTTAGAATATGATCTTAGACCTTTCCAAATAGCTTGCATGTCAACTATGTTGACCTAGTTGCCATTGTTGATGAACCCATGATGAAAAATCAGTGATATACATGGCTGAACATGGTGACCTAGTGTAAATCGGTAATATGGCCTAAGTATGGAAAATTTTATATTTTAGGGCTTTTGATGCTTTTGGCCTAGAATCATTGAATTGATGCAATTTATGTCTAATTAAGCATGATTAGGGTTGATTATGCTACTGATTTGGTGGTTATGACCATATCATGGGTTAGGCTTACTTGTGATCAAATGCCCAATTTGGGCATGTTTATACCTAAGGAATTGAAAATCAGTATTTTTGATTAATTAAATGGTTTATGAATGAGAACTATGCATTAGAGGCCTAAGTCATGTGATTTGAGTTGAATGATGGGATTAGATGAGATTTAGGCCTATTGTCTATATGTGGGCTGATTTAAGGTTGATGTGTAATGTTTATGTGATTGAGCATAGAAATTGATGTATGGTTGGATATTGATGAATGTTTCAGGATCTTGATTGGGTTGATTCGGTTTGGTGTCCGTGTGTGGCTAGATACTCTCGCGAGGCTTGGTTGTGAGTTGACTTCATTTATGATTATATCTTTTATGTCATCATATCACTTATATATATTGTATGTTGAAAGCATGAATGTGTTCTAATGTTTTGAATGATACATTGATTTGAGAAAACCTTATGACTATGGTTGGGCCCATCTATTTGGCTAATAGGGAGACTTAACCTTATCATATGAGGGTTTTAGAAATGAAATATTTGGGGATGAGAACGGTACGGTGAAATAGACGTGCACTAGTAACCCCAATGCATGTGGAATGTGGATCCAAATTGATAGGCTTTTATTTTCATCGAACTTATTATAAATGCTTGATATCTATATGTTATGAGCTTTTAATCATACTACAGATTGACATGCATACATGATATTTATTGATGAGTATTGATAGCATATTTGAATTTTATTCACTGGGCACCGTTGGCTTACCCTCATTTTCCTCTTTCAGATCCTTCTGTCCCGAATAAGGGCAAAGGAGTAGTCATATCTTGAGGGCCTTGCGGCGAGAGAATCCAAGGCCTCGATGTGAGTTGAGAGGCATTTTGATTGAACTGTGTTTTAAATTATGATGTATTATATTTTGGACTATGTAATTATAACACTTACCATATTGTAGTATGGATGAGTTGGGACTTGTTAGATAGACCATGTGGGCATATGACGGTTTTTTTGTACCCATAGTTTTGGGCTTTATGTGTATGTCCATCTTCATGGATTGTAGGGATTATGATTTTATTTATGGTTCATTTTATGAATTATCTCTTGTCTTGGATGATTAATACGGTTGGTAGTTTTGTTTAGTACCTTTTTATATTATGTCTTTGTTTGGGATAAGGCTCGTAGGGTCTCAACCACCTCACGGGGGTTGAGAAGTGGTTGGAGATGCCTAAGTCGGGCGTCCCGTCCCGACATTCCACACGCCATTCCTTGTGGTGTTGGTGGTCCAGGGTGTGGGATCACCACAGGTTCAACACCGGGATGCGTCTTCGGGATCTCGAAATAGAAACGAAGTTACTTTTAAGTAGCATCGATAGTTTAAATTTAGCATATTGACAAGGAATTAAATCTAACTCTTATAAAAAAATAAAAATAAAAAAAATATCAAAGTGATGTTTAAATTGTACATCATCATTAAATAAGGTTGGATTGCCTTCAATCATGTACCTATAGAGGCAAGAGGCTAGCTCTTTTTTTTTATTGAATAATAGAAATATATTAACATTCAAAAATAAAATGCACACACACACACACACACACAAAGACAAAGACATCTTCATCAACATCGATAGTCACAGGCACAAGTTAGATCGGGAAAGCCAGGAGGTCTATAGCAGTGTCCTATGCCACCAACATGCTTGGACATGCATTTACTCTTACAGTCATTTTCATTGATGCAGCCAATCCATGATTCTCTACAACCTAAATCTATCTTCATCTCCCTTGCATGCATGCTAGTACCTACCAACATCCAACATATATCACAAGCATCACAACAAATTGATTAATTAATTCAAGATATATATAAAACACCCAAAAAACAAACAATTACAGATATATAAAATTTTATGGGAGAAAACTAATAATTAAAATGAAATACCTGAGAAGAGGAAGAGAAGGGCCAAGGCCAAGAACACTGTAAAGGAGAACTTCTTCATCTTCAAGCTAAGATTTGTATGTTCTTGATGTTGATGTTGTTGTCTCTCTACATGTATAAATACAGATAGAAAATGTGAATTGTGTAACTAAAAATAGGAGTTAATGGTTGTCTTGTTTCTTTAATCCAACATTAATGATAAGATTTTGTAAGATTGTTTTCCATTTTTTAAGGTGAGGAATATTTACATTACAAAAATACTCAAACTATGTAAAAATATTAGACCTAGCTCTAAAACTATACATATCATTGATGCAACGAGTGATAGATGGTTATTGTTATTAGGAAAATACTAATGATATTCAAAGTATACATCTAAAGTGTACATTTTGGATATATATTTTAAGTGTCAAATTAAGTAGCATTATCTTATAATTATTATTATTATTGTTTTATTTTATTTTGTTGTTGTTGTTGTTATTTATCAAAGCTATACAAATGAACAAAGACTAAAGAACGCCATTAGAGCAAAGAATTGAGAAGAAAGAAAGAACGTCTCAGTCACTAATGACTTGAGAGCAGTTGCTTTGTATAATCAAACTATGAACATGTGGCATCATTACATTGGATGAGCTAATAACAGACTTAACAAACTCCTAACTAATTATGCTCCTCAAGACAGTTAGACCTGAACAATAACTAACTTTTAACTAACCTTGACTAATGCAATATTTCTAGATATTTCTACAATATTAAGACTGTACAAGTTGATGAATTGTATCCTCTTTATCCCCCCTTAAGCGAAAAGGAGGACGTTGAACTTTGAGCTTGGACTTCAAGTAGTTAAACTGAGAAGTGGATAATGCTTTTGTCAAGATATCTGCAATTTGATCCACATATGGTACAAAACAAATAGCCAGCTGTCATCAAAGCACCTTATCCCTGATAAAATGAGCGTCAAGCTCAATATGCTTAGTATGCGAGGGGTAAAATGGGTTAGCAGCTAAAGTTGTTGCACTTACATTGTCACACCAAAGCAGAGGAGTGCCTTACAATGAAAGATGAAGTTCATGAAGAAAACCTTAAATTCACACAATTTCAACAGTTCATTCTTCGTACTTGAGTGAGCAACTACATTTTATTTCTTAGAAGACCACGATATGAGATTAGACCCAAGAAACACCTCATAACCACCAATAGAGCGATGATCATCCACGCAACTGGCCCAGTCCGCATTCGAAAATGCTTCCAAAATAAATGGAGAGCCAACAATGATTTTTATACTTCAGATATGGTCCCCTTCAAATAGCAAAAAAGTCTCTTGCATGCTTGCGCCTATGAGTCATTTTTGGAGAATGCATAAACTGATTAAGTTTATTCACAATGAAGCCTATGCCAGGACACATTATAAAGAGGTATTGCAATGCTCCAATGCTCCGATAGAGTGTAACATCAGTGAATGGCTCCCCATCCATTATCGAGAGCTTAATGGTAGAACAAGTAGGAGAAGTAATAGGTTTGGCGCCATCTATTTTCGTTTTGTATAAGAAATCAAATATGTACTTTGATTGGGACAAATACAACCAAGACTTATTTTTGCAAACTTTAATTCGTAAGAAATAATGAATATCTCCCTGATCCTTGAGTGCAAAAACATAATTGTAATACCTTGTAAAATTACAAGGGCAAGTGCCCAACGTTGTGGCATGGGGGATCCCTATAAAAAGGGTCCCCCTCCCCCTCATTTTCTCACAGCTCTCTCCTCTCCTCTCCCCCTTGGGCACTCTCTCTCTCTCTCTCTCTTTCTCTCTTTCTCTTGAGACTCTCTCCTTTAGAGACTCTCTACTTTTGCAGTGCGGAGCTGCTGCCCAACGAAGAGCGCGGAGTTAGAGTGTCCAACTTGAAGGTGGGAAACAAACTTAGGTTTGCGTGTCTTATGTCTTTTTATAAAGTTTTTATACATTATTTTTATGTCTGATATTCACATTATTACATAAATGTCATTATGTTTAGACTATACTTGTCTTACTCACATCTTGATAAATGTAATCCAAATGTCATGTCGTTACTCTGTTGGATTAGCAATTAATTTAACTAGCAAGACTAAGTCTTGTCCCCGGTAACTTTAAATAGTAAAAAAGAGGCAGCTTGCTACTCTAAAAGACTTTGTGTATTAAGAGTATCCATTGTGACCTACCTCTCAGCCTGGGGATTGGTCTGGTTGGTTTTATTAAAAGTTGTCCACTTCATGGAGGTACGATTGGATCTTAATGATGCCTATCCTATGGACTCAAGAGTTGTCGTGCATGTGCAGTAGGCATTCATACCAGTGTGAAAATGTAGACTAGACCTGCACACACATTCATACATTATATCCATGCATAGAACATTAATAGACAACATAATCATCTAGGGACGTAAGTCGCTCGTTGTCAAATGATTGATTATTGGTGCATAATTGTCCACTTGACTGAGTCAGCCCTAGGCGGTACATCTCTGTTGTAAACTTTATTATGTCGACCCAAAAGGAGATGTGCGGACTGGGTTGTACCATACTGATTGTTATATATTTCCCTCGTGATGGAGGCACAATGTGATCCCAGGATTGTACCTGGCCATGACCCCCCTTATGAGACGATGTGTTATGGGTGTCCACTGAATTGTGGTATTGCTATTAATGATATGTTGTGTTTATCTGATTATTATGATTATGTAGTTCTCTTTATAAATTGTCATAATCCACGGAATATCTGTTTCACCTACTGAGCGATGGTTCATCCCGTTGCTAACCATTTTTCAGGAGCCTGAGGTAGATTTGGGTTGAGGTACATAGGCCCTCGTTTAGCAACCTTGTGCGAGTAGCTAGGGTAAATTTTGTTGGTACCTCGTTTAGCAACCCTGTGCGAGTAGCTAGGGTAAATTTTGTTGGTACCATTATCCCTGGATTGGCAGTCTTTGGACTACTACATTTTGGATCAAAATATTATAATTAATGAAAGAAGAATTTTTTTTCCCTATGTTGTGTTCTTTCACATCTGATTTTTGTTGTAACTGCATTGCACCCTGCCTGTGAGTGTTCCGCTGGAATAAACACGTCCAAACGGGGTGTAACATAATTCAAGTCATTTATAACCTTGTTAATTGACCCAATATCACTCCCTGTTATGAGAATATCATCAACATAAATAAGGAAAATGAGAACTTGAGCACCAGTCCACCTTATAAACAAAGAAGTATTAGATTTAGAATTAGAGAATCCCTACGTAAGAAGAGTGTGTCATAGCTTGTCAAACCATGCCCAAGGTAGTTATTTAAGGCCATACAAAGCCTTGTTCAAGTGGCAAACATAAGAGGGCTTGCTAGAGTCGATGAATCCCTTAGGTTGAGACATGAAAATAGTCTCAAATAATGTGTCATTAAGGAACGCGTTGTTGACATTAGTTTGTCTAATAGGCCAACTTTTAGTGACAGCAAGAGAAAGCACTGTACACACCGCACTTGACTTTTCCATTGGACTAAATGTTTTCATATAGCCAATTCCTGGTGTTTGGTGAAAACCTTTCGTCACCAATCTAGTTTTATACCGTTGAACTGTACCACCAACATTAAGTTTTACTTTGAACACCCACTTATTCCCAACAATGTTCATGTGGGATTCACAAGGAACAAGATCCCAAGTATGATTGTGCATCAAGGCATCAAACTCGGCATTCATAGCCTTTCTTCATTGAGGATCAGCTAAAGCATCCTTTATAGAATTAGGTTCATACGGGATAGTTAGAGAAGGTAACGGATGATTTGTGTATGAGTAGACCTAGGGCTTAAAGATTCCATTTTTTGTTCTAGCTGTCATATGATGTGTGGGAACAACAGTAGTAGTGTGTGTAGGTTCAATAGAAGTAGCAACATTGGTGGTTGAGTGTGTAGATGACAAAAAAAGAGATGAGTTATGAGACGTAGATGTTGAGGATGAAGGGTAAGAAGAGGGGCTGGGTTCTTGAGATACAACAACTCATAGGTGTTGAATTCTAAGCATTGGATATCAGTGTAAAAGTGTGGACAAGATAATAACCAAGTGTAGCTAAAATAGGAATGGAGGTGGGATGCAAGAAAATCATTAGTAAAGGGAACTGTAGACTCATCAAACACAACGTTTCTTGCAATATATGTTCGACTCGAGGAGTATAGACATATATACCCTTTATGACAGCTAGAGTATCCAAGAAAAACACACATATCAGTCTGAAATTAAAATTTATGACTATTACAAG
This sequence comes from Paratinospora sagittata, assembly GCA_035771175.1. Taxonomy (NCBI): domain Eukaryota; kingdom Viridiplantae; phylum Streptophyta; class Magnoliopsida; order Ranunculales; family Menispermaceae; genus Paratinospora; species Paratinospora sagittata. The sequence goes on from CM069592.1 coordinate 30,066,321, forward strand.
GTCGAAAATGAGGATAACACTCACACCCAAATGTTTTGAGGAAACTATAATCAGGTAGAAACCCAAACAACTTTTGATAAGGTGAGACGTTATTCAAGACTAGAGTAGGTAATCGAGTTATGAGAAACATTGTTGTGCTGAACGCACTCTTCCAATATTCAAGAGGCATAAATGCATGACTTAACAAGGTAAGACCAATTTTCACAATGTGGTGATGTTTCCTTTCAGCCCCACCATGTTGTTGGTGAGTATGTGGGCATGGGTGTTGAAAATTAATACCTAAGTCAGCCAGACAAGATTGAAGTGGTCGATACTCTCCCCGGCCCCAAGTCAAATTGAACGCACTTTATAGGTTTATCAAACTTTCGTTTTGCCATTTTCTTGAAACATACAAAGGTAGAAAACAATACTTGAGACTTGCGAGTGAGAGGATATATCCATGTGAATTGTGTGAAAATATCAATGAAATGCACATAATAGCAATAACCTTCTTTTGATAGTGAAAGGGCAGGTCCTAATACATCGATGTGGACTAACTCCAAAGGTTCCTTGGTTTTGGTGATGGAAGGTAGAAAAGGTAAGGTGTGGCTCTTGTTTTTTTAACAAGCATGACAAAAGGTAAGATGATTTGGTGGAGTGGTAATCGCACATTGTCAAAGTATTTTAGATATGGTGTGTGCCATGGGGTGTCCAAGCCTTTAGTGCTAGAAATCAACATTAGTAGCAGAAAAAACACGAACCAGAGTATATATTATTACTAACAGATGAGAGCATGTTATCAAACACACATGTACCACAGGCAGAACAATTAACAGGTTGTTTATGACATACAGTCTTCGAAAAATAAACTAGAACAATGAGATATAAGATTAACCAAGGTCGATTGAGGACTTAGAATATTCCAACAAGTAAAGGTCATCTTTAAGATCCCCTTAAATGAGAGCTTTTCGTGTAGCTTTGTCCTTGGCAAAACATGTATTGGCATGAAATTCATCATAAACATCGTTATCTCTAGTGAGTTTGGAGATACTGATTAAATTTTTTGTAATAGCAAGTACTCAAAGAACATATTTAAGGATTAAAGGAGAAGAGTTGGACTTTAAATAAGAGATACCAATATGACAAATAGCAAGTGTCTTACCATCTCTAGTTGCCACTCTTTCTGATCCAGAGTATTCCAAAGCTAGACTGAGGTTACTGAACTCAGAAGTCACATGGTTCGTGGCTCCAGTATCCCCATACCAGGCGTAATCATTCACCAAATCAGGTGTAGCAAAGTAGGCTACAAGAGGCATTGCAAATGCTTGACCACGGCCAAAACTTTGATGTGGTGGAGTGATCTAAAAACTTTTATCAAAACAATAATAACACACGGACGCAGCACGTCCAGGTTTGAAATAGACTTGGCAAATCACTCTAATGCCATAGCCACGAACTCCATCTATAAGCACATCTTCTACCTCCTTATCTCCTTCATTGTTGATGAAAACTATTGCCTCTGCCATTGCCTCATCTGGATCCATTCGAGTTCGAGTTAGAATTCTTTTTATCAGATGTATTCACAACTACATTTGTTGCGGCTTTAAGATTCACCTCATGGCCACTATTCAATTGTTCTATTATGTTTTCATGGCTCATCAACATAACCTGCACCTCTTCCATGGTGAGATTGTCAAGTCGTGAAGTTATGTTCACCGCCACTGAATCATATTCAGTACCTAGTCCATCGAGCACCACCATCACTAAATCTTTCTCAACTATTTGTTGTCCTGCGGATATCAAACTACCTTCAATGGTGCGTATTTTATCACAAAAATAAAAAATAGATAGGTTACCCTTTCTCGTAGCCTGGAGCTGATTCTTGAGTTGCAAAATGCATGCTTTGGATTGATTAGCAAAGCTCCTTTCTAGTGCCTTCCACCCCTCTCGACATTAACGATTTTAACCAACTAAGTAGTAGCTGGTCATTACTCATCCAAGTTGAGCAAGCAGGATCGACATCACCATTTCCAAGAAGAGGCTTAGGTGGATCCTTCTCCCCTAGCAAAATTTCCTCCAAACCATGTCCAATGATAGCAGGTATCACCTACGATTTTCACAATAAGAAATTATTGTGATCAAGTTTAACAGATAATGATGCACTCAAAAAGATTGAGAACAGATTACTAGAAGCTACCATGACTTTCGTTTGTGGCTCATATATCATATCAAAGCTATACAAATGAACAAAGACTAAAGAACGCCATTAGAGCAATAATTAAGAAGAAAGAAAGAACGTCTCCGTCACTAATGACCTGAGAGCCTTAATGTTATTTATATGGCAGAAAGTGTAAGTTACTATGTATCAACATACTATGAACATGTGGCATGATTACATTGGATGAGCTATTAACAAATTTAACAAATGCCTAACTAATTCAGCTCCACAAGACAGTTAGACCTAAACAATAACTAACCTTGACTAATGCAATACTTCTAGATATTTCTACAATATTAAGACTATACAGACTGATAAATTGTATTATTTAACCCAACCCAATAAACCTCTTACACCTAATCCAACTCAATAACTTCGGATTGATTTGGGTCAGGTTAATCTACTAATATATTCATTGTAAAATTACATAAATCACCTAATATATCTATAAATTTAAAATAACATTTTATAAAATTATCACTAAGTCAAATGCATTATAAAATTTTGCCTTATTCAATTATAAGAAGTTTCTATGACAAGAATATCACCAGAATAATAACTATTATATTATATTAATTCGGGTTAATTATCAAATTTTGACCTAATTTGAACAAAATTGAGTCATAAATTTTTAAACCGAACTCAACTCAATTTAACATAAAAACTCAATTCAATCAAACCCAAAAAGTTTTGGGTTAATCAGGTTGGTTAGTAGGATAAACAGCCATGTGTCCAAGTACGATAGAATGATTCAGTTAGTATCACCCGTGTGTGCTGATGATGATCAAACACGAGATTAGCGGTCTTGATTTCTCATATTGAAGTTTGATCTTCCTTTGACTCGAAGTTGACTCTCTATCATTCTCTCTCTTGCTCTCTGCTTCGATTACTGATCTCAGCGTGTGTCCGAGCTCTGTTAAATGCTAAATCTAGCTTTAATGGAAATTTTACATTGTTCTTCAAGGAAAAATCTAGTATAATTAACGCTCCGAAAGAGGGGTTTTTTATTATTATTATTATTTATTTATTAGGGTTAGGGTTTAGTAGACAGATCTGTGATGGAAACCTCGGAGGAGAAGGTGGTTGCTGTGATCATGGTGGGTGGGCCAACTAAAGGTGTGCATTTTCGTATCGTTTTTCATAGATTTCATTTTTGTCACTTCAATTTCTTTAAAAGACCCAATCTTTTCGATTTTTCGATTGAGGTTTTTGAAAAAGTTCGAATTTTTTGCAGGTACGAGATTTCGCCCATTGTCGTTTAATATTCCAAAGCCACTTATATCTCTGGCAGGACATCCTATGGTTCATCATCCTATTTCGGCTTGCAAAAGGGTAACAAAATCTGAACATTTTTTATGTTAATTCGAGCAATTGTCTGTGAATTTCGATTTTGAATTGAAGTTAAGGAATGCTGGTGATTATTTTAGATTCCCAATATAGCGCAAATTTATCTAATTGGATTCTATGAAGAGCGCGAATTTGCGTTGTATGTCTCGGCAATTTCTTATGAGCTTAAAGTTCCTGTTAGGTAGTTCCTCGTACATTGCTTTGTTTTTTGTTAATTATGAGGTTTTTGTTCAGAGATTTAGGGATTTTATTCAGTTTTCTTGAAGATTGGAGGTAAAGGTTGCTATGAAATTGATGGATTGTGCTGATATATATTGTGGTGGTGTTTGTGGTGTTTAAGGTATTTGAGAGAAGACAGACCACATGGTTCAGCTGGTGGGCTTTACTATTTCAGAGATCTGATCATGGAAGACAATCCGGTTTTTAATCTTCTACCGATATATATAATATTATTTTATTTTTATTTATTTTTTATCTGTGTTGATTTGTTTCATAGTATAAATAAAATGGGATTTAATCTGATAGCTAGATCTTCGAGAATGAAGAGCTTTTATTGTTGTTATTTTTTTGAGATGTTCAGTACTTGGGTTTCTTCTGTATGATTTTATCTCAACTAAGAGTTTTATTGCTCTTTTGTTACTGCAGTCACATATCGTCTTGTTGAATTGTGATGTTTGCTGCAGTTTTCCGCTTGTAGAAATGCTTGGTAAGTCTCTTATCTCTAAAAAGATTGAATTCAGTGGCCTTAAATTAGTATTTTTTAGTTTTCTATGCTATAATTGTTCTGGTGATCTCTTACGGGGGTTTTTCCGGCATATATATATAATACAGCTTTTCTGTGGAGTTTCTTTGTTCTCTATGTTCGTGTTAGCTACTGTAATACTTTATGGTGAAGCATTTTCTGAGAATGCGCAATAATATGGATTTGAAATTTGATGGTATTTAAGCCATGCGGCTTGTATATTTTCTAAAAGCTGTTCCTTTACTCCCAAATCTGCAGGAGCCCATAAGAGATATGGTGGAATGGGGACAATCTTGGTGATCAAGGTGGGTCAACTTGCAAATGACCCATTTTCCTTTTTCTTTTCATTTTCTGTTATTTTTATATAGATAAAGTAGGCTCCTACGATTATTTACTTATTTTTTTTATTTTTTTTAAGAATATTTTTTCCTCTTCATGTTTTGGCTTCATTCCTCATCCCTCTTTGCAGGTTTCTGCTGAATCAGCCAATCAATTTGGGGAATTGGTGGCTGATCCAGTCACCAATGAGCTGTTGCATTACACAGAGAAACCTGAGACTTTTGTATGTAACGATGGGCAAGTTGCTATCATTAAGTATATTATATATGTCCAGATCATCTATGCCATTTTAAAGCTTCTAATGGTTGGTTTTTGACTTGTTTCCTGCATTTTAGTCCTCATGATTTTATGCTGCTATGCTTGCAGGTGAATGATCTAATAAATTGTGGTGTATACGTTTTTACACCTGATATTTTCAGTGCCATTCAAGATGTTTCTACTCTAAGAAAAGATGGAGGTGCGTGGCTGCAGACGTTTGTCTGTAACTTTAAAATCTGTGTATTTTTGCACTTTGTAATACTTTATGCACTTTTATTGGCTTCTACTAGCATGGATATTTCATGCTGAACCTTAGACAATTCTATTATTATTCATCCTTACAGTCAGATAACTTTTGGCGTTTGGGTTTTGACTAACATTATTAGAATGTGTACCTGTTTGCCTAAATGCACTAAACACTGAAACTTTTAGCATTATTCACTTATGGTCATTGATTTTTCTGCATATTAGTTCTGTAGTCAGTAATAATCTTGCAATTCGTATTTGTGCTACAAACTGTAATTTTTATTTTTTGCAATTCGTATTTGTGCTACGAACTGTAAATTTTATTTTTCCTTTTTTGCTTCTCTGATTTATAACTAGAAGCTGCATTAATAGGAAGCAGAATGCTAGAGAACATAAAAGTAGGATAAGAAAATGGAAGGGAGAAAAAAATGGAAACAAGTAAGCAGCCACTGGGTGCCACAATGAGATAATATTATGAAAGGACAACAATTTTCTGGTCTTATGATCGAGGCGCCCTTTTTTATTATAAGAATGATTGAAGCAATTGTGTTCCCTCTATCAGGATTTGCAATTCTTTGAGCCAAGTTTGAAAGATTCCAACTAAAACCAGATCATGGATATATGCCTATTTGGAGGTGGTGGTATAATCCCATGAAAATGATAGGTGAAAGAACAATTAAATAAAGAAAAGAAGACTAATGAAAAGAACAATTAACTAAAGAAAAGGCGAGTTTACCATAACTTTTGAATATGTTGTTCAAATAAAAAAATTGTATAAAAGCAGTGACATTTACTTTAAGTTTACGATCATAACTACATTTACTAGCCTTGTAGGTGACAAAACTTTGTTTCCTTATTGCAGCTAATCTGCGTCGTGTATCTAGCTTTGAAGCCTTACATTCAGCAACTAGGTATGTTTTTAATAGTTTCCAGATTTTTTTCTTTTTTTTCTAAAATTGGGTTTGGATAATTTTGCCTTTTAATATTCAAGAGTTTCAGAGTGGAAACATCCATCTAGTTTTTATGAATTATGTATTTTAGCCCATGAGTATCCTTTTCCTTTTTCCGTTTTGCTAGATATATTGTCTATAAAAATCAGTGTTGTCAAGGCGGAAAGGCGATGGTAGGCGGTAAACCTTAATTAGGTGAGGCGGGGCCTAGGCAGGATATAAAATATTTATTTAGAGGTCCCTGAAAAATTTATTTATTTATTCATTGGTCCGTCACTCCATATATATATATATATATATATATATATATGTAATTATTAATTTAATTCAGAATTTGAAGTGGAAGAAGGGAGAGGATTTCGCAGGTTTTAACAAAAAAAAAAAAAATTAAACCTTTTAAAAAAAAATATTTGCTTAGACCTCCCCAAACCGCCTAGACGGTGGTCTAGGAGGTGCCACTACCCAAGGGGCCTAGGCGGCGCCTTGACAACACTGATAAAAATTGTTGAATGATTTATTATTGATGAATCATACAATTAAAAATATGGAACGTCGTGCTTACTGGAGTTCCTCAAATGAATCACTCTATGGACACAAAATGACTGCCACGTTAATCTTCAAACATAGTACTTATCGTTGGGAAAAGAAAATGGTATCTACTAGTTTTATTTTGCTTCCCCCACATTTCAAAACAATAAAAATAGAATCTTTAAAAACAAGAAAACTTCTAGAAAATATCAGATATCTATAATATATGATGAAACATTCAAAACAAGCAAAATTTGAACTATTATCATATATGTTTCTTGGAGAATCCAAGTGATTGTTTTTTTTTATATATCATTTGTTCTAATCGCCATAAGCATTGTCAAAAATTAAATGAGCAGATATTACATGGAAGTTTATCATTTTAATGAACTTTACGAGCAAAAGCTTTAATTAGAATTGAGAGAATAAAACCTTAAAAGCTAAAATAAGTTATTGTCCCAAAATCATAATCTTAGAATTATTCTTTAAACAAAATATATATTAAAAAAAAAAAATCTAATTTAATTTATTCTGCTTGAGGCATGTGGCCCAAAATATTTTAAATACTTCTAAGTTTATTTTAATATGCGCACCTTCAACAGGACATTACCTTCAGATTTTGTAAGATTGGATCAAGACATCCTGTCACCTTTAGCTGGAAAAAAGCAGCTATATACATATGAGACCTTAGATTTTTGGGAACAAATCAAAACTCCAGGGTAAATCATTGTTCCCAATTCCTTTTTTTCCTTTCTTTCCTTTCTTTCTTTTTTGCTCTCAGCTAAGCCCCAAACCATTGCATGATTTATTTTTGTTTATGGTTTACAGGATGTGTTTGAAATGTTCCGGTTTGTATCTTGCTCAATTTCAATTGACCTCTCCTCAGCTTCTGGCAAATGGGGATGGTACCAAAAGTGCTACTGTCGTAGGTGATGTTTATGTTCATCCTTCTGCAAAAGTACATCCTACTGCAAAGGTAATTTCTTTTTATCTTGCTTCAAATTTTGCATATGTATTCAGTAAAAGCATTGCAGTCCTGATCATCATACCTCCAATTGCACCATTACTCCTAGTAGCGTTAGCTTGATATACATTGTCAGGCCTCCACTTGTCGTCTCTAGTTTTTTATTCAAGTGGTTATCTAAGTGACTTGTATTAATATCAGAGCTTTGGTTTTGTGAAAAGCCTTGAATTCAAGTCTCTTCATTGGCATTTGCATAATCCCCATATGCATGTTTAGTAGTTGTCTGCTCTTTTATCTCCCTTCTATCCCTTCACGCACAGGATGGGGTTATACCTGAGGGGGTGTATCAGTGATAGCTTGATCTACATTGTTGAGTCTCCACCTATTGGATCAAGTGATTATCTAACAACTTTGATGCTTTTGAATTACATAAGAACTTTAGCTGCTATTTTATAAGTTCTAAAGCTTCATAATAGTCAATATGCACACTTTATGATCTGTTGTGATAATTTGCACACTGATATGTTGTAATGTTGTCTAATTTATTTGGGTAATTAAAGTTTCCAGTGCATGTATTAGAAGAATTGAGCCGTCAGTTCTTCCATCTCCAAAAATGTATTTTTGTTATCCTTGCTCCTTTTTGGACCAGAATTAAAACTATATCGAACACTCATAACTGGTAAATAGAAGTAGGAAGACATTGGAGATCGGCAGGATTATGGTGATGGCCTCATCATGAGTAGTATGGTTGGAGAGGAATAGGCGTACGTTTCAGAATGAAGCAAAGAATTTTTGGGGTCTGTGGGAAGAGGTTTTGATGCTTGCTGTGTGTTGGGTTGCTATGTCTAAGTTTTCAGGAGGATTCTCAATCATGGATTGGTATAGGAATTGGAATTTATGTATGTTGTAATATCACCTATGGATCGGTTTGGAGTTGGGGCCCTTGTTTGATTTTGTTTTAGCAGATCTCCGGCTACTTTTTTAATATACTTTGTATATATTATACTTGTTTCTTTTCAAAAAAAAAAAAAAAAGGTAAATAGAAGTAAATTGCTGGCCTATGTGTGGAAGCTGAAAGTAAAAAGGGGAAAAAAAAAAGAATCCTGAAATAAAGTGACTGCTAAGCTTGCCATTTATTAGAAAAGGAGCCCTGAAACCCTAAGAATTGCTTGGACCTTAAGAACACGTAGCTTTGTGAAGTATCTGTTGATGCTGTCGTTGTTCTTTCAGGAATCTTGTTGAATTACATGATGCCACTTCAAAATTAATGAATTGGTTGGGGGATTAATGGGATTTATGATCTCTTACAGAATTTGTAGTCCTAGAAAAGCTTGTGTGTTCCTTTCTAGGCATCTAAATGCACTATGACGGATAGTTGACAGTTGATTAATTGCTGCAAATAAAAATGATACCAAATCCAGTCATTTTTACTAAAGAAAAAAGAACAACAAAACTGACATTATCATGGAGATGAAAGCACCTGTAGCTTATGACCATGAAACTGAAATCAGATTGGCATGGTTAACTATTGCATAAATTATTCTAATTATCTTTTGGTTTCCCACTTACCTGGCTCATCTTTTGGAACAGATTGGCCCCAGTGTTTCAATATCTGCTAATGCTCGAATTGGAGCTGGTGTAAGGCTTATCAATTGCATCATCTTAGATGATGTTGAAATTAAGGTATTAACCAACTTAATGATACACATTCAAAATGCACGGATATTTGTAACGGTCTCAGATGAATATGATATTTTCTCCTGACAGGAAAATGCAGTTGTTATGAACTCAATTATTGGGTGGAGGTCTTCTATTGGGAAATGGTCTCGCATCCAGGCAAGTCTCACCTTTTATCTTATTTCCCATGAAAACTTTATGATTAAGTTGAAAGCTTTTATGCTTTAGAAACTCGGCTTTCTTACTTATAATTAACTTCTTAATTATAACTGTCAGCTAATGTTGTGTTTGGTTCGTGATCCAGAAACAAGAATACAATCCAAAAAGAGAAAATTTTAAACATGACTTTTTTTTATTTTCTGAAAACAACCTGTTTTCTTAACAAAAATGTGAAAAATTGTTTGGGGGGTCTTTTGAACCAAACAAGTTTTTGATATTTTCAGAATTTCGGATACAGAAAACTGTATTCAGATCACAAACCAAATGTGGCCTAAACACCCCTGCTTTCCTGGACTCTTTTAACTAAGCTGAACCCTGATGCTTTTAGATTTTGTTGAATGCATAGTTGCACCATTCATTTATTTAATAGCTCATCTGACTAGACAAATCATTTCTATTCACATAATATATTGTAATCACAATTGCAAGGTTAAATACTATGTTATAGCATGGAGGGAAATTCGATAATAGCTTTCTTCCAATTGATGCATTCCTCAAGTGTGTAATAATATTAGTATTTGAAGCAATGCTGTTATATTCTGGAATGTCAAAAAGAGGGTTGTGATATTTATATCCTACGCTATACCATAGAGATGACCAAAAGCGAGGGCATGCTAGGTAACGTAGTGCTATTATGCAATCGCGGGCATCTTAAAAACCGTAATTTCTCAAACTGAAAAGTGGGTCTCCAGTACCAACTATCCTTGTTGGTTTGCTGATTAAAATTATTTTGACTAACCCGTTCAGGCTGAGGGACAGTACGATGCAAAACTTGGGATTACCATCCTAGGTACTTAGTACTTACCCTGCTTTAATATCTTTTTTGAGCTATTCTTGTTTCATTCTGTTTGAAGGAATCCAATTCCAAAACTAGTTATCTTATCGATTTGATTGTCGCTGTTGTTTTCCATCCAGGAGAATCTGTTATTGTCGACGACGAAGTTGTGGTAACTAGTTGCATTGTTCTCCCAAATGAGACACTCAATGTCAGTGTACAAGACGATATAATTCTATATTAAGGGTGACAATATAAGGTTAGTTTGCAAAATTGCAGCCTTTTTTTTCTTACAAGTATTACCTTAGCTCATGTGACTATGTCAGAAGAAACAGTTTTGCCTCTCAAAACTTGGTTTGTTAATTATTCTTTCATAGGTTGCAAAGTGAAAAGTTATATTATTAGAACACATTCACCTCTATTCTGTTCTGATCAATTTTTGTGCATTGAGTTATATTTTAGGTAAAATCTTTATTTGGTTTCCACATATATACTGTATAATGTGCAATAGCAATAATCTGCCCATTGGTGAAAATGATATATCAGTACATCTATAAACAAGATCAAAATGAGATGAATCACAGAAATTAGGGGTGTTCACGGGTTGGGTTGGTTCGGGTTATGGAAAAAATACCAACCCAACGTAATTAAAAAAAAATTCAATTCAACCCAATTCAATAGACCTCTTAAACCCAAGCCAAACTAATCCACTAACTTCGGGTTGGTTTGGATTGGGTTGATTAGTCTACTCAATATATGAATTATAGAATTGCATGATCTACACAATTTTTGAATTTTAAATTTCATTTATAAAACTATTTTTAAGCCAAATGTGACTATTATCATACTTATTAAGGTGACTTCTTTAATTATAATATTTTGAATAATTTTATTATAATAAATGACTAGTAAAATTGATAAATATTTTGAAGAATTTATTTGGGTTGGTTTGGTTTTTTTTTTATATATAAAACCTTGGCCCAACTCAAACTAACTCAAAAGGTTCGATTTGGTCGGGTTAATTGGGTTGGTGAACACCCCTCACAGAAATTGTTGGCTTTAATTGACAAAATGGAAAATTAAATATCAATTTACAAGTGAATTTCAATTGTTGATACCAGATAAGCCTGCTGGATTTGATTCTGGTATACACAAAAAAAACTAATAAAGATACAAGCCCAAAATTGTGGGATTCCCTTCTCTTCACAGATAATGTGGAGTGCACACAAGGAATGTATTTTGCAGCTTCCAAGTCAGTTAAGAGATTCAACAATTTGCCTGTTTTCTTATTATTATTTTTAAAGCTTTTTTTTAAATCACCGTATATAATTAATACTTTTTTTTTGAATGCTGGTAGGGGGGTTAAAAGGAAGCTGGAAGACTAAGAAAACGAACACAACAGCGAAGGACATAAAAGGTTCTGATGGGGATTATGCGAATTAATTATTATGGTTCTGCTTTTATTTTTATTAGGAGAAGAAAAGCTCTGACGTATTTGCAACAAGAGAGAATTAAACTTTTAACTTTGAGTGAAAGGGTTGGGTGTACATCGTTGGAGCTAGCCAACATTTTCTTATGGAATTAATACTTGCATATAACATTTAAGTATTTTTAATGTTATTGGAACTTAAGTGTCTTCTTTGCGAAGGACGCTTGCATCTTAAAAACAAAAATTGCAAAAGACATTTTAGAAAGAAAGAAAAAAAAAACCCATCTTATAAGATTGAATTACCATTTTTATTTTATTTTTTGGTTTAATGGAAGTTAAAATAAACATTTATCTAGTTTTAAGTAAATAAATAACTATAGTTTTCACTAGAAAAGAAGAAAAAGTGGATGAAATGATTATGTTATCTTTTTATATAAATCCTTAAAAAAAAAAAATTTAATTACTTTAAATCTTTAAAATAATAAAAATTCTATAAGGCACCATCGCCCATTCAAAAGAGCTTTGATCTCAATCCCAGCATCACTCCATTAACTTGACAGGTGATTTTTTGTTCATTTGGATTAAAATCAACCAATATGAAACATGAGACACAGTCAGATAGAGCTAGTCAGTTGCAATAGCATTAAAATGGAACTGAAAACAAACCAATCAACATTCAAAATTCAATACAACCACAAGCTCAATCCTCTTCTCCAATATGTTAGTCAGTTCTCATTGCCAAGAATAAGTCAAAATTTGGCTTAAAAGCCCCCTTATCTAGTTCTTTGATACATGAAGATTAATCAAAATTTTCCATGTAAGGTACAAGAATAACATAAAAGATCTAAACTGTCTGTCTTTGGTGGTCAGAGCTACAAAAAAAATAGATCTCTCTAAAGAAAGCTGTTGAATCATTGAAGCTGCAGTAACTACAAAGATTTCAAAGAAGATGACCTAGTTGATCCAATTTCGATATCTTTGGTGTATATGTTTGTGAGCGCGAACAAAAGTAATACAAATACTACTTGGGCACTCATGATTCCAAAATGGCTGATGCTGTTACCTATTTCCATCCAACTTCCTGTATTACGGACCTATCATTCATCAAGAACGATAAAAACGAAAAAAGAGTTAGTACAAGAATAAACAAGATGGATAGAAATGAATTTTGATTTTAATTCCAAATGTTCCAAATTTTGACTTGGACAAATGAGTTTGCAACCAAAGCAAGAATAAACATATTGAAAAAAATAAAATTGCAAAGCAATACGGTTGTAATATTGATCCTCAAAATTTATTAGATTGACAATGTAAGGATAACATAGGAGCATAGTGAGAAGAGCATACATACCAGGAAAAAGAAATGGATGGTCATAACATCTGAACATAAAATAACAAGGAAATAGCATCCCAAGCGTGGAACTCGCATTAGCTTGGTTATTGCACTAAATGTACATCTGCATTGAAGTTTAAAGCCAAGAAGAAAATCAGAATAAGAACAATAAAAGCGAAAAAGGTACCAAATTTGGACTAATATATTAGATGCTTCTACAGCAAGGAGAGGGTCACTTCATAAACGCTATTGGTTATTCCTTCCACAACTAACCATGTCGTTCACTAGGGCTGCAATTTGGAATGATCCAGTTTATTATAACAGACTCAAAGTTCAGGAAATTAAAAGAAGGCGCTCTCCGACAATTGAAATAATTTATTTCAGTGTTCTTTTATATTAAACACATATATATGAACATGAACATAAGATCAAACAATTTTGAGATGCAGTCATCTAAATACTACAGCAAATCTTAACATCATCCAAAGGGTTGCAATAATGAGAAAAAGGCAAACAAGTAAAAAGTAATTTCAACTTACATGACAAGCATGAATGGGATAAACAATTTGAAAATAAGTAAGGCTGCCATCAAAAACGGCTGCAATCAACGGCAATAAAGTTAGAAACAGTACTTGACAACTAAATTAATCCAAGATCTAAATTGTAGAGATTCAGCTTACTTACACTAAAGATGGTAATAAATCGATAGACTGATGAAATCTCAAAGCTAGCAATACTAGCAAAATTGCCCGTTCCAAAAAATGCCACATTAAATAAGACCATCTGCAAGGAAAATCTAGCATTAAATTTTTGGAATTATATAAATTTCATCGAGGGAAATCTACTAACAGAAAGGTTAACAGCCAATTTAAGGGAAAAAAAACCCAAAAAGTTTCACTTGCTTGTGGGTAAGCAGCTAAATTTTGGTCAGAATTCAAGAATATCTTTGAACTATGTGAAAATTCATTGTACACATTGAAGACGAGCAAAGCCTTGTAGACCATTATGAGCAAAACAATGTTTAGTTTTTGACCACTCACTTCTTTTTTCTAGTAAGAATGTAAGATATCCTTGCATATCTCTAGCACGGAGATTAAAAATGAAAACCTCTGAGAGGCAGGCTGCAAGGTACCGGAATTATTACTGTTCAGATTTCAAAGTTTCATAAATGTGTATATCTATTACTATCAAAGATCTAGCAAGCTAAGTGAAGAGGTGCCAAGGAGAACAGGAATCTGATGAAATTAGAAAAGAAATGAATCTGTATACCACAGGTACATGAAGAAAAAGCCAGTAGAATTTCATGCAAAAGCAGTGTTCCCAAAAGTGAGGAGATGATGCTTTCCAGGGAGGTCCACAAATAGAAGCTTAAAAAGATATATATATATATATATTAACTGAAAATAAGATCAATTTATTGTATTTTGAAAACACAAGATCTCAGTGACCTATTTATTAACACTAGATGGTAACAATAGAGATAGAGGTAAACCTAAAATAACATGGATAAAGATAATTAAGAAAAATTTAACTTCTTGTAATTTGAATGCCAACTTAGCCCTTGATAAAGTGGAGTGGGGGAAACAGATTCATGTAGCCAAGCCCATGTAGTTGGAAAAAGGCTTATTTGAGTTGAGTTGAAAACACAAGATCTTAGATTAAACACGATTATGGCTTCACTTTTGAATTTATTATAATGAAGAGAACAATATTAAAATAATAAAAAAAAAAGATAATACACTAAGAACAAAGGTTGATATTGAGAGGGTTCAAAAGGGTGACTTGAAGCAAATTCGTAGAATAGAAGCTTCAAGCAAACACAAATAAAGAAATAGTGGTCAATTCAATAGCATGCGGTAGAGTGGTACTATTTTCCTATCCAATTTCGGTCTCATTCTTAAGTGAGAATTCATCGATATTGTTTCTAGGCATCATCAAAGTCTTTTTATGGTGAAGAACAGTGAGAATGGGCTTTCTAGCCATGTTCCCACTAGTTTCCAAGTCCATTTCCATATCGGGCCACTAAATCCAATTTTACTAAAAATATCATTCTATCTCCAAAAATCATGGGATTAACACCCAAGTGTCCAGAATCAGTCATACTCTCATCCTACAGCCATAAACAGGTCTTTCACCGGGATTTTACATGTTCCCGGGAGTTCCCAATGCCTAACTGCACTACTGGCAGCTATATTGGTACTAGAACTATGGTCTAACATAGATCAGCCTTAATTTCGGTGTTTCTATGGCTTTGGGAGTGATAAGAATAATTTCATTCATATCATAGGCGTCATAAACATTGAAGCTATTTTGATCAGGTTAGCATTTAGAATTAATTAATCATTTATCTGAAAAAAAGGGAGGGTGAAGAAGAGGAATTGGCTTACAAAGGTCAAGGGAACTCTTATGTCAGACAACTCCAAGCCTCTTTCATCATGCTCAATAATTTTGCCCTTGAGATTCTTAACATTAATTGATGAATTTGATTTACTTGAATATATAAGGGCACTTTCAAACAACAGCCATGCCATAAGTACAAGAGCAAGTGCACCATAGAAAACAGCTTCATATCTGCAAACCATGTAATACATGCAGGATCATAATCACAACGAAAGTTTCTCGTATCTTTACAGCTCAGAAAAGTATAACCAAGACAGCAGACTAGAAAGAGATATACCCAATTGATAAAAGTAGAAAGGGAGGGGCAAAACCAAGAAAGATAGAAGTGAGTCGAGATAACAGGTTAGTTGGCGAAAACAACGGAAGAACCATCGAAAGACCTGTAAGAAAAATATAAATGTTATAAGTACAAGAGGGTGCATCTCATACGCATACTACAAAAAATTTCAATTTGGTTAACTCCAAAATTTCAGATCATTGGGAAAATAAAATGACATGAAATTATAGCAGAATGGCACCAAAAATTAGCATGGCAGACTAACATGAAATCATAATCTAGACTGTTCTTATCCCTTTTTCTCATTTCCACCCCCACAACCCCATGAAAAGAGCGATTCAATTCTTACAGGAGCAGAAGCAGCCAAAGACTAATGAGAATAACTCGGTGTAACTAACTAAAATGAATTTCTTATTCATAACAAGCACGATACAGAAAAATGACATAGATAATCAAGAAGGGTATTGCTGTATAAAAGTAAAAGGAAATGAGAGAAAACAATAAAGGTCTTCGAAATTGACTATAAGGACAAACTATAACAAGTTTGAAATTTTATACTCCTTTTCATACATATGACACTGAAATATAAAATAATACACATATTTAGCTATGTCATAAACATTAATAGTACAAGAGCAAGCTAGAAAAGTTTTTAGCATTATACCAGCTATGGACCAGTTAATCAACTGGTGTAACATAAGAAGTTCTTGTTTCTGAGTTCTATGTGAAGTGGACACCCATACCATTCCAGATGATAGCCCAACCAGAAGAACCTACTTTCAAACAAGAAAAAAAGGTGCACTTTATTCACATTTCGAGAGAAGTCTTTACAAATTTCTAAGCATCACAAAAGCACACATAAACTTGTACCTGAGAGTAGAAAAGCATTTGAGATTTAGGCTTTTGCTTATCACAATTCAGAATGCTTAGCCAATTTTTATTGCCTTCAATAATCAAATCAAGCCACCTTGCAGCTATTCCCACAAGGATAATCATAGCACCACTTGCAATTCTACAAAACAAATGTACAGTTAATGCACATCCTCCAACAAAATAGATGAGTAACACCCCTAAATAAAAAGGAAGTTGGCCTTTTGTTTGTCTTTTCAATATAGTAATGTTGAATAGGAAAACAAAAAAAGAATCACAAAAGTTGACTGGCATTTTCTTTAAGACAAATCAGAATGAAAAAGAGTCATTGACAAAATGCAATCAAACAAATCTAATCCAATTTAGATACACATGAATAATCATATATAAGAATTTCACTCACAATCCAAATATGCACCATGGATAATCAATTATGAACTCTATTAGAAGAACAACCTAATCAGAAGTGTTAACCATTGCCTAAGCTGCACCAAATTGACGACATATTCATTTATTTTGTTGTCAATTGCTTCATTAAAATTAAATAAGAAAAACACACAAAAAATAAATGTTAATAAAAGGTCAGGGAAGGAAATAAATAGAAAATTCTATATTCTGATTCAGTCACTTGGCATAGGCTAAATATTGAATGAAGAAAGTGCGAAAGAACCATTCATACTTAAGGTTGCATGATGGTTACTGTTTTAAAAAAAAAGGTTGCATGATGGTTTTCCTTGAGTGCAGACACAACATATGGCTCCATGTATGGTGTAGGTAATTCTCTACTACTTTGCACCTTTGTAACTAGGCAATTGCCTGCGAAGGGGCAATACTTAAGTAGCTCAAGGAGTGAAAAAAGAATTTGAAATTAAAACGGTTATAGCATCCCAACTTAAAATAACATGCTAACATATCTTAGGCAGCTTTCAAGTTTTCATTAAATTGGTGCAACCACAAAATGCAGACATGTAATTATGCTTAAACCAATGACCATAAACCCTGATAATTCAGAAGTGTCTAGTTGAGTTATGTAACAAGCAACAAGGTATAGAACTTCAAAATACTTTTGGTACTTGATGAAGAGGACATACAAATCTCTTTTAGGAGCACAGCTCAACATAAATGATCATTTCTTCAATGAAATGCAAGCAAGGTTATGACAAGCCTAAGGAAGATTGACTTACACCAACAGAGTGTTATCAGGGATTTCTGCAGGCATCAGAGTGAAAATAGATAAAAACCAGCATGAAACCAATACAAAAAGGGGTACCATAGATCTCCCAGGAACAAAGCAATAGATGTGAAGAGCAGCAACTATTCCCACAATCAAGAAACAAAAAGTGTAGAGCTTCCTCTCGGTGAAGCTATTAACCTGCATGAAGGTAAAATAAGAAGCAAAATTTGAATGAAATGCATCACTACCACAGTTCACTTTGAACAATGTAAAGACATCAGAAACACAGCAGAGTCCAACCATACCAGTAATTCAAGAATAAATATGGAGAAAGCAGAAGCCACTAAAAGCTTCAAAGTAAATTTAAAATTGCTCTTGGATAACTCTTTCCATGTCGCTTTTAGAAATTGATATTCACTAAATATTTGTGTCCAGAGAAATACAGTCATTGCAGTGTACACATGGTAAAGAGGAGGAGAACGTTCCAGAAACAGCAGAATATAAATAATGGCCATCAAAACCACTCCAGATAGATAGACCTGTCATAGACAAGGAGAAACATTAGAGAAAAAAAAATTGCAATTCAAGGCATGTAAACAGGAAAACATTAGCATTCTAGTAATTCACAAAAATGGCTGAGAAGATAAAGAAAAAGAACTTAGTGCAACAACTTGTGTGGTTCTCATGAGGATTCTGTTGTGATGCACTACCATCATCACAGTTATGCATTAATGGATAGAACATTGCCAAACAATAAAGAATTGCTATTAAAACAGACGAGATTTATTACTCAATTTCCGACACTTTAACCTAGATAGTGAATCAAAAATTGGAAATTTTACAGTAGAACTATGGGAGTGCATGAGTCAGGCCGGGTCGGATTTTAAATCATATTCTTTCTCCATTCCATGTAAGTGCTACTCCATCAAAGCATTCATCTTACATATCGATTAAAGTTTAAACCTGATCCCTGTGAAAATCTTAAACGTAACCCCAATGATTTTCTCCAGTGCATTGTTTTCTCCCAGACTCCCACAAAACATTCTAGTAATTCACAAATATGGCTGAGAAGATAAAGAAAAAGAACTTATTGCAACAACTTGTGTGGTTCTCATGAGGATTCTGTTGTGATGCACTACCATCACAGTTATGCATTAATGGATAGAACATTGCCAAACAATAAAGAATTGTTATTAAAACAGACACGATTTATTACTCAATTTCCGACACTTTAACCTAGATAGTGAATCAAAAATTGGAAATTTTACAGTAGAACTATGGGAGTGCATGGGTCAGGCCGGGTCGGATTTTAAATCATATTCTTTCTCCATTCCCATTTAAGTGCTACTCCATCAAAGCATTCATCTTACATATCGATTAAAGTTTAAACCTGATCCCTGTGCAAATCTTAAACGTAACCCCAATGATTTTCTCCAGTGCATTGTTTTCTCCCAGACTCCCACAAAACATATATAATCAATACTTTAACATCATCCCCAGACTCTTCCAACTGAACTGACAAATAGTTTCATTCTGCAGATCATGTTTCACTTGACAAGATGGAACTTCCAACCTCCCCTCTTCCATAAGAAGTCCTTTTAGGTTTTTTCAAACACTTGGCCAAAGATGCCAGCACTTTGAGAAATCTCACCTAATAAACAGGAATAGCTACTATCTTTTGATCAAATTGATCCTTTCACATCACATATAGCACAAATTTCTATTATACAACAAATGAGCAAGGACAAAAGGAGCCCCTCCTTGATCCTTCAAATTGAAAAATAATGTAACTGTAGAAAGGAACAGAAACTTTGAATACCTCAAATCAAATGTAATCAAAATTCAAAAGCAGTAGCATATCTCAACTGTCAAGGCTCTCAAAGAAATTTCCAGAAAATTTTGCGATAGTCCAAATCTTTCCAGACAATTAAAATGATGCAACAAACAAGAAAGAAATATCAATCAGAAATCTGAATGAATATAAAAATTATTGATCGTTAGGAAAATAACCTTATATGTCTTCTTATTAATATTGTATGAGAAAGATGTGTAAGATTGCAGCACATGTAGAACAAGATAGACCATCCAACCAACATATCCAAGAGTCACAACAGTCATCAGCATGGACCAATCATAAGTTTGAAAATAATGAAGACCGTCCAGTGACAAGCTTCTGAGCGTTTGCAATAGCTCCATCGCAGCTTTATATTCTCCACCAGATAATAAATGTTCTATTCGATCTAAATCAGCAGAATAGTTCTCCAAAGGTTTGAATGGCTTGAAACGTAAAGAATTAGACTGTTTTAATTCTAAGTTTGTCAAGATAACAAAAAGATAATCTCTATCCCTTCCCCCCTCTTACCAAACATAAAACATTCAATACAAATAATTATTTGGACAGGCAGAAGCCAAGAAAATAATGCCCTGATTCATCAGTGACTAATGCAATGTGCTGTCAAGATGCTAAGACAATAATTATGTTACAAAAATCATATAGATTACGCAAATGAAGGAAAAAAAAGGGTTCCAATTTTTGGTCAGCATATAGTTGAAAGAGAAGAAAAAAAAACACTTTCCACATTAATATAAAGCCCTTTTAATATACAAAATTGAAGAGAAGCCCCTACATATTACCCATGTGAACTCCTCAAGGATTTGCTTTGACCTGAAAATTCCTAGGTGACAGCTTGACAAAACTGTGAAACAGTAGTAAATTCAAGTAGTTGAAGAAAAAAAAGTTCTTGAAATCAAAACCTAATTAAAAGTTCCCTTAGTTTAAAATACTATAAGCTTCAGGAAAATGTAATAATAATTGAAGGAAAAGAAAGCAATCCTTCCAACAGAAGTACAATCATATTCTAGTCAAGCTTAGATTCATAAAGAGGATACTTGACTTGCGAAGGAACTGATTGAGAATTTGCTTTGTATTAGCCAGTGCAGCTTCAACTTCCGCCACCTGCAGAGAGGAGCATAATCCAAATTACTTTTTTACAATAAATTCACTTTTTAACCAGTCGAAAGTACCAAATAGAATGAAAGTTAAGACTTCCTTGATTAATATACATAAAAGAACACCATACTTAAAATGGGCAGTGATATTATCCAGTATGTATTGCCAAGACCGGTAAATGCATTGCAGGTACATTAAGGCAATAAATGAATGACTTCACAATCTTTCGATGTACTTTGCAATATAGTAGTTATAAGAAAAATATTTCCTCCCTTCTTTTAGGATAAAAAGGAATCTGTAAACTGAAAGCCTGACTAACCTCATTCAGATCAATGTACCCCAGGGGCAAATCTCCAACTGAGTTGACAGGGCAAGGCAAGCCAAGGAGGGTAGACTGCCAAAATGTTTAAGATGCATATTAGAGCAAGGGAGACTCCAAAATTATTTTCACCTACTTTTAAGGAGAATTCAAGACTAATACTCATATAGTACAACCATTAGAGGTGCTATATCAGCTTGATTAACATCAACCCTTTCTATCCCGCTGAGTCCCCAATTAACAGGTGTTGGCATATCATGCATATGCTCATCAACAAAACGAAAGCCATCATCAGAATAGATACCACGGGAAACCCGTTTTGAATGTTTAACGCCAGCTCCCCATGCTACAAGTGGAGTATCAGTGTTTGTTGGGTGCCCATCTCCATGACTGCCTATCAGAAAACACAAGGATCACTTCAGCATCATAAATGGATTGTACACTGATAATTTAGAACTTATGTAGAAATGGGAACGGTGAAGCCTAAGTATGTGGCATGAAAATTAGAGGATAAACTAGCCTGCTGAAGACAAAGCAATCAGTAAGAAGACAAGGATACACACACACACACAAAATACAAAGCACTAGGACGGCTCATTCAGTTTAGGTCGAGGCACATGTCATAAAAGCAAGTTGGGTGTATAGCTTTTATTGACTTGCATTGGTGTTTGGCCCTAAGCACATCTACAAGCAGTAACTAAAATAGTCATGGCAGAAAAGCATTTGACACATGACAAAGATTCTGATTTGCTCTCTAAAGAGTTGCACTATGTAAGGCCAAAAAATTCCCAATTACTTGCGTACCTTGCAGTTGCAAGTAATTAATTAATTTTTAACTTTTTAAATGATAAAATAATTGACTATAAAATTGCAAATGGTAGACAGTAAAAGGGGAATGCTCTTAAGTGAAGGATGAAGGTTTCAACAGTTCAACAAAAAAAAAGGAAAGGAAAATTCAAAACCTTTGTCACTCATTCCATGATCTGCTGTGAAAATATAAGCTGTTTGATTGTCTTTGAAATAACCTTCAACCAGATGATACATATTTTCGGCAATTCGATCAACAACTTTGACATTGTTGAGATAGATGGATGAATAGGGCCGATGTGCATGACCATTTGAATCACAGCCCAGTAAGTGCAGAAAAATAACAAGATTATCCTGTAGAAGCAACTGCTCCAATTTAGGATCACCATGGGATCTGTTTAGAAGGCTCTGGAATTGATCCAAGGACCACTCATCCAGAAAGGACGCATCTGCATTGAAATTATCCAATCTGTAAAGCATTGAATAAGGTAAGAACCATAGCACTGGAAAAATAGAGAAATAGCAAATAGATGAAGTACCTATGATTTACCGATTACTTTTGTGCTTTAGCATTTCATTTCCAAATAAAAACATTAGTAGTTCTCTCTAGATGATAGGAGAAAGCATGGGCTAAAATCTTAATTCTAACATCACATCTTATCTTTATTAATATCAAAACCAACATATATATCAATAAAAATATTAATTACAATGTATTTTTCTGAAAACATTAGTAGTACTCTCTAGATGATAGGAGAAAGCGTGGGCTAAAATCTTAATTCCAACATCACATCTTGGAATTTTAGATTTATCTTTATTAATATCATTAGGTTTGACATCTATTAGGTTTTTTTAAGAAAAATACATTATAATTAATATTTTTCTTGATATATATGTTCGTTTCGAAATATATGTAGGTTTCGAGAAAAAGTATAACAAATAAGCAGGATCAATAAAACATCAGCCTGACAGTGAAACTTGAAGTATACGAACAGAGGTTGACCCTTTAAAAGTATTCGGGTAAACAATCGGATAAAGGAAACTAACATGAAGATGAACATTAATTTTCCAAAACCAACTAAGACACATGAGGGCACACATATCTTGACACCCCGAATATCCCAGTTTTCCACTATCTACCATAGTATCCAAACAACCTTATTTATTCATTATTTTAGAAAATTTATTCATAATCTATTTTATAAAATCTTATATTAATTTTTTTTCTGCATTAACTGTTGTGGGTTCAATTCCAGAGATTTAGTCCGACATCAACAATATGCTCTTTCGGCTAAGACTCAAAAGAAGCCCCCATCCCCCAAGGAGAAAAAACAAAATCCCCCAGAACTTGCCACCAAGGCACGCGCCATGCGTGCACAATAGGCCCATTGGCCCAATTGGGAGCCCATAGGAAGGACAATATCTTGCAATTTGTGGGTGGGCCAAAATGAGATTCAACATCCAAAATTTTACCATGGCATCTGCTCCTCCCTAGGTTTGATAGCATTATCATAGGGATAAAACATCCATGACCCATATAGTACTATAAAGGGATAAATTATCTATTATACCATTAAAGCTTTTGAAATTGAACAAAAGCTTGATTCATGAATAAAATGAGAGCAATAGTCAAAACAGTGAGGTCGTCATTACAATTACAAGATATCGTGTTTTTTTACAATATATATCAGATGTCTCCATCCACAACAGAACCCTACCACCAGGCATTGCCAATGAGTCGAAGTGCTACGTTAATTTGGAAAGCTAATACATTGTCACCCTCACACAGCACCACCAATATATACAGTACAATATTACTTATATGGAAATGTTGATGAACAAGTTTCCATCAATTGCTTTGCAACAAGAATATAGAAACCGAACCTGTAGCAAAATCCTCGAATTCATGTGGATATGTATTCCAGGTGCTGTGGGGCAATGCACCACAAAATATTGGAACGATATCAGGACTACCAAAAGCGAATGTATGTCGACTTCGATTAAATACCGAGTCAAATTCAACTGGATTAGCTTTCCACCCTGCAAACAACATCAATTCACCTTAACCATTAGGACCCATAAAACTGTCCCAAAAATCAAAAGACCCATAAACCAAAACATACAAACAAAAAAGGCACAAGAAAGAAAAAAAAAGACCAACCTTTGGTAACAGCACTAGGATCCTCATAGAATCCAGCAATAATGGCAACATGACCAGGCCTTGATTCAGTTGGAGGCCTGGCATGAGAAACCCCCCAACAGCCTTGCCCTTTAATTATACTTCTTAGAAAAGGCGCTCTAAACTGCCCTTCAGAGTCTGGCTCAAAGAACTTGTCAGCACGTAGACCATCCGCTGCAACAACATCATTTCTCGTTAATCACACTAGCCAGAATTAGACCCATAACTTTTTGTACCCGTTTCTTTTCGATCTAATCTAAAGGGTATACCCATAAAAATCCTATGTCACTTGGACTCAGGTATGAGTGTCGCATAGAGAGGTCCAACTTATTCATTTAAAATTGAGGGGTAAGGTGACTCGGCTAAAAAGTGTCTCGAAATTTAGATCTGGGTACTTGGACAATGTTATGTTCACTATGAAGCCTACATTATATGTGTTCTTTCATTCTTTTTACTCGTTTATTGTCATTTTTGTTCCTTCACTTAAGTGAATTGTCACCTATTAAGCATTATCTTCTTTCTTGCTTTCTCTTCTTTCCATTGAAGAATCCACATAGTAATATTATAAAATCTTTAAGTGTCGGACATATATCCCATACCCACCCATGTCATATCATAAATATCGGACATGGGTATATTGGACTAAAAATGAAGAGTCTAGGTAACATAGTAAAAATCTATACCATTTTCTTTGAGGCAAATCTTCAAACAAGCCAGTAATCAGACAATTCACAGAAATAACATCATTTCTAGTTAATTACACAAATCTAATCGAAAAGGGTACCCTTTAAAATCTATACCATTCTCTTTGAGACAAATGATCAAACAAGTGGTGGGCAGATTGAAATACCTACAAGAAGGACGAGACGCTTCGCGGGTGGCTTGAATCTAGGTGGAACAGGGTCCATTCCGTGTACAATTGGGGTTTTGAAGTATATATCGAAGATGCTGAGCATGTAAACTGCGTGGAGTGCAATGCCCAGAACGACCAGCCATCTCTCTCGTTTCTTCAACCAACGCTTTCCGCTTGAAATTGCTTTGGTTCCATCAAAATCTCTGCGTCCCAAGATCCCATCTTCGGAACCCATGTTGTGTGTTTGTTGTGTTTCTTCTTGATTTGCAACTTGCTGGTGCTGGAAGCGGATTCAAAGCGGTACGTTGTTACTTGAGAAAAAGTTAGAAATGTAGTTTCATTTCATGTTCCAACTGTGATCTGTTGAAGGTGTTGAACACATCTTTAAACTCTCCTGGACGTATTTAGATGCTTTTAGATTCATTTATATATAAAAGCCGGAACGAACAGGCGGTAGCTCACGTGATTGAATAACTGAGTACGCCATTA
Organism: Paratinospora sagittata; assembly: GCA_035771175.1. Taxonomy (NCBI): domain Eukaryota; kingdom Viridiplantae; phylum Streptophyta; class Magnoliopsida; order Ranunculales; family Menispermaceae; genus Paratinospora; species Paratinospora sagittata. The sequence goes on from CM069592.1 coordinate 30,091,643, forward strand.
GTCTCACCAAAGACTAGTCTCAGTAAAGGAAAGAGGACATCTCCGGGTGCCAGAAAACCGGTAGCCCAAGAAAAGCCAGGATGGTTGGATGGTTGTATTAGGTAGCTGCTATTATAAAACTTTGTTAAATGAAGGGTAATATAAATTTACTTAATTAAACTACAAGAAGGGCCAAGATGTTTTATAATTGTTGCTTAATCTTTAATGACAGAATTAGAACAAATATTGATTAGTTCTAACGGTGTACATTTGAAGCCTTTTACTCGAAGTTGAGTGTTCAATTTTTTCTCTTTACAAATAAGTGAGTTTTTTCTTCCTTAATAAAAGTGGGAGCAAGATTATGGTAGTTGGTTCGCATGGTCCCCATTCAGGCCCTTCATGCCCAAACATCGCTTTTTTGGCCTTAATGAGGGGGTCTCATCTTTTTCTGACCTTAATGCTAACATCTTCTAACCTTATATCAACACTCAAAAAAAAATAAAAAATAACAATAATAAAGGTCTTCTTTTTTTGTTTTTTTCCCTTGTTCTTTTGGTTGAACAGATGGAACACAACCGAGATTGAGTAAGACCTCAAATAATATAAATCTATACTAATACTTGAAAGTTCTATATAACCATTTTTGCCAAACTTTTAAAATTAACCATTTAAACTTATATTTATCATTTTTTTAAAATTTAGTTATGGGGCTAATAAAATAATTTATATAATCGCTCCTCCCTCCACTTCTCCTATGTTTATGCTACTTTAAATTCAATTTATCTTTTTGACCTTTAATAATTTTAATATTTTACTATCTTCTACCTTCTTTTTATTTATAAATAAAAGAATTTTAGTAATTTAATACAAACAATATGAATGAATACATTAGCAAAATAACAATAATTTTAATTATATATCTTTCATTTGAAATTAATTATAATTAACAAAAAAAGCACATGCAACCACAAGCATACATGCTAGTATAAATAATTAAGAAAGATATAACTATTATAATATAAATGGAAACTTAGCCCTTTAAAAAGTAGTATGGAAGAAATGAATTCGTGTAATTGATCCCATATCGCTTAAGAAAAAGCTTTATTGAGTGAAGTTTTACTTTCACCTTATGAATGTATAACTTAATTATTAGGATGACTGACATGTTGCAAAAGCAATTTTCCTACTGGTTACTATGTCCTCGCTGTTGCGTGTTATGTAAACATAGTAAAGAATCTGCATATCGTCTCTTTATCCATTGTGATCAACTTAAGTGTGTATTTGGTAGGTGAAAAAATATAATTTTTCTTGAAAAAATAGAGATTTTTTTGAAAAAATTCTATTTTTTAGTGTTTGATTGGAAAAAAAGCTGGGAAAAAAAATTTAAAAGATTTTTTCAGCCCACCCCATTTTCTAAAAAATCTTATGAGAAAATGTTTTTATATTAAATTTGACAAAGTTAACTAATAACTAACTATAATAAAATTTTCTCGTGCGTAACCAAATAATCATAAGAGAATTTTTGTGTGAGCGTCTTTTTCTTCCCCCTTCATCGTTAGAGGAGGGCATTGCCTCTCTGCTATTCTTAACCCAATCTAGGAAGCAAACAGAGATAGGTCTCATCATCTCATTGGCAATTTTATTGGGTTTTGTGGTTGGAAAGAAAGAAATAGGCGGATCTTCCAAAACTTGATGAAGGATGGATGGGGGTTTGTGGGATGAAGTTAAACTGACTACAACTTGCTGGGCTGCTGCCTCCAAGTTTTCGGGTGATCTTTTTGTAATAGACTGGTATAGAAATTGGTGGTCGTATGTGATGTTGGTTTTGATTCAAGTATCTTTCCTCCCTCTTCACAACGTTATGAACTCAAGAAAACCCAGTTCTTAGCTACATAATGGGGTTTTTTTTTTTTAAGTTAACCCGTGTAATATATCCAAGCTTAAGACCAATTGTTATAAGAGTATGCAAACGTCCACGGCACTAGCAGAGTTTCATGTTACAGCATTACTTAATTAAAACACAATTACAACCACAAAAATACCCAAAGAGCATTAGGCTTTCAACTTTTAGAAGCTTCCCCTCCCACCCCTCTTTTCCATAATATGAGCATTTTTAAGTCATCAAAACCTTTCTGACTTGCCTTGATTGCTATATACTACAGGGCTTATGAAAACAATAGAAACTTTTTAAACAAGAACAGATTGCAGCTATCTAATGACATACAAAAGATCCAAGTTGAATAGCTTATATATATAATAACTAAATTACGTTATAGCAAATGAAATGATACAGCCACTCCAAAGTCCAAACAGTTAAGACCATTCAAATCTTTCAACAACTCAAAAACCCCAATAAATATAACATCAAACCCATCTCAGACCCACAAACACAACCCTGCACAACAGAAGAGATAAAGATTTATTAAGACAATACTACTAGAAAACAAAGCAACCCTTTAGACCCTATTCTAACCACAAAACAAAGGAACAAGAAGACCAATAACTCCAGCAGCTACAAGTGCAGGAACAGAAACGATGGAGCCCCTCGATCCATTTGGGGTAGGTGCCATGGGCATACCGTCGTAGTGCCCTTCATGCGCTGCAACAGCCAAAATAATCAGAACCAAAACACAAGCAAAGAGCAGAACCATCTTGACGGAGAGAGCCATATCGTTGAAGAAACTAAGTTGCTAGCAATTTACGTGCTATGCTCCCATGTTCTTCTCGCCATATATATACAGTGGACCCTGCATGCTAGAGATTCACAATTTGCCAGCTTTTTTATGATATTATGTGTTGTCTTTACTAGGGTGGTGGACACACGTAGGTTGGATTTTGTTTGTAGAAGGAGAGGAATTTGAGTTAAGGACGAAATTTTGCTGGCTTGGGTGAGCAAACCTAGGTGAAGAATAGAAAGATGGAAACTTTGTGTTTGGAGCTTTCTGATGTTTGTTGCATCAATGCCCCCTAGTTTATATTTTCAAGTTATAAGTCTTGTACTTCATTGGTCTGAGTGGCTTACCCAAATCCATGGCCTCCAGTGCAAGATAAAACTGCTGGTTTCTGTTCCATTTAATATCCTTCTTACATCTCCATTTGTACAACCGGGAGGTTGCAAATTGCGCTCTTAGGGTAATAGAAGGCTTGCTGCACAGCAGAAAAGGCACTAAAATTAGAGATTACAATTAAGAGTACTCCTAAATGTATAAGCACAGTTAAAATGACTAACATACATATTAAGTTTGGCTTGATTCTAATAAGGATATAATCGAAATAGATCATCAACTCAACTCAATTCAATTAATCAAAACACAATATTTAATTTTCATTGTTAGTTTGAACACCAATTTGCTTGGGCTGAAAAAATGTCAGAATGTAGTTGTAGGGTAACATCTAGGGTCCAGAGGATACTTGGGAATAAGGACAAGAGGAAAGCAGATGACAAAGAATTTGAAGAAGATACTTACGAGGTAGCCTACACCAAAGAAGACAAAACCGATCTGAAAAAGAACTTTGGCTGAATATTTATAAGGTGACCTGACCTAAGAGAAGAAAAGTTACAAGGTAAACTGAGGATATTGGCAAAAGAGGCAATTGCTTAAGGCAGAGCTCAGAGAATGACATTGGAGAATTATTTAATAATTGTTGTAGAGGTATTATAACACAGGCAGCAGAAAGAGAAAGGGGAGAGAAGCAATTGACAAATAGAAAGAAGGGAGTTGAGAATGCAGAAAAATTTTATTCACTTTCTATATCAATAAAAGAAAAAACAGAAATTTGTTTTACAGGTTTGTGAGCCTTAAATCTAGCATCCAGACAGTAGCTAAAGGACAATGCAACTAAAAATACAAATACAATATATAGAAATTAATTCAAACTTATTTACACAATTAAAAAATACATCATATTGGTAGATTGATATGTTGCTCATGTCCTCACTGTTTTATGCTAGAACTCTGTCCTCAACAGGTGATGCATGTCTGACACGCCTAGAACCTGCAGAAAGATGACAGAAGCAGCTCTCATTTAGAATTATCAATCAATTCATTCGACTTCAACCCGAGTTTAATTTTCAAACATACACACATTTCAATCTGTGACAAAGTACGAAAACTATTGAGGATTAGGGAATGAGTTCGAGCAGATAAAATTGTCACCAACTTACAATACATATTTGTTTGAGCATTTCTTTTCTTTTCTTTTTTCTGTTTTATGCTAAGTTGTTTTGAGTCTTCTTATTGCCTTATGAAAAAGTAGCAAACTAAATGTGGATCTTTATTTATTCATTTTCAAATTAAGTAGTCAAACTTCATGATATATATATATATATATATATATATACATCTTTCCCTATAATATATTTCCAGCAATGCAGCAAAACACATGGAACAACATGAGATAAAAGCACTAATCTCTTTAATTTTTTTTCAAAAAGAAAGAAAACCCACACATAGACTGGTTCTTATGATTCTTATGAATCCAATCTGAACTTCTAACAATATTGTGCATAAAATATGAATCATTAATTGCAGCAGTAAAAGAAAAAAAAAGTCCATAGACACTGAATATCAATTGACTTTTGAGTCTTAACAGGCACGTATTTCCTTGTTAAAAAAAAAACATATTTGAATAAATTGGTCCAGATTAAAAACTCCTTAGAACTATGCAAATGGAGAGTTTGCAAAGAAACAACAAGAATATTTGCAGGCTCCATAGTTACCGGTAAGAGTGTAATCAGGTCAGGCTGGGTAAGTTTGAGCCCAAAATAAGCCCGGCCCAACAATTTTGTGTCATAAATTTTATCACCCAAACCCAACCCGAAATAAATATTACAATTAGTAACCCGACCGACTAGCTAGTTAAGTAGGACGGTCGAGTTTGTACATCAAACCCAAACCAACCCAGCATAATGAGGAAAAAGAAAATCTTAAAGACATTACTCTATCACATTTAAGTGTGAAGATATGACTTAAAAATTTTATTTTATTTACTTTTTTATTTTTATTTTTATTTTTGAGGTCAGGGGGTATCGGGGACTTACGTCCCCCCATTCCCTCTGGAGCATGGCCACAAACACTCCAGGACACCGTTGGCGAGCAAGTGGTGGGAGGTGAGTCAAACGCTAGACCTTCAAGGTAGGTGCGCTTGCACCCAACCACTAAACCAACCCACCAATGGTTGACTTAAAAATTTTAAATTTTAAACCATGAAGCTTACCTCAAGGCAAGAGCCTTGAAGTTCAAGGGGCCTCTATGGTCGGGTTTTTCTCCTAATCAAGGTGGTTCTTTGATAAATTGACTTGAAATAAGTAAAGATTTTACCTTTCTTAATTTTATTGCGGAAGCCCCTTTTCCGACTGAATGCCTTTTCCTGCCGCCAGAAAAATACTGTTAACCATCATGGAAGGTAAAAAAGCACAAAATGGTGACCATCATAATAAAATAAATATTGACTACAAGGGGATTAAAGTAGAATATCATTTTAGCATTCTTTTCTTCCCCTTTGTTTCGGTATAATATATTTACATGGTCAGCTTTTGGAAATCAGGCTCTATCTTTGTTGCATTGACATAACTAGCATTGATATAAGTTCTTGGGGGCAGCTCAATTTTTATCTGAATCAAGCATCGAAGGAGGTCCAAAGACTCATTTTTGTAAAAAGTTGTTAAAGAAGGTTCAGATTACCACAGGATGACCATGTTTCCACGCTTCTTGCACTGCTGCAACAAGGTCGCGGTTGCTTTCTGTGTACAAGTTTGTGACAAGTCCACATTGCCCAGCTCTTGCAGTACGTCCAATCCTATGCAAAAAATCTACAGCGGAAGCAGCAAACTCGGCCTAAAACAAAATAATTATTCACATCAGTTAGTCCCTCTGATAATAGGAATCACATAACCTAAAATATTATTTCTAGTTAAACTTCACAACTAAAAAAAATGGCAACCACCAAAAATTGCAAGCTTCTCATAAATCATATTTAGGGACACGAGCTTTGTTTTTTAAATCCTAATGCAATGTAGTGGGAAGATATACACGAAGCAGCTAGAGTCAAAACAGGAAGTCGACTTTTAAAATTAAAACTACAAGAAAAGAATGCATTTTGCCACAAAAGGACAACGGAACATTGTATCAAGAAGCTGTAAAAGAAGAAGCACATTTAAAACCAAGCACTTGTCCACGCAACATCAATAAAACCAGCTCAGCAATTTCTTACTAATTCCTATATCCCAACTTAGAAGTTAGAATCCAACAAAATAATCCATTTCTAGATGAGCAAAAGTGAACGACAGCAAAGAAAAGCACATAAAGAAACACAAATAATAGCAGTCCAAACAATTACAATTGTGACAAATCTAAAGTAAAGATCAAAATCTCCTGCAATAAAAGAATTAAAAGAATTTGGCACCAAAGTAAATTACTTTACTTCCACTTCCCTTCTGATGCATGCAGAGAGGATCAATGAATCTGTTTCACTATATGCCATGGATCAATAAATTTCCACAAAAGGAACTTTTACTGATGTATCATTGAGCAGGTATGCGTTAATTTTGCACCAGAAAAGATTCGTTGCGATGTATCATTGACCCAAACATGTGGCAATTATCTAGTGGTATCATAAAATCTCCATTCTTCAGCATTAAGTATCGTAGATGCAAATAATCACAGAACCCAACCAAAAAAAAAAAGAGAAGTCTGCCTTCCATATTATAATAACAAAAAACAAGTAGCATCATTGAACTGATTAAAAAAAAATATTTGTTTTTATTTTCTAAATGAGCATTTAGCATCCAAAATACAGGATGACATTTTCCACATAACTAATTAAATGGAACCATTACTAACCATTTATGAAAATAATGCAAAATATGAAAAAGTATGAAGCGGGAGAAAAATGGGAAAAACACCTGAATAACATGGGAAACATTAGGAATGTCAAGACCACGAGCAGCTGCATCAGTACAAACAAGTATGCCACCTCTTTCTTTAAAATCAATCAAATTTTTCATACGCTGCTCCAATGAACTGTCACTATGGTAACAAATGCATTCAACACCAACAGTCTGTAATATCTTAGCCACAGATTCAACCGCATCAACAGTATTTGCAAAAACCATAGTTCGACCAATACCAATCTCAGAATTTGACAAGTTTGACCTAAATCCTTCCTTCACAGCATTTATGAGCACATCAACCTGTGTCTCAACTGCAACTTCAACCCACCTCTGCTCCAGCCTGAACAAAACAGAAGCTACTAAATCATTAATATAAATGAATCAAAACATCACATGATCTAATATCTATAGCTAGGTTAAATTCAATATGCTCAATGGCATGACTATGTGCACAGTGCACATGCTTATCTAACAAATATGGATCATGTTTAAAGCTAAATGAAGAGGAGAAAAGGAAGAAATAGAAGAAATCAGAAGGGAAGGAGAAGTAGAAGAAGGGGGAAGAAGAAGAAGAATATTAAAAAGCTCAACATTCAATTCAACATTGAAGCATCTGCACATTCTATGCTATTTCCTTGCCCTTGCAAGCAACCTCATGTTGGGCCCAACTCCATGATTTCATTAATATTTAATAATGAATGCAAAAGAAAATTATGGGGATGTGGATGATAAAAAATGTACCCAAGCTTTTTTTATATAAGAATTATAAGTTTTCAAACCGAAGAAGAAGATAGATCCATCCATGCCAATAATAAAGTTGAAATTCCTAATGTACTCAACAGTAGTCTCGTGAATACTTGAACGGAATTGCCAAAATATCAATTCTAATTTTTAAAAATGCTTGTTTTAACCTAGATAACCATATTTTTCTTGTGTACAGGAATTGTATGAAATAACATTATTAATGATGGAATACAACAAAAACAGAAATAACTGCCAATTGAAATAGCACCATACCTAGGGTTGTGACAGTGAAGGTAATTCCCACTTATCCAAATGGCATCAGGGAACATCCTCTTTAGAACTCCACCAGCAGTCTGCTTGCCATTCATGGGAAGAGTAGCTGCAACAAAAATGTACTGTTTACTGCGCTCATAAACTTTTCGAACCCTTCTCCAGTCTTTGCCCCCACTGGCCCCAACTTCACTCTCCTCTAAGTCTTGCATACTGGCATCACCGAGAGCATTTCCTTCATAACCATCATTATCATCATTGACGTCATCGTCATCCTCTTCATCATGAGATGTAAAGTTAGCATGTTGCAAGTCCAAATTCTCGGCAGACTCAGCAATTGGTTCTGTTGAATTCTCAACGGCAGAATTTTTTGACCTAGATAATACTTTCTCTTCAAAGCGGAACATGTTTATAAGACGAATAACTTGATTCTGAAAACTACCACAGTGCAACAAATCTGCTTCATCAAATACCTATTGCACATAACCCACAAGCTCAAATAGTCAAATACCATTAAGGAATGCACTCAAACAATACAAGCATAAAACAGCAGAAAAAAGAAAACCATACCACATATTTAACACCAGAGAGGAAGTCAGAACGCCGGCGTCTTTCTGGATCAATTGCATAAAGATAATTCAGAAGAGCAGCTGGCGTCGAAACAAGAACATCAGGTCGATCTACTGGCCACCCCTGCAATGTCATTTTTCTTAACTTCTAACACTACCAAATAATAATAATACTAGTAATAAAAAAAAAAAATCTCATCAAAATCATAAAAAGTTCATACCTTTCGCCCACAAACAGCCGAGGCACGCAGAATTGGCTCTCCAGAATCATCACAAAGACAATTAGCCATGCGAGCCACTTGCTCACACAACATAACATTAGGGCAAAGAACAAGTGAAAACCCATTAAATTGTTTCAATTCTTTCAAATCTTGATCAAAATCTGACAAACCACACAACTTATCCATCAGCGGCACTAGGTAGCCATGCGTCTTGCCACTACCAGTCTCCGCCGCAACCACCACATCCTTTCCCGAAAGTATAGAAGGAATGCAAGCAGCCTACAAAAAAACTCAAAAAATAAATAAATAAATAAATAAACATAAACTCAAAATCCAAACATGTTATTATCTATATTCGCGCTTGAGATACATAGTTGGGTCCCTACTTGACAGATGCAGCTTTTAGGTCAATCAGTTTCTAATATGGTGTCAAAGCATTGTTATTCTAGAAGTCCTATGATCAAACCTCCTCACAAACATATATTTTTGTTCATCTCATTTATCAATCATATATTTCTTCCTCATTATAAATCTAATCGACATACCATCATGCGAGTGAGGGGAATTGTGTTAATATCTATATCCGCACTTGATATACGCATCTACCTAACAGCTACAACTTTATGTCAAGTGGTTTCTAGCAGAACATTTATCAATTAAAGGTGGAGTTTTTTTAGCATTTGATTACCTGAACGAGAGAAGGTTTCTCAAATCCAAGTTTGGAGAGAGCGCCGAAGAGGTTATCGGAGACGCCAAGTGAACTCCAAGAGACTGATTCTTCGGCGAAGAAGCTATCTTTGTAACTTCGATTCGTTTCCTCGATTGATGCGGCGGAGGCTGTTGTGAATTGTCTGATTCGTCTTCGTTGGCGAAAGGGTTTTAGCGAAACTAATGATCGAAGAGACGAGGATTTAAAGATGAATAGAGAAGAAGAAGAAGAAGAAGAAGTTCTGGAGTGTAAAAGTGTAGAAGCACAACGATGAATGGTCGTCCTCACCATTGGTAGAGCAGCGATGATGAGCATCTTTGTTCCTGAAACTCTCGAGCGAGAGATAGAGGAAGCAGAGGGTTTTAGCTGAACGCGAGCGAGGGTTTTGGGAAATTCGGGATTTTGGTTTGACGGACGGGATTGAACCGGACGGTTCGAACCGAACCGGGAAGTTTTGCTAGTGGTCCAACCGTTTAGGCTTTATTTGGTTATTCTCTTCTATAATTTTTTCTCTAGAATTATTCTTTTTTTTTTCTTTTTCTTTTTTGTATTATTCTCTAAAATTGAGAATTTGAAAAAAAATAAAAATGAAAGACGTATTTAATTGCTCAAATAAAAATAATATTTTTTATATTTTACTAAATGTTAATTTTTTTAAAAAAAATAATAAGAAATCATTTTTAAATTTGTAATTTTAAATTACATTTCTATTTTTAAAATAATAACAAACACTAAGAGTAAAGAAAAAGTTAAAATAATAAATACAAAAATAATTAAAAAAGTATACTTACTTGTAATTTATATATCGATTTAGTTCTTGATATATGCAACATTAAAGAAACAAATTGAGTATAAGTGAGGGTGAGATATAAGTTTCGAGTTCGAGCCTGAATGTGTCTTGATTTATCTGTCCTGAAAATGTTAGCCCAAACGTCTTTATTATGCTTGAGTATGAAAGAATTAGTCTCGCCTAAAAGAAAATATAACACCTCTCTGGTGCCAAAAATCCTGTAATCAATAAAACAAAATAAAATCCAAGAAGTTAGAAGAAAAAAGCCTTAATTGAGTTGACTTGTGATGAAATTATCTCTATGTTTCACTACATGCACTTAAGAGTTCTAATGGGTTTTCAATATAAAAATGAGAAGATATATTCAAATATAATTATGAAAATAATGATTTCTTAATAATACTCTAGTGATTTGGTAGAAAAAAATAAATTTATTAATAAGGCATTTTTTCATTTAAGAAGAGGGGTGTTTTAAGGGTTAGCAAATGCTGCAACCCCAAGGGTTTTATGGAATTTAGGGTTACGACATCAGGAGTTTTGATAAATTTAGATATAATTTTTATATTAAATTAAAAAATAGGCAGCAAAAAATAATATATCTATATATAAATAAGTTTTGAACATGTTGACGCCGCCAACCTGTCTAAAACTTGCCTACAAGAATTATTTTTTTAAAATTAAATGAGTGGAGGTGCCACCCATTAAAACACAAAAAAGCATGTCGCGGCATGCACCAAACAAAAAATGTAAAATATAAAAAAGCTTTAGAAGAGGTCTTGAAAATAGAAAGTTTTCTTTTTTATTATATTTTTAATTTTTGTAAAAAAAAAAATCTGAAATAAAGTAAAAAAACAAAGTGAACAACTATTACAAAAATATGGAACAAAGAAGATGATGCATCTCCTCTTGAAGTGGCGCCATCTGCTGAAAAAAAAGACTAACAAAATTGTATAAAAAATTAATTGTTCAATTTCTTTGAAATATAAAATTTCACAGTGCCAAGAAAAAAAAAAAAAGACAAAACCTCGTCTCTTCGGGGTCATCTCTTCGACGTCCCCTCTCTCTCTCTTTGATGTCCTACTCATTTATTTTCAAAAGTCTCACAAGGAATTTTATTTATGCGTGTTTTTTCATTTTTCTTGAAAATGCGTCATCTACTTTATTTCAGATTTCATTTTTATTGTTTAATAGTGGATGGTGCCTCATAAGGTATGTTTTTTGAAATAAAGTGAATGAAACACCAAAAAGAGAGAGGATGTCGGAGAGATGACACCGGAGAGACGGAGGATTTTTTTTTTTTGTTCTGGTGCTATAAATTTTTTATACCTCATAGAAATCGCACAAGGTTAATTTTTTTTGTGCGATTTAGTTGATTTAAATTTTTTTAAATTGGATGACGTAACTTCAAGACATATCATCCACTTTGTTTCAAATTTTTTTTAACAATTGTTTACTTTATTTTCTTATTTTATTCTAGATTTTTTTATTTAACAAAAATAATAATAAAAAAAGTGGATGACGCCATCCACCTTTTTAATTATTTTATTTTAATTTTAATGTGGATAGTGCCTCTCCACAATTAAACAATAAAAAAAAATTGAAACGAAGTCAATAACGCCTCTTCAAAAAAAATAAAAAAACCACAAAAGGATAAAAACTTTTGTATGACTTATAAAATAAATGAACGGGACACCAAAGAGAGAGGACGTCGAAGAGATAACACCGGAGAGATAGAGTTTATATATATATATATATATATAGGGCTTTTGACATGATTACCCCTAAAAAATACAATAATTTCACAAATGCCATCCATTCACAAATATTGTCACTTTTGCCTTACTTTACTGTTCCTTACACAGTCAGCGCACAGTCAGCCTTCCACTCAGCAGCCACGTCGACGCAGAGGTGGATTTTTTGACCGTTGAAGGGAAGGCGTCTTTTCAAAAGACGCCTTCCCTTCAAATGCTATTTTTTTAAGTTGAAGGGAAGGCGTCTTTTGAAAAGACGCCTTCCCTTCGCTATATATTTTTTTCACTTGAACGGAAGGCGTCTTTTGAAAAGACGCCTTCCCTTCGCTATATATTTTTTTTTAACTTGAACGGAAGGCGTCTTTTCAAAAGACGCCTTCCCTTCCCCATTTTTTTTTTTTTTTATTTTGTACTTGTGCCACCGAAGCCAAACCACGTGGTTTTTTTCAACCCGACCACTTCCGACACGTCCTACTATCCTCCCCCGATCCCCCGGACTCGACGGAATCCCATTCCCATGCCCGGTTGAATTTTTGGACCCCCATGCAGAATTCTAGTTAAATTGATAATTCAACGCTATTACTAAACTGTTCGGCCTCACCGAAGCCAAACCACGTGGTTTTTTTCAACCCGACCACTTCCGACACGTCCCACTATCCTCCCCCGATCCCCCGGACTAGACGGAATCTCATTCCCATGCCCGGTTGAATTTTTGGACCCCCATGCAGAATTCTAGTTAAATTGATAATTCAACGCTATTACTAAACTGTTCGGCCTCACCGAGGCCAAACCACGTGGTTTTTTTCAACCCGACCACTTCCGACACGTCCCACTATCCTCCCCCGATCCCCCGGACTAGACGGAATCCCAATCCCATGCCCGGTTGAATTTTTGGACCCCCATGCAGAATTCTAGTTAAATTGATAATTCAAGGCTATTACTAAACTGTTCGGCCTCACCGAGGCCAAACCACGTGGTTTTTTTCAACCCGACCACTTCCGACACGTCCCACTATCCTCCCCCGATCCCCCGGACTCGACGGAATCCCATTCCCATGCCCGGTTGAATTTTTGGACCCCCATGCAGAATTCTAGTTAAATTGATAATTCAACGCTATTACTAAACTGTTCGGCCTCACCGAGGCCAAACCACGTGGTTTTTTTCAACCCGACCACTTCCGACACGTCCCACTATCCTCCCCCGATCCCCCGGACTCGACGGAATCCCATTCCCATGCCCGGTTGAATTTTTGGACCCCCATGCAGAATTCTAGTTAAATTGATAATTCAACGCTATTACTAAACTGTTCGGCCTCACCGAGGCCAAACCACGTGGTTTTTTTCAACCCGACCACTTCCGACACGTCCCACTATCCTCCCCCGATCCCCCGGACTCGACGGAATCCCATTCCCATGCCCGGTTGAATTTTTGGACCCCCATGCAGAATTCTAGTTAAATTGATAATTCAACGCTATTACTAAACTGTTCGGCCTCACCGAGGCCAAACCACGTGGTTTTTTTCAACCCGACCACTTCCGACACGTCCCACTATCCTCCCCCGATCCCCCGGACTCGACGGAATCCCATTCCCATGCCCGGTTGAATTTTTGGACCCCCATGCAGAATTCTAGTTAAATTGATAATTCAACGCTATTACTAAACTGTTCGGCCTCACCGAGGCCAAACCACGTGGTTTTTTTCAACCCGACCACTTCCGACACGTCCCACTATCCTCCCCCGATCCCCCGGACTCGACGGAATCCCATTCCCATGCCCGGTTGAATTTTTGGACCCCCATGCAGAATTCAATGAATTCAAGTTAAATTGATAATTCAAGGCCATTATTGTTTATACATTGTAATTTTCTTTAAAAAAATTAATTGAATTGAAGTATCAAGTATACATACATGTTTAGTACAACATTATCAAAACATTTACAAGTTACAAAAAGATACAAGTTGTCAATCTGTGCCACATATTGGCCACTTACGTCGTTTATTGCGTCGTAAGTGATCTCTCGTATACTGCTGCAAAGGCACCTGAACAACTTGCTCCACAGATGGTGCTGGATCATCTGCAACGGGCATAGCTGATATGTGGTCATCCCCAGGATCATCATGCGCCTCAATAGCCGTATGTGCTATAAATGCACGTCCTCGCCTTGGCATTCTTTGGCGTCTACCTATCCAATGTCCTTCACCCAAGGTTGGATTGTCCTCGAATGAAGTAGCTGTCGGGTCGATATGAACATCGGGTATTTCATCGGCAAACGAGGATGGATCGTGACGCAATGGTGACGTGGGTAACTCTGTGAATGAATCAACACGACCGGAAGGAGTGATGGGACTCTGATGATATGCTGATGATTGTCCCTCTGCTGTGTCCCTCCTAATCATGTAATCAGCATGCACACTTTGTAGCGTAGTCATTGATATCCTGTTAATGTCCCTCGCTACAGTCATATCATTCACCTCACTGCGCAAATGCATTTGAGCCACGTTGCAAACCTAAATAAATTAAAAGTGTCATACGTTAGCGAAAATAACTACAACTTAGGTTACCAACCAATAAGTGAAAATGTGAATTGCATAATGTACTTTCTTACCAAGAAATCGATTGTTGCACCGCTTTCAGTCATATACCTCCTAGTTATTGATCGATACCAAATCATGTATGGATCATTGTACTCCATAGGCACCGAATAATTATTTTCACCAACTGCTAAGTTATCGACACGGCGTTGCCATTCATCAATGTAATATCTGTGCTTTTCAATCCAATTACTGTCACACTGGCTTCTCATATCACACTTGTGAAGGTCAATACTCGTGTCGCATTGCTCCGGAATCGTCTGTCTCATGCCAAATTGACGTAACACTCGATCTGGTCGATGTAATTCAACTATGGCGAAACAAATGAGTGGAGAAATGGTATGCCATATGTGTCGCCCATGCTTGCAATACTCTGGCAACGCATCAAGCAAATCCTCGGTGTATGGAGTCCATATGACCTGTACATGGACCCCTTACATCAAAATTGTAAAACATTGGAAAAAAATAAGGAATACATTAATGTAAAACGTGTGGAATATTGTACCTCTTCGAAACCTTTCGTGTCCAACGTCTCTCTATATTTATTCAGTACATGCATTGAGACTTCTTTCTTTATTAACGCATGTCTCCACCTGCAAATAGTAAGGCGAAATTAATAAACGTTAACAGTAAATGTTGAAAAGGAAGATCGTTGTGGACTTAAGTAAGAAATTACTCATTTACCTATATGCCAATGGTGGTGGTGGCAACAGATGTGCATTTGGGCCCGCATGATCCTCGCGTGGAATGTTCAGTCTTCGTGGAGCCAAAAAAGGAAATCTATCCCATGCCCAGAGTTGTAGTAGTACAAGTGCTCCTGACACACCTCGTTTTTCATAATCAACTGCACGACACAATTGACGATATAACCATGCTAGCACTGCACTGCCCCATGCGTATGTCCCGGCAACATCGAAGTCCGCAAGAAGAGGCAAAACACATAGGTGTACCAGGTTGTTTGATTGGTCTGACAACAACCCACCTCCAATTAGCTGCAAAATATATGCCCGTGCATACTGTTGTATTTGAATTTCGGTTGGTTCTTCGGGTAAATTTGGCACTCTTTCTCCAAGGGTGACGAGACTCAATCTTCCCCCGCGTCTTTCTTTTCCAACTGGTATGAACCCGAGCAACTCAGCACATAATTCTTCGTAAAGAAGGTTGGTCGATCCCGTCACAGGTAGACCATCGACACGCAAGCCCAATTGGACCTCCACATCTTGCAGTGTAATAGTCGCTTCTCCGCAAGTCAGGTGGAAGGTATGAGTCTCTTGACGCCAACGCTCTATGAAGGCAGTTATTAAGTGCCAGTCTAACTGAATGTAGCCCACACGTGCAACCCCATAAAAACCTGCGCGCTGCAAGTATGGAATAATCCGCGGGTCAAGCGGAAGTGTGCGGTGGACAACGGCTTCCCTGCGCCGACAATGCAACTCTGGAACTGGCTGCAAAAAGAAATTATTATATTGTCAGTCAAAGATTTAATTGAAAAGGGATTAAATATCAAAATAATACGTAATTACCTCTCCATCCCATATGGGACCAGATCGATGACGGGCCTGCAACGAAAGTACAGATGGATCTAAAGGTCCTGGCTCCATCTACCGTAAATGAAGTAACATTATAGTTAATTACCACATGTTAGGATCAAACGTAGATAAAGAAATATTAGAACAAGATAAAAATGTGAGAATAATTATCAGACAATAGATCGTACATGACAAAGTCTATCCCGCACAGTGGCATATTACATTGCAAAAGTTACATAAGACTTTAAAAGTAGAAAACATGAAATATAAGTGGGCAAACATGAAATATAAGACTTTAAAAGTAGCTTATGCAGTCCCATCACGGAGAGTTGGACACCTCCGCCTGTTGTGGCCTTCTTGTCCACATTGTCTACATCTAATCTTAGACGAGGGTTCCCTTATATCCATCTCATTTCTTAAGCGCGACGACCTCGGTCGACCAGATTTGCGAACATGACCAGAATCAGGTATCACCGTATAAGGAATAGTACATTGTGGCCAATAAGATTCGTGCGGAATGGGATGGAACTTCGATTCGTAACACTTAGAGTAATGCTGGAGGAGGTACCAATGATCAATGTATTGGTCACAATTGATCGAAGCATAACGACACGCTGCTTGGACGTGTGAACAAGGAATCCCATAACATTGCCATTTACCGCAGCTGCAGAAACGATCTTTTAGTCGAACCACCTGCTTGTTTCCCCCCTTGTTCATACGGACATCTTGTATACCGGTAACAACCTCAAATGTCTCAAGCTGTCGATTAATCATTGTCACAGTGTGGTTCCCTGCCTTAAGGCCCCATTTTTTCATTTTGTCAACCGCATACTTTGTGAAAACTTCTCCATTAGCAATTGCTTCATCAATTTCTTGTCGTCTAACGATAAACCACTGAACACATCGATAAAACGTCAACTGAACCAATGCTGTGACCGGATAAAATCGAGCCCCCTTCAATACTCCATTGAAACACTCTAAAGGAAGAAATCAGGAAACGAATCAGACGGTAATTGACAATAAAAAAACAATTCAGAGAAATCAAATAAGTAAATGCATAGACTAACCAGCGACATTCGTAGTCATCCAACCATACCGCACCCCGCCATCGTAAGCCATTGTCCACCGCTCTCTAGGAAGGCTGATGGGATTAAACCATCTTGTGCAACCCTCTTTCTGGTGCTCTAGTTCTTTCATTAGTGCCTCAAACTTACGTGGTTGGTGTTGTGACCCTGCTGCCTTGACCAAATCTCTCAACTTCTCGTTACGGTACTTATCATTGAAATTACTACCCACATGCCTCAAACAGAACCTATGATATGCCTCCGGCTCGGTCCAACCATTCTCTACTCTTTTAACTGCATTCAATATGCCAGGGTGACGATCACTGACAAGGCAAATGCCTTCTCTGTTAGTCACGCTATAACGTAGTTTCCTTAGAAACCATGCCCAATTGTCAGTATTTTCTTGATGAACAATAGCAAATGCGAGAGGGAATATATGACTGGCTGCATCGATTGCCGTGGCAATGAGCAACTTACCGCGGTACTTTCCATATAAGTGTGTACCATCTATTTGTATGATAGGCCTACAATGCTTAAAACCCTCAATTGAGGAACCAAAAGCCCAAAAAGAACGATGAAATATGACTATCCCATTGTTGTCAGGTTCGTAGTGATTTACAAATGCGTGCGAACCTGGATTACTAGCATTCAATGCATCCATCCATTTTGGGAGTAGGTTATACGATCCCTCCCAATCACCAAATATCTTTTCCATCACCTTTTTTTTTGCACGCCACACTTTTCTGTAATGCACATCGTATTTGTAATTATTTTTAATGACTTGATGTAGCGCTGACACAGAAGTTGAAGGATCTCGCTTGACAATATCAAAAATTTCGTGATATATTAGCTTTAAATCCAATTGTCTATGATCTTGCGACATTTGGGCATAAATACATGTGTGTGGAAATGGGCATTTTGTGATCTCAAACAATCCCGATTTCTTGCGTTTCGAAGCCCGTAGCCTCCACTGACAACCATCTTTCGATTTCTTACACCTAATTGACCACAATTTGGGTTCTGAATCGACCACAACATATTCTTGTTGCTTGGCTATACAACATCGTTTTACTCTATGTTGCAAGTCTTCCTTTGACGAAAATATGAGTCCTTCGCAAAGATCTTGTGACTCATTCCACCCCATCGAGATGTTATCATGATTGTCTGATAATGGGGTCATAGCTTCATGATTAAGCTCCATGAAATTCGGTGATGGAGGCTCAAAACTTGCAGTGGTAGGTTGTGGTGTATCGTTCATACTATGCAACTCGGTGTCTTGTAACTCTGTTTCTTCAATGCTTACGCCATTGCCATCTTCTCGTAGTGGCGATGCATACATAGACCCATCATTTTCAATTACTCTCAACAAAGGACCACGCAAATCAACAAAATTATCCATCTCATGTCCGTCATCCTCATCACTGTCGTCGTCTTCAAAATTGAATTCATCATCAGACAAATGTACATTTGAAGGGCTGTCATCTTCAGAATCATTGGTCATGTGATCCACTGTAGCATCAATAGGTGAAGCTGTACTCGGACCGATGTGCTCCATTGATCTTCGTGCACTATGACCACCAACGTTCATGTGGCTTCGCCGATGACCCGATTGACGACCTTGGGTTGGATTTCCACCAACAACTTCTACATACACCTCCATATTAGTAGGAGGTGGGACCTCTTGCAACATGGAAAAAATATCACTTAGCTCTTCCTCATTGCTAATCGGAAGAACCGTATAATTGAAATCCTTTTCGCCAAAAAGCAAAGGATATCTATATGTGATATTGATCGTTGCACACGTTGAAATCTGTAGTTTACCTCGAATAACCCCTTCAAATTCTTCAAAATCAATGCCTGATCGGACTCTTACCAGCCCCACTGGCGGTCTATCGTATGATGCACCTCGCGAATCATGTACTACAGAACCACCACTGTAGCATATTACGGAAACAAGTCTATTTGTCATCTGTGTGGGAATAAGCAAAATACAATCGTCATTCTCTCAAATAAAATATGAAATTAAAGCCTATGAGTGCAACAAAGTAACAATTAAAATAATGTAGCCAAAAAACCAAATCACTCGCAAAATCACACACTCTGGCGATGATTGGTGACTTCCTCAAATAATGTTCATAAAAAATCTTTTTCATATTCATACATTGTGTTTAGTACTGTTTTTTCCCCACATAATTTTCACATAAAAAACTTTCACCACAAGCATTGTTTGGTATCCACCATCAACTAAAATAATTGGAACTTGTATTCTATTGAATGCCATTTTTTTTTGTTGCATCAGAATCTGATGAAACTGATTGTATTCCATTGGCAAAATCCAAATGAACAGTTAAAATCAAAGGGACGACTTAAATAGTACTAGAAGGAAATCAATAAGGTTGATGGTTTATTATGATAAGCAAGGGTATCCAGGCTTCACCCAACTAATCCCTTGGGACCCTGGTTGCTTGAGTGGGAGATATCCCCAGTGGCCAACAAGTGGGGGAAGAGAGACCATCCTTGCTCTCACTTCATGCAGTGCTCACCCAAGATCACTCACTCAACCACTTGTTGGTTAGCTTGGTTTATTATGATAATGTAATTTGCTCTCGCAAACTAACAAATTTGTGCAACAAAAAAATAATAAGACAAATAAATATTTTTATCCATGAATTAATCTTTAGGCTTTCAACAAAAAAAAAATGATAGTCTCCTTTGTATTTTCAGCAAAAAGGATTTTGAAAACCTATAAAATACATGCCTAATGAACAATCACTTTCTTTCTTCTAGTAAATGAAGCAGTTTCATGTAAATCTGCAGTACTGTTTAGGTCGTTACGCTTAATAGTTCCAACATATACAGGATGAGTTGGTGGTAGATGGTGCTCGGATCTTTGATATGGATGGTTCTAGTAAAATCCTGATTCTTGCACGAAGGCTTTCTGGAATGGGTGGAACACCCGTGCTTACGAAAGTAAAATTTCTAAGTACAACATGAAAGTTTTTTTGATACTACATAAGCCAATGCATTTAGATAACTAAGGAATCAAGGGGCAGTAGATGCTGTATTGGCTTGTTGTTATCTAGTTCAGTTGACAATACCATAGCTAATGAAATGAAATGCGGAGGACAGATAAGTTTTCAAGCCCCCAACTATTAGAGATTTGGCAGGAGATTCAAAAAGACGAACAAGATAAGTTAGAATGAAGAAGATATAGTACCCTAGACAGCAGCCTCTAATGTGATGTACTCCATATCTTCAGCCTAGGAGGTGGGTTAAGGAAAAAAGGAAAAATCAAGTGGTGAAAACAGTGAAGCTGTTAGGTTTCCTAGCAATATTCTCAAATACAGTATTAAAACTTGGGCATGCTAATGAAAAAGCTTCCTATGGCTGTCCAATTCCCAAACCTCAAGATCATTTTACCATGCAATGCAACCTTTGCCATTCAGCAGCTATTTAATCCATTTTTTCCTAAGTCGCAATGGAAAGATCTGCTGAGAAACACTGGACTGGCAACAGAACTTAATGGATATCAAATGACGGCAACAACGAAAATGAAAAAATGAAATCAAAACTGGCACCTTTGTTTAGTGAGCGAGAATGGCAACAACGACGGTCAGATCTTGCGCGGAATGGCTCTCGGCTGCAAACGACGGTGACGGAGCGAGATGACGGCGAAGGAGCGGCGGCGAAGACTTTCAGAGAGAGGAGGGGGCGAGTGATCCGTTTCCACGAGGGGCGTATATAAAAAAACTTTGAAGGGAAGGCGTCTTTTGAAAAGACGCCTTCCGTTCAAGTGAAAAAAATATATAGCGAAGGGAAGGCGTCTTTTCAAAAGACGCCTTCCCTTCAACTTAAAAAAATAGCATTTGAAGGGAAGACGTCTTTTGAAAAGACGCCTTCCCTTCACGGTAAATTTTTTTTGACCGTTGAAGGGAAGGCGTCTTTTGAAAAGACGCCTTCCCTTCAACGGTCAAAAAATCCACCTCTGCGTCGACGTGGCTGCTGAGTGGAAGGCTGACTGTGCGCTGACTGTGTAAGGAACAGTAAAGTAAGGCAAAAGTGACAATATTTGTGAATGGATGGCATTTGTGAAATTATTGTATTTTTTAGGGGTAATCATGTCAAAAGCCCTATATATATATATATTTTGGCTTTTGTAAAAATTTTATTGAAATCGAACAAGGTTAATTTTTTATACACTTTTGTTAGTTTTAATTTTTTCAAAATAAATGGTGCCACTTTAAGAGGGTCATCTTTTTTGTTTCATATTTTTTTTTATAATCGTTCACTTTTTTTTTTTAATGTATTACAGATTTTTTTTATTTAACAATTAGTTTATATTTTTTTTGTTAACAAAAAAAAAAAATTTCTGTACCTCTTCAAAAGTTTTTAATTTTTATTTTTATTTTTTTCTGGTATTCGCTACCTATTTAATGAGTGGCATACTTTTTATGTTTAATGGGTGGGGCTCATTTAATTTTTTTGAAAAAATCTTATAGGTAAGTTTTGTACATGTTAATGCCAACGTGTCCAAAATTTACTTAAATATGAATATATTATTTTTTGCTCCCTATTTTTGAATTTAATAAAAAATAATGCTTAAATTTATAAAAAATCCGGTCGATCAAGCGTTTAAATTTCCACGTGTCATCTTCACAGAATACGAACAGGATTAACAGGAAGAAAAAACAAAAACAGAGGATAAAATGACCTTATACATTGAATTACCGAAAGTACCCTCACTTGTAAAGCTGAGGGATTTTCTCAAGCGTAGGTGTCGCAGGTTGTGATTCGTCCCTTCCGAGCTCTGGTTTTAGCGAGAAAATGGCGTGTTTGCTCAACAAAACCACCATGTTTTCTCGGTTTCGATCTCAATCTCAGGTTAATTCTTCTTTCATCCATACTCTCATTAATCTGTTTCTTTAATCGATTAATCCTTAAAAAAAAAAACTATCTAATTAATTGATTTTTTCTTTTTTCTTGATTTTTGATTTGAGGAGCAGATGATGGAGGGTTCGGAACTTCAATCGCGTCGTCGTTTCCACATCGAGCCAGGGCTACGGGAGAAAGCTGTGAGTTTTTTTCTTTCTTTTACCTCTTGTAACTTTGGTTGGTTGTGAGTTTGATTAGTTCGTTTGTGATTTCGAATCGGATTCGTTGTGTGTGAGGGTTTTGAGCTATCTGATCCAGTTGAGAGGCAATTTTTGTTGCTTGTTTCGTGATGATTGATGAATTGTTTGGAAGTTTAGAAGTTACTGGTTTTGTGGATCAGGTGGTGTTTTTAGCTGATATAGATAGATTGTACTCGATCACCATATTTCCTCTTGAATAGGAATACAAAATAGAGTGATTTCTGGTTATAACGTAATATGTCCACCGTATTTACTTTCAGTATAAGCTAGCGGATGTTAAAAACCACTTGATCTAAAAGCTATAATCGTCATATAAGGGTCCAATACTTCCCCCCACATGCATGGTGGCACATGGATTAGATTTATAATGGGAAAGATATGGTTAATAAACTGCTTTGATACCATTGTTAGAAACCATTTGAGCTAAAAGCTCTATAGCTATCAAATTAGGGACCATCTATGTATATCAAGCGAATATTAATAGATATTAACAGGGGAAGTGGATGCTTCTTGTCAAATTCAACTGTTTTAATTTGTAAAAATGCAGTGTGGAAATTATCTTGATTAGTGCTAATCTATTCTTCTTTTTTGATGGTGTTTTAGGCTTTGAAGTTCAAACCCTAACTTTGAACCATGACATTGTAGCTTGTTTATGATGTGTCAAACCATTTAGTCTTACATTGTTAGTAGGGGTGTGCTTCAAACCTGCTGACCCAAAAAACTTGCCGAATCCAATTTGGTTTGTTTGGGTTCTTTTAATGAATATATGGAACCATCACAGCTTGGAAGGTCAGATCAGTATGTTTAGTTCAATTATTTGAACTCGACATATACCCAACCCACCCAGTTCATATAACATTTATAAACTTTTAAATATATAACATCTATGTTACGGTTTTAACATTTATAAACCATTCTGTCAGAGTAATTTTAGGGTCAAAACCGACCTGACCCAAGCCATGCACACCCCTAATTATTAGTTATCACTTATGCCATTTGTTTATTTTATTTTATTTTATTTATTTTTCTTTCTTCTCCATTTTACATTCTGATGACATTTGCACAACATTAGCTCTTGAGATATTAATTTTGGTAATGTGGCTTGAGTTGCGACTTGTTTATAACTTATGCAGTTTATTTGGAAGTTTAGAATGCATTTGGTCTTTATTGAGAATTTCATATGTTCAAATGTGTATTATGAATACTACTTGGGGATTGTGGATGTTATTATTGAATGATCATATATATGATGTCTTAGATTCTTTTCTGATTTTTTACAATGTTTTCATTTCTTTTATCAGCTTCAAGTCATTCTTAATTTTATTTATTATCTATTGACCTTGCTCCTTTTTTTTCCTAAAAACGTAGTTTATTGCATTTCTGTCCAATTTTTCTTTTTAGCTAATATTTTCAAACTCTTTGATTGCTAATTTAATCCTGAATCATATTTGTGACAATGGTTGTAAGTTGTAAGAATTGATATCACATTTCTGCTATTAACTCATGCAATTATAAATGTTGCCTCACAATTTCATGACTCATTAATATTTTTTGGTCTAACAAAACTTTACAAAATATATTTGACTATTTGTTGTATTCAACGTCATAAAGGTAATTCTAAAGGAAAATACTATTCTAACTGCATAAAGTGCTACTACACTATCACGTTCATTGGATATGCATGTATTACACACCTCAGTGTATGTATTATATAGTGCCATGATCCAATAAGTATAGTGTAACTTCTCCTGTAGTGCAATTTTTTTTTTAGTTAGAATAACATTTCTCAGTTCTAATATTTAATAGAACTAAATGAATGACAATTTGGGTTCCTTGCCAATATTGTAAAGTCAATCTTACTCAATGGCTAGGGTAATTGGATGTTTATTTCAGCATATTCCAGGATTATTCAATTGACTGGTTTAGTGATTTCACTCAGAGTGTCCCTCAGGATTCATTTCACTGTTTCCCCATGAAAGACATGCTGATTCAATGGGGGTTGTCGAAAAATCTAGAAGAAAATGTACAGGAAAATATATTTGAAGATAAGTTATGAACCAAAATAAAGTAAAAGTAAAATTTATGTGTCTTCGGCTGTCTGTTTCTCTTTTTCATTTTTCACCCTTTAAATCAATGAGTATGGATTAGGTAAATCTGGTAAACAGCATAATTTTAAATCCATGTATTAATAATTTCTCTATGGAAGAGCAGACTATTTGTTTTCTAAACTTTATGCTTGTTTAAACTGAATTTTACTTTTGGAACCTCACAATCTTTGTTGGCACATGATCTTTAAAAAAAATATCACAGAGTTTCATGTTCATCTTCTGTTTATAGCACTTCATTGAATTTGTGGTATGCTTCTATCTTGAGATGCAACCTCTTCGAGCATGTTATTGGAGCCATTTTACTGACTTCTTGAGAAAGATGTATTTTCTGCATCTTGTGCTGTTGATGTATTAATTGTTCATGGACTACTGCTAAAACCAGTGATCTTTCTACATTGGCATGATGCTATTTTCATTGGAAGACAATGCAGATTTAGTTAGAACGTTTTAAAGAAAATGTTTTCATTGCTTGTACAACATTCTTTTTCCTGGCAATGGGTAAATTGAATCATTATCAATGTTTCTGTTTATTATGAACATTGCTGACTTTATACTTCAGCTCCTAGAGGAAGATCCCACACTTAAGAGATTCAAATCACATAAGAAGAGCGTGTATCGACTCAAAAGATTTGGAGATGTTCTCACCATTGTTGTTGTTGCTGGTATGTTCGTGAAAATCATTTACAAATGGAATACAATTATTCCCTTATTCAAGTATAAATTCAGTTGAGACAACTGAGGGCATCCCTTATTGAATAAAATTGAATGGAAGAAAATGATCTTATCTGATAAACCTTTTATTCAGCTCAAGAATTGTGATTTACTTTTGCTTTTCATCATTGAAGTACTAAGGATTGGTGTCTATTGCTGATTTGTTTCAGGTTGTTGCTATGAGATTTATGTCAAAGCAGTAATGCGGGAAGAAGCTAGAAAGGCACAGTCTGTTAATGAGGTGGTATAATGCAGGTTCTATGGGCTGAAATTTTCAATGTAACTTTTGTCACTTGATAGCATTGTTGCATCAGTTAAGAATGTTGTGAATTGTAGTTTCGCATTGTTTGAATAAGCAGGGAAAGATGGAAAGTTGAAAATCATTAAAACAAAAAAGGGGATTTGATGGTACAAGGTTTTGATCAATGCGAAGATTTCTGGAAATAATTTTAATGCATCCTTGTCCTGATTCTGTTTGGACTAGATGAAGGAAATGTATTTTGTGATACTTATTCAATGCTTATCCTGGAGTCGTTCAGACTTCTGGATTAGATGAATTTCATTGGACTTACTGAAATAGTAGGATCAGCTCTCCTTGATGTTGTTAGGAAACTATTTTTTTTAGTTTATTTAATGAATGTTTTCATTTGAAATGCAAATGTCTCTTCATATAAACACTGAAATTTATATCACCCCAAGCGGGCTACTCTCAAGTCTCAAGTGTGATGATTTGTTATAGGCAAATCCATGAATTATCCTGGAAAAAAAATACATGTCACACACATACCAGAGAACAGTAAAAGACATTTTTCTATTCCAACATTTTTGTTTTCTCTGCCAAATTAAATTCCTGAAATAATAATAAAATTTGATGTTGGAATTGGTTCTACTCTTTGAAACTTAATGAAGGTTAATGTGTAGTGATAATCACTGACTTTGCTTGATCCAGCAAAAAAATAAAATAAAAAATTAGGAAATAATTCTCTGAACAATCTCAAGAATTTTTCTGTAAGGAACTGCACTAATATACATATATTTT
This sequence comes from Paratinospora sagittata, assembly GCA_035771175.1. Lineage (NCBI taxonomy): Eukaryota > Viridiplantae > Streptophyta > Magnoliopsida > Ranunculales > Menispermaceae > Paratinospora > Paratinospora sagittata. Next base: position 30,117,742 of record CM069592.1, read on the forward strand.
TTTTTATGAAACCAAATCTAATCATAAGTTAAGCTATTAAATATGAATATAAGCATAAATGGCTTGGGTGGGTAAAACCTTTCTCAAATGCAAGCAATATCAAAGCTCAAAATTACAACACTACGTCCAAGAGCACTGATTCAACTTCTAAAGCGAAACCCAACTCTAAACCTCTCTGAAATCAACAGCATTCACGCTCAATTCATCACCCAAAACCACTCTTCCAACACTTCTCTTCTTGCTGCTCTCATCCGTTCTTACATCACTTCCCATAGCCTCAACTATGCCCAAATCTTGTTATTCCAAAACTCCTCTTCTTCCTTCCAATCCCCTCTCCTATGGAACCAAATCATTCAAGCTTACTGCAAGACCCCGGAATTTTCCCATCAATCTCTTCACATCTTTCGTCGAATGCTTGATCTTCAACGGCCCACTTCGTGTGTTCCTGACAATTATACATTCACTTTTGCAATCACTGCTTGCTCCCATAAATTTTCACCTGTTTGTGGTGAAAATGTTCATGGGTTGGTTGTGAAAAACGGGTGCCAAACTGATTTATTTACAGGGAATGCATTGGTGAATTTTTACTGTGTTTTTGAGAAATTAGGGGAAGCCCACAAGGTGTTTGATGAAATGTCTCAAAGAGATGTGGTCACTTGGACTAGTCTTTTAAGAGGGTATACTAAGTGTGGGGGGCAAATGGATATAGCTACGGAATTGTTTTGTAAGATGCCTGAGAGGAATGAGGTTTCTTGGGCAGTTATGATTGCTGGGTATGTTGGAGATGGAAGGTATAATGATGCTCTTTGGTGCTTTCATGACATGTTGTGGAATGAGGAGGAGATGATCAAGCCTAATGAGGCAGTTCTTGTTTGTGTCTTATCTGCTTGTGCGCATCTTGGGGCTTTGAATCAAGGGAAATGGATTCATCTTTACATAGACAAGAGAGGAATGGGAGAGATACCCAACATTTGTAATGCTCTAATTGACATGTATGCAAGGTGTGGGAGGATAGATTGTTCAAAAAAAGTGTTCAATGGGATGGTGAAAAAGGATGTGATTACATGGACTAGTATGATTGTAGGGCTATCAATGCATGGACAAGGCAAAGATGCTTTGCTTCTTTTCCATGAGATGCTACGAGGAGGAATTAAACCGAGCTGCGTGACTCTTTTGGGTGTTTTGAATGCTTGTAGCCATTCAGGTTTGGTAGAAGAAGGGTGCTCAGTCTTTTACAACATGGAACACTTGTGGGGAGTTAAACCAGGCATTGAACATTTTGGGTGCTTGGCGGATCTTCTTGGTCGAGCCGGCTTGTTAGAGAAGGCTTTCGAAGTTGTCAAGAGTATGCCTATGGAACCTGATGTTGTTATATGTAGAGCATTGCTTAGTGCTTGCAGGATTCATGGTGATGTTGGTGTCATAGAAAGGATTATAGATTACATTGCCCGGTTGGATTTTAGAGTTTATGGTGGAGGATGCATCCTTCTTTCTAATTTATATGCATCTTTGGGGAGATGGGACAGAGTTGTTAGAGTGAGGAAGAAGATGGGTGATGAGAAGATTGAACAAAACCCTGGTGGTAGTTGGATCGAAGTTGATGGGATTGTTCATGAATTCATTTCTGCCAAGGCCCTTGATCCTCATATTATAGATGTACATGACATGTTGAATGAAGTGTTAATTTGAGTAAATTAATTAAGGGTATATTGAATGATACAAAAGCAAATGATCCAAGTTCAAGAATAGAAATTTAGAGCAAAATAGCATGAGGTCCTTGTGATAGGGTGTACAAACTTTTAAAACAGGACAATAAATAAATAAATACTTGATATGATTAGATTATAAATTATTGAGCAAACCATACTTGTTAAAATGAAAATAACCATAACTGAAATGGTGGTTGGGTACTTTTTAACCCAGAAAACAATATTCAAATGGTGGCTGGCAAGGTGATTGGATGTACTCTTTCGGTGGAACAAGCTGAAGCTTCTGCCATTGAGGCCGCATTATCAGCTTGTAATACTGTTTCAGATCAAATTCATGTTTTTTCAGACTCCAAGTTAGTGATTCAGAAGCTAAATGGTGCATTTAGTGATTTGGAGACCATTGCTCCTATTCTCACTGATATTCATGCAAAGGGCTCGGAAGTTCCGTCGGTTGGTTTCTTTCATATTCCTCGTTCCTTAAATGGGCAAGTTCATTCTATGGCCAAGAGGGCATCAAGATCAGGAATTAGTTTTTGTTGGGGTGGTTTGAATGCTGTTGCTGCATTCCCAGAATCTTTTGATTCTTTTATTCTTAATGAAAATTCCCTCTTTTGACATAAAAAAGAAATGGTACTACTATTTATTCAAACAAGGACATTCTTAAAATTTTCCATGAGTCTTTCCTTGACAGTATTAATTTGTCAGGAAAAAGTAAAAACTATGAGGACATGAGCATTGACTCATGGCTTCATTGGTCTTACAATAAAAAAGTTTCGTACAAAAGACAAAGGACTAGTCCCACTTGAAGGAAATGGGGACACCAAGTAAAAAATCACAAAAAAATTAAAATAAATAAATAAATAAAATTACACTCTCGTTTTAGTTTATAAATCAAGCTCTCAAGTTCATAATGAGAAGCCACCAATCAAGTAGGCTTTGGCTACTTGTTAAGAATTAATCTATTTCTATAATTTTGAATTTTCATTTAATAAATAATAGATAAGAAAATTTTGGCAATTTCTAATCCTTTCATAGCAGAATTCCAAACATTTGTCGTTAACTACAACAAATACAAAAAATGTACTTGCTATTGTCAGCAAGCCATGGAAAGAATTCTCTAAACACACAAAAACTCATAGTTTTCAAACTTCCAATACTCGGATAGCAAAATTCTGTTCCCGCTGCAACTAACTCTGTCTTCTCCCAATTCTGAAAAAGAAAAAACGAAGTGAAAAAACCATGAAACAGCCCAGAAAATCTTATATTGAAAGAGTATAACTTCATATGATAGTAAAGATAATTAGGCCAAAAAGTAAGCTTTATAGGTATACAAGTATAAACTTAACTGGCTTTCAAAAAAGAAAAAACAGTATAAACTTCACTGCCCTTTCTTAACTATAAACTTCATGGTATAACAAGATAGGAACATAAGGAAAGTCATACGTAAATAACGTTACAAAATAATAGAACCACAATACTCTTTTTGTAATGTTTTAATTTAAGATGAAGGGCATTTTACTCAGCCACTTGTTAAGAGTATTCAAGCATCCTAAAAGCGTTAAAGCATTTCACCCCCCAAAAGTAGTAACAGGAAAAAAAAAAAAAAAAAGTTGGTTGAGTTTTGAAAAGTTAGCATCGGAGATCATTAACAAGCTACTTAACTTTGATTCCATTTGTTGTACCCAAAAAACTTTGATTCATTTGTTGTTGTACTCAACAAATGAATCCTACTTGGAGGTCACCGATTTGAATATGGACAATCTTTTCAATGTGTGAGGTAAGATTGTGTATGACATCCCTTCCCCCAGCCCCCACAACGGCGGAGCCTTGTGCATTGGGTACAATTATACAATCATGATTGATATGGGTTTGTGCACGTACATGCTTAACAATGCAAACATTTGTCTACTATGATACTATCCTATACCCAGAATTTGTACCTTAGATTTTTCTTTTCGGTGATTGAAACATTATCCATTAATAAAAAGAGTGCAGCATAATTTATTGAATCACTAAGTAGGTTCCAATGCTAATCATACAGCTTGCTACTTCAATTGGACAGTTTTGTTGACATCGAGAGAAAGTGCATCTTATCCTGTATGAGTCCAGCATTGTGATTGTGAGAGTAGATTACAAAGAAGATTTCACAATCAGCCAAGACTAAAAACTAATCATAACTAATGACTCATTTGGTTCAGTAATAAATTAAGACAACACTCATCTAAACTCGAGCAATGTTTGAACATCAGCTTCCATCATAACACAAATGAGGTGGGGTTAACCAAACATAAAAAATTGAATTTACTTTGGAATTCAGTAGGGACATGGCTTCAATTATCTATTATACATAAATTATCATAAAGCTTAACAACGGTGGAAAACAAACAACCCAAACCAAACTAAAAAGCTTTACCAAAAACAACATGATTAGGTTACATGGAGATGAACACTTGCAGGCAACTTGAAAATGTCATGTCAAAAGGTCTAACTGAGGAAGAACAAAATGGAAATAAAGAAGGATATATTAGACTACATAAAGCTCAATAAGTAGCAAAGAAGACCATAGAACACTAAATTTAATACATTTGCCGATAATTAAAAACATCGAGAGAACTGTGTGCTTATAAGTTATAGCAAGTAATATAGGAATGAAAAATGCTAATCTAACTACTAAAAATACAACTATAAGTGTAACTACATATTTATATTCGTTGGACATGTATGTTTTACAAATCTCAATGTGTATAATAAATAATTCAATAAATATGAATGTTAGTTGCACATGCAGTTGCATTTTATTGTGTTAGATTAGCATTTCCCTATAGCAATTGCATACTCCATATACACCAGATGATGGCGATGTGAAGTGCAGACTAACCAAATACTGAAGTATAAGTTTCAAAAGTATCAACAAATTACTCATCCTTTTGGACAACATGGAAAGGTCATTTGAGGGAAAAATAATTTGGGTAACCCATCATCTCAAAAGTAATTCTGAGCTAGCATGACCAACTTGAAAGACAGATTAATAATTTAATATTGAAATCATAAAATGCTTATATTACTGGCAGATTGTCATAAACTAAAACTTAATATAATTTAAATTGTAAAGCTTTCAAAGGCTCTGAGGATTTAAAACACTCACAGTTACTGTAAAAAGTAAACCACAAATCTTTACATAAAAATGGTATATGTAGAGAGAGTTTTGCACAATCAAAATTTTAAGATGATATAAATTATGATTATGACATATTTCATTAAATGCAGAAGAGAGACACAACACAATACAGAAGCAACAAGAGAGATAAAGCAAACCTACATACCAATTTCTCCACCTTGGAAATATCAGCGCCTATCAGTTTTTCCAGTGGAGCGCTTCCCGGAGAACAAGTGCTTTGGTTTAAGATTAGGAATGACTCTATCAGCTTCTCCACGACGAGCATTCTTGTTCCTCTTCTTAACAGATTTCTTCGCAAGTTTTAGAGCCTTGACCTTTTGGGCAGAGTCCTTAAAGCCCTCCCCTGGAACAACTTCACTTGGTGGCCGTGACATTGACCTTGATCTTGATCGAGACGTCAGACGCAACTTCTTGTTGGATTGATCAGCATCCACATCCATAGCGTCAGCATCAGTATCATCTATCCTGGCCATTGACCTTCCCCTCTTCCTACCTCTCCTAGAGAGAGAACGACTGCGGGCACGGTCAATAGCCAAGGTGGGGTCCAAGCCCAGTGCAGATAGCTGCCTCCCCATCCTCTCCGAAGTGTACTTCTTGTCTTTATCAAACTTCCTTGGTACAATGGGCCTGCTTTCTGCTGTGCTCTTCTTGATCCTATGCTCTTGAATGAGCAAGCTCTTCTTTTTCCTGATCTCAGCCAAAGATTCTTGCTCTTCTGGTGTCAAATCCTTTCCATCCATCTCAAAATCATCATCACCTCCCTCTTGTTCAAGCCGGAGCCCCTCTTCTTGCTCCAATTCTTCAAGCCTTTGCAAGATATCAGGATCAACAAAGTCATAAACATTGTGCCCATCAAGAATTTCTGGCATTACATATTGTTTCCATTCATCATTTTCTAAGATATAATGCTTCCTCAAATCAGCAGAATAAACACCAGCTCCACCATTTTCTTCTTCCAAATCTTTCTCAAGTTTCCTCTTCTCAATCTCTCCTGCTTCCTTAGCCTTTCTTTCCAAAATAGCCTGGGGAATACAAGCTGGCCTTTCCTTTTGGTCTCGTGGCTTTGGAATAGCAACATGAAATCGATTCAAGCAGTCGCTGATCTTCTTTGATTTCATCTTCAATTCAACCCGCTGATTTAGCAGTCTTTCACAAGCTGCATTTTTCACAGCAATCACTCCATCTTCAGTCAAGGTACTCATAGTCAAGAGAACCCCATCTTCATTAGCTGCTTCACCAGCTTGACCTATAACAGTCTTCATAGCTTCAGCTTTCATCTCCATAACAAACTTCATATCTTCCTCAGAGAGCCCCTCCAGTGGTTGCAAATCAGTCTTGTTGCACACTATTATCAGCGGCTTGTTCATAAATAATGATTTGATGCTATGAAAGAGAGCTGCCTGTTGCGCAATGCTATACCCACAAGACCCTGATAGGTCCAAGAAAAACAAGACAGCAGCTCGTAAATGTGCCAGAGCCGTAATACTGCACATCTCAATAATATTACGATCTTCAAAAGGACGGTCCAAGATCCCCGGTGTATCAATCACCTGGTACCTCAAGTATTTATAATCAGTGTGTCCAACAAAGAGGGACTTTGTAGTGAACGCATATGGTTGGACGTCCACATCAGCTCTCGTGATTTTGTTAATAAAGGAGCTCTTCCCAACATTTGGGTACCCGCAAATCAAGATTGTTCTGGTATTTGGGTCAATTGACGGGAGCCTTGCCATGTGTTGTCTAATCTGCTCAAGATAAGCCAAACTAGGGCTAACTCGTTTGATCACAGTACACATTCTACCAAGTGCAGCTACCTTGAGAGATTTGCACCGATATAAAGAGTCTCCATACTTCAACAACTTGACATAGTCCTTGGCGATCTTACTGATAAGGTTCCTAGCAGTGTTAATCTGACCAAGAGCAAGCTTGTAGTGGTCTTTGTTGTAGAGTACATGGAGCAAGTCTCCATAGAAAGGGTGGATATCATCTAAGCGAGGGAACTCGTCAATGATGGCAGAAAGCTTCTCGTGAAAATTCTGCTGTGTATATTTCACCTTTCTCATGTAAAATTGGCGGAGACGTGATATAGCATAACCCTTGTGGACGACAGTGGGTGTTTGACGCTGAGTTCGCGAGAGGATAATGTCGATGAAGTCCTTGCCAGTAGGGACAACAGTGATCTTCTTGAAATTGTATTGCACCATCTTTTAATGTGTCTATATTGCCCTATTTACACACACATTTAAAAACAAAAAAAGGAATCATGTATCATTCAAGCATTCAACACAATGTAAATGATAGGAAAATCCCAACTTAACCTACAAGATCATTCATAATAAGAATCCAATAACAATATCCCGTTGATTATTGAACACATTCAAGCAATTTCAATACGAATTTCAATAAAAACTTCAAAGTTACAAACAAAAATTTGAAATAGATATTGTCGCGGAGAGAATTATTAAAGTCTTAGTGAATTTTTTTTTTGTCAATTTCTCTATTTATTAAAATTTATTAGACCGAGTGTTCGTATCAATAATTGAAGAAATGAAATGAAATGAATTCTTGTTAATCATTTTGACCAACTATTTTTTACGTAAATAATAAGTAAAAAGAAGGCAAGAGTCGTGAAAGTATAAACATGTAGCTAGTCCATATAATTAGAGAAAAGACTTAGTTGAGTTGTTTTAAATTTTGTTTCCTATTAACAGCAGCTTGTTCAACTTTAACAAGAAACCTAGATGAATATAAAACTAAATTAATTTTAGAAACAATGAAGGTATCACTAAAAACTACTTTAGCATGGTCATACTGATATTTTTACCATATTCATCATGTTTATCTCTTCTTCTACTTCTTTTTTTTAATTCTTTTTTCTTTTTTTTACTCTTTATTAATTATTGATTAAATATATTTTTTACATGTAAAATGTTTTTTTTTTTAATTACTAAGGGACAATAGGAAATATAGCATTTAACGATCTAACCCCACAACACCACAAATTTAAATTCACAGCTAAACTTAGAGACCCAACGAGCCTCGTCTCAAAAGAATTTTAATTTTAAGAGGCTCGAAAGAACGATATAAGCCTAATGTTGTAGAAAAGAGAGTTCAAGCAATTTCAATACGAATTTCAATAAAAACTTCAAAGTTACAAACAAAAATACATGAATGTACAAAACTGAGCAGCTGCTGTAAAGATTAAAATTTTAAAGCATAACAAAAACCAAACTTTATTAATCCATAGATTAAAACAAAAAAAAGCTAATAATACAATTGTTATTCTCAATCACGATTCATCACTCATTAAACTGTTCAATCATTACATCATTTTTTATATAAGAAAATAAAAAAATTATAACATGAAAATAGGAGGAAGAAAAAGCACATCAAAATTACAGCAGCATATAAACCCTTAAAAAAAAAAAAAAGCCCAAGCTTTCAACTGATATTTTACTCTACTGTTACACCAGAGGAAGAATCAATGAAAGGGGAAACAACAAGCCCACAAGACAACAAACACTTTCTCATTTCATGCCACTGTTGTTATGGAACTTCCATAAGCAATAAATAAAATGCCCCAAATTACACAGCCGTAAACAATAAATAAAATGCCCCAAATAATTTTTCCACAAAATGAAATTCTTGGGCGAATTATGCATGGTTTCTTGGTGTGTTTTTACAAAGATTAGAAAATTAAAAATATATATATATATATATATACCTGCTACAGCTGCTGCTTGCGCGCGGTACGGGGAAGACCGAGACGAAAGGAGTAAAGAAGAAGAAGGATTGAGAGAGAGAGAGCGCGAAAGAGTGAAGATTTGAAACTTTGAGAAGGGAAGATTGAAGAACCGAAGAAGAAGAATGAATAAGATGGCGAAGGCCGATGGCGGCTTGGAGAGATTTTAGGTTTAGGGTTTTGTTTTCCGACTTTTTTCCCTTTTGTTGAAGACTTGAACAAGAGATGAGACGGAGTTAAATTGACAAAAAATAATAATAATAAAAATAAAATATAATTTTAAACAAAAGGGAAGTCTGGGAGTGCGCACCAGCCTCGGGTTAGGGAAGTTGGGCTTGGGGGCCCGCCGGGGGGTGGGGTCGGTTCCTTTCACCCCTACTAAAAATTAAAATTTTATTCTCGGTTTTAAGTTGATTTTTAGTATTTGAGAACACGTGTTGATACCTTGTTTAAAAAAACTATTTGTAAGATTTGGAAATGATAGAAATTTTTTTAGTAATTATTTCAAAACTTATTTAGGTGGCTTAGAAAATATAAAATAGTAACTTTTGAAGTGTAGCACAAGTGATCCAAAAGTTGAATTCTTACCCTTGATGGTAGATCTTTGAGTCTTTTTATTGTAAGGTGGGGTGAAACGTACTTACTCGAGACACAAGCCCTTCTGTCGTAGTTTACGTTCTTCTTATATCGCTAGATCAAAAATTTCGAACGATAAAAAATAGTTTGTGTCTTTAACATGTCGATCTAGTTTCTGTTGTTAGGTTTTAATAAATTGAGTTTGATATTAATTTGAAATAGATATTGTCGGGGAGAGAATTATTAAAGTCTTAGTGAATTTTTTTTTTGTCAATTTCTCTATTTATTAAAATTTATTAGACCGAGTGTTCGTATCAATAATTGAAGAAATGAAATGAAATGACTTCTTGTTAATCATTTTGACCAACTATTTTTTACGTAAATAATAAGTAAAAAGAAGGCAAGAGTCGAGAAAGTATCAACATGTAGCTAGTCCATATAATTAGAAAAAAGACTTAGTTGAGTTGTTTTAAATTTTGTTTCCTATTAACAGCAGCTTGTTCAACTTTAACAAGAAACCTAGATGAATATAAAACTAAATTAATTTTAGAAACAATGAAGGTATCACTAAAAACTCTTGTGGTATGGTCATACTGATATTTTTACCATATTCATCATGTTTATCTCTTCTTCTACTTTTTTTTTTAATTCTTTTTTCTTTTTTTTACTCTTTATTAATTATTGATTAAATATATTTTTTACATGTAAAATGTTTTTTTTTTTTAATTACTAAGGGACAATAGGAAATATAGCATTTAACGATCTAACCCCACAACACCACAAATTTAAATTCACAGCTAAGCTTAGAGACCCAACGAGCCTCGTCTCAAAAGAATTTTAATTTTAAGAGGCTCGAAAGAACGATATAAGCCTAATGTTGTAGAAAAGAGAGTTCAAGCAATTTCAATACGAATTTCAATAAAAACTTCAAAGTTACAAACAAAAATACATGAATGTACAAAACTGAGCAGCTGCTGTAAAGATTAAAACTTTAAAGCATAACAAAAACCAAACTTTATTAATCCATAGATTAAAACAAAAAAAAAGCTAATAATACAATTGTTATTCTCAATCACGATTCATCACTCATTAAACTGTTCAATCATTACATCATTTTTTATATAAGAAAATAAAAAAATTATAACATGAAAATAGGAGGAAGAAAAAGCACATCAAAATTACAGCAGCATATAAACCCTTAAAAAAAAAAAAAGCCCAAGCTTTCAACTGATATTTTACTCTACTGTTACACCAGAGGAAGAATCAATGAAAGGGGAAACAACAAGCACACAAGACAACAAACACTTTCTCATTTCATGCCACTGTTGTTATGGAACTTCCATAAGCAATAAATAAAATGCCCCAAATAATTTTTCCACAAGATGAAATTCTTGGGCGAATTATGCATGGTTTCTTGGTGTGTTTTTACTAAGATTAGAAAATTAAAAAAATATATATATATATATATACCTGCTACAGCTGCTGCTTGCGCGCGGTACGGGGAAGACCGAGACGAAAGGAGTAAAGAAGAAGAAGAAGAAGAAGAAGAAGAAGAAGATGGATTGAGAGAGAGAGCGCGCGAAAGTGTGAAGATTTGAAACTTTGAGAGGGGAAGATTGAAGAACCGAAGAAGAAGAATGAATAAGATGGCGAAGGCCGATGGCGGCTTGGAGAGATTTTAGGTTTAGGGTTTTGTTTTCCGACATTTTTCCCTTTTGTTGAATTCTTCAACAACAGATGAGACGGAGTTAAATTGACAAAAAATAATAATAATTAAAATAAAATATAATTTTAAACAAAAGGGAAGTCCGGGAGTGCGCACCAGCCTCGGGTTAGGGAAGTTGGGATTGGGGGCCCTCCGGGGGATGGGGTCGGTTCCTTTCACCCCTACTAAAATTAAAATTTTATTCTCGGTTTTAAGTTGATTTTTAGTATTTGAGAACATGTGTTGATACCTTGTTTAAAAATACTATTTGTAAGATTTGGAAATGATAGAAATTTTTTAGTAAAATTTATTTCAAAACTTCTTAGAAAATATAAAATAGTAACTTTCGAAGTGTAGCACAAGTGATTCAAAAGTTGGACTCTTACTCTTGATGGTAGACCTTTGAGTCTTTTTATTGTAAGGTGAGGTGGCACGTACTTACTCGAGACACAAGCCCTTCTGTCGTAGTTCACGTTCTTCTTATATCGCTAAATCACAAATTTCGAACGATAAAATATACTTTGTATTTTTAACATGTCGATCTAGTTTCTGTTGTTAGCTGTTAATAAATTGAATTTGATATTAATTTGAAATAGTCTCAGTTGATTTTTTTTTTTTGTCAATTTCTCTATTTATTAAAATTTATTAGACCGACTGTTCGTATCAATAATTGATGAAATGAAATGAAATGAATTCTTGTTAATCATTTTGAACAATTATTTTTTACGTAAATAATAAGTAAAAAAAAGGCAAGAGTGAGAAAGTATAATCATGTAGCTAATCCATATAATTAGAAAAAAGACTTAGTTGAGTTGTTTTAAATTTTGATTCCTATTAACAGCAGCTTGTTCAACTTTAACAAGAAACCTAGATGAATATAAAACTAAATTAATTTTAGAAACAATGAAGGTATCACTAAAAACTCTTGTGGTATGGTCATACTGATATTTTTACCATATTCATCATGTTTATCTCTTCTTCTACTTTTTTTTTTAATTCTTTTTTCTTTTTTTTACTCTTTATTAATTATTGATTAAATATATTTTTTACATGTAAAATGTTTTTTTTTTAATTACTAAGGGATAATAGGAAATATAGCATTTAACGATCTAACCCCACAACACCACAAATTTAAATTCACAGCTAAACTTAGAGACCCAACGAGCCTCGTCTCAAAAGAATTTTAATTTTAAGAGGCTCGAAAGAACGATATAAGCCTAATGTTGTAGAAAAGAGAGTTCAAGCAATTTCAATACGAATTTCAATAAAAACTTCAAAGTTACAAACAAAAATACATGAATGTACAAAACTGAGCAGCTGCTGTAAAGATTAAAACTTTAAAGCATAACAAAAACCAAACTTTATTAATCCATAGATTAAAACAAAAAAAAAGCTAATAATACAATTGTTATTCTCAATCACGATTCATCACTCATTAAACTGTTCAATCATTACATCATTTTTTATATAAGAAAATAAAAAAATTATAACATGAAAATAGGAGGAAGAAAAAGCACATCAAAATTACAGCAGCATATAAACCCTTAAAAAAAAAAAAAGCCCAAGCTTTCAACTGATATTTTACTCTACTGTTACACCAGAGGAAGAATCAATGAAAGGGGAAACAACAAGCACACAAAACAACAAACACTTTCTCATTTCATGCCACTGTTGTTATGGAACTTCCATAAGCAATAAATAAAATGCCCCAAATTACACAGCCGTAAACAATAAATAAAATGCCCCAAATAATTTTTCCACAAAATGAAATTCTTGGGCGAATTATGCATGGTTTCTTGGTGTGTTTTTACTAAGATTAGAAAATTAAGAAAACAAAATATATATATATATATATACCTGCTACAGCTGCTGCTTGCGCGCGGTACGGGGAAGACCGAGACGAAAGGAGTAAAGAAGAAGAAGGATTGAGAGAGAGAGCGCGAAAGAGTGAAGATTTGAAACTTTGAGAAGGGAAGATTGAAGAACCGAAGAAGAAGAATGAATAAGATGGCGAAGGCCGATGGCGGCTTGGAGAGATTTTAGGTTTAGGGTTTTGTTTTCCGACTTTTTTCCCTTTTGTTGAAGACTTGAACAAGAGATGAGACGGAGTTAAATTGACAAAAAATAATAATAATAAAAATAAAATATAATTTTAAACAAAAGGGAAGTCCGGGAGTGCGCACCAGCCTCGGGTTAGGGAAGTTGGGCTTGGGGGCCCGCCGGGGGGTGGGGTCGGTTCCTTTCACCCCTACTAAAAATTAAAATTTTATTCTCGGTTTTAAGTTGATTTTTAGTATTTGAGAACACGTGTTGATACCTTGTTTAAAAAAACTATTTGTAAGATTTGGAAATGATAGAAATTTTTTTAGTAATTATTTCAAAACTTATTTAGGTGGCTTAGAAAATATAAAATAGTAACTTTTGAAGTGTAGCACAAGTGATCCAAAAGTTGAATTCTTACCCTTGATGGTAGATCTTTGAGTCTTTTTATTGTAAGGTGGGGTGAAACGTACTTACTCGAGACACAAGCCCTTCTGTCGTAGTTTACGTTCTTCTTATATCGCTAGATCACAAATTTCGAACGATAAAAAATAGTTTGTCTTTAACATGTCGATCTTGTTTCTGTTGTTAGGTTTTAATAAATTGAGTTTGATATTAATTTGAAATAGATATTGTCGGGGAGAGAATTATTAAAGTCTTAGTGAATTTTTTTTTTGTCAATTTCTGTATTTATTAAAATTTATTAGACCGAGTGTTCGTATCAATAATTGAAGAAATGAAATGAAATGAATTCTTGTTAATCATTTTGACCAACTATTTTTTACGTAAATAATAAGTAAAAAGAAGGCAAGAGTCGAGAAAGTATAAACATGTAGCTAGTCCATATAATTAGAGAAAAGACTTAGTTGAGTTGTTTTAAATTTTGTTTCCTATTAACAGCAGCTTGTTCAACTTTAACAAGAAACCTAGATGAATATAAAACTAAATTAATTTTAGAAACAATGAAGGTATCACTAAAAACTACTTTAGCATGGTCATACTGATATTTTTACCATATTCATCATGTTTATCTCTTCTTCTACTTCTTTTTTTTAATTCTTTTTTCTTTTTTTTTACTCTTTATTAATTATTGATTAAATATATTTTTTACATGTAAAATGTTTTTTTTTTTAATTACTAAGGGACAATAGGAAATATAGCATTTAACGATCTAACCCCACAACACCACAAATTTAAATTCACAGCTAAGCTTAGAGACCCAACGAGCCTCGTCTCAAAAGAATTTTAATTTTAAGAGGCTCGAAAGAACGATATAAGCCTAATGTTGTAGAAAAGAGAGTTCAAGCAATTTCAATACGAATTTCAATAAAAACTTCAAAGTTACAAACAAAAATACATGAATGTACAAAACTGAGCAGCTGCTGTAAAGATTAAAACTTTAAAGCATAACAAAAACCAAACTTTATTAATCCATAGATTAAAACAAAAAAAAAGCTAATAATACAATTGTTATTCTCAATCACGATTCATCACTCATTAAACTGTTCAATCATTACATCATTTTTTATATAAGAAAATAAAAAAATTATAACATGAAAATAGGTGGAAGAAAAAGCACATCAAAATTACAGCAGCATATAAACCCTTAAAAAAAAAAAAAAGCTCAAGCTTTCAACTGATATTTTACTCTACTGTTACACCAGAGGAAGAATCAATGAAAGGGGAAACAACAAGCACACAAGACAACAAACACTTTCTCATTTCATGCCACTGTTGTTATGGAACTTCCATAAGCAATAAATAAAATGCCCCAAATAATTTTTCCACAAAATGAAATTCTTGGGCGAATTATGCATGGTTTCTTGGTGTGTTTTTACTAAGATTAGAAAATTAAAAAAATATATATATATATATACCTGCTACAGCTGCTGCTTGCGCGCGCTACGGGGAAGACCGAGACGAAAGGAGTAAAGAAGAAGAAGAAGAAGAAGAAGAAGAAGAAGAAGAAGAAGAAGAAGAAGATGGATTGAGAGAGAGAGCGCGCGAAAGTGTGAAGATTTGAAACTTTGAGAAGGGAAGATTGAAGAACCGAAGAAGAAGAATGAATAAGATGGCGAAGGCCGATGGCGGCTTGGAGAGATTTTAGGTTTAGGGTTTTGTTTTCCGACATTTTTCCCTTTTGTTGAATTCTTCAACAACAGATGAGACGGAGTTAAATTGACAAAAAATAATAATAATAAAAATAAAATATAATTTTAAACAAAAGGGAAGTCCGGGAGTGCGCACCAGCCTCGGGTTAGGGAAGTTGGGATTGGGGGCCCTCCGGGGGATGGGGTCGGTTCCTTTCACCCCTACTAAAATTAAAATTTTATTCTCGGTTTTAAGTTGATTTTTAGTATTTGAGAACATGTGTTGATACCTTGTTTAAAAATACTATTTGTAAGATTTGGAAATGATAGAAATTTTTTAGTAAAATTTATTTCAAAACTTCTTAGAAAATATAAAATAGTAACTTTCGAAGTGTAGCACAAGTGATTCAAAAGTTGGACTCTTACTCTTGATGGTAGACCTTTGAGTCTTTTTATTGTAAGGTGAGGTGGCACGTACTTACTCGAGACACAAGCCCTTCTGTCGTAGTTCACGTTCTTCTTATATCGCTAAATCACAAATTTCGAACGATAAAATATACTTTGTATTTTTAACATGTCGATCTAGTTTCTGTTGTTAGCTTTTAATAAATTGAATTTGATATTAATTTGAAATAGTCTCAGTTGATTTTTTTTTTTTGTCAATTTCTCTATTTATTAAAATTTATTAGACCGACTGTTCGTATCAATAATTGATGAAATGAAATGAAATGAATTCTTGTTAATCATTTTGAACAATTATTTTTTACGTAAATAATAAGTAAAAAAAAGGCAAGAGTGAGAAAGTATAATCATGTAGCTAATCCATATAATTAGAAAAAAGACTTAGTTGAGTTGTTTTAAATTTTGATTCCTATTAACAGCAGCTTGTTCAACTTTAACAAGAAACCTAGATGAATATAAAACTAAATTAATTTTAGAAACAATGAAGGTATCACTAAAAACTCTTGTGGTATGGTCATACTGATATTTTTACCATATTCATCATGTTTATCTCTTCTTCTACTTTTTTTTTTAATTCTTTTTTCTTTTTTTTACTCTTTATTAATTATTGATTAAATATATTTTTTACATGTAAAATGTTTTTTTTTTAATTACTAAGGGATAATAGGAAATATAGCATTTAACGATCTAACCCCACAACACCACAAATTTAAATTCACAGCTAAACTTAGAGACCCAACGAGCCTCGTCTCAAAAGAATTTTAATTTTAAGAGGCTCGAAAGAACGATATAAGCCTAATGTTGTAGAAAAGAGAGTTCAAGCAATTTCAATACGAATTTCAATAAAAACTTCAAAGTTACAAACAAAAATACATGAATGTACAAAACTGAGCAGCTGCTGTAAAGATTAAAACTTTAAAGCATAACAAAAACCAAACTTTATTAATCCATAGATTAAAACAAAAAAAAAGCTAATAATACAATTGTTATTCTCAATCACGATTCATCACTCATTAAACTGTTCAATCATTACATCATTTTTTATATAAGAAAATAAAAAAATTATAACATGAAAATAGGAGGAAGAAAAAGCACATCAAAATTACAGCAGCATATAAACCCTTAAAAAAAAAAAAAGCCCAAGCTTTCAACTGATATTTTACTCTACTGTTACACCAGAGGAAGAATCAATGAAAGGGGAAACAACAAGCACACAAGACAACAAACACTTTCTCATTTCATGCCACTGTTGTTATGGAACTTCCATAAGCAATAAATAAAATGCCCCAAATTACACAGCCGTAAACAATAAATAAAATGCCCCAAATAATTTTTCCACAAAATGAAATTCTTGGGCGAATTATGCATGGTTTCTTGGTGTGTTTTTACTAAGATTAGAAAATTAAGAAAACAAAATATATATATATATATACCTGCTACAGCTGCTGCTTGCGCGCGGTACGGGGAAGACCGAGACGAAAGGAGTAAAGAAGAAGAAGGATTGAGAGAGAGAGCGCGAAAGAGTGAAGATTTGAAACTTTGA
Organism: Paratinospora sagittata; assembly: GCA_035771175.1. NCBI lineage: Eukaryota > Viridiplantae > Streptophyta > Magnoliopsida > Ranunculales > Menispermaceae > Paratinospora > Paratinospora sagittata. Next base: position 30,134,787 of record CM069592.1, read on the forward strand.
GAAGGGAAGATTGAAGAACCGAAGAAGAAGAATGAATAAGATGGCGAAGGCCGATGGCGGCTTGGAGAGATTTTAGGTTTAGGGTTTTGTTTTCCGACTTTTTTCCCTTTTGTTGAAGACTTGAACAAGAGATGAGACGGAGTTAAATTGACAAAAAATAATAATAATAAAAATAAAATATAATTTTAAACAAAAGGGAAGTCCGGGAGTGCGCACCAGCCTCGGGTTAGGGAAGTTGGGCTTGGGGGCCCGCCGGGGGGTGGGGTCGGTTCCTTTCACCCCTACTAAAAATTAAAATTTTATTCTCGGTTTTAAGTTGATTTTTAGTATTTGAGAACACGTGTTGATACCTTGTTTAAAAAAACTATTTGTAAGATTTGGAAATGATAGAAATTTTTTTAGTAATTATTTCAAAACTTATTTAGGTGGCTTAGAAAATATAAAATAGTAACTTTTGAAGTGTAGCACAAGTGATCCAAAAGTTGAATTCTTACCCTTGATGGTAGATCTTTGAGTCTTTTTATTGTAAGGTGGGGTGAAACGTACTTACTCGAGACACAAGCCCTTCTGTCGTAGTTTACGTTCTTCTTATATCGCTAGATCACAAATTTCGAACGATAAAAAATAGTTTGTCTTTAACATGTCGATCTAGTTTCTGTTGTTAGGTTTTAATAAATTGAGTTTGATATTAATTTGAAATAGATATTGTCGGGGAGAGAATTATTAAAGTCTTAGTGAATTTTTTTTTTGTCAATTTCTGTATTTATTAAAATTTATTAGACCGAGTGTTCGTATCAATAATTGAAGAAATGAAATGAAATGAATTCTTGTTAATCATTTTGACCAACTATTTTTTACGTAAATAATAAGTAAAAAGAAGGCAAGAGTCGAGAAAGTATAAACATGTAGCTAGTCCATATAATTAGAAAAAAGACTTAGTTGAGTTGTTTTAAATTTTGTTTCCTATTAACAGCAGCTTGTTCAACTTTAACAAGAAACCTAGATGAATATAAAACTAAATTAATTTTAGAAACAATGAAGGTATCACTAAAAACTACTTTAGCATGGTCATACTGATATTTTTACCATATTCATCATGTTTATCTCTTCTTCTACTTCTTTTTTTTAATTCTTTTTTCTTTTTTTTTTACTCTTTATTAATTATTGATTAAATATATTTTTTACATGTAAAATGTTTTTTTTTTTTAATTACTAAGGGACAATAGGAAATATAGCATTTAACGATCTAACCCCACAACACCACAAATTTAAATTCACAGCTAAACTTAGAGACCCAACGAGCCTCGTCTCAAAAGAATTTTAATTTTAAGAGGCTCGAAAGAACGATATAAGCCTAATGTTGTAGAAAAGAGAGTTCAAGCAATTTCAATACGAATTTCAATAAAAACTTCAAAGTTACAAACAAAAATACATGAATGTACAAAACTGAGCAGCTGCTGTAAAGATTAAAACTTTAAAGCATAACAAAAACCAAACTTTATTAATCCATAGATTAAAACAAAAAAAAGCTAATAATACAATTGTTATTCTCAATCACGATTCATCACTCATTAAACTGTTCAATCATAACATCATTTTTTATTTAAGAAAATAAAAAAAATTATAACATGAAAATAGGAGGAAGAAAAAGCACATCAAAATTACAGCAGCATATAAACCCTTAAAAAAAAAAAAAGCCCAAGCTTTCAACTGATATTTTACTCTACTGTTACACCAGAGGAAGAATCAATGAAAGGGGAAACAACAAGCACACAAGACAACAAACACTTTCTCATTTCATGCCACTGTTGTTATGGAACTTCCATAAGCAATAAATAAAATGCCCCAAATTACACAGCCGTAAACAATAAATAAAATGCGCCAAATAATTTTTCCACAAAATGAAATTCTTGGGCGAATTATGCATGGTTTCTTGGTGTGTTTTTACTAAGATTAGAAAATTAAGAAAACAAAATATATATATATATACCTGCTACAGCTGCTGCTTGCGCGCGGTACGGGGAAGACCGAGACGAAAGGAGTAAAGAAGAACAAGGATTGAGAGAGAGAGCGCGAAAGAGTGAAGATTTGAAACTTTGAGAAGGGCAGATTGAAGAACCGAAGAAGAAGAATGAATAAGATGGCGAAGGCCGATGGCGGCTTGGAGAGATTTTAGGTTTAGGGTTTTGTTTTCCGACTTTTTTCCCTTTTGTTGAAGACTTGAACAAGAGATGAGACGGAGTTAAATTGACAAAAAATAATAATAATAAAAATAAAATATAATTTTAAACAAAAGGGAAGTCCGGGAGTGCGCACCAGCCTCGGGTTAGGGAAGTTGGGCTTGGGGGCCCGCCGGGGGGTGGGGTCGGTTCCTTTCACCCCTACTAAAAATTAAAATTTTATTCTCGGTTTTAAGTTGATTTTTAGTATTTGAGAACACGTGTTGATACCTTGTTTAAAAAAACTATTTGTAAGATTTGGAAATGATAGAAATTTTTTTAGTAATTATTTCAAAACTTATTTAGGTGGCTTAGAAAATATAAAATAGTAACTTTTGAAGTGTAGCACAAGTGATCCAAAAGTTGAATTCTTACCCTTGATGGTAGATCTTTGAGTCTTTTTATTGTAAGGTGGGGTGAAACGTACTTACTCGAGACACAAGCCCTTCTGTCGTAGTTTACGTTCTTCTTATATCGCTAGATCACAAATTTCGAACGATAAAAAATAGTTTGTCTTTAACATGTCGATCTAGTTTCTGTTGTTAGGTTTTAATAAATTGAGTTTGATATTAATTTGAAATAGATATTGTCGGGGAGAGAATTATTAAAGTCTTAGTGAATTTTTTTTTTGTCAATTTCTGTATTTATTAAAATTTATTAGACCGAGTGTTCGTATCAATAATTGAAGAAATGAAATGAAATGAATTCTTGTTAATCATTTTGACCAACTATTTTTTACGTAAATAATAAGTAAAAAGAAGGCAAGAGTCGAGAAAGTATAAACATGTAGCTAGTCCATATAATTAGAAAAAAGACTTAGTTGAGTTGTTTTAAATTTTGTTTCCTATTAACAGCAGCTTCTTCAACTTTAACAAGAAACCTAGATGAATATAAAACTAAATTAATTTTAGAAACAATGAAGGTATCACTAAAAACTACTTTAGCATGGTCATACTGATATTTTTACCATATTCATCATGTTTATCTCTTCTTCTACTTCTTTTTTTTAATTCTTTTTTCTTTTTTTTTTACTCTTTATTAATTATTGATTAAATATATTTTTTACATGTAAAATGTTTTTTTTTTTTAATTACTAAGGGACAATAGGAAATATAGCATTTAACGATCTAACCCCACAACACCACAAATTTAAATTCACAGCTAAACTTAGAGACCCAACGAGCCTCGTCTCAAAAGAATTTTAATTTTAAGAGGCTCGAAAGAACGATATAAGCCTAATGTTGTAGAAAAGAGAGTTCAAGCAATTTCAATACGAATTTCAATAAAAACTTCAAAGTTACAAACAAAAATACATGAATGTACAAAACTGAGCAGCTGCTGTAAAGATTAAAACTTTAAAGCATAACAAAAACCAAACTTTATTAATCCATAGATTAAAACAAAAAAAAGCTAATAATACAATTGTTATTCTCAATCACGATTCATCACTCATTAAACTGTTCAATCATTACATCATTTTTTATATAAGAAAATAAAAAAATTATAACATGAAAATAGGAGGAAGAAAAAGCACATCAAAATTACAGCAGCATATAAACCCTTAAAAAAAATAAAAGCCCAAGCTTTCAACTGATATTTTACTCTACTGTTACACCAGAGGAAGAATCAATGAAAGGGGAAACAACAAGCACACAAGACAACAAACACTTTCTCATTTCATGCCACTGTTGTTATGGAACTTCCATAAGCAATAAATAAAATGCCCCAAATAATTTTTCCACAAAATGAAATTCTTGCGCGAATTATGCATGGTTTCTTGGTGTGTTTTTACTAAGATTAGAAAATTAAAAAAAAAATATATATATATATATATACCTGCTACAGCTGCTGCTTGCGCGCGGTACGGGGAAGACCGAGACGAAAGGAGTAAAGAAGAAGAAGAAGAAGAAGAAGAAGAAGGATTGAGAGAGAGAGCGCGCGAAAGTGTGAAGATTTGAAACTTTGAGAAGGGAAGATTGAAGAACCGAACAAGAAGAATGAATAAGATGGCGAAGGCCGATGGCGGCTTGGAGACATTTTAGGTTTAGGGTTTTGTTTTCCGACTTTTTTCCCTTTTGTTGAATTCTTGAACAACAGATGAGACAGAGTTAAATTGACAAAAAATAATAATAATAAAAATAAAATATAATTTTAAACAAAAGGGAAGTCCGGGAGTGCCCACCAGCCTCGGGTTAGGGAAGTTAGGATTGGGGGCCCTCCGGGGGGTGGGGACGGTTCCTTTCACCCCTACTAAAATTAAAATTCTATTCTCGGTTTTAAGTTGATTTTTAGTATTTGAGAACATGTGGTGATACCTTGTTTAAAAAAACTATTTGTAAGATTTGGAAATGATAGAAATTTTTTTAGTAAAATTTATTTCAAAACTTCTTAGAAAATATAAAATAGTAACTTTTGAAGTGTTGCACAAGTGATCCAAAAGTTGAACTCTTACCCTAGATGGTAGATCTTTGAGTCTTTTAATTGTAAGGTGAGGTGAAACGTACTTACTCGAGACACAAGCCCTTCTGTCGTAGTTTACGTTCTTCTTATATCGCTAGATCACAAATTTCGAACGATAAAAAATAGTTTGTGTCTTTAACATGTCGATCTAGTTTCTGTTGTTAGGTTTTAATAAATTGAATTTAAAAGTCTTAGTTGATTTTTTTTTTGTCAATTTCTCTATTTATTAAAATTTATTAGACCGAGTGTTCGTATCAATAATTGATGAAATGAAATGAAATGAATTCTTGTTAATCATTTTGAACAATTATTTTTTACGTAAATAATAAGTAAAAAAAAGGCAAGAGTGAGAAAGTATAATCATGTAGCTAATCCATATAATTAGAAAAAAGACTTAGTTGAGTTGTTTTAAATTTTGTTTCCTATTAACAGCAGCTTGTTCAACTTTAACAAGAAACCTAGATGAATATAAAACTAAATTAATTTTAGAAACAATGAAGGTATCACTAAAAACTTTTGTGGTATGGTCATACTGATATTTTTACCATATTCATCATGTTTATCTCTTCTTCTACTTTTTCTTTTTAATTCTTTTTCTTTTTTTTACTCTTTATTAATTATTGATTAAATATATTTTTTACATGTAAAATGTTTTTTTTTTAATTACTAAGGGATAATAGGAAATATAGCATTTAACGATCTAACCCCACAACACCACAAATTTAAATTCACAGCTAAACTTAGAGACCCAACGAGCCTCGTCTCAAAAGAATTTTAATTTTAAGAGGCTCGAAAGAACGATATAAGCCTAATGTTGTAGAAAAGAGAGTTCAAGCAATTTCAATACGAATTTCAATAAAAACTTCAAAGTTACAAACAAAAATACATGAATGTACAAAACTGAGCAGCTGCTGTAAAGATTAAAACTTTAAAGCATAACAAAAACCAAACTTTATTAATCCATAGATTAAAACAAAAAAAAAGCTAATAATACAATTGTTATTCTCAATCACGATTCATCACTCATTAAACTCTTCAATCATTACATCATTTTTTATATAAGAAAATAAAAAAATTATAACATGAAAATAGGAGGAAGAAAAAGCACATCAAAATTACAGCAGCATATAAACCCTTAAAAAAAAAAAAAGCCCAAGCTTTCAACTGATATTTTACTCTACTGTTACACCAGAGAAGAATCAATGAAAGGGGAAACAACAAGCACACAAGACAACAAACACTTTCTCATTTCATGCCACTGTTGTTATGGAACTTCCATAAGCAATAAATAAAATGCCCCAAATAATTTTCCACAAAATGAAATTCTTGGGCGAATTATGCATGGTTTCTTGGTGTGTTTTTACTAAGATTAGAAAATTAAAAAAAAAAAATATATATATATATATATATATATATATATATATATATACCGGCTACAGTTGCTGCTTGCGCGCGGTACGGGGAAGACCGAGACGAAAGGAGTAAAGAAGAAGAAGAAGAAGAAGAAGAAGAAGGATTGAGAGAGAGAGAGCGCGAAAGAGTGAAGATTTGAAACTTTGAGAAGGGAAGATTGAAGAACCGAAGAAGAAGAATGAATAACATGGCGAAGGCCGATGGCGGCTTGGAGAGATTTTAGGTTTAGGGTTTCGTTTTCCGACTTTTTTACCTTTTGTTGAATTCTTGAACAAGAGATGAGACGGAGTTAAATTGACAAAAAATAATAATAATAAAAATAAAATATAATTTTAAACAAAAGGGAAGTCTGGGAGTGCGCACCAGCCTCGGGTTAGGGAAGTTGGGATTGGGGGCCCTCCGGGGGGTGGGGTCGGTTCCTTTCACCCCTACTAAAATTAAAATTTTATTCTCGGTTTTAAGTTGATTTTTAGTATTTGAGAACATGTGCTGATACCTTGTTTAAAAAAACTATTTGTAAGATTTGGAAATGATAGAAATTTTTTTAGTAAAATTTATTTCAAAACTTCTTAGAAAATATAAAATAGTAACTTTCGAAGTGTAGCACAAGTGATTCAAAAGTTGGACTCTTACTCTTGATGGTAGACCTTTGAGTCTTTTTATTGTAAGGTGAGGTGGCACGTACTTACTCGAGACACAAGCCCTTCTGTCGTAGTTCACGTTCTTCTTATATCGCTAAATCACAAATTTCGAACGATAAAATATACTTTGTATTTTTAACATGTCGATCTAGTTTCTGTTGTTAGCTTTTAATAAATTGAATTTGATATTAATTTGAAATAGTCTTAGTTGATTTTTTTTTTTGTCAATTTCTCTATTTATTAAAATTTATTAGACCGAGTGTTCGTATCAATAATTGATGAAATGAAATGAAATGAATTCTTGTTAATCATTTTGAACAATTATTTTTTACGTAAATAATAAGTAAAAAAAAGGCAAGAGTGAGAAAGTATAATCATGTAGCTAATCCATATAATTAGAAAAAAGACTTAGTTGAGTTGTTTTAAATTTTGTTTCCTATTAACAGCAGCTTGTTCAACTTTAACAAGAAACCTAGATGAATATAAAACTAAATTAATTTTAGAAACAATGAAGGTATCACTAAAAACTACTTTAGCATGGTCATACTGATATTTTTACCATATTCATCATGTTTATCTCTTCTTCTACTTCTTTCTTTTAATTCTTTTTTCTTTTTTTTTTACTCTGTATTAATTATTGATTAAATATATTTTTTACATGTAAAATGTTTTTTTTTTAATTACTAAGGGACAATAGGAAATATAGCATTTAACGATCTAACCCCACAACACCACAAATTTAAATTCACAGCTAAACTTAGAGACCCAACGAGCCTCGTCTCAAAAGAATTTTAATTTTAAGAGGCTCGAAAGAACGATATAAGCCTAATGTTGTAGAAAAGAGAGTTCAAGCAATTTCAATACGAATTTCAATAAAAACTTCAAAGTTACAAACAAAAATACATGAATGTACAAAACTGAGCAGCTGCTGTAAAGATTAAAACTTTAAAGCATAACAAAAACCAAACTTTATTAATCCATAGATTAAAACAAAAAAAAAGCTAATAATACAATTGTTATTCTCAATCACGATTCATCACTCATTAAACTCTTCAATCATTACATCATTTTTTATATAAGAAAATAAAAAAATTATAACATGAAAATAGGAGGAAGAAAAAGCACATCAAAATTACAGCAGCATATAAACCCTTAAAAAAAAAAAAAGCCCAAGCTTTCAACTGATATTTTACTCTACTGTTACACCAGAGGAAGAATCAATGAAAGGGGAAACAACAAGCACACAAGACAACAAACACTTTCTCATTTCATGCCACTGTGGTTATGGAACTTCCATAAGCAATAAATAAAATGCCCCAAATAATTTTTCCACAAAATGAAATTCTTGGGCGAATTATGAATGGTTTCTTGGTGTGTTTTTACTAAGATTAGAAAATTAAAAAAAAAAAATATATATATATATATACCTGCTACAGCTACTGCTTGCGCGCGGTACGGGGAAGACCGAGACGAAAGGAGTAAAGAAGAAGAAGAAGAAGAAGAAGAAGAAGAAGATGGATTGAGAGAGAGAGCGCGCGAAAGTGTGAAGATTTGAAACTTTGAGAAGGGAAGATTGAAGAACCGAAGAAGAAGAATGAATAAGATGGCGAAGGCCGATGGCGGCTTGGAGAGATTTTAGGTTTAGGGTTTTGTTTTCCGACTTTTTTCCCTTTTGTTAAATTCTTGAACAACAGATGAGACGGAGTTAAATTGACAAAAAATAATAATAATAAAAATATAATATAATTTTAAACAAAAGGGATGTCCGGGAGTGCGCACCAGCCTCGGGTTAGGGAAGTTGGGATTGGGGGCCCTCCGGGGGGTGGGGTCGGTTCCTTTCACCCCTACTAAAATTAAAATTTTATTCTCGGTTTTAAGTTGATTTTTAGTATTTGAGAACATGTGCTGATACCTTGTTTAAAAAAACTATTTGTAAGATTTGGAAATGATAGAAATTTTTTTAGTAAAATTTATTTCAAAACTTCTTAGAAAATATAAAATAGTAACTTTCGAAGTGTAGCACAAGTGATTCAAAAGTTGGACTCTTACTCTTGATGGTAGACCTTTGAGTCTTTTTATTGTAAGGTGAGGTGGCACGTACTTACTCGAGACACAAGCCCTTCTGTCGTAGTTCACGTTCTTCTTATATCGCTAAATCACAAATTTCGAACGATAAAATATACTTTGTATTTTTAACATGTCGATCTAGTTTCTGTTGTTAGCTTTTAATAAATTGAATTTGATATTAATTTGAAATAGTCTTAGTTGATTTTTTTTTTTGTCAATTTCTCTATTTATTAAAATTTATTAGACCGAGTGTTCGTATCAATAATTGATGAAATGAAATGAAATGAATTCTTGTTAATCATTTTGAACAATTATTTTTTACGTAAATAATAAGTAAAAAAAAGGCAAGAGTGAGAAAGTATAATCATGTAGCTAATCCATATAATTAGAAAAAAGACTTAGTTGAGTTGTTTTAAATTTTGTTTCCTATTAACAGCAGCTTGTTCAACTTTAACAAGAAACCTAGATGAATATAAAACTAAATTAATTTTAGAAACAATGAAGGTATCACTAAAAACTCTTGTGGTATGGTCATACTGATATTTTTACCATATTCATCATGTTTATCTCTTCTTCTACTTTTTTTTTTTAATTCTTTTTTCTTTTTTTTACTCTTTCTTAATTATTGATTAAATATATTTTTTACATGTAAAATGTTTTTTTTTAATTACTAAGAGATAATAGGAAATATAGCATTTAACGATCTAACCCCACAACACCACAAATTTAAATTCACAGCTAAACTTAGAGACCCAACGAGCCTCGTCTCAAAAGAATTTTAATTTTAAGAGGCTCGAAAGAACGATATAAGCCTAATGTTGTAGAAAAGAGAGTTCAAGCAATTTCAATACGAATTTCAATAAAAACTTCAAAGTTACAAACAAAAATACATGAATGTACAAAACTGAGCAGCTGCTGTAAAGATTAAAATTTTAAAGCATAACAAAAACCAAACTTTATTAATCCATAGATTGAAACAAAAAAAAGCTAATAATACAATTGTTATTCTCAATCACGATTCATCACTCATTAAACTGTTCAATCATTACATCATTTTTTATATAAGAAAATAAAAAAATTATAACATGAAAATAGGAGGAAGAAAAAGCACATCAAAATTACAGCAGCATATAAACCCTTAAAAAAAAAAAAAAGCCCAAGCTTTCAACTGATATTTTACTCTACTGTTACACCAGAGGAAGAATCAATGAAAGGGGAAACAACAAGCACACAAGACAACAAACACTTTCTCATTTCATGCCACTGTTGTTATGGAACTTCCATAAGCAATAAACAAAATGCCCCAAATAATTTTCCACAAAATGAAATTCTTGGGCGAATTATGCATGGTTTCTTGGTGTGTTTTTACTAAGATTAGAAAATTAAAAAAAAAAATATATATATATATATATATACCGGCTACAGCTGCTGCTTGCGCGCGGTACGGGGAAGACCGAGACGAAAGGAGTAAAGAAGAAGAAGAAGAAGGATTGAGAGAGAGAGAGCGCGAAAGAGTGAAGATTTGAAACTTTGAGAAGGGAAGATTGAAGAACCGAAGAAGAAGAATGAATAAGATGGCGAAGGCCGATGGCGGCTTGGAGAGATTTTAGGTTTAGGGTTTTATTTTCCGACTTTTTTCCCTTTTGTTGAATTCTTGAACAAGAGATGAGACGGAGTTAAATTGACAAAAAATAATAATAATAAAAATAAAATATAATTTTAAACAAAAGGGAAGTCCGGGAGTGCGCACCAGCCTCGGGTTAGGGAAGTTGGGATTGGGCGCTATCCGGCGGGTTGGGTCGGTTCCTTTCACCCCTACTAAAATTAAAATTTTATTCTCGGTTTTAAGTTGATTTTTAGTATTTGAGAACATGTGCTGATACCTTGTTTAAAAAAACTATTTGTAAGATTTGGAAATGATAGAAATTTTTTTAGTAAAATTTATTTCAAAACTTCTTAGAAAATATAAAATAGTAACTTTCGAAGTGTAGCACAAGTGATTCAAAAGTTGGACTCTTACTCTTGATGGTAGACCTTTGAGTCTTTTTATTGTAAGGTGAGGTGGCACGTACTTACTCGAGACACAAGCCCTTCTGTCGTAGTTCACGTTCTTCTTATATCGCTAAATCACAAATTTCGAACGATAAAATATACTTTGTATTTTTAACATGTCGATCTAGTTTCTGTTGTTAGCTTTTAATAAATTGAATTTGATATTAATTTGAAATAGTCTTAGTTGATTTTTTTTTTTGTCAATTTCTCTATTTATTAAAATTTATTAGACCGAGTGTTCGTATCAATAATTGATGAAATGAAATGAAATGAATTCTTGTTAATCATTTTGAACAATTATTTTTTACGTAAATAATAAGTAAAAAAAAGGCAAGAGTGAGAAAGTATAATCATGTAGCTAATCCATATAATTAGAAAAAAGACTTAGTTGAGTTGTTTTAAATTTTGTTTCCTATTAACAGCAGCTTGTTCAACTTTAACAAGAAACCTAGATGAATATAAAACTAAATTAATTTTAGAAACAATGAAGGTATCACTAAAAACTACTTTAGCATGGTCATACTGATATTTTTACCATATTCATCATGTTTATCTCTTCTTCTACTTCTTTCTTTTAATTCTTTTTTCTTTTTTTTTTACTCTGTATTAATTATTGATTAAATATATTTTTTACATGTAAAATGTTTTTTTTTTAATTACTAAGGGACAATAGGAAATATAGCATTTAACGATCTAACCCCACAACACCACAAATTTAAATTCACAGCTAAACTTAGAGACCCAACGAGCCTCGTCTCAAAAGAATTTTAATTTTAAGAGGCTCGAAAGAACGATATAAGCCTAATGTTGTAGAAAAGAGAGTTCAAGCAATTTCAATACGAATTTCAATAAAAACTTCAAAGTTACAAACAAAAATACATGAATGTACAAAACTGAGCAGCTGCTGTAAAGATTAAAACTTTAAAGCATAACAAAAACCAAACTTTATTAATCCATAGATTAAAACAAAAAAAAAGCTAATAATACAATTGTTATTCTCAATCACGATTCATCACTCATTAAACTCTTCAATCATTACATCATTTTTTATATAAGAAAATAAAAAAATTATAACATGAAAATAGGAGGAAGAAAAAGCACATCAAAATTACAGCAGCATATAAACCCTTAAAAAAAAAAAAAGCCCAAGCTTTCAACTGATATTTTACTCTACTGTTACACCAGAGGAAGAATCAATGAAAGGGGAAACAACAAGCACACAAGACAACAAACACTTTCTCATTTCATGCCACTGTTGTTATGGAACTTCCATAAGCAATAAATAAAATGCCCCAAATAATTTTTCCACAAAATGAAATTCTTGGGCGAATTATGCATGGTTTCTTGGTGTGTTTTTACTAAGATTAGAAAATTAAAAAAACAAAATATATATATATATATACCTGCTACAGCTGCTGCTTGCGCGCGGTACGGGGAAGACCGAGACGAAAGGAGTAAAGAAGAAGAAGGATTGAGAGAGAGAGCGCGCGAAAGTGTGAAGATTTGAAACTTTGAGAAGGGAAGATTGAAGAACCGAAGAAGAAGAATTAATAAGATGGCGAAGGCCGATGGCGGCTTGGAGAGATTTTAGGTTTAGGGTTTTGTTTTCCGACTTTTTTCCCTTTTGTTGAATTCTTGAACAACAGATGAGACGGAGTTAAATTGACAAAAAATAATAATAATAAAAATAAAATATAATTTTAAACAAAAGGGAAGTCCGGGAGTGCGCACCAGCCTCGGGTTAGGGAAGTTGGGATTGGGGGCCCTCCGGGGGGTGGGGTCGGTTCCTTTCACCCCTACTAAAATTAAAATTTTATTCTCGGTTTTAAGTTGATTTTTAGTATTTGAGAACATGGGTCGATACCTTGTTTAAAAAAACTATTTGTAAGATTTGGAAATGATAGAAATTTTTTTAGTAAAATTTATTTCAAAACTTCTTAGAAAATATAAAATAGTAAGTTTCGAAGTGTAGCACAAGTGATTCAAAAGTTGGACTCTTACTCTTGATGGTAGACCTTTGAGTCTTTTTATTGTAAGGTGAGGTGGCACGTACTTACTCGAGACACAAGCCCTTCTGTCGTAGTTCACGTTCTTGTTATATCGCTAAATCTAAAATTTCGAACGATAAAATATAGTTTGTATTTTTAACATGACGATCTAGTTTCTGTTGTTAGGTTTTAATAAATTGAATTAAATATTAATTTGAAATAGTCGTAGTTGATTTTTTTTTGTCAATTTCTCTATTTATTAAAATTTATTAGACCGAGTGTTCGTATCAATAATTGATGAAATGAAATGAAATGAATTCTTGTTAATCATTTTGAACAATTATTTTTTACGTAAATAATAAGTAAAAAAAAGGCAAGAGTGAGAAAGTATAATCATGTAGCTAATCCATATAATTAGAAAAAAGACTTAGTTGAGTTGTTTTAAATTTTGATTCCTATTAACAGCAGCTTGTTCAACTTTAACAAGAAACCTAGATGAATATAAAACTAAATTAATTTTAGAAACAATGAAGGTATCACTAAAAACTCTTGTGGTATGGTCATACTGATATTTTTACCATATTCATCATGTTTATCTCTTCTTCTACTTTTTTTTTTTAATTCTTTTTTCTTTCTTTTTTTCTTTATTAATTATTGATTAAATATATTTTTTACATGTAAAATGTTTTCTTTTAATTACTAAGGGACAATAGGAAATATAGCATTTAACGATCTAACCCCACAACACCACAAATTTAAATTCACAGCTAAACTTAGAGACCCAACGAGCCTCGTCTCAAAAGAATTTTAATTTTAAGAGGCTCGAAAGAACGATATAAGCCTAATGTTGTAGAAAAGAGAGTTCAAGCAATTTCAATACGAATTTCAATAAAAACTTCAAAGTTACAAACAAAAATACATGAATGTACAAAACTGAGCAGCTGCTGTAAAGATTAAAACTTTAAAGCATAACAAAAACCAAACTTTATTAATCCATAGATTAAAACAAAAAAAAAGCTAATAATACAATTGTTATTCTCAATCACGATTCATCACTCATTAAACTCTTCAATCATTACATCATTTTTTATATAAGAAAATAAAAAAATTATAACATGAAAATAGGAGGAAGAAAAAGCACATCAAAATTACAGCAGCATATAAACCCTTAAAAAAAAAAAGCCCAAGCTTTCAACTGATATTTTACTCTACTGTTACACCAGAGGAAGAATCAATGAAAGGGGAAACAACAAGCACACAAGACAACAAACACTTTCTCATTTCATGCCACTGTTGTTATGGAACTTCCATAAGCAATAAATAAAATGCCCCAAATAATTTTTCCACAAAATGAAATTCTTGGGCGAATTATGCATGGTTTCTTGGTATGTTTTTACTAAGATTAGAAAATTAAAAAAAAAAATATATATATATATATATACATACCTGCTACAGCTGCTACTTGCGCGCGGTACGGGGAAGACCGAGACGAAAGGAGTAAAGAAGAAGATGGATTGAGAGAGAGAGTGCGCGAAAGTGTGAAGATTTGAAACTTTGAGAAGGGAAGATTGAAGAACCGAAGAAGAAGAATGAATAAGATGGCGAAGGCCGATGGCGGCTTGGAGAGATTTTAGGTTTAGGGTTTTGTTTTCCGACTTTTTTCCCTTTTGTTAAATTCTTGAACAACAGATGAGACGGAGTTAAATTGACAAAAAATAATAATAATAAAAATATAATATAATTTTAAACAAAAGGGAAGTCCGGGAGTGCGCACCAGCCTCGGGCTAGGGAAGTTGGGATTGGGGGCCCTCCGGGGGGTGGGGTCGGTTCCTTTCACCCCTACTAATATTAAAATTTTATTCTCGGTTTTAAGTTGATTTTTAGTATTTGAGAACATGTGCTGATACCTTGTTTAAAAAAACTATTTGTAAGATTTGGAAATGATAGAAATTTTTTTAGTAAAATTTATTTCAAAACTTCTTAGAAAATATAAAATAGTAACTTTCGAAGTGTAGCACAAGTGATTCAAAAGTTGGACTCTTACTCTTGATGGTAGACCTTTGAGTCTTTTTATTGTAAGGTGAGGTGGCACGTACTTACTCGAGACACAAGCCCTTCTGTCGTAGTTCACGTTCTTCTTATATCGCTAAATCACAAATTTCGAACGATAAAATATACTTTGTATTTTTAACATGTCGATCTAGTTTCTGTTGTTAGCTTTTAATAAATTGAATTTGATATTAATTTGAAATAGTCTTAGTTGATTATTTTTTTTGTCAATTTCTCTATTTATTAAAATTTATTAGACCGAGTGTTCGTATCAATAATTGATGAAATGAAATGAAATGAATTCTTGTTAATCATTTTGAACAATTATTTTTTACGTAAATAATAAGTAAAAAAAAGGCAAGAGTGAGAAAGTATAATCATGTAGCTAATCCATATAATTAGAAAAAAGACTTAGTTGAGTTGTTTTAAATTTTGTTTCCTATTAACAGCAGCTTGTTCAACTTTAACAAGAAACCTAGATGAATATAAAACTAAATTAATTTTAGAAACAATGAAGGTATCACTAAAAACTCTTGTGGTATGGTCATACTAATATTTTTACCATATTCATCATGTTTATCTCTTCTTCTACTTTTTTTTTTAATTCTTTTTTCTTTTTTTTACTCTTTCTTAATTATTGATTAAATATATTTTTTACATGTAAAATGTTTTTTTTTTAATTACTAAGAGATAATAGGAAATATAGCATTTAACGATCTAACCCCACAACACCACAAATTTAAATTCACAGCTAAACTTAGAGACCCAACGAGCCTCGTCTCAAAAGAATTTTAATTTTAAGAGGCTCGAAAGAACGATATAAGCCTAATGTTGTAGAAAAGAGAGTTCAAGCAATTTCAATACGAATTTCAATAAAAACTTCAAAGTTACAAACAAAAATACATGAATGTACAAAACTGAGCAGCTGCTGTAAAGATTAAAACTTTATAGCATAACAAAAACCAAACTTTATTAATCCATAGATTAAAACAAAAAAAAGCTAATAATACAATTGTTATTCTCAATCACGATTCATCACTCATTAAACTCTTCAATCATTACATCATTTTTTATATAAGAAAATAAAAAAATTATAACATGAAAATAGGAGGAAGAAAAAGCACATCAAAATTACAGCAGCATATAAACCCTTAAAAAAAAAAAAAGCCCAAGCTTTCAACTGATATTTTACTCTACTGTTACACCAGAGGAAGAATCAATGAAAGGGGAAACAACAAGCACACAAGACAACAAACACTTTCTCATTTCATGCCACTGTTGTTATGGAACTTCCATAAGCAATAAATAAAATGCCCCAAATAATTTTTCCACAAAATGAAATTCTTGGGCGAATTATGCATGGTTTCTTGGTATGCTTTTACTAAGATTAGAAAATTAAAAAAAATATATATATATATATATATACATACCTGCTACAGCTGCTACTTGCGCGCGGTACGGGGAAGACCGAGACGAAAGGAGTAAAGAAGAAGAAGGATTGAGAGAGAGAGCGCGCGAAAGTGTGAAGATTTGAAACTTTGAGAAGGGAAGATTGAAGAACCGAAGAAGAAGAATGAATAAGATGGCGAAGGCCGATGGCGGCTTGGAGAGATTTTAGGTTTAGGGTTTTGTTTTCCGACTTTTTTCCCTTTTGTTGAATTCTTGAACAACAGATGAGACGGAGTTAAATTGACAAAAAATAATAATGATAAAAATAAAATATAATTTTAAACAAAAGGGAAGTTCGGGAGTGCGCACCAGCCTCGGGTTAGGGTAGTTGGGATTGGGGGCCCTCCGGGGGGTGGGGTCGGTTCCTTTCACCCCTACTAAAATTAAAATTTTATTCTCGGTTTTAAGTTGATTTTTAGTATTTGAGAACACGTGTTGATACCTTGTTTAAAAAAACTATTTGTAAGATTTGGAAATGATAGAAATTTTTTTAGTAAAATTTAATTCAAAACTTCTTAGAAAATATAAAATAGTAACTTTCGAAGTGTAGCACAAGTGATTCAAAAGTTGGACTTTTACTCTTGATGGTAGACCTTTGAGTCTTTTTATTGTAAGGTGAGGTGGCACGTACTTACTCGACACACAAGCCCTTCTGTCGTAGTTCACGTTCTTCTTATATCGCTAAATCACAAATTTCGAACGATAAAAAATAGTTTGTGTCTTTAACATGTCGATCTAGTTTCTGTTGTTAGGTTTTAATAAATTGAATTTGATATTAATTTGAAATAGATATTGTCCGGGAGAGAATTATTAAAGTCTTAGTGAATTTTTTTTTTGTCAATTTCTCTATTTATTAAAATTTATTAGACCGAGTGTTCGTATCAATAATTGAAGAAATGAAATGAAATGAATTCTTGTTAATCATTTTGACCAACTATTTTTTACGTAAATAATAAGTAAAAAGAAGGCAAGAGTCGAGAAAGTATAAACATGTAGCTAGTCCATATAATTAGAGAAAAGACTTAGTTGAGTTGTTTTAAATTTTGTTTCCTATTAACAGCAGCTTGTTCAACTTTAACAAGAAACCTAGATGAATATAAAACTAAATTAATTTTAGAAACAATGAAGGTATCACTAAAAACTACTTTAGCATGGTCATACTGATAATTTTACCATATTCATCATGTTTATCTCTTCTTCTACTTCTTTTTTTTAATTCTTTTTTCTTTTTTTTTACTCTTTATTAATTATTGATTAAATATATTTTTTACATGTAAAATGTTTTTTTTTTAATTACTAAGGGACAATAGGAAATATAGCATTTAACGATCTAACCCCACAACACCACAAATTTAAATTCACAGCTAAACTTAGAGACCCAACGAGCCTCGTCTCAAAAGAATTTTAATTTTAAGAGGCTCGAAAGAACGATATAAGCCTAATGTTGTAGAAAAGAGAGTTCAAGCAACTTCAATACGAATTTCAATAAAAACTTCAAAGTTACAAACAAAAATACATGAATGTACAAAACTGAGCAGCTGCTGTAAAGATTAAAATTTTAAAGCATAACAAAAACCAAACTTTATTAATCCATAGATTAAAACAAAAAAAAGCTAATAATACAATTGTTATTCTCAATCACGATTCATCACTCATTAAACTCTTCAATCATTACATCATTTTTTATATAAGAAAATAAAAAAATTATAACATGAAAATAGGAGGAAGAAAAAGCACATCAAAATTACAGCAGCATATAAACCCTTAAAAAAAAAAAGCCCAAGCTTTCAACTGATATTTTACTCTACTGTTACACCAGAGGAAGAATCAATGAAAGGGGAAACAACAAGCGCACAAGACAACAAACACTTTCTCATTTCATGCCACTGTTGTTATGGAACTTCCATAAGCAATAAATAAAATGCCCCAAATAATTTTTCCACAAAATGAAATTCTTGGGCGAATTATGCATGGTTTCTTGGTATGTTTTTACTAAGATTAGAAAATTAAAAAAAAAAAAATATATATATATATACATACCTGCTACAGCTGCTACTTGCGCGCGGTACGGGGAAGACCGAGACGAAAGGAGTAAAGAAGAAGATGGATTGAGAGAGAGAGTGCGCGAAAGTGTGAAGATTTGAAACTTTGAGAAGGGAAGATTGAAGAACCGAAGAAGAAGAATGAATAAGATGGCGAAGGCCGATGGCGGCTTGGAGAGATTTTAGGTTTAGGGTTTTGTTTTCCGACTTTTTTCCCTTTTGTTAAATTCTTGAACAACAGATGAGACGGAGTTAAATTGACAAAAAATAATAATAATAAAAATATAATATAATTTTAAACAAAAGGGAAGTCCGGGAGTGCGCACCAGCCTCGGGCTAGGGAAGTTGGGATTGGGGGCCCTCCGGGGGGTGGGGTCGGTTCCTTTCACCCCTACTAATATTAAAATTTTATTCTCGGTTTTAAGTTGATTTTTAGTATTTGAGAACATGTGCTGATACCTTGTTTAAAAAAACTATTTGTAAGATTTGGAAATGATAGAAATTTTTTTAGTAAAATTTATTTCAAAACTTCTTAGAAAATATAAAATAGTAACTTTCGAAGTGTAGCACAAGTGATTCAAAAGTTGGACTCTTACTCTTGATGGTAGACCTTTGAGTCTTTTTATTGTAAGGTGAGGTGGCACGTACTTACTCGAGACACAAGCCCTTCTGTCGTAGTTCACGTTCTTCTTATATCGCTAAATCACAAATTTCGAACGATAAAATATACTTTGTATTTTTAACATGTCGATCTAGTTTCTGTTGTTAGCTTTTAATAAATTGAATTTGATATTAATTTGAAATAGTCTTAGTTGATTATTTTTTTTGTCAATTTCTCTATTTATTAAAATTTATTAGACCGAGTGTTCGTATCAATAATTGATGAAATGAAATGAAATGAATTCTTGTTAATCATTTTGAACAATTATTTTTTACGTAAATAATAAGTAAAAAAAAGGCAAGAGTGAGAAAGTATAATCATGTAGCTAATCCATATAATTAGAAAAAAGACTTAGTTGAGTTGTTTTAAATTTTGTTTCCTATTAACAGCAGCTTGTTCAACTTTAACAAGAAACCTAGATGAATATAAAACTAAATTAATTTTAGAAACAATGAAGGTATCACTAAAAACTCTTGTGGTATGGTCATACTAATATTTTTACCATATTCATCATGTTTATCTCTTCTTCTACTTTTTTTTTTAATTCTTTTTTCTTTTTTTTACTCTTTCTTAATTATTGATTAAATATATTTTTTACATGTAAAATGTTTTTTTTTAATTACTAAGAGATAATAGGAAATATAGCATTTAACGATCTAACCCCACAACACCACAAATTTAAATTCACAGCTAAACTTAGAGACCCAACGAGCCTCGTCTCAAAAGAATTTTAATTTTAAGAGGCTCGAAAGAACGATATAAGCCTAATGTTGTAGAAAAGAGAGTTCAAGCAATTTCAATACGAATTTCAATAAAAACTTCAAAGTTACAAACAAAAATACATGAATGTACAAAACTGAGCAGCTGCTGTAAAGATTAAAACTTTATAGCATAACAAAAACCAAACTTTATTAATCCATAGATTAAAACAAAAAAAAGCTAATAATACAATTGTTATTCTCAATCACGATTCATCACTCATTAAACTCTTCAATCATTACATCATTTTTTATATAAGAAAATAAAAAAATTATAACATGAAAATAGGAGGAAGAAAAAGCACATCAAAATTACAGCAGCATATAAACCCTTAAAAAAAAAAAAAGCCCAAGCTTTCAACTGATATTTTACTCTACTGTTACACCAGAGGAAGAATCAATGAAAGGGGAAACAACAAGCACACAAGACAACAAACACTTTCTCATTTCATGCCACTGTTGTTATGGAACTTCCATAAGCAATAAATAAAATGCCCCAAATAATTTTTCCACAAAATGAAATTCTTGGGCGAATTATGCATGGTTTCTTGGTATGCTTTTACTAAGATTAGAAAATTAAAAAAAATATATATATATATATATATACATACCTGCTACAGCTGCTACTTGCGCGCGGTACGGGGAAGACCGAGACGAAAGGAGTAAAGAAGAAGAAGGATTGAGAGAGAGAGCGCGCGAAAGTGTGAAGATTTGAAACTTTGAGAAGGGAAGATTGAAGAACCGAAGAAGAAGAATGAATAAGATGGCGAAGGCCGATGGCGGCTTGGAGAGATTTTAGGTTTAGGGTTTTGTTTTCCGACTTTTTTCCCTTTTGTTGAATTCTTGAACAACAGATGAGACGGAGTTAAATTGACAAAAAATAATAATGATAAAAATAAAATATAATTTTAAACAAAAGGGAAGTTCGGGAGTGCGCACCAGCCTCGGGTTAGGGTAGTTGGGATTGGGGGCCCTCCGGGGGGTGGGGTCGGTTCCTTTCACCCCTACTAAAATTAAAATTTTATTCTCGGTTTTAAGTTGATTTTTAGTATTTGAGAACACGTGTTGATACCTTGTTTAAAAAAACTATTTGTAAGATTTGGAAATGATAGAAATTTTTTTAGTAAAATTTAATTCAAAACTTCTTAGAAAATATAAAATAGTAACTTTCGAAGTGTAGCACAAGTGATTCAAAAGTTGGACTTTTACTCTTGATGGTAGACCTTTGAGTCTTTTTATTGTAAGGTGAGGTGGCACGTACTTACTCGACACACAAGCCCTTCTGTCGTAGTTCACGTTCTTCTTATATCGCTAAATCACAAATTTCGAACGATAAAAAATAGTTTGTGTCTTTAACATGTCGATCTAGTTTCTGTTGTTAGGTTTTAATAAATTGAATTTGATATTAATTTGAAATAGATATTGTCCGGGAGAGAATTATTAAAGTCTTAGTGAATTTTTTTTTTGTCAATTTCTCTATTTATTAAAATTTATTAGACCGAGTGTTCGTATCAATAATTGAAGAAATGAAATGAAATGAATTCTTGTTAATCATTTTGACCAACTATTTTTTACGTAAATAATAAGTAAAAAGAAGGCAAGAGTCGAGAAAGTATAAACATGTAGCTAGTCCATATAATTAGAGAAAAGACTTAGTTGAGTTGTTTTAAATTTTGTTTCCTATTAACAGCAGCTTGTTCAACTTTAACAAGAAACCTAGATGAATATAAAACTAAATTAATTTTAGAAACAATGAAGGTATCACTAAAAACTACTTTAGCATGGTCATACTGATAATTTTACCATATTCATCATGTTTATCTCTTCTTCTACTTCTTTTTTTTAATTCTTTTTTCTTTTTTTTTACTCTTTATTAATTATTGATTAAATATATTTTTTACATGTAAAATGTTTTTTTTTTAATTACTAAGGGACAATAGGAAATATAGCATTTAACGATCTAACCCCACAACACCACAAATTTAAATTCACAGCTAAACTTAGAGACCCAACGAGCCTCGTCTCAAAAGAATTTTAATTTTAAGAGGCTCGAAAGAACGATATAAGCCTAATGTTGTAGAAAAGAGAGTTCAAGCAACTTCAATACGAATTTCAATAAAAACTTCAAAGTTACAAACAAAAATACATGAATGTACAAAACTGAGCAGCTGCTGTAAAGATTAAAATTTTAAAGCATAACAAAAACCAAACTTTATTAATCCATAGATTAAAACAAAAAAAAGCTAATAATACAATTGTTATTCTCAATCACGATTCATCACTCATTAAACTCTTCAATCATTACATCATTTTTTATATAAGAAAATAAAAAAATTATAACATGAAAATAGGAGGAAGAAAAAGCACATCAAAATTACAGCAGCATATAAACCCTTAAAAAAAAAAAAAAGCCCAAGCTTTCAACTGATATTTTACTCTACTGTTACACCAGAGGAAGAATCAATGAAAGGGGAAACAACAAGCGCACAAGACAACAAACACTTTCTCATTTCATGCCACTGTTGTTATGGAACTTCCATAAGCAATAAATAAAATGCCCCAAATTACACAGCCGTAAACAATAAATAAAATGCCCCAAATAATTTTTCCACAAAATGAAATTCTTGGGCGAATTATGCATGGTTTCTTGGTGTGTTTTTACTAAGATTAGAAAATTAAAAAAAACAAAATATATATATATATACCTGCTACAGCTGCTGCTTGCGCGCGGTACGGGGAAGACCGAAACGAACGGAGTAAAGAAGAAGAAGGATTGAGAGAGAGAGAGCGCGAAAGAGTGAGGATTTGAAACTTTGAGAAGGGAAGATTGAAGAACCGAAGAAGAAGAATGAATAAGATGGCGAAGGCCGATGGCGGCTTGGAGAGATTTTAGGTTTAGGGTTTTGTTTTCCGACTTTTTTCCCTTTTGTTTAAGACTTGAACAAGAGATGAGACGGATTTAAATTGACAAAAAATAATAATAATAATAATAAAATATAATTTTAAACAAAAGGGAATTCCAGGAGTGCGCACCAGCCTCGAGTTAGGGAAGTTGGGCTTGGGGGCCCGCCAGGGGGTGGGGTCGGTTCCTTTCACCCCTTCTAAAAATTAAAATTTTATTCTCAGTTTTAAAAATGAAATTCTTGGGCGAATTATGCATGGTTTCTTGGT
This sequence comes from Paratinospora sagittata, assembly GCA_035771175.1. NCBI lineage: Eukaryota > Viridiplantae > Streptophyta > Magnoliopsida > Ranunculales > Menispermaceae > Paratinospora > Paratinospora sagittata. Next base: position 30,157,757 of record CM069592.1, read on the forward strand.
GTGTTTTTACTAAGATTAGAAAATTAAGAAAACAAAATATATATATATATATACCTGCTACAGCTGCTGCTTGCGCGCGGTACGGGGAAGACCGAGACGAAAGGAGTAAAGAAGAAGAAGGATTGAGAGAGAGAGCGCGCGAAAGTGTGAAGATTTGAAACTTTGAGAAGGGAAGATTGAAGAACCGAAGAAGAAGAATGAATAAGATGGCGAAGGCCGATGGCGGCTTGGAGAGATTTTAAGTTTAGGGTTTTGTTTTCCGACTTTTTTCCCTTTTGTTGAATTCTTGAACAACAGATGAGACGGAGTTAAATTGACAAAAAATAATAATAATAAAAATATAATATAATTTTAAACAAAAGGGAAGTCCGGGAGTGCGCACCAGCCTCGGGTTAGGGAAGTTGGGATTGGGGGCCCTCCGGGGGTGGGGTCGGTTCCTTTCACCCCTACTAAAATTAAAATTTTATTCTCGGTTTTAAGTTGATTTTTAGTATTTGAGAACATGTGTTGATACCTTGTTTAAAAAAATTATTTGTAAGATTTGGAAATGATAGAAATTTTTTTAGTAATTATTTCAAAACTTATTTAGGTGGCTTAGAAAATATAAAATAGTAGCTTTTGAAGTGTAGCACAAGTGATCCAAAAGTTGAACTCTTACCCTTGATGGTAGATCTTTGAGTCTTTTAATTGTAAGGTGAGGTGAAACGTACTTACTCGAGACACAAGCCCTTCTGTCGTAGTTTACGTTCTTCTTATATCGCTAGATCACAAATTTCGAACGATAAAAAATAGTTTGTGTCTTTAACATGTCGATCTAGTTTCTGTTGTTAGGTTTTAATAAATTGAATTTGATATTAATTTGAAATAGATATTGTCGGGGAGAGAATTATTAAAGTCTTAGTGAATTTTTTTTTTGTCAATTTCTCTATTTATTAAAATTTATTAGACCGAGTGTTCGTATCAATAATTGAAGAAATGAAATGAAATGAAGTCTTGTTAATCATTTTGACCAACTATTTTTTACGTAAATAATAAGTAAAAAGAAGGCAAGAGTCGAGAAAGTATAAACATGTAGCTAGTCCATATAATTAGAGAAAAGACTTAGTTGAGTTGTTTTAAATTTTGTTTCCTATTAACAGCAGCTTGTTCAACTTTAACAAGAAACCTAGATGAATATAAAACTAAATTAATTTTAGAAACAATGAAGGTATCACTAAAAACTCTTGTGGTATGGTCATACTGATATTTTTACCATATTCATCATGTTTATCTCTTCTTCTACTTTTTTTTTTTAATTCTTTTTTCTTTTTTTTTTACTCTTTATTAATTATTGATTAAACATATTTTTTACATGTAAAATGTTTCTTTTTTTTTAATTACTAAGGGACAATAGGAAATATAGCATTTAACGATCTAACCCCACAACACCACAAATTTAAATTCACAGCTAAACTTAGAGACCAAACGAGCCTCGTCTCAAAAGAATTTTAATTTTAAGAGGCTCGAAAGAACGATATAAGCCTAATGTTGTAGAAAAGAGAGTTCAAGCAATTTCAATACGAATTTCAATAAAAACTTCAAAGTTACAAACAAAAATACATGAATGTACAAAACTGAGCAGCTGCTGTAAAGATTAAAATTTTAAAGCATAACAAAAACCAAACTTTATTAATCCATAGATTAAAACAAAAAAAAGCTAATAATACAATTGTTATTCTCAATCACGATTCATCACTCATTAAACTGTTCAATCATTACATCATTTTTTATATAAGAAAATAAAAAAATTATAACATGAAAATAGGAGGAAGAAAAAGCACATCAAAATTACAGCAGCATATAAACCCTTAAAAAAAAAAAAAAAGCCCAAGCTTTCAACTGATATTTTACTCTACTGTTACACCAGAGGAAGAATCAATGAAAGGGAAAACAACAAGCACACAAGACAACAAACACTTTCTCATTTCATGCCACTGTTGTTATGGAACTTCCATAAGCAATAAATAAAATGCCCCAAATTACACAGCCGTAAACAATAAATAAAATGCCCCAAATAATTTTTCCACAAAATGAAATTCTTGGGCGAATTATGCATGGTTTCTTGGTGTGTTTTTACTAAGATTAGAAAATTAAAAAAAACAAAATATATATATATATACCTGCTACAGCTGCTGCTTGCGCGCGGTACGGGGAAGACCGAAACGAACGGAGTAAAGAAGAAGAAGAAGAAGGATTGAGAGAGAGAGAGCGCGAAAGAGTGAGGATTTGAAACTTTGAGAATGGCAGATTGAAGAACCGAAGAAGAAGAGTAAATAAGACGGCGAAGGCCGATGGCGGCTTGGAGGGATTTTAGGTTTAGGTTTTTTTCCGACTTTTTGCCCTTATGTTGAAGACTAGAAGAAGAGTAAATAAGACGGCGAACGCCGACGGCGGCGTGGAGGGATTTTAGGTTTAGGGTTTTTATCTATTTTTTGCCCTTTTGTTGAAGACTTGAACTAGAGATGAAGTTAAATTGATAAAAAATAATAATAATAAAAATAAAATATAATTTTAAACAAAAGGGAAGTCCGGGAGCACCATCCTCGGGTTAGGGAAGTTAGGGTTAGGGGCCCGCCGAGGGGTGGGGTCGGTTCCTTTCACCCCTACTAAAAATTAAAATTTTATTCTCGGTTTTAAGTTGATTTTTAGTATTTGAGAACACGTGTTGATACCTTGTTTAAAAAAATTATTTGTAAGATTTGGAAATGATAGAAATTTTTTTAATAAAATTTATTTCAAAACTTATTTAGGTGGCTTAGAAAATACAAAATAGTAACTTTTGAAGTGTAGCACAAGTGATCCAAAAGTTGAACTCTTACCCTTTATGGTAGATCTTTGAGTCTTTTAATTGTAAGGTGAGGTGAAACGTACTTACTCGAGACACAAGCCCTTCTGTCGTAGTTTACGTTCTTCTTATATCGCTAGATCACAAATTTCGAACGATAAAAAATAGTTTGTGTCTTTAACATGTCGATCTAGTTTCTGTTGTTAGGTTTTAATAAATTGAATTTGATATTAATTTGAAAGGGAGAGAATTATTAAAGTCTTAGTGAATTTTTTTTTTGTCAATTTCTCTATTTATTAAAATTTATTAGACCGAGTGTTCGTATCAATAATTGAAGAAATGAAATGAAATGAGTTCTTGTTAATTATTTTGACCAACTATTTTTTACGTAAATAATAAGTAAAAAAAAGGCAAGAGTCGAGAAAGTATAATCATATAGCTAGTCCATATAATTAGAAAAAAGACTTAGTTGAGTTGTTTTAAATTTTGTTTCCTATTAACAGCAGCTTGTTCAACTTTAACAAGAAACCTATATGAATATAAAACTAAATTAATTTTAGAAACAATGAAGGTATCACCAAAAACTACTGTGGTATGGTCATACTGATATTTTTTATTTCTTTTTTCTTTTTTTTACTCTTTTTTAATTATTGATTAAATATATTTTCTACCTGTAAAATATTTTTTTTAATTATTAAGGGACAATAGGAAATGTAGCATTGAACGATCTAACCTCACAACACTATAAATTCAAATTCACAGATAAACTTAGAGACCCAACGAGCCTCATCTCAAAAGAATCCTAATTTTGAGAGACTCGAAAGAATGATATAAGCCTAATGTTGTAGAAAAGAGAGTTTAAGCTTCGTAAGTGACACTTCTAATATTATGTTAGAATATGGGCATAGCCAAAAATTTTATTTAAAATGATCAATTTTTTTTTTTTTTTTTATAAATAAACCTCGATAGTTCGATAAAATTTTAACCAAAGAAAAATGAATCTTAGAACTTAACCACCTACAATTATTTTTTAAGTTGTGCTAAATGTACTCCAAGTCCTTACCATTTTTCCTACTCCGATGCCACGTCAGACATACCAGCTACTGGGATTCTAAAATCACAATTTCTCATAAATGACGTCCTCTCTTATACGTTTATTTTGTTACTGGCCCACTTAATTTAAGTAAGTTAATTTACTTTTCTCTTTTTCTTTCTTAATTTGATTACCTTCTTATTTTATTAGGTAAATTTATTGTTTATTAAAAACAATATAGTGCTAAAAATATAATAAATTATGTTTTATTAAAATAATTAAAATAATAATTTGACAAACTAATAGAATTAAATATAATTTAATTATTAAAAGTGATTTTATTAAAATACTAAAATTAGTTTTTATTAAGTAATAAAATTACTTTTTTACAAATGAGAAAGTAATTTTAAAGTGTATTACTAAAATTATTTTTTAAATAAAAAGAAAGCCTTTTTTGACATAAAATTTAAACTTTTTCACGTAGTATTAATATGTTTAAAAAATACTACTTTTAGCGTCGCACTTTACATTTTGGCATTAACTACTTATAAAAAAAAAATAGCCACTTCACTAGCCACGTCATCTATGTTGAGAGTTCTTCCCTAATAATAGCTTTAGCACCATTCATAAACTCTGGTTTTTGCTTTCAATTCCATAAATAAACTGTAGTTTTTTATTTAGGGTGGGCTACCTCAGCCACAGCCCAGGTTAACCCACATGACGCTCCGCCCATGTTAGAAGAGCCCAGGTGATGCTCCGCCCATGTTAGAAGATGGGATACCTCTTAAACCATGCCCTAAAAGATTTCCTCTAATTTTAGGAAATTTCTTTTGTACATAGAGATTAATCCAAAACAAAGTATTTGGCAAATTTGATAACTATCATTCAGAAGATACCCTCTTCTGCTCTCTTTCCTCAACACTCTTCACAAACTAGTTTTAACTGAGTAGAAGTACTCCAGCATTTTTCAATCTACTTCATTTCACAAGCTTCATGAACTTGACCATCTGCAAAGTACAAGTCATAATTCTGAATGAGTTCAAATAGATCTTAAAAAAGTAGAAATAGTTGAATCCAAAAGACATGCCTGCAAAATAGATTGCCAACTCTGCTTCAGCAGCGGCCTCAGTGTTATGGTCCTGTGAAAATAACACCATGAAATATTTAGATCAAAACAATGCAGAACTGTGCTGTTACATGAATGAATTTAGGCAAAACTGAAACAGACACGAGACAAAAAAAGAAAGAAAATCGTCCAAAAAGAGGCCGACCCATTATTCATATTCGGCTATTTTGTTGATGATAAAACAAGTATAACAATATACGAGATGATTGCAATGAAAGCAGCTTCTAGGCGACATTGTATACTTTTGGAAGGTTTCAAAACTGTAAAAAGAACCTTGGCTAGAAGGAAATAAAATAAAAGCCATGGAAATACAATTACGTAGAATTATATTATCATTTGCATTATACGGCAAAAGACTTTACTGATTGCAAAAGTCCTCAAAATTAATAGCTCAAAATAATAAACTAAAATCGAAGGTAATAATATAGTGTTTAAGGGAAAAGTGATTCTTATACCATAGACTTTCTTGCGTGGATATTAAGCTTAACAAGACTGTAAACAGTATCATGAACAGTAAAATCCTCGAGCCTTTCTTTAAGGGAAGGCCAAAAGAATGATCTAGTGTAAGGGATAACAAAAAATGAAAAGAAATGGAGAAATATTGAGTTCACTAATGTGTAAACAAGAAACCATAGAAATATTCGGTCACATAACTGAAACTGATAAATATATGTAAAAAAAAAAAAAATGCAAATATATAAAAATCAGTAGAAATAATAGTTGGAACATATCTGATTTGGTAGAAACTCTACCAAGACAGAGCCAATGTGAATAAACAAGAAAACTTGAACCACATCATCCTTTCAGATGCTTAAAATTCATTTCAATGAACATGTCTTCATGCAGTACAATATTTTCTTAAATCAGACAAGAAAATATAGCCAAAATGAGATTTGTTGCGCAAGAAAAACATGCACAACACATATTCTAGTACATAAAAGTGCACCAAATGCCATAAAAACAAAACCACTTAATACTGGAAAGGGATTAATACCTTTGAAACAAGATTAATTTGGAAAGAGAGAAATTTATCTTTGAGTTCTTTGACTTCCTTGCACAAGATAAGCATTTTCTCATCCTTGGTTTTCCATAGACCCTGTACCTGTTCCGTAAGGTATTCAATGTACTTAGTGCTATGAAGAAATTATGTGGTAATAAGTCACTAATAACAGAACAGCAATGAAGCCTGCAATATATAGAAATCCATGCAGTATACCCCATAATCAAATTAAAGATGTACACACATGCATGCAAGAATTATGGAATTCATTCCAATTCAAAGGTCCAGAATCAATAAAAAAGGTTGACTATCCCAGTTTTCAGTTTAGTTGATGAGCAGTAACTGAACCATCAATCACTTCATTACCATAGTTACATTTGTACCATCTGCTAGACACTATATGCTCAAATGACATATCCTCCTGGCAACATTAACAAATATATTCAAGCACTAACCAGGTACATAGGCATCTAGACAAATGAATAACCACATTAAGTTTGATAAATGACTCTAGGGCTTATACTTCACCCGATTTGCAGTTTGTGTGATTCTCAGTTCAGCATTAAAGAGAGTCGGGAAGAGAAGAACCAAAACTTGTTAGTTGATTTTACAGCCTGAAATATATGCCTCACATCTAGTCTAAAATTTAGTCAAATTTGTCAAGGTACATTCTTTTTTAGGAGTACAACATTACATGCATCCCAGATACGGGTAAGCATGGTGGGTACAACCAAGACAAATTTTGAAGGAACCTATCGAACATGTCGACCCACAATAACAAGGGGTCCAATGGGCCCACAGAGACTAGAGGCATGAGGCCCACAAACAAACCTGGGCACTAGGCCCAAACAACATATTTATTAAAATCTCCATGAAAGGAGGTTCAAAACCCTGACCTAGTGCAGGGGGTAAAGGTGCGACTACCAACTCATCTAGAGATGTTTGGCGGCTCAAGGTACAATTCTACGTTGAGTTTATTGTAACTTTCTGAGTGTTATTATAAGATCTACCAAAATCAGAAAAAGCTAATACCATCGAGTTAGCAATAAGTTGATCATGCCAATCTCCAAAAGTTCACTTAGACGGTGACGCTGATTGCATTCAGAACAGAAAAAAAGGTTGCCCTTATTAGCATATTGTTACCAATTTTAGCAGGTAGCTTCCATGCAAAACAAATCTAGGAAGCATTAGGACAACAATACATTTAAGCATAAAAAGCTAAAGTTTAACAAACACCTAACCTAACTTGAATTTAATCACAAGCAAAAAAAGACACTGGCACAAAGAGTCTAAAAACAAGTACATAGCGATCAAAAGCAAGAATAGGATCTATTGCTACATCCATGTGATGAACTTTATGGGGGACTATTATTTTGGTCCACACACACTCCCAACAATCCCCACCTTAAACTGAAAATCCATCACAAGCACACATCACATCATCTGTGTCAAACCTCTAGTTGCTATTGTCTCGAAGTTGAGGAACCATCCGTGACCATGAGCACTTGCCTGTGCTCCAACTTGACATAATTCATGTTAGGTCACTTGTTGCTATAATCTCGAGGAACCACGACAACCTATGAGCACCCACCCGTGCTCTAGCTTGACATACCAAATGTGTCATGTCCCAACCAAATCAATCGACTCTGATACTATTTGTAGGGCGAACAAAGATCTCAACTAATACCAATCTTGTTCTCACTTAACCACCTTTGGGCACATGTGTGGGATTTCAGTCCATAAATTATCAACAATCTCCACCTAGGACCAATATTTATGATTAAAAATCACATGACCCATGTCAAATCACCATTTGTTATCATCTCAAGGAACCTTCCACAACCCAAAAGCCCCCATTTGTGCTTCAGGTTGACATACATGTCATGTCCCAACTGAATTTTGCTATGATGCCACTTTTTGGGTGGACCTGCATCTCAACTAGTATCGACATTCTCCCTACTTAACCACCTTTGGTTTAGGTGTGAGATATTACTTTGAAAGGCCTTGGTACTAATGAGGGAGAGATCCCAATCTTATATTTCATTTGATGAACTTGCCAATATCCAATGTTGCACTATTATTTCGGTTCGCACATTTCCAACACCACATTCTCAAGAAATACGAAGGGAAAAAAAAAACTTTCACTAATAAAAGAATGTGTGTTTCTCTAGTTATGCTTAAGAAGCCAGAGGAGACAATGAGTAACAGTACTACATGGTCTTCTACAAAATCCATTACAAATGCATAACAGCACTTCAACAGATATGACATCAATGGCATAGAAGTATTTGGGCCCGCTCTTGCAGAAAATCATGTGCACAAATGGCTGATCCATTTAAATTAAAAATAAAAATAAAAATTGTTTAACCTTCTTTATATAACAGTTCCATTTGCTTCCTTATCACTAAAAAAAAAATTTTAAAAAGAAGAAGAAGACGGAATAGGTTTGATGATTCGTGTACTTCGACAGTATAATGCAACAAGGTAAAAGATACTAAAGAGAAGGCCATTAACTGATGTGAACGAAATAGTCATAGTTTCATTATCAGTAGTAAAACTTTTCTAAGAATAGAAAGAAATGTAAACAAAAATGATGAGCAACTAAATTTTCTTTTCCAGTAAGTATTCCTATGAAAATGAACCATGAGTTCTCAAAAAATAATGCATCAGAAGGAAAAAAAAAAACAATACCTGCATACAGACCAGTTTGGTGTGGCCTTTCACATTAATTTGCGTGAAGCCTTTCTTGAAAGCATGTTTCAAACCTAGAATAATAGCTCGATATTCTGCTTCATTACAGGTAGCGATGCCCAGACCTTCACGCAATCGAAAAACCTTTAAATAAAGCAAGGTTGGATTATTCAGGTTTTGAAACAAGAGAAGTATGGCATATAACGTTATCAGGTAAAGTGTATGCAATATGGTCCAAATCACCAAGTACCAAAGCTCCATCTTCAGATTGCAATATAGCCCCAGCACCAGCTTTTCCAGGATTTCCATTCGAAGAACCAGCAAAATTGAGAATGCAGGAGAGCTGTATACATATATAGATGCCAAGTTTTATTGCTGAAGAAATTAGCAAACATATTTGATAGGGTGACACAAGTAACAAATTTTACTCACAATGCACATCTCTATTTCACTATTGATCATGAGAAGCAGTCGTTTAAAGGCAAATATCAAGGGCATGTCAATGATGTTCAAATTATAAATGCTACTCTAAATTATTTTCTTTTAAAATCTATTATGTTATTAGCATCTAATTATAATTGATTTAGCACATCTTGAACATTATGGTAAAAATTCTCCAAACTTCTATATCATGATTAAATTTTACAGAAAAAATTTGTACATTGAATTGGACATTCTCTAATTAATTTCATATATTTAAAGACTGCAGCGATGGCGAATTTCCAGTCCTTGCTTTCAAGAAAGAAATATTTATTGCAATTTTTATCATTCGAGGTTCCAAACAAATTTGAATTTTAGTTTGTGATTAGAGTTGAAAACAGTTATGTAATGCACCAAATAAAGATCGCAATCCATGTCCAAACAACGAGAACATCTTGACATCCATCAAGCCTCAACAAGAAATCATCTTACACATTTAGTAGGAACTGCTTGAGCCTTCATAGAATCATCTAGCTTGACGTGCTTTCTAAAAGCATCTATTGGAAGAGAAGTGACTCTATCACTTCCTGCAAAGAGAAAAATGTGCAAAGATATAAAACTAGCAATAATGATAATATATATGTATTTCTCCAAATGTTATATATTTGCAAAACACCATCTATATCAACCATCGCCTCAACATGCACCAGAAAAACCATGAAGTGTATGGCCTCAAGGGCCTCAGCATATGAATTTTCATGGAGGTGGCCTAAGATCTTTTTTACATGAGTGTATCTCACTATTCACAGGAGATTCCAATTTCCATGAAAGAAAATTCTTGTGCTATTTTAAGTTTCATTACATCTTGGAATTTTCAAACTTTTTGACCCAAAGTAAACATACGGTCTAACTGAAACTTCAATATATAGAGTCGTTCGTTTGTACTCAAGTTCAAAGACAGAGAAAAGCAAGTGAGTGAAAGGGGCACTCTAAGATTGTAAAAGCTTTTCTATAAAATTGCAGTAGTTAAGTCTCTCTCATATTCCTCTGATCTGCATTGCACTAAAATAATTACAAGTTAAGGAATAACCCAAAAGCTATTATCAAAATTTAACTCCATCCAGCCAATTAACAAATATAAGCCAACCATGACCGACACAATTCTTCAATTTGACTAGTCAAGAACATTATCAACAACTTTCTGGAATTCCTCTCCACAACGATAACAAAAACTGTCTATCAATGAACCTGCTCTGCTTCCATATTCTTTCTATCATACATAAAGACATTTGGTTTTACGTTTAATAATCTCTGCTATTATAGTCCAGCCCCAGAAAACAAAGCACGTTACAACACATTTGGAATTAACTTATAAAGCGAGGGAACTTGTGAGGGTGTCAGGTATAAACTCTCTTCCTTCACTGTTACATTAGGTTCTCAGCTTGGAACTCCTCTCTTTAGAAGGCATTCTCACTCAAATCCCCTATGCAAGGTGCAATGAAGGGCTTCCAGCTGATTTAGATCATTACTGAATTTCATTTCGTTGAGCATATACAGAAACTAATTAATTAAAAAAAGACAAAAAATAGATATTTACATAGAACATTATAAGCAATCAAAGATTTTATTTCAGCATGTTGTAGCTCGAGGATCTTCCGTGTTAATCTTCTATTGATGTTTGAACTATTTTCATATTACATCACCTGATACTAGTCTATTTTTAACATATGTAAATACAACACAAGTTTAGCCCAAATTTACAAATAAAAATGAAAATTAATCTGATTGACAGAATTAATGAAGGGAAAAAGCTTTGGAAGCAATGTAGTACTATACAACTTTATTTTTAATGAAGACAAAGATATAGCTGACTATATTCTTCAAGAACACTGGCACAACGAAGGAGAAAATACTAACTTACCACCTTCATATTCTTGTTCAATTTCAACAATTCCTGCATCCTCTTTTTCAGAGAAGCTTCGCTGAATTGCTTTACCTTTAGAAGGTGGTAGCTAAAAGAGACCTCCAAAGTTTTAATGATAAGAATATCAACAAAGATAAATAACTAAACAAACTATGATAAGAATATCAACAAAGATAAATAACTAAACAAACTATGTATACTACAATAGGACAAAACTGATTCACTTTAAGATAGATGAATCATGGCACAAAGATAAAAAGAGAAATTAATTACATAACTAGAAAGGCTAGTTAGCATCTTTTTTATGAGAACTTTCTCTCCCTCCTTTGATAATTAGTACTCCTTCCTTCCAAAGCTAGCATTCTTTGAATCACAAAGCTAACAACATTGAAATTATGAAACAACTAGAACAAACTCCAAAGGTGGTCTCAATAAAATCGCCCAATAAGAACTTGGTGATTGTTAGTTCATGAACATCAGCCAGCACAGTGCATTAAACATTAGAAAGCCTCAAGGGCTATTCAATTAAGCCAGTTTGTATAGGCAAAAGCATGGAAGAAACATTGTAATTCAACTCTTTCATATACAACTGAGAACTATCAAAAAATAGTTGAAAGGCATAAGTAACAAATCTAGTTTGCTTTGAAAAAAACAGAAAAAAGAAGATTGAAAAAGCAAAACTTATTTAAATTGCCAAAAAAAAAAGATCATGCAACTTGAATGGCTGCAGTGATTCCTAACTGGTAATCCTGAACCATATGCTGAATAGGTCCTATTTTTGTATTTTTTTTTCACAAAATAAAGGATGAAATGCAAGAGCTGCACCTGGAGTGGACAAGGCGTGAGTGTTCCAAAAAGATCTTCCTTTACATCTGCAACATTGATGGAATGGATGGAATTCTTGAGCCCTCGTGAGACCAGATATTTCTCAGTCTCCTTAGGCAAAGAGTATCCTGTGTATATACTGATGGAAGGATCACATACCTACCATTATGACGGAAAAAAAAAAAAAAAAAAAAAAACAAGAAAAGAATTCAATAAATTGAACCTCAGAGCACTAATGATAACATAATTATTGAAAAGCTTATAGTTTCTGAGACTTTTTGACAGTTTTTGAGGTTCAATCCAAAGAAGAGGCAAGAGAGACCTATCGTTTAAATCAAATGTGCAAACTTTTGTGCTTCAGTCTAGCAAAAGAAGTGCGTAGAATAGTTTACACCAACAGACTTGTTTCTTTCAATGATGACGTTGTGAGGCGTCAAGCAACTATGCAAAGAAAATGACAGATTTAACCAAAAAAAAAAAATGACTACTATAGAGGTCCACAGACTCCACACCGCGCCTAGGATTGAATTCCATTTCTTTTTTCTTTTCTCTTTAAAGAAAATAATGATATTTTGGTCTCAAATTCACTTCTTCATCATTTCATAGTCAAGCTAATGCTCATAATTGTCAAAACATTCTTTTTTCATTCATTTTTTCCTATGTATTTTCATAGGTTATATAGATTTTAAAAGAATAAAATCTAAACAAATCTTTGCTATTTTCAAACATTATTGTCTACAATTACGGCTAATCTATTTTCAAACGTGATTGTCTACAATTACGGCTCACGCCAACACTCCCCCTCAAGTTGATGCATAGAGATCTCGCATGCCCAACTTGTCAAGTGAGTTGTAGAGGTCTTTGCTCGATACAGCTTTTGTAAGGATATCCGCCAATTGATCTTTAGATTTCACAAATGGAAACTTAATTGTTTTTGCTTCAAGATTTTCCTTGATGAAGTGTCGATCTACCTCTACATGTTTAGGACGATCATGTTGAATGGGATTATGGGAAATTGCAATTGCAGCTTTATTGTCACACAAAAGATCCATCTCAGAGGTAGGAGCAAACCCAATTTCAGTAAGTAGCTTTCTTAGCCAGAGGAGTTCACAAAGACCTTTAGCCATTCCCCTAAACTCAGCTTCAGCACTTGACAAAGCTACCACTTTTTGCTTCTTGCTTCTCCAGGTTACAAGATTTCCTCCAACAAATGTAAAATATCCCGAGGTGGACTTTCTATCAGTGATATTACTTGCCCAATCTGCATCCGTATATCCATAAACCATCAACTGACTGTTATGTTTTGAGAACATAAGCCCCTTGCCTGGAGATGACTTCAAGTATCGAAGTATTCGAATCACTGCTTCCATGTGGCTTTTACTTGGATTATGCATAAACTGACTCACAACACTCACAGCGTATGCAATATCTGGACGAGTATGAGAGAGATAAATGAGTTTACCAACTAATCTTTGGTATCTACCTTTATCTGTTGGTACTTGGTCTGGGTATTCTCTAAGTTTGTGATTCTGAACAATGGGGGTGTCTGCAGGTCTACACTCCAACATCCCTACTTCGGTTAGCAAGTCTAATATGTATTTCCAGAAAGAAATATACCTTGCTTAGACCTAGCAACTTCAATTCCCAAGAAATACTTGAGTCCTCCCAGATTCTTCATCTCAAATTCAGTTGCTAATTGCTTTTGAAGTAGAGAGATTTCTTCTTCATCATCTCCTGTAATAATCATGTCATCTACATAGACTATCAGAGCCGTTACCTTACCCAACTGATATTTCAAAAACAAAGTGTGATTAAAGTTACTTTGTTGGAAGCCATATTTCTTCATTGCCAAGCTAAGCCTTCCAAACCATGCTCGCGGTGATTGCTTCAGTCCGTATAATGCTCGCTGCAATTTACACACCACTCCATTATCTGAAGAAGCTATATAACCTGGAGGAATATCCATATACACCTCTTCTTGGAGGTCACCGTTGAGAAAAGCATTTTTCACATCAAATTGATGCAAAGGCCAATCAAGATTCGATGCAAGGGACAATAACACTCTAACGGAATTCAACTTGGCTACAGGTGAGAAAGTCTCCTGGTAATCAACCCCATATGCCTGCACATATCCCTTTGCTACTAGTCTCGCTTTGTACCGCTCAATAGATCCATCTGTTTTGTGTTTAATGGAGAACACCCATTTGCATCCCACTGTCTGTTTTCCTTCAGGTAATGGAACAAGAGTCCATGTATCATTTTTTAGTAGTGCCTTCATTTCTTCCTCTATAGCTCGGGTCCATCTTGGATTTGCCAATGCCTCATGAACATTAGTAGGAATCTGACATGTGGAGAGTTCCTGTGCAAAATTCTTAAGAGGTTCAGATAGTTTCTCGGTGGATACATAGTTAGCAATCGGATATTTGGAGAATATCTATTAGGTGGCTTGCCGCGATTATACCTAGGAGGTAAAACATATCCCACAGAATCATCTATGTCATTGATATGTAAGGGTGTAAGAGTGGTACTTACCTCAGGATTATTCTCAGGAGAGGATTCGACTGGCACTTCAGAGGAAGGGGATATAGGCTCGGTTTCAGATGTTGCATGCTCTGCATTCAGAAATACCTCAATTTCACAGTTCACATCGCCTGAGTTATCATTCGGCCCATCATGCTCATGCGGCTTCTCATTCTGATTCTATTCCTCATGCTCAGACGGCCCCTCAAGTCTGAACCAATCAAAATCATTTGGTGTCTCATGCTGGAACCAATTCAACTCTTCATTATGTATCTCCCCCTGAAGAGGAGAAGAAGGTGCCGTAGATGGAAAAAACATGTCAGTTTCCAAAAATTGAACATCCATAGTCACACAGAGTTTTCGGGTAGTAGGATCGTAGCAACGGTACCCTTTTTGATGGATACTATACCCCAAAAACACACACTGACGTGCACATGGATCAAGCTTACTGCGTTGGTTTTTGTGGAGATATACGTAGGCGACACACCCAATGATACGAGGAGGAAGCATCAGCGCTGTAGGTATGGACACATGATCAGAAAGAGATTGAAGGGATGTTTTAAATGATAAAACCTTGGATGGCATTCGGTTGAGAAGAGGGACGGCAGTTGACACGGCATCGGTCCAAAAACGTTTGGGCATATTGGCACCAAGAAGCAGAGCACGGGCAGTCTCCAGAAGATGTCTATTCTTCCGCTCGGCGACACCGTTCTGTTGGGGTGTTTGTGAGCATGAAGTTTCATGAATTAAACCATGGTGGGAAAAATAAGATTGAAGATCCTTATTAACATATTCACTACCATTATCAGAGCGGAGAACCTTCATGGTGGCACCGTACTGAGTACCAACCATAGCATTAAATGTTTTAAAAACACCGAGAACTTCAGCTTTTAGTTTTAGCAAGTAGACCCATGTCATACGGGTACAATCATCCACAAAAATAACAAACCAACGAAAGCCAGACATATTAGCAATGGGTGAGGGCCCCCATACATCAGAGTGAACTAATGCAAATGGAGTATCACTTTTATTCATGCTCAATGGGTAAGTAGTGCAATGGCTCTTAGCCAAAACACAAGTATCACAGCAACAACAGCCGTGCCTGAACGTCCACTAGTGCCGGTGCCATCAGGACGCTTACGGGCTTGAAGATCATGCCACCAATCAGGGTACCCATGCAACTTAAAGCAGTTTTCACGTGTGTGTTTCTGGTTGCCACAATGAGAGCATTTTTTGCCCTTAGTAGAATGCTGGTGCTTGGCAGATTTACCATGGCCAGAGGTGCTTAACGAGAGAGCTTTCGAGGCTAAGACAGTCCCCTGGGGCCCATCGGTGTCATGGGTAGTCATCACTTGTTGTCGAATAGCCTCCCGCCTAACATGTGCGTAAGTCTGTTCAACCGTAGTAAATGGTTTTATCTGTAAAACATTAGCACGAATATTGTCTAGCCGATCATCAAGACCATCCAGGAAAACATAAACATGGTCTTCTTGGATGAGTCGATTATAGTGTTGAATATCAACAGAACATTCCATAGAATTCGGTCGGCGGAAATCAATTTCACACCATAGACCCTGCAACGCTATGTAATATTTTTCTAGCGAGCCCGCAGCTTGTTTCAGTCTACCCACTCGACGTCGAAGATCATACACCTGCGATGTATCACTACCATCGAAGAAGGTAGTTGCAATAACATCCCAAACCGCTTTTGCCGTAGGAAAGCGAATAAAATTGTCAATTAAAGACGAATCCATGGAAGTAATTAACCAACCTTTAACAATAACATTATCAGTGCGTCACTTGCGAAAGGAAGGATCAGTTGAGGGCGGCTGGGGAAAGTCGCCATTAACGTACCCCAGTTTGTCCTTGCCCGAGATATACATCTCAACAACCTGAGATCACAGTGCATAGTTGGAACCGTCCAACTTAATGCCGATCTGAGCAGCGGATGTTTCAGTGGTGATGGTCGGGGTCCGAGTGTTATTCAAAACTTCAGTCATCCTTGTAGTCAATTCAAGGATAGGATCAGAGAGATTGGACGCGTTGCCAGGAGTATTCGGGTCATCAAAATCCGCCATGGAAGGAAGGGAGGGTGCAATACTCGGATCTGTGATTTTCCAACTTTTTTTTTTTTACCTAGCTAGCTGATGCAATTAATTAATTTTGCATTAGATGCTTGTACTTCTCTCGGCAAATGCTACGTGTAGCAGTTATAATGTTGCCACCCAAAAGCCTACATAGGTACCTTTTTCTTTTTTTGTAGGTCCCATAAGCACAACCTTTTAATATAGGTTATTGATGGGCGGTCAAAAAGAAAAAAGGCTAGAGATTAAATATAGGTTAGCAGGAAGACAAGTAGGGCCATCAAAAACAAAAAAAAGGAACGAAATGATTGCGGGGCCTTCAGCTGCTTTCCCTTCTCTGAAACTTATTCTCTTCTTGTTGTTGTTCAAAATGGCTCTTCGATACATCCTCCATGGACTAGCAAATCACGACGACCACAGCCTTCTCTGGCGCCAATAAACGGCGTCGAGACGACACTGACGGCGGCGAGTCCGACTCGCTCGACGCGAAGCAAATCTGTATCCGCTACGACCTCCTTGATATCCTCGACGACCTTGTGGAGATGGATCTGGATCTGGATCCGCCAGCACCGCCAATTTTCACACCTTATTCGGTACGGTGTTCATGGCCGACGATTGCTCAAGATCGCGAGACAGATTGAGAAAGAGAGAGAAAGGAGGGTTTCAGCGAGATCGCTCAAGATCGCGAGACAGATCTGCTCTGCGATCGCGAGCAACGCTCCGTCTTCGCTGACGGACGTCGCCGGAATACGGTGGGGCTGCTATTGCTTGCTCCTCCGCAGGTTCGTAACCTTCTCTGATACCATGTCAAAACATTCTTTTTTCATTCATTTTTTCCTATGTATTTTCATAGGTTATATAGATTTTAAAAGAATAAAATCTAAACAAATCTTTGCTATTTTCAAACATTATTGTCTACAATTACGGCTAATCTATTTTCAAACGTGATTGTCTACAATTACGGCTCACGCCAACAATAATTTTATAGTTTTATACTCATATTAATGAGCCTCTTATACTTGTGAGCAATGCCAAAAGAGAAAGAGAGGGTCTCATAATGTATAAAAGAATGAATATACAAAAGAGAAGAAATACAACTTATAAAGCTACCTAAACAAATAAAATTACTATACCACACCCTAATAATACACAGTTACTTTAACAACATCAAGCTTGCGATGCACACACTAATCTCAACATGTTAATATCTATATTCACTTGACATACATAGTTAGGCCTCTACCAAACATTGTATAAATCTGGTGCATGTAACCATCGTGCACATAACGGGTAGTCCTAACAACTACAGCTTTAAGGTCTAGTGGTTTCTAGCACTACCCATGATACCCTGCTCCTACCAAATGCATCCGAACAAATGGTATATAGGGAACATAGTTCGAAAATTCTCCGAAATTCGGCGAACTTCTACGAATTATTTCTCTTTTTTTACCATCGAAGTGCGAAGTGGATGTAAAATAAAAAATACAAAAATTCGCCGAAATAGTTCGATAAAATTCGACAAAATTCGATAAACTTCAATAAAATTTCTATTTTACAATTCAAAAATGCAAAAATTCGACAAGAAATTCGATGAAATTCAACAAAGAAGTAAAAAAATGTTATTTCATTAATAAAAACAAAAAAAATATCAATAATTATGTATTATTTTCAAATTCATCAACCAACATAGCAATATAAATTTTAAAAAATAATTTAATAAGCTAACAAATTATGTAGTTTATGGGATATGTTTTACCAAAAAGAGAAGAAAAGAAGCAAAAAAAATAACTAAATAAAGTTGAAATAAGATAAAAACTTAAAAATAAATTAAAAAGTTTCCAAAGCCATCTTCTTTTAGTTAACTCTTATAAAACAAGATTAAAAAATAATACATTTAAATAATAAACTAATAAATTAAGTATGGTGGGATTCAAACTAGCAAAGTGTATGGTTGAGAAGCACGCCACCAAAAAAATTAAATATCAAAACAAAGAAAATAAATTAAAACCAAAAGCCACCATTTCAAATTCATCAACCCACTTAATAAGATTGATTTTATTAGGTCACTTATTGGTATTTTTATGAATTAAAAGTGTTTATTAAATTAGTTTTTTAGCTTATACTACAATAAATCTATATATTTAAGCATATATAAAAAAAATTCTTTGAACGTCTCTAATTAGATTTTTTTTAAAAAAATTCTCCATGTTAAATTAAACTTCTCCAAATTAATTCTAATTTTCAAGTGATCGAAGTCAAGTTGAAATCGAATTCTCGATTCTTGGATGTGCGTTAAACAGTGTTAATGTAAAAACACATGTTTCAACTGATTATATTTATACTTTTATATGTGAAAAGTATCTATTTATGTTGTTTTCATCATTTCTAATAGTAATTATGCATATTTTAACATCTATATAGAAATTCTTTAAACTTCTCTAAGTTGACGAATTATTACAATAATTCTTCAAGACTTCTCAAACTTCTCTGAATTAATTCTGATTTTTAAAGGTCGAAGTGTCGGGCGAAATCGAAGTTTCAAACCTTGATAGGGAATATAGCAATTAGTGCCACTGTGAAAGTGTTCGGTCCAAAGGGTACAAAAAATTTTCTATTTGGGATTTAACATCACCATCAAATAAAGTTTTTATGCACTGAAGTGAAACACATGATGATGCCCAAAATAAAGCTATTGAAAAACTTAATTTCTCCAATAATTAAGAAGAAGAAGAAGAAGAAGAAGAAGAAGAAGAAGAAGAAAAAGTTGAAACACTGGAGAATCAGTTTTCAGTGGTGATCACACACTAAAGAGTAGAGAGCGTTGTTACAAATGGGTTGCAGTAATTGGAGTTGATTCGAGGGTTTTAAAGGGATCTATCTACACGGTAGATTTACATCATCGTCTAAGCATAACAACTAAAACCAAAACATTCAATTCAATTCATGTTCAAGTGAATGCAGGAATTGGAATTAAGATAGAGAGAGAGTTATTGTCAAAAAAAAAAAGATAGAGAGAGAGTTACAGAAGATGAAAGTAGAGAAGAAGATTGGCAATCGCTTAAACTGCTGTAAACCCCAATAACGTCCCCTTTACGAACAACATAGAAAACTTCCTCCTTTTCCTCCATTATTCATTCCACCACTGTCTTCCAATCTTTCATTTGTACTACAAATTCACAAAATGAATCATCTTGAAGTTCATGTATAACGTCAAAGAGTAAAAGTTACAAGTCTTCACTTATTATTTTATGTTTTAAGGGTGGTTGGAGGGAGGTTGATTTTAGAATAAAAAAACATGCTTTTTCTTATTTTTATTTTTTATAAGTCTCCCGTGCAATACCCATATTTTTTTTAAGACTAATCAAGAACATAACCCTTCCTAAATAAATGCAACTAAAATAAATATAAATTTTAATATTAAAACCTTCACCCTTCAACCACTTTTCTCGATTTATGTCAATTAAAAAATATGTTTGATACAACAGTTGCTTAAATGCAAATGGGTTATTTTCTCCTACTCCTGTTTTCTTTTTTTCTTTGGTTAAAATATAGGATTGTTCTTAAAATTATCTTAAGAAGAAGAAGAAAAGCCCAACTAAAAATGAAAAAAAGAGTCTTTGTCATTGAGACCTCATATACACATTGGCCCAAATCACAATTTTAGAAGTACAAAAATATCGCAGGTTGAAATCACCTTTCAATCATCACTTACACAGCTCGCAATTACATCATGTAAAACCAAAAACACTACCATCACCCTGTAATTGTTGCGAAAATCAATTACTAATACGACCATTTTCTCCATCATGCATGGGATTATCAAAAAGTTGAGAGAATCATTGAAGGGCAGGCGCATCTTGTCTTCATCAATATTCCACTCTCCTTCATGGCTTCAAGCATTTTATTCACTCATCATCAACAGACCAGAAGAAGGCTCTGTTGTGGCATTTGGTAGAAGGTGATACTTGAAAATATGTTACTTCCATTCAAGGGTACCTGTCTGCTGGTACAAGCTTTACCAGTTTTGCAAGGCCATAGGACTTGAAATCTTTCCCATAACACAAGCTTAGATCAAGAGCAGTCTTCCCGTCCTGAAACATGAGAGACACACAGATGAGAAATGTCAAAAGATTTTCTTCTTACCCGCAGATAAGTAGAAAATCGGGAACTTTCAGGATTGCTTATGTTTTTTCACGTCATTGGAGTAGCAACTGATAAGAATTCGTCATATAAAAAGCTCATTTTCGTGGAGTTCTTTTTAATTAAATGAGGAAGCAGAACAATTAAAATCCTTCATATGTAAACTTGCTTATACAAGGAAGTTTTCTATAATTGCACTAGGAGATTCAACTAAAATAATTGCCAATCACTTAATAGAACTGAAGATGTTTAAAAGCAATGAAAGTAAAACAAGCATCCTTGATGTCTCCGGTAGCAGGCTCAAAAAGGATGTAACAATGGCGTATCAATTATGCAAGCAAAGAACCATAGTTGAAATATTAGATTGGACTTCCGTTTTACTTTATCAAAAAAAAGAGTGAAAAAACGCAGAGTGAATTCTTGGAACATTGGGCAGTTCAACAAATGAGAATCCAGACAATACTATCAATCAGTTCAAGCTATTTGAAAAAACCCACCTTAGTTCTTCTTGTTTTATCTGCGCCATTTACCAACAAAACTTTTGCTATATCTCTATTCCTACCCTGTATGGCTACATGCAATGCCGTCCAACCTTCCTATAAGCAAAAGATAGCAAATGAGACTCAAACCATAAAAAAAAAAATAGAACTGTAGTCCACATGAAATATTAAGAAGTCATACTCACATCATCCGCAACATTTAGATCAGCCTTGTACTTAATCAATAACTTTACAGTTTGAAATGCACCAACTTGAACAGCATAATGAAGTGGGGGGACACCATTCTGCGACAAGGAATACGGAAGTAAAATTTTCAGCAAGGAAAACCAGTACGAGGACGTTAAACAAAATTACAATACTTGGGATTTTTTTATCACCTTGTCTTGGACATTAGGATTTGCACCTTTTCTAAGAAGATGGCTAACCACAGACTCTTTTTTACCAATAACTGACTTGTGAAGGGCAGTGAAACCATCCTGTGTTATCAAACCTATTCAAGCTCCATTCATTTCCATAAGAGAGGGAACACATTGAAAAGATGAACCGTAGAGTCCAAATATAACAAAATTTACCTTATCGGGTGCATCAATATCAACACCCTGTTCGAGTAATTTATCCATGAAAGGTATTTGCCCTGATAGAGCAAGCGTATGAAGCAGTGCCCATTTCATCTGCAATAAATTAAGTGATTTTAGGGTAGGTAACCTAGAATGAGAATCTCTTCGCAACCAACCAGAAAAATGAAACTACAAAACTTGGTAAAACATTACTTAACTATTGATATTTTGCTTATGTTGGGAGCTTCATTCTGTTCTAAAATTGCTCTTTCTTCTGGTGTTAGAAGCTTTTCAACTTCTGCATGTAAGAGGTAATACTCGCTTAAACATATTATTAAGGTCAGAGAATTCGAGATTTTGAGTGTTGTAATAAAAATAACCAGTGTTTTCAAGGTGTCGCCTAGACGTGCCTAGGCAGTTTAGGGAGAAAACGCATAGGCGCTATGCTAGGCGGGCAGTGGGGGTTTGTACAAATATTTAAAAAGTCTAGGGGAATATCTCTAATTTTTAAAAAAAGCTTTAAAAACAGAAACGCCCCTTTTTTCTACAATAAACCCTCGAACATTTCTCTCCCTAAGCCCATCCTTTCCATTTGCTCAGACCAAGAAACGTCGTCGAAATCTCTGGCAACCGTCGACGACCCACCGACGACTCTTTGGCGACCCTCCCGCGATAGAAATTTGAGTTTTGTACTTTTGAACATTTTGGATAATGTGTATTGTGACATAAATTAATATTTTCTGGACATGATTGTAATTAACATAAAGTGTTTTTTATCATTTTATGAAAATTTAACATTTATTAAAGAATACAGTTAGATATATATAATTTTGTATATGAATTGTCAAAGGACCTATAAATAATTAATTAATTATCTAGTGACCTATACATAAATATTTTTTTATCACCTAGGTCATGTTTAGGTTTCGCCTAGGCTACGCCTCGCCTAGACAAGGCAAATCGCCTAGACATCACCTTGGCGCCTTGAAAACACTGAAAATAACGCGACTGAATCATATGGATAATCACCAGAAGTACAAAGACTGACTATAGAGATAATCACAAATTCCAAGGAGAACTCATCCTTATAAATCCAGCCTAGTTTCTCTCAAGTTCAACTGATTCAATGGTTCGGATAATGGACAAATAGACCTCATTCAATGGAAAATGCAAGAAAGAACCTATGAATGGATATAGGAGAAAACCATTTCTCAATTTTTACAATTTTAAATTTTCTTATATTGAATGAAATAAGTCCTAAATCATATTGTTTTAGTCCAATAAACTGATAAAGTCATAAAAAAAACATGTACACAACTGGAAGAAAATGTGAAGGAATGTTTGTTCTTTGTGACGACTTGTGACACTCGCCAAAGGAATAAACATGAAAACGTGTTATCTCCTAGTTTGTTGCAGCCTCTACCAATTCCTGGGCACAATTGGACTGATATATCAATGGATTTTATTGAAGGATTGCCCAAGTCACATGGTAAGCAAGTTACTTTCGTGGTGGTGGATGGGTTGAGCAAATATGCACATTTCATGCCCTTAGTCATCCCTATAATATTGTTGATGTTGCCCAGTCTTCCAAGATAATGTTTATAAATTGCATGGTCTGCCAAACTTTATAGTCAGTGATCGTGATAAGGTCTTTACGAGTACCTTTTGGCAGGCTCTATTTTCCTTGCTGAAGGTGAATTTGTTGACGAGCACTGCATATCACCCTTAAATTGATGGTCAGAGCGAGGTGGTTAACAAGTGCTTAGAACAATATCTCAGATGTATGATGGGTGATAGACCAAAGAAATGGTTGAAATGGCTTGCTTTCGCTAAATGGTGGTATAATACGTCTTATCATTTATCTACTCGAATGACAACATTTGAGGTTGTTTATAGCACGCCACCTCCTTCTCATAGTGCTTGTATACCTGGTGAGTCTAATGTGGCAACAATTGACTTGAGCTTAAGGGATACAAATGCTACGATACGATTATTGAAGGCCAATTTGGTTCAAGCTCAAGCTAGGATGAAAATGTATGCGGATACGAGAAAAACAGAGCGACAATTTGTTGTATGTGACATGGTGTTTCTCCGACTACAACCTATAAGCAAGTTAGCTTGGCTATGAGCAGAAATTTAAAGCTATCTCCAAGATTCTACGGCCCTTACAAGGTCATTCAAAGGATTAGACAGGTTGCTTATAAGTTGGAGCTACCTATAGAGTCCAAAATTCATCATGTTTTTCATGTCTCTTGTTTGAAGAAGAAAATTGGAGAGACTGTCACACCAATTACAGAGTTACGAGTGATTTAGGATAACGGGTGTTTACATCTAGAACCTATAGCTGTTTTGGATCGACGAGTAGTCAAGCGGCACAATTGCCCAGTGACACAATGGTTGGTTCATTGGTCCCTCCCTAGCTCATTTCTTGAAGATGCAACTTGGGAGGATGCGTTTAAACTGCTGGAGAAGTTTCCTCTTTTTCAGCCTTGAGGTCAAGGCTTTTCTAAAAGGGAAGGGAATGTAACAACCATTTTTATTATTTCTATTTTAATTTATTATGAATATGCTATTCTTAATGGGGGTTGATTTGTTGTTAGGGTTTTTTTGGGTAGTTTGGGAATTCTTTTGAAGTACATTGTGTTATTTTTCTCTTGCATATAAAAAGGGTGTTTCAGGCTGCTGTAGGGGTTGATGAGATTTTATCAAGAAACTGGAGTTATTAGTCTATTTTTAGTGTTTCTTCTTCCTGGTTGTTTCATAGCCTTCTCTCTTTCTCTCTCTCTCTCTCTCTCTCTCTCTCTCTCTCTCTCTTCAACACTACAAGTTGATATAGAAACCATAATTGAGTAGTAACAATAAGACACCAATGCAACATTCCTCAATTACGAAAAAAAAACATACTTTCGTTTGAATAATCAAGAAAAAGAGGTTATAGAATTATAATATACCTCTGCGAAGGTTGTCCTCGTACTGCTGTGTTTCGTTCTCCCATTCGTCTTCGTTGTCGTCGCTGCCGATGCTTCCATCGTCAGGTTCTTCCCAATTAGTGTGGTGGGTCTGTGGAGAAACTCGCTTGGAAACAGCGACACATGTGTTTGGGTTTCTAGGGTTTTGAAGAAATGAAGCCCAAATCTTCTTGTTCGGGTCGTAAAATTTGATGAGATAGCTTCCAATATCCCTGCTGCTGCCTCTGCAACTCTGAAGAAAGATTGATGGAAATGCGCGAGTTGAAGAAGGGAAGGTGAGTCCGCTTGGAGAGACGAGCATCTTCAGATTTTGAGATTGTGAGAAACTGGAGAAGTTGCAAGACACTCAAACAGAAGATCTTTTTTTTATTTTTGATGTTTCAAACAGAAGATCTTAAGATATGTGAGTTACAGAAAATGGATGATGAGTTCCCCTACATAAAATTTAAGAAATAAAAAGATACTAAAATATAATTTAATATATGTTCTTTTTTAAAATATATATGACAAGATGATTTAATTTACACCGTTACCCAACCCAAACCAATCGGGTTGAGTATTTTAGAACCCAACCCAAAAGGTTCAGATCGATCGGGTTGATGAACACTCATAGTTTTTACAATCTAAAAATTATTCAAAACTATGCCCATCCTAATGTGATGTATGGTGAGTGGTGGGTGTTTTTTTTTTCCTCAAGAGAAAAAAGAAGAATAACAAAAATAGAATACTGAAGAGAAAACTAAAACTTCAACCGTGTCACCCGCACAAGTTGTAAACTCTACACTCTTTTACAAAACTTCTAAGGATCAAACTTCACCTTCATCTAGATCTTACTCACTAGTTGGGATGATCAGTAAACAATGATGGACCTCCTATATATAGACTTTCTAACCACAATATTTAGAAACCATGACCAACAAAGATTCTTCATTCTACAGTGGTTTCCTTATTCAAATACAACTAGATCATAACACACTTATCCATATTTAGAAATTCCTAATTACTTTCTAAATACATGTTCCATGTTCTAATCCAACAAGAAATTCATGTTTGAGCCAAAATCCAACAAATTTTACCCCACAATTTCTCAATCGTTTAACAGTCTTATAAATTAAAAATATAAATATCAATGGATATAAAAGTAATTAAGTAATAAAAAGAAGTTACATTCTAGATAAACTTCAAAAACAAAATTGAAAATATAACAAACTTCTCCCTAGAAATCCCCATGTTTCACACTTTTTCCAACATTTTGGGAGCCCCTTATCACTCCAAACGTGATCAAATAACTCCAACTTCGATCTAAACAGTTATAGAATTGAAGTTTTTTGTTTTTTTAGTTGTTTAACGAGTTCCATCAATAGATCGCACTCTCGAGGAGTTATCAGGCCCCTTTTTTATCCATTAATCCCCTCATTTCCTGAGGTGAGACAGTGGTAAGAGTTTAACATAGAACCTTGGCGTCCCAATGCCACTTCTTTACGAACTATATTGCACCATCTTTTAATGTGTCTATACTGCACTATTTACACACATTTAAAAACAAAAAAGGAATCGTCTATCATTCAAGCATTCAACATAATGTAAATGATAGGAAAATCCGAACTTAACCTACAAGATCATTCATAATAAGAATCCAATAACAATATCCCGTTGATTATTGAACATTCAAGCAATTTCAACCCGAATTTCAATAAAAACTTCAAAGTTGCAAACAAAAATATATGAATGTACAAAACTGAGCAGCTGCTGTAAAGATTAAAACTTTAAAGCATAACAAAAACGAAACTTTATTAATCCATAGATTAAAACAAAATATACCTGCTACAGCTGCTGCTTGCGCACGGCACGGGGAAGACCGAGACGAAAGGATTAAAGAAGAAGAAGAAGAAGAAGAAGAAGAATGAATGAATAAGATGGCGATGGGCGATGGCCGCTTGGAGAGAAAGGGTTTTGTTTTCCAACTTTTTCCCTTTTTCTTGGAGACTTGAACAAGAGAAGAGAAAGATTCAAGTTAACAAAATAATAATAATAATCAAATAAAATTTTAAACAAAAGAGGAGTCCGGGAGTCCGGGAGTGCGCACTAGCCGCCGGGTTGGGATTATGAGGGTAAGGGGCTAGTCCGGTTGGGTAGGGTCGAATTATGTTATTTACCGTAAATTTAACCCGACCACCTCCCAATTTTTTATGAAACTCGACCCGACCCGGGATGGTCAAGATAGATCGGGTCAGGTAGGTTTGGGTCGATTGAGTTTCTTTCACCTTTAAAAGTTAAAATTTTAGTCTCGTTTTTAAGTTGAATTTTAGTATTTGAGAACTCGTGTTGATACCGTGTTTAAAAAAGCTGTTTGTAAGATTTGGAAATGATAGAAATCTTTTTAGTAAAATTTATTTCAAAACTTATCTAGGTGGCTTAGAAAATATAAAAGAGCAACTTCTAAAGTGTAAGTGATTTGAGATTCTGACTACTATCCTTGATAGTAGAACTTTGAGTCTCCGCACTTCGAGGTGAGGTAGTGCGGCCTTATTCGAAACAAAGCCCTTTTATTGTAGTTTACAATCTTCTTGTATTGCTAGATCACAAATCCATTAATCGAATAACAAAAAGAAGTTTGTGTTTTTAGCATGTCGATCTAGCTCCCTTAGTTGTGAGGTTTTAATGAATTTGATTTGATATTAATTTCAAACAATTAAAGTCTTAGTTGCTTTTTTTTTATTAAAAATTATTAGACGGAATATTCTTATCAATAATTGAAGAAATAGAATGAATTCTTATTACGTAAATAATAAGTAAAAAATAGGCGGAGTAAAGAAAATATAAATATGTAGCCAACCCCATGTAGTTAGAAAAAAACTTAATTGAGTTGTTTTTAGTTTTGTTTCTTATTAAGAGTAGCTTGTTCAACTTTGACAAGAAACCCTAGATCAATATAAAACTAAATTAATTTAAGAAACAATGAAGGTATAACTAGTATTTGGTATCCAATTTAAATTTAGTTTTTTATATTTGAAAACAAAAAAATACAGAAAAACAGAAAATAAGTGTTTGGTTTTACAAAATCTTGAAGTGGTTTCTTCCTTTAAAATTTTAAAAGTAATCCATTTTCAAGAAACGATGAAAAGTTGTTTTCTAAAAACTATTTCTACATCTTCAACCACACGCACCCTAAAAGTCTTGTGTATGGTCATACTGGTACTTTTACCATATTCATCATATTTATCAATTATTAATTAAATACATTTTCTTTGTGTAATTTTTTTTTTGAGCTATTAGGGGACAATAGAAAATATGACATTAAACGATCTAATCCCACAATATCACATATCCAAATCTATAGCTAAACTTAGAGACCCAACGAGTTTCGTCCCAAAAGGGTCCTAATTTTGAGAGGCTCGAAAGAATGATATAAGCCTAAAGTTGTAGAGAAGAGTTCAAGCTTCATAAGTGGCACTTCATGGTGATGTTGTTATATGTAGAGCATTGCTTAGTGCTTGCAGGATTCATGGTGATGTTGGTGTCATAGAAAGGATTATAGATTACATTGCCCGGTTGGATTTTAGAGTTTATGGTGGAGGATGCATCCTTCTTTCTAATTTATATGCATCTTTGGGGAGATGGGACAGGGTTGTTAGAGTGAGGAAGAAGATGGGTGATGAGAAGATTGAACAAAACCCTGGTGGTAGTTGGATCGAAGTTGATGGGATTGTTCATGAATTCATTTCTGCCAAGGCCCTTGATCCTCATATTATAGATGTACATGACATGTTGAATGAAGTGTTAATTTGAGTAAATTAATTAAGGGTATATTGAATGATACAAAAGCAAATGTTTATTGATCCAAGTTCAAGAATAGAAATTTAGAGCAAAATAGCATGAGGTCCTTGTGATAGGGTGTACAAACTTTTAAAACAGGACAATAAATAAATAAATACTTGATATGATTAGATTATAAATTATTGAGCAAACCATACTTGTTAAAATGAAAATAACCATAACTGAAATGGTGGTTGGGTACTTTTTAACCCAGAAAACAATATTCAAATGGTGGCTGGCAAGGTGATTGGATGTACTCTTTCGGTGGAACAAGCTGAAGCTTCTGCCATTGAGGCCGCATTATCAGCTTGTAATACTGTTTCAGATCAAATTCATGTTTTTTCAGACTCCAAGTTAGTGATTCAGAAGCTAAATGGTGCATTTAGTGATTTGGAGACCATTGCTCCTATTCTCACTGATATTCATGCAAAGGGCTCGGAAGTTCCGTCGGTTGGTTTCTTTCATATTCCTCGTTCCTTAAATGGGCAAGTTCATTCTATGGCCAAGAGGGCATCAAGATCAGGAATTAGTTTTTGTTGGGGTGGTTTGAATGCTGTTGCTGCATTCCCAGAATCTTTTGATTCTTTTATTCTTAATGAAAATTCCCTCTTTTGACATAAAAAAGAAATGGTACTACTATTTATTCAAACAAGGACATTCTTAAAATTTTCCATGAGTCTTTCCTTGACAGTATTAATTTGTCAGGAAAAAGTAAAAACTATGAGGACATGAGCATTGACTCATGGCTTCATTGGTCTTACAATAAAAAAGTTTCGTACAAAAGACAAAGGACTAGTCCCACTTGAAGGAAATGGGGACACCAAGTAAAAAATCACAAAAAAATTAAAATAAATAAATAAATAAAATTACACTCTCGTTTTAGTTTATAAATCAAGCTCTCAAGTTCATAATGAGAAGCCACCAATCAAGTAGGCTTTGGCTACTTGTTAAGAATTAATCTATTTCTATAATTTTGAATTTTCATTTAATAAATAATAGATAAGAAAATTTTGGCAATTTCTAATCCTTTCATAGCAGAATTCCAAACATTTGTCGTTAACTACAACAAATACAAAAAATGTACTTGCTATTGTCAGCAAGCCATGGAAAGAATTCTCTAAACACACAAAAACTCATAGTTTTCAAACTTCCAATACTCGGATAGCAAAATTCTGTTCCCGCTGCAACTAACTCTGTCTTCTCCCAATTCTGAAAAAGAAAAAACGAAGTGAAAAAACCATGAAACAGCCCAGAAAATCTTATATTGAAAGAGTATAACTTCATATGATAGTAAAGATAATTAGGCCAAAAAGTAAGCTTTATAGGTATACAAGTATAAACTTAACTGGCTTTCAAAAAAGAAAAAACAGTATAAACTTCACTGCCCTTTCTTAACTATAAACTTCATGGTATAACAAGATAGGAACATAAGGAAAGTCATACGTAACTATAACGTTACAAAATAATAGAACCACAATACTCTTTTTGTAATGTTTTAATTTAAGATGAAGGGCATTTTACTCAGCCACTTGTTAAGAGTATTCAAGCATCCTAAAAGCGTTAAAGCATTTCACCCCCCAAAAGTAGTAACAGGAAAAAAAAAAAAAAAAAGTTGGTTGAGTTTTGAAAAGTTAGCATCGGAGATCATTAACAAGCTACTTAACTTTGATTCCATTTGTTGTACCCAAAAAACTTTGATTCATTTGTTGTTGTACTCAACAAATGAATCCTACTTGGAGGTCACGGATTTGAATATGGACAATCTTTTCAATGTGTGAGGTAAGATTGTGTATGACATCCCTTCCCCCAGCCCCCACAACGGCGGAGCCTTGTGCATTGGGTACAATTATACAATCATGATTGATATGGGTTTGTGCACGTACATGCTTAACAATGCAAACATTTGTCTACTATGATACTATCCTATACCCAGAATTTGTACCTTAGATTTTTCTTTTCGGTGATTGAAACATTATCCATTAATAAAAAGAGTGCAGCATAATTTATTGAATCACTAAGTAGGTTCCAATGCTAATCATACAGCTTGCTACTTCAATTGGACAGTTTTGTTGACATCGAGAGAAAGTGCATCTTATCCTGTATGAGTCCAGCATTGTGATTGTGAGAGTAGATTACAAAGAAGATTTCACAATCAGCCAAGACTAAAAACTAATCATAACTAATGACTCATTTGGTTCAGTAATAAATTAAGACAACACTCATCTAAACTCGAGCAATGTTTGAACATCAGCTTCCATCATAACACAAATGAGGTGGGGTTAACCTAACATAAAAAATTGAATTTACTTTGGAATTCAGTAGGGACATAGCTTCAATTATCTATTATACATAAATTATCATAAAGCTTAACAACGGTGGAAAACAAACAACCCAAACCAAACTAAAAAGCTTTACCAAAAACAACATGATTAGGTTACATGGAGATGAACACTTGCAGGCAACTTGAAAATGTCATGTCAAAAGGTCTAACTGAGGAAGAACAAAATGGAAATAAAGAAGCATATATTAGACTACATAAAGCTCAATAAGTAGCAAAGAAGACCATAGAACACTAAATTTAATACATTTGCCGATAATTAAAAACATCGAGAGAACTGTGTGCTTATAAGTTATAGCAAGTAATATAGGAATGAAAAATGCTAATCTAACTACTAAAAATACAACTATAAGTGTAACTACATATTTATATTCGTTGGACATGTATGTTTTACAAATCTCAATGTGTATAATAAATAATTCAATAAATATGAATGTTAGTTGCACATGCAGTTGCATTTTATTGTGTTAGATTAGCATTTCCCTATAGCAATTGCATACTCCATATACACCAGATGATGGCGATGTGAAGTGCAGACTAACCAAATACTGAAGTATAAGTTTCAAAAGTATCAACAAATTACTCATCCTTTTGGACAACATGGAAAGGTCATTTGAGGGAAAAATAATTTGGGTAACCCATCATCTCAAAAGTAATTCTGAGCTAGCATGACCAACTTGAAAGACAGATTAATAATTTAATATTGAAATCAGAAAATGCTTATATTACTGGCAGATTGTCATAAACTAAAACTTAATATAATTTAAATTGTAAAGCTTTCAAAGGCTCTGAGGATTTAAAACACTCACAGTTACTGTAAAAAGTAAAACACAAATCTTTACATAAAAATGGTATATGTAGAGAAAGTTTTGCACAATCAAAATTTTACGATGATATAAATTATGATTGACATATTTCATTAAATGCAGAAGAGAGACACAACACAATACAGAAGCAACAAGAGAGATAAAGCAAACCTACATACCAATTTCTCCACCTTGGAAATATCAGCGCCTATCAGTTTTTCCAGTGGAGCGCTTCCCGGAGAACAAGTGCTTTGGTTTAAGATTAGGAATGACTCTATCAGCTTCTCCACGACGAGCATTCTTGTTCCTCTTCTTAACAGATTTCTTCGCAAGTTTTAGAGCCTTGACCTTTTGGGCAGAGTCCTTAAAGCCCTCCCCTGGAACAACTTCACTTGGTGGCCGTGACATTGACCTTGATCTTGATCGAGACCTCAGACGCAACTTCTTGTTAGATTGATCAGCATCCACATCCATAGCGTCAGCATCAGTATCATCTCCCCTGGCCATTGACCTTCCCCTCTTCCTACCTCTCCTAGAGAGAGAACGACTGCGGGCACGGTCAATAGCCAAGGTGGGGTCTAAGCCCAGTGCAGATAGCTGCCTTCCCATCCTCTCCGAAGTGTACTTCTTGTCTTTATCAAACTTCCTTGGTACAATGGGCCTGCTTTCTGCTGTGCTCTTCTTGATCCTATGCTCTTGAATGAGCAAGCTCTTCTTTTTCCTGATCTCAGCCAAAGATTCTTGCTCTTCTGGTGTCAAATCCTTTCCATCCATCTCAAAATCATCATCATCTCCCTCTTTTAAAAGCCGGAGCCCCTCTTCTCGCTCCAATTCTTCAAGCCTTTGCAAGATATCAGGATCAACAAAGTCATAAACATTGTGCCCATCAAGAATTTCTGGCATTACATATTGTTTCCATTCATCATTTTCTAAGATATAGTGCTTCCTCAAATCAGCAGAGTACACACCAGCTCCACCATTTTCTTCTTCCAAATCTTTCTCAAGTTTCCTCTTCTCAATCTCTCCTGCTTCCTTAGCCTTTCTTTCCAAAATAGCCTGGGGAATACAAGCTGGCCTTTCCTTTTGGTCTCGTGGCTTTGGAATAGCAACATGAAATCGATTCAAGCAGTCGTTGATCTTCTTTGATTTCATCTTCAATTCAACCCGCTGATTTAGCAGTCTTTCACAAGCTGCATTTTTTACAGCAATCACTCCATCTTCAGTCAAGGTACTCATAGTCAAGAGAACCCCATCTTCATTAGCTGCCTCACCAGCTTGACCTATAACAGTCTTCATAGCTTCAGCTTTCATCTCCATAACAAACTTCCTATCTTCCTTAGAGAGCCCCTCCAGTGGTTGCAAATCAGTCTTGTTGCACACTATTATCAGCGGCTTGTTCATAAATAATGATTTGATGCTATGAAAGAGAGCTGCCTGTTGCGCAATGCTATACCCACAAGACCCTGATATGTCCAAGAAAAACAAGACAGCAGCTCGTAAATGCGCCAGAGCCGTAATACTGCACATCTCAATAATATTACGATCTTCAAAAGGACGGTCCAAGATCCCCGGTGTATCAATCACCTGGTACCTCAAGTATTTATAATCAGTGTGTCCAACAAAGAGGGACTTTGTAGTGAACGCATATGGTTGGACGTCCACATCAGCTCTCGTGATTTTGTTAATAAAGGAGCTCTTCCCAACATTTGGGTACCCGCAAATCAAGATTGTTCTGGTATTTGGGTCAATTGACGGGAGCCTTGCCATGTGTTGTCTAATCTGCTCAAGATAAGCCAAACTAGGGCTAACTCGTTTGATCACAGTACACATTCTACCAAGTGCAGCTACCTTGAGAGATTTGCACCGATATAAAGAGTCTCCATACTTCAACAACTTGACATAGTCCTTGGCGATCTTACTGATAAGGTTCCTAGCAGTGTTAATCTGACCAAGAGCAAGCTTGTAGTGGTCTTTGTTGTAGAGTACATGGAGCAAGTCTCCATAGAAAGGGTGGATATCATCTAAGCGAGGGAACTCGTCAATGATGGCAGAAAGCTTCTCGTGAAAATTCTGCTGTGTATATTTCACCTTTCTCATGTAAAATTGGCGGAGACGTGATATAGCATAACCCTTGTGGACGACAGTGGGTGTTTGACGCTGAGTTCGCGAGAGGATAATGTCGATGAAGTCCTTGCCAGTAGGGACTACAGTGATCTTCTTGAAATTGTATTGCACCATCTTTTAATGTGTCTATATTGCCCTATTTACACACACATTTAAAAACAAAAAAAGGAATCATGTATCATTCAAGCATTCAACACAATGTAAATGATAGGAAAATCCGAACTTAACCTACAAGATCATTCATAATAAGAATCCAATAACAATATCCCGTTGATTATTGAACACATTCAAGCAATTTCAATACGAATTTCAATAAAAACTTCAAAGTTACAAACAAAAATACATGAATGTACAAAACTGAGCAGCTGCTGTAAAGATTAAAACTTTAAAGCATAACAAAAACCAAACTTTATTAATCCATAGATTAAAACAAAAAAAAAAGCTAATAATACAATTGTTATTCTCAATCACGATTCATCACTCATTAAACTCTTCAATCATTACATCATTTTTATATAAGAAAATAAAAAAATTATAACATGAAAATAGGAGGAAGAAAAAGCACATCAAAATTACAGCAGCATATAAACCCTTAAAAAAAAAAAAAGCCCAAGCTTTCAACTGATATTTTACTCTATTGTTACACCAGAGGAAGAATTAATGAAAGGGGAAACAACAAGCACACAAGACAACAAACACTTTCTCATTTCATGCCACTGTTGTTATGGAACTTCCATAAGCAATAAATAAAATGCCCCAAATAATTTTTCCACAAAATGAAATTCTTGGGCGAATTATGCATGGTTTCTTGGTGTGTTTTTACTAAGATTAGAAAATTAAAAATATATATATATATATATATATATATATATATATACCTGCTACAGCTGCTGCTTGCGCGCGGTACGGGGAAGACCGAGACGAAAGGAGTAAAGAAGAAGAAGAAGAAGAAGAAGAAGAAGAAGAAGGATTGAGAGAGAGAGCGCGCGAAAGTGTGAAGATTTGAAACTTTGAGAAGGGAAGATTGAAGAACCGAAGAAGAAGAATGAATAAGATGGCGAAGGCCGATGGCGGCTTGGAGACATTTTAGGTTTAGGGTTTTGTTTTCCGACTTTTTTCCCTTTTGTTGAATTCTTGAACAACAGATGAGACGGAGTTAAATTGACAAAAAATAATAATAATAAAAATAAAATATAATTTTAAACAAAAGGGAAGTCCGGGAGTGCGCACCAGCCTCGGGTTAGGGAAGTTAGGATTGGGGGCCTTCCGGGGGGTGGGGTCGGTTCCTTTCACCCCTACTAAAATTAAAATTTTATTCTCGGTTTTAAGTTGATTTTTAGTATTTGAGAACATGTGTCGATACCTTGTTTAAAAAAACTATTTGTAAGATTTGGAAATGATAGAAATTTTTTTAGTAAAATTTATTTCAAACTTCTTAGAAAATATAAAATAGTAACTTTCGAAGTGTAGCACAAGTGATTCAAAAGTTGGACTCTTACAATTGATGGTAGACCTTTGAGTCTTTTTATTGTAAGGTGAGGTGGCACGTACTTACTCGAGACACAAGCCCTTCTGTCGTAGTTCACGTTCTTCTTATATCGCTAATTCACAAATTTCGAACGATAAAATATAGTTTGTATTTTTAACATGTCGATCTAGTTTCTGTTGTTAGGTTTTAATAAATTGAATTTGATATTAATTTGAAATAGTCTTAGTTGTTTTTTTTTTGTCAATTTCTCTATTTATTAAAATTTATTAGACCGAGTGTTCGTATCAATAATTGATGAAATGAAATGAAATGAATTCTTGTTAATCATTCTGAACAATTATTTTTTACGTAAATAATAAGTAAAAAAAAGGCAAGAGTGAGAAAGTATAATCATGTAGCTAATCCATATAATTAGAAAAAAGACTTAGTTGAGTTGTTTTAAATTTTGATTCCTATTAACAGCAGCTTGTCAACTTTAACAAGAAACCTAGATGAATATAAAACTAAATTAATTTTAGAAACAATGAAGGTATCACTAAAAACTCTTGTGGTATGGTCATACTGATATTTTTACCATATTCATCATGTTTATCTCTTCTTCTACTTTTTTTTTTTAATTCTTTTTTCTTTTTTTTACTCTTTATTAATTATTGATTAAATATATTTTTTACATGTAAAATGTTTTTTTTTAATTACTAAGGGATAATAGGAAATATAGCATTTAACGATCTAACCCCACAACACCACAAATTTAAATTCACAGCTAAACTTAGAGACCCAACGAGCCTCGTCTCAAAAGAATTTTAATTTTAAGAGGCTCGAAAGAACGATATAAGCCTAATGTTGTAGAAAAGAGAGTTCAAGCAATTTCAATACGAATTTCAATAAAAACTTCAAAGTTACAAACAAAAATACATGAATGTACAAAACTGTGCAGCTGCTGTAAAGATTAAAAGTTTAAAGCATAACAAAAACCAAACTTTATTAATCCATAGATTAAAACAAAAAAAAAGCTAATAATACAATTGTTATTCTCAATCGCGATTCATCACTCATTAAACTGTTCAATCATTACATCATTTTTTATATAAGAAAATAAAAAAATTATAACATGAAAATAGGAGGAAGAAAAAGGACATCAAAATTACAGCAGCATATAAACCCTTAAAAAAAAAAAAAGCCCAAGCTTTCAACTAATATTTTGCTCTACTGTTACACCAGAGGAAGAATCAATGAAAGGGGAAACAACAAGCACACAAGACAACAAACACTTTCTCATTTCATGCCACTGTTGTTATGGAACTTCCATAAGCAATAAATAAAATGCCCCAAATAATTTTTCCACAAAATGAAATTCTTGGGCGAATTATGCATGGTTTCTTGGTGTGTTTTTACTAAGATTAGAAAATTAAAAAAAATATATATATATATATACCTGCTACAGCTGCTGCTTGCGCGCGGTACGGGGAAGACCGAGACGAAAGGAGTAAAGAAGAAGAAGGATTGAGAGAGAGAGCGCGCGAAAGTGTGAAGATTTGAAACTTTGAGAAGGGAAGATTGAAGAACCGAAGAAGAAGAATGAATAAGATGGCGAAGGCCGATGGCGGCTTGGAGAGATTTTAGGTTTAGGGTTTTGTTTTCCGACTTTTTTCCCTTTTGTTGAATTCTTGAACAACAGATGAGACGGAGTTAAATTGACAAAAAATAATAATAATAAAAATAAAATATAATTTTAAACAAAAGGGAAGTCCGGGAGTGCGCACCAGCCTCGAGTTAGGGAAGCTGGGATTGGGGGCACTCCGGGGGGTGGGGTCGGTTCCTTTCACCCCTACTAAAATTAAAATTTTATTCTCGGTTTTAAGTTGATTTTTAGTATTTGAGAACATGTGTTGATACCTTGTTTAAAAAAACTATTTGTAAGATTTGGAAATGATAGAAATTTTTTTAGTAAAATTTATTTCAAAACTTCTTAGAAAATATAAAATAGTAACTTTCGAAGTGTAGCACAAGTGATTCAAAAGTTGGACTCTTACTCTTGATGGTAGACCTTTGAGTCTTTTTATTGTGAGGTGAGGTGGCACGTACTTACTCGAGACACAAGCCCTTCTGTCGTAGTTCATGTTCTTCTTATATCGCTAAATCTAAAATTTCGAACGATAAAATATAGTTTGTATTTTCAACATGTCGATCTAGTTTCTGTTGTTAGGTTTTAATAAATTGAATTTGATATTAATTTGAAATAGTCTTAGTTGATTTTTTTTTTTGTCAATTTCTCTATTTATTAAAATTTATTAGACCGAGTGTTCGTATCAATAATTGATGAAATGAAATGAAATGAATTCTTGTTAATCATTCTGAACAATTATTTTTTACGTAAATAATAAGTAAAAAAAAGGCAAGAGTGAGAAAGTATAATCATGTAGCTAATCCACATAATTAGAAAAAAGACTTAGTTGAGTTGTTTTAAATTTTGTTTCCTATTAACAGCCGCTTGTTCAACTTTAACAAGAAACCTAGATGAATATAAAACTAAATTAATTTTAGAAACAATGGAGGTATCACTAAAAACTCTTGTGGTATGGTCATACTGATATTTTTACCATATTCATCATGTTTATCTCTTCTTCTACTTCTTTTTTTTAATTCTTTTTTCTTTTTTTTACTCTTTATTAATTATTGATTAAATATATTTTTTACATGTAAAATGTTTTTTTTTTAATTACTAAGGGATAATAGGAAATATAGCATTTAACGATCTAACCCCACAACACCACAAATTTAAATTCACAGCTAAACTTAGAGACCCAACGAGCCTCGTCTCAAAAGAATTTTAATTTTAAGAGGCTCGAAAGAACGATATAAGCCTAATGTTGTAGAAAAGAGAGTTCAAGCAATTTCAATACGAATTTCAATAAAAACTTCAAAGTTACAAACAAAAATACATGAATGTACAAAACTGAGCAGCTGCTGTAAAGATTAAAACTTTAAAGCATAATAAAAACCAAAGAAGGATTGAGAGAGAGAGAGCGCGAAACAGTGAAGATTTGAAACTTTGAGAAGGGAAGATTGACGAACCAAAGAAGAAGAATGAATAAGATGGCGAAGGCCGATGGCGGCTTGGAGAAATTTTAGGTTTAGGGTTTTGTTTTCCGACTTTTTTCCCTTTTCTGAAACTTATTCTCTTCTTGTTGTTGTTCAAAATGGCTCTTCGATACATCCTCCATGGACTAGCAAATCACGACGACCACAGCCTTCTCTGGCGCCAATAAACGGCGTCGAGACGACACTGACGGCGGCGAGTCCGACTCGCTCGACGCGAAGCAAATCTGTATCCGCTACGACCTCCTTGATATCCTCGACGACCTTGTGGAGATGGATCTGGATCTGGATCCGCCAGCACCGCCAATTTTCACACCTTATTCGGTACGGTGTTCATGGCCGACGATAGCTCAAGATCGCGAGACAGATTGAGAAAGAGAGAGAAAGGAGGGTTTCAGCGAGATCGCTCAAGATCGCGAGACAGATCTGCTCTGCGATCGCGAGCAACGCTCCGTCTTCGCTGACGGACGTCGCCGGAATACGGTGGGGCTGCTATTGCTTGCTCCTCCGCAGGTTCGTAACCTTCTCTGATACCATGTCAAAACATTCTTTTTTCATTCATTTTTTCCTATGTATTTTCATAGGTTATATAGATTTTAAAAGAATAAAATCTAAACAAATCTTTGCTATTTTCAAACATTATTGTCTACAATTACGGCTAATCTATTTTCAAACGTGATTGTCTACAATTACGGCTCACGCCAACAATAATTTTATAGTTTTATACTCATATTAATGAGCCTCTTATACTTGTGAGCAATGCCAAAAGAGAAAGAGAGGGTCTCATAATGTATAAAAGAATGAATATACAAAAGAGAAGAAATACAACTTATAAAGCTACCTAAACAAATAAAATTACTATACCACACCCTAATAATACACAGTTACTTTAACAACATCAAGCTTGCGATGCACACACTAATCTCAACATGTTAATATCTATATTCACTTGACATACATAGTTAGGCCTCTACCAAACATTGTATAAATCTGGTGCATGTAACCATCGTGCACATAACGGGTAGTCCTAACAACTACAGCTTTAAGGTCTAGTGGTTTCTAGCACTACCCATGATACCCTGCTCCTACCAAATGCATCCGAACAAATGGTATATAGGGAACATAGTTCGAAAATTCTCCGAAATTCGGCGAACTTCTACGAATTATTTCTCTTTTTTTACCATCGAAGTGCGAAGTGGATGTAAAATAAAAAATACAAAAATTCGCCGAAATAGTTCGATAAAATTCGACAAAATTCGATAAACTTCAATAAAATTTCTATTTTACAATTCAAAAATGCAAAAATTCGACAAGAAATTCGATGAAATTCAACAAAGAAGTAAAAAAATGTTATTTCATTAATAAAAACAAAAAAAATATCAATAATTATGTATTATTTTCAAATTCATCAACCAACATAGCAATATAAATTTTAAAAAATAATTTAATAAGCTAACAAATTATGTAGTTTATGGGATATGTTTTACCAAAAAGAGAAGAAAAGAAGCAAAAAAAATAACTAAATAAAGTTGAAATAAGATAAAAACTTAAAAATAAATTAAAAAGTTTCCAAAGCCATCTTCTTTTAGTTAACTCTTATAAAACAAGATTAAAAAATAATACATTTAAATAATAAACTAATAAATTAAGTATGGTGGGATTCAAACTAGCAAAGTGTATGGTTGAGAAGCACGCCACCAAAAAAATTAAATATCAAAACAAAGAAAATAAATTAAAACCAAAAGCCACCATTTCAAATTCATCAACCCACTTAATAAGATTGATTTTATTAGGTCACTTATTGGTATTTTTATGAATTAAAAGTGTTTATTAAATTAGTTTTTTAGCTTATACTACAATAAATCTATATATTTAAGCATATATAAAAAAAATTCTTTGAACGTCTCTAATTAGATTTTTTTTAAAAAAATTCTCCATGTTAAATTAAACTTCTCCAAATTAATTCTAATTTTCAAGTGATCGAAGTCAAGTTGAAATCGAATTCTCGATTCTTGGATGTGCGTTAAACAGTGTTAATGTAAAAACACATGTTTCAACTGATTATATTTATACTTTTATATGTGAAAAGTATCTATTTATGTTGTTTTCATCATTTCTAATAGTAATTATGCATATTTTAACATCTATATAGAAATTCTTTAAACTTCTCTAAGTTGACGAATTATTACAATAATTCTTCAAGACTTCTCAAACTTCTCTGAATTAATTCTGATTTTTAAAGGTCGAAGTGTCGGGCGAAATCGAAGTTTCAAACCTTGATAGGGAATATAGCAATTAGTGCCACTGTGAAAGTGTTCGGTCCAAAGGGTACAAAAAATTTTCTATTTGGGATTTAACATCACCATCAAATAAAGTTTTTATGCACTGAAGTGAAACACATGATGATGCCCAAAATAAAGCTATTGAAAAACTTAATTTCTCCAATAATTAAGAAGAAGAAGAAGAAGAAGAAGAAGAAGAAGAAAAAGTTGAAACACTGGAGAATCAGTTTTCAGTGGTGATCACACACTAAAGAGTAGAGAGCGTTGTTACAAATGGGTTGCAGTAATTGGAGTTGATTCGAGGGTTTTAAAGGGATCTATCTACACGGTAGATTTACATCATCGTCTAAGCATAACAACTAAAACCAAAACATTCAATTCAATTCATGTTCAAGTGAATGCAGGAATTGGAATTAAGATAGAGAGAGAGTTATTGTCAAAAAAAAAAAGATAGAGAGAGAGTTACAGAAGATGAAAGTAGAGAAGAAGATTGGCAATCGCTTAAACTGCTGTAAACCCCAATAACGTCCCCTTTACGAACAACATAGAAAACTTCCTCCTTTTCCTCCATTATTCATTCCACCACTGTCTTCCAATCTTTCATTTGTACTACAAATTCACAAAATGAATCATCTTGAAGTTCATGTATAACGTCAAAGAGTAAAAGTTACAAGTCTTCACTTATTATTTTATGTTTTAAGGGTGGTTGGAGGGAGGTTGATTTTAGAATAAAAAAACATGCTTTTTCTTATTTTTATTTTTTATAAGTCTCCCGTGCAATACCCATATTTTTTTTAAGACTAATCAAGAACATAACCCTTCCTAAATAAATGCAACTAAAATAAATATAAATTTTAATATTAAAACCTTCACCCTTCAACCACTTTTCTCGATTTATGTCAATTAAAAAATATGTTTGATACAACAGTTGCTTAAATGCAAATGGGTTATTTTCTCCTACTCCTGTTTTCTTTTTTTCTTTGGTTAAAATATAGGATTGTTCTTAAAATTATCTTAAGAAGAAGAAGAAAAGCCCAACTAAAAATGAAAAAAAGAGTCTTTGTCATTGAGACCTCATATACACATTGGCCCAAATCACAATTTTAGAAGTACAAAAATATCGCAGGTTGAAATCACCTTTCAATCATCACTTACACAGCTCGCAATTACATCATGTAAAACCAAAAACACTACCATCATCCTGTAATTGTTGCGAAAATCAATTACTAATACGACCATTTTCTCCATCATGCATGGGATTATCAAAAAGTTGAGAGAATCATTGAAGGGCAGGCGCATCTTGTCTTCATCAATATTCCACTCTCCTTCATGGCTTCAAGCATTTTATTCACTCATCATCAACAGACCAGAAGAAGGCTCTGTTGTGGCATTTGGTAGAAGGTGATACTTGAAAATATGTTACTTCCATTCAAGGGTACCTGTCTGCTGGTACAAGCTTTACCAGTTTTGCAAGGCCATAGGACTTGAAATCTTTCCCATAACACAAGCTTAGATCAAGAGCAGTCTTCCCGTCCTGAAACATGAGAGACACACAGATGAGAAATGTCAAAAGATTTTCTTCTTACCCGCAGATAAGTAGAAAATCGGGAACTTTCAGGATTGCTTATGTTTTTTCACGTCATTGGAGTAGCAACTGATAAGAATTCGTCATATAAAAAGCTCATTTTCGTGGAGTTCTTTTTAATTAAATGAGGAAGCAGAACAATTAAAATCCTTCATATGTAAACTTGCTTATACAAGGAAGTTTTCTATAATTGCACTAGGAGATTCAACTAAAATAATTGCCAATCACTTAATAGAACTGAAGATGTTTAAAAGCAATGAAAGTAAAACAAGCATCCTTGATGTCTCCG
Organism: Paratinospora sagittata; assembly: GCA_035771175.1. Lineage (NCBI taxonomy): Eukaryota > Viridiplantae > Streptophyta > Magnoliopsida > Ranunculales > Menispermaceae > Paratinospora > Paratinospora sagittata. The sequence goes on from CM069592.1 coordinate 30,200,198, forward strand.
GTAGCAGGCTCAAAAAGGATGTAACAATGGCGTATCAATTATGCAAGCAAAGAACCATAGTTGAAATATTAGATTGGACTTCCGTTTTACTTTATCAAAAAAAAGAGTGAAAAAACGCAGAGTGAATTCTTGGAACATTGGGCAGTTCAACAAATGAGAATCCAGACAATACTATCAATCAGTTCAAGCTATTTGAAAAAACCCACCTTAGTTCTTCTTGTTTTATCTGCGCCATTTACCAACAAAACTTTTGCTATATCTCTATTCCTACCCTGTATGGCTACATGCAATGCCGTCCAACCTTCCTATAAGCAAAAGATAGCAAATGAGACTCAAACCATAAAAAAAAAAATAGAACTGTAGTCCACATGAAATATTAAGAAGTCATACTCACATCATCCGCAACATTTAGATCAGCCTTGTACTTAATCAATAACTTTACAGTTTGAAATGCACCAACTTGAACAGCATAATGAAGTGGGGGGACACCATTCTGCGACAAGGAATACGGAAGTAAAATTTTCAGCAAGGAAAACCAGTACGAGGACGTTAAACAAAATTACAATACTTGGGATTTTTTTATCACCTTGTCTTGGACATTAGGATTTGCACCTTTTCTAAGAAGATGGCTAACCACAGACTCTTTTTTACCAATAACTGACTTGTGAAGGGCAGTGAAACCATCCTGTGTTATCAAACCTATTCAAGCTCCATTCATTTCCATAAGAGAGGGAACACATTGAAAAGATGAACCGTAGAGTCCAAATATAACAAAATTTACCTTATCGGGTGCATCAATATCAACACCCTGTTCGAGTAATTTATCCATGAAAGGTATTTGCCCTGATAGAGCAAGCGTATGAAGCAGTGCCCATTTCATCTGCAATAAATTAAGTGATTTTAGGGTAGGTAACCTAGAATGAGAATCTCTTCGCAACCAACCAGAAAAATGAAACTACAAAACTTGGTAAAACATTACTTAACTATTGATATTTTGCTTATGTTGGGAGCTTCATTCTGTTCTAAAATTGCTCTTTCTTCTGGTGTTAGAAGCTTTTCAACTTCTGCATGTAAGAGGTAATACTCGCTTAAACATATTATTAAGGTCAGAGAATTCGAGATTTTGAGTGTTGTAATAAAAATAACCAGTGTTTTCAAGGTGTCGCCTAGACGTGCCTAGGCAGTTTAGGGAGAAAACGCATAGGCGCTATGCTAGGCGGGCAGTGGGGGTTTGTACAAATATTTAAAAAGTCTAGGGGAATATCTCTAATTTTTAAAAAAAGCTTTAAAAACAGAAACGCCCCTTTTTTCTACAATAAACCCTCGAACATTTCTCTCCCTAAGCCCATCCTTTCCATTTGCTCAGACCAAGAAACGTTGTCGAAATCTCTGGCAACCGTCGACGACCCACCGACGACTCTTTGGCGACCCTCCCGCGATAGAAATTTGAGTTTTGTACTTTTGAACATTTTGGATAATGTGTATTGTGACATAAATTAATATTTTCTGGACATGATTGTAATTAACATAAAGTGTTTTTTATCATTTTATGAAAATTTAACATTTATTAAAGAATACAGTTAGATATATATAATTTTGTATATGAATTGTCAAAGGACCTATAAATAATTAATTAATTATCTAGTGACCTATACATAAATATTTTTTTATCACCTAGGTCATGTTTAGGTTTCGCCTAGGCTACGCCTCGCCTAGACAAGGCAAATCGCCTAGACATCACCTTGGCGCCTTGAAAACACTGAAAATAACGCGACTGAATCATATGGATAATCACCAGAAGTACAAAGACTGACTATAGAGATAATCACAAATTCCAAGGAGAACTCATCCTTATAAATCCAGCCTAGTTTCTCTCAAGTTCAACTGATTCAATGGTTCGGATAATGGACAAATAGACCTCATTCAATGGAAAATGCAAGAAAGAACCTATGAATGGATATAGGAGAAAACCATTTCTCAATTTTTACAATTTTAAATTTTCTTATATTGAATGAAATAAGTCCTAAATCATATTGTTTTAGTCCAATAAACTGATAAAGTCATAAAAAAAACATGTACACAACTGGAAGAAAATGTGAAGGAATGTTTGTTCTTTGTGACGACTTGTGACACTCGCCAAAGGAATAAACATGAAAACGTGTTATCTCCTAGTTTGTTGCAGCCTCTACCAATTCCTGGGCACAATTGGACTGATATATCAATGGATTTTATTGAAGGATTGCCCAAGTCACATGGTAAGCAAGTTACTTTCGTGGTGGTGGATGGGTTGAGCAAATATGCACATTTCATGCCCTTAGTCATCCCTATAATATTGTTGATGTTGCCCAGTCTTCCAAGATAATGTTTATAAATTGCATGGTCTGCCAAACTTTATAGTCAGTGATCGTGATAAGGTCTTTACGAGTACCTTTTGGCAGGCTCTATTTTCCTTGCTGAAGGTGAATTTGTTGACGAGCACTGCATATCACCCTTAAATTGATGGTCAGAGCGAGGTGGTTAACAAGTGCTTAGAACAATATCTCAGATGTATGATGGGTGATAGACCAAAGAAATGGTTGAAATGGCTTGCTTTCGCTAAATGGTGGTATAATACGTCTTATCATTTATCTACTCGAATGACAACATTTGAGGTTGTTTATAGCACGCCACCTCCTTCTCATAGTGCTTGTATACCTGGTGAGTCTAATGTGGCAACAATTGACTTGAGCTTAAGGGATACAAATGCTACGATACGATTATTGAAGGCCAATTTGGTTCAAGCTCAAGCTAGGATGAAAATGTATGCGGATACGAGAAAAACAGAGCGACAATTTGTTGTATGTGACATGGTGTTTCTCCGACTACAACCTATAAGCAAGTTAGCTTGGCTATGAGCAGAAATTTAAAGCTATCTCCAAGATTCTACGGCCCTTACAAGGTCATTCAAAGGATTAGACAGGTTGCTTATAAGTTGGAGCTACCTATAGAGTCCAAAATTCATCATGTTTTTCATGTCTCTTGTTTGAAGAAGAAAATTGGAGAGACTGTCACACCAATTACAGAGTTACGAGTGATTTAGGATAACGGGTGTTTACATCTAGAACCTATAGCTGTTTTGGATCGACGAGTAGTCAAGCGGCACAATTGCCCAGTGACACAATGGTTGGTTCATTGGTCCCTCCCTAGCTCATTTCTTGAAGATGCAACTTGGGAGGATGCGTTTAAACTGCTGGAGAAGTTTCCTCTTTTTCAGCCTTGAGGTCAAGGCTTTTCTAAAAGGGAAGGGAATGTAACAACCATTTTTATTATTTCTATTTTAATTTATTATGAATATGCTATTCTTAATGGGGGTTGATTTGTTGTTAGGGTTTTTTTGGGTAGTTTGGGAATTCTTTTGAAGTACATTGTGTTATTTTTCTCTTGCATATAAAAAGGGTGTTTCAGGCTGCTGTAGGGGTTGATGAGATTTTATCAAGAAACTGGAGTTATTAGTCTATTTTTAGTGTTTCTTCTTCCTGGTTGTTTCATAGCCTTCTCTCTTTCTCTCTCTCTCTCTCTCTCTCTCTCTCTCTCTCTCTCTTCAACACTACAAGTTGATATAGAAACCATAATTGAGTAGTAACAATAAGACACCAATGCAACATTCCTCAATTACGAAAAAAAAACATACTTTCGTTTGAATAATCAAGAAAAAGAGGTTATAGAATTATAATATACCTCTGCGAAGGTTGTCCTCGTACTGCTGTGTTTCGTTCTCCCATTCGTCTTCGTTGTCGTCGCTGCCGATGCTTCCATCGTCAGGTTCTTCCCAATTAGTGTGGTGGGTCTGTGGAGAAACTCGCTTGGAAACAGCGACACATGTGTTTGGGTTTCTAGGGTTTTGAAGAAATGAAGCCCAAATCTTCTTGTTCGGGTCGTAAAATTTGATGAGATAGCTTCCAATATCCCTGCTGCTGCCTCTGCAACTCTGAAGAAAGATTGATGGAAATGCGCGAGTTGAAGAAGGGAAGGTGAGTCCGCTTGGAGAGACGAGCATCTTCAGATTTTGAGATTGTGAGAAACTGGAGAAGTTGCAAGACACTCAAACAGAAGATCTTTTTTTTATTTTTGATGTTTCAAACAGAAGATCTTAAGATATGTGAGTTACAGAAAATGGATGATGAGTTCCCCTACATAAAATTTAAGAAATAAAAAGATACTAAAATATAATTTAATATATGTTCTTTTTTAAAATATATATGACAAGATGATTTAATTTACACCGTTACCCAACCCAAACCAATCGGGTTGAGTATTTTAGAACCCAACCCAAAAGGTTCAGATCGATCGGGTTGATGAACACTCATAGTTTTTACAATCTAAAAATTATTCAAAACTATGCCCATCCTAATGTGATGTATGGTGAGTGGTGGGTGTTTTTTTTTTCCTCAAGAGAAAAAAGAAGAATAACAAAAATAGAATACTGAAGAGAAAACTAAAACTTCAACCGTGTCACCCGCACAAGTTGTAAACTCTACACTCTTTTACAAAACTTCTAAGGATCAAACTTCACCTTCATCTAGATCTTACTCACTAGTTGGGATGATCAGTAAACAATGATGGACCTCCTATATATAGACTTTCTAACCACAATATTTAGAAACCATGACCAACAAAGATTCTTCATTCTACACTAACGTGGTTTCCTTATTCAAATACAACTAGATCATAACACACTTATCCATATTTAGAAATTCCTAATTACTTTCTAAATACATGTTCCATGTTCTAATCCAACAAGAAATTCATGTTTGAGCCAAAATCCAACAAATTTTACCCCACAATTTCTCAATCGTTTAACAGTCTTATAAATTAAAAATATAAATATCAATGGATATAAAAGTAATTAAGTAATAAAAAGAAGTTACATTCTAGATAAACTTCAAAAACAAAATTGAAAATATAACAAACTTCTCCCTAGAAATCCCCATGTTTCACACTTTTTCCAACATTTTGGGAGCCCCTTATCACTCCAAACGTGATCAAATAACTCCAACTTCGATCTAAACAGTTATAGAATTGAAGTTTTTTGTTTTTTTAGTTGTTTAACGAGTTCCATCAATAGATCGCACTCTCGATGAGTTATCAGGCCCCTTTTTTATCCATTAATCCCCTCATCTCCTGAGGTGAGACAGTGGTAAGAGTTTAACATAGAACCTTGACGTCCCAATGCCACTTCTTTACGAACTATATTGCACCATCTTTTAATGTGTCTATACTGCACTATTTACACACATTTAAAAACAAAAAAGGAATTGTCTATCATTCAAGCATTCAACATAATGTAAATGATAGGAAAATCCGAACTTAACCTACAAGATCATTCATAATAAGAATCCAATAACAATATCCCGTTGATTATTGAACATTCAAGCAATTTCAACCCGAATTTCAATAAAAACTTCAAAGTTGCAAACAAAAATATATGAATGTACAAAACTGAGCAGTTGCTGTAAAGATTAAAACTTTAAAGCATAACAAAAACGAAACTTTATTAATCCATAGATTAAAACAAAATATACCTGCTACAGCTGCTGCTTGCGCACGGCACGGGGAAGACCGAGACGAAAGGATTAAAGAAGAAGAAGAAGAAGAAGAAGAAGAATGAATGAATAAGATGGCGATGGGCGATGGCCGCTTGGAGAGAAAGGGTTTTGTTTTCCAACTTTTTCCCTTTTTCTTGGAGACTTGAACAAGAGAAGAGAAAGATAAGTTAACAAAATAATAATAATAATCAAATAAAATTTTAAACAAAAGAGGAGTCCGGGAGTCCGGGAGTCCGGGAGTCCGCACTAGCCGCCGGGTGGGGATTATGAGGGTAAGGGGCTAGTCCGGTTGGTTAGGGTCGAATTATGTTATTTACCGTAAATTTAACCCGACCACCTCCCAATTTTTTATGAAACTCGACCCGACCCGACCCGACCCAAGATGGTCAAGATTGATCGGGTCAGGTCTGATCAGGTTGGTCGATTGAGTTTCTTTCACCTTTAAAAGTTAAAATTTTAGTCTCGTTTTTAACTTAAATTTTAGTATTTGAGAACTCGTGTTGATACCGTGTTTAAAAAAGGTGTTTGTAAGATTTGGAAATGATAAAAATCTTTTTAGTAAAATTTATTTCAAAACTTATCTAGGTGGCTTAGAAAATATAAAAGAGCAACTTCTAAAGTGTAAGTGATTTGAGATTCTGACTACTATCCTTGATAGTAGAACTTTGAGTCTCCGCACTTCGAGGTGAGGTAGTGCGGCCTTATTCGAAACAAAGCCCTTTTATTGTAGTTTACGGTCTTCTTGTATTGCTAGATCACAAATCCATTAATCGAATAACAAAAAGAAGTTTGTGTTTTTAGCATGTCGATCTAACTCCCTTAGTTGTGAGGTTTTAATGAATTTGATTTGATATTAATTTGAAATAATTAAAGTCTTAGTTGCTTTTTTTTTATTAAAAATTATTAGACGGAATATTCTTATCAATAATTGAAGAAATAGAATGAATTCTTATTACGTAAATAATAAGTAAAAAATAGGCGGAGTAAAGAAAATATAATTATGTAGCCAACCCCATGTAGTTAGAAAAAGACTTAATTGAGTTGTTTTGAGTTTTGTTTCTTATTAAGAGTAGCTTGTTCAACTTTGACAAGAAACCCTAGACCAATATAAAACTAAATTAATTTAAGAAACAATGAAGGTATAACTAGTATTTGGTATCCAATTTAAATTTAGTTTTTTATATTTGAAAACAAAAAAATACAGAAAAACAGAAAATAAGTGTTTGGTTTTACAAAATCTTGAAGTGGTTTCTTCCTTTAAAATTTTAAAAGTAATCCATTTTCAAGAAACGATGAAAAGTTGTTTTCTAAAAACTATTTCTAGATCTTCAACCACACGCACCCTAAAAGTCTTGTGTATGGTCATACGGGTATTTTTACCATATTCATCATATTTATCAATTATTAATTAAATATGTTTTCTTTGTGTAATTTTCTTTTTGAGCTATTAGGGGACAATAGAAAATATGACATTAAACGATCTAATCCCACAATATCACATATCCAAATCTATAGCTAAACTTAGAGACCCAACGAGCTTCGTCCCAAAAGGGTCCTAATTTTGAGAGGCTCAAAAGAACGATATAAGCCTAAAGTTGTAGAGAAGAGTTCAAGCTTCATAAGTGGCACTTCTAATATTATGTGAGAAGATGCAATGGCTCTTAAACCATGCCAATTCTAAAAGCAAGATTAATAAATTATAAACGAAAATTTGAGTTGTAGGTATGATAAAATTAGAACTAAGCCAATTACATCTGATTTAAATTAACTGGCATCAACCACTACAAAAATATTAGACAACTCTCCCTAAGTAAATGCAACTAAAATAAACACGAATTTCAATCTTAAAACCTTTACCCTTCAACTATCTTTCTCTATCTATGTTGGGTCAATTAAAAAATATGTTTTATACAACTGTTGTTTAAATGCAAATGGGTTCTTTTTTTGTTTTTGTTTTTTTGGTTAAAATATAGGATTATTCTTCAAAGTATCTTTAAGAAGAAGAAGAAGAAGAAGAAAAGTCCAGCTAAAAATGAAAAGTACAGTCTTTGAGGTCATTGAGACCTCATATACACATTGGCCCAAATCACATTTCTAGAAGTACAAAAATATTGAGGGTTGAGATCACCTTTCAATCATCACTTACGCAACTTGCAATTACATTATGTAAAACTAAAAACACTACCATCATCCTGTAATTGTTGCTAAAATCAATTACTAGTACGGCCATTTTCTCCATCATGCATGGGATTATCAAAAAGCTGATAGAATCATTGAAGGGCACATCTTGTCTTCATCAATATTCCACTCTCCTTCATGGCTTCAAGCATTCTATTCACTCATCATCCGCAGACCAAAAGAAGGCTCTGTTGTGGCATTTGTTAGAAGGTGGCACTTGAAAATATGTTACTTCCATTCAAGGGTACCTGTCTGCTGGTACAAGCTTTACCAGTTTTGCAAGGTCATAGGACTTGAAATCTTTCCCATAACACAAGCTTAGATCAAGAGTAGTCTTCCCGTCCTGAAACATGAGAGACACACAGATGAGAAATGTCAAAAGATTTTCTTCTTACCCTCAGGAAAAGTAGAAAATCGGGAATTTTCAGGATTGCTTATGTTTTTTCACGTCATTGGAGTAACAACTAATAAGAATTCGTCATATAAAAAGCTCATTTTTGTGGAGTTCTTTTTAATTAAATGAGGAAGTACAACAATTAAAATCTTTCATATGTAAACTTGCTTATACAAGGAAGTTTTCTATAATTGCACTAGGAGATTCAACTAAAATAATTGCCAATCACTTAATAGAACTAAAGATGTTTAAAAGCAACGAAAGTAAAACAAGCATCCTTGATGTCTCCGGAATAGGCTCAAAAAGGATGTAACAATGGCGTATCAATTATGCAAGCAAAGAACCATAGTTGAAATATTAGATTGGACTTCCGTTTTACTTTATCAAAAAAAAAAGCGAAAAAACAAAGTGATTTCTTGGAACATTGGGCAGTTCAACAAATGAGAATCCAGACAATACTATCAATCCGTTCAAGCTATCTGAAAAAACCCACCTTAGTTCTTGTTTTATTTGCGCCATTTACCAACAAAACTTTTGCTATATCTCTATTCCTACCCTGTATGGCTACATGCAATGCCGTCCAACCTTCCTATAAGCAAAAGATAGCAAATGAGACTCAAACCATAGTCCACATGAAATATTAAGAAGTCATACTCACATCATCGGCAACATTTAGATCAACCTTGTACTTAATAACTTTACAGTTTGAAATGCACCAACTTGAACAACATAATGAAGTGGGGTGACACCATTCTTCGACAAGGAATACGGAAGTAAAATTTTCAGCAAGGAAAACCAGTAAGAGGATGTTAAACAAAATTACAATACTTGGGATTTTTTTATCACCTTGTCTTGGACATTAGGATTTGCTCCTTTTCTTAGAAGATGGCTAACCACAGACTCTTTTTTACCAATAACTGACTTGTGAAGGGCAGTGAAACCATCCTGTGTTATCAACCTATTCAAGCTCTATTCATTTCCATAAGAGAGGGAACACAATGGAAAGATGAACCATAGTCCAAATATAACAAAATTTACCTTATCGGGTGCATCAATATCAACACCTTGTTCGAGTAATTTATCCATGAAAGGTATTTGTCCTGATAGAGCAAGTGTATGAAGCAGTTCCCATTTCATTTGCAATAAATTAAGTGATTTTAGGGTAGGTAACCCAAAATGAGAATCTCTTTGCAACCAACCAGAAAAATGAAACTACAAAACTTGGTAAAACATTACTTAACTACTGATATAGGAGAATACCATTTCTCAATTTTTACAATTTAAAATTTTCTTCTATTGTATGAAATAAGTCATAAATCATATTGTTTTAGTCCAATAAACTGATATAGTCATAAAAAACATGTACAAGACTCATATGCCAAGTATAATGATGGCTAAAAATATACTCCAAATCAAATTCCTAATTCTTTGGGATTCTGATTTCTGTCCCCCAGAGTACAAATTTGGCTCTAGGTTCATTTCTAAGCATCATGAAATAGAACTCTACTTTGAAAACTTATAATTACAAAACATTAGCTAAAGTGCTTTCAGCATCTCCACTTTGTTCTTCTATATGATAAATTACAGGGAACCTCTTTTTGTGCCCCTCTATATATTTCCAATGTTGTTGTAGCATGAAGTTACCTCCCGTCTCTATAAATTTTCACAGCACCATTAAAAAAGCACGCTCATTATAGCTTCCATTTCTTGTTAGTAATATTTCTATATATATTTGGCTCACAAATAATTAGCAACATCTATATTGCCTCATAAATCTATCTTATATAGTATAAAGAGACTAGGTTCCAAATCAAATAACTAATAAGTTTCCAACCTAATAAAGTTTCATAATCTCTAGGATTAGGGTTTCCTCATCTCATTGCTAGTATGAGATTGTTACAATCTATAAATAAGAGTCCCCAAGCCTGCCCATTCATGCCTGTGTATTCTTCTTCATCGAGATTGTGAAAGGACTAAGGCTTGGAAGACCAAAGGGTTTCGTGAGTTCCAAGCATCAGTGCAATGGCTGAAGGTATAATTTTCTAATTTCATTCTTTCAATTGGTATAAAACCATCTTCTTCTTTACAAATCAAGGTTCAGCAGCATGAATAGCCTCCCAAGTTGAAACACGATTAGCACGATCAGCAACTCAATGAAACTACCTATTGACATCTCTTTTGGTGGTCCATCCATCAAAACTTGACGGAATTCAGCGGTCACTATTAGACCGTCGGTGTCAACCCACTTTTTTTTATTTAAATGCACATGCACATATGGTTTGGTGTGTGTGACGGACTAGGCCGCTGGCGATTGACTCCATCACCAATGGTGAAATACCACCTGTACTCTTGACTAGCCTCTGATCAGCCATCTCTCCTCTCTCTCTCTCTCTCTCTCTCTCTCTCTCTCTCTCTCTCTCTCTCTCTCTCTCTTTTTAACCAACCAACAATTTAAAAGTTGATGCACCCAAAGAAAACCCATGAAAGATATATACATACATATACTTTTAATCTCAAAATATATGACATTATAGAAATTTGAGAAAGGAAACACTATTTGCCAATGGGTGCGGTCCTGCACAAACAACTTGCGTTTCAACTAATGGTGCTTCTCTAAACTTTATAATTGAAATCGAAATAAACTAAAAAGAAAAACAGTATGTCGTGCACGTCTTCCCATATATATTTATAAATATATATCTAAACCAAAACATCATTGCAAAATACATGATATCAAATTAAAACATAGCTAATGGATGCCACAGATAACTTGATGCATTGAACAAACACATTTTCCCAAAATTGCAACGACGGCTTTGATACCAATTGAAAGAATGAAATTAGAAAATTATACCTTCAGCTATTGCACTGATTCTCGGAACTCGCAGAATTCTTTTGTTTTTCAAGCCTTAGTCCTTTCACAATCTCGATGAAGATGAATACACATGCAGGCTTGGGGACTCTTATTTATAGACTATAACCATCGCATACCATCAATGAGATGAGGACACCCTAATCTTATAGATTAGGAAACTTTATTAGGTTTGAAAACTTATTCCTTATTTGATTTGGAAACTAGTCTCTTTATACTATATGAGATAAATTTATGAGCCAATACAAATGTTGCTAATTAGTTGTGAGCCAAAAATAGAAATATTACTAACATCTCCTTCCGAACTTTTGCAAATTAGAGACGATTAGATCATTAATTCAACTCAACAAGGCCTTTTCGGATCTACATAGAGTAAGTCAATTATATGAATCCACTTCCCCTATTCCACTCTATCAAGGATGGAATCGAATTTTATTTTAGAAGTACTTATATATTGAGTGTCCCAGGAATCCAAAACTTAAATGTTGAATGTACAAAAAGCCACCAATATTCCCAATTTTTGCTATTTAATTTTTTCGTAAGAAGGGCAGCATTGGTGCAGCGGTTAGAATTAGGGAATTCATTTGGAAAGGTTCATATTATAGTAAGAGCCCACACTTGTTGCATTGGGAGGTAGTACAGATACCTATTTGCAAAGGGGTATTGGGCATTGGAAATATATGTTTTAGAAACAAAGCTAAGTGGCTTTGGAGATTTTCAAGAGAACAATCATCATTATGGGCTCGTATCATAAGGAGTAGGTATGGTGTGTCTTCTTTCGGTAGGGAGTCTGGTCCCACATCTAGGATGTCCCATAAGCACCCCTAGAAGTTTATTTCCTCTCTGTATCATATCTTCTTATCACACATCACTCTCAAAATAGGTAATGGCGATTCTATTCATTTTGGGAAGATACTTGGTGTGGTGATTCTAGTTTTTTAATCTCTCTGTCCTCATCTCTTTAGATTATCTACCGGTCACAATGCCCCCATATCGTCCTTCTTTTTTACACCTTTGAGTACTGATTCTCCTCGCCCATCATGGAACTGTCATTTTCCTAGACATCTTTCTATTAGAGAGGAGAATGAGATTCCTTTTCTCCTCTCAAAGTTGAATTATGTTAGTTTCCCACTTAATCGTCCTGACTCTTTTGTGCGGAAGCTAGAGGCTTCCAACTTATTCTCATCTTGCTCCTTTTTCGATGTCCTTTTTGATTGTCCTTCATTATCTCCTTTGTCCACTGCATCTTTCATATGGGGTGCTCAGGTCCCGTCCCAAGTAAAAATGTTGGGATGGCTAGTGGCATTAAAAAAATTGAGCACTTGCAACATGTTGCAATCACGTGCTAGATGCCTGTTGCTGCTTGGGAAGTTGGTGGTCCCGTCTAATAGTAATGAGTGATTTCCATCAAGTTATCTTGATGGGTGGACAGCGTGGTCAAAGGATGTTGGGAGGATCGTGTGTTTTGTTGTAATATGGTCATTGTGGAGGGAAAGGACTCGTAGGATATTTGAGGGTATAGTGGTTGACTCATCGTCAGTGAGCAACGCCTTTAGGCTAGATGCGTGCACGTGGGTTTCTAGTTCAAAACTAGCTAGGGGTTCTTCTTTTCGATCCTGGTTTAGGAATTGTGGTAATATCATGTTCCCAGGGTTGTAATATTGCTTTTGTATACCTTGATGGAGTATTTATGATGCTCTTTGGATGTACTAATCTCATTAATTAATATAATTACTCTTGTTTCCCTCTCGAAAAAAAATAATAACAACTCCATTGTGACCTGAAGGTCATAGGTATGAATCCAGAAACAACCTCTCTAATTTGGAAGTAAGGATATGTATATCGTCCCTTCCTCGAACCCTACAATGGCAAGAGCCTCGGGCGTTGGGTACATTTTTTCTTATATTGAGTGCAAACCTGTACTACTCATACAAATCTAAAGAAACTATTCACCTCCCTTGATCAGAACCCTTCAAAAGTGTTCACAAAAATGAAATGGATAACCTCATTTTATAGTCTGTAACAACCATTTTTATTATTTCTATTTACGTTTATTTCCTTTTTTTATTTATTATGAATATGCTATTCTTAATGGGGGTTGATTTGTCGTTAAGAGTTTTTTTGGGGTAGTTTTGGGAATTTGTGTGAAGTACATTAGGTTATTTTACTCTTGCATATAAAAAAGGTGTTTTCGGCTGCTGTAGAAATTGATGAGATTTTACCAATAAACTGGAGTTATTAGTTTATAGAAGAGTTACTTGAAGTGGGAAGCATATAGAAGAGTGTGAGTCCATTTTCATCTCTTGTTCTCTTAGTGAAAAATAAGGATGACACTTGGCGGATGTGTGTGGATTACCGTGCTCCAAAATTCTGTCACTAGTGATTGATGAACTGTTGGATGACTTATATGGGGCTAAGTTCTTCTCTAAGTTGGACTTGAGGCCAAGCTATCATCAGGTTCAAGTGCATTCAGATGACATTCATAAAACAACCTTTCAAACTCATGAGGGGCACTATGAATTTTTGGTCATGCCCTTTGGTCTTACAAATGCTTCTTCAACCTTTCAGAGTCTCATGAATAACGTTTTTCAGCCTTTCCTGAGGAAATTTGTGTTGATATTTTTTGATGAAATATTAATTTACAGTAAAGGGTGGGCTGAACATTTGAAGCATTTGGAGCTAGTGTTAGAGGTGCCATTGAAGAATCAACTTTTTGTAAAAAAATCAAAGTGTGCATTCCGCAAAACACAAGTTGACCATTTGGGACACTTGATTTCTAAGCAAGGAGTTGCTACTGATCCTGCTAAAATTGAAAGTATAAAGCATTGGCCCATACCCAATTCTTTGAAAGCATTGAGAGGCTTCTTGGGTCTCATTGGGTGCTATAGAAGATTTATAAGGATTATGGAAAAATTATAGACTTGCTCAAAAAGGATATTTTTTTTTTGGAATCCGACTGCTGAAGATGCTTTTAATAGCTTGAAGACAGCAATGAGCACCGAGCCTGTATTAGCTATGCCCAATTTCTATAAAATTTCGTTCTTGAATGTGATGCATCGGGGGAAAGCATAGGAGCAGTCCTTTTGCAAGATGGCAGACCTGTATCCTATTTGAGTAAGGCATTGTCACCAACACATTTGGGAATGTCTAATGAAAAAGAAATGATGGTTGTGGTGTTTGTTGTGCAAAAATGGTGGCCTTATTTGCTAGGGCAACATTTCAAGATTTTTACTGAACATTTCAGCCTGAAATATATGTTGGAGCAGCGCATCTCTACTCCTATGCAACATAAATGGCTTACCAAGTTAATTGGTTATGATTTTGAAATTATTTTTCAAAGCAGTAAGGACAATAAGGCCGTTAATGCCTTATCTAGGATGCATAATCCCACATTGTATGCGTTAAAGATGGCAATCTCTTTACCTATAGGTGTGTGGGTGGAAAAACTCAAGCAAGAATGGCATCAAGATCAACATATTCAGGAGTTGATTCAAAAAATAATTGCAAACCCTGCCTCTCATTCTAAATTTACTTGGGAGAACGATTTACTCAAGTATAAGGGAAGACTTTGGTTAGGGCAACATTCCAATTTGAAGAAATTAATTATGTCTAAGGCTCACGGTGGAACTGAAGGTGGTCATTCAGGGGTTCAAAAGACATTGGCAAGAATTATACGATATTTTCATTGGAAGAAAATGCTAAGGAATGTTTGTTCTTTTGTGACGACTTGTGACATTTGCCAAAGGAATAAACATGAAAACGTGTCATCTACTGGTTTGTTGCATCCTCTACCAATTCCTGAGCACAACTAGACTAATATATCAATCGATTTTATCGAAGGATTGCTCAAGTCGCATGGTAAGCAAGTTATTTTCATGGGGGTGGATAGGTTGAGCAAATATGCACATTTCATGCCCTTGAGTCAACCCTATACTGTTGTTGATGTTGCCCAGCTCTTCCTAGATAATGTCTATTAATTGCATGGTCTACCAAACTCTATAGTTAGTGATCGCGATAAGGTCTTTATGAGTTCCTTTTGGCAGGTTCTATTTTCCTTGTTGAAGATGAATTTGTTAATGAGCACTGCATATCACCTTCAAATTGATGGTCAGACTGAGGTGGTTAACAAATGCTTAAAACAATATCTCAAATGCATGACGGGTGATAGGCCAAAGGAATGGTTGAAATGGCTTCCTTTAGCTAAATGGTGGTATAATACATCTTATCATTTATCTACTCGAATGACACCATTTGAGGTTGTTTATGGCAGGCCACCTCCTTCTCATACTACTTGTATACCTGGTGAGTCTAATGTGACCGCAGTTGACTTGAGCTTGAGGGATAGGGATGCAATGATACGATTATTGAAGGCCAATTTGGTTCAAGCTCAAGCTAGGATGAAATTGTATGTTGATACGAGAAAAACAAAGCGACCATTTGTTGTAGGTGACATGGTGTTTCTTTGACTATAACTTTATAAGCAAGTTGTCACCAAGATTCTATGACCTCATTCAAAGGATTTGACAGGTTGCTTATAAGTTGGAGCTACCTATAGAGTCCAAAATTCATCCTATTTTTCATGTCTCTTGTTTGAAGAAGAAAATTAGAGAGACTATCACTCCAATTACAGAGTTACCAATGATTCAGGATGGTGGGCGTTTACATCTAGAACCTGTAGCTATTTTGGATCGACGAGTAGTCAAGAAGAACAATCACCCGGTGACACAATGGTTGGTTCATTGGTCTCTAACTCATTTCCTAAAGATGCAACTTGGGAGGATGTGTTTAACCTGCTGGAGAAGTTTCCTCTTTTTCAGCCTTGAGGTCAAGGCTTTTCTGAAGGGGAAGGGAATGTAACAACCATTTTTATTATTTCTATTTTAATTTATTTCCTTTTTTATTTATTATGAATATGCTATTCTTAAGGGGAGTTGATTTGTCATTAGAGTTTTTTTGGGGTAGTTTTGGGAATTCGTTTGAAGTACATTAGGTTATTTTTCTCTTGCATGGATTGATGAGATTTTATCAATAAACTGGAGTTATTAGTCTATTTTTAGTGTTTCTTCTTCGCGGTTGTTTCATAATCTTCTTCACTCTTCTCTCTCTCTCTCTTCAACACTACAAGTTGATATTGAAACCATAGTGGAGTAGTAACAACAATAACACGCCAATGTAGCATTCCTCAATTACGAAAAAAAAAAAAAAAAACCTAACTTTCATTCGAATAATCAAGAAAAAGAGGTTATAGAATTATAATATACCTATGCAAAGGTTGTCCTCGTAATGTTGTGTTTCGTTCTCCCATTCGTCTTCATCGCCGTTGCTGTTGATGCTTCCATCATCAGGTTCTTCCCAATTAGCGCGGTGGATCTGTGGAGAAACTCGCTTGGAAACAACGGCACAAGTTTTTGGGTTTCTAGGGTTTTCAAGAAATGAAGCCCAAATCTTCTCGTTGGGGTTATAAGCCTTGATGAGATAGCTTCCAATATTGCTGCTGTTGCCTCTACACTGAAGAAAAATTGATGGAAATGTGCGAGTTGAAGAAGGGAAGGTGAGTCCTCCTGGAGAGACGAGCATCTTCAAATTTTAAGATTGTGAGAAATGGAGAAGTTGCGAGACACTCAGGCAGAAGATCCTTAAGAAATGTGAGTTACAAAATATGGATGATGAGTTCCCCTACATAAAATTTAAGAAATAAAAAGATACTAAAATAGAATTTAATAACTGTTTTTTTTTTTAAATATATACGACAAGATGATTTAATTTACATAAATGTTTTTACCATCTAAACATTGTATCCAAAACTATACTCATCCTAATATGATATATGGTGAGTAGTGAATGTTTTTTTTTTTTTTTTTTTCTTTCTTGTCTTTTGATTTGACAATGTGATGTATTGACACATCAACTTTGATTTATTTTTAGGTAGGTATTGTATGTCATTTTAGCACTCCTCATTTAATTTGAGACCAATTAAGTTTTTTATATGAGATTTGACAAACACCAATAGACGATGGGATGGAGGGGAGATGCTGATCTGAAACTTGTAGGAGTGCCGGAGAGATTACCGGGGGTTGCTAATCTGAGAAAGAAAAATAAGAGAGCATAGGCTATCGTGAGGAATATCGGTATGCAATCGGCCAAAGACTCTCCGATGCCTAAATTAGTTCAGAGCTCCGTAGAATTAATAATATTGAACTAAGTTGAGAAGCATTGCTTACCTCTTCCCCTTAAGGGTTATGGTCATTTTATAAGAGTGCTGGAGGTCTTTGGCCTTATGGTAGAGTTATTATAGAATCATAAATCAATCTTGTGCTGAGAGAACACATCTGATTCCCAGTAGAATTAAGAAGATCTTGAATGATCCTTACTGGATTAGGATGACCAAGTAACTTCCTAGTCAAACTAGCAAAATTTCAGGCCTTATCACAGTCGGATAAGGAGTAGATCCTAATCTTGTTGCCGTGAATCTTACCTTATCTTTATCCGAACCTATTTAGTTGTTATTGGTTAAGTAGTAGGAGAATCCATAAGCTCGGTAGGCCAAGCTGGAGGCCGCGACTTTGACTTTGCTCGTAAGCAAGAGGATGGTCTCCTCGAGAGGTTGGTACATTCAGCTCTGTTGGTAAAATTGTGTCCTATCAGGCTAATATTGTCCTCTTATGATTGTTGACCTGCCATCCAGGTCGATATTGCCGACCTGAAGCTCTTCCCCCGTATTGAACCGGTTAATGTGGCACATAAGGCGTTGTCTAGCTCAGCATCCTGGGAATATGGTCCAACAATATTTATTTATTTTTTGGTACCATTTGATTTCAAACTTTTATAAATATTTAAGTGAATAAACTGAAATAGCATAGAGTCAAAGCTTGACTTAACTTAAACTAGAATGTTAGGCTCCATTTAGTTCGTGATTTGAAAACAAGAATACAATCTAAAAAATGAAAATTTAAAAAACAATTGAAAACATGCTTTTTTTATAAATTGTAGAAAATTATTTTCAGGTTTTAACCAACCAAATACGTTTTCTGTGTTTTCAAATTTTCAGATATAGAAAATTGTATCTGAATTACAAACAAACAAGACGTAACAACGTTTCCATTAAGTCTCATTCTACATTATTTCATTTCCTACGTCATTTCTTGTGTCAAGAACATTAGGTTTTTTCTTATTCTCAAATTAATTCAATCAAGCTTTTTTTTTTATACTAAGCCCAACAACTATTAAATGACGGAAGAAGAACAACTGTTGTTGAAAGCCCATGAAACAATGCAGATTGAAGTAGTCCAAGTGAATAATGATGCCCAGACGCCCAAACATTATCTTCCTCATTGAAGCAAGGGTGCAGAAAGAGAAGATTATGAAAATAAAAGTGATGATGGGTTTTAATGGCGTTCTAGCCAGTGATAGAAAAGGGAACAGGTGGAAGTCTCATTTTGTTCTGTAAAGATTCTGTTCAAGTCTCACTAAGATCACTTTCAACAGGGCACATTGATGTTTGGGTCGAGGATAAAGAAGGTGTTAAATGGCGCTTTCACAGCATTTTATGGAGATCGAACAGGAATTTTTCGTGGGAGTTAATAAAAAAGCTTAATGACTGTCCAGACTTACCTTGGGTCTAGATGGGAGATTTCAATGAAATTTTAGAAGCAAGTGAGAAGAAGGGAGGATCTCCCAAACCTGGCAAACAAATAGAAGACTTCAGACGGGCCATTGAAGACTGCAATCACCAAGATATAGGTTTTAAATGACCTAAATTCACATTGTGCAACAGAAGGAGAGGGTGCATGGATGTTAAAGAGAGACTTGATAGGGTTGTATGTAATGTGGCTTGGAGGTAGAATTTTCTACACGCTACTTGTCATCGTCTCGGCTACTCATGTTCAGATCATAGAGCTTTATTGCTCAATCTTCAAGAAAACACAAGAACCCCCAACTCATTACCAAGAAGAGGAAGGACCATGTTTGAAGTCATGTGGGAAAAGGATGAGGAAGCCACTGAAATTGTTCGAAATACATGGGAGAACACTCATTCCTCAAATGTTGGAGAGAAAGTAAGGAGGGCTAATACTGAATGCCTTAGAGCTCTGAATGTTGGAGTTCTAGGAAGTACGGTGAGTTGCCTAGAACAATCAGAATTTTAAGAAGGGAGCTTGAGAAGCTATATGAAAATCAAGACTCTGATGCTAGTTGGGCTGTTATAAAAAACATTGAGGCTCGATTGGAAGATCTTTATTCAAAAGAAGAAACTTTTTGGAAAAAGAGAGCCAAAGAAGATTGGCTCAGAGAAGGTGACAGGAATACTAAATATTTTCATGCAAAGGCAAGTGAAAGGAAAAAGGAGAAATGCTATTCAAGGCTTGCTAAATGATCACGGCAGATGGCTAGAGAATGCAGAGGAGATAGCAGTTGAATTTGAACACTACTTCAGAAATTTATTTACATCCAAAAGCCCTTCAAGCCAGGGCATTGATCGAGTCATTCAAGGTATTCCATGTAAGGTTACTGATTTTATGAATGCTAATATCTTAAAGCCCTTCTCTATTTCTGAGGCACACCAAACACTCTCCCAAATGGCCCCATTAAAGAGCCCTGGCCCTGATGTTATACCAGCAGTGTATTACCAAAAATATTGGGAAATAGTAGGAGATGAGGTGAGTAGAGCTTGCCTTCACTATCTCAATTCCCAAGAACCCTTTGGTGAAATAAATAAAACTTACATTGCTCTTATTCCCAAATCAAATAACCCAAAAAAAAAGTGAGAGAGTTTAGACCTATTAGTCTCTGCAATGTTTTCTACAAATTGATAGCAAAAATATTAGTGAATAGAATGAAGCCGTTAATGAACCATATTATATCAGCAAATTAGTGTGCATTCATTGGTGGTAGGTTAATCACTGATAACATCATACTTTCTCATGAAATTTTGCATCATATGAAGAATAAGAGGAGTGGAAAGTCTGGGTTAGCAACTCTCAAATCGGACATAAGCAAAGTGTATGACAGAGTGGAATGGGATATCCTCGCTGCTATCATGAAGAAGTTGGGTTTTGCTGACCAGTGGATCTCCCTCATAATGAAATGCATCTCCTCAGTTAGATACTCAATTCTTCTAAATGGAGAACCTAGAGGAGAAGTTCAACCTCATAGAGGTTTACACCAAGGAGACCCATTATCTCCTTACTTATTCATCATATGTGCCGAAGGGTTATCTCATTTAATTAATAAGTATGAGAGGGATAAATTATTTGAAAGAGTTAGAATATCAAGGAAGGGCCTCACTATTTCCCTTTTTTTTTTTGCTGATGACAGCTTGTTATTTTGTAGGGCAAATAAGAAGAATGGCAGAGCCATATCTGAGATTCTTTCTTTGTATGAAATGGCTTCAAGGCAGCTTATTAATTTAGAAAAGTCTCCAGCCTTCATTAGTCTAAATACCAAAGAAGATCAAGCTGTGGTTTTTGTGAACTCTTTGCAGGTCCGAAGGTGCAATGGGCAGTTCAAGTACTTGGGACTACCGTCTATGAGCTCTAAAATGAAGATGAGGCAATTTGAGTATATTAAAGACAGGATGTGGAAATGTTTACAGAGATGGAAAGAGAAGCTTTTCTCTAGTGGAGGGAAAGAAGTGCTCCTAAAAGCAATAGCTCAAGCCCTACCAACATATTCAATGAGTTGTTTCAAGCTACCAACTAAACTTTGTAATGAGCTAATCGGGCTGATGGCCAAGTTCTGGTGGGGTCACCTCCAATTCAGGCTCCTTAATCCATTGGAAAAAAATGGACTGATTTATGCAAGCCTAAATCTTATGGAGGTATGGGGTTCAGAAATCTTGAAGATTTTAATAAAGCTCTTTTGGCCAAGCAAGGGTGGCTCCTTATTCAAAGACCAAATTCTGTGCTAGCTACCATTTTGAAGATGAAATATCACCCTCAACTTGATTTTGTGGAGGCTAAGGCCAATAACAAGGCTTCTCAAGTTTGGAAGAGTATCATTTGGGCTAAGGACCTCCTTATTAAAGGTCTCAGATGGAGAGTTGGTAAAGGGACCAAGATTCATGCCACAAAAGACCCATGGATTCCGAGAGAAACCACTTTCAAACCCATAACTCCAAAGTCTGCAGCAAATGATTGTATGGTGTCCCAATTCATCAATGAGGAAAGAAGCTGAAGTGTTCCTAAACTCAAAACTGCTTTTTGGAATGAAGATATAGAGTATATCCTAAAAATTCCCATTAGTATATGAGATACTGAAGACAAACTTATATGGCATTATACCAAAGATGGGAACTTCTCAGTCAAGAGCGCTTACTGGCTGCAACAGCAGATGAAAGATGAAGTTGGGGGCAAGCTTCCAATGGTTCAGATAGGGAATGGAAAACTCTTTGGAACCTTTGCCTCCCTCCTAAAGTCAAAATTTTCTTTTGGAAAGTCCTAAATGATATCCTTCCATCTAATTTAAATTTATATAAGAGGAAAGTGCTCAAATCTTCTATGTGCACCATTTGTGGAAATCAACAGGAGACTCTCAGTCATATTTTTGAGAATTCCTCTAATGACAGTACTATATGGAGATCCCAAAGCAAGCCATGGTTGCAAGACTCACTACCATCTTCTATTAAGGCAAATGATTTCTTTTCTATTTTAAATCTGCAAAACAAAAATCAGATTGAAGAAATTATCATGACATTTTGGAGCATATGGCTTTCCAGGAATCTACAAATTCATAAGGGCTCTACTCAATTATTTTTATTTTTTGCCAAAAAAGTAAAATTTACCGCCAACATCAACATGCTCTAGCTCTTCTTCACTCTCCGCCTCTTCTCTTCTCTCTGCAATCTAACGTTTGTTGCTATGAACTTTCTGGAGAAGATAACGATGGCGAAGGGATGAGCCATCTTGGGCTGCTGATTTTGCAGGTGTTGGTTGTTGTTCTGATTGTGATTCTTTGGCTGTTACTACGGTGATTCTTGTTTTTTTTAGTGGTGAAGCTAAGAAGAGAAGAAGCAGGTTTATTCAGAAAACATGGAGATTGGATTGGCAGCGCCATTTTCACTGCTTTGAGTGGCCGAGAGCGCGCGCTACCGTGTTATCAAAATCCAGAAAGACCAGAAGAGAAATGACGATTCAGATGAGTCGTAGCCGCGACCAGATCCACAGCGGATTCAGCCCAACTCCGCCTACGGCCGCGATAATGGTTTTCCCTCCCACCACGTTCTTGTTCTGAGTTTGATCGCGTGACTGTGACATGATACTTGTTTCTTTTGCACGAGTGTAGAGAGAGAGAGATCCAGATCTCCGTTTTTTGCTTCTGCTCAGAGAGAGAGAGAGATCCAGATCTCCGTTTTTTGCTTCTGCTCAGAGAGAGAGAGAGATCCAGATCTCCGTTTTATTTGCTTCTGATCGAGTGGAGAGAGAGATCTGGTTCAGGCGTGGGAGATCTCGAGCGATCAGGAGCGAGCGACGAGTAAGAGAGAGATCCAGATCTTTGCACGAGTGTAGAGAGAGAGAGAGATCCAGATCTCCGTTTTATTTGCTTCTGCTCAGGTTCTTGGGAAGAAAGCGGTGTGCGGAAAGCCATAAGAGCGTGGAACACTGCTTTGTCAGCGGAGAAAGGTCCATAACATTGCTTCGGTTCTCTTGTACATCGAGATCTACGAAGAAGAAAGCTTATCAGTCGGCGGTGGAGGGTATTTGAAGAAGGTTGAGGAGCTCCGTCAGTCAACGGTAATTGATTTATCTTAATGGCGTCTCCAAGTTGAGCGTTGCTGGAGCGACGCGTTCTCCGTTCCGGTTGGTCCAGTGTTCCCCACAGGTTTTCTGTTTTTTGCCCTTTCGATTTTATTGAAGGTGCTCTTTCTGCTTTGTTCTTCACATATTTGTTGTCTTCTTGTTTGATTGGGGTTAAAAACTTATATTGACGGAGAAGACGACGGTGAATTTGAGTCTCGAGCATGGTTTTATGGTATCAAGACTTTTACCTTCTGTTTTGGTTGGGATGAGAATCGCAGAGACTGTTCGCATATGTTAAAACTGACAGATTTATCCCTTAAAATTCGCGAGAAGAAGGAGGTGGATTCGATCGCAAGTTTTGTTTTTGATTTGGGGCTGTTGATCGCGTGATAAGGATTTTGAATTAGGGGGGATTTTGGTGCAGTGATGGTGGGTATTTTGGATTCTCGGTGAGGAATATATATAATGGTCGGATTTAGAGCGGGGGTTTTGGATTGCATGGGCGAAGAATGCGTGAACTGCGTAGCGGAGTACGTCGAGACCGTGCTCCGGTCGTAGATCAGCCGCGGAAACCGCGGGATCGAGGCGGAAGGAGGAAATCGGAGCCCTTGGTCGGAAACTACATCAGAACTAGAGCTGCAGTCGCGAAGGAAGCGGCAAGAAACCAGGTGGTGGTTGCTGCCTGCGGCGGTGGTAGTGGTGGTGCAGAGGAGGAGGCGGCGGTGGCGGCAGCAGTGAGGCCGAGGACGAGATTGGATGCGGCGAGGAATCGTGCGAAGGCGGCTGTGGTGATCGTGATTTCGGACATGAACGGTGAATCGGGAGGTGGTTCCGATCAGTTGAGAGAGATTCAGGAAGAGATTCCTCGGAAAGATATGATGGGAGATGACAGTGGTGGTTTGAGTGCTAACAAGGCTGGAGGCCAAGAAGAAGAAGGCAACACTGCTCCTTTTCCTGAAAGGGAAACTGATTTGCTTGAACGAAGTAACAAAAAAGTTAAGATTAATGTGGATGGAGTGGAAGCGGATTTGTCGCCGATGGCGGACGTAAGTATGGTGGAGGAGACTCAAGCATGCAAGGAGAATGCTGAGGGGAATGGTATGTTCGCCCCCTTGCCAACATTTAGAGACAAACTTTTGGGCTATACGGGACGGATGGATGATGGTGAGAAGTTCGATGAGGATTGGACCTCAGATGACGAAGGAGAGATGGGGGCTGAGGAGTCCGAGTCCGAGTGTCCAGTCATTCACATATCCAAGGAGGAGAAGAGGCGCTTACGTCGCCCATGGAGACAGACACTTATTATCAAATTGTTGGGCAGAACAATTGGATTTCCATTCCTGTTACGTAAGATTAAGGCCTTATGGCGTCCGAAGGCTCCTATTGAATTAGTTGCTATTGATCAAGACTATTTTCTTGTCAAGTTTGCCTCCAAGGAGGATTATGAGTATGCAAAATTTGAGGGCCCATGGATGATCTTTGATCATTATCTGACAGTGCGTCAATGGCATCCTAATTTCGACCCGGGGCAGGAAAACATGGATAGATTGTTGGTATGGGTGCGAATCCCTTGTCTCCCAATTGAATACTATGACTATGACTTCCTCATGAAAGTAGGGGCGCGTATTGGTCGTCCTGTGAAGATTGATGATGCAACAAGCACCGTCTCTAGGGGGAAGTTCGCGCGTATATGTGTGGAGGTAGATATAACCAAGCCACTTCTATCTAAATTCACTTTGCGACATCGGGTTCGACGGATTGAATACGAGGGGATCCATTTAATTTGCTTTGATTGTGGATGTTATGGGCATCGAAAAGATGCGTGTCCAAAGAATGAGGGCCAAAAGACGCCTCATCACAGTGGACCGGCGGAAGTTCTGGCCGGAGATGTTAGAGATGTGGTCGGAGTTCAAGCTAGGCCTACTGAGCCTCCGGTGAATCAGGAAATAACTGAAAGTTATGGGCCATGGATGTTGGCTTCTAGAAGATCTCGTAGAGGTATGACCAAAACTGAAAATGGAAAGAGTGGGAGAGCTGGACGTGATCCTCGGGATATGCCACTGATTGGTGCTAAACAAAATGCTAAAAATGCTAGTTTTCAGCAACATATTTCTCGGTATGCGGCATTAGCGGTTGAGGATAATCCTGAGGAAAATATTAATAGTGATCAACGAGATGGGCCGCATCTTGATAAGGATATTGGCGTGCACATGGGCTCAGGGATATCACTTAATGACTATGTCAAGAGTAAAGGGAGAAGACCCAATATGCAAATAAATACTAAGGAAGTGGATAATGGCCCAAACACTCAAGTGGCTGTAGAGACCAGCAATGCGGTTCGAATAAAGAAGAATGTACTGACTCGTGACATCACTTCTATCTCTTCTCAGTCCAAGCAAGCTGCCGCTGCGGAGGAACATATTGTGGTGCGTGGGTCCAATAGAGGTCAGCTGATCTCTCGATCGGTGGTCTCTCATCCCCAGCATCAGGTTGAGAACATGGAGGGTATTCATCCTACAATTAATTCGATACCAGAACATCATCAAGATCCTCCTATTGTGGTGGAATCTGGGCATGTTCCTGCTATTGGTAGGCGGGAACTTGGTGGAACAAAAGCTAATCTGGTGGGGGTGCATAACGAAGCTCCTAGTGACAAGGATGAATCGCTTGGGAGGATGGATATTGTTGATGGAGGGTTCTCCTCTTAAAGCCGTGCTTGTCAATTTTTTGGTCTTAGGTAGGGGTGGGTAGCCTATTTTATCTTGTTTTTATGGATTTTATGATCTGGAATTGTCAAGGGGCGGCTTCGAAGGAGTTCCACCGTTCCCTAAAAGACCTGCTTAAGATGCATAAACCAGGCATATTGGGGTTGTTAGAGCCCAAAGTGAGTGGATCTCAGGCAGATTTTCTCTGTAAAAAGCTGGGATTTGATGAATGGGTCCGGGTAGAATCATTGGGTTTCAGTGGTGGTATTTGGGTGTTCTGGCATAGTTCTTGTCAAATAAATATTATTGCTACTCATCCCCAGTTTATCCATATGAGGGTTCGAGATAGTAGTATGCATCAGTGGTTGTTATCTGTTGTTTATGGTAGTCCTACAGCCAGCCTGAAGAAGCTGTTATGGAGGGATCTTAATAAGAATGTTTTTGATATGAGTGAGCCTTGGATTATTGCGGGTGATTTTAATGCGGTGGTATGTTCCGCAGAAGTTAGTAGTGGGAATGCTGTGGCTCATCATGGCAGCTCTGGTTTTGGGGATTGGATTTTTGATCATGATTTGCTGGACATGGGATTTTCCGGACAAGCCTATACTTGGAGTAGGGGTATAGGGGATCAGTTTAAGGGAGCTCGCCTGGATAGAGTTTTATGTAATTTAGCTTGGAGGCATATGTTTGAGGACGCTAGAGTGATTCACCTTCCTAAACATCACTCCGACCATGTTCCTATCTTGGTTCGTTTAAAGGGTTCAAGTGCCACTGTGAGGCCAACGCAGTTTAAATTTCAGGCAGCTTGGCTGACTCATCCGGGATTTTACAATGTCATTAAGGAGAATTGGAGTCGTGACCGATCTTTGGATACAAATAATCGGCATATAGCCTCGGTTCTTACTTCATGGAATAGAACCGAGTTTGGGAGTATTTCTAGGAGGAAGAAGAGGCTCTGGGCGAGACTTGCAGGCATTCAACGCGTCTTATCTAAACACCCTACACACCGTATTCATCTTTTGGAGTCTAAGCTTAAGAAGGAGCTGGACCTTGTTCTGTATCAAGAAGAACTTTCGTGGTTTCAGAAATCTAGAGCCGACTGGATCCTTTCGGGTGACCGCAATACCAAGTTCTATCACGCTACTACAGTCATTCGTCGGAGTAGGAATGTCATTGGGAGGTTAAAAGGTGCAGATGGAAATTGGGTTTCAGATTCAGCTCAGTTGAAGCATCTAATTCAAGATTTTTATACCAGGTTATTTTCAAAAGAACCTTGCGGGGATATGTCTGATTTTCCTAAAGGGGGTTTTCCAATTCTAGATGGTGCTGTCATGGCAAGGATTCATCAGCCCTTTGAGATTGAAGAGATTCGTCAGGCTTTATTTGATATGGCTCCCTTCAAAGCGCCAGGCCCGGATGGTATTCATGCAGGTTTTTATCAACGCCTCTGGCCTACAGTGGGGCCTTCTGTCTACAAGCTTGTTCAAGACTTTTGGGTGTCAGGAAAGCTTCCAGATGGGATCAATGATACTCTGTTGGTATTAGTGCCGAAGGTTCAGCATCTTGAATTATTGACCCAGCTTAGACCTATAAGTCTCTGCAACGTGGGCTATAAACTGATTACAAAAGCTATGACAAATAGGCTAAAGATGATCCTCCCTAGTCTTGTTTCTCCCAACCAAAGCAGCTTTGTTCCTGGTCGCCAAATTACAGATAATGTCATTGTGTATCAAGAAGTCCTTCATTCAATGAAAACTAAGAAGAGTGGTGTTTATCATATGGCAATTAAGATTGATCTTGAAAAGGCCTATGATCGATTATCTTGGGATTTTATTGAAGACTCGTTGAAGGAGATTGGTCTTGGTGATGGGTGGATCCGAAATGTGATGCATTGTGTCTCTTCCTCTAGGATGTCGATTGTCTGGAATGGAGATCTTTTGGATTGTTTCTCCCCTGAGCGCGGAGTTCGGCAAGGGGATGCAATCTCGCCTTATCTTTTTGTTCTGTGTATTGAAAGATTGGGTCATTTGATTAATGGGGCAGTGGAGCGAAAAGAATGGAAACCCATACAGCTTTCTCGTAATGGTCCTTCTATCTCCCACCTTTTCTTTGCAGATGATATGGTTTTGTTTGCGGAAGCATCTACAGAGCAGATAAAGGTTATTATGAAGTGCCTGGATTTATTTTGTGCGTGCTCGGGCCAAAGAGTTAACTACCAGAAATCTCATATATTTG
The DNA here is from genome assembly GCA_035771175.1 of Paratinospora sagittata. Classification (NCBI taxonomy): domain Eukaryota; kingdom Viridiplantae; phylum Streptophyta; class Magnoliopsida; order Ranunculales; family Menispermaceae; genus Paratinospora; species Paratinospora sagittata. Next base: position 30,227,899 of record CM069592.1, read on the forward strand.
TATCTCACAATGTGGAAATTGCGGTGGCTCAAGACATATCTACTATCTCTGGTATTCCCCTTACGGACAACCTGGGTCGGTATCTTGGTGCTCCTTCCATTCATGGGAGGGTCCGACCTGCTGACTTTCAGTACATCATTGAGAGAGTGACTACTCGATTGGAGGGGTGGAAGACAAAATTCTTGTCCTTTGCGGGTAGATTGGTTCTAGTTAAATCGGTGCTTAACTCTATTCCCATGTACATCATGCAGACTATGATGTTACCAATAGGGGTGTGTAATACCATTGATAAATTAGTTCGACGTTTTCTATGGGGAGGGTCTAATGAGAAGCAGGGCGTCAACCTCATTAAGTGGGAAACCATCATCAAACCTATGGAGGACGGTGGTCTTGGCATTAAGAGTATGGCTTATATGAATTTGGCTTTTTTGGCCAAATTGGGATGGAGACTAATTACAGATAAGAATAGCTTTTGGGCCAGAGTTGTTTCCATGAAGTATCTGCATCGGGAAGCTACTATTGATAGGTTGCAGCCTAAGAATGGGGCTTCCAATGCGTGGCGGGGTATTGTTAAAGCCTCGCCTATTTTACGTAGCGGAGTACGGGCTCTAGTTCGTAATGGTAAGGACACTCTTTTTTGGCTTGATACATGGGTAGGTGAGGTGGCCTTAATCAATATGAAAATGCGGGATTTGAGTTTAGTGGAGATGTATAGGCCTGTCTCAAGTTATTGGGTGAAGGGCTTAGGGTGGGACTGGAATGCTCTATCAGGTTTACTCCCTTTTGAGGTTGAAAATAAACTTGCTGCTGTGCTCTTATGGGAAGAGGAGGAGGTTGCAGATGACATATGTTGGGGAGCTTCTAAGAGTGGCATATTAACGGTGACCTCTGCTTATACTATTTCTACTGGCACTCTTATGGGAGATCCTGATTCCCTTTGGAGGATGATTTGGAAGCTTAAAGCTCCTCAAAGATGCAAGACTTTTTTGTGGATGGTTGCGCATCGAAAGATCATGTGCAATGCTGAGCGGATGAAAAGGGGTTTCACCATGGCATCTGACTGTATTGAATGTGTGGGATGTATCGAGGATGTTGATCATATTTTTCGAAATTGCTCTAGAGCCGTACAATTATGGAAGCGTCTATTGCAGCCAGTTGAGTATCATCTTCAGAGCAATTTGGATTTCCATAGCTGGCTTGCTCATAATCTTGCTGGCGTTAATGATTGTAATGTGGACTATGACTGGGCTTCCTACTTTACAGTTGCCGTGTGGGCTCTTTGGAAATGGAGAAATGATTTAGTATTTCGTAATCTTCGTTTTCACTTCGAGTATAGCATGGCTTGGCTTAAAGGGCAAGTGGCTGAAATCATTCATGCTTTTCGTGCCCAAGTGGCGGTCCATGATGATGGACTGGTAGAGAGGGTGAAGATGGTAGGCTGGTGTGCTCCCAACCATGGTTGGACTAAGCTTAATACTGATGGATGTCTTAAGAATGCTTCATCGCGAGCAGGGGGTGGCGGTCTTCTCCGTGACTATCGTGGTATGTGGTTGAGGGGGTTTGTGGCTAATATTGGTTCTTGTACTGCAACTGAAGCTGAACTATGGGCTGCTGTTCATGGCTTACGTCTTGCTTGGGAGGAGGGCCATCGTTCTATAGTTTTCGAAACAGATTCGGCTATGGTGGCTGGTTGGTTAAAAGGCAACAGTATGCCGCAGCTTAGCCTTTCCAACTTGGTAAATGAGTGTAGAAGACTCCTTCAGAGAGATTGGATAGTTCAAGTTGAGCACATTTACAGAGAAGGTAATAGAGCAGCAGACTATTTGGCTACTGAGGCTTTGAAGTTCAATCGGGGAGTGCGTATCCTGTCTTCCCCTCCCCGTGGGTTATCCAATATTCTGAGGGAAGATGCAACTGGGGTTACTTGGCCTAGGAGGGTTCGAGATGTAGTGTGCTAGTTGTTCTTGCTGGGTATTCCCCCTCTTTTCCTTTCAAAAAAATAAGGGCTCTACTCAAGGAACTTATTCAAGTCCAGATATAGTTCTTACCTTATTGGACCAATTTAAAGCCTGCCATGCATCTCAGCATCATTAGGTGCCCAGAAGCATCTCTAAATGGTCTCCCCCACCAAGAAATGATTTCAAAATGAATGTGGATGCTAGCAAAGGTAGCTGCTCTGATAGCATTGGTGTTGGTGTCATTATTAGAGACAACCAGGGTTTAAATATAGTTGTCATGGCTAAAAGAATCACCAGTAATGTTCCAGCTAATGTAGCAGAAGCAATAACATCAAGAGAAGGTCTAGAATTTCCCAAAGGAAATTAGCTTTTCAAGAACAAGCTTGGAAGGTGATTCTCTGAAGGTAATCAAGGCCCTGTCAGACAATGCTAATGGAATAGATGAATTTGCCTTAGTTGTAGAGGAAGGTAATCAAGGCCCTATTATAAATTGTTAATAGGTCATTTTTCGTAATTAAAACATCTAAAGGTCTTTGCTATATGTATCTAAACTATTTTAATCAATTTTCTTTTATTTTGGCGTCATTTGATACAACTTTTATAAAAAGTGTTTTTGAACAAACAGTTTTGAAAATGTTTGGCAGCGTCTGTTTTTTACTAAAACCCCTTTCTCTAGAAACGTTTCTCGATAAAGTGTTTTTGGCAAGCATAGTAACAAATGGGGTAATCTCATAAAAAACTTTATCTATACTACTTATAATGTAAATATTTGAAAGAGTTCACTGTTCGATCTTTTTAGCCTAAATCCCTATTTTACCCCCACAATTTCTCAATCATTTAACCATCTTATAAATTAAAAATATAAATATCAATGGATATAAAAGTAATTAAGTAATAAAAAGAAGTTACATTCTAGATAAACTTCAAAAAAAAAATCGAAAATATAACCAACTTCTCCTTAGAAAATCCCCATGTTTCACACTTTTTCCAACTTTTACAGGAGCTCCTTATCACTCCAAACATGACCACATAACTCCAACTTTGATCTAAACAGTTATAGAATTGAAGTTTTTGTTTTTTTAATTGTTTAACCAGTTTTATCAACAAATCGCACTCTCAGAGATGTATTACGCCCGTTTTTTATCTATTAATCCCTCTTACCCCCTAAGATGAGACAGTGGTAAGAGTTTAACATAAAACCTTAGTATTTCAATGTCACCTCTTTACGGACTGCACCAATTCTATTTTAGTATTATATAACTAAAGTTAACCATTATGGAATCACAAATCCTATTCCTTTCTTTCTTTCCTTACACCAAAGACAAAAGCCTTCGAATATAGTCTGAATGATAGACACAGTGGAAACTTTTACGTCCCCAATGACAAACACAATAGAGCACTAAGCCGTGATAGTAAGTATTGCGGGCCTTGCAATGTGCCATATCTTCTTCTACTCATCCTTTTTTTTTTTGGTTGAAAATTTTGGTGAAGAAGGCTAAAAAAACAAAGAAAACATTTTAGGAATAGGAGAGTGAGAGAGTAGTATGGAGGTATGTGTGTTTGTCAATTTGACTCCTCACTCAACTGTCAACAAGTCCTAAACTTTCAATGGCTTGGGCCTTAATAAAGCCAACATTTGACCCATACCAAGTCAAGAAAAATTCACCTAAATTGGGCTTACCAAACTAAAATAGGACCAAATTGCAACGTGTCAACAAAACTAAGGCTTCACCTAGTCATCAACAAAACACATGTGTTCAAGTTTTGGGAGAATTTTTTTAAAAGCGTTTTTTCAAAAAACTCTTTTAAGAAAAGCGTTTTTCGAAAAAGCTTGTGTCTTCCAATTTTTTTTAAAAGCTAAAAACTATTATTTAGCTAAAAGTAAGTATTATCAAATACATTTAAAAGTGTTTTTGTTCGAAAAAAATACTTTAAAAAAGTTCTCTCAAACGGAACTATTATCTTCCGAACCGATGACGAATAATGGGACGAACGTTCAAGCCCACAATTCGAATGGCCCATTCGTCAATTAGAATTTTAATTATCACTACCTAATCTAATCACAAGTTTAATTATTTATACAATAAAATCCTTGTTGTTTAAAGCTCTAGCCAGTACACTTTCACACCTTTCCTTTCAATCCCTTTTCCTCTTAAGTTAGGTAACAAGAGCTTTCATTATCAATTTGAAATCTTATCAGGTTTATATATATATATGTATACTTTGTCATTATCAAGCTGTATTTTTACATAAATATTTTGTACTTATTATTTTAATTCAGCCTCTTCGATACTTCGTCATCTTCGTCTTTCAAACCAAAATATATATACATTAATAATAATCCATACTTATGGGGCTCAAAATAGAAAAATAAAAAAGTTGATCCAAATAGCTCAGTGAAGTAAGATATAATTCATAAATTAACCAATGAGAATTTAAGGGTGTTTGTGCCTTGTTGTTTGATCTTTTGGGTATGATTTTTTTTTTCTTTTTTTTCATTTGGTGAAGTGTTGATTCATCATTCTTGTCATTTTCTTGAGAGAGATGTGAAGCAAGAATTGACAAATTGAGGTATCTTTTAAGAGGGACCTGTGACATCCATCCACTATTTTCTCTGAAGAAATATAGATTAGATTAGGCAGAACTGGCCTTAGCTTTATGGATTTTGTCTTGGTTATAGAGGATTCTAAGCAAGGAATCTAAAAGGACACTTTGGTATTTATTGAGATTTTGGTTCGAACTCAAAATAAAAAGTGTGTTAATCTGAGTAAGTTTCTAATTATAGTAGATGTCTAATTTTAGTATTTGAGTTTTATTAGAAGTTTGTTTAATATTTATTATAAATATAGGATGGGTAAATAAGATTGAAGTGTGGGAAAATGACCAAGTAACAAGTTATAGGCTGACCGATTATGAGTAATTAAGTGTGTGATAAGAGGTAAGTATCGAATGATGCCCTTTTTATATTGTAATCTTCTCAGTATAATTGATTTCTCTACCTATCGACGTATACATTAATTAGCCAAACCACGTTAAATTGTTCGTGTGATTGCTTGATTCATTATTTGAATGTTTTCGCTGCGTATTGAATTGATTGATTGAGGTTGAAAAACCTAACAACATTCTTGGTATTGCCACAATCGCATATATAATAATTATACACACATAGTCCTCAATATAACAAAGTAAAAGAAGTACGAAAAAACTTTATTGGGTTGAGTTAGGATTATAGATTACAAAATTTTCTAAGCCCATATGCTATATATAATTATTCAAAAAACAAAATTTAAGGGTTCATGTATAGTTTTGTGGTAATGAACTTTTACAATTTTAATTATTTATTAAAAAAAAAAGAAGGGTGATTTTGATGCAATAGTTGATAAGGTTGTTCTATTATGACTTGACTCAGAGATCACAAGTTTGAATCAAATACAACATCTACAATGTATATATATATATACTTTTTTAAAGTTTTACTATTTATTAAATTTAAATATTGAGGTAGTATAGTAATATACCACTAATAATTGATCTAGTTATGTTATTTTTACAATAAACCCAAAATGTCATTTCTTTTCTTAATACAAAAATTTGACACATCTATAAGATATTAAATTAAAATAAATATTTTTGAAATTATAACAATATCTTCCTCCTAAATTATAGAATTTACAGTTATTTTTCATTTTTACTCAATGATCTTTAATACAATATCCCTCGAAGTGTACATGATTAGTGGCCATTAAAGATGATTTCGTGTTGGAGTTTATTAATAACATGGAAATGGATATTGATACACGCTATATATAGTCTCCAAATGAATGTTAACAAACAAATGGTTCTTGGTGCTTAACTTGTCACTATTACTAAACACTTCACCAATGTCAAAAGTCTTCAAAAGAGAAGAAGTAAGAAGAAGCAACTTAATCTTATTTGGAGCTTAAGTCAAGATGGTAGCAGATAAAATTGGCAAAATGGGACTAATCTTATTAGTTTTGATAAATCTTCTTTCACCATCAAAGGATGGACTACTCTCTCACTTTCATATATTCTATTATATCACCTTTTTATCAGCCTCCCTATAATTACTACTGCAAATGACCTAAAATGAAATAGCTTTAATTCATCTTCTATTATATTTATATATCAACCTTAATTATTATTTTTTATTATTATTTTCTGATTAGAAGGGTAGAGAGCAAAGTGACCCAAAATAAGAATTTATGGAAAACTACTGCTCAAGTTAATTTAAATTTTATATTCATATATCACCATTTTTCATCAAATAAATGTTATACGTATCGATATTGTTCCAACTTAAGTACTTCAAGGATTAGGTATATGGTTTTACTTCGAAAGACTTCGATATTAATGAGGGTGAAATCTTAATTTATATTTTATGTGATGAATTTGTACATATTTAATATAAGACTATTATTTCGATCTATATATATCCAACAGTTAAAACATTTCCTTTTTTTATTTTATTTTTTATTTTGTTAATTTTACTTTTATTTGTAACATGAAGGACAAACCTTAACTTAACAATTAAAATTATTCCATTATAACCTAAAAGTCACGTGTTTGAATCTCAACAGCCTTTTTAATGTAAAAGTTAAATTGTGGGTTGGTTTAGTGGTTGAGTACAAGCGCACCTACCCTGAAGGTCTTGAATTTTGAAATACTTCCCACCATTAATTTATTGGCCAACGACCTTCTCAAGTATTTGTGGTCGTGCTTCAGATGAATTAGGGGGACGTAAGCACCCAATGTCCACTGACGTCAAAAAATAAAAATAAAAATGTAAAAGTAAAACTGTGGAAGTAAAACTGTTTATATCTTCCACTTCCCGTTCCTATACCCTACAATAAGTATTCTGAGTACTTTAAAAGCCTATAATTAAGAAGGGTAAGGACACAAAGTGACCCAAAATGAGAAATCAAGGAAATCTAGTGCTGAAAATGATGTTGGGAGTGGAAAGTTATATAGGAAGTGACAGAAGGAAAGGAGATACATAGGTGATCAAGGAGATAATAATGGAAGAGACCCCCACAAAGGCCATAACCATATGTTTCCCAAACCTTTGTATCTCTATGTCTCTCTATCTCTCTAAACCTTTTTAAGGGGTAGCAATTATCCAATATTTTTGGTCACTTAGGATGAGATAGAAAGCGTGGGTCAGTGAGGAACAGTGCCCACAATCTCCCCAACCATGCCATTACCTTCACCAACCGACAGCCCCATAAATAAATCAGACTTTTCTCTTCCCACTCAATTACATAAATATCTTAATTTGCATGTATATATGCATTTCTTATTACATGTGCTATATTAAATACTATAACATTTAATTCGACCCATGATTTTGACACGTGGAAATTAGTTGGGATATATATTTTTTGTTCAAATTAGTTGGGAAATTGAAATTTCAAAGGCAGTTTGTCAATTTGATTTTCTTGGATTGATTCATTATTATATAGGTTTCCTTTTTAGAGACAAATCTTTTGTTTTATTTCACTTAATTTTACTCAATTTTTTTTTCTTTTACATAAAACTTAAGTTTGTAATTAATTTATAGTTTTTCTAATTAGTCTTTGTTGGACCATTTTCTCAGCATACCGAGCTGGACGACACATCACCTGCTACGATGACTGGATCAATTAATACTTAATGAGGAATCCAACTCGTCATGATACAATACCAATATAATGAGTCCTAGATGCCGACCTGCACCACAGGTCACCGACTTCGTTGAATAGAGATTGTAAAGTAACAACACCAGTTCAGGTGAGACTAGACCTATCGACTTGGATGTATCGACCTCTTATAAGGACTATCTGCTCGCCTACAGACAACAACGACATAGAAGCAGACTAGCTCGGTATATCGAGCTAATGAGATCTCTGACTACTTAACAGATAAGGACTGAGCGCTAGTTTGGATAAAGATAAGGCAAGATCAATTGCGGCAAGTTCATAAATTACTCATTATCTAATTATGATAATGCTACAAAGTTTTCTCAGTCCAATTAGGAGTCTACTTAGCTCTCCTAATTTGACCAAGATGATACTAAGTCCTCCTCATCCGGCTAAGAAGCCTCCAAGCTCTCCTAATTTAACTACAACACAACTATTACGTCCAATGACCAACTCTCTATAAAAACCCATCGCCCCTAAGGGGAAAGGTACGTTATTATTCACTGATCAGTTCAATACTATTGACTCTACGGAGCTGTAAACTGACTTAGGCATCGGAGGGTCTTTGGTCATCACCACACCAGTGTTCCTTACGATAACCTATTCTTTTCTTTTCTTTCCCTCTCAAGTTAGAAGTCTCGGACAATCTAATTGTCATCTACGTGAGTTCTAGCTCAGCGTATCCCCTCTATCTCATTATCTATTGGTGTTGGTCAAATCTTGCACCAACAGGCTCTAACAAGAAAATTAATTAATTTAAAAGTAAATAATATAGAAAGATGATGTACACATCCTTAATTATCTTTTTTTTTTGAAAATAAACAACCCAAGGTCTTCACACTCAATTCGGTGCCAATGAAAGATTTACTAAAGGTAATAAAGCTAAAAAATTACCGACTAAACTAGCATGACCTGATAATCAAACAAATGACCTCCAAGCCCAAAAGGTGAAGCGTCCCAACCTCGGACCATTGAACCAATGCCGCGTTAGCACATCCTTAATTATCTTTAGATTAGAGAAATTGTTTCATATAAAATTATGATCTTTAGGTCATAGCAGAACAACAATCTCACAAAAAAATAATATACAAAATAAAATAAGGGGTTGAAGTAAGCAAATAAAATATATAGTAAAATGATTGAATTTGTTATCATCTTGATCAAATGAACTAACCTAATATAAAACTTCGAATTAGGCTAGATAATTGTTAACAAATTTAAATACCTGACCATACGATACCATACCATCAATATCTCTATGTGTTGTACACATCAATTTAATAGAGCACCATGCAGACTCCTCTATAATAAATTGACATTGACTTTGACTTCTATGAACCTCAATTACCAACTTCTTTATTAGTTGCTGCGTATTGTAATTTAATTAGTTAATTGAAATCTCGACAAGACGCATTACCACACACTTTAATATACTACACGTACCATGCATGCATATATATATATATATGAATTGCGTCATGCAATGCATATGCTGATGTAAAAATGCATGATATGGATGCATGGATTGTGACTTTTGTGGTGATCTTTAACTACTTTCAATTAACCAATTAAATTGCGTTTCGGTAGCATTATTGCTTAGTTTAATCTGTATAATTATGTCATCTTTATTTAATGGATATCATTATAAATAGATCCAAGTTAAATCAATGAAATATTTGAGGTGCAATTAAATCCATGTATCTGCGAAAGTCATGATCATGATCATTAAGAAACTTTAATTTTTTGTCAAAACCACTCATTGATGGGAAATTAGAAAAAAACATGAGTAATATATATTTTAATTTTCATTATTCTCATATCTTAGCAAAATCTTTAAATCCGCTAATGATTTGTAATTATATATTTTAATTTTCATATATACCATTATCATCTTTGTTTGTTGTTGTTAATAAAGCCAATAGTACTTCTTATTGACATTGATCGGTGTACTATTTTTATCATAATCCTAATAATTTTTTTTTAATTTATTAAAAATTTTAATTTTCAACCCATATTATAAATATTTAAGGGATATTTTTGGAACAATTAATCTAATCAACTCAATTTTTTAGTTTTCACTTTTTTTTTTATATTTGTTCTAACCATCTGATAAGACTTAATCCTTTATGTAACTTTAAAATTAAAATAAAATAAATATAAATTATATAATATAATTATAAAATATGATTGTCAATCATGTGGGACGCACCTCCACATTCACTAGTATTTATAATAATCTATACTATTATAATAAGAATATTTGGGATAATTGACTGTAAAGCTTTTTTTTCTACCCAAGTACCCTTGAAAAGTTTATTTTATTATTTTTTTAAAAAAATTAATTTTATTATTAATAGGGCTAAAATAGTAATTTTGTGATTATCTAATTTTCAGTTTTTTCGTACACCCTATATTTTAGGTTTTTTTTTAGAGCAACTAGATAGACATCATTAATGGACTATCTACACCCCACTACACCTATTTTATGTAATTTCTTAAATATCCTCAACCAAAATTACTAAAATGGCATTTTTCTAAAAAATTGTCATGAAGAGGTTGGTCATGGTCAACCGACCCTTTGTATAGGAAGGTCGGCCATGGTAGGCCGACCCTCTTTTGTAAGGGTCGATCATGGACCCTCTTATTTTTCTTTTCTTTTTTCTTTTTCATATACCATATTGCATTGTAATGTATTTTATGACAATTTTTTCATATTTATACTTAGTCCGAATTCATTTGGGCGGTGATATGTCATACTCTACCCGTACCCTACACGAGAGTAACGAGTGGGAAACGACGTCACTCTGCCTAAATTAGCCCGAAATGGGTGAAAATATGTCAAAATTGTCACGAAATGCATCTTAATGCAATATGATATGTGATAATGAAAAAATAAAATAAAATAAGAGGGTTGGCCAAACAGGGCCGACCCTTACAAAAGAGGGTCGATTGGCCATGGCCGACCTTTACAAACGAGGGTCGGCCGACCATGACAACCTTAAGGACGAGCTTCATTTTTATTTATCTTTTGGGCAAAACACATTGAAAAACACTCATAAATATTTTATTTCATGAATGAAAGTGAATAGAAACAAAAAAAAAAATTATTAAAACATGCATTTTTTACCTATTCAAAGGATCAAATGTCGAAAAATTTTCGAAGATGACGAGTGGCGATTCGCTCCAAATTAAGTCAAAACGATGCTTCTCTAGTTTCAATATTCTTCCAACTAAGATAAGAAGATGAAAATGATGGGTTTTAAAGTTAGAAGTTAGGGTTATTGGAGAAGTTTTGAAAAAGAAAAAATGGAGGAGGAGAAGACGAAGAAGAAAAAGAAGGGTGGGGTAGATTGGGGGGAATGGTAGTTTAGGAATTTTTTGATTTTTGGCTGGGTGAATGTTAGGGTGGGGTTGTATTAATGATTGAGATGTAGATAGTCTATTAATGAGATCTATTTAGTTGCTCTCTCTAAGTTTTACTCTTAATTGCTCTCATTGATATTTTTGAATGATGTTAGTTATTTGGATCATATAAGACAAAACATATACAATTTTTGTTAATAAAAATTTATTTTGTTTTAATTATTTTTTAGTAAAAACCACGTAACACTAATAATAATAATAATAATAATAATAATATATTATTGTTGTTGTTGTTATTTATTATTGTGTTTAATTAATTTAGAAATATGGAGTTCGTTATTAATAGAGTTTTAGATTAACTATTTAAGACTTAATTTTTTTAATGATACAACAAATAAGTGGTAGGTGGTATCTTGAATCAACTTATATATAACAAGTCAAAGTTCAGTGTTGCATACAGATGAGTAAAAATTCAATTGATTTTGTAATTTTTTTCACGACTGATCAAACTCTGATTAACAACACATAACTGACATAGATCCGTAAACCAACTAAACTGACATTGAAGTGTTTGTATTATTGTGTTTGTATTATTATGAAAAAATTATATATAAAACATATATAGAACTGAAATAGATCCATAAACCAACTAAACTGACATTGAAGTATTTGTATTATTATGAAATAATTATATATAATTTAATTTCATATCATATTATCAAATTATGACGTCAGAACCATGGTTAGAATATGAGTGGCGGCTGTGGCTCTTGGGGCGATAGAGAATATATAGAATATGTGTATCTTGGTTAGTTAAGTTGTAAGAAAGTGGGTGGCGGGGCCTGGCGGAAACCGACGAGGCAGAAACGGCACATCGTCACATGTGGACTCGTTAACAGTGGTATCCAACATGTCGGGGCACTCTTGCGGTGCAGCTCCCGTCCTTTCCTCCTAGCTCACGTCACTGTCTTCTCTCTCTCACACACAATATCACAAGAAGCAACGGTAGAAGGATTGAAATAATAAATCAATGTACCGTCAGATTTTAACATTAATTTATTGATGCAACACAACATTTTTCTATCAGAAATATTTTGAGGATCTAAAAATTATACTTAAAATATATATTTAAAAATGTACTCATAATACACACTGTTACCACATCAAATGATAAAGAAAAGGACAAAAAAAAATACCCACATTATTAACATGAATATAGTTTTATGTATGTATTTTAAATTGTAAAAGTATTTATGTTTCTATATAATAAAAAAAGATGTTGGAATTATGGGAGCTTTGAATTTAATTGCTATATGTCTTTTGTATTTTTTACTCTTTTTTTTATTAAATAAAATGAAACATTCAGTTTAATTTGAGTGTATTTCAATTTAAATCTCCTTGGTATTATCTATTAATTCTATCAATGGTTTGGTTCTAGACTTCTAGTGTAATTAGTTTTATATCAGTTACACATTAATTAAGAACTCTACTCAATTCAATTGCTTATAAATAAATTCATTTGTAATTGATTTGATAAAGTTTTACACTAAGAGTTAATTACCTAACACAATTATCCTTTTTTTATCTGGGCATGACACTTAAACTATATGTTTAAAGAACATAGACAAAATTACATTAATTAATAATTAATTTGTTTTAAATTGAAATATAAATCATAAATTTTTAACGAAAATATTATGTTGGCAAAGAGGAAATCCAAAAGTATATATTAAGTTCAAAGTTCTCATTATTGTCTTTTGTTGTTATCATGATCTAATTATAATAGTTGTCATACGAATTCCTTGCATGTACAATCATTGTTATTTATCTCAATGGAGTAACATTTCTTCCATTAGGTCTCTCTCGTCCCCTGTCTTTGTAATAAGATATAAGTTAGGTACGTAGCTTATCACGGGCATAATTGTTGTTGTTGTTATTATTTTTATTTTTTTATTGAAGAAATAAGTATAACTTAATACCACCCTACTCATAAGAAATTCGAGCAATGCAGGACACAATTAATACCTACATTAATAAAACCCGACCTGACTACTTTCTCAAAACTGACCCACATTCAGTCCACGCAGTCACTCAACGTCAATAAGAGAATTCAAATAAATCTGGTATCCGTCCATCTGAAATCTCATCTCGAACTTTTAATCCCGTTTAATAGACCAGTCGCTTGAACCATTGAACTAATGCCTTAATTGGCAAAGGGCATAATTGTTGACATTTAAAGGTCGTATTTGTCCCAAAGAAGAACGGTTGAAAAAGTCTAATGATTCAACGAAAAGGGTACTTATTGAGATAACTTGTTAGCATAAAATACGTAATATCTAAATATATTGGTAAGTAATATATATATATATATATATATATATATATATATATAATAAGGCCAACTATATTAATTGTACGTGAATCTTGAGTTACAAACGTGGAAGTAGGTGTATTACACTACCAAACGTAGATACATATAATTTAAATTAAATTATATATATATATATATATATTAAACAAATAGAGATATTATGAATTACAATTTTTGTAATTCTATATTTCTATTATTTTAAGTGCTAAGTATATATACGTACATCAATGTGCATTTCACGTAATTTTTATGTTTTTTTGAAGATTTGTAATTTTTGATAAAGAAAAATAAAATTCAATACCATAACTAAAGATGAAATAATTAAAAAAAATACTAATTTTAACCTTAAAAAGTAGAGGAGATTAATTATGGAAAGGTGTAAATTGTAACAATACTTTATTACCCATTACTAAAATTATATTTTAAAATATAAAAATAATTATATTTTCTTAAAGATATTTTTGAAACGATGGTAAAAATGATTACACATGAACTCCAATCTCCAACATTATAATAATATACATTAGAAAAGAATAATGGTAGAGGAATTGAAAATAAGACGCCAATTAATTGCTATCACATTACATCTATAACTTTAATGTATAAACTTAAAAAAAGCCCTCTTCAATTAATACAACTAAAATTTTAATGTGGGAAGCTCTTCATATCAGATTTGTAGCAATTGATGTATGACTAATTTTAACTTCTTTTGGCATTTCTTAAAAAGTAAGATTGCGTTTGATTCGTAATTTAAAAATTAGAATATAATTTCAAAAGTAAAAAATTGGAAAACGATGTTTTAGGCCCTGTTTGATTTGTAATTCAAATATAATTTATTGTATCTAAAAATTTTAAAAACATAGATTTTTTTTTGGGTTTGAGTGAATCCAATCACTTTTTGTTAAAAAAACAAATAGTTGTTTTTAAGAAACAATAAAAAGTCATTTTTTGAGTTTTTTTATTTTTAAATTATATTCTTATTTTTAAATTACTAACTAAATATAGCTTGATCGTTATTTAAAAATAATATATATTTTTTTCTTTGATTAAAAAAAAAAAGAAAAAAAAAGAAAGAAAAGAAATGGAGGTTGTGGGCGTAGGACAGTAAAATGTGAACCAAATGACTAGACTACAAAACGCCCAGCTGCCAATGGTCGCTCTTTTTAGGACCTGCCCGACTGAACTATGCGTACCATCTTCGACCCCTCAAGGCTCCCACCTTTATCATTAAGACAACACACTCCAAACAACACACACACACACATCACCTTTAGCCGTTCGATCCATTTCTTAACCGCTAACCATCTCGTGATCATTCGTACCTGTGTCACACCCATCCCACCAAATACCCTCTCGACACGTAATCCCCTATATATCTGTAATGTGTGGGCTCCACATAAAACTCAGCTTCCTTCCTTATTATAACGTCAGTCAGTAGTCGAAATTAGCACTGCGAAGTTTCACGAAAAACCATAAATAGAAATTATAAATTATTATTTATCTTCTTCAAAATTAATTAATAAAATTGAAATTTTATTCAAAATGTTGAGAAATTACGAAAATAGCCACCTTATATATATATATATATAACTAATAAACCACACGCTTGAAATCAGTTCATTCATTCATTTATTAGAAGTTACACACAGAAGAAGTCTCACACACAAGCACGAGTTTCCGGCATGTTCTCCGGCGCGTTTCCGGCGTGTATCCGGTGGATTTTGTCTTCCTAGTCTTCGGTGAGTTTGATTTTGGCTGAAGAAGATGATGATGGTGAAGTGAGAAGAAGAAGAAGAAGAAGATCGAGGATGATGTGTAGTTATATATCCATTATATAATATGCCTCTTTCATGCGCCGGCGCCGCTTGCTTATCAGATCTCCTCTGCGATGAAGACGCCGGAAACTTGTCCGACGAGTTGCCGGAATGCTGCTCTTCAGATCTCGGATTTCCCGTCGATATTGAGGAATCTCTAGCAGGATTTGTCGAAGGAGAAGCTGATTACGTTCCGAGGTTCAATTATCATTCGAGATTTCAGTCTCAGTTGCTCGACGCTTCGGCTCGCCGCGAATCCGTCGGATGGATTCTCAAGGTATATATACCATTCATTCAATCCGGTCGTCTCTTTTCTTGATGAACGCTATCGCGCGTACTTCGCACTTTATTTCTCGCCGGAGATCGGCGGCGAGCATCGTTGAACCTAGATCGAAAAATTACGAAAATGCCACTGGAGGAGGCGAGGTTTTGCGCGGGAAAGTATCGTCACGCGCACGACAGATTGATCTGTGTTATATGGTAGACTTGGTAGTGGTAGTAGTCGGAGTAGTAGTAACGTACGCATATGCGTACTTTAACTTGATTCAGAATCAGAGAACTGAATCGCCGAGCCATCGCAGTTGTACGGTGGATGCGTATTATCTGCTACTGGGCACCGTATGATTCTCTGATTCAAGTCAGTATTTTTTATTTTTTATTTTTGGTTAATCGGAATCCGATTGTTGAGGCCCTTGGATCTTCGGCAAATAGTTGGTTAACAGCAGCGGTAATGGATGTTGTTGCCGTGTACTGACGGCGCACGTTAGATATTGGAGCTCTTTCTTTTTGTCGTATTAGTTTTAGCATTATAAGCAACTAAGCAAATGATAGAATATTGAATAGACAAGTGATTGGCAGGTGCACGCGTTCTTCCGTTTTCAGCCGTTAACGGCGTATCTTTCCGTCAACTACATGGACCGTTTCCTCGCTTCTCGTGTTCTGCCGGTAAGATTCCGTCACCGTCAATTTAAAATTAATAATCTTTTTTTTTTTTGATAAATAAACAATTATTTTGACTTTTCTAAGATAAAAAGTATATGTCTTCATCCTGTCATTAGTTGAATTCAATTATATAGTATTTTCCATTTAAAAAAGTGTTAAGAATAGTATATTACACAAGCATGTTTATTGTAAAAGGAAAATACTCAAGTGTACTTAACATTTATACACAGTTGGATATATTATACTTTTATGTCAATGCATTAACAATTAATTATATTGAATAGTTGTATTCAACTGATTAAAATTAGATAATGCTAGTGTTATTTTATCAAATTTGTGTTATGTAATTAACATCTTGTTGGTAATATATTAACTTTTTGGCTTTGCTTTTAGGGACACACGTTCAAGCAGAAACCATATATGCTATTTCTAAAAACTCCAAACCAATTTCATTTTAGTTTGTCTTTAATCGGCTGAACACCCTGATAATAAAGAAATAAAAGAAAAGAAAAGAAAAGAAAAGAATATTCATTTTTTAATGTTAATTTATATATTATTTGTTTTTTGTACATGTGCGTCCATTAAGTGTTGACGCGTCATATGCTGACATGAACTTACCGTAGAAATGAGATAATATTTGTTAATTTTAAGTAGTATTAATAAATAATTTATCATGTTAATTATCTTGTCAGCATGCAAGTGGATGGCCATTGCAACTCTTAACAGTGGCTTGCTTGTCATTAGCAGCAAAGATGGAAGAAGCTGTAGTTCCTTCTCTTTTGGATCTTCAGGTATGAATTGTCTCATTTATTGTATCCTTCTGCACATGATTTGGACATCTTTATCTCCTAGCAAACATTTTCAACACCCCCATTGATTTCCTTGCGTTTGTTTCTCCAGGCATTAATTTGTCTCTCATTTATGTTTGCACCCATGATTTAGACATCCTAACTTCCTACTTATCAACAATATCTCTTGCTAAAATTTTCATTTTTGGCCATTCTTGGATTATTAATTATACATCTAGAAGAGCTACAAAATTGTGTTTTGCAGGTGGAAAGCACGAAATTCATATTTGAACCGCGGTCAATTCGGAGAATGGAGCTTCTAGTTCTTGGGGCCTTGGATTGGAGACTAAGATCAGTAACACCCTTCACCTTCATTGATTTCTTTGCGCACAAAGTCAATTCAACTGGCACATTTACAGGGTCCCTTGTTTCAAGAGCAACACAAATTATCCTATCCATCATCACAGGTAACATATCATATACTACGTACCACACCCCATAAGAAGTAGTACTCATGATGATCACACCCCCAATTAGGTGCACCCCAACATGCATGTGCACATGATCAATCAATAATCTGATGTGAACCGCTTCTCGTTTATAACTTCATGCAGATATAAGTTTCCTTGATTACTGGCCTTCATCAGTGGCTGCTGCAGCCATTCTTTCCGCAGCTCATGAAATCCCAAAACTATCTCTTCTTAACCCTGGAAATGCTGTAGAATGGTGCCATGGACTAAGCAAAGTAAGAATATACTTGTGATCATAAGCTCAGTGGGGGGGTGTGTGTTTAAAAACCAAAAACAGTCATTCAAACTCGAAATAATATCAATTTTTGCAGGACAGCATTGTCAGTTGCTACCAGTTAATGCAAAAGCTTGTGGTTGGCAACAATACCCAGAAAAGGTCACCCAAAATCCTACCACAGCTCAGAGTAAGGTCTCGTCCTGAAACTACTACTGCTTCCGGTACGGATTACTCAACTTCCTCTTCTTCATCATCCCTCTCCAGTAATAAGAGGAGAAAACTAAACAACTCTTGATCATAAGGGACAAAAACTTGAAGGGAATGAAAATTGATAATAACAGAAAGAGAATTATCAGAAGAACAAGATCAATATGGGATTGCTTTTTGGACGAATTTTGACACATTAATTTGACAGTACTACCACAACTACTTCGGGTAAATACACGAGGGACTCTTGGATTTGGAGTCTAGCTAGCTCTCTACTATATATATATATATGTTTGCGAGCTGTTTGCAGTACTATCATCATCACTAGTTAAATATGGTCTGATTATTGGTTTGCTGATTCCCAAGGGAGGGGAACATGTCACATATAATGTTTATATTTATATTGGGTTTTGCTAGAAAGTGTGTGAGAGAGAAAGAGAATACATGCCATCTTTCTTTTCTTTTTATATATAAGTGGAGTCATGGAGTGTGTAGGAAGTGGAGATTGAATTCAAGGTTTCATTGATTGCTGAAGAAGTTAAGAAGAGATGGTGGGGTCATCGAGGATTAAATGGTTGGCATGAAGGGTTTTTAGAAAAATAAAATAAAAAATTGAAGTTTGAGCTGGTTCAGAAAGATATGTCAAGCTTCTCATCATGGAAACAGCATCATTGCTTCAAATATCTCCCCCTTTTAACGGAGAAGAAATAAATAAGATGGCTCCACATAGGCCTGTGAGTGGTGTCTTTGGAGACGCACCAGTGTGTATTTTTTTTTTTTTTTTCTTTTTTTGATATATTGGGTGGGAGAGGTGGAATGGCCTTTTTAACTGCCTAGGTTTCAAGTTTGGTTTGGGGTAACCAAGCTTATGAGTGGTGTACACACGTGTGAGTTACACGTGTGTCCTTATTAGATTTGTTTTTTAATTGCTTAAATGGGGGGAAGGTTTTTCTCCCCCCTTTCATGGCCTAAAGTTGGGCCAAAACACACAAAGGTCTTTGGGGCCTTTCCTTTTTATTTTTTATTTTTTAAGGTTTGTTTGTACTTGATGAAATAACAATAGAAAAATCTTTATTATATTATTATTTCTTTCAAGCTTTATAAATGTGAAATTAAAAAAAAATAAAAAAATATGTCTCTTTCACTGAATGGCACGTGAGTGGGTAATGGGACTTTTTGTAGCTTTGCAGTTTGTTTCTTTTACCACTTGTAAAGTAAGGGGGGTCAAGAGTTACGTTGGAAAATTGGAAGTTTGTGGGACAAGTGAAAGGAAGGAGTTTATTCAACAAAAAAAAAAAGTGAAGGGGAGGAGCCAACTGGTCCCCCCTTTGTTTAAAAACATATAAAGTTTGAACGTGACTATTCTGAGTGAAATATTAATCCCAGAACAAGTGTCCCAGCAGTTTTGAATATGACTAGTAGTCTAGTACTGAGTAAAATCCTCTCCAAGACAATCCTACGGTTCTAATGCTAGCATAAATATTTTCTAGATTTTATACAGTTATCCTATATTTCTTGCTATTACTCTTGATTCAACAATAATTTATGTTATACAGTTTGATAATTATAAAAAATAAACAAAAAAAATGTATAGTCATAGAGCTCACATACAATGAACATAATAAAGGCTCCTGTGTCTGTCAGATCTAATTGCAGGCATCTATGTGATACACACATTTGGCTGGCAACCCTTTTCTTTTTCTGTTTTTTCTCAAGATTACAACAATTCTACATTTCTAGAGTATATCTTACTAATGACAATATGAATTATTAGGGGAGTGGGTGCATAAGCCCTATAAGGAAGTGGGCAAAGGTTCTAGTAGCCTTGAATCTTCTTATGTTGTTGTCCTGTTCTTAATGAAAAAAAATAAAAAATTTGTCATATACGTTAATTCTGAATTTCTCATCTAAGAAGAGTGTTATAGGGGAGAAAGTCATAGCAGCATCCAATTCCATGGAGTAGATGACACCCCAGTCCTTTTAAACTACCTTTTTTTTTGGGTTGGTTTACAATTGAGCAATTGAAATATGGGTAGGTGATTACTTGTAATGAAAAGTCTTTGGAGTTTGGTACTAGCTAAATGTTTGTGGTTTAATTAAGCATTGTGAAGGCTCATCTTCTTCCTTTTTATTATTTATTCAAGCCTCAATTTTATTGCTTTTCTGTGAGCTTCTTTTGTATGTTTTGCTGCACATCCAGTAAGATAACATCTCAAATATATATATAGAGAGACTGAAATATATAAAAAGAAAAGATGTATAGAAAAAAGAATCTATGAATTTTTAATAGAATACATGAGTTTAAAGGAGCTAAGCTTTTGACATTTGATATTATAAGATAAATGAGTGATGATCCAGCATCACTACTTTTGTGCTTGTCAATTCTCATGCAAATTGAATTTGCAAAATAAATACTTAATTTGGTCTGCTATGTTATGTACCATCAACAGTGGTAACACCTATGATGGTAATCAATTAATCAATGGAATATATATATATATATCAAGGTGGATCATGTAATCTATTGATGTTTGGAACTTTAAAAAGATATCACTGTTTGATTTTTCAGAGTGTTGGAACCCACTAAATGATTTAACATATATATTCAGCATCTTCAGCTACCATGGCGGCTATCTTAAATATTCCATTCCATCATAACCAAATGTCATGTTATCTTCTAAAAGAAATTGTTCGAAAAAGGTGTCATGATAGCAAATAATCATAAGTTAGTTTGATAATTAAGTTATAATAGTTGGTTGGTGAGTAAATTAAAAGAATAGAAACCTACTTAATGTTAGCTACACAAAAAATAAAAATAAAAATAAAATTAGAATGATGATATAAATAAAAAACTTCCACTGAAAATTTGCTGATCTCCTAATCCTACAAGATCATTCCATGTTACATGTGCATAACGACATTATTATTATTATTATTATTTTTGCATTTAATTAGTGGCTATTGTTTAATTCATTCATAAAACTTAATACATGCCCGTATGTGTTATAGAGAATGGTTTATTACAGATTATATTGTTATAAAGCTGTAATTAGTATTTGGATTGTCACAAAGCATGCTTTTTACCTAGATGTATGGTGTGTCCAAATCATTGGATGCATTGAAGTATTAATCTTTCTATTGTGTTAGATCAAGACCTTAAGGAAACTTTTCACCGACCAAAATGGGTGGGCCAGACAATAACTTGGTTTTTCTCTGAAATGGGCACTCACCATTATCTTCAATTAATGAAAGCTAGGGCAGGTGATGTAGATCTTGAAAGAAATAAAGAGATAAACTCACTTTATAATTGTCAGAGTAGAATACTCTAATTTATATAAGACTAGTGATGCAGCAAAAACAACTCAATAAACAAACCATATGTATGTACAATCCCTACTTTATCAGAATGTTTTGTTGCAAATATGTAAGGCAGTTTTTTTAAGTTTTTTCTTTTGGTAAAATGGCCTTTGAAGAAGGAATCCTATGAATAAACTCAAAAGCCAAAGACACTAGTATTCCCCTCCCAATGAAAGCTTTGGAGGTGGGAAGCAGAATCTTGCTCTTTTACAAACTTTCTTTCTTAGGGAATTTTCAGCTTTAGTTTGCTCAATGATAAAAGACAAAGAAGCCTTGGCCTTGGATTTTCACCTTTATGGTTATGCCAACATGCTTGTGTAGGTCCAGAATAAAGATGTGAACAGTGGGTGTGATTCTGAGTTCTTGGATTGTGATTTTGGCTCATGGCTGGCTACAAAGGCATCTTCCTATACAGTCTTAAAGGCTTGAATTCTGTACCCAAAAGTTGCAAGCAAGAAAAATAAATAAAGAAAGAAAGAAAGAAAGAAGAAAGTTGATGAACATGTAAGAAAGATAAGCATCTTAACTCTCGTAAAATTAGCAAAATGAATAAAAAATAAAAAAATAAAAAAGTAATGTTGTTTGATGATTCAAAGTGTAGGATGCCTCCTCTTTATTCAAGAAACTTGAATAATGAAATAGTTCCCAAGAAAGTAAAACAATAGAACAAAATTCATAAGACCAACCTCAAGTTAGTTGCAATAAAGCTTTGCTAATAGTTCTGTAGTGCTTATATTGACGGTTTAGGGTTTAAAAACAGAAGAAAATAATAAGAAAAAAACTTTAACTAACTTGTTTCTAAAACTTGATTCTAAAAGCTTGGTTACGTAGGTATATGTAGTGCTTATATCGAGTATGACTAAACCATTTAATAAATAACACCAAATCCAAGACACATATATCTGTACAAATGAACTGATTTATGAATCATGATGCACATACATGAGCCACTGGTAAGTGCAAAACATAAATAGTACTTAAATGCAATTACATGAATCATTTTCACTATATGAACCAACAGGTTTATTTTATTAAAGAGTAATGCATGACTAATACACTTTTTAAACACATGACTTGGTTGACATTACTTCTGAGAGTTGTTGGATTACTTCGAATGACGTGTTGATGCATGATTCGAAACGATTCAACAACTCTCAAAGACAATATCAATAAAGTGACCCTTCAACAAAGTTTAGATATTAAGAATATCTATTTGTTTTTAAGGTTTCTTTTTTATTTGTTTTTAAGGTTTTCATCTTTAGTAAAGTATAATTTGTTTTTATGGTTTTCAAATATCAATTTTTGACCTTTGTAATAATTTACACAAAAGTGTTATAGTATAGTTCAAAAAACCCAAAATGTTCCTTTTTATCTGGATTATGTGATAAATGGTTAACTTTATCAATTAAGCACTAAGCACAAAGCATCAATTATGTACTAAAGGATAGAAATAATAGATTATTTATGATTGATTACTCCCCTTTTAAAAAAATATATAAAAATGTTGATGGAAGTACAATTTTCATCTTGGCAATTAAAGAGATAGTATTGTTCATAAAAAAAAACAAATCTTTGAGCATCATTAACCTTTCTTTCACCTCACAAAAAGTAAAATGTAAGGAATCAAAACAAAAGAAAGATAAGCAGGAAAAAGAAGATTTGAAGCAAGGAAAAGATAAAAATGGGGAATTTGAGAGCTAATGATGGAATTTGATAGCCACGAGAAGAAAGTGAGAGAATGATTGAATAACATGACTGTTGAGGAACATAATATTTCCAACATAATGTCAATCCCATAAACATCCTTGATCTAATATTTTGATCATGTAAAGAATTTTTTTATTATTTTGTGTGAAGGGATTGTGTAAAGACTTCATTGATCTCTTGCTGATTGACAAATGTTCTACTAGGTGATCTAATCATGTAAAGTGATGAGATTTGCACATATTAACATGCACAATTTAAACCAAAGAGGTCATTCATGCCCATTTCATTTGATGGAGAAAAGGTACTTTTTAAGTTTTACACTTTTGGCATTTCAAGTTTTAATATTTTTAAATCTTTTCAACAACCCAATTCAATAAAAAGTGTAATGGGCAAATTTAAAATTGGAATGAATATGAACATGATGCACATTTCTCAACAATTGTTTAAACCTGATTAGGTTTAGGTAGAGAACGGTGACTCTATTTAACCTCTATTTTTACGTCAAAACTAACTTCTAATTGTAATAGAAATTTAAGTTATACTAAAATAGGTAAAGAGGTTATACCTCGACTTCAATTAAAAGTTGAAAAAATTAAAAAATTATCTAAAAAATAATTTTTTTTATAACCCTATATTTTTTTTTAAAGGTTACAAATAGAGTTATCAAACACCGCCTTAGTAGCCAAATTTCTTTTAGCACCCTTATCATCAAGTTAAAAAAGAAAAAGAAAAAAAAAAAGAGAAGAGTGAAGATAATTTTAAATATACTTAACAAAACTTTTTTAAAAAAAAAAATGTTCATTGAATGAGCTAGAAGTATCCTCTTCTTTCACTTTGGTTTATTCAGGGCTAGTCTACAATTATATTACAAGTAGTTATTATCTTTCTCGTCCTTTTTAAATTATAAATGTTAATTAAAGAGAATGATTAAGAATTGAAATAGTAACATCTTAACATGTCAAATCAAGCAAAAATAAAAAATAAAAAAAGTTATATATATTAACATTGTGATAATTGGCATAAATAAAGGTATAAGTGTCTAAAAGGGTGCAACATATAAAAACTAGGTACAAGGCATGATGAGACAAGACAATTAGTTGTATTCCACTCTTAGATACATTGGCAAGTTTACAAACAAGAGCACCCTTATCTTCCCACATAAGCTTTTGATACCGAAGGAGAGAAATCTAGTTAAAAAAAGTGCACTGATTGCAGATGCATTCAGAATAAGAAGAACAGGGGGAGGAGAAGAAAAAGAAAAATTGATACCCATAAACTCAGCACCTCACATGCACAAAAATACTAGATGGGGTCCAAAGTCAAATATTGAAAAAGGGCATACTTCACAAACAAGATGAATAATAATACAGTAGTTTTTTGCTTTCTCTTGCGTAGTTTATACAGATGATTCAACCTAGTAGAGCTAGTAGGTCTTGAAAAGATAACAAAACCTCTATACTTCTCTCTTTTATCAAGTTAAAAATAGAACATATATAGAGTGTTTTATTGTCATTAATTGATTACTGGTGAGTGTATTCCACCACCATTCAAGCAGTGGACACAAAAGAGTCACCTGTTCAATCATCACAACAACAACAACAACAACAAAAGAAATCATCTTCCTCAACACCCGGATCATATGTTTCCACCCTGCTTGTTTTCCCGTCCTAAAACCTAATAATATAAAGCAAGCACAAAAATCTATGTTATTAATACACTTTAAGAAGGGAAGAAGATAGAGATCACAAAAAATAAGATCAGTTTTATAGCAACATGATTATCCCTACACATAGGACCCAGAATGCAAATGCAAAGTTCCAAGCACAACTACTTTTTAACTGGTAAAGAAAAAAAAAAGTGTTCCCTCATGTTTCCATTTGGTTACTTGTGTGGAGGTTTCCTAAATCATATTTACAGTGAAAGCTGGGCAAGTATATGGATTGCCATAACTCATAAGAAAGTTGGTTTTTTCACATGTTGCATGGAAACTTTTTTAATCATCCATAACAAGATTTTGATCTAACATGGTAGATTATTTATTCACTGAATATGACAATATGCTATTGACCAGGAAATAACAGAGGTGGTCCTAGTGCATTATAGGACATTACAGTAGTATCTCAAACAAGTAAGGCTAGGAAATAAGTTTCAAGTTCACTACACCATGGTTCACAAGTTTTTATTTTTTTAGCAGGAAAAAAAAATTCCAGAAGAATTGGATGTGATGATGTCTAAATGAGCTTTGTTACAATTTGCAAGTAAAAATTATAGGAACCTTTGGACCAAAGGTAGTAACAAACTGAAAACAAGACATGGTATGGGAGTAACATCTGCAACTGAAATATTTTAATCAAGGACCAGGGAAATTCAATATCGGTACTGTTAGCCATAAGAAGTTCTCAAGCAATGATTTGTATAGAATCACTGAAGTTATAATCAAATTCTTCGATGATCTCCAATTAAGTTTAACTTCATCAAATTTCGAATCAATCAACTTGGGAAGGCTATGGATATGACTTCTTTCCCCAGAGAGTTGAACTTGTCATTTCAGTTCTTGGAATGATTTGTGGCCATTATTCATAATTTCAAATTTCCAATAACACACGCCAAGTTTGAGCAGTATTTTTAGGACATAAGCATCTCAACCAAGTAAACTTCAACGCAGAATTTCGTATTACCAATGGGCACAATTTGATTCCACATAATCAAAAAAAATTCTAAGAACTTGATGGTGTTGCATGGCTATTCAAGTCATCTTTAAATGGCTTCTTTTTTAACTGACAGTTAAAAATAGGGAAAGAGAAAGATACAGGAACATACGGGACATAGACAGTGAAACCATGACAATGAAACAAGCAATAGGAATTAAATCCGCAATGAAAAGTTATTCTCTATGGGAATCATTTTTAGGGTGGGGAGGGGGGCCGAGGATAATATCAGTACAGTTTGCAGTATGTCAAATAAAAAGAATTTTTTAAAAATAAAGGTCTGGTATGAATATGCTCCAAAGTGAAGGATTGCAATTCTTGCTAACCTAAGTGGACTAGTTCAACAAGACTAGAATAAGTAAACACTGACTAGAAGTCTAGAACCCCAAAAAGCACCAACATAAACAGCCTATAGAGCCTCTACCAATCTTAATTTAATGAATAGACTCATTAATTTTCTAATTAGTGGGTTCCAGATCAAATTCCCATTAAAGAGAAAGTAAACCAGTATTAGAAATGTAGAGTTTTCAATATGAATATGAATAAAAGAATCCTATGCTACATTTTACAACAACAAAAAATTGATGGGTAACTGTTTTCATAAATAAGATATGTTTGTGTCTCACTCATGTTGCTGCATGATAGAAGTTATAGCATCAAATAGCTAATTAGCAAGCGCATTGTTATTGCATACAAGGTTTTAAATGTTGATATCAATGGTCATGTCAACTACTTAAGATGCCAACACATCAATATCAATAATTTAATGATTTAACAATGAAATAAATATACTTGTACAAACCAGGAAAGAGACCCCATCTTCAATGGTCCAGAGATGACAATAATTGTGATGTTCTGAAGCATTCACGAATATAACTAGGGTTACCATGTCAAAAAGCTCTTGCTGTACATTCTTTGAATTGTAGTCAATTTTATCTAAACATATAAATGTCAGCACATGGATGAAGGATCTCAATAGACCTATGTCAGTCATTTTTAACATAGGTCAATAGAATTTTAAACCATGACTGTTCATTTAGCATGCAACACCACTAAGAACACATCATCTTTTTCATTAATGGTAATTTGCATACTGATAAAACCATTCAATTCCTCAGTTAAAAAATTACCATCCAAGGAACACAAAATGATGAATCTTGGATCCAAGAAGATAATGATATCCGATAAGACAGACATCTTTGGTACCTAAAAGACTCAGAGATTGTTGGATTAATCGGACATATTCCTGAATCCTGATTTCATTTAAGAATGAAAAAGATGTGCGACTGATTCCTATTTAAATTGTTTCACTCCCATTTCAACCAGATAAATAATTCAAAGATCATATTACTAGACACGAGCTTCCACTATTTTTCATCAAAACATGATGTACAAAATAGATTTTAAGGAATGGCTTAGACATTTACCAACTAAATGATTCCTACCAGTTGACAAATGGTGCAGGTGAAAATCTAAATATGGGACAATTGAGTGTATACAAATTGGCATAGTTATACAACTCCAAAGTCACTTGAATCTCAAACTATAACTCTAAATAATACACGGAAATCCCAAAAGATAAAATCTAGAGGAACTAAGTGATTTTCCCTACACACTACAGTGAATCTCTAAGTTATTACACCATGTGATACCGAGACCAAGTAGAATATAAACAACCTTCTGTGAGCCCTGACAGTAAAAGAACATGAGACAACCAATAATAGCATCTTCTCCTTGTGCCATATTAGGACTTGAATAAACATCATCGTCAAAGGACTATCACTAACACACCTTGCAAGGAACCAGATAATCAACCAGGATATCAATCATTTCCCCGTAATTCTCAAACATGATAGCCAGATATGTTTCCCTACCAGTATACTGAAGTTCAAAAGGAATAAGACGGATCACAAGATTACAAAAGGACAAAAGAAATGCATTAGGGCAAACGAAAGAAACAAGACCAATAAAGGTCCACCAAGACAACCAACAAACTGCAACTGCTCTTTTTCAGACATAATTGGATATTTGGATCTAAATTAAACACCGAAAACCCCAAAATGGCCCACCATGCAACTTCTTGCAAGCTAACCCCAACAAATACAGTAGTCTACAGTGTAGAATTTACTATCTTGACACCTGATTAGGACCAGAGACCCTCACTTATGAGAAGACGGCATCAAGTTCCTCTTATCATTGAAGATTCCAAAATTCCTCTCTCAGAATGCCATAGAATCAAGAACCGGACATTTTGAACACATCCACTTCCCAATGAAAAAGCATCAGCCTAAAGTCAATAAAAAGACGTCCTCAATAGAGCATGGAAGCCAAAGACGAGATCTGCACCAAAGTCTTCTTATAAGGACTTCAATTTTTTTAACATTATAAAAGAAATTATTATTGCCACAGTTTGAACAACCCCCAGACATTCAGCCTAATTCTAAACCCGAAATTCAGCTGAAGAGTTCACTCACATGCTTGAAAACTACAATTCAGCACAGTTTGCAAATTATTTCTGGCTACCCGCCCCCCCCACCCACCGTAAAAAAGCTCAACATGCCTAAAACTAGGTACTCCATACCGCAGCCAATTAACCAAGATATGCACCGAAGAAAATATCAGAATCCACAAATCATCATTCAATCATTTTGCCATCTCTCCTTCAAAAGATAAAATAAAATAATCATTTATCAAACCTAAACCTTGACTGTTGTCAGCATTTGTTAGCCGGTTTGCCAGAGCCACTCAAACTCTGAATCACGAGGTGATGAGACATCAATCAGAGCTAAGGACTGCACATAAGAAAAAATTTCCAAATCCAAACCCTTAACCTCCCAATGAAATTAATGCATCCGAGAAAGACTCAAGGAACTCACAAGTCACAAATCACAATTGGTACGAACATAGTTTCTTCATATCTCTTTTGCAAATAAGCTTCAAATTTTCAATTTCAACCTTGAGTCCATTCATATTTAGTGAACATCATATTATCGGGACTTCGTCTCCCCTAACAAAGGCACCTGGCCCAACGAAGATGAGCTTAAGGAAAGCCTTCCACTTTGTGAACTCAGCAGACAAAAATCATAATATTTGATCAATAGCTCGAAGCGCCTTTGAAAAAGCGTTACATATTTATCATTAGACCAATAGTACAAAGAAACATAATCCTTCAAATTGTTGGTCAGTCTCATCAAATCCACTTGATCTCTTTCCAACAGAAGTTTGTGGAAAACCATCAAGTCTAGGTCTTGTCCTAGACATCTTAAAGAAGATAAGGCCATATGTGGTTTGTGATTCTTGTAAAGTTCTCTATATCTTAAAACTTGAAAACACAGAAAAAGCATTTGGTTGGATTGTATTTCAGTTTTTTTTTAAGTAAGAAACTATAATTAGATTAGATATAAAGCGGAGAGTACAACACTAAAAAGAGGAAAAGAGATCCTCCACAAAGAGAGCTAAAAGAAGTTACACAATGTTTAACCAAACCCCTCAACCAATCATTTAAAGATAAACCTAAACAAAACTTTCCAACCAAATCCATGTGGATGCACGAAATTTAGTGGTATCGCGCACATGTTGCTCCGCCCGGAAAAAGCACCATTAAAGATCCTATTATATTTGTTCAAGCCAAATTCTCCAGATTTGCCTAGTCCTCCTGATGCAGGATACACATCCACTAATTAAATAATTAGAGATAATTTAGCAATTTATTTTATTTATTTCATTTATTTATTTAGGTTATTTGTTTTAGAGTTGTATTCAGTTAGGATTTTACGTAGAATTCAAATTTGTTTAAGAGTCCTATTTGGTGTTAGTTTAGAAGTTATATTTGTCTATAAATATCTTTAAGAATTAATTTTGGGAATTATCGTTTAATGAATTGAAATTTGATTAATTGATTTCTCTTCCTTCTCACTCCGCTTACCATTACCTCCACACTCCATAGATGGTTTGGAAATGCAGTAAAAGAGAGAAGCTCATCCAAAGTCCTTGTAGCAACAAGGGGAGCGTTGAGCTCATTGTAAAGTCTAGTACATATGCCTTTCGCAAAAGGGCAATTTTGGAAGAATTGGTCAACAAATTCTCCTAATTGTTTGCACAACACGCACAACTATAGTGATAATGATGCGAGAGGATTTCTTTTTTGGATTTTGTCGTAAGTGCTCATCTTCGCATGTGCCACAAGCCATCCTAGAGTCTTGATTTTGTTGGAACTTGAGCTTAGGGGTGTTCATCCTACCAATCAACTCCAGTAACCCGAACAACCAGACCTGAAGTATGAGGGTTGGGTTGCGTTTGTGAATCAAATTGGGTTGGGTTGGGTTAGGAATTAGCAACTCGATCAAGTTCGGGTTGGGTCAAGGTTTTACAAAACAAAACTGATCAACCCGACCCTACTCGAACTCATTAAGAATATTAAGTGTTGCTTTAATTAATATTTTTATTAGAGTCGCTTATTATAATTGAATCGCATAAAATATCATAAATAAAATAACATGAAAGAAAACATTATATATAATCATAGTCATATTCATATTTGACTTAGAAAATTTATAGCTATATGCATATTTGACTTAAAAAAATTGCTTATAAAATGAGAATTTAGAATCAACACATTAAAGTAAACTAACTGCATCAACCAGACCCAAATCAACCCAAAGTCATTGGGTTGGGTTAGGTTGGGTTTGGGGTTCTATTGGGTCGGGTTGGTTTAGGATTTTTTTGACCCAAACTTGATTGGGTTGGGTTGGTATTTGATTAAAACCCGAACCAACCCAACCCGTAAACACCCCTACTTGGGCTTTCCAAATGATGCAGGGGCAAAAAAAGGGTGGTTGGGGTCATCAATGAGAATAGTGCGGAATAGATTACAAGATAATATACCCAAGGGCTCAAGATTCCAAGAAAGATAGTTAGGGTCGATGCTAAGGCGATTATGATCAAGGAGGGCCAAAAGGGTTTCTGCCTCTCTCATTCCCCTCACTGACAAATCTCTTATAATGGAGATTCCAAGAGGGTTTGACTGAGAGGAGACTTGAGTATCAACAAATAAATGGGAGATTGGTTCGTTATGTATGAGGGAGAGTCTAAATAGAGCAGGGAAGGATTCTGCAAGGGGGCGCTAGTCCAACCAAATGTCCTCCCAGAATCTGATTGGTGGCCATTACCTAACTTAAGGGAAGTATGAACATAAAAAGTGTAGTGGATAGAGAAGATACCTTTCCAAGGGCTTCGATAAGTTGATATAGAGGTCAACCCTACTCACCACAAGTTTTTAAATCACAAACCAATGCAACCTTTGATCTAGACAACTTCAAAAGGGATTTTTAGCTCAAATTATCTTCTTCCTACTTCATACCAACATAACCCAACCCAAGAAATATGATCCTATTAAAGGTAAGCCTTAAAAATGAAATCCATATTCATCTTCCCCACTTTGCCATGTTGTCATCAATGTAAAGCTTGAAGATAGAATAAATTCTTCTTGCAACTTCATTGGGAAACAAAAAAAAGGGCAAAGTGGTGGTCTTTGCATAGTAGAACCACTATTCCTTTAGGTTTGAAACCTTTCAAATCATTAACATTTTAGAAATCTTTCAAATATTAACATCTGCTTCCCCTCCCTTTGTGAAAACAATGGCAAGTGGCAACCAATTACTTTCAAACTTTTTTTAAAACATTCCATCCTCATATCCAAGTCATACTTGTTTAAAAATGCTAAGCACCCAATTTTTCTAATAGGAAGAGTCCTCTTGCTCTCCTTTAATCCTTTTCCCACATGCCCTTGTATCATAGTCAAAACCTACGTTACCTCGAGTCTTTACTTTAGCCCAACATACATGCGTTAACAGTCAACACTTCATGATACTGACATGGGTAAAGTATATGTGTCGGAATCTTTAAATTTTGGAATACTACTATGTATTATCTCTAAAGAAAAAGTACATCATACAAAAGAGAAGAGGATGACGAATAGGTAACAATTCACTTATGTGAGGAAAGAAGGAACAATAACCAATTGAAAAGAGTGAAAAAAAAAAGGAAAGAAGAAGATAGAATATTGGCTTAGTAAGGAACATAATCTTGTTCAAGTACCGAGATCCAATTTTTTGGAGACCTTTTTAGTTGAGTCCATATCTCATAACTTGAGAATGAACAAGTCCAACCTTTAGATACGTACCCACATCCAACACCCATATTTGAGTTTGGGTAACATAAGTCAAAACATCATTGGTTCTATCCATGGCCTAATCCTTGGCATATCAAAGCTTCCAAAGTATCAGATTCCTTAAGTGAACTCCCCATTTGATACAGAGAGAATTTCTACATAGTACATACACACACACACGCGTGCGCACACAAAAACATCGCAATAACACTTTTATATGATCGTCCGAATTCAATTAATTACGTTTTTATTTTCCTTTTTTTTACTTTTGTTTTTTTTTTTTTTAGAAGAAACAATATTAGTAGTTAGTTGTATAACCAGCTTCATCACCATACCATACTCTTGGGGAAGTATCAAGCCCGTTCCTGACCCATTAATCCCCCTCACCCTCTAGGGTGAGCCAGTAGCAAGAGTTGAACCTGGAACCTTTGGTTTCCAAAAGCCAGCTCTTTACCAACTGCACCAACTCCATGTTGGCTCCTCTTTTTTTTACTTAAGTGTGTCTGATAGTTGAAACTTGAGAAAAATGAAAAAGTTGCACGTTTGATTGCCAACAATTTCTTGACTAAGTTTTTCTCAACTCCCTTTTTTTCTCACCTATAGGTGAGAAAATATATTTTTCTAAGGAGAAAAATTTTACATCATTAATTATGTCCAATTCTCCATGCTCACCTTTAATGAAACTTCACCTTTTCCCTTTTTTGAGCATCATATGAGTGTTGAAAAAAACCAAAAATCATGAGAAAATTCTCTCAAGAAAATTTACTTGTAGAATTATTTCTAGGAAAAACTATGTAAGAGGGCAAAAAGAGATGTACCCAATAGCCAATACATGAGGCTCCTGCCATTGCAGAGTCTGGGAAAGGGGTCATGCATGCAACCTTACCTCCACATTAAAGAAGTTGTTTCTGGATTTGAATTCGTGACCTCCAAGTCATATTGGAGCAACTTAAACCATTGCAACAAGGCTTGGATTCTTGAGAAAACTACATCTTCTTGAAAAAAATTTCTACGTATCAAACACAACCTTAATAGCATTCCCTCCACTCACTTCTCATGAAGTGCCATAAAGGACTAGGCATCCCAAGTTTCTTCCTTAAGAAACGGACGAAGGGAAGAAAAGCAAGTTGTTCAAACAATCACTAGTTTATACAACTAAAAAAATGTTGACTTGGTAGTTTGACCTCTCTACCATGATAACCACAATCAAAATTCACAATGATGTATTTCTATTCACTCTAGGACACCATTGGATTAGTCATTTGTGATGACCAGGCCTAGATAGGATAGGGCCCTCACACTAGGGGAGGGGAGATATTCTATCAGTGTATTTATGAAATTTATAAAAGAAGCAATAAGAATCTAAAGTGAGAATTATGCATGCCAGATAACCAATTGCATGGTCTAAAAAAAATGTTAATACTTAAGACCTTTTTTCTTGAAATAAAATTATAAATAAACCCAATACTTGGACCTTTTTTCTTGATATAAATAACTACCATTGGGTTGGACATCATATGTTCTTTCTTCACCCTAGGGCATCATTGGATCAATTGCTCATGACGATAAGGCCTCAAAGAAGGAAAGGCCCACTAAACTAGGGACATGAGATATTCTATGATTTCTACCAGTGTAGTCATGAAATTAAAATAAGAAGCAAGAAGGGCCCAAAAAGAGAAGTAGCATGCCAAATAGGCAATCATAAAGTATATCCATGACCTGTATAATAAGTTTGCACAAAGCAGGTGGATAAGCCATTGACCATCCTTCACTAATCCAAAGTTGTTCAGAAAATAGATAGCAAAACCATCTTTCAAGTATTGACTAAAATCTAAATCAACCAGCCAAAATATTACAGGATTATAAACTAGTATCATCGTTTGCAATGACTAGGGATGGCAAAGTGTGTCTTAACCCAATTACCCTATTTTGTCCAATCCAATATAAAAAGGGTTTAGCGTTACCATTAAAAATTAGGTCAGGTTTGGACAAAGAACCCATGCCCGAATGGTTTTACATTTGGGTATGAGACCCCAATTTGCTCAAGGGTATAATTATCAATTTTTCTAACCTACACACAATCAATTGTGCGGTCGCATCATGGAATCACATTTTGCATATCATCATGAGTTTTTTTTAATAGATGTGATACTTTAGCATAGAATCTTACGTATTATTGTCTATAGATGTCACTTGTTAGCACTAATTATAATGCAAAACTTTGAAATTTGGAACTAGGAAACCCGGTTTTAAATAAAATGGATATGGACAAGATATATATAAAAAGTTTTGTTTTATAAAATATTGAAAGAATATATTTCCTATATCCTAACATTTAGACAAAGTTCTCTAACAAGAAAAATTACGAAAATTATGAATTTTAAGTAGCCAAAGTTTAGGGCAAGACAATTTTTTGGCCCATGATTCAAGGGTAATACTCATCTGGCTAGACATTCAGACAGCATAGATTATTTTACCTGGTTATATCATTTATTAAGTTTAAGAAATTTTAACTAGTGAAAGGACTTCTTCAGGATACAAATATGGTCTTCATACAACCAGAATAGCAATGGAATCACTATGGATACCCAATACAACTGTTTTCTATTTTACATTTCATTGTAGGTTTAATAATATAAGAAACTATAGTCAAAACTCTCTTTTATTCTAAACACCTAACAACAAGAAGGTAAACAAAGAATAATAATCAAATTGACCAAGAAGATACATACAAAATGACTTCCCTTGATTATGTTCTCAGTTCTTGAAGCAGTAACTAGCATTAGTATATATCAAATAGTCTAAAGAGTGATTCCAGTGCAGTGTAACATGTCTATTAAGTGTGCATATATGGTAAAATGTCTCAATTTTCAGGGGCCAAACACACATGTTGGAGTTTTATCCTAAGTGATGTAGAGCACGAAAAAAGTGATTCTTAACCATTCTAAATGAAGGATGCTTTGAAAGTTGTGTTATATGAACAAATTGTGTCATATCAACAAATGAGACAGCCTCTAGAATTCTTTTTCCAAACAGGAAACAAACAGCAGAACAAGAAACTCTGCAACTACATGAGGACAGACCAAAATAATGCCACTGCTCTTGCTGCATGTGAAACAGCTCTTTCAACAATAGAAACCATAACTACCCCAAATATCTATTCCAAGAAAGGTAATTTTCTCTGAACAAAAGGTGATCACAAACTGAATTTTCCTTACATTTATCTCAAGTTTTGGGCTATATAATGTTTTCCAGCAAAAAAACACAATGACACCAAAGTTTCCAAGGGAGATAAAGATATTTTCATGTTAAACACCCCCGGTGAATCCTACATGTAATTGTATAACATGTTCCCCTAGGCTTCCTTCATGCAATTGATTGTTTTTCACCAAGTGCATGCAACTACCACAATATAATAGTATACATATTCACTGCATGCCTACGTTAAACAACAGCAAGATATGGAAAAGAAATTTCCGATTCTGGTAACAGTATCATACCCTATTGACAGCTATCTTTAGGATCTAAGAACTATTATTTTGTTCCAATACTTCTGCTTCTGCCCTTGCCATAGGATCATCCTTGTTCTCATTTTCTTCTTTTTCCCCTTCCCGCTCCTCAGCCAGTTTCTTTCTATGCAAATCCTCGGCAGCTTGCATTGCAGCACGGTTTTCTGCCTGCAGACGCTGCATTTCCTCTTCTTGTTGTTGTCGCTCAAACCATGTATCAGCATCGGCCCAAACTGCAGACAGATTGGACAAGATTTAAAATCAAATCAAACTCACAATTCAAAGAAGAAAACACAGAACTCAGAATTTGGTACCTTTTATTAAGTTAGTGAGTATCATGGATTTTGTTATATCTCTGAAAAATTGGCAAAATCCAACTAAAAGCAAGCCTTCTATTTATTTGAAAGAAAGGCTTGCATATCATTCCCCACAATATCTTGGGAAAGAAGATTGAAAAAAATAAAAATAAAGCAGCAATAGAAGAAAATCAAGATCTTTGAAACAAAAAAGAGTGCTCAGTGCACAGCCTTGCCTTTGCATTGAGGAGAGGCTATAACCAGATATAAACCAGTGAAAATAACAACAATGAAAATGAAAATAACATCTTTGACACAACTAGAAAGAAAAAGATAATAACAACAACAACTAAGAAATGCCAGGGTGATGTTTAGTTAACTCTCAATCCCAGAAGAGAAAAATGATAAAATGGCATAATGTTAAGTTTCAAACCACATATGCACATCTGACAAATGATGCTATTAATAAACTTTTTTGGCTTATTCTTGTAGAGATTATACATCAACTTCTAATTCGAGGTAGAGATAGTCAAAAAAATTAACAAAATTTAAAATTTTTACTAACTTCTTCTGTTTTTTTTAGAGTTTGCAAACATATTCAAGTCAACTCAACTCACTAAGCCTTTTTCCCAACTACATAGGGCGGCGATTATGTCATAGTTGATTTGATGAAGTTTTATGTTGATTGTCAACTACCTAAATTGAAAAAGGGATCCTAATTCCTAGATAGACCCAAACATAAAAAAATCAAAGAAAATTTCAGAAAGCCAACTGTAACTGAAGCATAAATAATCAAAATAATAATAAATCATCCCTCTTTGAGCACC
Organism: Paratinospora sagittata; assembly: GCA_035771175.1. Classification (NCBI taxonomy): domain Eukaryota; kingdom Viridiplantae; phylum Streptophyta; class Magnoliopsida; order Ranunculales; family Menispermaceae; genus Paratinospora; species Paratinospora sagittata. The sequence continues at coordinate 30,264,358 of CM069592.1, forward strand.
CAAACTAAACTCAACTCAACAAGTCTTTTCCCAACTACATGGAGTCGACTATATGAATCCACGTCCTCCACTCCGCTCTATCAAAGGCTAAGTCGGAATTTACAAGAAGTTAAATCTTTCTTAATAATCTTTGTCCATGTTATTTTAGATCTTCCTCCACCGCTATTGTTACCATGTAATGTTAATAAGTCACTCTTAATTGGTGCATTCCCAAGGCCTTATTGTACATGTTCAAACCACCTTAATCAGTTTTCGCTCATTTTATCTCCAATGGGGGCTACTCCTACCATTTCCCTAATATGCTCATTTCTAGATTAATATTTTAAAGTTTTACCGCATATCCATCTTAGGCTCTTAGCATTCACATTTCTATTACACTTAGTTTGTGAACATGTTTTTTAATTGTCCAACATTTTATTTCATATAACACGGTTGGCCTAATAGCAACTCTATAAAATTTTCCTTTTAACTTCAATGCGATGCGACGATCATATAATACTCCAAAAGCACTCCTCCACTTGACCCATCCTATTTTAACTCTACGGTTCACATCTTCACCTATTTCTCCTTCTTAATGCATAATGGATCCCAAATACCTAAAATTTTCACTTATTGGCATCTTTTAACTTCCAATCTTCACTATCCCTTCATTTGTATTTTTGCTTCCACTAAAATTGCATTTAACATATTCAATCTTAGTCTTACTAATCCTCAACCCTTTAGATTCTAGAGCTTCTCTCCAAACCTCTAGCTTAGCATTTACTCCATATTTGGTCTCATCAATAAGTAACATACACCATGGAATATCTTCTCGAATATTTTTCATCAATTCATCCATAACTAATACAAAAAGGTAGGGCCTTAAGGCAAATATTTGATGTAAACCTACTATAATTGAAAAATTCGTTAGTTTCTCCTACTGTTGATCTCTCAATGGTTTTTTTTCATCATACATATCCTTTATTAGGTCAATGTACCTAGTTGTAACTCTTTTTCCCCTAATATCCATCTTTTTATTTCTCTAGGAGCGCTATCGTAGGCTTTTTCTAGATCAATAAAAACCATATGAAGGCCTTCCTTCTTCTCCCTATACCTCTCCATCAATTTCCTTAATAAAATAAATAACAGCTTTCAGGGTTGATCTCCTAGGCGTAAATTCAAATTGATTGTTTGACACCACAATTTCTTTATATGACTCATCATTTTTATTCCTTTGTAATTTGCACAATTTTGAATATCTTGAAAATGTTTTTCCTCCAATCATCAGGCATTCTTTTAGTTGCTACAATCCAATTGAAAAATTTAGTCAACCATAAGATTCCAAGTCCTTCTTTCATCACCTTTGCTCCTCCTCTGATCTCGTTTCATCTTTAGCATCCTTCCTCGCGAATTCATTTGGAAAGCTCACGTTACTTCTAAAGCCAAATTCTTGGGATGGACTATTGCTCATGACAAGTTAAATTGTGCGGATATCCGATAGAGATGATTCAAGTATTGGATCCTCTCCCTGAATTAGTGTTGTCTATGTAAAAAACATGGGGAATCCAGTCAACACATTTTTGTTGATTGTGATTTCGTTAAAGAAGTATGGGGTATATGGAAAGCCATCCTTCAATGGGAGAGGCTGCCTAATGAATCTATTGTGTGGGCTTTTCCTGATGAAAATGAGCTACCGTGACGATTGGAGTATTATTGGAGGGTGGTTGTCTTTATTGTAATTTGGAATGTTTGGAAAGAAAGGAATATGCGTATTTTTTATAACCTAGGAAAAGGAGATGAGGATTATTTGGAAAAATTCCATTTTCTTGGCCTCATTCTGGGTTAGTGCTAGCAGACTAGCTAGAGGATATTCTTTTGGGGATTGGTTGAGAGGATGGAACCCCATTTTGGACAGATTCTGATATTTTGAATTGGATTGTGGTCCTTTTGTATTTCTGTTGTACATATTATATTTTATACGATTAATACAATACAATTTCTGTTTCTTGTCAAAAAAAAAAAAAAAAAGATTCTAATTTCTCTTAGGCCCTTCCAAATCTCAATAGGAATCGCATCTGGCCCTAAAGCCTTTGCATTTTTCATTTTTCTCAAAGTAGTTTTTACCTCAAGCATGCTAATTCTACAAAAGAATTTTATTTTCATTCGTTACCCCTAAGTTATTAAGTCCTTCTACACTTAATTTTCTAAATGATTTTCATTTCATAATTTTTCAAAATACATTTTTCATCGCACTTTTATCTCTCATTCTTTTACTAAGACTCTTTCATCTTCACTTTTAATAACATAGTCAAGATCTTTAGTCTTTCTTTCCCTTAGTTTTGCTAGTTTATTTATAATCTTTTCACCTTCTTTTTAATCTAATCTGGTCTGTAAATCATCATATACTTCAAGTTTAGCATTACATACTACTTTTTTAGCTCCTTTATTAGTGTTCCTAAAATTTTGAAGACTTTCCACATCCCTAACCAATTGTCAAATTTTTAAGTTTATCCTTTTTAATTTTATGGCAATAATGCACAAGTATAGAGAGAAGAAAAAAAAAAAGAGAGCATGATTTTTCTTTTTTTCTTTTTTCTTTTTTCTTTTTTACATAAAACCTGATACTAGGGTTTAAGATTAGGGTTTAAAGTAAGACTACTCACTAGGCTGTGCCGCCCAACCCTGTTCACCACCCTTGATTCTCTCAGGCAATGCGTAATTAACAGTCAGAACTCTTCCATAGAGCTCGGCGTTGTCCATATTATCCATGGCCGCCGCCGCATCTTCCTTCTCGAGAAACGTGACGAACCCAAAGGATCGGTGCTTCTGAGTGGCTTGATCTAACGGCGTCTTCACGTCTTTGATGTCTCCAAATGGTACGAATGCGGAATGAAGTATAGATTCGTTCACCTCTTCCGCAAGACCACCTGAAACAAAATCAATTTGATCGATCGATCGATGGATGATAAACGCATAAACCCTAACGCATCTGTTGTTCGTGAATGAAAGGGGTATGGTTAATAGATCGATTACCCACGTAGAGAGTGTTCTTCTGCACGGGATGAGCCATCAAACCTCTTCTTCTTCTTCTTTTCTTTGTGGCTCTCTTTAGTTCTCTTCTGAGATTCTGAAGCGTTGTAATTCAGTTTTTTACGGTTGGGTCGATTGTGGGCTGTACTAACATGACAGAAAGAATGATTTGGGCTGGGCTCTGGAAAACCCCATAGTCACGTATGCATCAAACCATAATCATTTTACATAAGTTTGTAAATTGATTATTTTTTAATTCCAATAATTTTTTTTATAATTTTAATTATTTTACTAAACTAAAATATATCTTACAAATATATATATAAAAAAAGACTTTTGTTGAAAATGCAAGTAAAATAAGTAATTTAAGTTGTGTTTAGTTCGTGATCTGAAAATTAAAATACAACTTAAAAAGTAAAAATTTTAAAAATAATATTTTGTCATTTTCTGAAAATAACATATTTTCTTTGTAAAATTTGAAAAATTATTTTTAGGTTTCAACCAATCAAATGTATTTTTCGTATTTTTAAAATTATAAACACAAAAAATTGTATCTAAACCATAAATCAAAGGTAAACTATTTAAGCTAAAGACGAATTGCCGTGTTTGTGAGCTTTTTAGATTTTTTAAAGTTAGATATATGTTTTTAAGATGGAGCTTGTGTCGAAGAGAAATTAAAGCCACATGTCCAACACTTACAAGTATACTATAGTCCCTTAAAAGGCAATATCAATATCTATTATAATCAAAATATAAGGATAGAGACAATGAAAAATAAATAAATAATTTGTAAATACATTAATTTAAATATATGAGAAAAACAAGTAGTGCGAGACAGTTATGAAAAATAATTGTTTGATTAAATTACTATAATGCTTGCCTCTTAAAGCAACTAAAACAATATTTTAGAATTTAAAATCAACAATATAGTTATTGAGGAAATTTGTAAGAATGCAAAAGGCGGCCCAACATTTGCTTAAGTAAAAATCTTTATATCGTGGCCACAGTTATCTGCTCATTTTAGAGAGGGACGCCCAACAATTTTTTCAATTCTCTACTCCAGAATAATCTCACCTCCGCAAAAAGGTTAACAGGAACACTGGGGATTATAAATAAAAAATTCTTATATCGTGGCCATGTGCAAAAATGCTTACACACCATTAAATGTGATGTCATTAAGTCCTCTCAGTTGTGTTCATTACAAATAAATAGTCTCTGCAGTGTGTATCAACTATCTTAGAGGGTACCACCTGAATTATTAAAAAAGTAATGTTATATGTATGTTTGGTGATAATGCTATTTTTTTAAATTGACACCCAATTTTTTTTGAATATTTCGAGAATGCATGTGTATTTTAGGATATTACGTAATATACACATATCTTCAAAATATTCAAAAGAATTAAATGTGAATGACAGAAAAGTGGTGTTGGCACCCGTACATATTAAGCATTTTTCTTGTCAAAAAAACAAAACAAAACAAAAAGTGATCTCACAGTCGGTTTTTCAACTTTTTGCCAAAAATTTCAAATTGTTCATCAAAAGTTTATACTGTTTATGACAAGAATACTTTTTCTTTTGGTAGAGAAGCCTTTTCCCCTAAGTTTCAAATTATCCCTCAACAATTTATCTTATTTCTCATAAAAAAAATGTCAGTTTTAATAACAATAAATTTAAGTGGTAACTTTACATTTTAATTAATTTATACTTTTTCACACATTTTCCTATATTTGAAATTAAAAAAATTAAAAATTTCTATGCAAATTTCAATTTCTTACTCTAACTTCCTTCTCATTTTTTGTTTATATTTGATTACATGACATAACTTTATCTTTTTTCTTTTTTTTTTTTACTTATACTAAAAACAAAACTATGCTTACAAAATATTTATCTTATTTTAGTTGAAAAATAATAAAAATACATAATACTAACACACATAATCCTCAAATCAGCGGAGAAAAGAGATACTGTACTCCTCTATTGTTCAGATTTTCACCAACTAATACGTGCAACCAACGGCATTTCTTAACTTCCATTTCCTCACCTTCATTCTGCAAATAGCTCAGAGCCTCAGATGACCATCTCTTCCTCTATCCCCTCCCTTCCCCACATGTCTCCATCTTCCACATTTACAACCTCTGCAACTATTCTTCTTAATCCACATAAACCCTTCTTCTTTACCCTGCATTTGCCTTACCCATCTTCTTTCTCAGCTTTTTCTGCAACATCCATTTCTTCAAATACCTTCAAGATGAAGCCTCGAAGCGCAGAAGCACAGCACAAGTTCGTATACCCAGACCCAATTCCAGAATTTGCAGAAGTTGTGAGTTACCTACACTCTTTTAATTCTACTTGCTTGCACATTCATTTCTGTTCTTAATTCTGAGTTTGTTTGTTTGTTTTTTTTTGTTTTTTTTTTTTTTGTGAATTTTTTATGGTATTTGGGATTCTGGGTATGCATCTCTTTTTAGTAATCAATGGATTGTGTTGGTTTTTGATGGGTTTTTCAGGAGACCCAGAAGTTCAGGGGTGAGATTCTGAAGAAGCTTTCTAAGAATAAGGAGTCATTTGAAGGTGATCTTGATAAAGTGGTGGAAGTGTGTGCAGAGGTAATTCTTTAAATCAATCCAATATGATTATCCATTTTAGTAGTAGTATTTAGCTGTTGTGATAGTTTGGTTATAAATATCAAACTTGAAAAAGAGTTTAAATTGAATAGGAAAAACTTTGGAAAAATCATTATTACCACCAGGAAAGATAAAAACTATGGAATTTGAAAAGTTATAGAAGAGTAATGATTCTGAAAGAATAAATTGAAAACTCAAGCTTTGATATATATTTAGTATTTATATTTGAATATATAAATGCCTGATAGTATTTCACAGTTGGAGTGTTGAGACACGATAATGGATTTTATTAACTATGACCTACAGTCCAGGGTTTTAAGAAACTATTGTCATTTTGTTATGTTAAGTAATGTTAATATCTGTTGTCTAGGTTATTTTCAAAGAGACTCATTAAAGGTAAATATATTTGTGGTTAACTTTAATGCTCCCTCAGTTTTAGTTTTCTTTGTTACAAAAGCTGAATTCATTTCCCCGAAAAAAATATCAGCAACTCTTTCAAAAAAATTGAATAGAAGTTGTCGAATTTGGAGACAGATTTTTTTGGGTATTTCCCCCCCCTAAAATCTCACGTATCATAGTTTTTGCTTAGATGTTTAATGACAATCATCAATATTTTAGCTAGTCAGAGCCTTCATTGTTTTGTAGAGAAGAACGAAGCAGGGGCATAATTTGACGAAAAATGACATGCGAGGTAAAGGTAGACTGGTAAATTGGAAATGAAGTAAGCTTTCAGATGTCAAAACAATTTGGCTGTTTGATTATTTACAGAAACTTTCTATTTGATTGAATTAAATTATTCTACGAATAAAAACTTTCACAATAAATTGCAAATAGAGAATCACATGGCATAAGAAAAATTTTAAGTGTTAAAGACTAAAAAATGTGAAAACCTCCATAGAGATTTTTCTCCTGGCTTAAGGGAAACACTATTATTATGGAAATTAAGTTCAAGATATAAATTAAGTTGTATAAGCCTTTTCTCCAAAACTCTCCAGAAAGAAACTTACAAAAAAATTAGATACTTATGAAGCACTTTGATTCCCATGCAAGAGATCTTGAGCAAGAATATAAATCACTTGGAGAAGAGTACTGGATCATCAGTGATCTTTCTTTCTAAGGTTTTCTTGTGCTCAAGCGATCCAGCTGTCAATAACAAATTGTATTTATACTCAGCTGCTTATCCACAAAAAGTAAGTCAGTAATGATTTTAAAAATATTGAAATCTATTTTTTTAAGTAACAAGATCAGGAAAATTGATTTAACTGACATTAAAAAAAATCTAAATCGGGATCATTTGTTCCACTTCCACTTGGATATAAAATTGACTTCTTCAACATATCTTTCTTTGTTCATCTTTAAGTTCAATATCATGTACATACATTCAAACCATCATACACTATACTACGTCATGCTCTTGGGTGCTATCCACATTTTGAAGTAATGTGTGCAAACTATGTAGAGTTGTCCATTTGTGTTGATCAAAATGAAGATAAAAGGATAGGTAAAAGTAGAGATACTTTTTTTGTCGACAAAGAGAAAGAAAATAAACTAAATAGAATGGACTGAGTCAGGTAATTTTTGCACTATCCTAAATGTTAAATGCTGACTTGGTCTTTAGCGTCAACAATTAATGGGTGTCAACCTCCAAAACTCAATGGGTCTTTGTAGATTATTGTCACTAGAGAAAATTAATAGAGTGGTTGGCTGATAACGTTTCAAATATAATATTGATCATTGGAAAAGTATATTTATGGCAAGTTGATCTTGCACAAGCATAGGTGCATTGTATGATCAATTACGAAAAAATTGATGGTGACCTTTGACATGAAATGCTTAATAAGGTAGTGACTATAAACACAGTGAAACATTTGATTGGAATTACCTTGTAGCTCCCTATGTTAAGAAGTTATGATAATTGATGTGGTTCTTGGAGTACAAACATCAAGGAGGTTGATTGGAATCAGTTTATTTCTCAATTAAGTTGAGGACGCTATGAAGTTATCCAACAAATTTTGACATTATTGTTGGAAACGTAGTGAGCAAGGAAACTTTAAATAAAAAAAATATTGATGAAAAAGAGAAATAACTTAAGGTTTGCACTTATCGATTCGATACATATGAAATGGAAGATACATGGAGAATTTATAATCTCCAAAAGTTTAATGCTACAATATTTTAATTACAAGCTTTGTTGCTACAATGTATGCTCATATGTCATGACACACTTCCTCTAATCATTTCATTTGGTGCTCGGGTTTCGGATGTCGCTTTCTTAATTTTCTTTTCTTGGTGCTTAAGAAACGTTCGCTCAAAAAGCTTTCAGTAAATAACGCGTTTCAATATTTTATTACACCAAAAGATTTTTCGTTTTCTTTCGGTGCCATTATTTCATTACCCAACCACTAACCAATATTTGCTCACATTTATTTTTCTTCCTGTTCACACTTGTTCACACTAAAATTATTGATGGCTCTAAATGAATCATGTTTAATATCTAACAATTATTTGGTAAACAATTGTTTGAATCTTAACTCTAGTTTATGGAAAAGCATGAGCAATTGTGCTTCAATTAGAGAATACTCTAGATTTATTTGTTGTCTTCTGGAATCTGAACTCAAGGAATTGCACTTAGGCATGGCTTATTCTTTGGAAGACAGGATGAGATACACTACACAAGAAACTAAGGAAATAAGCATTGGGCTGGCTTTACAAGGGTCCCAACATATCTGGGATGTGACTTACATCTTATATTGCATCATGAAAGGTATCCCCAGATAGAATGTTGTGATGACATAAGTCGGATTTTGGACTCAAAGACTATATGCCCACAAATCTACATACAGAATTCACAGGGAAAAGTCTCATGTACATAATCCAAGAAAGTCAGCAAAACTTGATTCACCAAGGGACCAGAGCAAATAGTTTTGGACAAAGTTTGTGAGAGAGTAGAATGGGAATATACATCTTGGTGAATTTACCACTATGGTCAAAGCGTATACCTACTATTCTCCTATAAGCACCGATTGGGAGTGATACACCTCTCGTAGTGGCTAATCCCACCATTTAAATCAGTTAATAGGAAAACAAGTTGCTTGTGATTGTTGAGAGTAATTTAAAAGGAGATTAGGAAAGCTTGTGCCTCTTGCTATGTTTTGAATTGTTATGATAGTATTAAATACATACAATTATAACCATTTTTAGTCGATGATTATATAATTTACTAGTTGTTTGGCTGTCCATAATAGGTGGATTTCTGAGACCATAATTTCCCCTTTAATTTTAAGTACCGAGTCCTAGTAGTTTTATCATTTTATGGTGTTGATTCCATATTTATTTTGTATTTTCTTCGAACTTTTTTTTTGTTTGTAAAATTACTAACTTGCTGAGAGCCTTCAGGTTGTTGCTAGATATGTAAATGGCATTTATAATCTTAATTTCCAGGCTTGTGGTTACTTTTAATTCAGAATCCTACTTCATCACCTATTAAATCTCAAACAATTGGAGAAGGGGAACCCTTTTTTGTCATCTTGTTGCCATACATCATTAATACTTTAGCAGTTTAGCCTGAGTTATTACTCTCCTGGTTAAAACCTTAACTTCTTTTCCAGCCCCTTTAAATAAAAACACTCGATTTTCCTACATCAGTAATCTTGGATTTTACTTGTATGGATGTGGTGTGAATTATGATGCCTTTTTTTCTCGGTTACATCAATGTTGTTCTTTCCATTGTGTAATTATCATATCGATAAAGAGTGAAACTAATTAGCCAATAATTCTTTTGCTTAAAATAAATAAATAAAAAAAACTTTCTACTTGCAGATGTTATCAATGTTTCCAGGGCCTGACTTTGAATTTTGTTACCACTCAAATGTTTCAAAATCATTCCATAGGGGGTGTGAAGAAACTTTTGATGATAAACTAGACTTAATTCAGAAAATGAAACCAATACTTTGTTGAGTTTTGTTCATGTTCATTTTTAATATGAAACTCAGAGATCTGTGGAGCAAGCCTTAGACTGCGAGCAGATAGGATCATGTCCAGTGTGAAAAACTAGAAAGCTAGTTTGACACAACCATGGCCTTGAACTAGGATAGGTGATTGGAGCAGCAACCCAACAGCAGCTACTGTTATAAGCTGACAGAGCCGTGTTCAATTTTTGTCTTGTTTGACTGCATATTAGTAAATATTAAGTATGAAGTTTTACTGGATTCAAATTATTTACTCTCTCTTTAGTTTTATTTCCTAAAACCAAACCTCCCTTTCCAGCCCTCTTATACAAGTTTGTAACTTCAATTCCCTATTCCATTGTTAAAATTTATCCAACCATTAACCCCAGATTGTTCTGTGTCAATTGGTTAAGAAAGTGCAAGATGCAATATTCAAATTGCTTCTGTATCACTGTTATGAAGGATGGTACATACTCTAATTTCCACAAAACACAGGATGGTACATACTCTAATTTCCTCAAACCTTATGCTGTGTTTTTTAGTGCCATTCTCAAATATTGCAAAAAATTGGTAATGATCGAGGGATGTAAAAAAAGTGTTAATAAAACACAAAGAGGTCAATGATCTTTAGCTCGAAAATAACATTTTCTTAATCACCGGTGATAATCAAAGGAAGCTGATCTCAGCATTTTGGTTTCATATTGCTGATTAATGTGTGCAAAAAATGTCAACATTAACTAGATCTAATGCAGAAAATAAAAAGAGAAAGGTTGCTCATCTTGAGTTCTGTTTACGTCTTCTTGTATGAGGAGCTTATAGATCTACCGGGCAAGTCTTAAAACATAAGCAGAGAAGATCATACCTGATGTCAGAAGCCAGAAGACTAATGTGATGTAACCATAGCTGTATACTAGTATTGGAGACCAGAATTGCACCCAAAACCACCTAATGGAATATGCTGAATCACACTTTAGAAAACTGTTTGGCCATTCCTCACCAACCAGGTAGGATTATCTACCAGTGCAGCAACCAAGTGACACAATTACTACACCACTGCCATCCAGCTTTGAGATGTGTTCATTTCATGTGCATATGAATCATATTCAAGTTAGTTGCCTGTTTGTTAGAAAAAAAATAGTTAGCGTCAGGATTACCCTCATCACATGAAGACAGATTGATGCATTGGTTATTTAATTTATAGTCGGCAACCTGATTCATATGTATCATATATGAGATCTCATTTTCACTTGATTGTTAAGAGGATACAGTACATAATGTCGGGTAGGCATCTCGAATGGAGATCCCCACCACTTGCTATGATAACTATTACAGATATCTGTCTCGTGTAAACTTACCATGTGATAGTTCTTCTTCACCAAATTAGCAAGTGGTATGATCTCTCTCTCTCTCTCTCTCTCTCTCTCTCTCTCTCTCTCTCTCTCACTCATATTCCTAGAGTTGTGTGCAAACCAACCGTGGGGTTACTAAGCTGGGAATAAGCCCCCAAGAAAATGCCAGTTTAGAACTTCAATTTAATAGACCTCTTTTACTGGATCTGCCTCCTCCTCTTCTAACTTGAATGTCAAATGTGGCTTGTATCTATATGTTTGTTTATTATAGCACCTGAGTATGGCTCTAAATGAAGTCAAACACTCTCATTAAATCTTTATTATTTATATGCAATTGCAGGATGTAATATAGTAATTTTTTTTTGTTGTATTCTGGATCAAATAGTGATCTACCAAATCAAAACTTAATAAAAGAGAAGTGGGGGGAAAAGGACAGAAAAGAATGAGAAGAACATGCATCTCCATGGATTCCTTGATTAAATGGTACAGCTACTTGTACCAGCTGCGTTCAATGTACTCTATCAAATCCCCTTTTGTATTTAATAGTTTGACAATGTATATTAAATCATTTAGTTCCAACAGCTTCATGCCACATGGATTCTGCAAAAAGTGTCCAATTATTTCCCTTCTCTTTTTTTTGGAGGACACCTGAAAAAAAAAAAGAAGAGATCTTGGAGGAAATATGATCTTTCTCTTCAGAAAGTTGAACCTATACAAAATGATCAACAATGGCTTTGATGATGTGGAATTATATGCTGATTATTTGTTCTGACATAGAAGATTGAATTTTACTATGAATTGATCATATTTCTCTAACATGAAGTGGTTGTTTGGACGTGTAAAACAGATATTTAGTGACTTCTTGCATAAGGAGTATGGTGGCCCAGGGACTCTTTTGGTGGAACCTTTTACAGACATGTTGGTTGTCTTAAAGGAGAAGAAGTTGCCAGGAGCACCAGTGGCCGCACGGGCAGCTCTATTATGGGCGCAAAACTATCTTGATGAGGATTGGGAAGCATGGAATTCCCAGTAAACCAATTGAGTTTATCTTAAAATTTGACGTATTTTATGTTTTTCCCATGCTTGAGAATATCTGTTCATTCTGAAAACTGAAACAGAAGACACAATCTGCAGTGCTGGAAATGAGTTTTGGGCCAAATTTAATTTCATTGAGGAACAGTATCTATTATAATAATTGTTCCTGACCCGTCTTAACTGTACAAAGTTGCGTTACATGGAATGCCAAGATATGAAATTTCATCCAAAACAAGGTGATAACGGGTTCACTCCCAGCTTGGCTCATCCTCATCTGGTATTTATTCTCTCTCCCAATAAGAACTTAATTCTGGAAGGAACTTCTGTAGAGATTCTTTGCTTCTGTGTTTTGCTCATTGTGTTGTTTGTTAAGATTGCTGTGGAAATCCTGCCTCAGATATGCTTTCCAATGAGGGTCGCCATGGTCTTGACCTTACTGATCCACAAGGTACCGTTTTCTGATGATTTTTTTCTTGTTTTGCTGCCTGAAATGTGTGAAAACTATGTTTAAGTAAACAGTGTAGAAAAATCATACTTTTCTTGTCAAGTTTAACATGAAATATATTTTGATTGTGCTCTTTTTCTTATTTCCCAATCATTTTTTCCTACTTTGTAGTTGATTCAAGAATTTAAATCCAGAAAACAAGGATTAAATCATACTATGAAGTTAAGAACCTATAGCCTTTCCAATAAACTGACACAAATAATGAGATTCACCTGTGACTGTAACATTCCTTCTTCATTCTTACGTTCTGAGCTCTTTATCTCCCCTTCCCTTGGTGAATTCTCAGTGGATTTGGATGATTCTTTCTTTTTTGTCTTACCATATTTCTTTGCCCACAACCCTTTCATAACCTCTACATATATGGGAAAAAAAAAAAAAATTGGACTCACACCAACAAAAAAAGAACAATCTCAAATCTTCAAAATTATAAAGGATTGGAACCAAGTTAACTAACCTTGAGAAGTGATAAGTCGATAAGCTTGTCCAAGAACTAGTGTCTCTGTAGGCTTGAGCAATTTTACTCGCGTTACTCTCACACTGTTTTTCTCATTCTTCTCCTCTTCCTCAGGTAAACATATGGTGATTATAAGAGCAACATAGTGACCTGGGTGCATTCTCATCACCTCGCTTGCTGTCACTGGCCAGTATAACCTCTCCGCTCTTCCACTCGGGTGCTGTAACACCATGCTTGCAGCATCAATGGCCTGACAATTTCCCATTTCTTCTCCTCAAAACACCTGCCAGACAAGATGAAAAAGAAGAAGGAAGAAGGGAGGGAGGGAGGAGAAGAAGCTATTTTTTTTTCCTAGCAACCTTGGTCACCTCTATCAGGTATGTTACAGTACAACTCCTCCCTCAATGAACTCTACTATTAATGCCCTTTTAATAATTGATTATATCAACATAAATAGAATAGTTGATGCTGATGTTGGAGTGCATATGAGCTGGTGTCTACATGGGAAAAGAAAAAAAATAAAAGGGTATCTTTATCTTTCTTATTTCCTTGTTCTCTGTTAAGCCAAATTGTGAGATTCTAGGAAGAATCACAAGATTTGGGAGTTTGGGAGGGTAGTAATGGTGGGTCCTCTTGCATATATAACAATTAGTCCTACACAATTTTTTCTTTCCTTTCTGCACAGTGCACTGCAGGCTATCCAAAATGGAAGATGGGCAGGTCATTTGGTCCCACTTCTTGTTATATAAAACAAACATGTCCTTCTGATCCCATGCTTTCTAACTATGTGGGTCCTAAGGTGAAATGAACCTACCTAAAATTCCATAACATAATCATGATCAACAATGTTAATCAAAGGGCTATGCTTTGTTGGGCTGCCATACACAATGGAATTGGGAATCAAGTGCAAAATGCCAAAGATTTCAGGGTGTCCCACCATTTTGCTGTAGATTCCCACTTGTGTCTTAGATATCTATTAAGCAAAAGCTAAATAGTCTTTAAGAAAGAGAAAAAAGAACATCTTTAAAACACTTTTGTTCTTTAACTTTAAACCAAATCAGTTTAAAGCATGCATTAGGACCATTATGTAGTGTCAGCCCTAGTCTACTCATGTCTCAATCTCAAGAGAACTAGATGATCTCTAAGATTAATGTGGTGTATAAAATCTCGATTATGATCCTACGGTTTCGTTTTCAGGATGAAAACCTACCTCGTTTATCGGTAATAATGCTGATTAATTTAAGCACAAAGAACCATTTCTCTTTTTTAAAAGGTTCTAAGCCCAATGCAATTGAAGTAAACTTTGCCCGGCATGCATTTTGAGGATAAGATTAAGTTATCATCTATCATAAAATATAAGAAAGCTTTGTTTTCCTTGGATTATATTAAAAGTAGTAATCTGTCCTTTACGCATATCCCTAGAAAGTGAGTGAATGAAATAGATCAGGAATTCAGACCAATCTTGGGCTTAAAAGATTTAACGAAGTAAAAAAAAAAAAAAAAAGCAAAATTAAAACATGCCAATCTTGAATTCTTAAGAACAGTGGCCGCCCATGATGATTAGCGTGTGCTTCTGATCAGACTGATTAAGAACAATCAGTGATTTCAACAGTACTATACCAAAGAAATAAAACAAAAAGAAGAAGAAGAAGATTACTTAAGTCTAATTGCACAGGTACTTAAGTACTGTTATATGCCTGATTAAATAAAATGTTTTGTATTCTTTCATCTTCATTGTTTTTATGTCTCTTGTTGGATTATAAATGAAATATTTCTGAAGATCTTTGACTCTTGTACATCCATGCCTCTACAAAACTAATTTGACTTCTAATGTTGAATTTTTACTTGTTTGATTCAAATTTGTGTTACTATCATCTATATATAGATGTGTGTGTGTGTTAATTTGTGCCCATGTGAGATGTTGGGGATCTTGGACTCATAAATTGAATGATAGTCTCTTTCTTGTTAAAAGTTGATGGAAAGAGGATTAAAGTCAATATTAAATGAAGGGAAGGGCCTTTGGTTTGTGTGGATTTGTTTTAAAAAATAAAAGAAGTGGCTGGCATTCAACTCCCACAGTACTATAAATTGTTGTGTGTGCTGTGCCTTACATTTCTTTGGCTCCATTGTCAATTCCTTTGGCTCCATTGTCAATTCCTTTGGCCTTTAATATTCAAATCAACTCCCTATCAACTCCCTCACCTAACTACATGGAGTTGATAGGTCTTGTGAGAATGAAGGACAATGGTCTTTACATGCATTCATCTTTTAACATTCCATTCTAATAAAAAAAAAGAAGAAGAAAAGAACAAAGACAAAATAATAGTTGTGGGTCTCTTTAGGAACCTAAGTGGAGGACAAGACCATTGCATGATTTTTTATTTTTTTCCTTTTAACATTCAAACATTACAATCACAGCTTAGAGATTCTTTTGGGCCCATTTGAAAACCCTTTGAGAGAGAGAGAGAGAGAGAGAGAGAGAGAGAGAGAGAGAATGGAGAAAATGCCTATAAAACATACTCATAGATGTGAAACAAAAGGAGAACAATAGTCAAGGTGATGCTTTCAGAATTCTTGATCATGATCTTGGTTTTCTGGCTTATGCTCCTGACTTGAATCCATGCAGAAAGTCAAACTCAATGAAGGGTAGTAGGCAAATTAACCAGTTTTCAGTAATCAAATAATGATTGAATTAGTTAATAACCAAACCGTTTCCGTTCAGAAGCTTAGTTGCAGTTAACTACTTGGGAAAAAGGTCGGTAAAAAAACCACCGAACCTAAAAACTATAGCTGATATGTGGAAGCTCAATAATATACATATCAAGCTATCATTAATATTCTTCATCACACAACTTAATTTTGAACATGGAGAAACAAAAGAGGGATAGAACAAGAAACAAATGCCAATTATGCTAATATACCAGCAACGAGACTTGAACTCAAAGCTCTTATAAAACCAATGCTTTGATACCGTGTTAGAAACCTCTAAGCCCATAAGCAAAAATTAACAGGTAAAACTCTAACAATGCATATCAAACTATCATTAACAATCATACCCATAGGCTTTAATTCATATCTATAAGAACACTTAGGATTGGATTGCTTCATCTGATTAACTGATTGATAGTAATTAATTTAGCGTGCTGTAAATATGGTTACCAATATCAATAGCACCTTTGAAAAAAAATAAGCAGCAGCAGTGGTTTCACAATGGTTTGACCTTTCAGGTTTGAGGTAATTATGGTACAAAGATACTCATACAACACAAGAGAACTGAACAAAGGTGATTTTTTCCCAAACCAGCTAGAGCTGTTTCACAAAAGAAAACTGTTAACATCAATTAGTTCCAAGTGCTCTATATGCACACATTCTTCTTAAAAGCGGAATAGTTGATTAATCGTGCAACAGCTCTTACAACTTTGTGCAAGTTAAAGGACGAATCTCCCATAAAATTAAGAACTGGATGCTTACTTTAATAAAAAGAGGCCATTTTGTAGGACACTATGAGTCATGGCAGTAAATTATGTTAGGCACCAAGGTCATAGGTAATACGATATCATTCTTTATACAGTCCATCCACTAACCATGATTTTGACCAAAAATATTTTAATACATTTGAATATCATCTTTAATCATTTGCTCAAACATTATATATTCCAAACCAATGCTATTTGATCAAGTCTGCCATCTTAAAATTGAAAAAAAAGAAAAACCTCTCACTGCAGTAACTAATGATACAAGGGCAAGTAAAAGAAATATGTTATTAAAATTCTCAAAATTCACTCCATCCTTTAAAAAACTGATTATCCAAATGCATTTCCACCTTACCATTAATACATAAATAGGAAAAGGAAATGAAAATTGTTAATCTACATAGTAAAGAGATACACACTTACATTGCTAAGTCATCTTGTGAGGGGACTAACAAGAGAAAAGAAGAAACATTATGACATATAATCACAAGATATATTGGGGGTCATGCATGAGGCATGATATCTCTGATCAGTTCCTCAAATCACACAGATGGGAAGAACTTGTTTAGGTTGAAGGGCAGGGAATAGAATTCCTCGCTTCTTGGGTCTGACTTGTACGATCGGAATTTTGCCCACCAATGCCTTCCCCGATCTTTCCTAACGGCATTATCTTTCCGGAGTAGAGTGATGTCAAGGAATAGTGCCACGATGCCCGCAACAAATGCCTCCGATGAGAAAGGCACGTTTATGAAATCATTGAACTGTGAAACAAGTAGGACTTCTGGTTAGATCATGCAGTAGCAATTAAGAGATTTTTTTCCTCAAACTTTCATGAGAAAAATTGAGTACCCAACTAAACTCTAGGGTGCAATTGCCAGCTGACTAAATTTTCTATAGATAATAGGGTCTTCTTGATAATAATTCTGTCGAGAAAATCTTATTGAGATAATTTTCTCATGATTGTTTGGCTAGACATGAAAAAATATTCAATTACATAACCACAACCTCTTTAAATTTAGTCGTGACGAGATTTTCTCATGAGAAATTTTTTTTCCCACCCTCCTAACCAAGAAAATTATGGTGAGAAAAAAGGAAGGCCGAGATTATCTTTTTTCCAACTCTCTTGCTAACTAAACACTGGAATTTATATTGTTTCAAGAAAATCACTAATTTTCGAGAAAATGATTTTCTCAGCTGCCAAACACATGTAAGACAGTAAAAGATTTGGAAGGTAATGTACCCATCTATATTTGGTGTTAACCGGACCGAAACCTTCAACTGCTGTACGCTCATTGAAATACTGAGGCACTGACAAGCCCATGAAAATAGAAAACCCTAATATGAACTTCACTCGGAAACTATTAAGATTGCAGAATTGGAGGTAGCTCAGACCGGCAGCACCTGTCCTCACATAATTATATAAGAAATCAATTTAACTAAATCAGTAGAAGTTATAATATGGTAATAACAGGGGTTGAGTTCAATCTTGATAATACATACCCACATAGGCAAAGAAAAGGCAATAAAAGGCAGCAACAATTGGTGCTGGAATGGAAGCAAAAACTGCTCCAAATTTTCCTGCATATCCACACAAAATTAGATTTATGAACTAATTATCAAAGCATTGCATCATTTTAAAAAAAAAAACTAATGTATGAAATATATTCTAAATTGAAATGCTTTACCGAGGATCGAAAAGAATATCATGAACCCAGCTGATATCTGCACCACCCTTCGGCTACCGACACGTGTCAATCCTAACAAACCAGCGTTCTCACTGCCAAACCACAAGCCAATGATTCTCTAATTCAATAAGGAATACAATTAGTAGATAAAATTACAGTTTTTTTATTTTCCTGAAGTACAGAGGTTTTGCTGGGCATACACTGATACTGTGGAGCCATTTACCGTTCCAAACAATCCCGAAAGTAAAATTGCAATTCCCTGAATCAAAATAGAAGATCACAATTCAGACACCAAATTATGGTGAAAGACTGTATTATAGTTTCTTATGTTATACTCTGAAACTTTGATCAAATGATAATAAAATCCTAAAGCATAATTAAATATATAAAAGAAAAATACCCAATTGAACAATAATTACCTGCCAACCAACACCACGGCTAAGAATAGACGGTGGCATCGGAGTAGCACTTGCATACCGGGAAATTGCAATAAATGTACCAGTCGACTGCATTTGCAATAATAGTAACAAACAAGCTAACTTCAATAGGAATGAATTTTAATATTAGCTTTTTTTTATCAGTCAGGATGTACAATGCATAAAAGACATTTCACTCTTCCAAGGAAGTATTAATTATTATTGAGCAGTGAATATGATAACTATTCATTCATGCATGTTAATTGTTAAGTAAAGTAAATAAATGGCGAAAAAAGAATAAATGATAATGTGACTATTAATAACCCAATACAAATAAGCACATTAAGAAAACATTAAAAAGAAAAAAAAACTACACATGATGGAATGAAAAATGCAAATGAGGACGATAGCTTGATGAAAAGAGGTCCAATTAAAATGACCAAGAAACTCGTAAGCCACCAAAATCATCCTCATGTTATAAACATAGTTCAAGGAGAAACAAAGACCTCAACAAGCGCAACAAATGAAGCCATCATCATAGCAAAAACTTCTCCTGCATTAAAGGTAGGTGCTCCCCATTGAAATGGGTATGGAACCCGTATCCTGGACACAAAAGTAACAACAAACAAGCTCAGTGAAAAATCCCGAAGTCCTTGGAATAGGTTAAAGCAATCCATTTCAACCAATCATCAAATATCAACGCCTCTACTTAACTCTGCATAATAATAGTTAGTAACATTTTCCAAGTACATCCATACAGTAAAAAAAAGGCTAGAAAGAAACAACAGTTCAACCAAAGTTTTTCTATAGAACATAGGAAATGTCTCAAAGCTAGTCATCTAAAGAACCATCGTAGTATTAATTTGCTCTCAGAGGTCAATACAAAGAATACTAGGGTAAGGAAAATGAAGAGATCAATACAAAGAATACAAGGGTAAGAAAAATGACGAAGAAACTAAGACATGTCAAGAACTGAAATCTAGTTTAAAGTAAATTGCAAATTAAACAAGAAACTGCAGCTGCACTTGTGAGATTGAGAAATTGTCTAGGAGCCTTGGCTTTTAGAAGAACCAGCCTGACTATGCATTGAAATGTATTATTCAATATCCTTCATCCATTAGGAGGGGAGAGAGCATAAAAAATCCAAATATTCTCATGAGGACCCGAGTTATGTGTAGCTGAAAAGAACCAGGGTTTTTTTTTTGGGGGGGTGAACAATAAAAGAATAAAATAGAAATATATAATTAGAAAAAAAAGGAAGAACCTTAAAAAAGCAAAAAGCTCTATTTGTGTGGCAGAGTCTCGTCATTGACAACGAATGAGTTTTCTATATCACTAGTGATTGGATAAGGAATTGGAGGGCGTATGTTTAATGATTATCATTTTTCTCTTTGTTGTTGTTTCGTGGTTCAGGCTGAGTTGGTGTGCACCTAGTACTCCTTGCTCTATGTTAGGTTGTATGCTTAAATACTTCCTTCTTTGATAATAAGATATCTTGTTTCTGCTAAAAAAAAAAGTTGTCTATATCACTGGAGGTCATCATTGTCAACTACAATTATCGTTGGCAGAACAAAACATCATCATTTGTGGGTGCTAATCGAAAATGAAGATGGACAGTCTGGGTCAAGGTTGGGTTTGAGAATTTCAATCATAGAGTTTTATATATTTACACCTACACCCTAAACTTTTTTTCAAAAAACTCCACTACTTACCATAAGTAGGGGACTAGGCGATCGCCTCACTGTTGCCTATGCGGTGCCTCAACTACACTATTCATGGCAACAATAGACCAAACAAATTTCCATTGACGACCCACTTGCAAGAAGGTACCATCTACACAACTAAAACCTCAAGTTTTCGTTTTTCACAAGTAATAGGAACTCTTGCTCCAAAAGATACACTAGATAGTTCGGCACTAAATCTCATTAGATGCCAATAAAGAAGGAAAAAAAATCATATTTTGCTTCACAATCAGAATAATATCTCTGGTTAACAGTTTAGAATGTTGAATCCACACGATTATAACTTATACGAAAGCATATTTATGAGGTTCACAAGAACCAATTGGAATCTATTTGAAATGATATATATTTACACCTACACCCTAAACTTTTTTTCAAAAAACTCCACTACTTACCATAAGTAGGGGACTAGGCGATCGCCTCACTGTTGCCTATGCGGTGCCTCAACTACACTATTCATGGCAACAATAGACCAAACAAATTTCCATTGACGACCCACTTGCAAGAAGGTACCATCTACACAACTAAAACCTCAAGTTTTCGTTTTTCACAAGTAATAGGAACTCTTGCTCCAAAAGATACACTAGATAGTTCGGCACTAAATCTCATTAGATGCCAATAAAGAAGGAAAAAAATCATATTTTGCTTCACAATCAGAATAATATCTCTGGTTAACAGTTTAGAATGTTGAATCCACACGATTATAACTTATACGAAAGCATATTTATGAGGTTCACAAGAACCAATTGGAATCTATTTGAAATGATCTGAAACAAGGTTCGCAACGTACAAAAGCTGCAACAAAATAGAACAAGAATCTAGAGCCATAGCAATCCAACTCAAGCAGTTATAACAAGAAACATAAGAGCCTAACCATGGAGCACCACTAATTAATCCAGCACGATCAGTACGGCAGCTCAATTGAGTCTTAAGAGGTGAGTTCTTGTAAGCTCCACCAACTGTGAGGAGGTGGGCATAAATCCATACGATCGGGATCATGAACAAAACAGCGAAACGGGCAAAGAAACGCGTATCTGAACGCAAGTAATGTGGCACATACTGCAAAATCAACCATTAGATGAGGGGCGTAGCTCAACAAATTTCTGAGCAACTTATTATCACTTGAATTTACAGAAAATATGTATGAAAAACCAAACAAAATTACCTGAGCAAAAATTAGTAGTATAATGAGCGCTGGCAAGCCAATTTCCACGCACTTGGCAACCTAGACATCCAAGGCAACAATTCTGATCCACATCAAATTGAGGAAAGGGAGAATTTGAACAAGAAAACGCCATCAACAAGATCAATTCTTAGTGAAATTATTGGATCATGTAACCAAATTATGATGCTATCATTTTTAATAGACAACCACTTGAAAAAGAAAGCAAAAGCCACTCACCCCAGGGAACCCTAACTCATAGAGCCCAAACCCGGCTAGAGCAACCAGGGGAACTGCTGAGAGTGGACTCAAAAACCTGGACCAAGATAGAGAAGTAAACAAAAAATAGAGTTAATTGGCAAAAATTTTCAGAGGCTGTCATATCATTAGGAAGCCATGACCATAGTTTAAAGCTGATAATTAAATTGTTCTGGCATTGCTAGAAACTTTTTTTGGGCTTGGAGATTATCATATTAAACATTAGGGGAAAAAACAAAAGGATAATGAGCCCAAGTAATTAAATTGCTGTGGGCTAAACTTCAAAGAAATTGAAAAGATGACTAGGAATCATCTCAGATGTTAATTCAAGCCCCCATATCCTAGACCAACCTTGTGACGTTTCGCCAAAGACCACTGAAACCAACGACAATCTGAAGAGCAGAAGCTACAATAAGAGCGCCCTGGATTCCACGCATAATCCGCTTGAATTTCTACAGGGACATCACATGTATTGTCAATGAAAACCCAATAGGTATAAATTTTGGTAAGAAACTAACTAAAGAGTATAGTTATTAAATTAAAAGACCTCATGAGGATCCACAATGCCACTGTATCGACCAGCCAAAATTATTGAGATGGTAGGCGCCACGAATGTGTAAGATCCGCCAATAACAGCCGGTAATCGGGTACCAAACAATGTCTGAGCCAGAGTGTTCAAACCAGCAACGAACAGTAATGTTTGAATTACCTCGGCTTTTTCTACCTAACAATTTGCGAATCACAATTTTAATCGCACAATCAATGGTGATGCAAATGTGAGAAGAATGAAAAAAAAAAGTAACAAGAATTTGCTACTTTTAGAGTCTCTAAGCCTTACATTTCCTCCTCCCATCTGAGGAACAAGAGCAGTGGGAATTAGAACTGTCGTTCCAAGCATAACAATGTAATGTTGAAATCCAAGAAGGATGGCTTCAGCTGCATTACGTATACCCAAAAGGATTTTTTAATAACCCTACCAAATTTCTTGCATACAAAAATAAACATATGAATAAACAAGGAAAACCTCAAAAGAAAAACAGAGGAAAATTCAAATTCAAAAGGGTAGAATCAGAAAAAATAAAAAATGAAATGAAAAATGGGCAAATAAATTGAGAAAAACCAAATGGGTCTCTCCTTAAAGTTAAACTGAGCTTTGAACAAGAATAGAATTGCAGAAATCAAAGAGGTTTTCAGGTAAAGAAAGAAAACTAAACTAGAAAAAAAAAAAAAAAAAAAAAAAAAAAAGAGAATGAAAATCAAAATGGGTACCTCTAAAAAAGAAATAACCCACAGGTTGGAAAACACAAACAGTGACAACAAAATCACAATAAAAAACTTTTTTTAAAAAAAGAAGAAGACCCAACATGGATTCAGATACAAAGAAAACTAAAAAAAAACACAAACTTTCTTAACAAGCATAATTGGGAGATTTCTCTTAAAAGCCAAACCAGAACAACAAAAAAACATTACGAAAAACAAAAGAAAAAAGAAAGAAGTGAGGAACTGACGCCATGGTGGAGGGCTGGTAATGCAGTAAGAAATGTTGGGCAGCTGCTCCTTCGCCGGATGTGGCTGCAACTCATCCTGTTTCGGCGCCGGAGCTGCTCCTCCTCCTCCTCCTGCCATAATATTTCTTCTCTTCTTTCTCTCTTCCTTTACTTTCTTCTCCTTTTAATTTTCTCCTGTTGTTCTCTTTTTCAACAAAGACCCAGATCTCCAAACTCCTCGAATCCCAAATCTGTCACTAATTACTAGAAAAGTTGAGATTTTTTTGAAAAGCCCAGAAAATCTCAGCCTCCAAGAAACTCAATCACCAACTCCACCACCCCCAAAAAATAAGACTAGGAGTAGTAGAACTCACTCAAACGAATGATAAAAATACCCAGAGAAAGAACTGCACAAATACCCAGAAAAAAAAAAAAAAAAAAAGAGCTCAAAATCTGAAATGAAGCAAAAGAAACATCAGAAGCAGCAGAAGAAGAAGATAGAAAGTTGAGAAAAAACCCAAAAGTTTTTCTTTTTTTTACAGCCCAGTTTGGAAGATGAAGCAAAAAAGAGTTTTTTTAAAGAAACAGAAATAATAATCATGTAACATCCAAACTTGAAGAACACTGATGAGTCTCTGTACACTCTCTATGTAGTCTAGAAACCAAAGGAATCTCTTACTGTTTCTACAACTTTTTTTTTTTAATTACTATTACTATTGTTATTAATGTTGTTGGTATTAGTAAAGATACAAAATAAAGGCAGCAACTGCACCGTCGTCACCTACAATCCAAACAAAAAAAAGGGTCCTTGAATTAAAGGAGAAGAAAGCCAAATTAAAAGCCCAGAAATTCAACACAAAAACAAAAAAAAGTAAAAAAAAAAATATATAACTTAATATTAAAAAGGGTCACTAAGTAGTAAAGAGATGAAAAAGCCAATCAAAAGCCAAAAAATTTAAAATCAAAAAGAAAAAATAATAATAAAATAAAATAAACAGTAAAAAATAAAGGAAAGGAAAAATAAAGCATCTTTTGTCACACTTTTCTGCTGCAAAAACTCGTTTTTTTTTTTTTTTTTTTTTAGCTTTTTCAAATTTGAAGCCCGTTACCAGAAGGGTAAAAAGGGAATTAAATTTTATGTCGGATGACTGATTCTAGTTTTTTTTTTTTCAAGATTTATGTAATTCATTTATATTTTCTCCTCTTTATCAGATATGTTCTTACGATTGATATGAGAAAACAATGCAAAATTCTAAAACAAACATTCACGTTAACATGCTATTAAAACTAAATATTTTTTTTAAATAAATAAATAATAAGACATCATCACTAAAGCATGAAATGACTCAATTGACCTTGCATTGTCACTCTATGAGAAGGCACGAAGTACTAATAGCTAGCATTGCGCGTACGTACATACGTTTGCAAAGTAAAGTGATCCGTCATTTTTAATATAAATCTTTCAACGGTGGGCTCCCATTGGGCTCATCGATTAATGGGCCAATTTGACCTGACTGACCACAGCACATCAAATGCACTTTTACAATTGTGCCACGTGACACGAGACACGTGAAGGTAACACGGCTTAAGAAATTATCAACCTTCTTAAGGTTAATTTGGTAAATTACACTTTCTTTAATGTAAATAATAATAAAAAAATATATATTTTTAAAAAAGTTCTTTCTTTTATTTAATATTATTTTTAAAAATACAAAAATGGGCGTAAATACAACACCTAAATACCTAATTATAATAATAAATAATAACTATATCTTTTTTTACTTTTTTTTCACATATTGAATATTCAATGTTTCATCAGCAAGATATAATGAATACGTCACGAGTTACATTTATTTTCGTACTTTACTATTCTTATCACGTTATCATTTTTGTAGGCTTTTAAATATTTTCAAAGTTGATTTTTTAAAGCATTTTATAAAAGCTTTTTTTTTTATTATCCGAGTTCTCTCGGCTCATGTGATATCTTTTTTCGCTAATCGGCGAGACTAATTCACCTAGGCTTACTATAACTATCTGGTGTCGAAACGAAAACCTCTCCCAACGTAATTTTCTGCATCCATAAGAATTCGAAACCGAGACCTCTTGCTTAAGCCATCAAAGTCCTTTCTACCCAAGTCAACCCTCATTAGTTTTTTTATAAAAACATTCATTATCATGGGTTTTATTTTTTTGAAGACCTAGGTATTCGAGCTAATTTGCACGCATGTGACTAATTTTAGGAAGGTGCAAGCCTCTAGCTCGCAAAGAAGGCACCTCTTAAAATTCTAGAAAATTTTTCTGTTCGGACTTGTATATACTTTAAAAGAGGAACAAGTGGATGAGATTCGAACTCGTAACCTCTTGGTTGTTTGTTCTCTACCAAATCACTTGGCCAACACATCTTTTATAACTAACCAACTTTATTAAGCATATATGGTAAAGTACCAAACTAATTAAGTTGAAAATAATGTTATGTTATGTCTGAATTCAAAAAAATTAGTTTTTTTTTAAAAAGAATGAGAACACATCTCAAGTGCCTGAAAATTAATAATCAAAATAAATAAATAAATAATGCTAAATTAATTACTTCAACTTTGCAATTCACAATATTCAAATTTTATTCCAATCATATTGGTTTATTAGAGAATTAATAAACCTTATTTGGATAAAAATGATCAAGTAATTTTAAAAATATAAATGCAACACAAAAGTAGTATTTAAATATAAGATTTTTCTATTTTTTGCAAGCTTTGTTTTTTCAATACTATCATTCTTTAAACAAAGTTTTCAAATATATGTGAAATTTGTACATATATACACATAGATTTATATATCAAAAGTAAAGGGGACGTACATGAATAATGGAATTAAGGAAGAGAGTAAGGTGATTTAGGATATTAAAAGCAATGGAATTATCATGAAAAAGGATGTGGGAATTTGAGGATATATATATTATAAGTTATTCTTGTAAGAAAAAAAATACATATCAATATTTAATTATAAAAAGGCAAAGTAAAGCAAAAGAAAAAAAAATAAAAAATTGAAAAGGTTGAGCGGTGGAGAAGACGACAAAAGATGGGAACGTGGGAGTTGCTTTCCTTGCTTTACAACGCCGCTCCACGTGGTGGCCCGCTTCTACTCCTCCCTCACTTCCTTTTTTTTTTTTTTCTTCTCAAAACCCTAACTAACGGCAATTATTGGGGAGCACATTTGAGCACACCCAATTCGCGCGTCCTGATCTGCTGGTCTTGTTTCTCATCTATTATCAATACACCATATCAACTTGGATTGGTGTGATGCTCACCAACTCGCCTAAGAATTAAATAGTATTAATATAGTATCTTCTCGAAATTCCTTCTTTTAAGTGGATATACATACGAAAATGCTAAGTTAAATACAAAAAATATAACTCTACATACAATTATATATATACATATCCATTTATGTACTGTGTTTATTAAGGTGTGTAATAAAAAATTTAATAAATGTATATGTGTAGTTAAACTTGTAGTAGTTACATTTTTTTTTTGCAGTATTTAGATTAACAAATACATTTATTGAACTACTTGTTATTTAAATACTGACTAAGTTACTAATTAAGTGATTAATAATATGAAGTAAAGCAACTAGATTGATGTAATTGACGTAGTAGTTGAGGTAAGATTTAGTTGATCTAACACTATACGAGATGAGTCGAACCTACGTACGACAGGGGTCCTAAAACCTCCAGAGGTAAAGCTATCTTGGGATTGGACCATGAGCTTTGGAGATGAAATATTTAAATATTACAATGGATAACCATGGCTTCGTCTACTTGCTAGTCAAATTAAATTAGTTTCAATTAATGTCCCTACATCATATATATATCTATATATATATATATATATATATATATATATATATAACTTTTATTAATGAAAAAGTTTATGTGCAAGTATTTAACAAAATTGAATGGTAGGTACATTGTAGTATTCATTTGAAAGGATTATACCAACCATCGGTTGGTTCAATGGTTCGAAGGCCGAATTCAAAGAAAGTTGAGGGACTCGGTTTCGAGTTCGAGCTCTCCATTAATAAAATCATTGTTAGGAGGGACGCCCCACCTTTACAGAATCTCGGGTAAAATATTCTTATTTTAAAAGAAAAAGAGAACACCACAATACTAGAATTTTGATAATAAAAAAAAATATACTATCTCTAATTCATTTTTTTTAAATAAAAAATTGTTGCCCCTTATTCAAGAAACTAAATAAAATATTTGAAATTAAAGGGGAGTTGGCTATGAGTTTCATGACCAAAAAGGAGTGCAAGAGATTCACCCCACCTTGGTGTATTTGTTGAGATTTCAAGCTCAAGATGTTGACTAGGGTGGCATGGAAACAATGGGCCACAAATCCCTACAAAAAGATAAAAAATAATACAAATAAATAAATAAATAAATCATCCATTGAGCCAGTTGTAATTTTCATGGCATCACCATTTCAACAACCTCATATGATTCATATTCACTACATGCATAAATCTTGTGGTCCATTATTTAAAAATAAATAAAAAATACACCTAATTGGGTCCATAGCCTGTCAATTCATTGGTCCATTTGGTAGGGTTTTGTCATTCATAATAATGCTGACATGAAGGAACTTAATCTACGAGCAAAACCCTAAATTTCTCAATAACGTAATTGAGGTAGAACAAGTTATTAATTATATATATATATATATATCAACTTAATGAATAAGGTGTCATTTGAATACCAATTAAAAAAAGGTTTCATTTGAATAAATGCCAGCTTTAAGGTTGAAGTCTATACATTATGTTTTTTAAAAAATGATTTGGACCACTTGATTGTCGGCCACATTTATTTTAGGGAACAAAAGATATATATTCAAGAAGTGACACTAATCTCTATCTCATATTATTATATGATAAAGCAAATAATTATTTTTTTGGTGTCACATTCTTAGATAGATTTAAAAAAATATTAGGGAATATCTGTCTATATATTCTTGTAATAATTATATCATAAATAAAGTAATGCATTGGAAGGAATCTGATCAATTTGATATTATATAGAGATTAATTACTAGTTATCAAAATTTTGTTCTCCCATGTGTAGTACTAAGCTTTAAAAAAAGATATAAAAATAATTGAAAGCCTTATCCATGTTTTGTCACCCTGAAAATGATGGCCATTATATTATTAATTAATTAAGTTGGGATATGGGATTTGAAATTGTTGTTTTGGTTGTAGATTGAACGGTCTAATTACTCTAAGAACAATAGAGCATCAAGAGGATTTTGAAATTCAAAAAAGCTATAAAGGACAACAAAACAACTTCCTTTTTATTTTATATGTATATGATGACATTCAACAAATTAATATCATTATTTAAAAATGTATACTCATGTATTAAGTTCATGTACAATATTAAATAAAACACATACACACTCAAGAGAAAGTGAGAGAAAGGGATGAGTTTGCATTAAATAAAATTATTAAAACTGCTAGAGAGACTCAAAAACCTCATCATAGAAGTAGGAATCTTGAGTTGAAGTTCCACCAAAGTAGGTTTTTCATTTTCCATAGAATTTATGACATGAGAGAATATGGGAGATTAGAACATGCATATCCAATGACTCGATAGGTGCTCTTTGAGGTCAAATATATATCCTATGATTTTTTTTTTTATTAAAAACAACGCACCCTAGGCCCGTCCTTCTGTAGGGTGTCCGAGTACATGATGAATAAATTTACTCCCAGCCCATGTCCTTATCAGTATCCAATTAATCTCCACACCAATGATTTGGCACTGCCCTACTTGAGTTGAATCATTGGGCCAATTTTGTTTTTTATTATTTAAATTGATATATATATATATATATAGTATTTATCTTTAAACCCTAAACTCCTACATTTAAGTTCTTGTGTTTGTGTGAGAGATGGTTTTTGTCAGTGGAATAATGTTTGAGGGTTTCTTTGGATTACATTCTTCGGCAAAGATTCCTTATTGTTTAAAAAAATATTGTTCGGATTTGAAAATTGAGATAGATAATTTTTTTTATAATATAAACAAACTAATCTATTAAAATATTAAATAAATAAGTTCTTGAAATTTAACTAAATTAACACCAAATCAAATTTCTAATCTTATTATAATAGATTGAAAAAATTTCTAGCTTTATGTAAGTGCTTGTTTTTTTTTGTTATTAATTTTTTGGCCCCACGGAGGTGTCCTCTTATCCTTCGAGTTCAGATTAGTCTTCTCGAAGTTTGAGGTTTTGTAAGAGTTTATAGACGCCTCTCCTACCCAGAATTTAGTTGAGGTAAGACTCGAACCCATAATCAGGTCCTTCAACCTGTCTTGGGGTTCGCTCCCCGTGCCAGTATACCTACTCATGGTTGGTATGTAAGTGTTTGTTTGGGCAATAGGTTGCATAACTAGTAATATAACTATATAAATAAACAAAGTATAACCTAGTTACTCCACTTTTCCTTTGTATAAGTATCGGTTAAGTCTACTTAATTAGCAAGAATTGACTATATATAGCTGAAAATCCTTAATATTTTTCATTTCCTTACTTACTTTGAGCATTAAAATTTGTTTTGTAAAAAATTCAAAAATACATGGGACAAAACTTATACACACACATATATATATATTATCTTAAATTATTTCTATGTTTTGATTTATACAAATTTTCATTCCTTTTCATACAAATAGGCTCATGGAAAATAAAAGTAAGTTGAAGATTAATTACATCAAAAGGTACATAACATACTAACATGTATAATGTTGCCTTATTTTTCTATGTTGATTATGTGTGAAGAAATAGGGTTTAACTAAATTGTGCCAAAACTTTTCCACTCTTTTATTTATCTCTTTCAAAGGATTTTCTAAAAATATTATGGTATACACATTTTAAAAATAGAAGACATATGATTTTTTAAATTCTCAAATCATTTAAACATTATGACATAAACAGTAAATATAAATATGCTCCTAAAATTTCACTTGCATTAATAGCCCTTTCAACTCATTTGGCCCATACAGCTAGTTAATGTTGACTTAAGGCACTTGCTTAATTGCCCTACAAAACTACAAAACTAGCTAGCTATATATAGAGAAAATACATTTAACTGTGGAGAACAAAGGCACTTTCAAAAATAAAATATATAAATGAATAAAAGCTTTTATTTTTTTTATATAGGTTGAGTGAAGTCTATAATTTAATGATTAGGGTGGATGAGTTGGTCGGCCATGTGTAAACCATGAGATCATTATATAAAATAACCCAAAAACTAGAATAGAAAAGATATATCTTGATTATTTTTTGTTGAGGTTATACCCATAATCATGTTTATTTTCTATGTCATGGGTAGTGTGTAAAATGTTAATCTTATCACTGTTAATTAATCAACTATAATCTATTTATAAGTTCTTCTTTTTGTGTTTTTTTTTTCTCAATATTGCACCATATGTTTTTTTTTTGAGAAGAAACAATCTAAGGTCCCTTAATCCGTTGGGGACCCGACCTGTCTTAACCCGATGTTCAGATACATGATGAATAAGTTGACAATCGACCCACTCATTCACAACGATCCGATTAGTCCTCAGACCAATCTTGCAAAAGATTACTAAGGGTGATAAAGCTGAAAATTACTGACTGAACTAGTATAACTTAAGAATTGAATCATCAACCTCAAAACCCCAAGAGGCAAAGCTCCCCAGCCTCGAACTATCGAACCAACTCTGCGTTGGCCTAAATATTGTACCATTACGTGATAATAAAATCTATAGTCACGTTCATCTATCCTTTTTTTTTTTTTAATTTATTTTCTTTGTAATTAATAGTCATTGATATTAGATTAAACCAACATAACCCATTTCTTTCTTCCTATTTTATTAAATCTTTTGGACAGAAGTATTGTATATAAACTAGTTTTAGAAGAGAAAGTAAACCGTTTAATAGTTTTTATTATTTTTGTTTTTCAAATTTTACTTGGTAATGAAGAAATGTAAAGTATTATGGATTGGAGCAGAAAAAACTGAAAAAGAGAAAGCAAGAGGCCCACACAGAGGGGACACATTTATTACATTTTGATCTTTGAAGTTCATGGTTAATGAAAGTGGTTAAATGGCACAATCAGAGATAATCAAGTGGAAATAAGAATAATAATACAATACAAACTTTGAATGTTAAATCATGAAATTAAATTGTAGAAGTGACCTCTTATGAGTGATAAAGCATAAATCATTTATTTCTCTAACCAATATGAATGAAACCCACAAAGAAAGCAACTTTACAAAAGGAAATCAGAGAGACTGCTGAGGTAAAAGCCATTAATACCAACCCAACACATAGATTTATTTTCATAAGTCACTTTCTAACAGATAATTCACAAATCATATCAACGCTGAAAAGACAAAGAAAATTAGAAAAACTAAAAGCTCAAATTATGCTGGTATTCGAGAAGGTCACTGATGCAACTTCTACATTGTTCCTGTATTTGATGTGCATGGTGAATCTGTTAGAGGTTATACATGACGGCAGAGAATCTGTCAGCTTGTTATAATCACATATGATGGCATATGGATTGTTAGATGATTGATCTTAGATTATGACAAGTGTCCTATCTATCTAAAGGCTGTAATTTGTCTTACAATATTTTTGTCTTGAGTCGAGTTGCACTGTTTCATTCCCTTTTTCAATATGGGTATCAGAGCCCTCTGGCTCCAGCCATGTCTGAAAGTTCTTCTGCATCTGCTTTACAAACGTCGTCCACCATAACGTTAGTGATGACTGTGAAGCCTTTTGTGATACCACCGTTTGGCCATTCACTTAACCAGAGTATGACGATCAAACTGAATCACAATAACTTTCTCTTGTGGAAGTCTATTGTGTTGTCGGTAATTAGAGGATACAAACTTGATGGGTTTCTCTTTGGCACTTAACCATGTCCACCATTAGTCTTAGCAGAAACCAAAATGATTAATCCAACATTTGAAGAATGGGTGAGCAAAGATCAACTCCTCCTTGGTTGTCTCTTGAACTCGTTAACTGAATCAGTTGCCTCTTAAATCATTGGCCATACCACGTCACAAGCTGCTTGGAAAGCCATTGATGATCTATGTGGAGCTCACAATCGTGCTATATTCAAGTCTGTAGAATCGGGATTCAAACAACTCGAAAAAGGCACACAAACAATGGTAGTATAGTATCTTAACACGTTGAAAGAATTCGTCGATAGCTTAGCCGCTGTTGGATCTCCCTTCTCCACTCCTAATCTAATATCATGCACGTTAACCGGTCTTGATGTGAAATTTCTCCCAATCACCACTCTTCTTCAAGAACGAGATGGCATGTCCTGGCCTGAGATGCAAACATCCTTCCTCAGTTTCGATGCCAAATTGCAACAACAAAATTCCTTGTTTACTATTAGCAGCCTGTCTACTACCACTGGCTCACCATTAGCTAATGCTGTGATGAATAAATCTGGTACTAACAACACCAGATTTGGATCGTCTGCAACATCGAATTCATTTGAGAAACAAGGTTCCTGTAAGTCTCCTTCTAACAATCGATCCAACAATGGTGGTCATCGCGATGGTGGTGGTCACTTTTGTCACACCCCAAATTTTTGCGCTATTATGGAAAGTAATTGACCTGAGTAACCTAATCGGGGCGTGAGTGTCTATTATCTTAGGTCAATGACCTTATAATAAAAAAAATATTTTAAATTTAATAAGAATACGTGTCTAAGGATATTGTTTAACCCTAGTCTTATTGTGTCTGTAATTTCAAATCACCTAAGACTAGACGTCTCAATATTTACCTTGGTCCCATCATGGACCCTATCATAGTCATGATATTAAGTCATCCTAGAATACCAAAATGTCTTGGTATTCTAAATCCTATAGGCATCATCAGACTAGATTTTTTTTCAATATTAACCCAATTCATCAAATAATGACAATTTATCAATAACTCTCATGACATTGGATTAATTACAAGTTATACATATGTCCACCATGTTCTAACATAAATAATATTGAAAGTAGTTACCATACCCTTAGCATAACACTTGACATACTAAAATCAAACTAAAATATCAATATTGTTCTTATTGGAACCATTACTCTTACTAGTAAGTACAAATGACCACTACACATAGCCAAATCTAAGCTACTAATAGTACTAGCAACTACTGTTCTTTAACCCATGGATTGCTCACGCTGCATTATTCATTCCATGGGGATGAGTTAATGCCCAGTGGATGACTTTAAATAATATTCATGAACTTTTATTTATTAATAGCAAAATACATCAAATCCAACTAGATATTTAAATAAGTGCATACATTACGCTACAACATTAATTTGTTTTAAAAGTGGTCGCTAACCATCCATTTGGGTTGTGGCGGAATCACCTTTCCCTCGGAACTCTTCTCGAATGGAGTCCGAAATTCACTGGCCATTGCGACACATAACTTTGGCCTTTCAGAATATCCCAGGCTAGGTCAAAACACCTTTCAATGTATTGTTATCTTTTTACTGTGTTTTTAGTAAAACAAATAATATGACTAACATACCAGCATTATTAATGTAATGTATTAAGGTATCATGCCATTATAAAACTATTAATGAACAACACCTAACAACTTATATCATATCATAATTCAACAATAATCATTTCATATATGTAAATAGTGTCGTATCCTAAGGTTGTACCAAAAGAATAGTTCTCAATAAAATCAACCAGACTAGTCTCCAGGCTGAGTGGTGGAGTCACAATGGTCTTGCTTAAATACCACTCTTCTAGAGCAGCAAGCTGCCTCCCGTTTACTATTCAAAGGTACTTGGACAAGACTGTATCTGACTAATTAAATCAATTACTAATTTAGCAAAGTAATAATATGGCGCATGAACTTCATATACTAAGGTATATGCATAAATGATATGGTGTAAGTGAATATCAGATATAATGAAAAATGTATAATAATTTTATGAAAAGACATAATACATGCATCACAAAATGACTAACATGTAAATAATTTTAGAAGGTAATTCACACACACCCATCTAACTAGATAAGATATAACATACTAGAAATAAATAAGAATAAAGGAAAAAGTCAAGGATCACACCCACTTGAACACGCGTAATTCGTTGTTCAGGTTTCTCGACACGTATAAATCTCCACCCTTGAAGTGTTGACTTAGGTTGAGTGTTTGAAAAAATTTGGGATAGGGATCACGCCTTACTAGTATATCACTCAATAAAAGTAATAGTAAATTGTGATCATTTCTAATGTACAAGATCCACAAAAGGGCAAGTACAAAACATATTATGTATCACTCAATTACTACTAACTTTTATACTACAAACTACTACAACTCTCACAATATTTGCTAGAACGCTTCTAGCTCTCACTCGAACTCTCTACACTTGAGTTCTCACTTTAACTTGGATGGTTTGGAATGAATGCCAAACACACTTATTTATACTAGTTTATAACACATCACAACCGCACAATTTAAAATTCACAAAAAATATGGCCTAGACATGTATTCTACCTTTTGACCACTTTTCCACCAATAATTTACACTTAGTGTTGGGCTTTGACTTAGGCTTGAAATCTTTTAAATATTGGGCTTGGGCTTGGTCTTGATCATGGACTCAAAATAACTATACTTCTTAGAATTGATGTTGGGCTTGGACTTTGGACTTGATCATGGACATGGGCTCAAAATAAATTTATACTATACTAATTTTCTTATTTTGTGACATTTAGATAGTAATGGTGGTGAAAATATTAATATTTACTTTTTGTTTATTGGTTATGCATTTTATAAGTTTATGAAAATTTTGGGGTATTATGGTTTTCGTGGAAAGGGAGGTCGACATAACAATTCTAATTATCCTACTTGTCAGATTTGTGGCAAGTTTGGACACTCTACAACAGTGTGTTAATATAGAGCTGATAAGGCATATATGGGATCTCTTTCTCCTCAATAACAACAATTTACACCCTCTCCAAATGCCTTAATTGCTTCTCCTGATTTTATTGTTAACAACGCGGTACGTCGATAGTGGAACAGCTTCACATGTGACAACTGATCCTTCCCAATTGAGTAATAGATCATATTATTAAGGTAATCAGTCCCTACTTGTTGGCAATGACAAATCTCTTTCCATATTTTACATTGGTAATTCTATAGCTCCTTCCATAGCCTCCAAATTACGATTTCCTAATACTCTTTGTGTTCTTGAAATCAAAAGGAATCTATTAAGTGTTTCTCAGCTCACACATGACAATGATGTATTCCTCGAGTTCCATACTAATCACTATCTTGTGAAGGATTCACGCACCAAAGCAGTTTTGCTCTGATCGACTCTATCAAGTATTCTCTTATTCTTCTCCTGTGTTTTTCGCTAATGATTCTCCTGCTTATTCATCTTTTCTTTCACATGCCACTTCTGGTGCTGCACTGTCTGCCTCGTCTATATCCTTTCACCATACTTGGCACCTATAGTTGGATCACCTATCTAGACAAGTTTTAAATCAAGTTCTTTAAAGTTGTATAAGTCTGTTACTTCCAATAATGTTGCTGATTTTTGTTCATCCTATCAGCTAGGCAAGAGTCATGCCTTGCCGTTTCGACATTCTTTGTCTTGTACATCTTCAATTTTGGAATTAATACATATGGATCTTTGGGGCTTTGCCCCTGTTACTTCGAATGATGGCTTTCGTTATTATGTTCATTTTATAGATGATTATTCCCGTTTCACATGGATTTATCCTCTTAAAGACAAATCTGATGCACTCTCTATGTTTATTCAATTCAAGAGCCTTGTAGAAAATCAATTTTCCACCACTATTAAACGCTTACGAGTGTCTTTCATGCTTTTAAGTTGTTTAATGTGTGCGTATGGTTTCGGAATGATCGAAGACCCGTTCGACATCGAAACATGTCGAAAATAGGGTTTTGGATAAGTGAAGCTCGCTCCACTTTCATACCGACTCAACTGCTAAAAGTAACAAAATTAACAAAAAATAGAAAATATCCTAAATTCTATCTAGAAAGAAAGATATCGCGTAGCAAGAAACAAAATTAAAATTGAACTCTTCTATCTCGAGTTATATTTGAAACAAAACTTTTCTAAAATAGTAAATTTATCAAATACAGTAAATTTACTAAAAATAGTAAATTATCAAAAATAGTAAATTACTAAAAAATAGTAAATTTATTAAAATTAGTAACATATCATAAAATAAGAAAATACTAATTTGAGATTTTCATAAACTCTAACTCTTATCATATTGCTTCAACGCCTTCGCTACCTGTTTTTAGTCCCTTTCTCTATTGAGTCTTTGACACTATTTTACTTGCAAAATAAACAATGGGTCCAAAACAATTCCTTAATAGATTATGGTTGATTAATTAACAGTGATAAGATTAACATTTTACACACTAACCATGGCATAGAAAATAAACATGACTACGGGTATAACCTCAACAAAAATTAATCAGAATATATCTTTTATATTCTAGTTTTTGGGTTAATTATGAACACACGAATGCAAATTTCATAAGTCAAAAAGCCCAAATGTTATGTGTTAAATATATCTTTAGGAATCTAAATTTGATAATTTATAATCTATTCGATGCATAGATAATAATATACACACACATACATAGATGAATTTGTTATTTATTTTTCTTTTTGGTTAAGCCAACATTGATGTCATTTGAGAAAACATAAAAACATAAAATTGTTGTATGAGAGGTACATCTTATAATTATAAGGTGGGTAATATTCATCTAATTATGTATTTTTTCTAAAATAAATAAGTTAGTAGTGTAATGATCATGTTTATTATCTAGCTAGAGAGCTAGAAAGCTTTCTATGGGTTAACTAATATAAATAAAGTGATATGGAGGTAGTGATTCTAGCCAACAATATTAACAAAAAAGTAAACTTAATTAAGGGTAGTGCTACATTAACATTTATAATTGATATCAATACAAACTCTATAATTCACCATTTTATTACATTGAATCACATATTAGTGCATGATTCAATAGGATGCAATGGTGGATTGATAAAAATATTTATAGCAATGTCCAGTACTAGAAATGTGTCATCTTAGCACTTTTCATTAATTAATTAGAGTGAATTATAGGAGATAGAGTGGCAAAATGAATTAATATTTGAATTGTACTCCACTTTGGATATCTTTAATTTCTCTAAATATGTTTAATATATGGTGACATATGATTAGAATGAATAGATATATTGGATTTGAGAATCTTAAGATATTGGGTTTTGGCTCTATTTCAATAGAAAGTATGCAAAAAAATAATATATCTTAAGCCCAATGATAAATTCATTGCTTAAAAAATTAAGATCATCCAAATTTTATGTTCTTTAGCTTTGATCTCACAGTTAAATTACTAAAATGTCTATACATTTTGTTGGTATATATCATATATTCTTAAATTTTACGTAAAATCTTAACATTTTTTTTGAAAAATGTATGTGGATAATGAAAATTTCGAACTTCTAAGCAAGTTTAGACAAATGGATTAGACAAAATAAAGATTGAAAGCAAATTAACTAGCAAGGAATATATGTATTAGATATATACTCTTTATTTTTAATTTGACATTTGTAGTTGACTATAAAAGTAAAAGATGTTTAACAAATCTCATACAACACATTCCATTGTGTGGTTTAATTGTTTTTTTTTTTTCATATGTAAGAGGGCTCTTAAATAGTGATAATAAAAATAAAACATTAAGGGATGCATGATCACAACTTATATAATGTAGTCTTTGATTAAAATTTTTGATATTAAAATTATATTAGCAAATCTTATTTTTTTCATTAAAACATTTTAGCAATTTTTTTATGCATTTCTTTATGAATTTATATGTTTGTCGTCACATAGTTGACAATTAGCGTTTGCAAGACTTGAGAGTTGACAATTGAAATTGAAAAATAACTTTTAGTTAGGGGCGACAATAAGGTCACGACACAAACGACTCAAAACCGATACGAAATTAGCGAGTTTAGGTTTAACATGAACATGTGTGGGCCAAATGGGTTAAACCCGATGATACACAATTAAATTTCAGATCAAAATCAGGTCGACCCGCTAAACCCAAAATTAACTCGTTTAACACGATTATATTTTGTGTTGAGACTTATGTTATGCGTGAAAACTTTTTAATATTTTATGTTATGTGTTGAAAATATAACTTTATAATATTTTATTTGGTCTTTACTATATGGTTGTATAATTGTTATTTTAATTTTTGATTTATATGTTAATTTAGAATTTATGCATGTTAAATAAGTTAGATTGAACCTGTTTAACCCATTTATTAAACTTGTTGTGTTCGTATTCACATATAATGACATATTTTTTAAACGTGTCGTGTTCGAGTTTGCAAAATACTCATTATACATGTATCTTAACACGATACGATTACGATACGACAACACGAATTGTCATTCCACTTTTAGTTCCAAATTGAAAAAAGAGGGGGAAAGGGTTACTCCCCTTTTATAAATAATCCCTCCTCCCTCTTAAACTCTACATCCAAAACCATTTGTTTTTGGATGCCTAGTGTAAAAATTATTTACATTTGTTACTTAACATTATAAAATAATTTGAAAAAAAAATCAGCTACTTAGGGTTAAACCTGACCACGATATTCGATCGGAAGAAGTCCTGAGGGTCGATTGGGTAATGTTTAGTTTTGGGTTAGGTATAGATCTACTAAAAAAGAATATTCATGTAGCTAGTTTATTTAATTGGGAAAAGGCTTAATTAGTTAAATTGGGTTTTGAATCTATAAAGTAAAATAGGAGAAGATATATAAGAATTTGTGGGGATGCACTAGAAAAGTAACAAATATATTGTTGCAACTCACTCTGTATGAGTGATGTCAAGACCGACACAAAATACCATATATGTCATACCATGATGTACATAATACCCTGCCAACCTTCTCACAATAATCACATCAAATTTCATAAAAATTTTAACATAACTTCTCTTAAAACACTGACTATTAGAAGTCTAAAAGCTACCTGATTTTTACAAAACCAACTATTCACAATATATATTCATTCTCATAAACCTCAAAACTTACATACAAGGCCATATACAATTTCCTTTTAACACATATCGTTCATTCTCTTAAATACCACAAACCATATTTCTATTCTCACATCATAAGTTTCTAAACCATAAACTAACATACATATCATCACTTTACTCATCTAATGATAATATATACATATAAGATATTAATTATACATATTCAAATAATAAGTCTCCCAAATCCTCAAAACATACATAGATACATAGGAAAAAGAACTGAAGAGTTAACTACCCTTCTCTCGCCCTTCCTTTCTCTTTTGCCTTTACCTAAAATATTTGAGAATAATGAGGTGAGTTACCACAGGCTCAGTGAATATTTTCTGTACATGACATTTTATATACATTTATGTAAACATGTGATTCAAACATATTGAAATCTCATTTAAAATACATTTACAACATATAACAATACGTACATGCTCATAAACTAATTCTAATGCATTCATTTTCAAAAATCATGCACATTTTCAGTGAAAACAAGTCCATCTCCCTCCTGCTGGCAGTAGAGCGGGACTTACCTCTTATTCACGTCTAAATAAGGGTAACTACTCAGACCTCCATTACCTAATTTTATGCTATTTTGATAATTTCAAATTAGGATTTTATTCTCAATTCCATTGAGGAACTACAACTCAGTTCATGAGTTTACTCATTATTCATGCGGGACCGTTTCCCGGAAATGATCTCATGTTCTAACATGCTCTAGCAAGTCCAAAACATGCTTCATTCTCAAACATTTTCATGAATTCAAATCGATGCATTTACATATACATATTCATGATTCATAACACAATTTGTATTATACAATGCCATACAAGAAACCAAGTTAAGGAAAATACTCACTTAACACACATAGCCTACATGTCACCCAACTCACAGCTCACTACTTTATCACTTTAACCTCAACGCATAGTCACCAATTCAACCGATAATTCTCTGTAAATCACACAAGATAATGATGCTAATCACAAATCTACACAATTTGCATAAAAAATCACTCAAAAACACTGTTATGTAACTCCCAAACCCTCAGTTGCTTACAACTGCAGAGAATAGAGTGTTCATCCGTGAAAACCCATTCTTTTTGCATAATTTCGAAAGCAATAACTTATATTTCATTAACAACTCACTTACCTATCAAATTCACACAAAAACCCTCAGTTTCTAGCTCAAATCATGTTATCCCAATCTCACAATTCAACCGTTGAAAATCTACAAAAATTACATATATTGAACAATTCGAAGTGAGGAATACAAATACAAAGTGTTTATCGAAAAGGGGTTGATCCTTACCTCAGAATCACAAACCCTTCCTTTTCGTTCTTCCTTTCCTTTGTTTCTCCTCTTTTCCCAACTCAAATATGTTAGAATGAATGAGAAATCTCTTTTTAAACTTGTTAAACCGCCTCATCATCCTATTATAAAAAATAGTGTTTTAGCGCGAAAAACACAATTCTCCTCTTAAGGAGTGCGCTTCTGCACTGCCCAAAAAATAGGATTTGGTCAAAACCCGTGAGGAGTGCGCTTCTTCCCTGACAGGAACACGGTTCTCCACTTAAGGAGTGTGCTTCTTACGAAAACCTTAAATTCATGCTCTCCGGAATCCACCACTGAAGCGCGCTTTTCCATAAGGAGAGTGCTTATTTCCTTCCAGATTTGCAATTTCACTAAGTATGAGACATTTTATTATACCACTAACATCCTAATCTATCAATGACCCTACTATACTTATATTTTCATCATTCTAAGGTTAATACACATACTTATACGTGTACAAATATATCTTAAATACGTATGTCACGACGCCCCTGACGTAGGCTGACATCATGACCGGCACAATGTACTATACACTGTACATACCCATATACAATATATAATACACTGTCAGCCTTTACGTACTCTCACAATCCATCCCAAACTTACATAATTTTTTTTTCTATACCACAAATCAAATCCAATATCGTTCATTCATTCACACATCACATTTTCATTTCATCATCTAATATATTAAGCTATCTATGCCCACACATCCCATCTAGATGATAATACATATATATATATAATGTGTGATAAGTATACATATCAAAATAACAAAAATATAATTTATTTCCTCCAAGCATACATACACATACCAGACAAGTTCATTTTCCCTTCGAGTCAATACCTGAAATATTGGAGGAAATAGGGTGAGCAAACAACAGCTCAGTGAATATAGTTCTTGAGATGACAATTATATACATTTAGAGAAATATGACATTTAAAATCATTTCAAACACTTATTCAACACATACATCATTCAACAAATATATCATACATGTCAACAACATAAATTGCATGAGTTTTCAATAACACAATGCACAATCTCCCTCCTCCTCAAGGCAAGAGAGCGGGTC
This sequence comes from Paratinospora sagittata, assembly GCA_035771175.1. Taxonomy (NCBI): domain Eukaryota; kingdom Viridiplantae; phylum Streptophyta; class Magnoliopsida; order Ranunculales; family Menispermaceae; genus Paratinospora; species Paratinospora sagittata. The sequence goes on from CM069592.1 coordinate 30,306,074, forward strand.
TAACCCTTGTATGGCCGTACAAGGTAGACACAACCTCTCATCACCCAATTCACAGTCATTTCAAAGATCGCAACCCTTGTTAGGACAGACCTACTGACAATGAGGACTCGCAAAACCTCATCTGGATCTAATTCCTAACGAAATGACAATGAGGATTCGTAAAACCTCATCATTACAAACTCCAAGTGCTAAAATCAGTTTGCATGATCCATAAAACTCAATGCATTATATATCAATATAGCGTGCATACAATCAAACATTTTATATGCGTACAATGTCATACAAGAACCAAATCAAGGAAACTATACTCACAGTACAACACGTTCAACTTAAACCCAATCATCGTCGCTTTCGAGTCCAGCTCCAAGTTAAATCCAACTAATTTAACCTGTCACAATCACTTCATAATTCAATTTCATGTATTCATATCTATTTACATCTTTAATTTCTCAACTCACTTCAAATCACGAATTATAAATCCATTTAGGACTCATAAGCAGTTGAAGAAACTACTATCTCGTTTCTGTGGTCAATCTAGATATTTCTACAAGAAAGAACAGTGAAAATAGGTGTCCAAATCATATGTTCACGATACCATATACTTAGTTACTAAAACTATCAAAACATATCCAAAAATGACAATCTTAGCATCGAAACGTCCGAAATTCAGTTCTCTACGATTTTATGATCTCAAACCGGAGTTTCATTGGATGCATATTACTGTAAATTGTATTAAAATTGTCAAACGGTCTCCAAAAATCATGAAATAGAAATCTAACCACATATTCGGGGTCCCTACAGTCCAGGAAGCGTTTTTCTACCTTTCTAGCGAATTTTCATTCACGTTGGGTCTAAACCCCAATTTTTTAAAACGTCGTAAAACGGCTCCCACAACAAAAATTACTCCGCTAGAATTGTTACATCTAGCTTAGAGATCAATTTCACGAAGAAATAGAGTAGAAATCGCTTACCATAGGTTCGAATTTCGCGTTCTCCCTTTTTTTTCCTTTCTTTCTTCTCCGTCGTTCTCTCGTGCGTCTCTCTGTTCTTCTCTTTCCCTTCCAACAACTTCTTTTTATTTCTTTCTAATTCTTTTGTTTTGTTTTTATTTATTTCACCGTTGAGAGAGATTGAGATTAAAAGGAGAGTTGATATTTATATATACAAATGATTTCATGCTCCTCATCTCAATAGTTAACCAACCCCCATCTTAATATTTCACTTTCATTCATTCAATCATACTCCAATCCACATTTTTTATTAACCAACCCCATAAATTAATCAATTTAATTCAACTCCATTTTTTTAATAGGATGATCCCATATGTATCATCTTCATTTCATAATTTTATTTAGTTACTAATCATACAACCGTATATTTAGCGCATACGTATCAAATACGTATATTATCACGTGTATATTTAGCTCATACATATAAAATATGTATATTATACATCTCGATATACGTGTAATTTAACGTATATATGTAACTAAAATTACGGGGTGTTACAACGTATAAGTCAACATATACGTGTGACCAATTTACGGGGCGTTATATAGTGCTTGAAGAACAGAACATTCAACACCTCCTTCACATCCCTTAGACAACTCAAATTAAGTAATTAACCACTCACATTTTCCTAATAGATAGGATCATGCATTATTAATAAAACACACATACACCAACGGGTAGATGGCTCAGTCGAAGCGGATCGAGTCCCAAGGTTGTCCCTTTATAGAAGTTCCAGAGTTTAATTATTACTTAGAGGCATCCTCGTTGATCAGAGAGGTCTATCATTCCACTCCCGCCTCGAACAGGGACTAGTTCCATACTCGAATGGTGCAGAATAACTCGTGGAAAACCAAAAAAAATAAAATAATAAAACACATACAAACAGTACTATTCTATACTACCATTATAAAAAAGTGACTAATCTCTATCTCATATTATTATATAATAAAGTAAATAATTCTTTTTTTTTGGTCGCATTCTTAGATATAGATATAAAAAATAATAGGGAATATCTATCTATGTATTCTTGTAATAATTATATCATAAATAAAGTAATATATTGGAAGGAATCTGATCAATTTGATATTATATAGAGATTAATTACTAGTTATTAAAATTTTGTTCTCCCATGTGTAGTACTGAGGTTTAAAAAAAGATAACAATAATCGAAAGCATTATACATGTAATTACACACGTTGCGTGTTTTGTCACCCTGAAAATGATGGTCTGAATTATTATTAATTAAGTTGGGATATGGGAAATTCAAAATAATTTGAAATTGTTGTTTTGGTTGTAGGTTGAATGGTCTAATTATTCTAAGAACAATAGAGCATCAAGAGGATTTTGAAATTGAAAAAAGCTATAAAGGACAACAAAACAACTTCCTTTTTATTATATTCAACAAATTAATATCATTTTTAATCAAGAAGTAGGAATCTTGAGTTGAAGTTCCACCAAAGTAGGTTTTTCATTTTCCATAGAATTTATGATAGAGAGAATATGGGAGATTAGAACATGCATGCATATCTATTGGACTCATTAGGTGCTCTTTGAGGTCAAATATATATCCAAGGATTTATTTATTTATTTAAATTGATACATACATACATACATACAAATACACACACACACACACACACACACACACACACACACACACACACACATATATATATATATATATATATATATATATATATATATAACTAATCAATTAAAATATTAAACAAATAAGTTTTTGAAATTTAACTAAATTAACACCAAATCAAATTTCTAATCTTATTATAATAGATTGAAAAAAATTCAAGCTTTATGTAAGTGCTTGTTTGGGCAATAGGTTGCATAACTAGTAATATAACTGTATAAATAAACAACGTTATTGCCTAGTAACTCCACTTTTCCTTTGTATAAGTATCTGTTAAGTCTACTTAATTAGCAAGAATTGACTATATATAGGTCGAAACCCTTAATATTTTTCATCCCCTTACTTTGAGCATTAGCCATTGTTTTGTATAAAATCCAAAAATACATGGGATGAAACTTATATATATATATATAAATTCAAATATCCCATGTCCTAAATTATATTATTAATTAACTCTTAATCTTAAATTATTTCTATGTTTTCATACAAATAGGCTCATGGAAAATAAAAGTAAGTTGAAGATTAATTACATCGAAAGGCACGTAACATATATACTAACATGTATAATCCTAACTTATTTTTCTATGTTGATTTTTTTGTTTGTTTATTACCATTTTTCTATGTTGATTATGTGTGAAGAATGACAAAACTTTTCCACTCTTTTATTTATCTCTTTCAAAGGATTTTAAATTGAAAAACTCATAATTTTTTCTAAATATATTATGGTATACACAATATTAAAAAAATAGAAGACATGATTTTTTTAAACCTTATGACATAAACAGTAAATATAAATAGGCTCCTAAAACTCCATTTGCATTAATAGCCCTTTCAACTCATTTGGCCCATACAGCTAGTTAATGTTGACTTAAGGCCCTTGCTTGGCCCGCAAAAATGCAAAACTGCAAAACTAGCCATACAGGGAGAAAACATTGAACTGTGGAGAACAAAGGTACTTTAAAAAATAAATTATATAAATGAATAAAAGCTGTTTTTTTATTTATTTATATTTTTTATATTCAACACCTCCTTCACATCCCTTAGACAACATAAATTACGTAACCACTCACATTTTCTTAGAAGATAGGATCATGCATTATTAATAAAATACACACACCACCGAGTGGTTGACTCTGTAAAAGCGGGTCGAGTCTCAAAGTTGTCCTTTAATAAAAATTTCAGAGTTTAATTCTTCGAGGTATCCTCATTGATCAGAGAGGTCTACCATTTCACTCTCGCCTCGAATAGAGACGATTGGTCCCATACCCGAAGAGTGCGGAATACCTTGTGAGAAACTAAAAAAAATAATAATAAAAGGCATACAAACAGTACTACACTATACCTTATGGCATAAACAGTAAATATAAATAGGCTCCTAAAATTCCATTTGCATTAATAGCCCTTTCAACTCATTTGGCCCATACAGCTAGTTAATGTTGACTTAAGGCCCCCTTGCTTGGCCTGAAAAAAATGCAAAACTGCAAAACTAGCCATATATGGAGAAAACATTGATCTGTGGAGAACAAAGGTACTTTAAAAAAATAAATTATATAAATGAATAAAAGCTGTTATTTTTTTTTTATATAGGTTGAGTGAAGTCTATAATTTAATGATTAGGGTAGATGAGTTGGCCTGCCATGAGTAAACCATGAGATCTTTAAGAACCTTTCCTAATATGATAATAAAATCTATCTTCTTATATTTTATTAAAAAAAAAAAACATAAACTACTTTTAGGAGAGAAAGTATAAACAATTTAATAGTTTAATAACAAGCTTGCATGTGGATTGTTAGATGATTGATCTTAGATTATGACAAGTGTCCTAACAATCCAAAGGCTGTAATTTATCTTACAGCATTTTTGTCTCAAATTGAGCAGGGTTTTATAGTTTCATTCCCTTTTTCAATATGGTATCAGAGCCATCCAGCTACAACCAGAAAGTTCTTTTGCATCTGCTCCATAAATGTCGTCCACCATCATGTCAGTGATGACTATGCAGCCTTCAGTGATACCACTGTTTGGCGATTCGCTTAACCAGATCAAACTTGATCACAATAACTTTCTCTTGTGGAAGTCTATTGTAATTAGAGGATACAAACTTGACGGGTTTCTCTTTGGCACTTAACCATGCCTACCATTAGCAAAAATCGGCACGATTAATCCAACATTTGAAGAATGGGTGAGCAGATATTAGCTCCTCCTTGGTTGTCTCTTAATCTAGTTTAACTAGACAAAATCTTGTGTCTAGTACCTATGAATGGTGACCGAGAGGCAGTTTACTGCTCTAAAAGATTGATATTTAAACGATACCATTATGACTTTTTCACTCAACCTGGGAACTAATCTGATTCATTATTTCGAAAGTTATCTTCTGTGAAGCTTGCCACAGTATCCTGATAACATATTGTGTATGCTGAATCAAAATATTTGGGTGCACTTAAAAGCACCCAAAAGTGAAAACCTAAACAAGAAGAAAAGGTACTGTTAAACTCTCTACCCTTGTGCCCCTTTCATTCACAACAATGAAATATATATATATTACAAAACCTAAAGTAAGGGTAATATCGTAATATCGTAATACCCCCCTCAAGTTGGAGCGTAAAGATCTCGAACGCCCAACTTGCAGAGTAGAAACTCAAATTTTGCTTTTCCCAACGATTTTGTAAAGATGTCGGCCAATTGAACACTAGTGGAAACATATGACGGACAAATCATCCCTTTCAGTCACCGCATCTCGAACAAAATGGCAGTCAGCCTCTACATGCTTTTTTCTTTCGTGAAAAACCGGATTTTGAGCAATGTACAATGCCGACTAACTATCACAAAACAACTTCATACCCTTCGGATGTCGCACACCCAAGTCGCTTAAAAGTTGGTGAAGCCACTTTAACTCACACACTGTTGCCGCCATTGATCTATACTCAGCCTCCGCAGACGATCTAGACACTGTTTGTTGTTTCTTGGTCTTCCAAGACACAGGAGAACAACCAAGTAACACGAACCATCCTGTCAAGGAACGCCGCGTAAGTGGGCAACTAGCCCAATCTGAATCACACCACCCTTCTAGACGTAGGTCACTATCAGCACGAAACAAAATCCCTTGCCCCGGACTCTTCTTCAAATATCGCACGACCCTGAGAGCTGCATCCCAATGATCCTCACGAGGTTGTTGCATAAATTGGGACAAAATATGAACCGAATATGCAAGATCAGGTCTCGTCACAGACAAGTAAATTAATCTCCCTATAAGTCGCCTATACGGCGCCGGATCCGCAAGGAATTCGCCCTTAGCAAGGGCCAAATTGTGATTTTGTTCCATAGGAAATGCCGCAGGCTTTGCTCCCAATAAACCCATTTCAGAAATTATCTCGAGTGTGTATTTTCTTTGGCAAAGAAAAAATCCTTCTGGATTACGGGCTACCTCTAGCCCTAAGAAATACTTCAAAACTCCCAAATCCTTCATATGAAAGCACCTGCCAAGGTAATCCTTAAAAGTTGTCAATGCAACCTTATCATTCCCTGCAATAATCAAGTCATCAACATAAACTAACACGTTGATCTGAGTTCTTCCCCTGCACAACCCAAATAAGGAATAAGCTAAATAGGATTGTACAAAACCATAATTCTTCAATGCTGTTGACAGTTTTGCAAACCAACATCGGGGAGCTTGTTTCAGACCATACAACGACTTTTTCAACCTGCAAACCATGTTAGGATTTGTATTTCTCAAACCTGGAGGAACCTTCATATAGACCTTCTCACTTAAGTCACCGTGAAGGAAAGCATTATGCACATTCATTTGATGTACCTCCCAATTTTTAACAGCAGCAATTGCAAGAAAAATACGAACCGTCACCATTTTTGCCACAGGAGCAAATGTCTCGTTATAGTCAATTCCTTCCACCTGATGATTGCCATAGATCACAAGTCTTGCTTTGAGTCGCTCTATGCTGTCATCGGACTTATACTTAATTTTATATATCCACTGGCTCCTTAGTGCTTTCTTTCCGGGTGGAAGAGTCTCCATTACCCAAGTCTCATTGTTTTCAAGGTCTCCTTACCCATCGCATCTCGCCATCCCGAGTTTTTCATCGCTTCTTTAAAATGCTTTGGCTCATGTCCCGCTGTCACAGCTGCAAGAAAATTCCTATGTCTCACTGAAAAAACGTTCATAATTCACAAAATATGTTATAGGATAGGGCGTACTTGAGGAAGAGGAAGTAGCGGATGAATTCTTAGATGGACTTATTTTTCGTATAGTATGTGTCACGACGCCCCTGACGTAGGCTGACGTCATGACCGGCACAGTGTACTATACACTGTACATACTCGTATACAGTATACAATACACTGTCAGCCTTCACGTAGTCTCACAATAATTCCCAAAAGTTACATCAAATTTTTTTTTCATATACCACACATCAAATCAAATCAAATATATATAGATAATCATTCCACTCACATTTATTCCATTCATTCCACAAATTAAAGTCTCATCTGATAAATATCTATGATCATCTCATTTCATCATCCTCAAGCAGTATATAATATTACCACACAACCCATCTAGGTGATATTACATATATATAGGGTGTGATAATTATACATATTAAAATAACAAAAATATGATCTATTTCCGCCAAGCATACCTACACGTACCAGACGAAGGTTCACGTGATTATCACTCACGGAGTTTTCTTTTTCCCTTCGACTCAATACCTGAAATATTGGAGGAAATGGGGTGAGCAAACAACAGCTCAGTGAATATAGTTCTTGAGATGGCAATTATATACATTTAGAGAAATATGACATTTAAAATCATTTCAAACACTTATTCAACACATGCATCATTCAACGAATATATCATACATGTCAACAACATAAATTGCATAAAATTTCAATAACATAATACACAATCTCCCTCCTCCGCAAGGCAAGAGAGCGGGTCTAACCCTTGTATGGCCGTACAAGGTAGACACAACTTCTTATCACCCAATTCACAGTCATTTCAAGGATCGCAACCCTTGTTAGGACAGACCTACTGACAATGAGGACTCGCAAAACCTCATCCGGGTCTAATTCCTAACGAAATGACAATGAGGATTCGCAAAACCTCATCATTTCAAACTTCAATTGTTAAAATCAGTTTGCATGATCCATAAAACTCAATGTATATATAAATATACCATGCATACAAGCAAACATTTTATATATGTATAATGTCATACAAGAACCAAGTCAAGGAAACTATACTCACAGTGGGTACACAGGGTTTCTAAGTCAACCTCTAAAATCGAGCAACAATAAACGTCATTGCTTCCTCAAAAGCGTTTATCCATGCCCCTCAAATTAAACACTGAAATTACCCATAGAGTATCATGAGAATCATCATTTTCCATATTAGTAGCTACTAAAATATCAAATCACTGTTCACAGTACTATTCACTATTGACTATTTACTTTTACTGTTCATTATTCACTTTTTACTATTCACTATTCACTATCCATTTTTTACTATTCATCCGAAAGATGTAAATTGTATTAAAATTGTCAAATGGCCTTCAAAAATCATAAAATTGAATCTAACCACATATTCGGGGTCCCGAGAGTTCAGGGAACGTTTTTCTACCTTTCTAGCAGATTTTTACTCATATTGGGTCAAAACCCCAATTTTTGAAAACGCCGTAAAACGGCTCCCACAGTCAAAATTACTCCGGTAGAAAGTTTACATCTAGCTTAAATATCAATTTTACAAAGAAAGAAAGTAGAAATCGCTTACCTCGGGTTCGGATCTCCCTCCGTTTCCCCTTCTTTCTTCCTTCCTTCCTTTCTTTCTCTCTGCACTTCTTCTCCTCCTTCTCTTTCTTTTGCAACTTCTTTTTTTTTTTTTCTTTTTTTTTTCTTTGTTTTCTCTTGTCGGCAAAGAGATAAGAGCATTATTTTTATTTTTTTTATTTGATTTTAATTTTGATCCCATGCTCCTAGACTCCCTTTATTAATTAACTCCTCCATCAAATTTCATTAAATTCATTCAATCATAATCAACTCCACATTTTTAATTAACCAACCCCATAAATTAATCAATTTAATTCACCTTCATTTTTTTTTAATAGGATGATCTCATATGTATCATCTTCATTTCATAATTTTATTTATTTACTAATCATACACGCGTATATTTAGCGCATACGTATCAAATACGTGTATATTTAGCTCATACATATAAAATATGTGTCTTATACGTGTACTTCAATGTATGTATTTAATTAAAATTACGGGATGTTACAGTATGAGTAACAAAATCACGATACCGTGTTGAAAGAGTTTTGGCTCGTTTTCCTCGCCCTAGCTCACCGTCAACTTCCACACCTTGCTCCCCCACCGTATTCGCCAGCCCCTCATCACGTACATCCTCATGTGCGGGCTGCAGCTCGGGCTGCACCGCAGCACCAGACCCCACCTCGAGGGTGGACGCTGCTTCCAACCCCCCCTCAATGTACGCAACACACTCATCGGCACCCTCATCCTCACTCCATGCCCCATCTTCATTGTTCGCCAGCATAGGAGTCACCACATTCCTTGGTTGGTTTGGCACAAAAGGAAATTCTTTCTCAAAGAACTTCACATCCCTCGATACAAAGTACTCATGTGTTTCTAAATCATACAATTTCCAACCTTTCTTCCCAAAAGAATAGCCAACAAAGATGCATTTACGACACCTACTTGCAAATTTATCACCTTTGTGTCGTTGATTATGAGCATAGCAAAGACAACCAAATACACAAATAACATCATAAGAAGGCGCTTTCCCAAACAACATTTCATATGGCGATTTAGTCTTAAGTAAAGTAGAGGGTGTCCTATTAATCGGTAAGTTCCCTTGAAATCTTAGGGCTCTAGCCACAATTAAAATGTGTTGGTGCTTTCTCTCAACTCTCCCATTTTGTTGAGGAGTCCCAACACAAGAAGTCTAAAAAATAATCCCATTATTTTGAAAATAATCATGCAAACAATTAAATTCGGTCCCATTGTCACTTCTCACACGTTTTATCACTTGTTCAAATTGGCGTTCAACCATAGCAACAAAATTAAGAAACATAGATTCAACTTCCATTTTATTGCAAAGTAAATAGACCCAAACTCCTCTTGAAAAATCATCTACTATTGTCAAAAAATAGGTAGCCCCACACGAAGAACGAGCCTTGTAAGACCCCCACAAATCCAAATGAACAAGTTCAAAAATCCTACCAGCTTTATTCGTACTAATTGGAAAACTAGATCTAGGTTGCTTTGCACGCGGACACACATCACAAGCTTTATTATTTGTCCAACAAGAATGACTTACAGCCGGAATCATCTTTAATATTTTCTCCGACGGATGCCCCATTCGTTGATGCCATAACTCGAACGACGAATCACCATCCACTGTCAAGACCTTCACTTTAGGAACACCACGGAAAAAATAAAATCCATCCAATCTTTCACCCGCTCCAATCACTTTCCTCGTCGGTTGGTCCTGTATAACACAAATATTATTAGTGAATTGTACAACACAATTTGATTCATCGATTAATTGAGTAACAGAAATTAAATTGCATGTCAATTGTGGGACATAAAACACATTGTCAAGCTTTAATCCTCCTGGCAGCACGACACTCCCCTCTTGGTTTGCTTCTGCCGTGTTTCCATCCGGCAAACCCACCGGGCAGTATTGCACCTTTCTCACATTCTTCAAAATAGACAAGTCGCACGTCACATGGTTCGACGCTCCTATATCGATAATCCAACTAAAATGACTGTTCTTACCATGTAGTCGATCTTTTGTTTTGTCGAAGTTCAAAAATGCAAGAAGTTGCTGCAGTTGCGTTGCGGAAACACTTGCAAGAGCCGCAGCGTCAGTTGCACCCGCCAGCCCCTGCGAGTTCCCTTCGTGCTGCCCAGATGAAGTTTCAGCCCCGCCAGTTTTATGTGCGCGGACAGGCGATGCACCATGCCCTCTGCCACGACCAGAACCTGCACGCCCACCTCCTCTTCCTGTCCGTCCACCACCACGACCCGGTCTCTTTCCTCCGCGAGGTCGGTCCCCCCACCATTCGGGGAACCTGTATAATTGAAAGTAAGAGGATTCGGCGTGACCTTCTCTATTACAATGATTGCAAAACTTGTCGCTAGTATCCACAAAACGAGACTTACCACGCGTATCAGGCTGAATTGCGAAGGCCATGATACTATCTCGTCCATCCTTGGATAACTCTCCGCCACGCAGTCGTTCTGCTTGAATCACTTGTTGATATGCTCGATCAAGCGTCGGCAATGGCTCTTGTCCAAGCAGATTTGCTCGAATTGAAGCATATGCTCCATTGAGGCCGATAAGAAAGTGATGTAGATAGTCTTCTTCTCTCAGTTTTTCTACCTGCGTGACTATGCTACACGTGCAACCTCCACACTTACAAACCGACACTTTCACATATGTGATCAGTTCGTCCCAGATTTTTGACAAACGACCAAAATAAATTGCCACAGTCTCGGCTTTTCCTTGCTTGCACTCTCCCAAGGACGTTTTTAATTGACATATACGAGTACCGCTTACCACACAAAATCTGTTTTTGAGATTGTTCCGCAGGAGTTGTGCATCATCATATTCTCCAAGTGTCGACCGAAAGGACGACTCAATGGTATTGGTCAGCCATGACACCAACATCGAATGCACAACTATCCAATCCTCAAGTTTCTCCTCTGTTGTTGGCTTCGGAACCTTCCCGTCCACAAAGCCAAATTTTCCCTTTGCCTTAAGCGAGGTTCGAATTGCCCTCGCCCATTCATCGTAATTCTCACCACGTAATTGAATCGGGGTAATGATGTTTCCCGGACTGTCACTCGATCCAAGATGATACGTCATATCCACCCTTTTGCCACCCTCTCTGCCAGCCATGATCTCACGTGGAGGTTAAAGTACTAATCCAAGTGGCTCGCGAACCGAACGGAATTGCGACGGTGACGATAAACTAACCGAAATCACTGTTCACAAATTACTGTTCACGCACACTGCCCAATGCTCGCCCACTGCTGCACGCCGGACGCCAGTCGCCGGTCGCCTTTCGCCGTTCGCCGTTCATTGTTTACTGACGCTCCGGACTCGGAGCAGAAAGTAGAGGAAGAAGCCTCAGAAAACTTCGCCACCGGCGAAGAAGAAGATACCAGAGCGTAGATTGCTCCGAACATCAAGCTCGAGGAGATCGCCGTCACTACCGGAGAGGAAGATGAAGACGCTCTTCTCGATCTAAAAGCGAAGCTCAGAGATATTCTCGATCTAAAAGCGAAGCCGAGAAGTGAAGATCAGAGATCTTTGTCGCCAGTTGGTTTTTCTCCGTCGCGGCGGAGATCAGAGATCCAGGAAAGAAGAGCCAAGATCCTGATTTGCAGGCAGGGGCGGAAGCTCAGTGAACGGTAAGGGCGTTCTGCTACTCCTATGGTGGCGGATCAAGGAAGATGGCTCTGATACCATGTTAAACTCTACCCTTGTGCCCCTTTCATTCACAACAATGAAATATTATATATATATATATATATTACAAAACCTAAAGTAAGGGTAATATCGTAATATTGTAATAGGTACCTATTTCCAATGAATTTGTGTTATCTAAACAAAAGAAAACAATTAGACACCTCGTATGTGTATATGTATATATATATATATACATAATTTGTAGAAAATAGCTCCTCTTTTGCTAAGCTAGCATAATTGCATATTATCAAACAAAGTTAGTACTAAATTTAAATAAAAGAATTGTGTTAGGTAGCTGACAAGTTACTATGGTATTGATCTATGAAAAAATATTCATGTAGTTTATTTAATTAAGAAAATACTTTTAAATTGAGTTTTAAATCTATAAATAAAATAGGAGAAGATATATAAGAATTTGCGGGGATGCACCATAAAAGTAATAAACATATTGCTTGAAGAGCAGATATATAAGAATTAGCGGGAATGCACCATAAAAGTAATTAGCTCAGTATAAGCGAGTCGAGTTCCAAGGTCGTTCCTTTATAGAAATTTCATAATTTAATTATCGGAGGTGCCCTTATTGATCAGTGAGGTTTACTATTCCACTTCCGCCTTCAATTTGGACGACTGGTCTCATACCCCGAAGAGTGCGGAATACCTCATGGGAAACCAAAAAAACAATAATAATAAAACGCATACAAACAATACTACTATACTACCATTCTATTAGAACATGCAATTAATTAACCTCCTAATAAATTAGAACAATTAATTAAACTAATCTTTGAACGTCAAACCGGAGCCATGAAGCCTTTCTTGGGTAACTTGATCCAACTGTTTTGCCATTGGAGGTGACAAATAATTCGCCCAATCTCCCACCACACCCTTTCTAAAGAAATTCTTATACTCAAAACCCATTACAGTTTTTCCATTCTTGTTGCCCTCCAAATTCTTCAAATTCTCAAAACTGCACAATTTCACTATATCTTCTATCACACCTTCATTCTCTTCCTCTACAGAAAAAGGGCGTCCCAAATACTCAGCCAACCTCTTCACTTGAGACTTTATATCTTCCTTCATATCTTCAAACCTCATGAACAGCACCTTTTCTGGCCTCTCCAAACTTGCTCTCCAGTAACCCAAGTTGTGCTCCCAGAACGGCCCGTAGCCAGAAACACCTCTACAAAACATTTCATGAGCTTCTTCTAAAGTAGGAGCTGGCCCAAGACCTTCGGGTTTTATTTTACAGACAAAGAACCAATCGGATACAAAGGTGTCTTTTGGGTTCCTGCAAAGATAAACTATTCGGCAATTCGTTGAAGTTTTTATGGATTCTGGAAGTGATGTGTAAGGAATGTGGGTGCCAAAGATCCTTAATGGAGAACCAATATTATTAGGGTTCATCGGTAACTTCTTTTGGCCGAAAACGTTGAGTTCAAGAAAGGGAACAAGAGTATGTGGGTTGTTTGTGAGCAATGGGTTTGTTGATGAACTTGGGTTGTAGTGGTTTCGGTGCAAGATTGCAAAAACTAGTGATTTCAACCAAGTAGTCCCTGATTTGGGTAAAGTGACCAAAAAGACATCTTTATCACAGGCTTGAAATTTTTGCTCAAGGGCCATGACTGATTCTAACGTTGTGGTACCATACCAATGGCCTTGGTATTGAAGAACAAATGGAAAAAACCAGCTCTTCTCTTTTGGAAGTGTTTCTAGTAGGTCTTGGAAGTGGCTGCTTTCACAGTGATCTTGGCATTGTGAATCAGTAGTTTCTAAAGTTTGGGAGAGATCCATAATTTGAACTTGCAGGGACTTGTAGCTTTGAGGAAATTAAGGGTTTTCTTCTAAAGCTAAGGAGGGTGAGGAGGATGCATGGGAGATGGTACTTAATAAGTCGGTGGGCAATATTTGTTGAGAAATGATAGCGTGTCAGACAGCGGCAAGAAAACGCTGTAGCCGCCGTTGAAACTCTTAAGCGTACTCCCTAGTTAGTAGCGCACGTTTCATTATTTTATCCTATAACTCTTTGCAATTAAAAAATAAAGTCTTTCAAAACTAGTCAATAATGGAATGTTCCAACTTTAAATTTAGGATTATTTAAAATAACAATTTTTACACACAAAAAATACTTGGAAGATGTGAGTTTCATCTTCTAATTTCATCTTTCTCATAGGAGGAGAAACCTTTTTGTGGTAAAATATTATTATTTTTTTAATTTATTTTGATTTCCAAGTAATTTTTTCTAATTTTATTTTTGATAGAATTAAAAATAATAATAAATTTAACATAAAAAATAATATAATTTACTATTTTAATTTTTTATTATATAGTTTAATTTTTACTAGGGATAACGAATGGTTGTCTGTAAATAGTACTGAAATAAATCATTAAATAAATAAAAATGAAGAAGCCCAGGGAAAACTCCCATTAAATTGGAAATAGTAGGTTTCTCAAATTTTTACAATACCCAAAAGGAGAATGCTAATCTAACTCATGAAAATACTCAAGATTATACTTATACCATTAACAATGAAATTGAAATTGATTCCTATAACCATATATGAAATCAATTGATAAAAATATTGTAGTGTAAACGTTTATTAATTAATTTTTGAAAATATTTCATTTTAGTATATGACTTATTTAATCTACCTAATCAATTTTATATTTTTACATGAAGAAACCAATTTTATATCACTAATACAATATTCCTATTAATCAATTTCATATATGGTTTAATTTTGAAATCAATTTATTGAGTTGAATGGATACAACAATAATTAATAGGTGAAGCTAGATGAGAGTTAATACAGATCATACATGCTAAGAATTACAAGGATAAAACTTGTGGCAAGTGATAAGTAGATGTATATGAGTGTTCAAAAATTTTATTTTATTTGTTTTTAATAGGTAAAGCTATCTTGGGATTGATAACCATGGCTTCATCTACTTGCTAGTCAAATTAAATTAGTTTCAATTAATGTCCCTACATCATATATATATATATATATATATATATATATATATATATATATATATATATATATATATATAACTTTTATTAATGAAAAAGTTTGTGCAAAATATTAATTATTTAACAAAATTGAATGGTAGGTACATTGTAGTATTCATTTGAAAGTACTATCTCTAATTCATTTTTTTTTTTTTTAAATAAAAAATTTGAAATTAAAGGCGAGTGGGCTATAAGTTTCATGACCAAAAGGAGTGCAAGAGATTCACTCCACCTTGCTATATTTGTTGAGATTTCAAGCTCAAGATGTTGACTAGGGTTTATGTGGCACCATGGAAGCAGAGGACCACAAGGATTAGAGGGGACACATTTATTACATTTTGATCTTTGAAGTTCATGGTTAATGAAAGTTGTTAAATGGCACAATCAGAGATAATCAAGTGGAAATAAGAATAATAATACAAACTTTGTGTGTTAAATCATGAAATTAAATTGTAGAAGTGACCTCTTATGAGTGACAAAGCATAAATCATTTATTTCTCTAATCACCATGAATGAAACCCACAAAGAAAGCAACTTTACAAAAGGAAATCAGAGAGAGTGCTGAGCTAAAAGCCATTAATACCAACCCAACACATAGATTTATTTTCATAAGTCACTTTTCTAACAGATAATTCACAAATCATATCAATGCTGAAAAGAAAAGAAAAAAATTAGAAAAACTAAAAGCTCAGATTATGCTGGCATATGTCTTGTCTTGCACTTTATCCTACATTATTTGTTTTTCTCGATCTCTCTTTTTTCTAAATGAACATAAAACTAACAATCATACAATTTTTTATGATATTAAGAGCTCAATAACAAAAATCTTTGTAATAATCTCAAACTCCTTTAAAATCATAAGTGAAAACATGATTGGAGACATTATCACGTGATTCGAGGTGGTTCAACCACTCTCACCTACAAAGTTAAAAAAAAAGTGTCAAAAAAAGTGTCAACTAATCATTTTCCTTTATAGTTTCCTTTTTTCAATAAGGTATCCGAGCCATCCGGCTACAACCATGTCTAAAAGTTCTTCCACATCTGCTCTACAAAAGTCGTCCACCATCACGTCGACGGTGACTATGCAACCTTCAATGATACCACTATTTGGTCATTCACTTAACCAGAGTATGACGATCAAACTTGATCACAATAAGTCTATTGTGTTTGCCAGTAATTAGAGGATATACAAAGTTGATGGGTTTCTCTTTGGCACTTAACCATGTCTGCCATTAGCAAAACCCGACATGATTAATCCAACATTTGAAGAATGGGTGGGCAGAGATTAGCTCCTCCTTTGTCGTCTCTCGATCTCCTTGGTTTTCTCTTGATTTAATTTAACTAGACAAAATCTTATTTTTAGTACCTTTAAATAGTGAACGAAAGGCAATTTAGAAGTATATACATATTTTTTTTCTTCACTGCAGTTTAGTTAGAAGTAGGTGTTGCAAAAGTCTTTTGACTCCAAACGCACTTTGGAAAAACTCTCATAAACAGAGCCAACATTATGGAGCGTGGGCTTCATAGGTACTCGCAATGTGGTCCAAGCCATAAAAAATAAGAAAAAAATAAAAATAAATAAAAATTAAAGAAGACATATTTAGAAGCTGTTAAATTACAAGTAGTTGGTCACATTGCATATCTAAGAATAGACAAAACTGAAAGTCAACGTTCAAAGACAATCAAATAGTCTTTGTAATTTAGAGGCTAAATCTACCTTAAGTATAAGCTAGAATGTCTCATAGTTAACATTCAAAGACATCAAGAAGTTTGGTAGAATTTAGTAGGCTTGCTAGCATTATTTTATGCTCTAGTTTCTTATTTGTTATTGGCTACCATTCAAATAGTCTTTGCAATTTAGAGGCTAAAATCTACCCTAATTATAAGATTATTTCATAATCTGGTGTGTTTTTTTTTTTTTGATATATTAGTAGTTAACTTAGAAAGAAAAAAAAAAAAAAGGGTTCAGATTGACTTATAGATGTTTCAATTCGATTTTCATCTTACCAATGAAGTTCATGTATTAGGCATACTATAGCCATTGGAAGATGGTCCCAACTTCAACCTTTTTAGAATTTTCTTCATATATTTAATGAAACAAAGTGTTAATGACTAGTTGCTTATTCGCTTAGGTATTGTGAGTGAAGTACCTAGTTCAGATTGCAAGAACAAGCAACACAACTCTGTTGCAGTCAAAAGCAGTCGACTACATTGGTGACTGACTTGATTGACACAATGTAGCACCAGATGAATGTACAACCTTCCTAGGTTGTAGTACAGGTTTAATCCTAGTCAACAATCTTGTTAAGTTAGTTTTACTCTTGTTATAATTGATGTTGAAAGCATTATTGGGTTTCCTTGGTATGGGACTTGGGAACCCAAAGGATACAAAACTCGGGTTCATGCTCAAATTTCTAGTTCTAACTCTATTTCTATAAGGAGAATTGGAGTCGTAAAGTCAAAACTGAATTCTTGATCTTCTCAACTTGTTCCTTGATTCCAAGTAACATACTTGGTGGTGATAAGCTGGATGAAGGCATTGCCTGGCTGATAGTTCCCAATTGTTTTTCAAATGAAGAAAATGTGTCTGTTAGAGCTGTGACCATGCTTGACATTTCCTCAACCCTCTTTCAAATGTCCTCAGATACGCAAACTCTATTCTCTTCCAACAACCTTCTTACTTCTTCTGAGATACCAGACTTATGCTCTTCATTGGCTTCTTGGATCTTCTTCAGAAACTCTTCTTCATTGAAATCTTGGCATTTGTTGCTGAGGTGAGAAACGATGAACATCATGAGCATCATTATAATGAAATGATGGGATATGACCAGAAAAAGCCTCTTGAACTTGCATGGGGTTAGGATGATGAGCTTGTTCTTCTTGAGCATCTATATTGGAGGGACCAATACCCTCAGCTTGTTCCTGCTCTGGGGCTCTTGAAGTGACCTCATCATGGGGTTCATCTTCAACCGGAACATCTCCACTAAATGGCATATCTGTGGGGGTATGTTCACAGTCATTCTCCCTTTCCCTCTCCCCTTCTTTCTTTTCATCATCAGGGAATGGTCTTGCTTCAATTCCCTGTGGCACAACTTTTTTGTGCTACCATCTTCTCTGTGTGGGGGCATAGGCATAGTTCGTTAATTTTACTGTTGTATGGCCCACCTTGCCATACCTGTCAACATCAGCAACTTCTTCTCCACTGAAATCTGTGCCAGCATCTTCAAACGTCTTGGTCAAATGCATCCCAAAAGGCAAACCACCTCCTCTCTTTGTGGTTTGTGATCAGAAAATCATTTAGAATGTGAGGCAAACTTATCTTGATCCTCTTTAGAACACACCAAGTGATGAACAAATCAAGATCCTTAATATTCCCTCTACTTCCTATCCTTCGCTGAACTAGATGAGAGACAATGTTGTGGATTATCCTAGGAATTAGCTCAAAGGATTTGTTTGTCAGTTTATTGTCCGCTGAAGAATGATTCTTAGTCCTTAGCAAAAACTCAGGGCTGCCAAACTGTTGTAACCTTCAAATTGTACTCCTTTGGCAGATTGGTTCACTATGTGTGTATCATCAGGTAAGGAAAACTTATCTTGGAAGAAAACTGAAGAAACTTCTACTGATTTTCCTTTAACAGGTGACTGATACACTATGATCTAGGTTTCCTTTGGAGATTGGAATAAATTCATTCACTAGATTGGGATACCACTTATTCTGGTAGGTCATGCAAGGCAACCAGCCTTGAAAATCAAACAAAGGTTGTACATTCAAATGGGCTCTAGCAAAAAATTGGAAGTCTACATAATGACCTCTGATTATGGACTTCGAAGATACCTTCTTGGCTTGCTTAGCTTGCTTAGATATTCGACCAGAGGGGGTAGGCTGAGCTATTTGAGAGGGTTGAGCAGATTCAGACTGAACATGTGAAGGTTCTCCTTCAACACCTTCCTCTCTTCTCTGCCTGACACACCTTGGAGGATCGGGAGAGGGTGAAGTAGCTCTCTTCCTAGCTGAGAGGGTCCTTTGCTTCTTTGCACGAGGGGCCATGGATTTATCTCCAAAATTTTTAAAGAGAACCATTTAAATTTAGTTTTAGTTGGTTTTTGCGGGAAACTAAGATAGTTGTGGGGATGATGAACTGGCTTAGGGCTCCAAAATGCGATTTAAAACTGTGGAAGCTCAGGAAATTAGAGGAGAAATCTTTCAATAAATCCTAGTCTACTTGGTCTATTTTCTGTTTAAATAAATCCTAGTCTTTAGGATGAGTCCTAGTCTTTAGGCACGTTGTTACTCATTTTATTTTGTTAATCACGTTGCTGAGATAAAGCAAGCGTGTGCTAAAAGAGAATCATGAGATTTTTCATTTCTTCTTCCTCTTTTACTCTTCCATTGTCCATTTTTCAACATCTTTCCTCCTCGCATTCCATATCTAGTAGTCTTCCTCTATTTCAAATCATCCTAGTCCTTCACCCTTTCCTTCTTCTACTCAACTACATTCTTCTCAACCTTCAGTTTCAGTTCTGTGTGATAGAACTGTGAGCTTAAGTTTCGTCACACAAGACTGAACCTATAGGTTTAGGTTCATGTCCAGAGTGATAAAACTGAAGCTTTATGGTAATATTACGCAGGACCAAACCATACCACAATTCAAATAAATGGGGTTTTTCAATGTCCTAGGCTTAGATTTTACTATACTAAAAGAACAACAAAATAAAATTGCAAGCACTTTTAAATCCTTTCAAAATGATTCTAACCCGTCCAGATGAATCTTAAAGCTTTCAAATAGTATTTGAAATAAAGAAAACCTGTAGGAGTAAGAAGGGATTGAAATGGAAATTGGACAAAAATGGTGGTGGGTAAGGTTAGTAGCTAATTTGGAGAAGAATAGAAAAATAATTCAGTGTGGAAGTATTTTTGTCCATTCACAACAAGGTATTGTAGATTTTATTTTTTTTTTCTTTTAATTTTTGATGGATAAGAAGAGTGGTTAAATGGGTACACATAGAACCTCCCAAAAATAAAATAATGAAAAGGTCGTTGCTTTCGTTGCTTTACATTGCGGCGCCACGTGGTGGCCCACTCCCAATCCTCACTTTCTTTCTTTTTTCATTTTTTTTAATCTTCTCAGAATCTAACTATATATATATATATTTTTTTTTGAGTGTAAACAAAAGGTCAAAAGAAGCCAAAAACCGGTAATGTCAAAAAGGTAAAAGTAAATATAATAACGAAAAATATAAAATATTCATATAAAAATTATATGAGCCAAGTACTATAATCTCACTATTACTTCTATTAAAAAAAAAAAACTCACTTATTCGGATGCATACAGTTAAACTAACCAACATTTTGCTTTCTCAACACTATTTAACGGTAATTATTGGGGAATACATTGGAGCACCCAATTCTATTATGTTTTAAAAAAAATTAATTTGGATCCACTTGATTGTCGACCACATTTATTTAAGGGAACAAAAGATATTCATTCAAGAAGTGACACTAATCTCTATCTCATATTATTATATAATAAAGTAAACAATTCTTTTTTTGTTGTCACATTCTTAGATAGATTTAAAAAATAATAGGGAATATCTAACTATATATTCTTATCTTAATTATGTCATAAATAAAGTAATACTTTGGAAGGAATCTGAATTTGGTATTATACAGATATTACTAGTTATCAAAAGTTTGTTCTCCCGTGTAGTACTGAGATTTAAGATTTTTTTTTTTTTAAAAAGATAATAACAATACGTGTAGTAATAAAATTAAAAAAAAAATACAGAAAGATAGTACAAGCATAATGCATGTAATTGCACGTGTTTCGTCACCCTAAAAATGATGGTCAGAATATTATTAATTGAGGTGGTATATGAGAAATTCAAAATAATTTAACATTGCTGTTTGGTTATAGGTTGAATGGTCTAATTATTCTAAGAATAATAATACAAATTTTGTATGTTAAATCATGAAGTTAAATTATAAATCAACTTCTTTTATTTATTTCTCTAACCACCATGAATGAAATCCCACAAAAATAGTAACTTTACACAAGGAAATCAGAGAGACTGCTGACCCAAAAGCCATTAATACCAGCCCAACACAAGGGATTACTTGATTTTTTCACAAGCCCCTTTTTTAACAGAGCTCACAAATCACATCAATACTGAAAAGGAAAAAAATTAGAAAAACTAAAAGCTCAGATTATGTTGGCATATGTCATGCACTTTATTCTCTGTAATTCCCTTGAGTTGGCTCTTTTTTCTTTTTCTCTTTTCTATTTTATTTTATTGAAATGAATATAATACTAACAATCATTCAATTTTTTATGATATTAAGAGTTCAATACCAAAAATCTTTGTAATAATACTCAAACTCCTTTAAAATCATGCAGAAAAAATAAAAATAAAAAAGAAGTAAAATTGAGGGGAAAGAAACATAGGTACAGTGAGAAAATTAGAGGCTAGCTATGCACTACATTGGCTATAGTATAGATTACATAACTGATTAAATAAAAGATCTACCAAAAGTTGCATAATCTGATTTCTTGGAAAAATTTTGTACAAGTTTTATGTTAATAGCAATCAAAGAACATACCAAAAGGCTGCTAGCAAACCAATTTGAGTTGGTTTTTTGCACCGAAACTTCTCAGCAACCAAGCGATTGAAAGATGGCATCACTGCGCAGGGCCACGAACTTGCAGGCGCTTCCTTTCCAACTCAAGCTACAGAGACATAGAAAACGAGCAACCTGGTTAAAATTGTTTAGGTATTAGAATGAAATACTTGAAAAAATAATTAAATTGCTTACCACTTTCTTTACTCGCTCGTTGGCAGCTGCAGTTCCTCCATTGACATTTTCGGGAAGGTATGGACTGTTAACGCGAACTTGATCCATCACAACTATGACTGCTTTTTCCCAACGGACCGGAAGCCTGGTCACGAAATGAGAATTGCTTACTATATGACATGCATTTGATAGCAAAAATGGTTTTCAACTTTAAAGAGATGACGTATATAGAAATATGGTGAACATTTGTTCACCTATTAGGGCTTGAAATTCAAATGAACCTGAAGGGCCAAATAGTACTAAGTAAAGAAATGGATGCATTATTCTCAAGGCATATAAACAGCTATAGCCAAGTAACAAATTAGAAGCCTATGTAACGAAAGATTGTTGGTGTTTGACATTCATGCAATATGATAAACCTAAGGCATAAAAAATCCAACATGAAGGAACATAATACTTATAAGAGTATTATTTCTTGTTTTGCTTATTCGTAGGTTGTTTAGAAGAAACTGCAATAATAAATGGAGTAGATGCTGGAACAACCCATTTCTCTACTTGTGAACTCAAACTAACATCCTCTGCCAACAATTCACTAACCATTGAATGTTGCAGATGGAAGCAGACTTCTTGCAAGATGGTACGACAAAGCCCTCAAAATCATCCCGAAGTGTCATAAGAAATTGCAAAAGGCGTTGCTCCTTACAAGCTATATACGATGCACAAGCCAACTGGTCCCAAAGATCGGTCATAGTTCCATAGAACTCCTAAATGCTTAGTCAACTACGTGCCCAATACACTGCTCGACAGAATTGTTAATCCAAGTAATGATCTTGGAGTTGTTGGCATCTTACGTATCCAAAAAATCTACACATCTTTCATTATTTTCATGCGTTGATATAGTGACCGCACTAGAATGTGACCCCACAATTTCTTCTCTTCCAAAAAATTCATCATCACATAACTCCAATAGAAATGGTTCTTCCCATCAAATCTCACATTGATAGATTGGAAGAAGTTATCCCTTTCACCAGCTATAGCAACAAATATATGCAAGCAAAAATTCTCAAATACTCCAAAAAAGATCTAATGAATCTCACAACTAGGTGTGAAGCAATCAAAGAAGTAGAATGCAAAACAACAAACAAGAAGATTGATCAAAATACTCGAAGACACTAATTTAAATACTACTAATTGATCCACTATCACACACGATCCCCAATGCAACTTTTCGCACAATTCCAACACTACCCGATTGCGCACAACTCCTAGTGCAATGTTGACACAATTCCCAAAAAAAACTCATGTTTCATCATTGAGAAATTTTGGTCAGGGCTCTGCTTTGGACCAAAGGCAAGGCAGATGCTACCCCCCCGCAACCCCTCCAAACTCAGTGTGGAGTTCAATCCGCAAAACACTTCGAAGTTATGAACAGTACTTTCTAGCATACAATATTACAATCTTCATCCCATCATTAAACAAAAGTCCCATTAATCAATGCCCTGATACCAAGGGAATAATACAAAGAAGAAAACAAAAAATGTCAAGGTTTCATCACTTCTGAAAAGAATGAATACAAACAAACACAATTTATATAGCTATAAAATAAATAAAATTATTATACTTCCCCTAATAACCTATAAATACTCACCGATAATGATGTTGATGGGATTGTAGAGTTAAAGTTGGAATTAGCCCATCAATTTGAGATGATGGATCTAAGCCCTCTACGTTGCTTCTTACGCATCAAAGTAGCCTCTTCTCCTAAGAGTTATCTTCTTTCTCAATCCAAAGATATCATGGATATTCTTCAGTGAGCTCGCCTTACTAACACTTAAATTATTGATACTCTTCATGAGATTAATGCTAGATACACCCCTTCAAATGATGCTTCGTAGTCAATTCCTACCCTATATCACACTATTGTTGGTAATTTAGTTTATCTAACCGTTACTCAACCAAATATTGCATATGAGGTCCATGATCTCGTTCTCGTTACTATGGCGGGCTCGTGGTTGGTGGCATTTAAAGTTAATGGGGATTAGTCTATAAATGATTGGTCTAGGAATTGGGAATGTTGCTTGTATTAATCAGTGTTGATGTTTTGTGCGGCGTTTTACTGTTTTAGGAATGTTGCTGGTTGAGTACCTCTGGTACTCCACTCTTAACATTTTGATGTTCTGTTTTCAGTTCAATCATTAATACAATTGTTTTGTTTCCTCTCAAAACAAAGGTCCATGTTGTTAGCCAGTTTGTTGCTACCCCTACTACTGTTCATTAGGTTGTTGTTCTTTGTATTCGTCGATATCTTTGAGATACTATGCATCAGAGTGTTCTATTTCCATCTTCATCCTCTTTCGAACTTCATGCATACTCTAATGTGGATTGAAATAGTGACATATAGATCGTAAGTCCATTACTGGTTTCTGCATTTTATTTGGGGGACTCTCTTGTTTCATGAAAGAGCAAGAAATAATCTATTCTTTCTAGATCTTCCACAAAGGTTAAGTATCATGTTATGGCATCTACCACGAACTAAGATCCTATGATTACGTTGGTGCTTGCAAATATGGGAGTTACTCACACAACTACTACCCCAATGTATTGTAACAATAAGAGTGTCATTCAGATTGCCCACAATTCACTCTTTCATGAAAGAACTGAGCACATTGATATAGATTGCCATCTAACACGACATTATCTCCAGAATGACACTATTTCGTTGCCCTTCGTCTCCTCATCCTTGCAACTCGTAGATTTCTTCACGAAGTCACATTCGATTCATCGATTTAGATTTGTTGTTGGCAACCTTTCAATGCTTCTTGTAGCCACATCTTGAGTTTGAGGGGGAATATTAAAGTATATTATAGGTGTAGTATAGTAATTTTATATATAAGTTGTGTTTGTTTTCTCTTGTATTCATTCTTTTTAGAAGTAATTAAACCTTAGCATTCTTTGTTTTCTTCTTTGTATTATTCACAATACTATGCTCTTTTTGACATATAAATATCCTCTCCCATGGAAATTACTTGATAATGATACCTTCTTCATCTCACTCAAACTACTGAGGGAAGAAACTGGAGTCTAGAATATCCTCTTCCACATCCATTCGCCTCTCTCCCTCAAGGCAAAGAACTACATCGACTCCATTTGTATGGAAAGATTGAAATATCTCCATTCGCACCTCTCTTTCCAAAGTAAAAAATCACCACCATCCACTTGATCCTTGCTAAATAGGGAGAAAGAGAGCCCACTTCATCCCCGCCACTAGTAATTACATCTACATGTACCTTATCTAAACTACAGAGAATTTATCTAAACATTCAACTCCAGCTGTGAGTTCAAATTGTTTGCACCAGGATTTCACCTATACGGATGTAAATTCATCGTGAAAGCAAGATCGAAAATACTCAAAAGAATAACCAAAATACATTCTACTGAATAGAATACTCCAAGAGAAAACTAATTAATATTGATTTCGTGAATTTCATAATTGGAGCTCTTTATATAGATAACTCCCTTAAAAACAACTTAGAAACTACTAAAACACTTAAAAATAAGTTTCCTAAGCTATCTATAACATAATAGCAACTTTCTAATTATATTATAACTTTATTTATATGCTTTTAAACACTTTTTAATACACCTTAAATACTAAAAACGAATTTTTTAAAACTATTTAGAACTACCACTAAAAAGAAATCTACCAAAATAGAAACTTCCCTAAAAAGGGAAACTTAAATAAAATGGATAAAAAACATGCTAAAATACGGTATGTATCAACCCCCCCTTGTTGGAAAGAATTCGTCCTCACTTAAGACTATCCCAAACTTTAGCTTCTCTTGTTTAAGATTCCTGCCAAAGTTGCCAAGACCATTGAAAGAATGATGAGAGATTTCCTACGGGAAAAGTTTGATAAGGGGAAGCACAATTATTTGGTCGCTTGGGATGCGGTCACGCGGCCCGTAGCAAAAGGGGGATTGGGAATCAAAAAACTTTAATCTGATAATCAACGCTCTTGCTACTAAATGGCTTTGGAGATTCCAAACGAACAAGAAGCTTTGTAGGCTAGGGTTATAAGTAGTAAGTATGATCAGGCACAAAACAATTGGGACGCAGGCATGGCCAATAGACACACTCATAGAAGCCCATGGCAGTTCATCTCCTCTATTTATTCTCTTTTCTTAGGTTTGGTTCATTGCAAAATTGGAAATGGCGCTATCATTCGTTTTTGAGAGGACAAGTAGTGTTGGGACATAATCTCAAAAAAAAAAAAAAAAAGAATTTGTCCTTGAATTCCAATCCCCACCAAGAAGAATCATCATATTATGGAGCATGTCGAACAGTAAAATAATTAGATGTGTGAAAATAGTCATGGAAATGCACCATGTAAGCATTAGGATTATTCTCCACAGTAACTTATGAATCAATTATCTCACTAAAATATCTATCAAACTGCCACAACCTTCCCAACAAGAGATGATATGTCTCCATCTCACTTCTAATAGTGCATGTGGACTAAAAAATATTAGTACGTGAACACGCGTCACCTTCAACCTTTGGATCGGCCAACCATAACTTTTTTTTTACAAGAAACAAAATTGATTAATTAAAATTTAATTTTTACAACCTAGATTTTAGTGAGGACAAGTTGTCCATCACCTATCGTGATATTCAATCAGACATTGCTATCTACATTCCAAAATAGGACCCCAACCTCTAATCCAATCACCCAGCCTAAAACCTTTTGGGAGTTTACTTGCACCTATCCTTAAGGATGCTAAGAAAAAAGAGTTGTCCCACACCCCATTCTCAGCGAAGCATAACTTTTTGAACAACTAAAAGTTTCCCTTCGTCACCATAAACAACCTCTACCTCAATATCATCATAATATTTATCAAATATTAGTGGTTTACCATGGTCATCATATTGCTCGTCATCCGCATCAATAAGATTATTCTTGCCCAATCATCGTGGAATTAGAAAGCCTCATTGATTAACAAATGGGTTTTTAATTTTTTTATCCTTCTAGTCCTTTCCCACAACTGAAGACATGGAACGTTAACACTTTAGGCAGTTATTCTTGTGTCCGCCTGTGCAGTCCCAAATGATGTAGAAAATTCAATGAAGGAACACGTTCATAATCTTTACTATGGGCAATATCCCAATGTCGAATTGGTGCGCCTAGATCATTAAGATGGTTGTATCGTATCCCAGTTCTGACCCAATCATCTACGTCAGTTGGTGAGGAATGAACCTCATGGCCAGATTGTGGTGTTGGCAAGTGCTTACGATGGCAACGATCCCTGCGATATAGATTAATTGCAAGAGATTGGCCGGATTCGAACCGCTGCTCCGAATTGTAGAGTAAAACCGTGAGAACTTGCGACAGTCTCCCTTTCTTGGACAATGACCAATTCTTGAACTTGTTACTACGAGATCATCAAGTATGAAACAACTTCCAATAGTTGATTCACAATTTTGGCATTATTAATTTCCAGTTCTAGAAGTTGACCGACCAAGGATTTATTGTGGGTCTTTTTCTCATCTTTGGTGCCATTGGCAAAAAAGAGCAAGATCAAACCTAGCTTTAATACCAATTTTGATGTAAATTCATCCCAGAAGCAAGAACGAAAATACTCAAGAATAACCAAAATAAATTCTATTGAATAGAATATTCAAAGAGAAAACTAATTGATATTGATTTATTGAATTTGGTAATAGGAGCTCTTTATATAGATAACTCCCTTAAAACGACATAGAAACTATATAAAACACTTAAAAATAAGTTTTCTAAGTTATCTATAACATAATAATAACTTTCTAATTTTATTACAACTTTATTTAAATGCTTCTAAACGCTTTCTAATACACCTTAAATACTAAAAACGAATTTTAAAATTACTTAGAACTACAACTAAAAAGAAATCTGCCAAAATATAAACTTCTCTATAAAAAAGAAACTTAAATAAAATGCATAAAAAGACATGCTAAAATACATTATGCATCGTATACCATATAGAGGGATCGCCTTGACTAAGCAAGATAGTTACATGGCATAATTTCAGGATGGCCAGGCCAAATCTCTTTGAAAGTGTGCAATTAAATCAAACGAGCGTCCATTTGCATATGCAAAAGGTGATTCGTGAAGAAAGTGTTGTGCGGAATCGTGGTAAAGTATGCAAGAAAAACAAGACAACAAATATAACGTGGTTCGGCAAATTGCCTACGTCCACGGGAGACAGCAAACTTGTATTATCAGAGATTACAAACTACACCCTTAGGTGAATCTTACAGATTTGATCTCTTAAATAGATCTCTCAGAATATAACTCTCTGACTCACAGGAATGAATTTCAAGAATGAAGTTAAGCTCTATTTATAAGTGTAATCGGGGGCAAATTCGTAATTATAAATATATATTTAAATTAAATCAAACTTTAGGCGCATTCGGCGCCGTCACATTTCGGCGCCGAATGCGCCACCATTCCTTAAAGCTGCCCAATGGGTGGCCTGGCCACCCATGTTTCAGCCACCTAATGGTCTACCACATGGGTGGTCCCCAATAAATCTCCACCTCCACCTCATGTGGAACAAGACTTCACCATACCTGCAAAAGATCAAGACTGCAGATAACCCCGCAGATATGCTTACAAAGGTGGTTACAGGGATCAAGTTCCAACATTGTTTGGACTTGATCAACATCTCACAAGCTCGGAGTGCCTAGCAACAGTTTTTTGAAAGAAGCTCGCCACGGTAATGATTGTTGCTCTGCAGTTTTAATTGACAAATTGCTGCAGGTATGGTGAAGTCTTGTTCCACATGAGGTGGAGGTGGAGATTTATTGGGGACCACCCATGTGGCAGACCATTAGGTGGCTGAAACATGGGTGGTCAGGCCACCCATTGGGCAGCTTTAAGGAATGATGGCGCATTCGGCGCCGAAATGTGACGGCGTCGAATGCGCCTAAAGTTTGATTTAATTTAAATATAAATATATTAAATATATATTTATAATTACGAAATTGCCCCCGATTACACCTATAAATAGAGCTTAACTTCATTCTTGAAATTCATTCCTGTGAGTCAGAGAGTTATATTCTGAGAGATCTATTTAAGAGATCAAATCTGTAAGATTCACCTAAGGGTGTAGTTTGTAATCTATGATAATACAAGTTTGCTGTCTCCCGTGGACGTAGGCAATTTGCCGAACCACGTTATATTTGTTGTCTTGTTTTTCTTTCATACTTTACCACGATTCCGCACAACAAATTGGTTGTTGTACCGTCATGCATCTTTAGGCGTATAGTTCCAATACCCTTTGTTTGGCAGGTATTGTTGTTGCCCATGACCACGACTCCTCCATCCACCTCATCCAATTTTGAGAACCAATGGCGATTCGGACACATATGATAGGAACATCCGGAATCTAATATCCATCTATCAGACTGAATGTCTATAGATGAAACTGAGAACGCAGAATCTTCTTCAGCCTTCCGTGCCACATTGGCATCTGTCTTGCCCTTATTTGAAAAATCTTTCTTCCAGTGCCCTTTTGGTGACAATAGGCACATTCACCTTTTGCAAGGCGTTGACGTGATGAAGGTCCTTTTGACTTTGAGCGAGACCGGCCTCGCCCACTGGATCTATTAGATTTGTTGTTAGCCCTGCCTCTGGATACCGTCAAGGCTGCTGGTGATGCTTCTTTGTTATCGCGTTGGTCCTTCCTTCGATACTCGTTGTTCACCAAAGCATTTGAAACATCACTGAATTTAACCTCATCTTTACCATATAGCAAAGTTGTTAAATGTTCATAACTTTCAGGCAAAGAGTTTAACAACAATAGTGTTTTATCCTCATCAAGAGGTTCAACATCAAGATTTAGTAGATCAGCGAGAATCTTGTTGAATTTATCAAGATGCTCAATCATGGGAGTACCTTCCTTGTACTGAAAACGAAAGAGCTTCTTCTTCAGGCAGAGGCGGTTCTCTACGCTTTTTGTCATGTACTTGTCCTCCAGTTTCTTCCAGAGACTTGTTGCCATAGTCTCTTTCATGACAGACTACTTTTGATCTTTGGCCAAACAGAGTCTGATTGTTCCACAAGCTTGACGATTGACGAAATACCAATCATCATCGGACATATCCTTAGGCTTTGTTTCCAAGGCGATATGTGATCCTTCTCGGAATAAGAGATCTTGAACTTCGCATTGCCACATGCCAAAGTTGTTGGTGCCGTTGAATTTCTCCACCTCAAACTTTGCGTTGGACATCGAACTTCTTTGCCAAGGCCTGCTTGTGCTTGGGATTTCTTCCGCCATTAAGACCGAAGATATGTATGACGCCGAAAAGTGCTTGGAAAAATGATAAACAACTCCAACTAAGCTATATCAATAACTTAGCAGCTGAATCTGCAGAAACTGATTGCACGGTTGCGTCCGGAACGGTCGAAAATGGTGGAAACGAGTCTGACTTTGCTGAAATCAGACGAAAAATGAGCAGGATAGGGTTGGTCAACCGGATATGATGAATAGCGTCGGGCTGAACGCGGGCTGGGCCTAAGGAACAGTGGCAGGCTGAGCACGGGCTGGGCCGATAAACAGTGATGGGACGAAACGGGGGCTGGGCCGATGAACAGTGACGGTCTGAAGCGGGCTGGGTTGAGATGGGCCGGATGAACAGTGACGGGCCGACCGGTTGGGCCGAGATGAACAGTGCTGACTGTTTGTGCTGGACCGGAGGATGAACAGTGCGGACTGTTTGGGCTGGACCGAGGATGACCAGTGCAAACTATGTGGGCTGGACAGCAGATGAACAGTGCAACTGTGGCCCTGTATGAATAGTGAAGGACTGTGGGCCGTTATGAACAGTGCAACTGTGGGCCGGTTATGAGCAGTGGATGAACAGTGTCGGATCTGGCCGAATGAATAGTGTCAGGATGAACAGTGTCAGCAAACGTTGTACGGAGATCAAACTTTGATCGGCTCCTGTGAACTCGTTTCTTGTCCGTTTTTCTCGCCGTTGATTGCGTTGGACTCCTGTGAACAAGAGCTACCTCCACGGGTGATCAGAAAACAGTTCCGATCACGTTTACAGAATCTCGAAATTTCGACGCAATCTCGAAAAAATTCGACAGTGTCCGTTTTTCTTCCAAAGCTTCACCTTGGCTCTGATACCAATTTGTTGTGCGGAATCGTGGTAAAGTATGAAAGAAAAACAAGACAACAAATATAACATGGTTCGGCAAATTGCCTACGTCCACGGGAGACAGCAAACTTGTATTATCAGAGATTCCAAACTACACCCTTAGGTGAATCTTACAGATTTGATCTCTTAAATAGATCTCTCAGAATAGAACTCTTTGACTCACAGGAATGAATTTCAAGAATGAAGTTAAGCTCTATTTATAGGTGTAATAGGAGGCAATTTCGTAATTATAAATATATATTTAATATATTTATATTTAAATTAAATCAAACTTTAGGCGCATTCGGCGCCGTCACATTTCGGCGCCAAATGCGCCATCATTCCTTAAAGTTGTCCAATGGGTGACCTGGCCACCCATGTTTCAGCCACCTAATGGTCTGCCACATGGGTGGTCCCCAATAGAAAGTGCAATGGGTGAGGTGACGAATAATGCGTGGATTTTTCTTCAATTAATAGAACATTTTGGTCCCAAACAAAATAAGAAGCGTTAGGACTCGATGCCTCAAATGACAAATTCTTGGTGGCTCCCCAATTGTGGAGAGTGGAGACAACTTAATGTTTAACTTTTGAGAGGAGGAGACAACGAAATGTTATTGCAATTTACTTCACTTTAAGATAGTAAGTGACCACAATTTCAACATATTCCTTTGTTGCGCTTCCCAACTTGAGATAAAAGCAGTTACCTTCACTTTCGTATCTTTTTTAACCAACTTGTGAGTGTGGTTGGCATCATCTCGCGTAGCTTGGTTGTGAGTAAAACTCCTACTTATGTATAATCTTTGATGTCATCTATTGTATATGTAAATGTGATAAAGCATGAATGGTCTTTGTGCATTGTCGCATGGTGTGTAAAACCCTATGGAATGGTTATATATGGCCTAGAGTGGGAGGAGCAAAGTCTTGGATTTTTGTCTCGTGGTTTGGGGTACGCTCCTAGGGGAGAACCCCTCCACCCTGTACTTAGCCAGACCAAGCCACCAATAGAACGCAATCATGCCATAGGAGAGTTTAGCCTAAGATGAGGCAGCACGTGAGTAAAGAGCCCTGTGTCCTCGAGATACTGGCTAAAACTCTGTTAAAGATCTCTGTCCCGGATCGTAGCGCTACGGTGCTAGATCTCATGACTACCACCTGGACCAAGAGTCCCGGATCGAAGAAATCTCACGTTGGGGTCTGGACCAGAGTACGGAAAGCAGAACATGAGAATAGAATGTTGAATAGAGACTCCCAGACCCTAGCATGGTATGCTCGGTCTCACGGCATAAGCCTGGACTAGAAGATGAATAGAGGAGATGGAAAATGATTTTAATTGCATTACTATATATATTGGAATGCTTGCTATGCATATTTATATATGTTTTACCATCTCATGACACATTCATGCATACATGGGTTTTATTGATGAGTAACTGATGACATAATAGGATTCTATTCACTGGGCATCGTTAGCTCACCCTCATTCTTTTTCATGTGCTAATGTGCAAGACAAAGGAAAGAGTATTGTGCTAGGTTGAGGGTCGGTCACACGGAGACAGGCACAATCTGAGTGCCAGGGTTTATATTTTTGTGTTGATTTCGAGCATGGATGCAACTAATGTGGAGCTTGTATTTTAGTAATTATGTTAATATCACCTATCATGATTCATGTATTCATTAGATGGTGAGGATAGGATGTCGATATGGATCATTTTGTGGATGTACATGAACATTGGGGTGTGGTTTTGTACCCCTTGGTGACTCATATTATTTTGAAGTACATGTTGATGGGGCATATAGGACCCTAAACCTTAGATGTGGACTTCATATGATGGTTGAATGATATTGTATAAGTTGATGATGAAAATGTGATTCTATTATGTTATGTAGTTGTGGATATTAGGATTGCTACAGGTACCTACGGGTTGAAATTGTGACAGGTTATAGTGTACTTGGCTGACGCTTGTAGGCTCTCAACTATCCTGCTGGATGATGGGGATGGTGGGAGATGCCTACGTCGGGCGTTCCGCCCCCGGTGTTCCGCAAGGATAGTGATCCGAGGTTGGGGGTTGCCACAACAAATCAAAGGCAAATTTTAGATTCCTATTTCTTTTTGCTTGCATTTATATTTATTAAGATAAAATTTTAGTTTAATAAGGGAAAACAAATTTTATGAATTGTAATCAAAATCTTAAACTAAATAAAAAGAGATTATTGTTGTATAAACTTTTGTTTTGAAGACAATTGAAGGTTAGGAACAGGGTTCTTTCAAAATCCTATGTTGCTTATGAATTGTTAGCCATTGTTATAATTTTTAGAAAAACCCTAACTTAAATTTGGGGTTATATGTCATTGAAGCTTATGAATCATATAGAGGAACTCAAAGAAAAGGACTCGCCACTTAAATGTTAGAAAAGGAGCGATTTGTGTTGAACTGAAGAACAAGGGTGAAAGAAACCTTACCCTATATAATTACTTGTACCAATTATATATTTTGTATTTTATATGAATGAATTGATTTTAACTATGATAGATGTTCAGTTCATCATATTAGCATACTACATAACTTTATACCTGGGTGGTCCCAAGCCTGAATAAAGGAAAAAGATTATGTTACGTAGCTCATAACCAGTATAACTTTGACAAATCAATTATAATATGAATCTACTTAATCATTAAGCAGAGAATCAATTATAATATGAATCTACCTAATCATTAAGCAGAGAATCAATTATAATATGAATCTACTTAATCATTGAGCAGAGTGGAGGGAGTGATTCACATAGTAAATCTCAAGTAGTTGGAAAACGGCTTTGTTGAGTTGAGTAGATCATTGAATTGATTTAATGAAAAGGTACATCTATACTTAAATTTTAACATTTACGCAGAATAAATGAAAAGGTTTGTCTTATTATGTATGTTTATAGAACTCAATGCTAATAAGATGAAGGTTTGAAATCCAAATTTATATAATAAATTCTTGTAATTCTTTAAAATTTATTAAAATATTATGAGACTTGACAAGAGACTTTTATAATCTCATACGAACAATGTTTTACCAAAGCATATCATACATCATTCTATAAAATCATGAGTTCAGATTTTATTAAAAACTATATCAAAATAGCACTAAGTATGGAATATTGTTATCATTTGGACATGATGGAATTGCATTAGAATACGAATATAATATTCTGTAGCTATTTAGAAAAGGGAGAAAAATGATGAATGCATTTGAGTAACTTGGTGTAGGCCATAGGAGTTGACTATATGACTTCAGTAAGTCACGATGGAAACTCAAAAATTTTGAAAATCATGGGTGAGAATCGTGAGATATACGGAAGATTGCTTATAATAAGTCATAGCCATCACCTTTTTAGTGATGATCATAAGCTCATGAGGTTGAGTTGAGCTCCAAGGAGCATGCTCTAATCTAGCTCTTTAAATTGAGCAGACCTTGATTATACAATTTCAAAAGTGGATGATGTTATGGACCAACAATGAGATGATGTTGGTCGCCTCACAAGTGAGTTGTATTGCCAATCAAGCTAACTTAGAGCATGACGCATCTTATTCCCTTACAGATTTAATGCCATTATAAGATCATAACAATCAACTGTTGTTATATAATGAGGCGGGCTTTGCTTGATACTAGTGTATTTTTTTGGAGAAATGGTGAATTGCATTTTCATTCATTGTATGTTCATCCAAGGAATATGATAGGCCACCAATTCGACAGGTGTATGCGAGAAGGAAGACGTAAAGGACTCCAAATAAGTCACGAGCCAATTAAGAGGAGTGTGTGAGCTCGTATTGTATAATCGTTCTATTTTGCTTAAAAAGAGAAAGAGAGTAAGAGAGGATTCATTCATTGTTTTTGTAATTGAGAGCAGCAATTCTTTTGTACAGGAATTCTTGATTCTTGGAAATAATACATTTTGTTACACTTTTCTTTCAAAACCTTTTTCCCTCCAAAATTGGTTCATATCATCTTGGTATCAGTGCACTCGATCGAGATGGCCCAAAAGAAAAATGAAGGGTTGAAAAAATGAGAAGCGAGCTTTAGCGTTTGCCAGAAATGGAGCGTTCCGTGGTGGATCTTGCTCGGAACATGGTCTGTGTTCTGCAATCATTGGAGGGAATGCAAAAGGAAATTGCATCCAACCATTGCGCCAAGACCATCACTGGGGGAGCTATAGCAGATTGTAATACCCCTATGTCCAGGCATCACGATATAAGGTAGCGTTCAAAAGAGGAGAAAGAAAACAGGGTTCCAATTGTAGGCGCGACCAGTGGCGATTGGTCTGCAGTTGACGGAGGATCGCGTGGGGAATGGCAAAGTGCTAGGAGATTGGAGATGCCGATCATTACCGGTGAAAACCCAGATGGGTGGTTGTACCACGCGGAGAGATACTTCACATTCACGATCTTACAGATGAGGAGAAACTCACAGCTGCTAGACTGAGTTTGGATGGAGATGGCTTGCCATGGTTTCAATGGACGGCATCTCGATCGCCTTCTAGGGGGGGTGGTACAATTTCAAAGATCGGTTACTGCTCTAATTTTGACCATCACAAGTCGGGAAATTGTGCGAACAATTTTTGGCGGTCAGACAAATCAGATCTATAGCAAAGTATAGCCGCACATTTGAGATTCTTGTTGCGCCATTGACCGACATGTCCTAAGAAGTACTTGAGAGCACGTTCATTAATGGCTTGTTGCTAGAGATTAGGGCAGAAATTTGTTTGTTGGAACCTAGGGGTTTGTCGCAGTTGATGCTTATGGCGCAACATGTGGAAGATCGTAATTCGATCTTGCGCCCGACTGCTTTCTTGGGAGGTCCAAAACCCCATAAGTTTTCCTCATTTCCAAATAGGGGGGAATCATTCCAAACGAAGGTCATGGCTCTTAATGATCGCCAGACCGTTGTTCGAAAGGATGTGCCGACGAAGCGCTTAACAGAATCTGAGTTGCAAGCTAGACGAGAAAAGGGGTTGTGTTTCCAATGTGATGAAAAATTCACAGCCAGTCACAGATGTAAGGAGTTGCACGTAATGTTGGTCCATGAAGATCAAACTGATGAGCATGACAACCCCTGTGGAATTATCAGAAACGGTGGAATTGTCCCTGAATTCAGTGGTCGAATTAACTACACCAGGTACTATGAAGATTTGCGGGGCAATCAGTTCGACGGAGGTTTTAATATTGATTGATTGCAGTGCGACCCACAATTTTTTATCATCCGAGCTTATGCGGCGGCTTGCTATTCCTTCTACAAAGACTACCAGTTATGGAGTTGTGATGGGGAATGTGGTCTCGGTGCAAGGAAAAGGCATTTGTCGAGGTGTTTGTATTTTTATGCAAGGGATCACTGTGGTGCAGGACTTTCTCCCTCTGGAATTAAAGGGAACTGAGGTCATCTTAGGGATGCAACGATTGGGCACCCTTGGTAATATGGACATTAATTAAAAGTCGTTAACAATAATAATTAGAGTGGGAGAATCGCCTATCGTGTTGAGAGGCGGCCCAAGTTTAAGTAAGATCGGGGTGTCTCTCAAAGCGATGCTTCGAGCCTTGCAGCACTGTGGTCAGCGAGTGTGGGTGGAGTTGCAACAACTTACCACCACCATGGCAACAGTTGATAGTGAATTGGAAGTGTCGGATTCAATTCAGCATGTTCTTGACCAACACTAGCAGGTTTTTGCTCCTATTACGACTTTGCCACCGAAACGAGACATCGATCATGCGATTCCTTTGACTACTGGGGCAGCACTAGTGAATGAAATTGAACGCCTCGTTCAAGAGATGTTGGAGGTCGGCATTATTCAATCCAGCTCAAGTCCCTTTTCTAGCCAGTATTATTGGTTAAAAAGAAGGATTGGAGTTGGAGATTTTGTATTGACTATGATGCTTTGAACAAAGTTACCATTCCCGATCGCTTTCCGATACCCGTCATTGATGAGCTGCTTGACGAATTATATGGTGCAATTATTTTTTCAAAGTTGGACCTCAAATCGGGGTATCACCAAATTCACGTTTGTTGCAAGGATAATCCTAAAATAGCATTTCAAACTCATGCGGGCCATTACAAATTTTTAGTAATGTCGTTTGGGGTTACTAATGCACTGGCAACTTTTCAATCCTTGATGAATTGGATATTCCATCCTTATCTTCGTAAATTCGTAATGGTTTTTTTTCATGATATTTTGGTGTATAGTGCAAATTTGGAGGAACATTGCTACGGGTGTTCATCTGGACCGACCAAACCAAAAAATCGAACCAATCCAATGTAATCGGTTCGGTTCTTGCATAGTTCGGTTCGATTTTCGATTTCGGGTTTTAAAAAACCGATTGGTTAGGTTTGGGTTTCGATTTATGCATTAAAAAATCGAAGTTAACCCGAACCGAACCAGAGTGAAAAGGTAATTTGGTCATTTCTCCTATAACCCTAACAATTTGAACCCTAAAGAACAAAAGCCTTTCAATTTTCACTCTCAGTTTCTCTCCTCCGTCGTTGCTAACGCACCCCTGCTTCACTGTTCACTTTCTCAATTTCTCTCCTCTCTCCTCTGCCGCTCTCCTCCGCCACTACTAACAACGCTCAGTTTCTCTCCTCTCTCCACTGCCGCTCTCCTCCGCCACTACCCTAACAACGCCCCTGCAATTTCACCGTTTCACTTTCTTGGTTTCCCTCCTCCGATAGTTGCACGACGCCCCTTCGCTGCAATATCTTCAAGCCAAAACCTATCCCTAACAACGCCCCCCACGATTTCACCATTTTCGTTCTGCAATTTCTTCAAGTCAAACTCTCTATCTTCGTCAGCCACCGCTGCTCAACGCCAACGGTCCCAACGACGAGTTCTTCAACGCCATTCAAGGTATTGATTTCTTCATTCTCCAACGCCAATTTCTTCCCGTCTCTTTGTTTTAACACTTTGGGTTTGAGAATACTGAATCTGAATTTGATTATACGAGTTGACATCAGTTTGATTGTTTTTGTGAATACTGAATCACCACCGCCAATTTCTTCCTGTCTCTTTATTTTTTCATGTGGTTAGTGTGGTGTGGTTTTGCTTGTTTTTGTAACATTTTTTTTGAATTTGTACTAATTTCAATTGCTAACCCTAGAAGAAACAAAATTAAGAAAGAAAGAAAAAAAAAACAAGAAAGATAATATTGTTTGTGTGAAAGAAAATGATGGAAATCAAGTTGTTTATGGATAACGACGGGGTGTTGGATTTGTGTTTGTTAAGTGATGAAATGATATTCTATATTAATGATTTTCTGGGATTATATTTTAAACAAATCTGCATATATCATGTATAGTGTTTTAATTTTAATGATAGAATTTTATATTATATTATTGGAAGGATAAAATGTGTTTTGAAAAAGTAAATTAGTGTTAACTATAAGATTTATAGCTGTAAAATTGACATAAGTAACCCGATCAACCCAAACCGAACATATTTGGTTCGGTTTGAAGAGTCATTCGATACAGTTCAGTTTCAAAAAACCCAAACCGATCCAAGTTCGGTTCGGTTTCGATTTTTGTTAAAAACCGAACCGAACCGGGATATGCACACCCCTAAACATTGCCATCATCTACATTGTGTATTATCTATCTCAGTCGAGCATTAGTTGCATGCAGTGTAATTAAAAGCGCAAAGTGCGCTCAAGGCGATAAGGGGCCCTTTAGCCTGAGATGCACACCTGAGTAAAGTGAGGCGCAAAATCCTTAAAAAACTTAATTATTTATTTATAAAATAATTCAAAATAGATAAAAAAAAAAAAGTTTATAATTTTTCAATCATACATCATAATGTTCATAATAACACTAATGTTTCTATTTTATAGTTGTTCTTAATATATTATATATGTTTATTGCATATGATATTTAAAATGTAATTGAAGAAAGAAATACAAAAGCAAGGAAGAACAAGTAGCAATTATAATGTCTTTGTAACAACATCTTATTGTTGTTATAAAACCGAAAGACAAGTTTCCTTTAATGTTTTATGTTCTATATTATTTATCATGTATATTTATTCAAAGAAGAGAGAAGAAAGTATATAATGCAATATTTATTTCCTAATTAATTTTTTTTTTAAATGTGTAGTAGGAAAGTGAGGCGAAACAAGGCGCCTTTGTCACATATAATGAGGCGCATTAAGGCGCACGCCTTGATAACACTGGCTACTTGTAAACGCCAAGAAGTGCCTTTTTGCGCAATCTCAATTGGAATATTTGGGTCATCATTTATTAGCCGAGGGTGTTGTCACTGACCCAAACAAGATTTCAGCTATGTTGGATTGGCCTACTCCCAAATCTCTCACAGAGCTATGCGGTTTCTTGAGGTTGACGGGATATTATAGTCGATTCGTCGTTGGATATGTTGCTCTTGCTTGGCCCCTTACCCAACAGCTTAAAAAGGATGCATTCTATTGGAATGACACAGCAGAGGCCGCTTTCCATTAATTGAAGATAGTTATGACGTCAGTGTCAGTGTTGGCTCGTCCGAATTTTTCGAAGCCAATTGTGGTGGGCACGGATGCTTCCAGGTATGGGCTGGGGGCAGTCTTGATGCAAGACCAACGACCAATAGCATATTTTAGCCAAGCTCTCTCGTCTTCGGGGCAACGCAAATCTATTTATGAGAGGGAGCTAATGGCGATTGTGTTGGCAGTACAAAAGTGGTGACATTATTTGATTGATCGCCATTTTGTTGTTCGCACAAACCAGAGTAGCCTAAATTTTTTATTGGATCAACGAGCCATCAACAAAGCTTATCAACGATGGTTAACTAAGTTGCTAGGATTTGTGTTTGAAATACAATATCGGCCCGGTTTGGAAAACAAGGTTGCGGATGCTTTGTCTCGCATTACTCCAGCAGCAGAATTGCATACAATCGTTGTCCCTTAGAGTTTGGATACATCTCTAGTACGGTCGCAGGTAGCAGTTGACCCTCACTTATCTCGCATTCGACAGGAGTTAACAGCTAATCTGAATTCTTTTCTAAAGTACTCTTTACACCATGGTATGTTGTTGTACAAAGGTCGTTAGTGCTTCGCAAGTCTTCTTCATTGATTCCTTCTATCTCGCACGAGGGTCATGCTGGCATCGTGGGGGACATTCTGGTTTTTTGCAAGCGTATAAGCGTCGTACTCGGGAAGTTTTTGGAGTGGGATAAAGTGTGACATCAAAAAATTTGTTGCGGAGTGTGCGATTTGCCAGCAGAAAAAGACTATGGCACTGTCGTCGACGAGTTTGCTGCAGCCTTTGCCTATTTCAAATAGGATTTGGGATGATGTTTCGATGGATTTCATCGAAGGTTTGCCTAAATCAGAGGGCTATCATTCAATTTTGGTGGTTGCGGATAGGTTAAGTAAATATGCCCATTTCTCCTTACTTCGGCACCCTTTCACGACTCGGTCAGTAGCTGCTCTATTTGTTCACGACATTGTTCGTTTACATGGTATACCACGTTCCATTGTGCCGGATCATGATAAGATATTCCTTAGTGGTTTCTGGATAGAATTGTTTCGGGTTGTATGGCACTTCCCTTCGCCGGAGTACGGCTTACCATCCTCAAATGGATGGGCAAACCGAGATGATCAAAAGGTGTTTGGAAACATATCTCCAGTGCTTCTCTTATGATAAACCTCATCGGTGGGCAACCTGATTACCATGTGTCGAGTATTGGTCTCTTTCCATAGCTCAATAAATACAATGCCTATCCGGTTGTTTATGGTCGAGATCTCCCGTCGCTGCTACATTATGGTTCGAAGTCTACTTCAGTCTCGGCTATTGATCACATGTTGCAGGAATGTGACTAAATTTTGGAGGACCTTAAGGATCACTTGCATCGCACACAAGCTAAGATGAAGCAGTATGCCGATGCCCATCGGCAGGATGTTCAGTTTGATGTTGGTGACTTGGTATACATTATGCTTCGACCCTGTCAATTGCGTTCTTTGGCTAAGCGTGTCAATGAAAATTTGTCTCTGAGATACTTCGGACCTTACAAGGTGCTGCAGCACATTGGTGTTGTCGCCTATAAATTGGAGCTTCCCCTGTCTTCATCGATTCATCTGGTCTTTCATGTTTCCCAACTTCATCATGTTAATGGTTCACCAAAGCTATGTCAGCCACTTCATTCCACTTCAGAAGCTAAATTGGAGTGGCACACCGAGCCTGCGGAGATATTGGGAGTGCGCCTGTCTCCACATGTTGATCCTCCAATGACTAAGGTCCTTGTGCAGTGGCGTGGACTTCCTTCCTTCAAGGCATCGTGGGAGCTCGCCGATTCCATAGCGCACCACTTTCCTCACTTCCACCTTGAGGACAATGTGTCTCAGGGATTTTGGGGGTGGGGGGTATGCGAGAAGGAAGAAGTAAAGGACTCCAAATAAGTCATGTGCCAATTAAGAGGAGTGTGTGAGCTTGTATTGTATAATCGTTATGTTTTGCTTAAATAGAGAAAGAGAGTAAGAGATGACTCATTCATTGTTTTTGTAACTAAGAGGAGCAATTCTTTTGTACAGGAATTATTGATTCTTGGAAATAATACATTTTGTTACACTTTTCTTTCAAAACCCTTTTCCCTCCAAAATTGGTTCCTATCATAATATTGTCTGCTTCTCTCCAAGAGTATAGGATGAGATAGCTCAAGGCTAAAAAGCTTCATTTGTGGGAAACACAACTGATGTAATTTAGGAATGTCACTGTATATATGATTATGAATATTTTAGAATTAGGAAGTTCCCTAATTATAGGATCTATTATAATAAGGAATATTTCCTTTTTGTGTCCTAGTGCAATTGTATATAAATAGGACTCTTTATACAAAATCAATCATTAAGAAAAACATTATTTCCCAATTCTTGCAATTATCCACAAGTTATCAGAACTTTAGGCTCGTACAACTGGGAATCGAAGATTTTTTTTTGTTTGGCCTTCATTGTCGAAATCGTTCTATTTGGGGCCTTCATCGCCATAATTGTCCTATTTAGCCTTCGTGATTATCAACCATTGTCGCCAAGCTTTTGCTTCTTCCCAATGAAACCCAATACCAGTGAACCTCATTATTATCTCTATAGTCGTTGCTGCCTATTTCTCCATCATTGTTAATTCCTATTAACGTCATCTGCCACCATTGCGTCTTACTATTGTTACTTCTCATCTTGCTCTATCGCTACTCCACAACAGCTATTGCTACTAGGGGTGTTCACCCTACCGACCAACCCGAAGCTTTTCGGTTGGGTAGGATCTAAAAATTTGTAACTCGATCTTGTTTGGGTTGGGTCAAGGTTATATAATCAACCCGAACTAATAAAAAATAATAATTATAACTCTATTCATTATTTTCATCATAAACACTTACCGTGATTGAATTAGCTAAAATTTTGTAATGTAAAATATAAAAGAAATCATCTTAACTATCATAATATTCGCATTTGACTTGTATATAATTATATAAAATATTATTTAAAATTCATATATATATATATATATATATATATATATATATATATATTAAGTAGATTGTGCAATTTTGTAATCAATATATTAGTTGATTAACCCAAACCAAACCAACCCGAACTCATTGGGTTGGGTTGGGTTGGGTTTAAGAGGTTTATTGGGTTGGGTTGGTATTTGGCTGAAACCCGACCCAACCCGTGAACACCCCTAACTATTGCTCGATCTCCATCCAGCTCTGCCAGATCTCGTCTTCATTTTAATTTTTGTCATTCGCCTTTGACAACCCCCCCCCCCCTCCCTCCCACACACACACACACACACACAAAAGGAAAAAAAAAGATATATTTGATCTTTAAAAAATCAAATATATCCAATCCACCAAAAAAAAGGGAAAAAAACTTATTTCTGCTCCGAAAAAAAGAAAAAAAAAATCTTCTTCTTTGTTGACAGCATCTCACTACTTCTTCGTTCTCAGTATTTCTTCTCGTTCCTTCCTTCTCTATATCTCCATCTTCATACTAGAAAATAAAAAAAAATAAAAAATAAAAATAAAATAAAAGATCTAGAAAAAAAGGATTCCGCTCTTCATTACCAAAAAAGATTTGTTTTCCTGTCGTCGTCACCGAAGAATCTAACCAAGCATTTTCGACCTTCATCACCATCGGAGTCGTTATTTCATCGATTTCAACTTTCTTCATCATCGTCAAAGAGTTTGAACAAGCATTTATGGCCTTCATTGTCATTCAACGTTGATGTTGAGTCTTTTTTGGCCGCTACAACAGCTACTTGATCTATTCGGGAAAGAAAAAAAAGGGCCAATAGTGTCTAAGAGCCTTCAAATAGTTACCAATCACAAGACAAAGGAACTACAAAATACCCGGTGCACTTATAGCCAAAAGTCGACACATTCCCAAGAAAAGAGTTGGAAATTCGTTATTGAAGAGAACTCTCCGAAGCAAGGAAGATTCAATCAAAATAAAATTGAGGGACCGACATACTTAGAACTTTTGAGAAAACTCAGGTACCTGCTCATTGGCGCATTCAATAAGTTTCCTACTTCCATTGGATTAAAATTCGCAGATAAAACCTTTCCCAATTCTTGGGTTATAGATTCAGGTGCCACTAATCACATGACCAATTCCTCCCATAACTTTCACATCTATAACCTTTGTCCAAGTAGTCGAAAAAATAGCCACAACTAATGGCTCCATAACCAATGATGCAGGCATAGGAGATGTTCATATTAGTCCCACATTTACACTTAGAAATGTGCTTCATGTTCCAAAGTTGTTCCCCTAATCCTATCTCTATACAAAAGCTCACACATGATCTATATTGTAATGTGATTTTTTATACTACTCACTATGAATTTCAGGA
Source organism: Paratinospora sagittata (assembly GCA_035771175.1). Taxonomy (NCBI): domain Eukaryota; kingdom Viridiplantae; phylum Streptophyta; class Magnoliopsida; order Ranunculales; family Menispermaceae; genus Paratinospora; species Paratinospora sagittata. The sequence continues at coordinate 30,350,067 of CM069592.1, forward strand.
CCAGGATTTGGGGAAGAAACCTGAACTTGCTAAGGAATGCGATGGGTTATATTACCTTGAGTCATCGAACAATCTTACCAAGAGCGACTCATCTTTTGTATCTCTCTCTCTCTGAGCATCATCTCTCCAATAAAGAAAAAATTTGGCTTCATCATCGTATACTTGAACGTCCATCTTTTGTATCTTTTGTATCATTTAAAACCCTTAGGTCCTGTTTGGCACACAGGACAGGATGGGGTTGGACTAAATATAGTCCAAATCCTATGTTTAGGTGTGAGGTGGGATGGGATAAAAATAATCTCACTTCATTATGTTTTCCAGATCTAATGGGATAAAATAATCCCAACCAAAATGGTAGGATTATTTTATCCCACCATTCTTTTTCTTTTTTTCTTTTTTTCTTTTTTTACTGCATTTCGCTCCTCCTCTTCTTTGTGTCTCTTCTTCTTCTTCCTCATTCTTCCGTCTTTTAAAAAATAATAATAATAAATAAAATCCATCAATAACCACAGTTTTGCGATCACAAAACTCAGAAAACCCTGGTTTTGCGATTTTGCAAAATCTGTGTTTTTTTATGTGATTTAATTTTTTTCAATTTAATTAAAAAAAATTAATTACTTTTCGTTCCAATCTCAAACATACCACCAAACACAGGATTACTCTATTTTTAATAATATCCTATTTTATCCTATCAAATCCAATCCAATCCCATAAAAATAATTCTATCATATCCAGTGCACCAAACGATCCCTTAACGTCATGTTCCCTTCATTATTTCAGACATTAGATGTTGAAAAGTTTCATTGTCAAGCATGCAAATTGGCGAAACACAAACGTGCAACCTTTCCAGTTAGCAATATGAGAAGTTCAGATCCTTTTCATCTAATTCATAGTAATATTTGGGGTCCCTCACATATTTCTAATATTTCTGGAGCACGTTGGTTTTTGTCTTTTACTAATGATTGTACTAGAGTCTCTTGGATTTTCTTACAACAAATCTAATGTTAGTTTCGTTCTCCCGAATTTCCATAGTATGGTGCAAAATCAATTTGGCGTCAAAATCAAGAAGTTCTGGTCTCTCTCTTCTTTTTTTGAGAAGATGCAACTTATTCCATTATACAGTCTCCAAGAGGTTCATACGGTCACTGAAGGATAGGTCGTTGGCAGTCGGCCTACTCCCTCTCTAGAACCGACTACATCCCCTCACTACCTTGGAAGGGACACCAATGGTCACGCACGAACTCAAGAATAGTGCCACCCGAAAATCGCCTGTAGCTGCTCCGTTTCCAGACTCGAACACACCATCATATGACAATGCTAAGGACTACTTTAATCAAGTCGAGACTCCATACTTCCTTGGATAATCCATGAGTCCTTCTGCATGCTCACCCCACAACAAAAAGGAGTCGTTGAGAGAAAAAACGACTATCTACTTGATACAACCCAAGCATTCCTATTCCAGAACAATGTGCCTAAGTCTTATTGGGGGAAGTTGTCCTAACTGCTACACACCTCATCAACTAAATACCTTCTCGAGCCTTAGGTTTTAAAAGTCCCATGGAGATACTATCATAGTTTTACCCCAACATAAAAACCTCCAACAATTTCATTCCTAAGGTATCAGGTGCGTGTGTGTCCATATTCACAGTTCAAACAAGGGGAAGTTAGATCCAAAAGCAATCAAATGTGCTTTTGTGAGAAGTTCTTCAACTCAAAAGGGATATAAATGTTATCATCCACCATCCAAAAAAAATTGTCTCGACAAATGTTATTTTCAAGGAAAGTGAGCCTTATTTCTCCGCTCCTCTTTAGGGGGAGAGCTTCATTGTGGAAGGAAGACCAAGATCGAGATTCTCTTTTCAATAACCCTTTTTCATTGGCCTACAAGAATCTGCAACCCCAATCATCTACACCTTCTTCCTCTAAACCCAAGTCACCTACACTTTTTGAACCCATTGATAACCAAAGTTGTGAGCCTGAGTTATTTGATCTTAAGGATCAAATGACTGGCAAAATATACTCAAGGAAAAAAGTCGCAATCCCTGAACCTATGCAAGTTCAAGAATTTGAATCAATTCTTGGAAATGAGGTAACAGTCCCTTAACCTCTCTTAAAATCTCAGCCTGAAACAGACATCAATCAAAATCTTCCAATTGCCATCAGAAAGGGGACTAAGGAATGCACTAAATCCCTTGTATCCACTTCTCATATTGTGTCATTTGAAAAAATTTCACCATTCCATAAGAGTTTCCTTACCAACTTGAATAATGTTCAAATTCCTACCTCCTTATCTGATGCTTTATTTAATGAAAATTGGAAACAAGCTATAAATGTGGAAATGGAGGCCTTGGTGAAAAATGAAACGTGGGAGTTGGTAGATTTGCCTGCAAGGAAGAAACCAACGGGATGTAAATGGGTTAAATTGTTAAGTACAGAGCAGATGGGTCACTAAAACGATACGAGGCAAGGTTAGTGGCCAAAGGATATACTCAGACATATGGTGTGAAGTATCTAGAGACATTTGCCCTAGTTGCAAAGATGAATACGGTGAGAATTCTATTATCTCTGGCAGCTAATTATAACTAGGATTTGCAACAATTCGATCTAAAGAATGTCTTTCTGCACAAAAATCTAGAAGAAGAGATCTATATGGAAATTCCTCCTAGATTTGGAAGCAGCCTAGCCACTAATAAAGTATGCAAACTAAAGAAAGCTCTGTACGGACATAAGCAATCTCCAAAGGCATGGTTTACTCGGCTTGCCAAAGTGATGAAAAATATGGGATACAAACAAAGCCAAGGAGATCATACTTTGTTCATTAAGCACTCAAATTTAGGAAGAGTTACAACTCTTCTAGTGTGTGTGGACGACAATATCATGACTGGGAACAATGAGAAGGAGAGACAGAACCTGAAGCAGTGTTTGACCAGGGAATTTGAGATCAAGGAACTAGAAAAGTTGAAATAATTTTGGGGAATTAAGGTTGCACACTCCAAACATGGAATTTTTATTTCTCAACAAAAAATATATCACTAACCTCCGTAAGGAAACAGGAAAGTTGGCATGTCAACGGCTAATCACAAGCTTGGAGAAGCTAAAGAAGCCATTGTTGAAAATAAGATGTATCAAAGATTAGTACGAAGACTCATCTATCTCTAACACAAGACCCGATATCGCATATGCAGTGGGTGTGATTAGCCAATTTATGCACAATCCCAAAGAAGTTCATTTGCAAGTTGCTAATCGTGGGTTACAGAATCTTAAAGGGACTCCAGGGTAGGGCATCCTATTTAAACAGAGCACAAGATTAGTATTAGAAGCATTTACAGACGTAGACTATGTCGGCTTCGTAGTTGGCAGGAGATCAACCACCGAGTATTATACATTTCTTGGTGGGAATCTAGTGACGTGGGCAAGTAAAAAGCAAAATGTGGTGGCTAGATCTAGTGTCGAAGCATAATTCAAAGCAATGGCACAAAGGATTTCCGAGCGATTATGGTTGAGAATCATCTTGGAAGAATTGAAGATTAAGTGGGATGGCCCATTGAGACTTTATTGCAACAATAAATCTACAATCAGCATTGTAAATAACCCAGTGCAACATGATCGAACCAAGCATATAGAAATTGGCAGACACTTTATTAAAGAGAAGCTTGATAGTGTACTAATTTGTACTCCATGTGTCAACCAATCATCAACTCGCAGATGTACTCACCAAAGGATTAAGCAATATTGCATTTCAAACAAGTGTGAAGAAGTTGAAAATAATAAACCTTTATTCACCAGCTTGAGGAGGAGTGGGGCAAACACAATCTGTGACTCCGTGTAATTTAAGAATGTCACAAAATAGGAAGACTATGTATATGATTATGAATATTTTAGAATTAGAAAAGCTCCCTCATTATAGGGATCTATTGTAATAAGGAATATTTCCTTTTTGTGTCCTAGAGCAATTGTATATATAGGGGTCTTTGTACAAAATCAATCATAAATGAAAAACATTATTTCTCAATTCTTTCAATTTTCAACATCATTTTTTTTTTTTTTTTGGGTGAAGAAACAATGTTAGTAATTAGTAGTTAGTTGTATAACCAGATCCATCACCATGCCACACTCTCGGGAGGTATCAGGCCCGTTCCTGACCCATTAATCCCCCTCACCCCCTAGGGTGAGGTAGTGGGAAGAGATAAACCCGAAACCTTTGGGTTCTAAAGCCACCTTCTTAGCAACTGCACCAACTCATGTTGGCTCAATTTTCCACATCATTGATTGCAACAATTGCTTGATATCAAAATCAAGTCCAATAAAAACACACTATCTCTTGTATATTTTCCCTTCACCATTTGCATGGGTATTTGGAAGGAGTTGAACAAGAGGCAATCAATTTTCTATTCTTTTGGGTGGTTAAAAGGCTATGTTACCCAAACTCTTTACTCTGGGCCAACATACCCTTGTCGACGTGATATGACATCGACATGGTAATAGACACTTTAGATTTTCAAATATTGCTAGGTAAATTCTCCAAAGACAGAAGAAGGAAAAGAGAGAGACAGAGAGAGAGAGAGAGAGAGAGAGAGAGAGAGAGAGAGAGAGATTATGACTATGAGGTGACATTTCACTTAAGTATGGAGAAAGAAAAATAAAATAAAATAATGAAAAGAAGAAAGAAAAAAGAAAGAATATAGACTTAGTAACGAACATATCCTTGTCCAAGTACTTGTATCTAAACATTTAGTCACTTTTTTGTTGAGTTTCGTATCCCTAAATTTGAGAATGAACAAGTCCAACCATTAGATATGTACTCCCATTAGATATCCATGCACAAGTCCATGTAACATAGGTTAAAGGACATAATTAAGAAAGGAACCTTAATATAAATTTACAATTTCATAAAGAAAAATCCACTAGCCCCTCAATGAATAATAATTGCCCGTTAAAAGGGAGGATATTCAAAGTTCAAGAAAGCACCAACAATCAGGTCTCAAAGAAGGAGGCTCATTAGGATGGTATGTTTCTTATCTTCACTACTTTCTACCATAAGCAAGGTACTCACCTATAGAAAATATTTTTTCTCATTCAGGCAATTAGTTAGTTTTCCTTTAAAAATTTCATATCTTATTGAGCAATTCTTTTGGTTTTGAAAGGGAGCAACTTATAGTAAAATCAATCAAAATATAAAATGAGTAGGTTCAAATCAATAAAAGTTAAGCAATCTTTACAAGAATATATTATCCCCTATCATGAGCTTGTCAGGGATTTGAAAGAAAGAATCATTGTTGCAGCGGAATAGCGTTGAGAGGAATTTCTCAACAAAGAACACAAGCTTGTAAGTGAAATTAGAAGAATAAACGCAGAAATCTGCTTTTCATTAATTCTAATGTGCTTAAATAACATGCCTACTGCTGAAAAATAGAAAGAAAATAGAAATAGGAATCCTAGTCTAATTACAAGAATGGAAACTTTAAGAAAGAATAGGAAATAACAAAATAGAAATAGAAATAAGCAAATAGAAATCTAGAATGGTCGCGTACTGCATCAATCACATGATCAAAATGGATCTTTGGAAGGCCTATGAAACAATCCACTACGATTTCTAGCTTCGATCGTGGAGAGAATAGCGTTCCTTCACAGATTTATCAATGGATCAAAGCATCTCTACCCTCAATATTCCATCATCCTAAATTGCTCGGTTACTTCAAAGGTCAAAAAAAAAAAAACAGAAGCTTGAGACAAGGTGCGGGCTTGGGGGTTTTCTTCTCTTTTATAGTAGCAGGTCAGAATTGAAGTCATTACAATCATGTCAAATTATGCAAGCTTGGGGATCTTTCCATCTTTCCTTTGAGGAACATCTTACAATCTTTCTTCACCCTAAATTCGAGTCTATCAAAGAGCAAACTACCTTTTTAAATTATTTCATGGAGATATACGGTCTAGAAGAAACTATGATCTTTGGTTGTGTTTTTAACATACCTAGCTGATTTGCCTTGCTTAAGCAAGGTGGTGCTTACACATAGCCTGCACATGGCCTAAGCAATAAAAACTAAATGAATTGCATAATGTACTTATAGAATATTTTTGCATATAAGATTCACAATCACTATTTCACGGTTTTGAAAACTCAACTTATATGTATCCTAAGGAAAGTTCATCAAATCTTCGAAACGATATTTGATATAGGATAGGAGGAATTTATCCCACATTGGCTATGTCCAAGTCTTCCTTGATCATTGTATGTGGATTGTGGGTGACCTCTCCCTCCCATAAGCTCAAGCTTTTGGGAGTGCATGATTCCCACATCATATGGTATCAAAGACAGATTCCCTAGCTGCTGCCTTCCACCAGCCAATGGAACTAACCTGTCGGGTAATAGGTTTTCAGGTGGGAGTGTTTGATGTAGAGAGTATTTATCCCACGTTAGACATGTCCAAGTCTTCCTTGGACCTTATATGCAGGTGGCTGGCCTCTACCTCTCATTAGCTTAAGCTTTTTGGAGTGTATGCTTCCCACATCAGATATTATCGAAATTAAACCCTTAAAGAACAAGGTCGCCATCTTAAAAAGATGTCCCATCATTTGCTAAGATGAATAATGAAACTTTAAAAAGATATGATGATTTTTTATTTTTTTTTGAGCAGAAACAAATGTGTTGTATTAATGAAACTGTTAAAAAGCTGAAAATCAAGCACCAGGAGTATTTGATTGAGCTTATTCACATAAGATTTACAAAATATCATATGAAGGGAAATGTTTACAACAAATTCTTACTCCAAGTCCAACACCCACACCCTAAAGATATGATAATTTTGAGGGCAGAGTTCTAGAATCGATCTATGTGTTTATGAAAATAAAAATGAAACAAAATAAAATAAAACAAAAGTTCAAATATCATTTTTATCTCTTTAAAATGTTTTTATAAATTGTTGCAAGGTCCTTAAAATTTTTAAAGTTAGAAAGAAGCCCTACTGCCTACCTAGATAACTGTGCAATTTGAGGTGAAAATACCAAGGCAATGGCAACATTCTCTTCAATCATCTACATAGGCCATCCAAGAGATAAAACAAGAAAAGAAATGTAAGCAATGGTCTTAGGTTTTCCACTATGTTGTCTTCTAATGAGGTAATTGGTTTTATCCCTTATCTAGAACAAACTATCTACTAACGATTGCGCCCTTATCATCCAATGCATCAAAAGAGGTGGAAAGCCATTTTTCTCTCATCTACAAGTAGGGTGGAGTTTAGTCAAAGCTATCCTCTAAAGCTCCATTTTTTTTCTACACACGTTTTTGCCATTACATTGTCATACACTTCCAGAACTAAAGCAGCAATGAGCAAGTTAATTGAGAAAACGAAGGAGAAAGCTCCAGCTTATTAATAAAGATGGTATCGACAAACACAAGGAAAGAGAGTGGCCTCAAAAAGAGGCAAATAAGAAACGTAGGCAACAAGTTGACGCCTTCTAAATCACATGGTGGCATGCTAGGGAAAAGGACCGCCATCAGTCATTTGGATTTCAAATAAATACCTCAAAAGTCATAGCATATGATGAGGAAAATATTTAAAGAGAGAGTAAGAGCAGCAAATAACTTTAATTTCTGATGATTTAATTCATCTTGTTCTACCACAATCCAACACCTAGAAAGAATTCAAGGTGCAAATCTTACAGCTCTTCTTGGCATTGCAATACAAACCTCATTTCTCCATTTTCACCAGCGAAGGCAATCAAGTGTTGTAAATACTTTCAACGAGTTTATATTTGTTAAGTCTAAATTTTTTTGTGTTGGACTTGTTGGTAGTTATACAAGTTACAACACTACGGAGGTGAAGAGTTAAATAGAGTTTAGGTCAAGTCTTATCAATGCTCATTTGGCTTTTCTTCTTTGGTAAAGATAATTGACATAGTGACCTAAATGAACTTAAGTGGATGGTTAGATAAATTGAAATAGACTCAATTCTACGTTAAAATGAGCTTTGATATCAAAAGTTACGTCAAAATCCAAGTTAAAGCCTCAAGGTAGGTTCAACTAGGACAAAGAGTTCACGCTCATAGATTTGTCATATTGTGTAGAGGTAGCAATACAGTAGAAGCTGAAAAGGAACTTCAATCAATCTAAATATTTAGACCAATTAAAGTACATTGACACATGTAAAAAAGGCAGACTACAGCGGGTCAATAGCCGAAAAGATCTACCTTGTTTAATTGAAATATTTTAATCCATTGAAGCACAAAACTGTTAGACCTCAAAAAATCAATTGGGGGAAATACTTTATTTCTCTTCTTACTTATTTTTACAACCTACTGGTGTATTTGTTCGTCAAATACAATAAGTAACTCTACTCAAACACAAACTCAACCTTCTAATTAGACACATACCCAAAATCCTAATCAGACAAAAACTCTAATAAAACATAATCTATATAAATTACCTCCAACATCCCCCTATAATCTAGATTATCTTAATTAAACTAATTTCCCCCCATAATTCAGACTCGACATACTCAAAGCATATTCGTCAACTTGATCTTATGCATTCTTCCATCGCTTCTCCTTCCTTTTTCTTCTTGGACGTTGAATGTGTTTGTCAGAGTCTTTGTATCTATTCCAAATAACTTTCATTAATTTTTTATATGCACATAATCTTTTCATCATTGTACACCCACAAACAAACTTCTTTCCATCAAAAGATGAGAGTCGTGGTTGATTCAAACCATTATTAGAAGCCATTATGAAAAAATAATAATAAATAAATAAATAATAAAAACCCAAATCAAATCTGCAACACGTGACGCAACATACACCAACTAGTGAATTTCTTGTCAACAAGAAATTCTCACTAGCCAAAATACTTATCACCTTATAATAAAGTGATCTAATGCTTCGGTAGTTGTTTTAATAAACAACTTTCACCAACCAACCTTCAACTCTCTTTTGTTTATTCAAAAACATATCTGCAACTTTTTCAACGCCTTTTTTTTTATATCACCGAATCTCAACTTCCTATCAACGCCTCTTTTTCTTCTTTTACACTTCGGTTTGCACCTTTAAAACACCTTCTTTCTTTACTATTCACCTTCATCTACGGTGCAGCAATAAAATCCTTCAACACACAATACTGTTGAACTTCAACAAGCACCAATTAAGCCTCAAGCAGTAGTATTTTGAATCACAGCGCAACCCAACACGCGCTTCACTTGCCCACGACAATAATCTGACAACGGAGCAACAATGGCTACCAACTTCAAGTGTGACACCCTATACGCGCACAACTGCGGTTCACTGCACCTCTCTGCAACTGAAAACATATATAACGAAGAAAACTCAATTTCGTGATTATCCTTCGCTCGAACAACGATACCCGCATTAGTCCTCTTTCTTCTTCCTCGCGCTTCAATAGTGCTACACAGCTGCAACCTGCAATTGCAGGAACTTATAGGTCTTCTTTTACCAACGGTTCTCTCTCAACCCCTTCTTTTCTATATCCCAGGATTTAACCTAAACCTGCTCTGATACCATGTTAAATCTCAAAAATAAATTGGGGGAAATACTTTATTTCTCTTCTTACTTATTTTTACAACCTTCTGGTGTACTTATAAACACCAAAATCTAAATCCTAAACAACTTAGAATCCTAATACAATAAGTAACTCTACTCAAACACAAACTCAACCTTCTAATTAGACACATACCCAAAATCCTAATTAGACAAAAACTCTAATAAAACATAATCTAGATTAATTATCTCCAACAAAAACACTTTCTACCATTCAACTCTACCCAAAGCTATTGCTTCAATCATAGATGCAACTTTTTGTTCACCACTTTAGTCATGTCCACCTTACTAATGAATATTTTTCACAATATGCATAACTCACACTAGGTCAAAGAGAAAAGTAGCAGTTGTCACCATTCTAATCAGTAATCACACAAAATGAGATGACATCCAATGGAGCTTAGCCTACCACTTTGTGTCATGGACACAGCTATAATCATATAGAAAAACTTAACCATTCAAATTCATAGCAAAATAAAGATTGCCCAAAAATAAAAAAATAAATAGAACCCACATCACATCAAGAATCTTTGTCAACTTTTTGACGAACAAATGCAATGCAGGAGTTGCCAAGTCTTTTCCAGAATAAGAAAGGATCCATTTTGTTATAGGAAGGAATAACTTTATTTACAATTCTGATTCTGAAATTACATAAGAAAAAGACTACTAAACATTAGAATAAAACTTCTCTCTGAAACTCCAATTCAACAATCAGAAAAATACCAACCCAATAGATTTCAACTTGAAAACTAAATATGCTAAAGCCCTTCATTCACTAAGAATCATAAGAAACCAAAGGAATCCCCCCCCCCCCAACACTTTAAAGCTAAACCACAAACAAATGCCAAACTTGACGAATCTATTTCCTTTTGCCCCTCTTTTTCTAAATTTTGAAGTCAAAAGGCAAATATTTCAATCAACAAACAAAAAACAATCACTCTTTTCACAAGAATCAAATCAAACATAAAAAATAAAAAAATAGAAAAAGAGAGCAACTCAACTCACGTCTTGGACAACGCATCAAAAATGCTCTGAGCCAAGCTGGTGACCCCCACGCCTATCCTCTGCGCCTCAATCTCCGCTTGCCTGCACTTCAATCCCCAAAAAAAATATAAAAAAACCCTAAAAAAACAAAATTTGATCATCAAAATTGAAAAAAGGGAGGGGTTTCTCCCCAAATCTCTCCACCAACAACAAAAAACCTTATTGCACATTCCTCCCTGGACTGAAGACTGTTGATGTCAAGACAACATTTCTTGAGATCAAGCGGATCTTCTCCTTGCCCTAATAGCGTAAATTCCTTAATATAACTCGACTTCAAAAACCGGAGGTTCTGGCGCGGCCCCGATTTCGTTCCTTCTTGTAATCACCATTAATTCGTCAAGTTTAAACATCAAAACAAACTCAAAAAAATAATAATAATAATAATAAATAAATAAAATTTAAGAAGAAGAAGAAGAAGAAGGATATGAAGGACGAGAATGTTGGAATGGCGATCGAAGGTGATGATCTGTCCCTCGAACTCGTCGCCGAGAGTGGTTTTGACGGAGAGAAAGCAACCAACTGCGAAATCTTCTCCGCCGGCCGCCGTCGTCGTCGTCGTCTCCGTCGCCATTTTTCCTCCTTCTCAGCTCCTCTGCTTCTCTGCTGCTGCTGCTCTGGTTCTGACGTTTTTTTTCTTTTGAAGTGGAGGCAATGATATGATAGAGTACTCCGCGGAGTATTGAGTTTTTGATTCGTTTTGTGACACGTAGCGTTGAAGTGCAGTCGATGCTACGTGGCTCGCAAAGAGCTAGCTTATAACATCATTTTCAAGTGCTGCCGAGATATCGTAGGTTTGGGCACTACTCGACACTCATGATTCTTTTGAAACTACATATGATATTGATTTAAAAATTTAAAGTATCGCCTCTTGAAAAAGAAAGTAAAATACCATTTGGATTCGGTGCCTCTAAATTTAAAAACCAACTAAAATGAATCTATTTAATCTACTATTTCTAAAATATTAAAATATTACAAAAACATCCACCATATAAATCACTCAAATCTTGTTTTGTATCCCCCGTTTATGATCATTTCCGAACCAATAAATATTGTGTTTTATTAATATTCAACTTATTAACAAAACCTTTACAAAAAAAATATATTATTAACAAAACTTTTTTCCAAGTTTTTTTTTTTTTTCTTTCCTTGTGAGAGAGTTTTCTCTCCTTGTGAGAGTCTACTTCTACTACAGGTGGTATTTCTCACCATTTTCTAGTGAGTTCATTGAGATTTATGTCGTGGCATGGCCAGATGAAGATGTGGCGGGCTCTAACAACCTTTTTCGATTCCGGAAGATGAAGCTGAAATTGTTAATCTTCAAAACGAGAAACTACGAGAGGGCGAAGATATGTCTATACACAAAAGTTTTTTCACCCAAATGTGTCAATAAAGAAGCATTCAATAATAGTATGACTCAAGTTCGGTTTCTATCGAGAAGGATTTCCATTATTGATGTTGGGTTTGACCTCTTTCGGGTGAAGATTGGGCACACGATGGATAAGAAAAAGGACATTGTAAACGAACCATGACATTTTAACAATGCATTGGTCGTATTAGGGGAAGTTGATGGCATGAAACATCTGGGGGAGGTGGAGATGAACAGGGCGAAGTTTTGGATCCACATTTGCAACTTGCCTCTGATCTACATGATGAAAGAGGTAGGGGTCTTGATTAGAAATAGTGTTGGCTCGTTTGTAAATACTAGAAATAGTAAATAAGGGCATTTCTAGGAGAAGTCCCTGAGAATCAAAATCTAGTTAGACATTTCAAAGCCTTTGAGAAGAAGATTGAGGGTGAGACTTAAAGCTAATAATCAACCGATATATATCAATTTTAAATATGAAAAACTTCCATTATTTTGTTATATCTGTGTCAAAAAAGACCACTCCCAAACATCATGTAAGTCCAGCGAATGAGGAGATGAAAAGACTCAAACTCAAAATATAAATTATGGGGGGCGGCTAAGGGTCCATAAACTGTTGGGGGGGAAGAAGATCGATGGTCGAAAATCATTTGATCAAAGCCCTAATGCTCATCAGAACGTAGAGTTAGTGTCACTGGAACAATCCCAAGGGAGAGACACTTCATGGGAGGATGATGTTGACGTGATTATTGTCCTAAGGGAACCTAATTTGTCCGACACAAAAGACGGTGAAGGGCGGCATGTTATGGTGTACAAAAAAGCTGAAGGAATGGCGGTAGCTAACTCTCAATAAAAATAAGATCTGGTGAATTAGCTAGAGATGATTAATTCTATAATTAATATTGATATGGTAAACAGATGTGGTGGGGGATCTAACGTTTTCTTTTGGTCAAATCAGCGCGTCTTTTCAATTAATGAATAATAATAAAATGAGCCATTGAAAGGACACGCGTAAGCCAAATCTAGAAGAAATCTTTCAACGCTTGTTCTAAGGCACGTGAGTACAACGACTGATGGCAACCCATCCTCACCTATACAAACAGAATCATCAAGTGTTCATACCATTACTCAACTGCCATGTGATAATCAAAGGGGGAGTGGCAAATGAGACTTTCTAACTTATGAGGAAACAGTGTCGAGTTATTATGAAAATATGTTAAGAACAAAGGGTGTTGACAAAGTTGAAAGGTGGATCCTGGAAGAGCTGAGCTAAGGCGACAATAAGTTTTTGGGAATGGTGGGGGTGCTAAAAGAAGAAGGGAAGGGGACCTAAATCCGAAGAAGTTTTGCAAAACGTTTTCTCACAACAAAAATGCTACATCGGCAGGGTTTACATCGCGGCCTTGTCGAACATAATAAAACTCTTAAGCTGGAATGTTCGGAGGCTTGGGAACCCCAGACATTCAACAATTTGTGCATGGTAGTGCACCAAAAAGATCCCATATCTTGTTTTCAATAGAAACAAAATTTTCCCAGTCTTCAGCAGAAAGGTTGAGAGCCTCACTCGAATTTTCTGGTTGCATCTCGGGGTCGAGGTATGGTCTTAGAGGTAGTTTAATCCTAATGTGAAAATCCTCAATAAACATAAGGCTATGCTTTATGTTGAAGAACCACATGGGTACTTAAGTGAAAGGAGATCAAGGATTTAGGTGGGGATTAAAAGGGTTTTACAAGAAACCTTATTCAAACAACATAAGCGTATCCTGGGAGCTATTAAAACGCCTTCAAGATTTTTCTTGTGAGGAATGGCTAGTACTAAGTGACTTCAATGAGATATTGTTAGTGCAAGAGAAGTAAGAAAGTTTAGCTCAACCACAGAGACTTACGAAGATGTTCAAAAAAACCCTCGAAGTTTATGAGTTATTCAACTTTAGTTTCGTTGGCTCCCGTTCACCTGGAATAACAGAAGAAGTAGAAACATAAACGTGCATGAAAGATTGGATCAAGTGCTATGCTCTGCTAGTTGGAAAGTAAAATTTAGTTCTTTGGGGGGTGCACTTATCTTGATTTTATGTGATCAGATCATCAACTGATATTGGTAGCAGATCGGGGTACCGATGTTTGTGTTGAAAATGCAAGGGGAAGGAAGGTTCATTTTGAAGCTCTTTGGCTTGGCGAAGTAGAAGTGAGGAGTTGATCAAATCAGTTTGGGCATCTCGAGGTAGGTTACGACCATATAGTAGTAATGTGGACACTCTTCACAAATGTATGAATGACCTGCATCAATGGGGAAGGCGTAAATTTGGGACAATCCCAATAAAAATCAGTGCTCTTAAAAAATTGAATAAATTATATGAAGGTCAACAAGGTTCTATCCAGTGGAGAGACATAAAAATGCTAGAAGCAAGACTTGAGAAACTCGAGCTGAAAGAGGAAATCTTTTGGGAGCAGAGGGCCAAGGTAACGTGACTATAACATGTAAATAAAAATACATCTTTTTTTTCCATGTGAATGCAAAAACAAAGGAAGGAAATAATCAGATGAAAGGACTTAAAATATCAAACGGAGCGTGGGAAACAAATGCAAAACAGATTGAAGCCATTTTTTAAAATAATTTCCAAACTTTACTCACAAACACCAATCCATCAAAATTCAAACTCGAAGAGGCATTGGCAAGAGTGGAACCAGTGGTGACTAAGTTCATAAATCAACACCTTCTAAGGCCTTTCATCTCTCTAGAGATAAAAGATGTCATTTTTTTCATGTCTCCTCTCAAAAGCCCATGTCCTGATGGGCTTACCACTCAATTTTATCAAACTTATTAGGAATACAGCAGGTGATTCCCTCTGTAATGCATGCTTCCTTCTTCTTCTTTTCAAATGATAAAAGGGGATCTTTCTATGTTCAATCAAACCTACATTACTCTCATCCCTAAGATTAAAAACTCATCCAATCTAAGTGATTTTCGACCCATTAGCCTATGTAATGTTATTTACAAAATTCTGGCTAAGATGTTTACAAATAGGCTATAATGCACAATAAATGACAAGATCTCTAAAAATTAAAGTGCCCTTATCAAAGGCAAACTAATATCCAACAACATAATCCCGGCCTTGGAACACCTAAACCATATGAAATCTTTTAGGAATGGTAAGGAAGGTTATGTTGCAATTAAGGCTGATACGAACAAGGTTGTGACAGGATTCAATGACTTTTCCTTTAATCCATGATAAAGAAAATGGCGTTTAATGTTAGGTGGATTAGTATAATTATGAAATGTGTATCCTTAGTTACCTCAATAGTACTAGTAAATGGACGGGTTTATGGTCATATCACCCCATCTAGAAGGTTGAGACAGGGCGACCCTCGTATCTTCATGTTTATTGTTGTTCTGTGTTGAAGGATCCTTAGCCCTTCTAAGAAGATTCGAAAGTCTTAGCACGATGAAAGGCTTAAAATTAGCAAAGGGATGTTCTAGCTTATCCCACCTCTTACTTGTTGACGATTGTTTGATCATGTGAAGAGCAAACTCTATTTCTAGTTATATAGTTCATTTATTATTGAGGACTTATGACGAGACGCAGGACAACAAGTCAACTCTCTTTTTGAACCCCAATGTAAATTCTCAAGTTAGCGATAGGTTTGTTGGAAGGCTTGGTATCAAAAATTGTGCTCCACATCCATAATATCTTGGACTTCCATCGTTGGGGCACAAGAGCATAGTAAATATGTTCCATTTCATAAAGGATAAGATATGGAAATTTCTCCCACATTGGAATGAAAAGTTATTCTCAATAAGTGGGAAGGAATTGTTGATTAAAGTCGTAGCCCAAGCACAACTGGTCTACTCAATACGCTGTTTTAGAATCTCCGGAACCCTTTGCAAGCAAATCAACTTTATGTTAGCTCGATTTTGGTGGGGGCACTTAATAAAGAGGTCAAAAATTCACTGGAAAAGTTGGAAAGACCTATGTTTGTCGAAATCATTTGGTGGAATGGTATTTAAAGTATTGGAGGACTTGTTACAAGCAAATCGCAAGCGTATGGTGGTAAGTTATAATATAAAACCAATGAGATATCGGGTTGTAAGATTGACACTTGCACTAAATACTGTTTCACTTCCCTAACTTTATTTAGAAAATCAAAGTTGAGTGTTCAAGTAAAATTAAAAACAACAATTACATAAACTGAAATTAAACTAGCAATGCAATGGAAATAAATAAAAAACCAGAGATAAAATAGTCTAGAGGTTCAATATCACCTCACTCTCAACTATGCTTATATATATATATATATTATATATATATGATTAAATTAGTTCTTTCATTTATAAGTTGAAAATCCTAACGTTTCTAATTCTCTCTTTTGGAGCAACAACTAGAGCATATTATTGTCACTTTAGTTTTACTCTTTCGATGAAAACCTAAGATGATAATAACTCATTAAGTTCTGTGATTTCCTTGTAACGACTTCAAAGGTTCTCGATCTCCTTTTGAGTCTCACGATAGCCCATGTGATATTTTCCTTGTTCCAGCCCAAGGTACCCTCTTTTGGAGCATCTACCTCAAGTCTATAATCATCTAATCCGTGGCCAAGGGATCAAAAGCATTAAACTCGAAAAAATATAAATAAACTAGAAAACTTTATTAACAATAATCAAAATAATCAAATCATGGCATAGTTTCGAGTTCGGATCAATCTACACCTCTAGAGAGAGGATTTAGTTCATAACTAAAGACATAAAAACACTAAATAATGATATGAACATGAATCTCAACATTAAAAACAAACTAGATTGGTAGAAGAATGGTAGAAAATCTCTTTTTCACTTTGAATCGCTTCACTTCGATCTTCTCCTTCCTCTTCCTCTAGCTGTCAATCTTGTTCTCCACTCTATTCTCCCCTCAAAACCCTCTCATAAAGTTCTATTTAAAGTAAGGAGTGCATAGAAATAAAAATCGCGTCCAATTCGGACTCCAATTGACAAAGTTATGATCAAAACACCCGAACTTGCGCAGTTTCCACTTCAAGAGAGCGTCGCAATGCTCATATTGAACATCGCAGCGCCCAGAATAATGAATTTGTGTTTTGTCGGCTGGGGTGTAGCGCTGCAATGCTACTATTCAGCGCTGTAGTGCCCAGAACTTTGGCCTTGCACTTTTTCATCCATTTTCGCCTATTTCCTGCTCAATGCCTCAGCAACATATTGGCCTTTCCCAAGATAATAAGTCAATATAAAATCAAATCCTTTGGGAATTACTGCCAAATTTATTACCTCATATTTTCAAATAATTACTTCAGACTCTTAAAATCTGAAGATAGCGTGACCTTTTATTATAAAGCCAATGCTCTCATCAAATCACTACCAAATAATTTTTATTCACCCTCAGGATAGTTATTCTCGTGCACTACCACTACCAAATATTTGAAGGCACAAGTAATTAACCTATCCTTTGGTATCAATGCACAACCCAGATCTGGACGTGATATTCATCAATCACAATTACTTCCCGATTCTGAAACTAGTAATCACATTTAATACTGTGAGAGCTTTCCTCATACACAACGGTCCACACAGTACTCACCATTTGTCTGGTTTAGTTTCGTGAGTGGAGAAGTCAACTTTAAGGATCCTTCTACGAATAGTTATCGTTAAGTAGCCCTCCACACACTTTTATAACATACAAATAATATCAGAGAACTTCTGATTTCCATCATTGAAATCAGTTTTAACAGTACTATGATCACTTTGACTTGCCCAACATCCTTAAAGATATGATTTAAACTAGTCATGTGATCCAAAAATTCTCATCTCAATTATATTCACAACTCATATGCATCAAGCTTGGCACTCAACAGGTGCTCTCTTAGTGACTACAAGATAATGCCGATGTGCTATTCATGTTCCTCTCATTTCTTGAGACACGTGCACATATCATCATCGAAGACTATGTAATGACCAAGATACGGTTCATATACCCATTGCATCACTCCTATAACGTGATTGACACATTAATCAAGGTTACCAACATTTCATAATATCCAAATCTTGTCTTAAATTAGTTTTGCATTACGTCCTTTTCTCGAATTCTTAACTGATGGTGCCTAGATCTCAAAAGGATAACGAAACTTTGGCTCCATTTAGTTCATCGCATTTGATTATCTATTCATGGTAAAGGATATCCATTCTTTCTTATTATCCTGCTCAGTTAACAATAATTCATACTTAAATATATTTCACTATACTTTCTTGCCATATTATCACAAATGCTCTCCAAGGTGGCATATCAAGGATAATAAATCTTTTACTCATTAACACCTTTACCTACAGCTTCAATCCTCGCAATTCCTCAGGTACTCTTTATATGAAGGAATTGAGATACATAGTATACTGACATCAGTTGTGTATGCTATCAATCTGCTGTCCATGTGGCAATCATCAGAGAATACTCCAATATACCAACTCACCACATAAATTTTAATCAACTGCATGCCTTATTACCTTACTCCAAATGGCTTTGTACTAGCCATATTCTCCATGTCCTCGTCAATAACTAGCTTATCTTAGATAGAAAATTTTGAAGGTATAAATTTTTCGAGATTCAAAATGAGAATTTTTCCACTTATTCAGAATCTTACTTCTTTCGAAGAGACGGTCCACCTGGCATGAGAGGTGGCCAGCCAATCATACCCAACAAAGCATCCACGTCCAAAATTTTATTCGAAAGTCCATAATTACTTGATGACCCTCATATTTATTCCACATAATCTTTGCTAACCATATCAAGGTAGATTCTTTCTCCTGCAGGCATACTCACAATCAATGATGCATTATTTTAACAGAAGATAATACAATTTGTCTACCATATCACCAGAGATAAAAGACCACGTAGATCCAACAATACATCAGATTATACACAATCACAAAATGTTGATCATATCTGTTCTCAACGTCTTACTATTCTTTGGATCTGGTCTTTAATTTATTATAATTTATTCTAAAATCTGGTGTAGTCACATTGATAAAAAGATTGGGGCATTCCATATCGACTAACTGGAGACTAACACCTCCTGTGTCTTTTTTTTTAATTTTATTTTTTTTCATATTGATAATAAACAATCATAGGTTGAGATACAAGTTACTCAGTCTGTGACTACTGCTCAGGCAATGGAAACCACTTATGGTTTTCATAAGTCGTTAACATCACTTCCCTGTTTCCCATTATTATTGGGTTAGTACCTGACTCAATACTGCCAAAATCTCAACCTTACTCAATGTTTCACTTATCGTCAATTTCATATTTTTGCCCCCAACATTTCCTTACATTACTTATTTCTTTTTTTTTTCTTTTTTTTACCTAACACTGGTGTTGCTGACTCGGCTTCTAACGGCAGTGCAAGCTATCTCACTATTACTGGGATTAACAATTTCACTGCAGCTTTGGCTGACCCGAAAGTTATAGTCCGCCTAACAACTTGCACATATAGTTATAACACAACAATTATCAAACCTGCAGTATAGGATTCCAAAATTTAATCTAGATCCTTATCAGTCTCAAAATATCCATAGTGATCATTCCAAAAATAGACTATACCAGTCTATTTAATTCATGTTTGCATTTATGGTTAGGCATGTCACTACATTTTAACAAGATAAACTTTTTCATGCCTTAAATCTATTTCAGCATGATGATAGAAGCCCTTATAAAATAGCTTATGTAATTAATTTCATGCCTAAATCATCTCAGAGTCCTTAACCCAATTTTCTATCATCTCTTATCATCAGTTAACTTAAACGGAACTAACTTGTTTTATCATGTTCAGAGACTTAATCATTCTCGAAGATAGTCTCTACTCAGAGTTTCAAATTCTTTACTCCGTCTACTATCAGACTGTCATTTAACATAGAGTCTCTTCTCCTGAAAGTTTCCATACCTTTCACATATGTTCATTTCATCTGGCTTATCATTAAAACCTTCAATTTATTTTCTTAACTATATATGTTTTTACCGAAGTACTCACACCATTAGCACCCACATCTGGAGCTATACATGGTGCAAGCCTCTGTCTTTCTCACATTACAACTTTGCCACAAGCTCATAAGTTGTGCATTTCATTGTTGTTGGATAGTTACTAGCCATATATAAGCTATATCATTTATTATCACTGGATTACATCCAGTTCATTTTCTTTCAGCCCTCTGATCCTTTCTTGATCAGCAATTTCCATTGTTAATCTTGACCGGTCTTTTCCAAATCTGGAATTCACTGACACAGGTGATTCTCAGTCAAGATAACATATTGGATTAGGCTCAACATAATAGTACTACCCATATGTATACCCATACAATCAATCATAATATCATAAAACTTTTATCTTTTTAAGAATTTTAAACTTAAGGCTCTGATACCAATATTGTCACGACGCCCCTGACGTAGGCTGACGTCATGACCGGCACAGCGTACTATACACTGTACAAACCCATATACAGTATATAATACACTGTCAGCCTTCACGTACTCTCACAAACCTTCCCAAAATGTATAGAATATTTTTTTTTCTATACCACACATCAAATCAAATCCCATATATATAAAGATGATCATTCCATTCACATTGATTCCATTCATTCCACAAATGAAATTCTCACCAACTAAATATCTATGATCATCTCATTTCATCATCCCAAGCATTATATAATCTTACCACACAACCCATCTAGGTGATATTACATATATATCGTGTGTGATAATTATACATATCAAAATAACGTAAATAGAATTTATTTCCTCCAAGCATACATACACATACCAGACAAGTTCCTTTTCCCTTCGACTCAATACCTGAAAGATTGGAGGAAATGGGGTGAGCAAACAACAGCTCAGTGAATATAGTTCTTGAGATGGCAATTATATACATTTAGAGAAATATGACATTTAAAATCATTTCAAACATTTATGCAACACATGCATCATTCAATGAATATATTGTACATGTCAACATCATAAATTTCATGATTTTCAATAACATAATGCACAATCTCCCTCCTCCGCAAGGCAAGAGAGCGGGTCTAACCCTTGTATGGTCGTACAAGGTAGACACAACTTCTCATGACCCAATTCACACAATCTCCCTCCTCCGCAAGGCACGAGAGCGGGTCTAACCCTTGTATGGCCGTTACAAGGTAGCCACAACATCTCATTACCCAAGTAACAGTCATTTCAAGGATCGCAACCCTTGTTAGGACAGACCTAACTAAATGACAATGAGGAATCGCAAAGCCTCATCATTACAAACTCCAATGCTAAAATCAGTTTGCATGATCCATAAAACTCAATGCCTTATATATAATATCACATGCATACAATCAAACAGTTTATATGCGTACAATGTCATACAAGAACCAAATCAAGAAAACTATACTCACAGTACAACACGTTCAACTTAAACCCAATCATCGTCGCTTTCGAGTCCAGCTCCAAGTTAAATCCAAGAATTTAACCTGTCATAATCACTCCATAATTCAATTTCTTGTATTCATATCTATTTACATCTTTCATTTCTCAACTCACTTCAAATCACGAATAATAAATCCATTTAGGACTCATAAGCAGTTGAAGAAACTACTATCTCGTTTCTGTGGTCAATCTAGATATTTTCAAAAGAAATAACAGTGAAAATAGATTTTCACGACACCATATACTTAGTTACTAAAACTATCACCTCATATCCAAAAATCACAATTTTAGCATCGAAACGTCCGAAATTCAGTTCTCTATGATTCTATGATCTCAAACCGGAGTTTCATTGGATGCACATCACTGTTCACAATACTATTTATTTTCACTATTCACTTTCACTATTCATTTTTACTATTTACTATTACTATTCACTATTCACTATTTACATTTAGTATTCACTATTCATTTTTACTATTCACTATTTATTATTTACATTCACTATTCACTATTCACTATTTATTATTTACTATTCACTATTTACTATTTACCATTTATTTTTACTATTCATCCAAAAGATGTAAATTGTATTAAAATTGTCCAACGGCTCCAAAAATCATAAAATTGAATCTAACCACATATTCGGGTTTCTAACAGTCCAGGAAGCATTTTTCTAGCTTCATAGCGGGTTTTCATTCACGTTGGGGTCAAAACTCCAATTTGTCAAAACGCCGTAAAACGGCTCCCACAGTCAAAATTTCTCCGCTAGAATAGCTTAGATAGTAATTTTACGAAGAAAAAGCGTGAAAATTACTTACCGACGGTCTGAATTTCTTTCGAATCGCGCGCTTTCCCTTTTTCTTCTTCTCCTTCTTCTCCGTCTTCTTCCCTCTGCTTCTTTCTTTCCCTCTCTGGAAACCTTGTTTCCTTCTTTTCCTCCTTCTTGTTTTTTTTTATTCAACATTCAACAACTTCTTTATATTTTATTACCCTTTTTTTTATTGTATTGCTTGTCACACGTTGGAACCAACTTGTGAATTTATTTATATATATATATATTTTTTTGTTTGCAACTCCACTCCTTTCTTCTTCTCTTTTTATACATCATTTTTTTTTATTCTTTTGTTTTTTTCTTATTCATTCAACGTTGAGAGATTGGTTAACATGATAGTTGATATTTATATATAATATATACAAGTGATTCAATACACCTAGGCTCCCCTTAATAACCAACTCCTCCATCAATTCCATTCAATTCAACTCATCTCATTCATATAAATCATTTAATAATTCAATTTCAATCATACTATTCATAATTCATTAAATCATATTCCACTTCACATTTTTAATTAACCAACCCCATAAATTAATTATTTATACACGCGTATATTTAACGCATACGTATCAAATACGTGTAGTATCACGTGTATATTTAGCTTATACGTATAAAATACGTATATTATGCATCTCGATATACGCGTACTTCAACGTATTTATTTAACTAAATTTACGGGGTGTTACAGAAAATTTGAAAAATAGAAAAGTAATTTAGCAAGCCACATGTGAAGAGTGTGAAGAATAGATTGAATTTAGAATTTATGCGGTTGTCAGATGCAAAAAAGAGCAAATGATATTGTGACAAAAGAGAAGACAGAAAGTTGGCTAGGGTTTCATTGATAATTTTCTAAAATAGTATAAGTACAAAAGCAATTAAGCAAAACTTATATAGCTACTAAAAAACACAAAATTACTAAACTGCACCTAATATAAATAAGTTCTCTAATATACTAAAACCTAACCCATATTTCACCAAATATAATATTACTCTAATGTCCCCCTCAAGCTCATGGGTGTGGAGACATTCATGAGCTTGCAATATCAGAAACATAGCGTTGTCATCCAACAGAATGAGAGAAGTAGAACGTCAATGCAAAAACAAGTGTCAAGACCACATACTCCAAGAAAACGATCAAATGCAAAGATTACCAACCAAATGCAATCATATTTCACATTGATCCAAATTCATATGCAATTATCTTTCAAATTGCTACAAATTCCAATGCAATCATATTTCAGATTGCTGCAAATCCAAATTCAATCATCTGAACAAATTCCAATACAATCATATTTCAGATTGCTGCAAATTCAAATGCAATCATCTTTCAGATTGCTGCAAATTCAAGTGCAATCATCTCTAAGATTGCTACAAAATCCAAATACCATGCCAAAAAAAAACCAAATTCTTTTTTTTTTTCATCCAAAAAACTACTCATCTATGGCCTGTCCTAATCAGCTTCTGGGAATGAGGATCTTGGTGGGTTTGATGACAACAAACCTATGGTGGAAGAGGCAGACATGGCTTGAGGTTGAGTGGCAAGGAGTCGATGGAACTGCTCAGCCAATGCGGCTAAATTGGGATTGAAAGACAATGGTCACGCTGCAGATGATGGTGCCATTGTTGTGGTATGACTAAATTGTTGTTGTTGATGGTGTCCTTCAAACTTTAATGTGGGTTGTTGTGATCTACTCAGCATTTGAGGACATTGAGCCTTCCAATGACCCTTTTGCTTGCAAAATTGCACTCATTAATACCAACCTTAAAGTATTTCTTGCTTTGATTATTGAAAGGTGGGTTAGAAGAAACTGCTAGAACAGGTGGAGTAGATGCTGGAAGAACCCCTTTTGCTACTTGTAGCTTCAATCTAATTTCCTTTGCTAACAATTCACTAACCACTGAATCAACAGATGGAAGTGGAATTCTATATAAGATAGTACTACGAAGTCCCTCAAAAGTATCTCGAAGTGCCATAAGAAACTGCACAAGATGTTGCTCTAACCTACGAGTAATATATGATACACAAGCTCGAAGCCACGAAGCTCTGCAGACTCCGTGAGAGCCAATTGGTCCCAAAGATTGGTCATGGTATTGTAGAACTCTTGAATGCTCATGTTCCCCTATCTGACCGCTCGAATATCTGATTCCAACTGATATTGTTTGGCAAAATTAGATTGAGTGTACAACCTTACTAAATGATCTCAAACTTTTTTAGTTGTTTCATACTTCGCCAACTGCGTGCCAATAGAGTGCTTAACAAAATTGATAATCCAAGTTATAATCTTAGAATTATTAGCATCCCATGTATCTAAAAGATCCGTATATCATTCATGTTTTCCATCAGTGGACATAGTTAATGCACTAGTAACATAACCCCACAATTTATTTCCCTTCAAAAAATTCTCCATCATATAATTCCAATAAGAATAATTTTTTTCCATCCAATCACACGCTAATAGAGTGAAAAGATTCATTTTTTTCACCCCTGTCATAGTAGTCTACTAAAAAAATTACCAAACTTCTCTCAAATCTCAAATCCAAAATCCAAGTGGTTATAATAATCACAAATCAATTTGTTCCAAAATCCAAAATCAAATGATTGAACTAAATCTTTTACACACCAGTAGTTCCAAAAATGGTAATTAAATAAAGCAAGTCATCCGTCACGATGCTAATGTTCCCAATTCTCAAAAACAAAAAACTCTAAAAAATTGATTTTTCTCATGCAAATAATAACCACTAAAACATAATGACAATCTCAATTAATCTACTGCAAGGCCACCATCGTCAAATAACAATGGGGTTTAATAAAATATACCCATCGATTTCCTTCTTCAATATCTTCTAGCAGCACACGCTTTTTGGTAATTTCTTCTTTGTAGCAGTCCAATACCAATAGAAAGAACGCCACACATTCAGGTTCTTTTACCCGCACCAATGCTGCAACTCTAATCACATAACAATATCCATAACGATCAAACTCGCTCAGATACCATGTGACAAAAGAGAAGACAGAAAGACAACTAAAGTTTTATTAATAATTCTCTAGAAGAATGTAAGTACAAAAAAGATTAAGCAAAGCTTATATAGCTACTAAAAGATACAAAATTACTAAACTGCACCTAATATAAATAAGTCCTCTAATATACTAAAACCTAAGCCATATTTCACCAAATATAATATTACTCTAACAGATGTATGGGATTTGGTGCCGTTAGAATTGGATGAAAACAGTCATTTGCAACTAATTCCAAGGCAAGGAAGCGCTTAAAAAGTTAATAATTATCAGCAAGGAAGAATGATCTTGAATTAATTTTCATGATCTGTTGAGCTATTTGGGGCGAGAGTAATAAGCGTAGAGTTGGAGAACCAAGGGCAGATGCAACAACTATAGCAAGAAGAGCAATAACCGTTATCAAACGGAAATATCAACAAGTTTCACTACCAGATAGATCTGTGGGAATGAATAGAACAGTGAGATGGATTCCTCCACCTTCCAACAAATTGAAACTCAATGTGGATGCAAGTATGAACCTAAGTTCTGAGGAAGTGGTAGTAATTGGCACAATCTTTAGAGATGCTTAAGGATCAATTATTGGTGTTTTGGCCAAGAAACTTCGTGAAGTTGGACCTGTAATACCCTAGGTTTGTACACAAAAAAAAATTGTTCTAGCAAACATGCCCAAACGTTCAGGCACATTTTTCCTATTTAAGAACCACTCCCCCCTCCTCATTTCTCACATCAAAATCACTTGTCCTTGTGATTTTTCTTCTGTCTTTCACTCATTTTGAGTTTTTATCTTCTCTTTTGTCAGGAATTCTAGTTGACATTTGAGAGGGAGATCCTTTTTTAGTTCTGTCAAACATTAGATCCCATAAACATTATCACACTGAAGATGGCGAGAATTGTAAAGTAATGTTGAGCAATTGGTCATCCGGTACAATCCAATTCATTCCTAAAGAGGAAAATACAATAGCTCATAGGCATAATAGATTTGCACTTTCTTTATGGCAACCCATTGTTATATATATATATGTGTGTGTATGTATATATAAAACTACTTCCTCAACTTTATTTTATTTAGGACTAAGCTGATATTTAATTTACAAGTGGTTATATTTTTTTAATTTATGTTTGTTTATGTTACCCGTACTCTATTAATATTTTCTCATTGTTAGTAATTTTTTTGTATAGATTACTTATTATTAATAAATATAGATATAATGGATATACATAGCGGGCCTTCATAATAACCATCACTATAAAATTTTTAATAATTAACTCATTTTACCTATCTCATGCCAAATAAACCAGTTCTTGATTATATATATAATGGATATACGATGGAGTGGTTGATCTTCTAAACCAATTCTTTTGTAGGTTTAATAGTAGTTATGTATTTATTGGTTCCTTTATTATGGACTCCAATGAGAATTAGTGATCCATAAAAAAAAAGGTGGTTTAGAATTTAGTGTTGTAATTACTTTCGTTATACAATGTTTTATACAAATTTAATTAGTGTCATTATATATAAATCATCTATTAAATATTATTAGGTGACTCAATTTGTATTATTTAATGTTAAATTACAATAACGAAAAGCTACAAATTTATATAGATCTTAAACAAAATTAACCATTTAAATCTTTATTTATCTTTTATTTTAAAGTTAGTTACAAAATTAAAATGTAAGTTTGGCCAAGTTTGACTCCCCATCATTGTCTTTGTTTATTCAATATAAAGGTTCTTTATTCTACCCTTTGCCATCTTAAATTCTCACATTTTCATGTCATTATATTTTCTTATTTTCTTTTTCAAAAAAAAAAATTTATTTTCATACAAAAAAAAGTATTATTATTCTTCTATTTATAATTTAAAATATTATTTTAGTCAATGCGGCCTTGGTTCGAGACTGGGACACTTCATCCTTTGAAGCTTAGAGGTCACTGTTTCGATTCTTAGCTGACGTTGGTTCAGTTAATAATCTTTTGCTGATACCAAATTGGTATAAGAATTATTTGAATCATTGTAAAAATATGAGTTAACTGTTAACTTATTCATTATGTAGCTGAGTACCTTTTAAATTAAGACGGGTCAAGTTTGCAACGGCTTTCGGTCGTTTATTCTCAAAAAAGATATATATATATATAAAAAGATGTATATGTAATTATTTAAATACAAAACATAGCGTGCAACACACGGCATCCGTGATATAATACAAGGGACGAAGAAGAAGAAAAAAAGAAGGAAAAAAGTCTTAAAACTTGAGATGAGACCGACTTGATAACATACATGTCAACCCACAAACAATCGGACCCAACCCACATGTGTTTAAGAACCAGCCACATGTGTCGATGTGATGGGTCGAATGATGATAGAAGATTACTTGATTTTGTTGACTTTAGGGGTTAGACTAGTTTCATGACATTAAACTAGGACCCACATCAAGGGCATGTGGGTGTGGAACATGATCGATGTTGATCCAAGAAAAGAAAAAAATAATAATAAAATAAAAAATGGTTGAATGTGTTTGTTTGTTTGTTTGTTGGGTGTTGACCCAAAAGAAAGAAAGAAAGATTACTTGTAATCAATAATTGTTTTAGGGTCATTTTCATTGAATCATCAGAAAATGACATGGTTTGATGGAGATGGTTGTGTAATAAGGATTTGGAGGAGGAGGAGGGAATTAGATGAATATATATCTGATGGGACAAAACCATGTGACCCTAAATGTTTAATAGCTACTCACTCTATAATGTTTTGGTGTGGGTTGGGATGATTTTGATGTGTTTCTTCTATATATATATATATATATGTGTGTGTGCCTATCAAGATTGAGAAATATATTGAATCAAGGCAATATATATCTTCGGGATAATTAAAATTATTGTACTAAGATTGTACATGTACTATTATAATTATACACATTACTTAAATTATATCCCCTATTGATGTTAATGAGCAAACTTTGAAGAGAAGAAATTAAAGTTTGATGATAAGGATGTTATATAAGTTCGATGCAATTTATGTGCTGTCTGAGTCAAATTACAAAAACAAATAAAAATAAAATTCAATAAAGGAAGTGTGACTTTAAATATTAAAATTGCCCTCTTTCTTTTGCTTTCTTTGTTTTTCAAAAAGTACAGTAAGAAAGGAAGGAGAAAAAAAAATGTAAAAAATAATAATTAAAATGGCATGTGAAGATATAATTAATTTAATTCCTATTAAATTGCTTGTATAAAATTATATTGCTGACACAAGGATATTGATACTGGGGTCAAAAAAATTGGGACCCCTTAGTAGGGCCAAGAAAGATAGCACAATAACGAAGGGTATAAGGAGCTCAAATAAAAACTATGCGAATCAAATATCATAGTCTCACTCTCACTTTTATTAAAAAAGAAAAAAGCTCTTCTTTATTTGGTAAGATAATAAACTTTCGATTTTAAGTAAAAGGCTTTGGATGTATATCGTTTAAACTATCTATCGTTTGTGTCTAAAATCGTACTTAAGATTATGAGTACAATTAATGCAAAAAAAATAAAAATAAAAGGTTTATATATGTTGTTGCCTTTTTAGTATTAGAAGGTTATGATTTTCTGAGATTTTTACCAAATTTACACATTTTCAATTATGGGGTATTAATTATCCATAAATTAGTATACAAACACATACTTTCCATAAGAAAAGTCATGAAATGTTAATGAATTTTGTTGGACCACATACCGAGCATAAGACATGTCAGTCACACCAGTCTTGCCTAATAAGATGTAATACAAATCAAGTAAATATACCGACTTGTTCTAGACGATATATTATTCGCCATAATGACCGGATCAACATGGGAGAGCTCCAGGTCGACAGGTTGGGCTACCGACCTGGATGACAGGTCAACAACTATAAAACGACAGCATCAGCCCTGTAGAACATGATGTGTCTTGCCAACCTAAAACTATCGACCTTTTTTACCGACTATATCTTTGCTTACAAGCAGACATAATGAAAGACTCTAGCTAAGCATACCGTCCGAAATGGACGACGTCTAAACGCAGGTTCAGATAGGGATACACTGTGATAAGTTTGAGATTTACTCCTTATCCGACTGTGATAAGGCCTGAAGCACTACTAGTTCAACTAGGAGGCTACAAAGTCATCCTAATCTCGTAAGGATCGCACCAAATCTTCCTAATTCTACCAGGAATCAAATGTGCTCTTCCAGCACAAGATTGATTCATGATTCTATAACAACTCTACTACAAGGCCAAAAACCTTAAGCCCTCTCTATAAAAAAAAATCATAATCCCTAAAGGAGAGGTAAACAACTATCGACCCAGTTCAGTACCATTAACTCTACGGAGCTCTGAACTAACTTAGCCATCCGAGGGTCTTTGGCCGGTACCACATCGGTGTTCGTTACGATGGCCTGTTCTTTTTTGTTTTCCTCCTCAGATCATCAATCTTCGCCGACCTTTGCAGCACTTCGACGAGTCCCAGATTATTCTATTTCCTCCACCTCATTGTCTACTGGCGTTGATCAAATCTTGCACCAATATTTGGCGTCGTCTGTGGGGACCGACATTGTAAGTTAGAAACAGCTCTGCCGTCATGAGTCAAGAGGCAGAAATACCAGCTGAGTGGAACCCATCGCCACACCGGTGGTACCCTAAAACAAAAGGGGAAGACCACCAAAAAAGTAATCAAAGATGTGACGCCCCGAAAATTATTTCATCTTGCCCATAACCCAATTGCACTTTGCCCAAACTCTATGCGTTGCCTTGTTATGTTTGGTGTTTGTTTGATGGTTGTTTAATGTTTGTATAGTTGATGCTTGATAATGTATATATAAATATGTGTATCATAAATTGTATATGGGTCATGTTAAATTAAATTATAATGCATATGTTATTATTTATGCATGGGCCCATTAAACCATGAATTGATATTAGTTACGATTGATTGAATAAAAGGACAAATGAGAATGAAAATTTGGTGTATTAAATGGATTGGACATTTAAAATACATGGAAGCATGAGATTGGTTAAAGTACATGTGGTTGGTATGGGTAGTATGAGACCAACACATGTGAAGGTTGGTGCATGAAAGTGGATAAGTGTCCCATGCCCACTTCTCTTCTTCAAGGAAGTGCTAGAATGAGTGGAGGGAATCAAGGAGAGAATCAAGGAGGGAATCAAGGAGAGAATCAAGGAGGGAATCAAGGAAGTACTAGAAAGAGGTGAGTGGAGAGAAAGGAAAAAAAAAGAGAAAGAAAAGAAGAGAAAGGAAAGAAGAAGAGAAATGAGGGAGTTGCAGGAGGAAGATCTCTGCGACGTTTTCATCAAAGAGCTGGATCTTTGCGATATATGGTCAGATTGAGCTCAAAATTTGTCAGCAAGTTCGTAGCTTATGGTTATTGATCAGAGGTTTCGTCTAAGAGATCTAACCTCCCAAACAAAGCTGGTCGGAAAGTCTGGATTTCTCGCGCTATTTCGCTCAAACTTATAGATCACCCTAATCTACCGTTGGATGGATATAAAATTTGGGTATGTAGTGTACAACTGATATGTTTGCATTCTGAACGGTGAAGATCTTGATTAGACGTTTCGTCTAAGATATCTAACCTCTCAACCAAAGCTGGTCGGAAAGTCTGGATTTTTCGTGCCGTTTCGCTCAAACTTGTAGATCGCCTCAATCTACCGTTGGATGGATATCAAATTTGGGTATGTAGTTTATAACTGATATTTCTGTATTCTGAACGGTGAAGATGTGTATGCATTGAGTATTTTGTGTTATATAGGCATTTTAGTTTGAGTATTTGCAGCAGGAAAGGAGAAATCGTATGATTAGAGACTTGTTCATCAAAGATACTTATCTTTTCGGTCCACCGTTGGATTGGGCTGATATTTGGACAGAAGGTTTGTTTCTTCACATACTTCAATCTGTATGGTTGATTTTGTGATTACATATTTCTGTTGGTAGATTGATACATCTGAACATAATATTAAATGAAGAATTGGTAGGGTTGCTTGTATTAGACCTAAATTTAGAATATGAACTTAGACCTTTCCAAATAGCTTGCATGTCAACTATGTTGACCTAGTTGCCATTGTTGATGAACCCATGATGCAAAATCAGTGATATACATGGCTGAACATGGTGACCTAGTGTAAATCGGCAATATGGCATAAGTATGAAAATTTTCATATTTTGGGGCTTTTGATGCTTTTGGCCTAAAATCATTGAATTGATGCAACTTATGTTTAATTAAGCATGATTAGGGTTGATTATGCTATTGATTTGGTGGTTGTGACCATATCATGGGTTAGGCCTACTTGTGATCAAGTGACCCAATTTGGGCATGTTTATGCCTAAGGAATTGAAAATCAGTATTTTTGATTAATAGAATGGTTTATGAATGAGAACTATGCATTAGAGGCCTAAGTCATGTGATTTGAGTTGAATGATGGGATTAGATGGAATTTAGGCCTATTGTTTATATGTGGGCTGATTTAGGGTTGATGTGTAATGTCTATCTTATTGAGCATAAAAATTGATGTATGGTAGGATATTGATGTATGTTTTAGGATCTTGATTGGGTTGATTCGGTTTGGTAGTCGTGTGTGGTTAAATACTCTCACGAGGCTTGGTTGTGAGTAGACTTAATTTATGATTATATCTTTTATGTCATCATATCACTTATATATATTGTATGTTGAAAACATGAATGTGTTCTAATGTTTTGAATGATACATTGATTTGAGAAAACCTTATGACTTTAGTTGGGCCCATCTATCTGGCTAATAGGGGGACTTAACCTTGTCATATGAGGGTTTTAGGAAAGGAAATGATTGGGGTCAACGGTACGGTGAAATAAACGTGCACTAGTAACCCCAAATAAACATGATTAGGGTCAACGGTACGGTGAAATAGACGTGCACTAATAACCCAATGCATGTGGAATGTGGATCCAAATTGATAAGCTTTTACTTGCATCGAACTTATTATAAATGCTTGATATCTATATGTTATGAGCTTTTAATCATGCTACACATTGACATGCATACATGATATTTATTGATGAGTATTGATAGCATATCTGAATTCTATTCACTGGGCACCGTTGGCTCACCCTCATTTTCCTCTTTCAGGTCCTTCTGTCCCGAATAAGGGCAAAGGAGTAGTCATATCTTGAGGGCCTTGCCTGCGAGAGAATCCAAGGCCTCGATGTGAGTTGAGAGGTATTTTGATTAAACTGTGTTTTAAATTATGAAGTATTATATTTTGGATTATGTAATTATAAAACTTACCACATTGTAGTATGGGTGAGTTGGGACTTGTTAGATAAACCATGTGGGCATACGACGGTTTTTATTTATACCCACAATTTTGGACTTTATGTGTATGTCAATTTTAATGGACTGTAGGGATTATAATTTTATTTGTGGTTCATTTTTATGGATTATCTCTTGTCTTTGATGATTAATACGGTGGGTAGTTTTGTTTAGTACCTTTTGATATTATGTCGTTGTTTGATAAGACTCGTAGGGTCTCAACCACCTCACGGGAGTTGAGGAGTGGTCGGAGATGCCTACGCCGGGCGTCCCGCCCCGGCATTCCGCACGCTATTCCCTGTGGGGTTGGTGGTCCGGGGTTCGAGGTCGCCACAGTTGGTATCAAAGACTGATTTTACTAGGTTTGGTCTATGTATTGGACTTAGATGACTTTGACCTAGGAATTGAGTGAGAGATTTAGGTGAGTAAAAAGCTTAAAGGAACTAACTTAAAAGCCTTACTATCATATTTTTTGCGTGTATTATATGATATGGGTAGTTATGAGGTGGGCACTAGATCGGAAGTCATGAACCTAGAGTACTGACCTAAGAAGCAGAAGCGATCAGATTTCGCGATTACTTTCACGAAAGAGAAGGCTCAAGACATATTCCGCCTGCACGCCGATGCCTTAGTGGTCACGATGACCGTGGCTAACTACAAAATTCGTCGGATGTTGGTCGACAACGGCAGTTCCGCAGATATCCTTTATTGTTCAACATTCGAGAAATTGGGACTGACCAAGGATCAGCTTAGCCCGGTAGATGTCCCTTTGATCGGCTTCATTGGAAATAACATTATGCCAGAAGGAAGAATAACCTTACCAGTGACATCAGGGGACTCAAAACACAAGGTCACGACTATGACCAGCTTTTTGGTGGTAAGATGCCTTATTGTCTACAACGCCATTATAGGGAGACCACTTCACAATAATTTGAAGGTTGTGGTATCAACTTATCACCTAGCTCCGAAGTTCCCAATAGGTGGCAGCCAAAAAGAATCTAGGGACTGCTATGTCACAGCCGTGAAGAAAAAGACGAGGCACGGGGAAAGTCTTAAAATTACAGAAGGGCAACTAATGTTGCTAGAACTCCCAGTCAGCCATGACCTCTACCCCAAAAAAGAGGTGTCGGGGCTCGAACCCTAAGATGAATGGGTTGAGGCACAGATTGGAGAAAATTCAGCGAGGACTGTCAAGGTTGATACAAGAATAAGCTTCTTCTCCCTCACCGACCAGTTGGTTGGCCTCCTACGGGAGCATATGGATTCAGATTTTTCCTACTGTGGGCATGTTTTATAATTGAAAAAAATAAAGAAAATATAATTTTTTGAGAAATATTTTCTCCACTAAATTTTCTTGAGAGAATGAATTTTGTCAAAATTGTTTGATTGTACCTAGAGAAATATTTTTGCATACCCATTCAATGCAAAAAGAAAAAAAGAAAAAGAAATAAAGAAATAAAAATAAGTTTAAGACAAGTATGAACACCATCATTTGTATTAAAAATTTTCACACCTTTACGGATGAGAATTAAAAAAATTTCTCAAGAACATAAGATTGCTTTTAGCTGTCAAACACACCCTTAATTACTCTTTTTAATTACATGCGACTTTTTTTTACTCGTATCAACAATTACACAAAAACACTTATATTATCTTAATTAAGAATTACTTAAAGTCATGTGCATCACAAACAAACGTACTTCTTTCTTTCACCTACTTTATAGATCCTATGATTTGTCCACAAATGATATGACATATCTTGGAATTAATTTAAATTTGCAGAATAATGAATATTTTGGTTTTGTCTGAGAGTCTACATCAAAAGAAAATATAGTTATTTAATTTATTAATTAATAATATCAAGAAGTTGCTTCTTTATATATATATATATATATATATATATTATTAAGTACTCAGCCTTGACACATTGTGTATGGATGTTTTGAAAGGTAAGATGCTATATATCAGTTCGTCTAGATAAATCCCTTTCATAGTTTAACTTAATAACCTCTTCAGCAGCATAAAATATTCATCGTGACAACTTCAATGTCACGAAATCACCTGTTTTTAATTTAATGTTATAGATGTGTGTGTGTGTGTGTTTTTTTTTTCTCATTCTTGTAATAATATATATTAACCATCTTTAATTAAAAGTAAATATTTTTTACCAACATTAATTTATGACATTATATCATTTTGGAGTTAAAATAGAAAATAATATATATTAAACAAAAAATAATAGTTTGTCACCATCAATAAAAGAAGAAAAATGAGAGTGATAATCTAATAAGCATTTAAGATAAATATAGAAAAAATGCTTTTGTTAGGTTTGGAGGATGACCTCCAAACCTAACAATAAACTCGTCAAAATTAATTAATGCATAAATGACAACAAATAAAACTCATACGAGGCCCATCCTTATACATAATGCAAATTGGGTATAACCATGAATTTTGTGAAGATTAAATCTCATACAAGTTAACTTATGTTGAAAACCATTTCTATACTAAAAGATTAAAAGTTATAATTAATAAATAAAGAGCTAACTCAGGTGCATAATGATGGGTAGACTAGGTTTATAAAGGGAGACAATACAAGATTGATAAATGAAAAAAAAAATAAAATAAAATAAAAATAAATGAAAAGTTTGAATATTAGTGTTCGTTAACAAACTATAAGTGTACAAGGTCAAGTTTTAATAGTAGAGTCATGAATAGAGTTATCGGCCTCAGAGATTGTAATCCAATTCTTACAAAGTACTTAATTAATATAACCTTAACTTTATTTAGAAAATTAAAATAAAAAATTAATCAACTAAACAACTCAAAATAAAATTTAAAAGAAATTAATAAATGTATATTGTAGATGTTCGATTTCACCTTGCCATCAACTATATTTTTTCGTGCCAAATTATTATTAATTAACTCTCTGTGTTTATAAGCCCAGAACTATAATTTATTTAACTCCTTCTCCCAAGTGTCAAGTTAGAAATTGTTGGGCCATAATCTAGGTATACCGAGTTGTAGGCCACGTCAACACCTATAACCGCCAGATCAGCAAGTTGACTCGACACCTTGGCCTACCGAGGAGTTTTCCTGAGTAGAACCAACCTCCTTAGTTATCCGTAGTATGACCAACATTAATGTGTCCTGCTCTGTGTTACTGAGCAGGGTGGCAAATTGGCTACATGCCAGATAACAACTATGCGAGATCTATTACGACAAACTTGAGATTCTCTATTAATTCGACCGTGATAAAGATTATTTGACTCTCCAAGTCCCACTAGAAGGTTACTTAGCTCTTCCAATTCAATTATAAGAGGACTAAATCCCTCCTGATTCGGTTAAGAAGCCTCTGGTCATTCCTAATTCGACTACAACTCGACTTCTAGGTCAATAACCCAACTATATAAAAAACCTATCACCCCTAATGGGGGAGGTACCTTATTTTTCTACACAGTTCAACTCTATTATTCTTCTACGAGCTCTGACCTAACTTAGGCATCATAAAGTTTTTGGCCGACAACACACCGGTATTCCTTACGATAGTCAATTCTTTTTATTTTCAAACTCAATTGAACATAACTTTTTTTCTTTTCTTTTTCTTGGTAAGAGAACTAAATCTTTCCCCACGTCTATAAAGTTGGCTATATATATATATATATATGAACTTAGTTTCTTTCACTCGCTATAATTGGTGTCAAATTTTGATATTACTACAAATAGTGACATATATATTTTATAAAATTATAATATCTTATGCATCATGTTAGCTGTCACACTCCGCCGAGGTCCGTTTAGAACGACGAAACTCCCACAGATGGAATACAAGCAGTTATAACAGAATACAAAATACGCAGGAACACAATGTAACAAATATTATTTTCATTTATTACATAGAAGTTGAGTACAAAGCGGGCATTATAATGACTGTCACTTACAGAAACACACTGTCAAATTATCCTAACTAATAAAATAATTAGTTAAGGTACACACAAAACTAGGGCCCATGCAACCCTCATCCAGACCGTCTCAAGCTCCCGAAAAATGGTTAACAACGGGATGAACCATCACTCAGTGAAAAAAATAGTATTATGTGGATTATGTCAATTTATAACGAGTTCATCATAATCATAATCATAAGATAAACAATGCAATCATCATTAATCATATAAATGCATGAAATGGGTAGACACACGCAACACACGGTTTCATAGAAATTCATGGCCAAGTATTATCCTGAGTTCTCATATAATGTCCCTCTCCAGGATCCGTCCCAGATTCTTATTATACGTACCTCGCCAGGGGATATATGTAACCCAATCCATACAACTCCTTTCTGACTGGATCATCAAAGTTCTAGCAGAGATGTATCTCATAGGGTCAGGTCATAACAGGGCATCTATGCCGATAATCAATTCCAAGGGTCAGAATACCCATGTACCTGAGTGATCGTGTTGTTTACCAGTATGTTATACATGTGCATGTAGACATGTACATATATCAGGATAGTCTCTATTCTTGACCATTGTATTCCTTCATCACGCCTACTGCACATGTGCGGTAGCTCTGAGTCTTAAAGGACAGGCATGTGAACTTTATATCTTTTAGGCTAGCTTTTTATAGAATTAATCCAGACCCGTCTCCAGGCGAGAGGTGGATCACAATGGACACTTTTAAACATCAAGTCTTCTGAAGCAGTCTCACTGCCTCCCGTTCACAATTCAATAGTACTAGGGACAAGACTAAGTCTGGCTAATAGAATCAATTGCCAATCCAACAATATGACAATACATCGTCCAAATGTCAAGGTACAATATGGCATAATATCAACATTGATAATATAATTGAAATAATATATGTATATCAAATAACATGGTATATGTATGAATTGTGATTATGCATGCATATCAAATAACATGATACATGCATGAAAACTTTATAAAAGGAAATAATACATGCAAACCTAAGTTTTGCTTCCCACCTTCAATTTTGTAAGATCGACTTTCCAACAGAGCTTCCACTATGCACCAAATAGGAGTCTCCAAGTGAGTCTCAAGATAAGGGAGAGAATTTCTAGAGAGAGAAATAAAGAGAAAATATTTTAAGAGAGGGGAGAGATGAAAATAAAGTACTCTAGAAAATATTTTATGATGTGAAAGATCAGTAAAAACCGTAATCACAGAGCATACTAAGATTTTCAAGAGAGAGTCTCCAAGAGAGGGGAGGAGAAATGAAGAATGAGATGGAAGAAATGAGGAGGAGGCACCCCTTTTATACTAGTTCCATCAAATCTACACCACTCAATTGAAAATTTACCAAAAATTCTTGGTCATACACATGTAATGCAAGTTGACAACTTACAACACTCAGAATTTACCTAAAAGCTTCTAAATAGTGGGACTTGAACTTGGTTTTGGGTCATGCCATGAATTTGTTTTTTGACTTGATTGTGAATTTTATGATTTACAAGTTCAACAATATTGTACATGGGCTCAAAGCTAATATTCTCATGTGACATATATATTATATTATTAGCATATATATATATATAATTTTATTTATTTATATATATATATATATATTAGTCTAATTTTGGACGTATTACATTAGCGCTTCGTCTTCCATATTGTTACTTTTAACAATTAATATTTTGGTTGACATATATCTAACGGTTTTTATTTCTATTGTGTCCACCGTTTAATAGTATTTTGTCGTGTAAAAGCACATCTGACTTAAGAAGGGTCTTTAAAATTTTCTTACTAAAATAAATGAATGTTGAAATAAATAAATTAGTTTCAATAATGTGAATATATACATGCATGCATTGACATTAATGTATTAGATCATATAGGCTTCTATGTAAAGGTATGCCTCATAGTATGTCTATTTCCCATGACTTATGTGGAAGAGTATCTTAGCTATATGGAATTATTAATTAATAATGGACAATAAAAATAATTTTTTCCCATTTGATGCTACTAAGGACAATTTTACATAAAAATGCTTTAATCTATAACATGTGGTCCATCATAATGGCACATCATTTGCACAAATTTGATCTACAAGCATGTGTGCTTTGTGAACAATCAATTAATGTATTCCATATATAATTTTAAACAACAATTTTATTTTAAAAAAAAGTTATAACAAAATATATATATATAATATTATTATTAGAAGAAGAAAATTACCATTAGCTGCTTCTTTTCAAGAGCTGCCTTATTTTTAACAATGTGTATATGTACACACACATATATTGAAAATAAAATTGTCCGATTATTACTTTTTGATAAAGTACATTAACATGTAAACGTATAATAGTTTTTTGCAATTTAAAAGTAAAAAGAGAGTATCAACGAGAAGTTGGCTTAATGGAAGCGAGCTTAGTCTTAAGGTAGTCCTTGTATGAAAGTTTCAAGATTTTTAAAGGTCCATTCGCTAAAATAGGTCTACTATTTTGCTTCCGCATCGAAGGGGGAATTAGTCTCATACTACGAAGGGTGTAGGGATACTTATAGAAAACCAAAAAAATAATAGAAAGATAGTGAAAAAAATATTAGATTATTGAAAATAGTAGAAAGAATTCACCAATAAGAAAAAAAAGAAAAAAAAGAAAAAAGAAAGATGGAGGAAAGTAGAGGTCGAATAAATTCTCATATTAACCTTCTAACTAATTTTTTCTACTCTCTTTCGATTATTTTTTTATGGTAAATTCCCATTTTATGTATTTGTAAGTATAGTATAAATATTAATATATATTATATTTTATTATTATAAATGTCAGATTTATGTGCACAACCGTATAAAGTCCAATGGTTTTATAGATTGTCTTTTTAAAAAAAGTATCATATCATTAATGTCAAAGGACTTACTTCCTATATGACATAAATTATTACTTGATAGACATTTAAGTTAAAAATATTCACAAATGCTTTCATTTAAAGTGCATATTTTGATGATGTGTTAAATGACTTTTCTTTTAATTAAATCTAATCAATATATATTTATCCTATAAGACACTATAATGGTTATCCAACAAGCCGTCTGAAAGTAGACGGTCATGTTGACAGTTTCTATTTTTATTTTTATTTTGCCACCTCAGCTTGACAGTAAATAGTGATAGTTGCACTGAAGAAGTCTATTTTAACTTAACATCTATTGATCCTATGTAGCAATTGATAGTTACATTGAAGATGCTCTTAGAACATCTTCAATGTAAAAGTGGATTGTATTTAAAAAAAAAATGTCATGTCATTAATGTCAAGAGACTTGCTCCCTACATGACATAAAATTAAATTTCATAAACAATCAAGTTAAAAAGTGGTCTTTAATGCTTTCATGAATTGTACACATTTTGACGATGTGTTAAATATTTTTTTTTTCTTTTTTTTAATGATATAGTTATAGTAATTTGATGAGTCAACAATAGATGACTGTCTAACAGACCGTCTAAAAGTAGACAGTCATGTTGAGAGCCTTTATTTATTTATTTTTGCCAACTCAGCTTGACATTGAATGTCAATAGTTACATTGGAGAAAGTTTTTTTTACACAATATTTATTTATCTTGCGTAATAATTAACTTTTTTACAATCTACATTTGTATTGGAGATGTTCTTAGACATGCAATTGGGAAAGGCTATTGAGTTGTTAAAAGTTTTGTTTTAAATATTGACGACTTCCAATTTTATTATTCTAAAGATGGAATGCTGGACAAAACTTACCCTCATTTTATAATTTGATGAATTATAGTGATTACTCTAATTAGAAATTGCTTATCAACATACTAAATTAGTGAGACCTTAAT
Organism: Paratinospora sagittata; assembly: GCA_035771175.1. Classification (NCBI taxonomy): domain Eukaryota; kingdom Viridiplantae; phylum Streptophyta; class Magnoliopsida; order Ranunculales; family Menispermaceae; genus Paratinospora; species Paratinospora sagittata. The sequence goes on from CM069592.1 coordinate 30,390,451, forward strand.
ACTAAATCAGCGAGACCTTCAAGATTTTAAGATAACACATATATTTTCCAAGGGAGAGGAGGGCATGGTAATTTATTTTTAAGAATCAAATTAACACGTACTTGAAATCCAATTGATTTTTTATTTAGACAACCCGAAAGAGGAAAGAGAGTAATGTCCTTTATTCTTTCCCATCTGACGACGATACTTGAATTTATGTTCTTATAAACTATGAGTACGAGTTCTAATCATTTCGCCATCTTATTCGGTGGTTAATATTCTTAATTTAGACATATTTATATTTTAAATTAATACCAAAATTGGTTTTTCAAGTTTAAATAACTACCAAGTAATAATAGTAATTCAAAGCACCTACTCTCCTTATAGAATTCTCAATGTCTGAAGACAGGAAAGTTCACACACATCTTAGAGGATCCATTGCTTGTTTAAATAATAATAACAATAATAATAAATACCAATGTGTGCATATTATATTATCTCTTATCTCTTAAAACTTTAACATAAACACTTCGTTTTAGGAAAAAAGTAAAATAACCATATATACTTCAAGCTACAGACACTTTTAGAATTGTCTCAAATATTACTCACAAACATTAAAATATGGTCTCACTCATTACTTAAAGAGGGAAAGAAGAAAAGAGAGTAGGCACCCTACAACAATCTAATGGTTGCTCAAGCGAAAATAGACTGAATTTCAAGGTCGTCCCTATATAAAAGCTATAAGGTTTGATTTTTAGAAGTGCCCTTGTTAAAAAAGGTCTATCATTTTGCTTTTATCTCGAACAAAGATCAGTCGCACATCTAAAAAATTTAAAGACACCCATTAACAAAAAAAAAGTCTCTGTATAAAAATTATAGTGTTCAATTTTTAAAGGCGCTCTCATTGAAAAAGATCTATCATTTTATTTTTACCATAAACAAAGAGAGTGGCGCATCCTAGTTCAAAGACATCTCGTTAACAAACAAAAAGAAAAGAAAAGGTAGGTTAAGGTACAAGTTATGCAACCAAGGATCTTAAATAGCGTCTGCAGTCCCTCAAGCGAGTCGTCCGCCCCCCCCCCCCCCCCCCCCCGGGGCGTACGTTAGCATCAACAAATGCCCCAAAAAACGCAAAAAAATAGAAAAAAAAAAAGAAAAAGAAAAAAAAGAAAAAAAGAAAAAAAGAAAAGAAAGCTGCCCGAGAGAGCTGCCCGGGGATTGTGAGAAAGCAAGTACGCTTCTCCATGCTCTTTTGCCGTCTGTCGTGCTCTCAAACAAACCATTTCTCGTATTTTCCTTTCTCTCTCTCTCTAACTCTCTATCTTAGATCGCGAATTTCTCGCTCTACAAGAGCCGATTCGAAATCGAAATCTCTTTTCATTTTGGTTCGTCAATTCGATCATCTTCGATCTCAAACGAAGCCCCCTTATTATGAGCCGTCAATTTGACGATCCAATTTTTTTTTCCTGAAGTCATCGAAGCCCTAATTTAGGAATTTGTTGGTTAGGTTAGGTTTTGGTTTTGGTGGAAGAGAAATTAGGGTTTTTGGTTTTTGGTTTTTGGAGGATGGTGGTGGTGGGGGAAGCGGATCTAGGGTTTGGTATTTAGGGAGAATTCTGGGGTTCTAGGGCTTTTTTTTTTTTTTTTTGGGAGGGGATTGATGGTACTCAAAGTGGAGAAAGTTGGGATAGAAATTGTGGAAATCGGTGAAGATGATGATGATGCAAGAAGAAGGAGGGTATTATGCATGGGCGGGAAGGTGAGGAGAGCACGAAACGGAGACAGCACATGTGGCCTGTCCCTTCTGCTGCGCTAGCTGCTTCTTCTGCTTCTGTCGCTGATGCTCATGATTCTGCAAACGCTGTTACTCTTGATGACTTCTGCAAGGTAACCAAACCCACCCCTTTCCACCTTTTTTGTTTTCTCTCTAGGGTTTGTTCTTGTTCTTGTTTATTGGAGAGATGCCACGTGTTTCGTTAAGTCTTCCGGCGTTGGGCTGGGGGTTAGGTAACGAGATGGAATTGGAATTTAAGTTTTGGGAATTTTTCGGTGATGTGATGTGTTTCTTTACTCGGTGGTACTTGATTGATTTTATTCGTATTCAGAGGACGATTTGTTTTTTATTCTGTTCTTCGAATTAGTTTTTGGGCCGGTTGCATAGGTAGTATCGTGGATTTGACAATTTTTGTTCACCATGTTCAATGACGGTTTTTGTTTGTTTGTTTGGTTTGGAAAACACAAAATTTCAGGATGGATTTTAGTAATTCGGGGGGTTTGATGAATTTGCTGTGATTTTCACGTTGATTGAGTTTTTTTTATTGGTCAAACTTTTTTTGTTTTCTTTTTTTTGAGGTATCAGATTATGAATAGTTTTTTTTTTTGTTAAGGTTTTTGCATATGGCCAGAAGATTTTTTTTCTTCTTCTGATTTTTTCTGGATTGTTTGGTGCTGGAGATTTGTTGTGTGGTCTCCGTAATGTTTGTTCGATGGTAAATGGTTATCATTTGAGTGTGTCACACTGTAAACCCCCAATAACATAGAGATGCATCATTTTCTTTCTCACCTTTGGTCATGCTGCTGAATGGATTGCTGTTTTGGATCATATTGATATATAGCTGGTACTGCCTCCCGTATCTCTTGTTTGTTCGTGTTCTCTTTTTGTACTGTCTGTTTTAGACTACACGCCTATTACTTAACTATCTTGATTCTTCTTTCTTCCCAACATCACAGGAAGCTGTATTCATTGCTTTTATGTCCATGTTGCAAATAATTGTGAATTGAATGTTTTTCTCTATCTGCCATTTTAGATTTGACAGTAGTATACAACTGAATTGGGAATTGGGTAATTAGAACTGAATCAACAACATGTCATTGCAATTAAGCATTATTTTGGTTAGTGATTTATTTGGTATTGGCTGTTATGATTTAGTGCCATTTGAATAAAATTGATGTCTTGATTGCTTTTAAGAAGTAGTGGCAAATATGTTTGTTCAATTTTATTCCATATAAAATGATATGGTTGACTATGATGTATTCTGAACTTTCACTATTTGCTAGATAAATTGTGAATTCTGTTGTATTTTGGTGTCTTAACTCTTTAGTTTGATCATCTATTACATTTGTAGCTCTATTCATATACAGGTTTCCATCTCCTTGGAGTATTTATTTTAAATGGCCAAAATATTTAATTAGCTGTTGGCTGATTATAGTGACCTAAAATATTTTCCATTGTAGCAAGAGAATTGTATGCATGTCCAAATAGTCAGAGTGTTGGCAGACAGCAGTAATTGGCTGTGTTTTTTTGTTTTCTAAAATTATTTTCCTTTCTAAAAAGTTATATTTATATTTAATCCTGAATTTCAATGGTATTTGTAGGATACCCTATATGCATATGTTGGGTATACTTACCATTGGAATAATACCTATCATTCGAACTTGTGGAAATGGTTAACATTTGTGGTTCACTCATTCGTGCTGATCTTTTTATTTGTCCAATCTGCTTGTTTAATTTTTCACTGAAGTTCTTTCGATTTCCTTAGGATGGACGCAAGATTAGTGTTGGTGATTGTGCCCTTTTCAAGCCCCCTCAGGAGACCTCTCCACCCTTCATTGGAATAATTCGACGGCTAACACCGGGAAAGGAGGATCATTTAAAGTTAGGTGTGAATTGGTTATACCGCCCTGCTGACGTAAAACTTGGAAAAGGAATCTTGCTGGAGGCAGCTCCAAACGAAATCTTCTATTCATTTCATAAGGATGAGATTCCTGCTGCATCGCTTCTTCATCCGTGTAAAGTTGCATTCCTTCGTAAAGGTGTTGAACTTCCTCCAGGGATATCCTCATTTGTATGCAGACGAGTGTATGACACTACACACAAACGTTTATGGTGGCTAACTGATCAAGATTACATCAATGTAAGTCGTTTTATATTTCCACTGCATACTTAGGATGATCTAGTCATTTGTTGGTTGCATTCAAATGTGTGGTATAGAGCGAGTGTGTGTGTTTTCTTTTCTTTTTTTCAGCATTAATATTTGGTTATGCAGTACACAAGTTTCTTATCATATCATTTTAAGTCTTGATAGGAACGACAGGAAGAGGTAGATCAGCTGTTGGACAAAACACGACTAGAAATGAATGCAGCAGTGCAATCAGGAGGGCGCTCTCCAAAACCACTAAATGGTCCGACAACACTGCAGTTAAAGCCTGGTTCTGATGTTGTTCAGAATAGTTCCACTTCATTTCCTTCTCAAGGTAAAGGGAAGAAGAGGGGGGACCGGGGTGATCAAGGTCCTGAACTTGTAAAACGAGAACGTTCTTCAAAGACAGAGGATAGCAATCCAGGCCATTTTAAATCGGAAAGCATGTTGAAATCTGAGATTGGTAAAATTACGGAGAAAGGTGGGCTTGTTGATTATGATGGGGTTGAGAAATTAGTGCAACTTATGCAAACTGACAGAGTTGAGAAGAAAATAGACTTGGCTGGTCGAATAATGCTTGCAGATGTTATAGCAGCCACAGATAGGTATGATTGCCTTGTAAAATTTCTGCAACTCAGGGGTGTTTCTGTGTTGGATGAGTGGCTCCAGGAAGTGCATAAAGGGAAGATTGGTGATGGGGCAAGCATCAAGGAGAATGATAAATCTGTTGAGGACTTTCTTTTCGCTTTGCTTCGTGCGCTTGATAAATTGCCTGTAAATCTTGATGCTCTACAAAATTGTAATGTTGGTAAGTCTGTAAATCATTTACGTAGTCATAAAAACTTTGAAATCCAGAAGAAAGCTAGGGGCTTGATTGATACATGGAAGAAACGTGTTGAAGCTGAATGGAATATCAATGATGCGAAGTCAGGATCGAATCAAGCTGTTTCATGGCCCAGCAAATCCGGTTTTCCTGAAGTTTCTCATGGTGGAGGCAGGCGTACTGGAGGATCTGTGGAGGCCACCATGAAGAACTCTGTTGCACAGATTGCTGGATCAAAAACAGCACCAGTTAAGATTGGCCATGGAGATTCTGCTTCTAAGTTGACTTCAGCTTTGTCTGGGTCTTCAAAAGTTTCTGTGTCATTGCCTGCGGCAGTGGCTATTTCAAGGGATTCACCAGGTAAAGTGACTGTTAGCAGTGCCACTTCAGATTTGCCTTCAACAACAGTAAGGGAGGAGAAGAGCAGCAGTTCAAGTCAATCTCCAAACAACAGTCAGTCTTGTTCAAGTGATCATGCCAAAACTATGAGTTCCTCTTGGAAAGAGGATGGCAGGGGATCCACTGCTGGTTCAATGAATGTAAACAAGACTAGTGGTGCCTCTCGTCATCGAAAGTCGAACAACGGTGTTTTGGGTTCTGCTGTCTCTGGAGTTCAAAAGGAGACATCCTTGGTCAAATGCAGCTCTTTGGACAGGAAAGCCACATCTGAAAAACATTCACCGTCTGGATTGACATGCGATAGAACACATGATGCACCCCTTGGTGATCATGGGAACAATCAGAGGCTTATTGTCAGGCTTCCAAATCTTGGACGCAGTCCTGCACGGAGTGCCAGTGGAGGTTCTTTTGACGATCCTTCCGCTACAGTTAGTCGAACTTCATCTCCTGGGCTTGCTGAGAAGCATGATCACTGTGAAAGGAAAGGAAAAGTAAAGAGTGAGGCTTGTCGAACTAATATTTCTGCAGAGTTAAATGGAGAATCATGGCAGAGGAATTCTGTGAAAGATGGATTGATTGGGTCAGATGAAGGCAATGGATCACTTGGTACTTTTCTAGATGAAGAACACGACAGAACTGGAGATGACATTGATAAGGCATTGGAAGCATCAAAAACTACTAACTCAGGACCAGGAAACAACAAGAATGCTTATTCGAGTGAGTCTAAGCCAGGGAAATCACATGACGCTTCCCTCAGGTCTATAAATGTCTTAATTGACAGCTGTATCAAGAATTCTGAAGCTAATGCGTCTGTGCCAGTTGCAGATGACCGTGGGATGAACCTTCTTGCCAGTGTAGCTGCTGGGGAGATATCCAAATCTGATCTGGTTTCTCCCATTGGTTCTCCAGGGAGGAGCTCTCCTGTACCAGAGGATTCCCCTTCAGGAGATGGTTCAAAGTTGAGATTTTTGTGTGAAGATGATGCAGGTCAAAGTCAAGGTCAATCTCCTGATGATGCAGGTCTAGACCCTGAGAAGTTCCAGACTAAGGGGGGAGCACCTCATGTCATGGCACATGGGCATGCTAAGGTCCCAGGAAACAGTAAAATTATGTCATCAGAAGAGAAACCAGCTGATGAGCAGAGTAGTCAAATTTGCACTTCTAGTTTGAGTTTGCAACAAGGCAGTAGCCCGTGTTTGAATACTGAGGGGCGGCCTAATGAGAAGGTATCTGCAGCTGTGGCTGTGCCCCCTGCAGATGTTGTGAAAGTAGAAGGTGCAGATGGTGAAGGAGATGCCAAACTTCATGAGAAGAGAAAGACGGTTGCAACTTCCTCAAGCGGTGATAGCATCCATGAATCTAAATCAAATGTTAGGAGTCCTTTGTTGGATGAAAGTAAAGACTTTGATAAAAAAGATGAAAAGATTGCAGATATATGTAAATCAGCAACATCTGGCATGGTTCACAGCTCTGTATCTGAAACTGACAACACGGTTTTACATGTAAAAGTGGAGAAGGAAACTAAAGATTCAACATCATGCCCACCTTTGGAGAGGGGTGGTGAGAGCAATAATATTATACCTGAAGGTTCAGGTGCTGCTGTCTCAGCAGAGAGTAAGCTTTCTTCTCTCATGAACTGTAATGTGGCAACCGAAGGAAGTGCCAAGGATACTGTGCTGTCATCTGTTTCTAATGTTTTGGATCCAACCAATGTGGATGAGCTCAAGTCTGATAATGCTGTCCTCGTGGAAACAAATGCTCATGTTGAGCCGAGTGAGAATCAAAGAGTGGAGCGGGGTATTGCAGTTCCTTCAGTTGCTGATGACTCTGTAGGTTCAGAAGCTTTAGATCAAAATGTTCGTGTTATGGACAACTCAGACAAAAAAGAGGTTCTTGAGCATCATACTGGTGGGTCGGCTCCCCAACAAGAATCAAACACAGCCCCTGTGCAAGAAACCGGACTGGGTCTAAAATCTTCTGGGTCCAAGTCTTCTGGTGCAGAAGCAGACGAGGCAGAGGACTGCGCATCAGCTGCAGAAGCTTCTTCTATGTCTGGTGTGGCGGGATCTGATACTGCTGCAAAGCTGGACATTGACCTGAATGAAGGCTTCCCTGTAGACGAAGGGTCCCAAGTTGATCAAGTTAATTCTATGGGGCCTGGCTCTTCATCTATTCATCTGCCTGGCCCTTTGCCATTTCCTCTTCCTTCCATATCATGTAGCCTGCCTTCAATTACAGTGGCTGCAGCCGCCAAGGGGCGTTTTGTTCTTCCTGAAAACCTGATGAGGAATAAGGGTGAAATTGGTTGGAAGGGATCAGCTGCTACTAGTGCGTTTCGGCCTGCTGAACCTAGAAAGGTTCTGGAGATGCCGCTTGCTACAACAGATCCCTCCCTTGATATTGCGGCTGGAAAACAGGGCCGCCCTCCATTAGACATTGACCTGAATGTTCCAGATGAAAGAGTTCTCGAGGACATGGCATCTCATAGCTCTGCTCAGGAGTCAGGTTCTGAATCTGGGCTTGTTAGTATTCGGGAATTTAGGCGCAATGAGATGCTTGGTTCTTCAGCTCCTGCTCGAAGTGCTGGAGGACTGGATCTAGATTTGAACAGAGTTGATGAAGCTACTGATGTAGGGCAGTTCTCAGCAAGCACTAGTCGTAGGACAGAAGTTCCACTTTTGTCTATCAGGGCATCATCATCTAGCGGATTTTCTAATGGTGAGGTGAATGTGCTGAGGAACTTTGATTTAAACAACGGACCAGGTCTTGACGAAGTGGGCATGGAGCCAGCGCCACCCAGGCCACACCCTAAGGGAAATGTGCCGTTCCTGTCCCCTGTTACTGGCTTCAGAATGAATAATAACGAAGTCAGTAGCCTCTCGTCATGGTTCTCTCCTGGGAGCTATCCAGGCTTTGCTGTTTCATCTATCTTGCCTGACAGAGGGGAGCATCCTTATCCCATTGTTGCAACTGCTGGAACACAAAGGATTTTGGGTCCATCAAGTGGTGGCCCGACCTTTGGTCCTGATATGTACAGAGGTCCAGTGCTTTCCTCCTCCCCTGCAGTGGCTTTCTCTCCTGCTACTGCCCCGTTTCCATATCCTGGTTTCCCTTTTGGTACAAGTTTTCCTCTTCCATCAACCTCTTTTTCCAGTGGATCAACATTGTACATGGATTCTTCTGCTGCTGGGGGTGTTTGTTTCCCTTCAGTTCCTTCACAGCTAGTGGGAGCGGCCAGTGCAGTTTCATCTCATTACCCAAGGCCATATGTGATAAGCGTCCCAGATGGTACTGCCAATGGTGGGGCTGAGGGCAGTAGGAAGTGGGGAAGGCAAGGCTTAGATCTTAATGCTGGTCCAGGTGGTGCAGATGTAGAAGGGAGAGATGATAGGTTGCCTTCATCATCAAGGCTCTCAGTTAGCGGTGGTCAGGCCTTGGCTGAGGATCAAGTTAGGATGTACCAGGCAGCTGGGACTGTATTGAAGAGAAAAGAGCCTGAAGGTGGATGGGATGCTGAGAGATATAACTACAGGCAACCCTCATGGCAGTAAGAAGTCTCTCGAGGAACAATTGGGCAAATCCAAGGACTGGTAGGCTACAAATGCAATCTTGATGGTTCTTATGACTCTGAAAATGATAAGGAGAATTCTCTCTACTTTAGATTGTCACATCTTAAATCAAAGATACAGGCTTGTGTGGCGAGATTTTGCTCGATATATCCCAAAAGTCTTACTCTTTGTTTCAAGGATTGTGGGTAGAATAGAATCTTTCGTGGGATTCTTGTTTAGTTCAATGATTTAGTTTGTTTAATACATGAATTGATCTCATTCTCTACTTCTTGTTTCTCCCAGCTCTTCCAGGACGAGAGTCGGCTAGCTTCGTGAGAACCATATCTGGTTGGTTGGGCTTCATTTAATGGAGGGCGAGTTCTTCCCACAATATATCCATAGACTCCGGCCATTGCAACTTGCGCAAAAGCAACTGTAACCTAAGAGAACAGGTTGGCTTCTGGAAGCTGTTTGATCCTTGAATCTTTTCTGAGCAGGATGTGCCAAATCAGTTTCCCTTTGTAGATATTTAACTGTTGAAAAGAGCATGTGTGGTATGTTGCCCCCCCCTACAGTTTTGAGAAAAAAAAAAATGGTGTCTCATCTCATACTGGTGCATGGTGCCTTAACTCATTCTTGTTGGGCACTTGTACCCAGCACCACTTGCCTGTTTCCAACCCTTTTCTAAGGAGGTTGGGATGTATGAACTGTCTTGAGCAGAAGCCAATTTACATCTCTCTCAGCTGTTAAGTTATCTCTTGTTCTTACATATGTTGTAGATAGATTAGTTTCCTTAACACCCCAAAAAATTTAGGATATGGAGCGTATTTAATGACCATGGAATCACATTACTGAAGCATTTTCATTATGTAACGTCGGAGGAAGAGACTGATATCACATGGGTTCTTTGCAGAAGTTGCATATATACTGTACCATAAATCTGCAACCCATCCATCTGCCATGTTAGGTTTTTTGCTTGGCTTAAATCTTTTTACTTAATGTTGCGCGTTTATCTTCACACTGTGTTGTTTTAGGTGTAATGGCCATGGTTCAGGGTGGTTTTAATCCTGCTGAGACACATTTTAAATGTGGTTAACTTGGTGAAAGACCTTAGCAAAGGCTTATTTATGAAAATAACACACATTCTTCTATCCTTGTTTCTCTTATTCTCCTCTTTTTATTTGTTTTTAATGCTCTTTGGGTGAGTGATTTGTGTATCATTTTCTAAATTCCTACTAATGCTGCTACTTGCTTGTAGACTCCATATTTGGACTTTTAATTACATGGTATTATTGAATCAGGCTGTCAAATTTGGCTGGCCTCTGTATATTTTGGTCTATAAGAGGTTGGCCTTATTCCACAAGAATGACTTTATGCAATGGAACTGGCATGTATGTGCCCAAATCAATTTGACTAAGCAGAAAAAAAGAACAAAGAAAAGAAAAGAAAGGTGGGTTGAAGATGTGGGATGGTGATGTTTATGATTAAATAATTGATGTTGAAATTATGTCATCTCCCATGTTAGAGTCTGCTTGTCAACTCTAGACCTTTTTTAAGTCTGTTCAGTCTTAATCTCACTAGTCATAAAGTAGCACAAATGTGAACGTGAATGCCATTTATTTTCAAATTTAGAGTAAAGGGGGAAGATTACATGGATCCCACCCAGAAAAAGAAAAAAAAAAGTTATTGTGAAAGAAAATATGACTTGGGACAATTCGAAATTGAATTGAATTGAATTCAAGGCAAAATTTGTTGAGTGAAGGAAGGTGTTGTCTTAAGCTAACTTTTGTGCATCATAGTCTATTTATTAAAGAGAAATGTTAATCTAATTCTAAAAAAAGAGGCTCATACTTAGATAGGCACGCGGTGAGAGCCTTGGTCTCCTTCTGCTGCTTGGGCTCTCCTTCTGCTGCTTGGGCATAACATAACCTAATCTTTCAGTACTTTTCTCGAGATTTAAACTCTAGTCGATAAAGGGGCTGAGTAAAACTCATGAAAATGAGAGAAATGTAATGGGAATAGAACTAGTTTGACATGTATATATAAAAAGAAAGAAGAGGGGAAACGATTGGTTAATCAAGTCTTCCATTGCAATCTACACGTTAAGTTTTGACAGTTTGGATGGTGTGGAATGGACTTTCTTCCCATTGCAACGTCATCATAAGTCATCACCAGCTTGCTTACTTGTTATTTTCATAAATTTCTAACTTTCCATCTAAGTGAAAACGCGTTGGCTCTTTGGTGTATGTAAACATATATCGTTTCTAAACTCAGTGAGATTACGCCGCTGAATAAGGCAACCCAAAAGCGTCAAACATTTTCCATCCATGCATGCATACATACAAAAAAAATAAAAAAATACATACGCCACTTGTAACAATCCCAGTTTGCCATTAATAATTCCAATTATCTTTGTAATTTTTTCCTTAATTTAGGAGGAGAAAGAATATCAACATATCATTATCAGAATATCTCCTTGCAGTTCACCTTCATTAATGCATTTACTCAATTTTTTTTCTAGTAGTTCTAATCACCCTCTTCTCCAATTTTTCAAGTGTCATCATAAGAAATAGAGAGATATCAAAACATGTTCAACTCAGAGAGATACAGTTTATTGTTCTTATGGTTACTGTGTTTAACTATCATCTTCATCTGTTCCCTTCTCTACTCTTCAACTCCTTTCAACACCTCCAAACAATATCTCCATGCTGAAACTAAAAAGGGTACTCTTAGCTATCTTTCTTTTCTTTTTTCAAGTTTAAATTGATGTTTTTATGAAAGTGATTTTTGTTTTGGTTGTGAAGATTATGGCAAGTGTGACTTGTTCACCGGTCGATGGATTCCGGATCTTAAAGGGTCGATGTACTCGAACTGGAGCTGCCCGACAATCCCCGAGTCGAACAACTGTGGAAAGCATGGAAGGGAGGATGTAGATTATATGAACTGGGGATGGAAACCAGATGGTTGTGAGCTTCCAAGATTTGATGCCAAGACTTTCTTGGGAATTGTAAGAGGAAAGACAATGGCGTTTATCGGCGACTCGGTTGCTCGAAATCACATGGAGTCTCTCCTGTGTCTCCTATCACAGGTAAGCCCTTCTTCTTCTTCTTCTTCTTCTTCTTCTTCTTCTTCTTCTTCTTATTTTAGAGATTTGTTTTCAGATGCAGCTATTGAAATTTTAGAACCTTTAGAATTGATATGAATTGCGAGTAATGATCTGAGAGAAGTTTTCTTTTAGACATAGAAAGATGGTGACACCAAAACTGTTTCATTCATGGTGTATATGGAAATAGGATTTAACAATATCTTTATATTTAACAATATCATTAATTACAAAAGATTGCAAATTTGAGTGAATCCTCCTTATTAAGTAAAACAACTGGTGACACCTAATAAACCATTTTCTTTATTCCAAGAACCTATAGATTTTTTTTTTCTAAATACAATCATCATTTTGATTTATCTATTTAATTCTTTTTTACTAAATATGAATTTTACATAAATCATATTATTACAGGACATCAAGCCATGGATACACTGCAATAGTATTGTAAAATCAGATTTCATGGTGCTCTTTGATCTTGTCGAATTTGAACATTAGGGCTCATCTACTTTTTAATAACTGCTAATTGAATTTCTCGATTCTACCAATTGCATAGTAGTAGTAATGGGCACTTGCGTTGCACGTGAATTTCTAGAAGATAGGAGAGAGAGTTACAAAACTTTCATAGTAATAATAAAACCTATGACATTGTTTCTTTTTTGGGAATTAATGATAATGGTCTAGGAGAAGGAAACAAAAGAAGTTGAAAAAATTACATAATTATTTTAAAAAATCTATATTAGACTTTATTACTGGAAATAAGAAACAAAAAATAAATAAAAATAAAGGAATAGTCTTAAAAGTTTGGCAAGAATGAGAATGAATTTCTAACTATTTGCATCATATATATAGTATTTGCAGCTAACACTGAAGATAAGTGCAAGCATACTAAAAACATGGTCAAAAGGATTGCTAACACAACATGGTATGTGATATTTTGCAGGAGGAAACTCCTGCAGACATGTACAAGGACTCAGAGGACAGATTCAGAAAATGGTACTTCTCTTCTCATGATTTTACTCTCATGATGCTATGGACAAAGTTCTTGGTGACAGGAGAAACTAGGGTCGTCAATGGTTCAAACACTGACGGCTACAACTTGCAACTAGACAAGGTTGATCCAAAATGGGCAGAGAAGCTTCCCGGCATAAACTACGCCATTATGTCTGCTGCCCATTGGTTCTTCCGGCCACTATACTTATATCGCCATTCAAGCCTAACTTCATGTGTATACTGCAACGAACCTAATGTGACCAACGTAAGCCCTAGTTTCGCCGTTAGAATGGTCTTCCGTTCCGCTCTTAAGTACATAAATGGCTGCAAAAATTGCAAGGAGTTGTATACAATGGTAAGGACGTTCTCGCCTTCCCATTTTGAATATGGGTCATGGAACACCGGAGGCCGGTGCAACAGAACAAGCCCATTGAAGGAAGAAGAGATTGACCTGGGAGGATCTGAATGGGTATTAAGGAACCTGCAAGTGAAAGAGATTGAGAGAGCAAAGCAGAGAGTGAGTAAGAGAGGGATGAGATTTGAGAGCCTAGATGTTACTAAGGCCATGTTGATGAGGCCTGACGGGCACCCGGATTTGCACTGGGACAACCAGTGGATGAGGGGCTTTAGCGATTGTGTTCACTGGTGTTTGCCGGGACCTATTGATGTCTGGAGCGAGTTGTTGATGGAAGTATTGAGGAGGGAGGAGGGTTCATCCTTATACTGATAGAGAGAAGAAAGATCAAATGATTCTTCGTTTTTACATCTTATATACCTTCATGCATACCTACATTCATTTATGACCATGATACATCCAAATTTCTTTTCTTTTCTTCTTCTTTTCTATTTCTATTCACATATGAAGGCGACATTTTTCCTGGCCACATCATATTTCTATTTATTGAACTTCAAATTCTCTTTGCATTTGGTGTGAATCCTCAGTATGCATTCTATGCTGAAACTCACTTTGTTACTCACATACATCAAAGGGTGTAGTTTATGATGATTGAAATGTGTATAGTTGTGCAGTCATGACTATGATTTTGGACTCTTATGTATATTCTTTTCAACAAGCTTAATACTGCCATAGATTCACAACCGACCATTTGGTATTCCTGTAACAAATTCAAAGTATAAAGCGACAAGAATTAAGGATTTAAATCCCTTATGCAAAATCATATCTTAAACAGATGAAACTATTTCAGTCTGTTTCAAACTTGGGGAAGAAAACCTGGAAATCAAAGAAAGTTAAGCTAAAATCATCTTCAGATTTCCAGGGAAAATGCAGGTTTTAGAGTTAATGAATCTCTTTTATTGAATTTCAACTTGGAGCTATATGACTTAATTCACTTTTACATGGAAAGGACTACAAAAACAACTTTTGTAAAGATAATCCACAACGAACTTGGGATTGGTGCAATGGCCAGAGGAACGAGAAGTCCCAAGTTTCCACCCAAAATGGGCCACTCCCCATATAGTTTTCAATTTGTGACGGTCACAAACATCTTAGGGACTAGCTGGGTTCCATAAAAAGCCCAGATACCCTCAAATCCAAAAAAGAAAAGAAAAAAGAGAGAGAGATATCTAAGCTAAGAAGTACCAGTGGACAAAAAGTGTTTTTTTTTCCCATCATAATGGTCAAATAGTTTTCAGTATATTGAATGGGTCAACTAAAGTAGACCAAAAGAGTTAGCTAATCTAACTCTTTATGGTTGAAATATAAAAGTTGTGAAAAAGGTTCCAAAACTAAGAGGGACACTTCAATGACACTTTGAGATGCCTAGAACAGGTTAGTGATGCGAATATGCCATGGGAAACAGCTCAATGACTTTATTCCCTGGAGTCCAGATCACAGGTAATAGAGGCAAGTCCATTTCAAATACATGAATTTGAGATGCCTAGAACATAAAGAGGACAAGAACATGAGGATGATATGGGAAACAGCTGAATGAATTTATTCACCAGTCTAAATCACACATGGTGACATAAGGAATGCCATCAAACATAAGCCATGCCACATACCTTAAATCCAAAGTAGAAGGTGCATTGTGTCACAACTAACATGATAAATATAGTTTTTCAGAAATACACAGCTCCAATATAGACCAATCAACCTGATGCAAAGTTCACCAAACCCTACCTATTAGATGTTAAAACTAGTGTTTTCAAGAACATGCCTAGGTCATGGGTCTCATCTATGCAAAGAATTGCCTAGACATGAAACAATGTTTATTCACAACTCCATAAGTAAATAATTAATTAATTTTATCCAAATAACCTTGTATATATATTGCAAACACATTCCACAATATAAAAGTCAAATCTTGTATAAAACAGATGAGTTATTTTATTCTTTACTTTCATGTCCACAAAATAAAAAATATATATAAAACAGAAAGACAAGCTGATGCATAGTAAGAGTATAACAGCAATTTAAAAAGTCGTGTTTGATGCAATTCGTTGATAAACAAAAAAAATATTTGCAGCTATACAGTGAAAATAAAAATAGAAAATTAGAATTAAGAAAATAGGAAAAAGAAAAAGATAAATTGCATGGTATTAATAGATGTACAACACTAGAATTCAGAACAAATGGTAACGCTTTAGATACACAATCATACCTGCAGCAATATGAATAAAGGAACAAGAGAAAAGATAAAAGGGAGAACTAAAAACAAAAGAAGAAGAAGAAAAACCAAATGGCTGCTTAAAGGAAGAAAAATAGCAATAAAACTGGCTTGATGATTAATGCAATGCGTAAGTAACATTACTACAATTGTACAACATTATGATTGAGAAAAACTGAAGAACATATAATTAGAAAAAAACAGGAAAACCTAACTTCTGCCCAACATGGATAACACAAAGGAAGCATTCAACTTATTCTACTTATAAATCAAAGAAGGAAAGAAAGTAAATAAAATAAATAAATAAAAAAAGGATGTTCTAAAAAAAGGACAAACTCTCTAAGAAGAACCTTAGTCCATATATATTTACACCAACCCCTTCAAAAGTTTTTAGATTAAAAATTAAAAGAGCCCCATTGCCTGCCTCAAGTATTGTTGTGGATTTAGTTGCAAATCACCTAGGTATTGCCAAGGTGATACCTTGACAAATTGGTAAACTCCTCTTCAAGGTCAAGATCTCATTGGAATCAGCCCCTTGGGAGAAGGGAGTGGTGGATTGGTTTCATGTTTCTCAGTAATCGTTTGGCAAGACTGCAAGGGTAAGTTACTATATCCACTTCTAACCCCAAAAAAGTTGCACCATCCACCAATTCAAGGATCTAGAAGAGATTATATTAAACTAACATAAGTAACAATTCAGAAACTTGTCGAATTCTGTAAAATTGCCTTAGGTGGATAAGAGAGGTGCAAATTACTGAATAAGTCAATAGAGTGGATTAATCTAAGAAAGGCCATGAAATCTTAAAATTGCAAATGCAGGCCAAACAGAGGGAGTAAAGTTAGAATGGCAATAAAAGAAATGCTTAGGAAAGACATATGTGGATTTACAAGATATGAAATAAATGTGGTCACAAGATATGGTTAAAACGACAATAAAATAAATGTTCTCAATTATCCCAAAGTCAAACTAAAGTACAATATTTAGTGCATCTGCAAGTTCCCATATATCCTAGTTTAGTCCCTTGATAGAATCCTAAGTGTCACTCAGAGTTAGATGACAACAATCATCTCATCTTGATTTTGTTATAGGATGTCCTCAATTATCCCAAAGTCAAACTAAAGCAGGATATAAAATACATGTCCTCGCAAAATACCGTTAGAAGAGGGCAAATATGTCTACCCGATTCTTATGCTATATGGAAAGAGAAATCAAATCACAATCATCCATTAACTGCAGTCCTAGATAAAAGGCCAACAAGTGAGCTACCATTACAAAATAGAGTTATTTGAGACAAATGGATTAATAAAACTAAAAGATTAAAAATATAAAATGTACTAACAAATATAAGGAAGATAACATATTTGACGTTATATGTAATATTATTAATATTTAAGTAAATATTAACCAAATAGCCAGTTGTCGTGCAGATGGTTCATTCACAAGATCCAAACTTTTGGAGAGACTTACAGACTTTGAAAATCATCAACTCAAGGGCATGCTCCTTTTGTTGGGTGGGAATGGAAATGAGGAGCATCTTGTGTCCTTTCTCAGCTTTGATTTCGTCTACCAAAAGAATTAAGTGTGCAAACATCGGTAACAGGGGGTTATAAATTGGTAAAGAGTTGCCAAGTAGATCCTCAGGAAGTTTGGTAAAGGGGATGTATTAGAATGCATTGCGATATTAGCTTTCCAAGCCTCTTGTCCTCCGTATCTGGGCAAAGAGAAACTTGAGAAAATTTTAGAGAAAAGGAAAAAATTGTAACTCAAATCACCCAGTTGATTGAATGGGAGGTGAAAGCTAAAGTTAATGCCTTCTTCCCTCAAGCAAATATTTCAGATCCCCATGCAACTCATCACTGGAACATTCCACTAGCTAGGAGGTTGTGGTCCAAAGTCCAGTTTGATGAAAATTGAAACCATAGTTGAAGGCTTAGTTCTAGTTTGAGATGGTTCTTTCACTGATCAACGTGTGTGTTGCGGAGGTCTCCTCAAAGAAAACGAATATTGAGTTCTTTTGCTATTTATAGGGACCATGTTTGAATCAGCTCACTGTATGCAAGAAGTTTTTGCCCTCCACAAAGGTTTAAAGTTGGTCACTCAACTTGGGTATGGAACTATGGATTGTTGTCCATTCAAAGTGACTGACTCTTTGAACCTCATTATAATCATCCATAAGTTGAATTACCCCATGGTGCACAAGGTCTATTAGTCATAAAGTTGGAGTCTTACGGAGGAATGTCAAGTCTCACTAATTCAATGTTGAAGAGAATGTAACTCCCTGATGGATTGGCTTGCTAATCAGCTAGGAACTCTCAGAGTCATGCTCCCTTTATGCTTCCAGATCATCTTCTATAACTTTCTAGGAGAAGATGCATCTAGTCATGTGTATTTTCATCCTTTGTAATCTTTTTTTTCCTCTTAATTTAAAATCATTCTTTGCCTGGCAAGAAAAAAAAAAAGTGTACAAGTAGAATTATTGCAACTCCATCATTACTGATTTTTTGTTCTAAGTTTAGATTTAATAATATCAATAGATTCAACTATTTACAAACATGTAAAGACATAAAATATTATCTTTCTCTTCACATGCTTTTTTTTGTTTTGTTTTGTTTTTTTTTTTTGAGAGAGAGAGAGAGAGAGGACAGCACAAGAGAACCCCAATAAACTAACTCAACTACACTCAAGAGTCCAAACAATCACCCCAAGACCAACAGCAGACCAACCCTAGAAACAACTTGCCCAATTCCTACACCAATTCGAAACAGAAAACCCCCCACATGCTAATATCTCATTACATGTTATATTCACCTTAAAATGGGGAAATTCTTTTTACCCATCTTCTGCAATGAAATGAAGACATTTATATGCATTACTCATTGGAATCCTATGGTAGAAAACTAGAGAAAATACTCTCTCAAATACAATCAAACACTTTGAGAGTATTTATGCAAAAATAATCTCTCAAGAAATAGTTTCTTGGGAAGAATTTTCCCAACAATTAAATAAAATCAAAATAAATTAGTACAACAATAACTCTCATTAGAAAGTGCATCTTAAATACTATTGAATTAAAAAGTGGCAACATTATGTACCAGAGTAGCTAACATGCATTTCTTCAAATTAGGATAGTTATGTCTGGTCCCTTCACACTTCGGGCACTTTCACCTCTAAATCTTTTTTCCTCCATTTATCTGACCATATCTCTTTTGTCCCTTTCCCCCTTGCCATTCGATTTGGAAAACTCACATTCCATCCAAAGTTAAAGTCTTTGGGTAGTTACTGGCCCATGATAAGCTTATGATTGGTGATATGATCCAAAGGAGATTACCCCATTTCACTTTGTTTCCTCATTGTTGCTCATTGTGGCTAATGGATGCAGAATCTACTGACCATATTTTCTTCAGTTGCTCTTTTTCTTCTAAAATTTGAGCGGAATGGCATTTCAGGCTTGGTGACAAGTTCATCCTTCCTTCGTCTTGTGAGGATTGCTTGCGGTTTGTGAACGTGCGTAGTTTGAAGAGTAGTGGTGTGGAGGCTATGAGAACGGCATCTTGGACTACGCTTTGGATGTTATGGATGGAACGCAATCAGCCTATTTTCAACAGGATGGACAGATCCGTGGATTCTCTTTGGAACAATACCATTATCATGGCTAGTTCTTGGGTTGTGGCCTTTAATCTTAATGGGGATTGGTCTTTGAATGATTGGGCTAGGCATTGGGAGAATTGTTTGAGCTAGAAGTTCCATGTCTTGATGTTGTTCCTTTTTCTTGGTTTCTTTTTGGTTGTTGGTACTAATTGAGTCTTTTCACTTTTTCATGTTTCGTTTTTGTGGAGTACCTCTGGTACTCGTTTGTTTACTTTAGTTGTAACTTTCAACTTTTTGCTTATTATAAAATGTTTGTTTCCTCTCAAAAAAAAAAAAAACATGTATCTATGTCGGTACATGTAGATCAAGACAAAATCATAGGACTAAAGAGTGTCATGTTGTTGTTAACTCCTAGTCTACCAGATTATCAATCATGTTAACCCACGCCAAAGAGTGGACATAGATAGACGCAAGATGTTGTGGAACATGGTGTGAGCCAAACGAAGAGAGAAAAATGAACCTATTAGGGTCCTTCGTGCCGAAAGAGGCACCAACTCCCCTCCTTAATAAGGATGAACATTGAACATGCCTGTTCAAACTAACTTGTGAAACAAAATTTCATTTAACATGAAACTTACCAAGCCCTGTTACAATCAAAGAACAAAAAACATGAAATCAAGAATTCAAAAAAAAATTCTTAGCACATATATTGTTTTCAGGGGTGTAAATAACTTGCAAATCTGAAATTCATAAGCTTCGATCCCCATTTACATCTGACATAACTAAAGGCCTCATTGACAAATTTCTTACTTCTAATTACCTTGAATGTGTACTCAATGTCTTATAGATTCAGGACCTCATGTTGCTGAAATCCCCGTGTAGTTGGGTAAAGGCTTTGTTGATCAAGTTCAGTTGATGTTGTAGAAGATAGTTGATCTTCTTGCATAAGAAACTAAAAAATGGCCAGCTAGGCTTTCAACTCAAGCTAGAGTTTGCTCCCAAAGGAAAACAAAAGTGGTGGATAGACCTATGAAATCGTATACATATTTTCCAGTGTTATATTAATCCTATCAATCATTTGCACCCACGTATGGGAAGAAAATAACTTTTTTTCCTAGGCATTATCCAATGAGATATAAAATAATGTAAAGTCTCATCTCCGCTCTTTTCATAAGTCATTTTACTGTCAACTTGATTGATACCCTTCCACACATTAGTAATTGCAATTAAGTCATATGACAACAAGCGTCAAGATTTGAGTGACGCCTTGAACTCAAGGAACACCCTCCATGTTGCATTTTCCTTGCTTAAAAAACTCTAGTATTTCTCTCCTTCAAAGTTACCATCCAACTCCAAAAAGAAAGAGACTCCACCACATCCTGCTTTTGTATTCTATCGTCTTCAAATAAAATTTAATCAAAATTAAAGGACTTACCCAAGGTACTCCAAAATCATTGAACAGGGAGCTGTTATTTCTAGCCAAACTACAATTGAAAAAAAAAAAAAAAACAAATAATTAACCATCTCTTAAACTACCCTTACACATCACATTCTTATCGGGGAAGTTGTTCTTCCCATGGAGAAGAGAGTTCACCCTAAGCAATTAATCAAGTACCTCAAAACCAAACAAGGAATTTTACCTTGAAGGAGAGATCTCGTGTAAATAATAGAGAGATCCTCAAGACATGAAAAATGTATTGGTGCGTGACTGACATGTCATTAGTGTCAAAAGATGCTGACACTTGGAGACTTGATAGTGAAGCTAGTTGAAAGTATGTATCAGCAAAACACAACAACTAAGACAATATATAATTTAACAGTGTAATATCCTTATGTAAGATAGCTGGTTCAGTTAAATGATAATTCAGATCCATCTTCACTCTTCAATCCTCCTCTAAGACTGTTTTATGCACTAACCTGAGAAAAGGGAAGTCAGCCTCTATCACCCAAATCCCAGTAATTGTCTAAGTAAGGTCTCTCATCATATAGGCATTTGTTCCTAAGAAATTAGACTATTTACACAAATCAGGACAGGGACTATTTACACAAATCAGTATATAGATGATCAAGATAAAGGTTTGGGAAATGCAGCATATCACCCAGCCAAGAGGCCAAGAACACTAATTCTTACAAATAAGTATAACAAAAAACAATTTCCTACTAAATCATAAATATATCTAAATAAATATCCACAACATGCTGCAGTTAAGAACAGAGAACCGTCTAACAGAATTATGCAATCATACTGGGAGAAGATTCAAAATAGATACAGATTATATCTAGGAATGATGTTAGCTACCCTTCCACTTTTCAAATGATTTCAAACCACAAAAAGAAAGGAGTATCTCAAGATCTGAAGAGATCCAACGATAAAGCTTGCAAAACAAGTGAGTCCAACTTGACCATGACTTCTTCTTCTTTTTTTGTCTGAAGTGAGAATGGATAGGAAAAGGCATCATACATTCATACTGGGAGAAGATAAAATAGAAGCTAATAAGTCCAACACATGATAAACAAAGGTGAAGTGCATTAAAGGGATTTGCAGTTGCACAAAATGAATTACAACATGCCTATCATGTCATTCCTCTAGGCCCAGACTCCAGAAATCATTTGTAGTAAAGAATATTTAAAGCTAGAATTCTAAAACTCTTTTATCCATTTTATCCTGTAAGAAGATATTTAGCCTGATCTATTTATCCAACAGCAGCTGCAATATTAGAAAGTTCTAATTTCCTTTTTCTAGTCCTTTTTGTTTTTTGAGCCCGTACCAGAAGAAAAAAAAAAAACCCACTCAATAATAATCCATTATCATGAGCACCATCTTCAATAGCTTCCAATTAGATCTTATCAGTAGTTCAGTACATCAAAATTAAACACTTGGAAACTTTTCTTGAACTCCATTCAACCATTTACAAAACATAAAATAGTTCACTCTCCTGCTTGAATTGCCAATCAGTGACAGAAAACTTCATCAAACACAAATGCCAAAGATTTTTGCAATAAAGCATTTCTTCAAAGAAATTTCATCCAAACCAACATGTCCAATTTCCATTATAACATCCGAACTCCTTACACCAAGTCATAACACCATTTGACCCAAAAAAAAAAAAAGTAAATGAAAAAAAAAAAAATCATTCTCCATAGTCAGACTATTACAACAATACCCTGGGTTAAACTAGAATTTCATCAAAAGCCTAACAAAATAGAATACATCTGAATTCAAGATTCAATTACAAAATCAAACAAGAACAGCATCAAGAAAACAACACCTGATCTTTCAAAAATACCTCAAGATTCCGAGACACACCCAAGTGGAAACGAAAACAGCTCACGCACCGGCGGCGGCGAGAACTCGACGACCCCGATATCCATCGCGTACCCGGAAACCGGCAACTTCAAATCCCTAACAGTACAAAACGCCTCAGCCATTCTACTCTTGGGCACTTCCTCCGCAACCAAGCAATGCGGAACCCACGAATCTGGGCAATACTCGTCCCCAATTTCCACATTCTCCTTCTTCAACACATCACAGAGCTGCGAATGAAACTGAAGAAGCGACGACGACGGCGTCGGAGCAAGAAACAAGATATTTCTTTCATTTGGGAAGCTACCAGTAGAGGAAAATGTTAGGGCTAAAGGTTCTTGCCTGGAAGCGAAGTTCTTGATAACGTTTTGGAGCTTGAGAGGGTCGAGAAGAGGGCTTGAGAGAAGGGTTATGTGGGGGCGAGACTCGATTTCTATGAGTTGGGTACTGATTTGGCGTCGAGCAAGGACGTTCCAGGCTTTCAAGACTTGGTTTTCTAGGGCTGGATCGAAGTAGAGCTCCACTGAGTACCCAACTTGTGACATTGTTTTTTGAGGGGAAAATTAGAGGGAATTGAGAGGAAGAAGGTCAATTGGAGATGACCCAGAAGTTCAATTGCAAGAAACAATCAAGAATTTTGAGAGGGGTTTTGAATCCAGAGGTCTTCTTCTACATGTAAATTTGGATTAGATATTGACTTGAGAAGAAGAAATGGTATTGAAATTCAAAACAAAAGTTGGAAAGTAGAGGAGGGGAGGAGGAAGGTTCCTTCAAGAAATGACATAAATCAAAACAGAAGCAGCATGGAGATCATATGTATATCTATGTAACAAGAAAATGAGATTGATTTTGTGAGAAATGAAGTGAAAAAGAAAAAAAAAAAAAAATATATATATATATATATATATATATATTAAAAGAAGAGGGAATAAAGAGAGGGCAAGGAGACAGTTAGGTGGGAGTTTTGACTCTTGTAAATTTTTGTTGGGACTTCGGAAATTCACAATAAGAATATAGGGAAGAAAGAGCTTTTTATTTTATTTTTTATTTTTTATTTTCTTTTAATTAATTTAATATTTATTTTAATTTTTTTTTTAAAAAAAGGTTTATGATTTGATTTGTATTAGAGCACCAAATTAATCCCTCCATGTGTTTACTAGGAAAAGAAGGTTACAAAACAATTTTAAGCTTTGGTGTGTTGAGTAATAGATGACAAATTAAATGGAAATTTAAGAACATTATGATTTTAAGGTTCTAGTAGAATAAAGATCATCCATTCCAATGACGGGACAAGAAGATCCATCTAGGGGTGTAAGCCAAATCAATCAACCCGACCAAAGTGAGCAAAAATTACTAGGTTGGGTTGGGTGGCTAGGGTGTTTTGTTCTAAAATACTCAACTCGAATAGTTTGGGTGAGCTCTTAGGTTCGCACTAACTCAACTCAACCCAACTTAAATTCTCACTAAAATTAATTTTGTTCTAATCTTCTCAACCTTTGCAATTTGATTCTCAAATCATTTGTGATCTCATTTCACAACACCAAACCCAATCTCGAAATCTCACAAAACCGTCTTGATTTTTCTCCTCAGAACCCTTCACAACCTTGATCACAAATTCACAACCCCAAACACAATTGTAGATTTTAGATTCACTAATCCACTAGAGGTTTTGAGAGAGGATTTTGGACAATTTCTCTATCTCCAAATCCAACAAAGTGTATCAATAGGGTTCTTCTTTTTTGTTCTTTGTTCTTCTTTAAAGTTTAGATCTTCTTCTTTTTCTTGTTTTAAGTCTCCATCTTCTTTGTTCTTATTTAGAACTTCATGTTCTTCTTCTTATCTTTGTTATTTCAACAAAGAAGAAGCTATTTTTAACTTGAATGTCCAAACCAACTAAATTCAAATCATTTTCATTTAGGTTGGTTTGAGTTATGGAGATAAATTGGATTAGATTGGGTTACGTTTCCATATTATATAGGGTTTTGGCTCAAAATTGACCTAATCTAACATGTTACACCCTTAGATTCATCAATAAGAACAATATTTGACTAAGGAGGAGTAAAATTATGAAAGATTGATGAATTAGGAGTAGGGTTGCGTTAGGTAGTTAGCAATCAACGTAAAATTTTGTCGGATCAACTATAATATGAATACAAAGGAGTAGAGGAGTGGATTCATATAGTCAGCCTCATTTAGTTAGAAAAAGACTTAGTTTAATTAACTCGAGTTGAATAGAGTTTTTTTTTTTTGAGAGATGAGTTGAATAGAGTTGAGTACTCTCTTTCTATATTATAGTTTTATTAGTTTAAAATAAACAATATTAATACATATTGGCAAAATAATAATAATACAATCCGTTATAATCATAGGAAGGAAGACCTAAAATAACATTAACAAAAATAAATTAAGAATGATATAATTGCTAATAATTTACATGTCAAATTTACCCGTGATAGAATAGAGTAGAGGAAATAAATTCATATCTGCAACCCCCATATAGTTGAAAAAAAAAGAAAAAGAAAGCTTAGTTTAGTTGATATTTTTTCTTCTTATTTTTATTTTTAGAGGAATTAATTGAATTGACCAAAATAACAATAATGATATTTATACCTTTCATTTGAAACTTTAGTTTCAATAAAAATATAAATTTTAGACAAAAAAAAAAAAAAAACATGTGCAAGGCATGTATCTACACACACACATACTATTTTTTCTTGGACCATTTATTCTTTTGCATTAACATCTCATATTGTCTGATACATATATTTTTTCTATTTAGATATCTTCATCAGAATTCAACACTACACATAGCTTCTTTAAAAAATGAATTTTGATGAGTAGTCCACACAGTGACAGTATAATGGGTCCTTTGAACTCTTTTATACAATAAAATAGAATAAAATGAAAAAGTTATTTATTTGAAGATCAAATTTCCCGTGCCCGGGCATAAAAAAAAAAAAAAATTCCTGTGCCCGTGGTGCCCTTGTATTTCATTGCTGTTCTTCACAACGATCTTCCCAAAAATACTCTCAAAAACAACAGCGTTTACACCAAAACGTTGTGAATTGGTCCTCAAAAAAAAAAAAAAAAACCCCGCCAAACCCAAGAACAAGAGGCGCCAAAAAGACAACGAAGAGGCCCGGCAAACAATAAGAATTAAGAAGGGAGGAAAGGGAGAAGAGGGCAGAAAAATCAGGAGAAAAAGGGCATAGCGGTACAAGATTTCTCTCTCTCTCTCTCTCTGTTTTTTTTTTTTAATCAAAGTTTTTGATGTTACTTGTTTAATTTCTCATCTCAATCGATTCTGGGTGTATTGTTCAGTTTGATTTTGTAGCGTAGTCGACGCTGAAGCACCAAAATCTCTTTTGGGTTTTTTCAGTTTTTGTTCCAAAATAGCTTACCCAACCGAAAAACATGAAAAGGGTTTGTTTTGTTTTGTTTTGTTGAGTCTGGAAGATAGGGTTTCATTTTTGGTCCTTTGTTGCAAGTTGGGTAGATCGTAAGTTGGGGTTTTGAAGCTTAGAACTTAGAATCTCCTGCTTATGTGTTCTGATACAATTAGATCTTTTTTATGCTCTATCTAATCTTTGATGTTATTTGTCTCATTTCTCATTTCAATGGATTCTGGGTGTAATGTTTTCAGTCTGATTTTGTAGTGTAGTTGATGCTGAATAACCAATCTCTTTTGTGGGTTTTCAGTTTTTGTTCCAAATTAGCTTACCCAACAGAAAAACAAGAAAAGGGCAATTAATTTTTTTTCCTTTTATTTTTTATTTTTTTGGGTAGACCTTAAATTGGGGTTTGGAAGGTTCGAACATCTCCTAACGATGTGTTCTGATACAAATGGGTTTCTTTGATGTTCTATCTGATTTTTTCTGGTGTTGTAGCGTAATGATTCCTTCAATATGTGATGGAACCACAAGGGTTCTTATGTCAAAACATTTAAAATGAGGTTTTGTGAATTATTTTCTTGGTACATAGAGTTATTTATATTGGGTATTTCAACATTAGGGCATGCTGACTTGTACTTATGATCCTGTAACTTCACCATTTGGAATGCCGTGTCATGTGGGCATCATTTTCACCACTTCGTGTCAAGTTACCCGCATTAAGTTATCCATTTTATTTCAAGCAAAAGTGTTTTCTTGCCTTCTTCTTCTGGATCATTAGCTCTATTGGTCAAAATTTCCAATATCCTCTCAATGGAAGCTCTTTCCTACCATTTGCTTGGGAGCTCATGTATGGGAGGCTGTTGCAGTTAACAGAAGCAAATTGTAATTCAAATTCAAAGACATTAAAGATTTTGTTTTCTTAATGATATTTTCATACCTACCTAAGTTAGGTTGTAAGATGAAATCTGACTTTATCTTAGAAAACGAAAAAATCTGCCAAAATTGAAAAAAGGAAGTAGAGAATTAAGGGGCCCATATATGTTTGTCATCCATTCTTTGTCACACAAACAGTCAAACACACGCATAATAAATAGGCTATCCTGAAACTCAAAGAAAGAGAATTCAAATGCATATGACATGAAGAAAACAAAAAAAGTTGCAATGTGAAGTATCTTCAAGCTTGCTAAGGTAAGATGGAATGAATGATTGAAAGTACATTATATAACAAGAATATGTTTGGTTGAAAGAACGAATTGTTAACAGTATATTACAAGAAAATATTTGGTTGAATGAAGGTATGCTTTTTCTAAGATTACTTTATCTATTACATTTTTATTGACACTGGAGCTAAATTTGATTTTGGTAAAGTTTTGACTTGTGTCAAAAGTAGATTCTTACATTTTAACCTTCTTTTGTTGCTCATACAGGTTGACTGGTCACAATGGATAAAGAATGGTTGCGTAAATCGAGGTTATTTTTTGTACTAAAAGGACAAAACAAATGAATAATTGATGAATCTATAATTAAAATTCTGAGTAATACAAGTCATTTTTTATTTGTAGATTATCGAAAGAGTACAGAATTGGAGCGCGGAACTTTGCCAATGTTGCCCGTGAAAATACAGGAGGAGACACAGATTTTATAGTATGCCCATGCATAAAATGTAGAAATGTACAACACCACCATTTTGACATAGTGTATGAACACTTGGTTATAAAAGGGATGGATCCAACTTATACCACTTGGGTCTTTCATGAGGAATGTCACAATGCATCTAAGGGGCATGAGGATAAAGATGTAATGGACAAACATAAAAAATGTAATGATGAGGGCGATTTTCAAGAACAGAATGTTGCTGAAGGAACAAGTGAAAGAAGGGTGGAAGATTCCACAGATTTAGTTAGAAATTCAGTAAGTCATTACTTGTGCATTATGTTTCGTCATTACTGAAGTGAGTCATAAACTACCTTTTTTTTTTTCATGAGTGCCTTTGTATTTTGTCGTTGCTGAGCTAATGCATTGTGTTTTATTCTACATATATGTTTTGTCAAGCCTTGTAGAAATAACAACAAAGCAATCGAGCAAGAAAGTAAGAGGCCTTTGGTTGTTGATACACCTCAATCCAGAAATGAAGATATAATTTCATCGGACGAAGGATCGAATTCTCTAGATATGTCAACTTCAATTGAAGAAGATCCACAATCCTCAAATCAAAGTGCATCTAAATTGAAGAGGAAAAGAGGGCCAACTAGATTGGAAATGCTTTTTCTAGATGAAGCCTCACGTTTGAGAGTTGAATTCAATGAAAGGGGCCAATTAATTTCCAAAAATTCTACGAAGCTTTCATCATTTCTTGGGGTCATAGCTCGAGATCATGTGCCTGTTGTGATTGATGATTGGAGGCGTGTTGACTCACACAAGAAAGAAGAACTCTGGACACTTGTTTTAGTATGTAAATGACTTTTTTGATTTTATACATCATTGTATTTCATTTTGCGTTACGTCTCAATTGTTTGGTTGTGTTAATATAAAATGCAGGAAAAATTCATTATTGATGATTGCCATAAAAGTATGATAATTCAAATAATCGGAAAGTGTTGGAGACAATACAAAGCAAGGATAACGAAGAAGATTAAGCAAGCTAACAAGAAACCAGATAAGACTACTGCTATCTCCCTTGTTAGGCCCTCAAATATAATCTCCGACCAAGAATGGGACAAATTCGTCAAAGAAAGACTTTCTTCAAAGTTTCAAGTAAGTTGTAAATTATGGTAGACTACTTTATATGTGTGCACATGAGTTACAAGTTGATATTTGTTTTGTAGGCAAAGAGTGAAAAATTTAGAAAAATGAGAAAGAATCAGAAATTTGTGCATACCATGAGTCGAAAGGGTTATGCTCGACTAGAACATGAAATGGTATGCAGTTTTTATGTTAATAAATTGTGAAATGTATGATAAACTCTATGAATTGAGTCTGACAGACTTCATATTTTATAGAAAAAAGAAAAAGAAAAAGAAAGTCCTTCAACAGTGTCAAGGGTAGATGTTTGGACTCAAGGGCATCTTAAAAGAAATGGTGAACCACTCAACGAAGAAATTGTTAACATAATGGTGGGTCATAATTTACATCATCATTGACAGTTTCATGCATGAATTATTTCAGTAATTAGAGTCTAACTTTTCTACATATTGAAGGAGGGACTGCAAAGATGCACTCAGTCAAAATCTAATCAACCTGCGAGCAACATTAAGGAAGACGCTTTAGCAAAAATGTTGGGACCAGAGCAACATGGGCGAGTTCGTGGACTTGGATTTGGAGTTGCACCTTCTAAAGTGGATGCACAAATTCAATGCGGTGGACGAGTTAGAGAACTTGAAGACAAGCTTCAAGCCCAATCTTCATTGCTAGAGGCTCAGTCTCAACGAATTGATAATATCGAAAAAAATGTGGAAGAAATGATTACCTCTTTGCTCCAGAAGTTTCAACAGGTATTGCTTTAATGAATTAATTTTTTTACATAATTTTACAAGAAATTTGTATGTGATAATGAGTTCTGTTGCATGTACTTCTTGGCTAGAAACTTCATCATAAACTGTTTTTTTTTTTCCTGATAAGTGAATGTTGGGTCTAAATTGAATTATAGTTGATACTTTTACGTGTTACTTTTGCAGTCGCAGCACGGTAGTGAAACAGTGAATGATAATGTTGAGTTAAAGAATGCAAGATGCCAACTTCTGCATTGGTATATGTTTGATAAGGAAGAAGTTGTAGCAGAAGGAAGAATTGTATCGATAGATCCTAAAGCAAAAGTGCATCAGATGCCTCTCGGAAGGGATTGCTGGAAAGTTAAAGTTGAGAAAATTGTTGACCCGAATGTGAACTTGTACAGATCCACAGATGAGAAGCGCCTATTGAAAGAGGTTTTAAGAGCGGCCATAATATGGCCAAAGAGTAGCATCAAATTGTTGCCTTGAAGAAGATATAACTGACTTGATTGAGTTTACTTGTCTTTCTAAGTTGTATGTGATAGAAGACTTCAAGTTAGATCTATATTTTGTCTTATGTTTGAATTTGATATAGAAGACTTGAAAAGTCTGATAGTTATAGGATTTTGTGCTATCTTGTGGAATAGAAGTGTTTTTTGTTTGGCACCATATGATATACTGATCTAGTAAATTTTCATCACATTAGCAATTATATTTAACCAGGTTTTACAAGCATTAGATTTTCAATATTTTTATTCTTTTAGACTATTAGAATATAAGTTATGTAAAATTTAAAGGTCTTATGTTTAACTCTTGCCACTGTCTCATTCTAGGGAGTGAGGAGATTAATGGATTAGGAACTGGCTTAATTTCTTCTTGAAAGTTTGGTTTGTTGATGGAGTTGGTTATATAACTAACATTGTTTCTCCTCAAAAACAAAAGCAAAAAATCTAAATTTTATGAAATTGCTCTAAAATATTTAGGCCATATGTTAACTTTTCAAAGTTACATTCATTTTATTATGTGATTTCCTCTATCTTCCCATGTAGGATGTAAGCATGAACAATAGTGATGATGATAATTTTAATATTTATTATTATTATTATTATTATTATTATTATCATTATAATTATAATTATTATTATTAAGAACTCATTGTGAAGCATTATTTTTTAAAAGATTTTTTTATTGTCCTTCAAAAGATTATTTTATATTATATTAAGAAAAGTTGTTCTTGATATTTGAAAGAATAAAATTAATAATTTTATCTTTTACTAATCTTGAACTTTTGTAACTATCCTTGTAAAAAAAGCTACTTTCTTTTTGTATTTTATTTTATTTTTTTCATTTTTTAGTTTCTAATGATTTATTCGTGTCTACCTTTATTCTTATTTTTAGATAAATAATAAAAAAATAAATTCATTCTTATTTTTAATTAAAAAAAAAAATTTGCCTTTTGATTCTCATAAAAATTATACACCCACGATTAATAAGTAATAAAAATCACGTGCAAGTAAAAGCATTTTAATTGTTATTAATGGTGACGATAATTATAAATTACAAAATTAATGAAAATCTATATTATTTATAACGCCAAAACTTCTCATTCACAATGTCTTGCTTTTATCATAAATTTTTAAATTATTTACTAATTTTTAACGTAAATTGTAAAATAAATTTGTCTTAAAAAATATAATTATGAGTAAGTTGATAGTAAGACACTAATTTTTTTTTATTACATTAATAAATATAAGACTTATTTTAAGAAATTTTTTGGTCATTTTTAGCCTTTTTTTACTTAAAAAAAAAACTTTCAGGCCCCATTATGTATTTATTTATTTATAATAATTTTCAGTCTTTATTTATTCACGTGCAAGGCACAAAGACTAATATTTCATTAAAATAAAATAATAACTACTTCAAACCTAACGATGCCGTAATTGATTAATTTAGTTTTTTTTACCATTTTTCTTAAATAAAAGATGGGCCTACAATATCTATGGCTAAGAATTTAGGTTGCGTTTGATTTATGATTCGGATACAATTTTTAGTATCCAAAATTTTGAAAATAAGAAAAACATGTTTGGTTGGTTAAAATCTGAAAACAGTTTCTTCAAATTTATAAAGAAAACATGTTATTTTTAAAAATAATAAAATATTATTTTTTAAGTTTTTACTTTTTAAGTTGTATTCTAATTTTTTACTTTAGATTTTCTCAAACAATTCCCCGTAAAACAAATTTGAGAGAATTCCAAAAAAGTTTGCACAACACAACTAGTTTAAAATAAATAACACAAAATATAATAAAAAGAGACTGAGAACAAGAAGCCTGCATCAACATTTGTTTCCATATATAATTAAGCTAATTTAATGCTTATTCTGAGAAATGAATGTAAAACATTATCAGCAATTTAAAATCTATATTTAATCAAAAAGACTACTTTAACTTGGATATTTATCATTACAAAATATCAAATGATGCCTGAAAGGAAAGTAGCATTGATGTCTGAAAACCCAAATCCAATAGTCAGATTGCATTAATAATTGGAGGATCCAAAAGGGTGATTGGTGAATCTGTTTGGAAGTGCATTCATTCATCCACACCACATTTTCATATCTATTTGGCAGTCAAAACTGCTAAAAAAAAAAACAAGAAGATAAGAGAAGAGAGCCCAAAAAAAACACGGGTAAAAATCTCTGATTCCTCTGTAGATTTGAAGGTGCAAACAATCTAAGAACACCATATAATATCTACAGAAATCTCTCTCTTTCATGGCTTCTACCTTCTCTCTACCCTTCTGCTTAGACCCTCAACAACAACGCCATCTCTCTCTCAAAAACCAGCTTCTCAGATCATCCCAATCTCTATCTTTAACACCCATTTTCTCAAGTTCTTCATACCATTTTCTTTTTCTTCATAAATTTCGACGTTTCACCCTCAAATCCTCTTTACATTCTTCTTCTTCATCATCATCATCATCTTCTTCTCCTTCTTCTGAGGCATATCTGAGAGATTTACTAAAAACAGGCAGGTTTCTGGGTACTGAGGAGGTTGAGAAGCTAAGGAAACTTCAGAATTTTCAATATTTCCATGAATTTGAATCTGGGTCTATGAGGGTTGGTGTGATGGGAGCAGAGGATTTGGATTCTACTGTTGGGTTGCTCTCAGAATCTTTTGCTGAGTCCATGTCTTTGCCCTTAGGCTATGTTCATTTTCTAGGGTTCTTGGTCAAGCAGTATATGGTTGAGAGAAGAGCTTTAATGCCACACATGACCACTCTTGTTGCCTTTTACAAAGAAGATGGTGGAGAGGAGGAGGAGCTGGCTGGAACTGTGGAGGTTTCTTTCAATAGAAAAGGTGCTAATGCTTCTCCTCCTTCACCTGTTGCACCAAAAGATTCACCTTATATATGTAACATGGCAGTGGAGAAACCACTTAGAAGGTAGTACATGTTGCCCTGTCTTTTTAAAAAAAAAAAATTTAGAGTAGCCATGTTGATGTTGAATTCCACTTGGGTATTTGTCTTTCTGCTTGATTATTTACTATCTTTGTTTCAGTGTTTTATTTTGTTTCTTAAGCAGTCTTGAGAAGTGGGATTGTTGAACACAAAGCTTGATATTGTTGGGAATTACATGAAATGTATTTGAGGGACTAGTGATGAGTTTTAGCAATTTATTGAATGGGTGTCTTTCTTTAGAAGTATTGTGCGTAGGGATCTTTTATTCAGACAATTCATCATACTCAACTCAACTCAACTCAACTCAACCCAACTAAGCCTTTCCCAACTACAGGACTACATAACTCTGCTTCCTCCACTTTGCTCAATCAAGGGCTAAGTCGACTCAAATTAAAAGTAGTTATATCTTTCCTAATTATTTGTGTCCACATTATTTTAGGTTTTCCTCTATTTCTATCATTATTGTGAATTGTTTATAGGTCACTCTTCCTAATAGTTGCATCTAAAAGTCGTTGTTGT
Source organism: Paratinospora sagittata (assembly GCA_035771175.1). Lineage (NCBI taxonomy): Eukaryota > Viridiplantae > Streptophyta > Magnoliopsida > Ranunculales > Menispermaceae > Paratinospora > Paratinospora sagittata. Next base: position 30,423,593 of record CM069592.1, read on the forward strand.
ATGTGTTCAAACCACCTTTTTTTTAGAGTAAACAAAACAATTATATTAACTAAAAAAGAGAAAAAGTACAACAAAATTGCAGAGCATCAGGGTACTGCCACATACAAACATAACATAAAAAACAAACCAAAAACAAAAAAGGAGCACAATTCAGAACAAACAAAAGAACTCAAAAACAAGAAGAGAAAACAAATCAGGGAAAGCAACTTTCCCAATTCCTAACCCAATCATTGATGGAATAGTCTCCATTGATCTTAAAAGCAACAACCCACGAGCTTGCCATGGTAACAAATAACAATGTCGACCCAAAGATTATCAACATGTCTAGCTTGGTCTTCAAACACACGTTGATTGCGTTCCATCCAAATCATCCATAAAGTTTCTAAAGAAGCCGATCTCATCACCTTCAAACCATCCCTAGATACATGTTCAAACTTCAAACCACCTTAATTGGTTGTATTTCATTTATCTTAAATTGGGGCTGCTCCAACCAGTTCTCAAATATGTTCATTTCTAATTCAAAGTTATTAGTTCATCATCCAAAGTTATTAAAGGAGGTACTAGGATGCCTGATTCTATTTTCTATAATTAGTAGTTAGTACTTATTAGTTCATCCTATGTTGCATAGCTTGCTTCTCCTTCTCCATTAGACATTCTTATGGCCTAATTGGAGCTTTAGTTGAAAACCAAATAATTGAAGATAGTGACTATTTAGGTGGAAGAAAAGTAGCAAAAGCAGTACAACATAATGTGCTGTTAGATTTGAAAGTAAGAAGAAAAGGTTCAAGAGTGACTAGGGTCTAGTATTCTGTTGAGAAAATAAAATAATAAAAGACACAAAGATGTAACGTGGTTCGGCTCTATGACCTACATCCACGGGAGAAGAGAAATGATATTTTCTTATTCTTGTGTGATGTCTTAATGGAGGGACACCATGTATATAGACATACAGGGATATGTACATATAGCTATAATTACAATTTTAGTAACTGCTATATAAAACATCTTACTAAAATTATCATATTTCCTTAAAGGAAATAAATCCGTAAAGGAAATAAATCTGTAAAGAAAACAAATCTCACAGATTTTGCTCTTCTTCACAACACTCCCCCTCAAGCTGGTGAATAAAGGTTTACCATTCTCAGCTTGGACACATTTGCTTGAAATGCCGTATGATTTAACCCTTTAGTGAGCATATCGGCGAGCTGATTATTGGTAGACACATATGGAGTACAGATCAACCCACTATCAAGCTTCTCTTTAATGAAGTGTCTATCAATGTCTATATTCTTGGTTCGATCATGTTGAACTGGGTTATGGGCAATGCTAATTGCAGATTTATTGTCACAATAGAGTCTCATAGGGCCATCCCAGTGTATCTTCAAATCTGTCAAAATTATCTGCAACCATAATGGCGCACAAACCCCTTGTGCCATTGCTCGGAATTCTGCTTCAGCACTAGATCTGGCCACTACATTCTGCTTTTTACTTCGCCATGTCATCAAATTCCCACCAAGAAACGTACAATATCCAGTAGTTGATCTTCTGTCAACTACTGAACCAGCATAGTCTGAGTCAGTATATGCTTCAAAAACCATTCCTGTGTGTCGTTTAAATAAGATGCCCTGTCCTGGAGTCCCTTTAAGATACTGTAGAACGCGATTAGTTGCTTGCAAATGGATATCTTTAGGATTGTGCATGAACTGACTTATTACACTTACTGCATATGCAATATCAGGTCTTGTGTGAGAGAGATAGACGAGTCTTCCTACTAGTCTTTGATACATCTCCTTATTAACAGTCAGCGCTTCTTCAGCTTCTCCAAGCTTGTGATTAAGATCAATAGGAATATTCATTGGGTTTGCATGCTAGCTTCCATGTTTCTTTAAGAAGGTCTGTAATGTACTTCTGTTGAGAGATAAAAATTCCCTGTTTAGAGTGTGCCACTTCAATCCTTAGGAAGTATTTCAATCTCCCTAGTTCCTTGATCTCAAATTCCTCGGTCAAACACCGCTTCAAATTTTGTCTCTCGTTCTCATTGTTTCCTGTCATGATGATGTCATCAACATACACTAATAGAGCTGTAACTCCCCCTGAAGTCGAGTGCTTAATAAACAGAGTGTGATCTCCTTGGCTTTGTCTATATCCCATATTTGTCATTACTTTGGCAAACCGACTAAACCATGCCCTTCGAGATTGTTTAAGTCCATACAGGGCCTTTTTTAATTTGCACACTTTATCAGTGGTGCCAAATCCTGGAGGCACTTCCATATAAATTTCTTCTTCTAAATCCCCATGTAAAAATGCATTCTTTACATCAAATTGTTGCAGATCCCAGTCATAATTGACTACCAATGACAACATAAGCCTCACAGTATTCATTTTTGCAACTGGAGCAAATGTCTCTTGATAGTCCACACTATATGTCTGAGTATATCCTTTGGCTACCAATCTTGCCTTGTAGTGCTCTAGGTACCCATCTGCTTTGTATTTTACAGTATAAATCCATTTGCATCCCACAGGTTTCTTTCCTGGAGGCAAGTCTGCCAACTCCGATGTTGTATTTTTCTCCAGACCTTCCATTTCCACATTCATAGCTTGTTTCCAATTTGTATTAGATAAAGCCTCGGATAATGGTGTAGGAGTCTGGAGATTGTTCAGGCTGGTAAGGAAACTCTTATGGGTTGGTGAGAACTTTTCAAAGGATACAACATGAGATAGTGGATACAAGGGATGTTTAGTGCATTCCCTTGTTCCCTTTCTAATGGCAATGGGAAGGTCACTGTCAGGTTTAGAGGCTAAAAGATCATTATCAGTTTCAGGAACGAATGAAATTTGTAAGGGGGGTTCAGGATTTGTTACCTCATTTTCAGGGATTGGTTCAGATTCTTGAACTTGCATCAGTTCAGGAGCTGCAACTTTATTCCTTGAGTACATTTGTCCAGTCATCCAATCCTTAGGTTTGTTATTGGGTACAGGGGGTGTAGGAGATTCAGGTTGGTGGTTCGGCTCTATGGCCTACATCCACGGGAAAAGAGAAAGGATATTTTCTTATTCTTGTGTGATGTCTTAATGGAGGGACACCATATATATAGACATACAGGGCTATATACATATAGCTATAATTACAATTTTAGTAACTGCTATATAAAACGTCTTACTAAAATTATCATCTTTCCTTAAAGGAAATAAATCTGTAAAGGAAGCAAATCTCACAGATTTTGCTCTTCTTCACAACATATTCATTTACATGTGGTGGAGCTCTGTGAAAGGATATAGTTGCAATCTTTCTTCTATAGCTTTTCTGGAGCCGGGCGTTGAGAACATGAGAAAATGGAAAAGTAGATATAGTTTCATATTGGGGACATGTTGAGGAAATGTTGCCCATACAACTACAATTAGAATGGTTGAAACACTGTCGTGTATAATGGGAGTTCAAAGTGATAGATGAATATCGTGAATATTGAAAGAAAAACTTTTACAAGACCTTAAGACCAATCATTCTGTAACAATGTTTTCAAGGCGTTGCCTAGGGAGAAAATGCCTAGGCGCCGTGCTAGCCAGGCAGTGAGGGTTTGTGCAAATATTTACAAAGTTTAGGGGGGTCTCTCTAATTAAAAAAAAAAGCTTTAAAAACGTAAACACCCCTTTTCTACAATCAACCCTCGAACCTTTCTCTCCCTAAGCCCATCTTTTCCATTTGCTCTGACCAAGAAACGTCGTCAAAATCTTCGGTGACCGTCAGCGACCCTCTGGCGATAGATATTTGAGTTTTGCACTTTTAAACCTTTTGGATAATGTGTATTGTGGCATGAATTAATGTTTTGTGGACATGATTTTAATTAATATGAAGTGTTTTTAATCATTTTATGAAAATTTAACATTTATTATAGAATACAGTTAGATATATATATATAATTCTGTATATGAACTGTACAGGGACCTGTAAATAATTAATTATTTATTTAGGGACCTATAAATAATTATTTTTTATCGCCTAGGCTACGCCTCGCCTAGGCAGGGAAAATCGCCTAGACATCGCCTTGGCACTTTGAAAGCATTGTTCTTAAATAGAAAAACTGACACATACATGATAAAATAAGTGTAGGACATATAAGCATGGTAAGGTGGATGAGGGAAAAATTAGAAAGGATAAAATTGAAAATGAAGTCATTGACAAGAGCCTGGAGATGATATCAAATAAGAATAAAATGAGGAAAAGTTGGTTGTGGTAGTCTGGCCATATGAGAGCAAGACAAATGACTACACTTACAAGAATTAAGAATAAGCGGTTCATATGTTACAAGTTGAAATTATAAATAAAGCGGAAGTTTGATTTGAACTTGAAGAAAAGTACGGGTTTCCTTGACCTAATGCATATATTCCATGACATAAAGTTGAATGGTGAAACCAGATTTGTAGAATAAACCAAATAGTTGAGATAAGGCTTTAATGTTAAAATTTTCTGGTCAGTTTCTTAAATTTTGTCTGCTTCCATTGCTGCCCGTGTATTAAGTGTTAAAATGTGAATGATTGTTGTTCAAGATTTGTACATTATGGGTGAAAAATAAGCAATCTTGGAAGTGGTTACATGCCTACCTTTCTTAGTTTTGATAGCCCAATCTCACTGCAAGCTGCAAGCAATGAAGTAAGAAGACATGATCAGTTTAGTGTTGCATTAAGTGCCTCAAATTTCAATATATATTTGCTTCTTATATGTTCATGGACAGGTTAGAGTGCTCCAATCATGGAAAGCCACTTGCTTTTTACTTCGCAATAAGCGTAAATGTAAATGATTAAGGTCTTTGTTATCTGAATTATTTCCTCCAATAATACATTACCATGAGCTCAAGAAATTTATAATTGCGAAGCTTCATATCCACATGCTTGTCTTCAAACGAAACAATTCAACAAGAATCTAAGTAATGAGAGCAGGCGTTTTAGAGCATAATCAAATGAGACTACTTAATCTCATAAGAAGAAGAAAAAAAAAAAAACAAGACTCATTAAAGATTTCTCCAAAATTTTCAGGCGTGGCATAGGTTGGCATCTTCTAAAGGCTTGTGAGGAGCTTATATGTCAGATGACTAGTAGTTCGAGCGAAGTGTACTTGCATTGCAGAATCATTGATACAGCTCCATTTAGCATGTATACTAAAGCTGGTTATAGTGTTGTTAAGACAGATAACTTTTTGATATTATTGACTCTTCAGCGACGTAAGCACTTGATGTGCAAGAGATTGACAGTCTTCAACAACCCATCAGAATCAGATACCTCAAGCTCTGATGACCATTCACTCTCATGAACTTCATGGTGAAGGGATCTTTGAAAGCTCAAGATTGTACTGATTTTGTTCTAAATTATGTGCAGTACGAGAAGAAATTCTCTTCTTTTTTATTTTTTATTTTTTGCGTTTCTCAATTCAATGTTTTATTCCCCTTCTTAGCTTCTACTGAGATTGAGATGCAAGCAATTCTAAAGTTTATGTTGTCTTTTTGATGCCATGATCACCATGCAGATTGTCTTATTGATGGGAAAATCATGGAGCTGCGGGACGCCTGAATCAGTTAAAAAGAAGTAGCTGATGTATTCAATTGGCTTTATTTTCTTTGTAAATATCCTGTCCCCCAGATGTTCACAATTTCTTTAATGTAGTCCTTACATGTGCCATTGTAGAATTCTTTTTAACAAGTGGAAACCATAACTTCACTGCAGTCTTGCTAGTCATTTTATAGAGCAGCAAGGTTGAATTTTTGAGGCATCAACAGATAGAGAAAGAAGATTGTTCAAATATTCTTCTCATTTCCATGTTCATTACATTTATTTATCATAATCAGATCTGTTTTATGAACTTTCAGCTATAATTTTTTACTGTACATTGACCTTTCTTGTGTCAACTGTCTTTCTTTTTCTTTTTCTTTTTCTTTTTCAAAATGTTATGTATGATTACATGTTTACAGCGTTGGAATGTCATGCTATTGGCTAAGGAATGCTTAGGCCCCGTTTGGTTTATGATTCGGATACAGTTTTTTGTATTCAAAAATTCGAAAATACCAAAAACTTGTTTGGTTTAAAAGATTTTGAAAACAGTTTTTCATTTTTTGTTAAGAACGAACACATGTTTTCAGAAAACTATAAAAAGTTGTTTTTCAAGTTTTTTTTTTTGGATTGTATTCTTGTTTCCGGATCGTGAACTAAAGGCAGCCTTATGAATTCACTTGTCACTAATCTGCTTTGCAATACATTTGCATTACAGCTTCATTCCTAGTTGATCCAAATGAATGCAGTATACAAGCAGATAGATATACGAAATTCCTAATGAACACTAAGCGAATTAGATTTGCTAGAGAGGTAGTCATAGAAGAGAGGTATGTGAAATGGTCACATTGGAGTATGGATATCAGTAGATAGGATTTGGACCAAACCATGTTGCATCTGAATCTAATCCTTTAGTCCATACGATTTATTTCTTATTTATCATGTTCTTAATGGAGTCTGAATTTGATAGTCGTTGGATTGGGTTCAACATGATTCCTTTTATGCTAATCATTTGTGCTGCTGTTTACTTGTCCTATAGAAGCCTAGTTTCACCAAATGTATAGTCATCTTATAGCATAATTTGGGGTTTGAATTGCTTTCTTGAAACTAATTCGAGAAGCGGGTGTTTGTCAATTGAATTTGCATCAAATCATTTGTGTTTGAGTTCAATCTAAAACAATCGAGCATGATCACGATTTGGTGCGATTGGCTATTGAATCAAATTCTTGTCTAGTTAAATATATTAGAGGTGATTCCAAATAAAGAAATGCCTAAAAAAAAAAATGACTTAGTTTAAGAGAGAATTGGCGGTATGTTTTATTTCTCGTAATTCTTTGCCAAACATGGTCAAGGGAGGCCAGATTAATTTGGCGGCCCAACTAAAACTTTTGTGTGCTTATGCTTGTGCTATAGGGAAACAATTTGTTCATCGAAGATCGGGTATAGATCGTTCGGTGTTTTGAGCTGACTTGAATAGGAATTAGAACTAAGCAAGAGCTTAAAACATCGTTTAGTATTCCATTGCTGTCATGTGCTTAGTTATTTGTTGAGATCTGTTCAATCACAAACTCTCACTAGGGATGTTAAGGCCTGCATGTTTGCGCTTTTGTTAAAAATGGTCATGAAGAGAATAGGCCTATGCTTTAGGAGGATAGTAATTTAAAAAACCGCCCTATTCTCAAACATTTGAAACTCTAACGAGAGTGGCCCTATTGAGGTAGGATTCAAACTCACGACTCTTGAGGTAGGTTTTGTTTGTTTGTTTGTTTGTTTTCTTTGAATACAAATTATCTATGGATTGAGTCAATTTGCTTTTTTTTTTTTAACAATTTACTTAGCTTTCCTACCTTGATTTGTCTTTTTTTTTTTAAAGAAACAGAAGAGTGTTGTATATATTGATAAAAAAATTTCAAGATAACTGTACATCGTGGCCAACCTTGGCCCACCCTAAGAATGTACAAATTTTTCCACCCTTTAAGTCAATCACTTAAAGCGTAGCCCTTAGACAAGTTGCTATTACCGACCCAAAATGAAGCTAACAGATAGAACCTTTCCCATACTAAAGTAGTCGGGTGCAATTCTTCATTAAATTCCCTTGAATTCCTCTCATTCCAAAGGGACAAGAGCACCGCCAAGCAAACCACCTGCCAATGACCTCTCCAAACAGGCTGAATATTGTTCATGAAAGGGAAGAAGTAAACATGTTCCTCTTCCACCTCCTCCACATGCATCACAGGGAAGTATTGGCACCATATGAGCCATGTATACTTCTTCCCTTTCATAAGTGGCGAATAGATTCCGAATTTTGATTACATAAGTAACACCAAAAAGGAGACAAACACATAGTCAGAAATCTTTTTTGCAACATATTGCCAGTGTTCATCTTCCCATGGATAGCCACCAAACCCAGAAACTTAACTTTAGATGGTACTTGTGCTTTCCAAATGAGTTTATAGTGTGGGAATGAAGGGATATTTGGAACTTCTAGGATGGCATAAAGGAAGGACTTGGTGGTAAAATTACCTAAAGGGTCCCATGGCCAAAGAATTCTATCACTCTCCGCGGATAGTTCACACCCCTCAAGTATGCTAAGCAAGGATTCGACATCTCCCTCCCCCCAAAGATAAAAATTACTTCTAAGGTGCAAATCCCACCCCCCATTGGTTCCACCCCTAGGGACTTGGATTCTCCTAAAATCCGATATGGGTTTACTATGAAACAAAGAACACTCGTAGAGATTAGGAAACAGATCCTTAAAAGGCATGTTCCCACACCATAAGTCTTCCCAAAACCAAATGGTATCACCCCTTCCTAGCTTAAGTCTAATCAAGGGCAAATAGGAAGGGTAAACAGAGGAAATGAACTTTCATGGATACCTATATGTCGATATGGTTACAAGCCCAACATCCCTATTGTTGTCACGAAGTCTGTGCCTACTGCATATTACCCTCCTCCATAATTGGTCCTGTTCGTATGAAAACTTCTGTCACACCCCATACCGGCGGTGTGATGGACACCTCATACCGAGCGTACCCCAGCCATTATATACCACATAATATTGTCACATCCCAGTACACAGCCCACCGTAGTGTCTAGTACCCCGGGATCATTTGTCCATACTATTCACTCATGAATAGTACATGACCTCCCCCAGATTTGAACTCGAAACCTCTTAAGGTTTGATTTCGCAATCGGAGTAACCACTGATTCGCTCGGTATGAGGTGCCCATCACACCGCCGGTATGGGGTGTGACAACCTCCACAATCATTTGCCGACCAACCAAGGTATTGTTCCTATTAACTATATTCCCAACACCCTGCCTTGAATTATCTCACCAAGATCATTTGCCTCCCTTTTTTTTAATTTTATTTTTCTTTATCTGGTTTTCATTTGAGCTTTCCTTCCAAGGCAACTTCTCATATTTGTGGAGCATTTTGTCCTAGTAAAAATGATGGCTTGAGATCCCAACTCTTCCTCATGTGAAGCTGACGTATTCTTTGGGAGAACACTTTAGAGTCGAGATGTTTCATAATCAGTTAAACTGAAATAGAATTAAGAGTAGTTTTAGCAACAATGTGAGTAGAATTGTATTGGTTAAAATTTATTTTAAGAGGTCTTTCAAATAATTTACTATTTCAGCTCAATCATCCATTAAATATAGATTACTGAAGAAAATATCATGCATAATATTAGAGCATGCTGGTTGAATCAGAGGATTGCATCCATAGATTTACATAATTAGTAAATACCATTAAGATATATACATATATATATATATATATATATATATTGAGTAGATACAAAGGATAACCTTCTCTAACCCATGGGGTATCAAGTCCCCCACACCAATTAGGTGGGACAATAATGACCCACCAGCGACACGAACCTTTCCCAAACCAAGTTTGATAATCTATTGCTTCTGCCCAGCGTGTACCGACTCCGAAATAGCCTTTAGCCTTTGCAGGTGCCCTTCCACTTCGTGTTTATTAAATTGTTGTCTTCTATGATTCAAATTCTCGATCTGTCCAATGCCCCTTAACGCTTGCAACCATCTGTCAATGCCTCATTGGCAATGCCATTCGGATATTGAGGAGGGGAGTATTATAATTTCACATATTGAATCTATAATTTTTTTTTATAGAAAAACCATTTGGTATCCAATTTAAAAAATTATTTTTTTAAAGCAAGTTTTGAAAAGTTGTTTTTAGAGTTTTATTTTAGAAAATAAGAAAAACAATTTTTTTATTGTATTCTTGTTTTATTCACAAATTTTAAAGTCAAATATAGAAACATTTTTTAAATATAAACAAATCAATCAAACAAGTTTTTGGGACCCTTGGATTTAAAAACATAATAGAAAACTGTTTTTAAATCCTATATAAAAGACGGGGACCTAAATGAATAAATGAAAACTATTTTTTTCAACATTAATGTTGACATTAATATGATCACCGACATCAAGACACTATTGGATTCTACAGAGTCACCCATCAACTCCTGATTCATAGCAATCCAATAGATGTGTTTGTACCAATATGAGCCCATCATGACACTTCAAATTCTCATTTTTATCATGGACAAGTAGATGAATCATGCTACACATCATTAAATGGATCACACCTATAGTCCTTACTTTTGGTAAAATAAAAAACAGGGGTATGTAGAAGGGTTGATCTCATACGCAAATAAGGCGCACGTAGGATGCCTACATGACTCAAATTTTAATCTTTGTCAGAACACTTCGTCATCAAACCAGTTGAGTCCACCTTTGGGGGCACACCTAATAGTCCTTTTACACCATCAACCATTCAACTTTGGCATCTAATATGAAACTGTAACTTACAAAACTAAGGTTGGTACAATAACCACTAGACTTTAAAGTGAGTAAAAAAAAATCATATTGAATTCCTTTTGAGTTTATATATATATATCCATTAGTGTTTAAAAAAACCAACAACAACCATAGGAAGCATACCTGACAGCATTTACTCTCATAAATATTGGTCTTTGAAAGTAATGCAATGGCCATCCCACTTACCTACTCTCAACTGCAAGCTATAATATCTTATCTCTGCATTTCATTCACCAATTCTAGGGTACTACTTAATTAAGAAAATGGGCCTTCTGCAAGAGCAATAAATCATTGAGAAAACAAACCACATATAAAAGCCAGCATTCAAGAGGTGGAGGTGGTAGTTGGAGATCAAACTAGCTAAGTTAAAGCACTTCACATAGAGCAATTAATACTACATATATATATATATATATATATATATATATATAGCATGTCAGGTGGCTCTTGTGTTACATCAGATATTATCATCTTTTCCTAAGGATTATCACAAAAGCATGGCTTCTTCAATTGGTAAGCTTGAAGTAGATTTGGAAGTGAAGTCCCCAGCAGATAAGTTCTGGGAAACTGTTAGAGATTCCACCACTTTGTTCCCTAAACTCTTCCCTGATGATTACAAGAGTATTGAAGTACTGGAAGGTGATGGCAAGAGTGTTGGCTCCATTAGACTTCTCAAATATCCTGAAGGTAGTACTAGTACTGAGACACTTGCATTGCATGATGATTTTTATTAATTATTGATTAAAACAAAAAATAAATGTTCTATAAAAAAGAAATATGTATCTTTATGTGTGGAAGTTGTAAGGATAGAATAAAAAATATTAGAGTTTTTTGAAAAAAAAAAAAAAAAACTTAAAATTTAACAGACATGGGTGAAAAGGAAGCTAGTTAAAATGTAAAATTTATATTTTGCACTTCTTAATATTAAAAGGGGTGAAGGGCATTTTAGGCAATACATACAAAAATGTTTCACCGTCAACTGTTAGTATTTTTTTATATTAATATAGATATAATAATACCACTTCGTTTGAGATATTTTGTTCCGAATGCGTAACAGTCTTTAATGTAGAGGTAAAAATGGATATATTGTCGCTTTCTTAGACCTAGTAATGGTGAAAGCCTAATGCACTGACTGCGCCTCTTTTTTTTCCACTGTGTAATTAGGGTGTTTTTATTTGTAGGGATTTCTTTTGTGACATTTACGAAGGAGAGGATCGAAGTGGTGGACGAAGAAAAAAAGGTGGTCACCTACAGTGTTCTTGATGGAGAATTAGTGAAGTTCTACAAACATTTCAAAGGCAGCTTGCAGATTAGTCCTAAAGCTGATGGAGGGAGCTTGGTGATATGGTCTTGTGAGTTTGAGAAGGCAAGTGAAGATGTTCCTGATCCAACTTTTGTGCATGACTTTGCACTTAAGACCCTCAAAGATTTGGATGACTATCTTCTCAAGGCATAGCTACAAACTCTCATGCTATATGTTAAGGGTGATGTTAGTACTTGCTAGTAATAATAATCTCAGTGAACAATGCAGCCCCATAATAGCTGTAAATGGTGTTTTGTTATTTCATCACTATTTCCTTTCATCAATTGTTGGTAATAAACATTTTATTAATAAATCTAGGAGTTTATGGTATGTGCAAATACGATTGATAAAAATTATTAAAAAAAATATAACTACTTGCAAAAAGAAAATAACCAGTTTCATTTAGAAAGCTCAGTTGGTAAATTTCTTTTCTTTTTTTTAATAGAAATAAGTTTAGGTGAGGGGAGGCCACCCCAGTTTAGGGTCAGGTCAGGGCACGTCACCGGCCTCAAAAAGGACTTACAACGATACTTACAAATTGCCTACCATCGAAGAATAACAGAGGGCAGTGAGGGCTTGAACCTGCTCCTAAGGCATGGAGTGCCCCACTTGAACCGTCTGAGCCAACCCTTGTTAGCTTATAAAAAGCTTAAAAGCATGGAAAATTTCTTCTACCACAAAATTTGATTTAAAAAAAACACTAAAAAGGCACTTTTATTGCTCAAAAAAACATGCTCAGAGTCTCAAATCTACTTTAGAGTCACAACCAAGAATTTTCCTGAATCTGGATACAGAAGCCTAAGAAACATTTCACATCTAATGCATATAACATGGACTAAATCTGCTGAGCTCTATCATTATCAATTCTCTGAACACAAAATCAATGCTGGGCTTATGTCATCCAAACTGCAAATACCAAGCAGAAAGATCAGCAAGAATACATTTTAATTTCTTGTATGAAAATATTTTTAGATACTTTGTGGCTACCTTCTTCCTAAGTGCTCAATGATGTCGGTAGTGAGAGCCGCTCGTTTCTTACTCTCAAAGGCTACAGATGCAGCTTTTCTTAGCAGCGCAGACGCAGCAATGCAGCCCAACACCATTGGATTAGATCCACTTAAACAATCATCAAATAGTCATCAAATACAATACCGAAGGAAGGACTGAAAGCAAACTATATAACAGAAAATGCGTTGTTCCTTGGGTAGGCAAGAGATGATAGAGAATCAATAAGTACAAACCTGAAGGTTGAATCTCCTGCAGAGGTTAGAAATTGCCGCGCCCAAGATGAAAAAACTGCAACACTGGCAAAATCCCAGAAGGATACAGAAGTAGGACAAGAAAATGTGAGTATATTATTAGCAACATGGACTCCAGGATTCAGGAATGAGATTTATTATATTAGTGAAAATGAGGAATATTACTTCTAAGGTATAAATGGCTAGAATATATTCATGAATCATTATAGCAACTCTAGTGTCTAGCCCACCTTCAAATGCATGGTTATCCACACCCTTTTATGGCCATAATCTACATCATAACCACACCAGTTCTATAAAAGTAATGAAAAAGCGACTAATAAGTTCTTAAGCTCTCCAATATTTAGATTTTACAAAACCCAGAAACCATAATATGAATCAAAAGAAAATTTACAGGCAATGGAGTATTCTAATACTGGAACAGCAAAAGGCAAATATCAAAGCAATTTTGAATAATGCTTGAGAGGCCTCTGACTGGGATCAGAGGAGGACCTTGCATTGTGTCATCTCAGTACTTACTGAGTTTCAGTAAGTATTATGTTTGAATGCTAGAGCTTTAATAGAGAATCTGTCCAGTTAACTGCATGTCACTCATCTGCATTCCAGATTGATGTTGCAATTCAAGCCAAGTTGCACAAAAAGTTTACAAGCTACTAATAAGCATCAATCTGAACAAACCTTCCAGAAAGGATATCACCCTGACCACCGCATCGCCGGGGAGATCCAAAGATGCTCACTGCATCGACTGAATAAATCATCAAACAAATAGAAGTCAGAAGCAGCTTGAAATGATACCGGATAATAGAGAATGGTGCACAGCAGTAAACATATCAAGTACAATAAAACAAAGCCATATACGCTTGGACTATATGGATGATTTTCTACACTATACCCATGCCTCTTTGGAAAAATCTGATAGAATAAGCACTTATAGGAGCAGGGTCCAGAGCCAGTAAGGGTACAGAACTATAAATATTCAAGGCCAGCAATTGATCCAATTGAAAGGCCGAACCAACTGATGGATTTGCCCAACCAGCTGGTTGAATCATCTGGTTTACTAGCTTTGTGCAGATAGACTTATTTAAGAGGCAACCTCAACAAAGTTATAGCTAAGGATAGAGGCTTTGGATTAACCAACTAAATCGAATTTGAACTTCGAATATCTCCTACACAGAAATCTCCAAAAATACCGGTGCCTGTGCTCTGCATGTGTCCAAGTGTGTCGTGCTTATGAAAAACCATTAGAGATATGTTTCTCCTCAAGATATTGTGGTGTTAATTATTTATTCCCATGTTGTTATGATTTAGAACTGGAACACATTCAAATATTTTCATCAACTACAAATGCTATAGAAAAAATTGAAATACAGAAAAGACATGGCAACGAGTGAAGCGTCTCATACCTGTCTTGCCATCACTAATCAGATCAGATCTTCCCTTCCTTAGAATAGTTGTCCCACCAATGCTGGCAAAGAAGAAAATCCATGAATTTGTCAGCCTTGCAAGATTAAATATTGCGTGGAAAAAATATTATAATCCTGTTCAAGAATATGGAAAATATTATGATAGCAATGTATGAGACAATTTTCACCTAGTTCAAACAGCATAAGCCCTCAGGTTTGCTACAATATACCCGACACTCAACCAAGTCTCTTCCATTAAAAAACTATCTAGGTGAACAATGACTAAATCAAGCCATATGATCAGACCCATTGTACTGCCACTATATCTGATGAACTGGTGTGACTGAGACACATAGCATTGATCCATCTTGGCCTGAGTATTAATTTATGCATTATTTGGCAACCATGCGGTTTCTCATTTGTATGAAACTAGTTGGACTGAGAGATTTCTGAAGTATGATCCTACCGATCAAAGTAAAATAGGTAATCATGCACATTGATATTTAATATCTACGTCCAATTATCATATCCTTGGATCAAGCAGGGCACTATTGTCTATCAATTAATTAATTTACTTTTATTTTAGTTCAATTGGTGTCAAAAGAAGAAGAAAAAAAACTTTGCTACTTTTTATTTCCCTTTCATATATTTAAACGTATAAATGGCAATCTTAAAAAGAAAAAAAGAAAAAAAACATTAATGCATATGTGAAAAGAAGAGCTCTGACTTGCAACCAATATCCAACACAGGGGGTAAACTCACACATATCTATCCACAACGTGGCAATCAAGATCCACTACTTTATCATCTGTTTATGAGAAATATTAGTGGAGTCATAGTTGTGTGCTTACCTTTTTGCAAGAGATAATAACTGCTTTGGAGCATCTTCATCATTTACTTCACAATTCAGAACTTTCTGAACTAAGCGCTTATACTCGTTTACATTTGGAGTTAGAACAGCCAAAGAATACCCGCTAACCAGATCAAGATTGTTTGTAACGAGAAATAGTCCATCCTGAAAAAATATGTTTAGCACTTGGCCAAAATAATCAAACACCAGCATAACATACCACATTATAAAACAAAGATCAGCCAGATTCTATGAAGAGTGTAATTCAACTGCTTTTCTTTGCTGCATAAAATACATATAAACACTCATATTGGACATTTTTCTGAATGATGAAATACCCCATCAATGACAACTGGGACATTTGATTGCCTAGCAAGCTTCAAGATTTCACCAACGCAGTCCTGGAGGAACCATAGGAATAATAGATCCATTGACAACGGCATGTAATTAGTATGTCTTCAATAAATAGAAATGAATCAAACTTGAAACGGATAAAAAAATCTTTAGATGCTTAAATACCCTTTCTCACAAAGAATAGAAAGAACAATACATAAAGATGAAATTGTACTAGTCAATACAATATACAGACAGGAGCACAGATCCTGGATTCAATGATATTGAGGGTTGTTGCTTGTGCAATTTTCCCAAGGGAGGGAGATTGTTGGGTTTGAAAATAGACCTGTTACATCTCTGCTTGGTCTTCTTATTGGACTCACTCATTCTTCTAGAAGAGATAGCAAAAACAAAAAGTGATTTCTTGCTAATTATCCCATGAAAGACATATGGAAATGACCATTTCTAGCCAGATTACTCTCTTCATGCGAATACCCATGCTTAATACATATTTTTACACAATAACTAAGAAATACAAGGATGAAATTATTCAAGCAAGTGTTTATTCTGAATCCCACTTGAGGATCACAGGGCCACTAATTTATACACTGCTCTATCTAAAAGGAACACTGGGCACTAATATTCATCTTTCCACGGCAGCAGCCATTTCCTAAGGGAGAGATCGATGCAATTTCCAATATACCAAAGGTGAAGGAAATTTGTATAGAAGCTCCGCCATCAACCAATCTACCAGGGAGGGTCCTCTGTTTTTGAAGTCACAATTGCTTTTCTGCCATTTTTTTTTCCTTCCATTTTCTTTTGAACCAAAGCATAAACAAGTAGAAACCTAATTAGAAAAAGGCTTTGTTGAGTTAAATATAGACAAGTAGAAACCAGAGCTCAAATATACACAACAGATTCTACTATAGAATAGGATAAATGAAACTTTCATTAAGTCATAAAAACATACCAGAAGAAATGGGTCTCTGCCGAGGCCTGGACCAATGACTAGGCAATCAAATCTTTCAATCCACTTTGCAACTTCAGCAAGAGCCTTACTAGAAACAAATCCTTTATCTTCATTCCTGAATTATGTTCTTTCACAGAAATCAGCTCCCTTATCGAGTTACAATTCTCAAAACTATTAGCAAATTAGTCAATGGAGCCCACCTTACACTGTAGGACTCTTCTAGAATAGGATGCACAATTAACTCAGGGCTGTAGCTTTTTATAACCGTTGCTGCATCTTTTGTACAGAAAATATGTGATAAGTCTGCACCCTGGTGAAACAATAAACTCCATCCAATAAGATCACGGGATGAACTATGAAATTATGCATGTAAATAGTTGATTACAGACACAATATTAAAAAGCTATGGCAACATATAGGAAATAAAAATGAGAAAGCATCGAGCACTAACTATTTTTAGAGCGGATATAGCGGCAAAATAAGGAGCACCTGTATATTCACGACACCCACCAATAACAGCTATCTTCCCTGATGCACAGTATGTAAAATTCAGTAGTTTAAAGATGTCAAAAGAAGGTAATCATTCCACAGCTCATCTAAAATAAAAAAGAGCATTTGCAACTAACATAACCCTAAAATTTAAACAATTATGATTATATGACATTATTCCCTAATCCTACTTCCTACCCCACACATTTGTGGTAAAGTATCTGTCTTTGATAGTTATTTTTTTATCCTGGGTTACTTGAAATAACCCATACATTTCATTTAATAAGTTAATTCTTTGATAGACTGAAGAGACTTCCTAATTTTATCTATTATAGAAGAATTTGGTCATTTAGCTAGCCTTTTTCTTTTTCTCTTTTTGACCTTTGCTAAACAAACATGAAACAGAATCCAAAGTTCTTCATTGAGGAACATTTTTACCAGATGCTATGCATCAATGCAAACTAAATTACATATCAAATATTCATTTACAAACAAGCTGTCCATGAGAATCTGAACTTTTAAATGCAACGTAGATCAAGGTAGAACTTCTAACCTTTTTAGGCAAACAATATCGCAGCCCTATCTTTCACGTGGAGTGTAGAAGAAAAGAGAAAGAAGTACAAAAAAATACCAAATATGTAAATGTGAGAACAAGCAAACGCTTGTAATGAGGCTTGAACCAAGACCTCTACAAACTTGAGCTTTGACTCCATGTTAGATAGAACCCAAAAGTCATAGTTGTTAGGTGGAGACCCAACAATTGATATCAAAACTAACAGAAATAAATATGTTCAATTCTTAAGGATAAAAAGTATAAGTTAATAGATTTGGAACAGAAGTAACCCCTAGACCGGATCGAAACTAGCCACTTTCAACAAAGATTACAAACAAGAAACAACACAAATGATGGAATCTAGATCACCTGCTTGGCCTTTATGTCTGTTTGGATCAAGGTCTGGCGTGATTGTTCTCAAAATGCTCTCAGCATCAGCTTCAAAAGCGGTTCCTCCAGTCATAAACTTGTTTCCAGACATTCTTTCTGAATGGACTTGATTGCTGTAATCTCCCAATGCCCTTATCAGGAACTGTTGCCTCCTTATAACAGCTGAGAAATTGTTTGGCCTACCCAAGAAGGTGAGGGAAGAATTCATGAAATGGTTAACAATTATTTTCTATCAGTCAAGAACCTCACCTGCAAAATATCCCAAATTGCTAGTATCATTAAAAACCACAAATCATTCCACACAATATCATTTGAGCTTATGAGAAAATCTTCAACGGGATTATACATAATAAGCATAAGGAATTAGAGAGTTGAAACCAAAAATTCTCATATTTATGTTGCTTTTTTCCTATAGTGCATCAAAATAAATCTCACTTTCTCTAGTGAAAAATTGATGAGTAATCTTAAATGCAGAGCCTGTGAAGATTAATGATTCAAAATGATTTAATTTTCAAATGATTCTTAAAAAAAAAAAAACACTGGATTGAATCCCATTAAATAAGAATTACTACATAGAGCAATAAAAAAGATCTACAAGCAGGGGCTAAATCACTAATGAACCCAATAAACACAGCAAAAATCTCACAAATTTGAGCTCAAATGCCTGAATCAAAACAGATATAACCTTACCAAAATTCACAACGACGTTGTCTCTACATCAATGCAAAAATACCCATTACTCGAAGAAACGAAAATTATGATTCTAAACCCTCTCCTGAAACTCGATTGATTGATGTTAACACAGTACTGGAGCGCCTCAAAACAAAACAGTTCTTCTTGCATAGATTTTGATAGAAATTTGATTAAACCCTAAATTAAGTAATTCAGGAAACAAAAAAATAAGAGATCAGACGAATCTTAATCAGTGGCAAAAAAGAGTGAAATTTTATCGGAAAATTTGTAGAACAATTGTGTCTGAAAATGAGAAACTTGCTCAGCTTCTAAGCAACGAACGTCGGATCTATCTACACCGTTTTGCCCTGTACACCGCTGTGACACGTAGGTATAGTAGCATATAAAAGTGTTGTGTTCCCAGTTCTTCTAACCACGTGTCAACTCATAAGGAAACGAACAGGAATGAGGCATCATGAGGAGCATCCGACTCCTAGTTTTTTCACCGTTTACGAAGAGTTGCAAATTTGCAATACTTATCTCACTAAAAATTCTTCTAAAATAAAATAAAATAAAATCATACTAAAATTAAAATAAATGACAACAATAAAATTTAAAATATTATTTTATTAATTTTTATTTTTATGTTACATTAACAAATTTTTGATATTTTTAAATTTTTTAATATCAAAAATTATATTCTAATCACAGACCAAAGATAATCTAATTAAGATATAAATATATATTAATATCCTACAGTAAGTATCATTTTAAATTTCAACACACCATCTTAACTCAATTCAACTCAAATTAACTAAATCACTAAATTACAAATAGATTATTGGCAATAAAATTAAATGTTACCAAATTATTTTATAACAATATTTTAATATTTTAATATATGCATATTAGTTTGAGAATCACTCTTTTCTTTGCCCGTGGGAACATTAAAGCCCTATTTAGAAAAAAAAATTTAAAAACGTTTATTTGAAAAACACTTTTAGAAAAAATGTTTTTGAAAAAAAAATATACTTTTTCGGCTTCTTCTACAAATAGAAAACTATTTTTTTTCATCATAGTTTAGTTAGAAGTAAGTATTGTTAAACAATTTTTTAAATATTTTTACTTTAAAGGTATTTTAAAAAAACTCTATCAAAGAACTTAAGATAATAACTTAAAAAATGTAATCTTAATAAAAGCTTTTTTTATTTTTTTATTTTTTTATTTTTTTATTTTTTTATTTTTTTATTTTTTATTTTTTTATTTTTTAGAGACAGAGAATTGCTTTGTCATTAAATAAAAAAAAAAAGATTTTAAATGGAAGCTTCCACTTTTGATTGTTTGATAGGTCAATACGTGAAATAAATAAATAAATAAATAAGAAAAATAGATAAATAGAGGCGAGTTGAACAGAACGGTTCAGTCTTGAACCGGGCGAGTCGCGCGTGACGCGACGATTCATGGGTTGACAGACTTCACTCGAGTTTAAAAAGCCATTAACGCGCTTGGCTTTCCAAAGTTCCCACCAAGCCACCATTTGTTTCAAAGCTCTCTCTCATGTTGCTTCATAACTAAGCAAGTAACAACAACGACAATAAGAGGTAGATATTGTTGAAATGGGGAGATCTGCAAAGACGAACTCGATGAAGACGGCAGTTGTGGTGTTCGGAGCGCTGGCGTTCGGATGGTTAACGATAGAGATGTTGTTCAAGCCGTTCCTGGACAGAGCTCGTGACGCCATGGACAAGTCCGACCCTGCTCGCGACCCTGACCAAGAAGAAGCCCCCCAACATACACACCCCCGTCAAGACGCTTCAGATGGTGAATGATTTCAATTAGGATTCGTTCGTCTTTCTCTTTCTCCTCGGTTCATATCGTTAAGGGGGCTTTTTTGTTCTTCTTAGGGTTTTTCTTGGAACCTTGTCTTTTTTTTTTTTAGGTTATTTTGATTGATGGAATGAAAATTGAAAAATGGATCCTTCTTTTTTCTCTAGTTCTTGAATCTTGATCTTCAATTTTTTTTTATTTTTTTATTTGAATTTGTTTGATACTTTTACATGTTATAATTTAATTGGATCCTGATGGCGTGGTGGGTTCAAGTCATATGCCTTTTTTTGAAAAGAAAAAACAAAACTGCCCGGACTTGCCTTTTATATTAAGGTGTTGGCTTTCAAATGCTCGAAACTCTCCAGATTTGCCTTTGTAGCAGGCTGCTTTACATCGGCACCCACAGGCTCGGGCCTGAAAGAGGGACAATATCATCGACAACATTCAATTATTCAATTATTATTTAAAGGTTAAAATTTTAAAATATACGACTGGTGTTAATTCTGTTTTGCCATTAGACTAAACTTTGTTTAATATGTTTATTTTTTTTTATTTTTTTTTCATTTTTATTATCTCAATTGTGGAAGTAACTTCATGCACTCTAATTCAGAAACAATGGCACTATTTCATGCACTCCATTTTAAATGCTAAGTTGAGGTGATTTTCATTTACACTTGCTTTGTAGATATTGTTCCATTGTTATTATTTTTAGTTACATTTATATATGTATACATTTAAAAAAAAAAAAAAAAAACCTCTATGGAGACTCGGGTGCCAGCTTTATTTATTTGACAATTTTATATTAAAAGGTATGGAGTAATTTAGAAATTTAAGTAATGGACCATGAATTATAAATAGTATAGATAAAACTTAAAAAAAAAATGAGTGATTCTAAATTACCCAGCAAATAGAGTATTTGGTAGGTAAATTTAGAAGCTCCCAAATTTTTTTTATGTTTATACTAATATATAACTTGACTAAATATATAGTGTTAGAATATTTTATATTATTAAGGGTAGTATAGTAATTTACTTTTTTATGTAGCTATATAAGTGTAAGTTATTCTTACTTGTACTACTTTTTTTTTCTTTTTTTTTTCTTTCTGATGATGATGATTTAATATGAAACCCTAAATATTTCTTTGAGTTCTTTATAGTATTCACATGGTATAAGAGCGGGTACGGTCGTGTTGCATTCTTACCATGGTGAAATTTGTTTGAAGTTGTTGCTGGAGAAATTTCTTGACAGTCGTCTTGAACCACATATGCACAGAAGGGGTTGCAATAGAGAGGAATATCACGGTAAGAATTGTTGCAATCAAGCGAGGCCGTGAGAATTGGTGCTTTTGATTAGAATATATATATTTTTTATTGGTGTTATCTCTTCCTTAGAATTTTAATTTTATTGATATTATAATTGCATTGATCGTGGGTTGCATTATATGCACTTGGATACTTTATGACTTTGAATCTTTGATTGAGCATTGACCGTGGCAGAGTTTCATCTTTTTAGTGTTGAACGTGCATTGACTGAGGTGTTTAACTTGTGACCTCCCTTGATTTGTGTAGATTGGTGTTTATTTATTTATTTTTTGATATGGCGGGTGAAAATGATGACTCTCTTGAATCTATCCGTGTAAGATTAGATGGGAAGACCTACTCGTATTAGAGTTATGTGATGAAGAACTTTTTGAAGGGAAAAAAATTGTGGGGTTATGTTATCGGTGCATTTATCGTACCCACAAATGAAAGAAATGAAAGATATACAAATTTTTTGGAAATATGAGATGTTAATAACTCCAAGATTATCACTTCGGATAAATAATTCTATTGAACATTCTATTGGCACACAATTGGGTAAGTATGAAATAACCAAAGAAGTCTGGGATCACTTGACAAGGTAGTGCACCCAATCTAACTTTGCCAAACAATATCAATTGGAATTAGATATTCTAGCTGTCAAATAGGGGACTATGAGCATTCAAGAGTTTTATAGTATCATGACTGATCTTTGAGACCAGTTGGCTCCTACGGAGTCTGTTGAGCTTCGGGCTTATGCACCATATATTGCTCGTAGGGAGGAGCAATGCCTTGTACAGTTTCTTATGGCATTTCGAGATGATTTTAAGGGGCTTCGTGGTACTATCTTGCATAGAAGTCCGCTTTCATCTGTTGATTCAATTGAAGTCGCAAGTTGGAAAAGGGGTTATTTCAACGCCATCTGTTTTAGCAGTTTCTTCTCAAAGTCCTTCAGATAATCAAAGTAAGAAATACTTCAAGGCGGGCATCAATGAATGTGTTTTTTGTAAGCAAAAGGGCCATTGGAAGGCTCAATGTCCTAAGTTGTTGAGCAAAATTGAACAGTCACAACAACCCACATTAAGATTTAGAGGACAACAACAACAACAAAAATGGTTTTGACCTCAACAGTCTAGTCCACCTATAGATGTGACACCATCATCTGTAACGAGACCATCATCTTTTAATCCCACACTAGCTACATTTGTTGAGCAATTCCAACAATTCCTCGTCACTCAACCGCATGCCATGTCTGCCTCTTCTTCTCCGGGTATATCTCAGTCCACGTGGGTATTTGATTTTGGTGCTTCTCACCATATGTCATGTGACCCATCTTCTTTTGTTTCCATGGGCCCATCCACATCATCTTTATCTGTTATAATTGTTGATGACACCCCCATGTCATTAGTAGGTGTTGGTCGTATTTTCACATCTCACTTGTCTCTATCTAATGTTTATTGCATTCTGAAACTCAAGTTGAACTTAATTTCCACTAGTCAATTATGTGATTCTGGGTATTTTGTTCATTTCTCTCCTATTGCTTGTTATGTGCAAGATCCTCATTCCCATAAGCTGATTGGGACTGGTCGTAGAGAGGGGGGATTATACATTTTGGAGAAACTAAGGGTTCCAGATGTAGCTGCTTCCAACATTGATTTGTCTTCCTTTCGTTTGGGTCCTACCTCTTCTAACTTTTATTTGTGGCATTCTAGATTAGGACATGTTTTCACTTCTTGTTTACAATTTTTAGTTTCAAAGGGATCATTAGGACATTTGCATTCTGATTGTAGTGGTTGTAAACTAGCCAAATTTTTAGCTTTACCATTTAAACGAAGCACTTCTACTTCTCTCGCACATTTTGATCTAATTCATTATGATATGTGGGGACCTGCTCCTGTTACCATAAAGGGGGGTCCAGATATTATGTTTCATTTATTGATGATCATACACGTTTTTGTTAGGTCTATCTTATGAAATGTCGTTCTGATTTCTTTGGGATATATGTTGCATTTCGAGCTCTTATTAAAACACAACATTCTGCAACTATTAAATGTTTTCGCTGTGATTTGAGTAGGGAATACATTTCCAATGAATTTTCTAAATTGATCTCTTATGATGGAACTATTCATCAGTCTTCTTGTACTGACACTCCGCAGCAGAATGGTGTTGCTAAAAGGAAACATAGACACATTGTTGGAACTGCTTGTTCTCTCCTCTTATCAACTTCTGTTCCAAGTGAATTCTGGGGAGAAGCAGTTCTTACTGTTGTGCACATAATCAATAAGATACCCACAATTCACACTTCTGGTCTATCTCCTTTTGAGAAGTTATATAGGCATGCCCCTGATTACTCCTTTTTGAGAGTTTTTGGTTGCACCTGCTTTGTACTTCGACCCCATGCAGAGCGCAACAAGTTATCCTCACGCTCTACGATTTGTGTTTTTCTTGGTTATAATGAGGGTGAAAAAGGTTATCGTTGTTTTAATCCTATTACACAAAAATTGTATGTTTCTCGTCATGTCTTTTTTCTAGAACACATTCCTTTTTACTCCATGTCTGTTTGTTCTCACAATGTTTCTAAGTCTGATCCCATTCATATTGATCCCTTTTTCTGATGATAGCGATAGTATAACACCATTTTCCGGTTGACAATGCACCACTTGCACTACCTTTTCCTTATCATTTTCTTGCAGGGACAAAAGTCAAAGGTCTGAAGGTGCTGATTTTCCATTTTCAGTTGTTTCAGATGCTCCACCCTCAGTAGATCATGGTATTCTACCTCTCCCTACAGCTACCTAAGAACCTTCTGTGGTTGTGGATCTCCCTCCTCCTTCTCGTTATCCTCAGCGTATTCATAAGTCTACCCAATTGCTTGATTTTTCTTATTCTTGTTATTCACATTCTTTTTTCTCTTTCTTAGCATCCATACATGATCTTTCTGAGCCTACTCATATAAGGAGGCAATGCTTGATCTTTTTTGGCAGCAGGTTATGGTTGAGGAACTTTTTGCGTTGCATAAGACAAACACTTGAGATTTGGTATCACTTCCTCCTAGAAAGAGCACAGTTGGCTCTCATTGGGTTTATAAGATCAAAACCAAGTCTGATGGTTCAGTTAAGAGGTATAAAGCACGGTTAGTTGCAAAAGGCTTCACTTAACAATATGGAGTAGATTATGAATAGACTTTTGCCCCAGTTGCAAAGATGACCATTGTTCGGCTTCTTATTGTTGTTGCTTCTTCTTGCCAGTGGAGTATATCTCAAATGGGTGTGAAGAATGCATTTTTAAATGGGGACCTTAATGAGGATGTGTACATGGTTCTACCTCTAGGTGTTGCTCATAACCCCGGGGAGGTATGTAGGCTCAAGAAAGCACTTTATGGTCTCAAACAAGCACCTAGAGCTTGGTTTGAGAAATTTTCTACAGTAATTGTCTATCTTCAATTTCACTCTTTTGATCATGATTCAACTTTGTTTATTAGGTCCAGGGCGTATTCTTCTTCTATTGTATGTTGATGACATGATTATCACTGGTGATGATATTGATGGTATAACAAAGCTGAAGTTGGAATTAGCCAATTAATTTGAGATGAAAGATTTGGGTCCTCACGCTACTTAGGCGTAGAAGTTGACTCTTCTCCTAAGGGTTATCTTCTTTCTCAGTCTAAGTATATTATGGACATTCTTCAGAGAGCTTACCTTACTGACACTCGGACTGTTGATACCCCTCTTGAGACTAATGTTAGATATACCCCTTCAGATGGTACTCTATTGTCGGATCCTACATTATATCGCACTATTGTTGGTAGTTTGGTTTATTTAACCATTACTCGGCCAGATATTGCATATGCATTTCATATTGTTAGCCAGTTTGTTGCTTCTCCTACTACAATTCATTAGGTTGTTGTTCTGCGTATTCTCTGGTATCTTCGAGGTGCTATGCATCAAAGTCTTCTATTTCCATCTTCATATACTGTTGACCTTCGTGCATACTCTGATGCAAATTGGGCTAGTGATCATACAGATCGTAAATCTACTACAAGTTTTTGCATCTTCTTGGGAGACTCTTATTTCATGGAAGAGCAATAAGCAATTTGTTGTTTTTAAATCTTCTACAGAGGCAGAGTATGATGCTACGACATCTACTATGACTGAAATAGTATGGCTGCGTTGGCTACTTGCAGATTTGGGAGTGACTCTTACCGTTCCTACCCCTGTGTATTGTGATAATAGGAGTGTTATTCAAGTAGCCCATAATTCAATCTTTCATGAACGAATTAAGCATATTGAGATAGATTATCATTTCACACGTCATTATCTTCAAAATGACACTATTTCGTTGCCCTTTGTTTCCTCATTCTTACAGCTCGCCGACTTTTTCACGAAGTCACATTCTGCTCAACAATTTAGATTTTTTGTTGACAAACTATCGATGTTTCTTGTAACTGCATCTTGAGTTTGAGGGGGATGTTAGAATATTTTATATTATTAAGGGTAGTATAATAATTTACTTTTTTATGTAGTTATATAAGTGTAGGTTATTCTTACTTGTACTACTTCTTTTTCTGATGATTTAATATGAAACCCTAAATATTCCTTTGAGTTCTTTATAGTATTCACATATAGATTAATGTACATTTGATTCTTGTGACTATTGCAAATATATAGATTAATGTTATATAATATCTCAAATTATCTTTTTACTTGAAGTAAGGGATCTAATCTAGCAGTATGAACTGCATAACTAAAATATTACAAAAAAAATGTTATGAAAGTAGTGATTTCTATTAAAATAATATAAATAAACCACAAATAAGTTTTTATTGATCTCTTAGGTTAATAGTTTTGTAAGCATTTTGTATTGTAATTTATTTTTCGACTCGATTCTCTCTCTCTCTCCCTATTGTTTTGCCCTTTATTAAACCATTGTTATAAAACTAGGTCAACTTTATACAAAAGTCTTTGCTTAAAAATATCAATGCATGGAATATGCATATTAAAAGGTGAATGAATGAATTCACTATTTATTTATTTTTTTTAAAATGAAATGACATTAGTTATGACAACATATATTTTACATGTATTTTAAATAATGAGAAGCTACCGCATGCCACCAATTAAAGAAGGCATGAAACATACAATATAAATACTACTACTTTAATCTTAAATCTTCCATGACGATACATTGAAAAGAACATGACAGAACCTCAAACAGGGAGGTTGCACACATATATTGCACAACTTTTTTGTAATCAAGTGAAAAATACAAGGATTTGAGTTTCTTTGTAATCACCTTGTGTGCATGTAGGAACAGTTGTGTTTCATTTATCAATAATCTATTCTCTATATATGTACTATTTATAAAGCAAATATTTCTTAACGATGGTGTGTCACTTTTGTTATAAATATCAAAACTATTTATTATTTATTATTAGTTAATTAAAAATTACATTTAGCTTAAAAATAATGAATAAGGGCATTTTTGTAAGGCTAACTAAAAAGTAGGACACGTTACTCAATCGAAAAACCATCCGCAACGTGTGTCGTCTTCAGTCACTGTTTTAGAAAATCGTCTCTAACTGATCCTTTCCTTTTTTTCTTTTTTTCTTTTTTTTATTATACTTTTAATATGACTTATTTTAAAAATTATTTATTTATTCTTTGAAAACAAAGAAAAGGTTAATTCTTCTATTTACGCGTGACTTTGTACTAGTAACAATAATTCTAAAATATTTTCGTATTAATATAGTTTAACTCATTGGTATATTTTTCATTCAATACACTTATTTTACTTAAAAATGTAAACAAAGTGTCATAGAAGATGACTATATAAAAACATCAAACGTTACATACACATAAAGGAACCGAACTACAAAAAAAGGTATCTAAAAATCAAACTCAATTTTATGTAGTTTGGTACAGTAAGTGTTAAGTAATTAGTATTTCTTTTTCTTTGCTGATGCATTGGATAATTATTTGTCCTTTTTCTTTTTTTTTTTGACAATCGATAATTATTTGTCCTTAAAATAATTGAGAAATGCTTTGGTAACATATTTTTTTATATACGTTTTTGTCATTATATTTGAAAGTTGTTGAATCGTCGTAAATTATGTACTCAACGTGATTTAAAGCAGTCTAACAACTTTTAAAGATAATGTAAAAAATGTGTGTTTCTCATATGTGTTACAAAGCATTACTCAAAATAATTTTAAACCTACATATTGGTGCAAAAATTAACTAACACCAAAAATACAATGTAGACGAGACTTTCAGAGGAACTGATGTTCTTAGAAGAGCTAATGATGAATCGAAAGAACTGATGATGGATCTTCTAGCTGAGTTCGAACTTTCAACTTGCGAAAGAAGAGCTAAAAATAATTATCATGAAAAACACCGGTGTGGTGCCTGTTAATGACTCTCTGATGCCTAAGTTAGAGCTGAGTTGACTAAAATAATAAAATGAGGTGAAAAGTTATTGTAGCAAGTAAAAAGTACTTACCCTTTTGGGTGAAATGTAATGTTATTTATAGTAGAGGGTCATGACTCACATAACGGGAAATGTGACACCTTGACGTTCTTCAAGGAGTAGTCCCCGTTTGGGAGTGGTCCCTTCTTTTGGGTGTGATCCCCTCATCTTTCGATGTGGTCCTGCGTCAAGCCTTCCCAAAGTAGCACCAAGTCGGCGTTTTGGCCAAGCTCATTCTTCCCCGAGCTCATTATGAGATTAAAGTCTTATTTAGCTCGGATGAGATTAGCAATGTGCTAACCTCATTTTGTCCTGTGTAGCTCAATAGTTGAGATCTTCCTTATCGTCATCATTTGAGGTCGATGTAATGAAGATAACTCTTTTTAACTCAGGTCAGCATTTTAGTCGACCTCATCTCGTTCGATCTTGTCTTTCTAACTTTGTTTCAATCCGAGCTCACCTCAAAATTTCAAATTTTTTAATCACGGTCATTTAAGGTTATACATTTTAGGTTTTCCCTGTGTTATTTGAGGTCAGGTTAGGTCACCTCAGCTCATTACCTTAATGCTTTAACTCGACACTTTAGGCTCGTTTGGTGCATGAAATAGGATATAATTATTTTTATAAAATTAAATATAATAAAATAAAAATATAATTAAAAATAGAGTAATTTTGTGTTTTATGGTATGTTTGAAATTAGAATAAAAATTAATTAAATATTTTTTAAAAACTTATTTTTTTTTAAAATTATATTAAACCTAAAAAAAAAAACAAAATCTTGGTTTTGTAATTTATAAAACTTTAAAGAAGAAGAAGAAGAAAATAGAAGAGGAGTGGGAAGAAAAAAATGAAAAAGAAAGGGCGGGTTAAAATAATTTTGACCTAAAAGTTAAGATTATTTAATTTTGTTGCTACAGATAAAAAAAAATGAGTAAGATTTTTTTTAATTATATTTAGTTGATAACCAAATATTAGAATAAAATTAAAAATAATTTTATTTCATCCTATGTCAAAATGCACATTCAAAATTTATGATCCAAGATTTAATGGGTTATCCCTATAAATCGATCCGACCAACCTCCCGACCTGCTTACTCTAATAAGAGGGGGCGGCGTGGGTCAATCGCCTTTTTTCTTCCCATTTCATTTTTTCGCCTATTTCTCAAAAAATTCCACACAAAAAGCCGTTCATAAAAAAAGAAAAGAAAAAAAAAACATACCAAAAAAGAAAAAAAAGAAAAGAAAGTAATTTCATAGAAACTCCGGTCATCGTCTTCGAATTCCCATACAAACTCGTCCTCAGTTACCACAGATTTTACAAAACAAATCAAGAAACAGAAATCAGAAACCCTAGACAGAAAAACAAAGAAAAAACCCTAACCCTAACCCTATAATGGGGGAACAGAAGCGAAAACGAGGGCAGAAGCAGAAACCTAAAAAACCAGTGGCAGAGACCATGGACGACGTTACGCACGCAACTAACGCCGAAATCTCCGACTCCGACCAACCGGCGGCACGCAAGGGGCGCGGTCGTCCCCGGAAGGCCGGCAAGCTGACCGATACCGCCGCCGACTCCGTCGCCGTTGTTACTCCGGCGACGGCGAGAAGGGCCGGCTCGAGAGCCGTGGAGAACAACGGAGATTGCGCTCTCGCCGTATCGGTCGCCGGCGGTGGCGGCGATCACTCGAGGCACGGCGGGATCATCGAGCCGCCGACGCCGAAGTGGGAGAACGTGGTGAAGGTGGTGCCGTCGATGGACGCGGTTGTGAAGGTTTTTTGTGTGCATACGGAGCCGAATTTCTCGTTGCCGTGGCAGCGGAAGCGGCAGTATAGTTCGAGTAGTAGTGGGTTTATAATTGGAGGACGAAGAGTGTTGACGAACGCGCATTCGGTGGAGCATTACACGCAGGTGAAGCTCAAGAAGCGTGGGTCGGATACCAAGTATTTGGCCACGGTGCTGGCGATTGGAACCGAGTGTGATATAGGTGATGATTCTCGTTAAAAGGGTTTGCTTTATCTTGTTTTATTATTATATTTGTTTAATTGGTTATATGTGTTTGAATGTGGATTATAGTTTTATGAGTTTGTCAACGAACTAAGTGTAAGGGCGAATGTCAAGATAGATATGTGGTAAAATGTTAAAAGATAAAAGTATAAATAAGAATGTTCGAGAAATGGTAAAATGTTAAAAGATAAAATTAGCCTTTGATAGAGCAGAGTGGAGAAGTGGATTCATGCAGCTAACCCCCATGTAGCTGGAAAAATGTTTAGTTAAGTTGAGTTTGTATGTGGATTATGATGCTTGTTGCACTTTTGATGCCATTTGAATTGTGTATGTGCTTGTTGGTTTGTGGATTTTGAATGAACTTCAATTCTTGAAATTGGATATTGGGTTGTGGGTTTGTCGATTTTGTGGATTATAGTGGTTGGTTGTGACTTTGATATCATTTGGATTCTGCATGTGCTTGTGGGTTTGTGAATTTTGGATGAACTTAGAATTAGGATTTTATCAAAGGGCCTTTGGTCTAGTAGTTAGAATTAGGAATTAGGAATTTTAGCTCAATTGGACAGTCATTTGTATAAATTGTTTTAACCCAATTGCGACATAGCCCATAGGTGTTGGTTCTTAAAAAGTTCTTTTTTTATTATCTTTATAAGTTCTTAGGTGGATTGTAGTGGCTTTTAAAAGCATGTGGATTCTGTACGAGCTTGTGGGTTTGTGGATTTTGAATGAACTGAGATTAGGATTTGGGATGTACATTTTATCTCAATTGGCAATCATTGGCTTAACATTGGTTGATGGGTCTTAAGAAGAATATGATGTTGAATATGGTTCCTTGTGGTGCAAATTTCGGTTAAGAAGTGCTATATTTGACAATGCATTCTATGGGACTTGTTTGCAGAGTGATGTAGCTATCTTGGCAGTTGGCACACACAAAAGTTAAACAAAATATTCAACCTCATTGTGTGAATGTAGCTAGTTAGTTTCCTTATGTCACTCAAGCCCTTGCCAAATTTGTTTTATGGAATTTAGTTGAGATTTTGGGGAGTACTTCCTATTATCTCTTATAATATTCTTAATCTATTGTTCATGGTTGTCAGATTTTTGAAATTGAATCTGTGAATCTTGCTATTCATGATGATTGTGATAGGAACCAATCTTGGTAGAAATAGGGTTTTGAAAGAAAATCGCAGTGGAAGGTTTTATTTCCAAGAAGACAAGAACTACACTTCTCACTTACAATACAATGAATCCCTTCTTTCTCGTCTTTTAAGCAAAACAAAAACATAACAATTTTACAATACAAGCCAATCATACACTTCACAACAACATGTGACGTATTTGCAAAACTTTACTTCCTCCTCGCATACACCTGTCGAATAGATAAACCCCCCCCCCCCCCCCCCCCCCCCCCCAATAAGGAACACCTTGTCCTCAAGGTGGAAGTGAGGAAAATGAGGAAAATGATGCGCTATGGAACTAGCTAACTCCCACGACGCCTCAAACGAAGGAAGTCCCCACCACTGTACAAGTACCTCAGTCACCGGAGGATCAACATGAGGGGATTGCCGCATTCCCAAGATCTCCTCAGGCTCCACATGCCACTCCAAATCAGCGTCTAAAGAGGGGGGAAGTGGCTGATATAGTTCAGGTGAACCAACCACACGATGCAGTTGGAAAACATGAAAGACCTGATGAATCGAAGAGGATGGAGGGAGTTTGAATTTATAGGCAACAACCCCAATACGTTGCAGTACCTTGTAGGGCCCGAAAGACCTTGGAGACAATTTTTCATTGACCCGCTTAGCCAAAGAATGTAGCCGGTAAGGTTGAAGCTTAAGATACAACAAATCACCAACATTAAACTGAACATCCCGCTGATGGATATCCGCTTGCTGCTTCATCTTTGCTTGTGCACGAGACAAATGAGCCTTAAGTTCCTCCAAAATCTGATCATGTTCCTGTAACAAGTGATCAACAGCTGACACTAAAGTAGACTCCGAACCATAATGTAGCAGCGACAGTGGCTACTTCCCATAAACCACCCGGAATGGTGTTGTGTTTGTTGAACTATGAAAAGAGGTGTTGTACCAGTATTCTGCCCATGGTGACCAAGCTGCCCACCGACGAGGTTTATCATAAGAAAAACATCGAAGATATGTTTCCAAACACCTATTAATCACCTCGGTTTGCCCATCCGTTTGGGGATGGTAAGCCGTACTACGCCGAAGGGAAGTACCTTGCAACGTAAACAATTCTGTCCAAAAACGACTAAGGAATATCTTATCACGATCCAAAACAATGGAACGTGGTATCCCATGCAAACGAACAAAAAGAGTAGCCACCAACTGAGCCGTGAAAGGATGCCGAAGTAAAGAAAAATGGGCATATTTACTTAGCCTATCCACAACAACCAAAATCGAATCGTAACCCTCCGATTTAGGCAACCCTTCAATAAAATTCATCGAAACATCATCCCAAATCCTATCCGGAATAGGCAATGGCTGTAGCAAACCCGCCGGTGATAATGCCATTGATTTGTTCTGCTGACATACAACACATTCTTCCACAAATTTTCTGATATCACGCTTCATTCCACTCCAAAAAACATCCCGCATAAAACGCTTATACGTCTGCAAGAAACCCGAATGCCCCCCAACAAAACTAGAATGACCCTCATGCAAAAGAGAAGGAATCAGTGAAGAGGACTTGGGAAGTACTAGCCGGCCTTGATACAACAATGTACCATGGTGCAAAGAGTATTTAGGGAAGGAATCAGGATCAGCTGAAAGTTGCTCTTGAATGAGGGATAAGTGAGGGTCCCCAGCCACCTGCGATTGAACAAGAGCTGTATCCACACTCCAAGGAATAGTAATCGTATGCAAAGCCGCAGCTAAAGTGATGCGAGACAAGGCATCCGCTGCTTTGTTCTCCTAACCGGGCGTATATTGTATCTCAAAATCAAATCCAAGCAACTTCTTTACCCAACGCTGATAAGCTTCGTTGATTACCCGATGATCTAATAAAAATTTCAGGCCACTCTGGTCTGTGTGAACCACAAAATGGCGACCAATCAAATAATGTCTCCACTTTTGTACTTCTAACACAATTGCCATAAGCTCCCTCTCATACACTGATTTGCACTGCGCCGAAGAAGATAGAGTTTGACTAAAATATGCAATTGGTTGTTGGTCTTGCATCAAGACTGCCCTCAATCCATACCCCGAGGCATCCGTCTCCACCACAAACGGCGAAGAGCCAACACCGGTACCGACGTCATAGCTGTCTTCAACTGAAGGAAAGCGGCCTCCGCTTCCTCATTCCAATTGGAAGCATCCTTTTTAAGTTGTTGGGTCAGTGGCCAAGAATCCGTCAACCCCAAGAATCCTCGTAACTCCTTGAGAGATTTGGGAGTAGGCTAATCCAACATGGCTGAAATCTTGCTGGGATCAGCAGCAACACCCTCGGCCGAGACATGATGACCCAAATACTCCAATTGGGACTGTGCAAAGAGGCACTCTTTGGTGTTTACATGCGTTGATGCTCAACTAATATGGATAAGACACAATGGAGATGATTGCAATGCTCCTCTAAGTCTGCACTATACACCAAAATATCATAAAAAAAACCAGTACGAACTTACGAAGATAGGGGCGGAAAATCCGGTTCATCAAAAATTGAAAAGTTGCCGGTGCATTGGTAAGACCAAACAACATTACAAGAAATTCGTAATGGCCCTCATGAGTCCGAAATGCTGTTTTAGGGATGTCTTTGTGACGAACGCAAATTTGATGATATCCTGACTTGAGATCCAACTTTGAAAAAATGGTTGCACCATATAATTCATTGAGCAGCTCATCAATGACTTGTATCGGTAAACGATCCAGAATGGTTACTTTGTTCAAAGCACGGTAGTCAATACAAAATCTCCAACTCCCATCCTTCTTTTTGACCAATGAAACCGGGCTAGAAAAAAAACTTGAGTTGGGTTGAATAATGCCAGCCTTTAACATCTCTTGAACGAGGCGTTCTATCTCATTTTTTTGAATATGCGGGTAATGGTAAGGGCGTACATTTACTGGTGTTGCTTCCGCAGTCCAAGGGATCGCACGATCGATGTCTCGTGCTGGTGGCAAAGAGGTAATAGGGGGAAAAACTTGTTGGTGTTAAGAGACACCCCGGTCTTGCTTAAACTTGGGTCGCCTCGCAACACAATCGATGATTCTCCTACTTTAATTGTCATTGTTAATAACTTCCAATTAACCTCCATATTACCAAGGGCGCCTAGTCATTGCATCCCTAACACAATATCAGTCCCTTTTTGATTCTAAAGGAAGAAAATCTTGTACCATCGTGATTCCTTGCATCGAAATACATACCCCTCGACAAATGCCTTTCTTTTGCATCGATACTCTATTCCCCATCACAACCCCATAACTGGTGGTCTTAGAAGAAGGAATAGACAATCGCTGCATCAGTTCGACTAATAAAAAATTGTGGTTAGCACCACAATCTATCAATATTATGACCTTCGTTGAACTGATCGCCCCATGAATCTTCATTGTGCCTGTAGTAGTTAATCCAACCACTGAATTCAACGACAATTCCACCGTTTCTGATAATTCCACATGAGTTGTCTCCAATGCACTCTCATAACCCGTTGAATCACACTCATCGGATTCATCTTCATGAACTAACATCACACGCAACTCCTTCTTGCATCTATGGCCAATAGTAAATTTTTCTTCGATTTCGTTAACCGCTTTGTTGGTTCATGCTTTCGAAACACGGGTTGTCGATCATTAAGAGCCACTGCCTTCTTTTGAAACGATTCCCCCTTATTTAGAAAAGAAGGAAACTTCGGAGGTCTTGGAGCTCCCAAAAACGCCGTTGAACACAAAATCGCATTACGGTCTTCCACCCGTTGCGCCATAAACATCAAATGTGACAAACCCCGAGGTTCCAACAAACGAATTTCTGTGCCAATCTCCGACCACAACCCATTGATGAACGTGCTCTCCAAGACTTCCTCAGACATGTCAGTCAATGGTGCAGCAAGAATCTCAAAAGTGCGCTTATATTCTGCTATAGATTCGTTTTGGCAAACCCCCGAAAATTGTTCGCGCAAACTTCCGGCTTGCGATGGTTAAAATCGCAGCAACAACCGATCTTTGAAATCATACCATCCTCTAAAAGGCGATCGCGATACTGTCCATTGAAACCAAGACAAACCATCACCATCCCAACTCAAACTTGCCACCTTTCTCATCATCCATAAGCTCGTGAATGGCGAAGTATCGTTCTGCACGATAGAGCCACCCATTTGGGTTTTCATTAGTAAAGATCGGCATCTCCAACTTCCTTCCCCCTCGCCATTCCCCACGCAATCCACCATCTATCGTAGCCCACTCGCCACTGGTCGCAATTCCCGTTGGAACCCTATTCTCTTTCCCTTCCTTTGAATGCTGCCCTAGATCGCGTTGCCTGGACACTGAAGTTGTGCGATCGGCTGTAGCTCTGTTCTCTCCCAATGATGGATGCAAGGCTGCAATCGCCTTTTGTATTTCTTCCAGAGATTGCAAGAACGAGCCATGTTTTGCGCAATATCCACTACCGAATGCTCCATTTCTGGCAATCGTTGAAGCTCGCTCCTCATTTCCTCTACCTCCTTTTCTAGGGATTCAACTCTTTCGTCATTCTCCTTTTGGGCCATCTGGATCGAATGCTCTGATACCAAAATGATAGGAGCCAATCTTGGTAGAAATAGGGTTTTGAAAGAAAATCACAACATAAGGTTTTATTTCCAAGAAGACAAGAACCATGTACAAGAACTACACTTCTCACTTACAATACAATGAATCAATGAATCCCTTCTTTCTCTCCTCTCCTCTTTTAAGCAAAACAAAAACAGAACAATTTTACAATACAAGCCAATCATACTCTTCACAACGACACATGACTTATTTGCAAAACTTTACTTCCTCCTTCTCGCATACACCTGTCGAATAGGAGGTCTATCAGATTGAAACCTGACGCACTTAAAGGTCCTAGGGGGGGGATTGATAAGGGTTGGATCCGAATACCTCCCAATGAGAAAGAAAAGAGCTTAACAGCCTTTTTCTGTCCATTCTTTATCAATTCAAGGGAAATCGACATGAATCCCAATGGTGCTGAATCTTATAGTAAATTGTAAAAAATAGCAAAGTTTTATGATTTACGATTCAAATCTTACTATTCACATTTTGAATCTTATGATTCAAGCAATTTATAGGAATGTTATACCTAACTCAACTCAACTAGGCCTTTTCCCAACTATATAGGGCTGGTTGACTACATTTTTAAAAGTGAAAATGTGTATAATGCATATCGTAGATTAAAACTATCATGTTTAAACTTTCAAAGTTATGTACTTACGAATTTTAATGTGAACTAATTTTTACAAGGTTGAAATCTTCAACAAAAATCAGTAATACTAATTAGTTCTCCTGAAAAGCGTATCCTAGAGAAAGTTAATATGGTGGTATAAGAAATGAGCAATTATGAAGTGTTAATTTTCAGTTTTAATTTGAAAATTAATTGTTTAGTTTACAAAATTTAGAATTGTAAATTTTTTGTAAGAATAAACTCCTTATTGAATGAATCCCTAGGGCTCTCATGAATAGGAAAGAGAACGAGATCAGTCCTCTTCTATCTAGATTAGAACAAGTTAGGTTTTCACCTTATCACTTTGATAGTTACTTGTGGACCCTTGATCAGTCAAATTCTTTCTCATGCAAGTCCTTTTTTGAGTCTCTAATCAATTGTCATTCCTTCCAACCCTTTCCTTTAGCCCCAGTCATTTGGAAAGCTCATAGCCCATCCAAGGTTAAGATTTTTGGGTGGATTGTTGCTCATAAATCATAACAAGATCAACAAGTGTGATGGTTTACAAGCTCGATTTCAAAGCCGATTGTTTTGCCCAAATTGTTACATTCTTTGTTCATAAGATGCAGAGTCTTTAGAGCATTTGTTCTTTCAACATGCGTTTGCTAGGTCCTTGTGGGACAATTGGAGGATCTTTTCTGTAGGAAAGTTAAGAGACCCAACCAATCGTGAGGAATGCTACTCCCTTAATCATCTAGGTGATTGGGCAACATGATCAAGAGAAATCGACAAAGTGGTCTTCTTTGCGATAATTTGCTCTATTTCGGGGGATCATAATTTAAGAGTGTTTGAGGATAGTTTCAATGCTTTTCATAGGGTGTTGGAGTCTTCAAAATTATTGTCTTGTAGATGGGTGGCTTGTTCTATTTTTGCAGGCGATTACTCTATCTATAATTGGCTTAGGAATTGGACAAGCTTAATGTGGCTTGTTAGGTTTTTGTTGTTGTTTTGTTGTTGGGGGGTGGGGGGTATTGACTAAACAAAGTTAAAATATTAGCCTATTTTGGATCCTTCTGTGGTAAAAGTTGCATAAATCTTGAGCCCCAATCCCGTGAGGTTGCTGATGTGTTGGCAGTGTCACCGTCACAAGATGACTCTGAAGTCTTGAAACACAACAGAGAAGGGGATAGCTCTGGTTCAGATAACCAGTTTCATTCCTCAGAAAGAGTGGCAAAATTCATTAAGAAGATGAACCTGGATATGCGCAGACTTAAAAGGAAACAAGCTCGGAAAAATTTGAGATCAATTCTGCACGCCAACAACAAAGGTAGCGTGCAGTTGCTGGGGTGCGGGAAAGGGAAGAATGTGGTTTCCAAATGAAGATCATCTCATAGAATGTTCGTGGGTGTGGGACGGAACAGAAATGCGGGATGATTAAAAGGAAAATTTCTAAAGCCTGCCCGGATATTGTTATTCTTCAGGAGACCAAAAAAAGATTCGTGGATTGTGGCCTGATCAGTAGAATTTGGAGCTTAAGGTTTCGAAACTGGGTTAGTCTTCCTGCTGGGGGAATCTTGATTGTTTGGGATAGCATAGTGGTTACGGTTTCTCAGAGTTGGGTGGGGGACTTCTCTGTCTCTATTCAGATTACTGAAGCTAATGGCACAGTATGGTGGCTCTCTGGCATTTATGGTCCTTCCACCTATCAGTTGCGGGAACACTTTTGGACGGAGTTGGGGGCACTAAGTACTTTTTGTGAGGACAATTGGGTCCTGGGGGGTGATTTCAACACTGTTAGACACCTTGGCGAGAAGTTTAACAGCAATAGGCTTAACAGATCCATGCAAGAGTTCAATTCTGTGATCAATGACCTCGAGCTGTTCGACCCTCCTCTTCTTAATGCAAAATTTACCTGGTCTAATCGCAGGACGATGCCGATTTGCTGTAGACTCGATTGGTTTCTCTTGTCCAAAGGATGGTGCTCTATGTACCATCACTTTCGATAGGAAGCTCTTCCTAGAGTAACATCAAATCATTCCCCTATTTTGTTAGATACGCGACAGGTGACTTGGGGACCTACTCCTTTCAAATTTGAAAACTTTTGGATCGAGCATAAAGACTTCTCTAAGAACATTGAAGGTTGGTGGAGTTCTTCTACTTCATATTGTTGCCCTGGACATCTTTTTATGCTCAAGCTGGCTGAGTTAAAAGGCTTTCTTAAACTTTGGAATGGGCAGGAATACGACTCAATCTATAATAAGAAGGCTAGATTGGAAGAGGTGATTTGTTCTCTTGATTTGAAGGAAGGTACTACAAAATGGAACGATGGTCTTATGGCTATGAGGAAGAAGGCAGTAGCTGAACTTGCAGAAGTTTCTCTGGTTTGATAGAATGATTGTCCAAAGAACAAAGTTAAATTGGCTTAGAGAAGGAGACGCAAACACCAAGTTCTTTCACAAGATCTTGAGTAGTAGAAGGGCTAAAAACTCCATCAACATGATTGAACGTGAGGATGACGGTATTGTTAACGAGGAAAATGGGATTGTGGACGAGATTGTTAGTTTCTATAAGAAGCTTTTTGAAGCTCGAAATGATGACCTTTGGGAGATCGACGACATTGAATGGTCCCCAATTAGTCCTGATGATTGTACCTTCCTTGAATGGCCTTTCGATTTGGAGGAGGTACGTTAGGCAGTTTTTAGTTGTGATGGGAACAAGTCTCCAGGGCCGGATGGTTTTTCCTTGCTTTTTTATCAGAAAACATGGGACATTGTGAAAGGTTATATTATGAAGGCCTTCGAGGATTTCTATGAAAATGGAATCATCAACATGAAGACAAATGAGACGTACATCTGTTTCATACCAAAGAAAGTGAACTCTGCTAAGGTTAATGATTATCGACCTATTAGTCTTGTGAGTAGCTTGTACAAAATCATTGCCAAAGTTCTCTCCAATAGACTTCGCTGCATCCTCCACATTACCATTGGCGCTTCTCAATCAGCTTTTGTTAAAGACAGACAAATTTTGGATGCAGTCCTGATTGCTAATGAGGCGGTGGATGATTATAGAAGTTCAAAAAAACGAGGGGTGGTTTTTAAGGCGGACTTCGCAAAGGCATACGACACTGTTGATTGGGAGTTCTTGGATTATGTTTTAATGAAGAAGGGTATGGGCACCAAATGACGAGGATGGATTTCTGGCTGCATCACTTCTGTGAACTACCCGGTCGTTATTAATGGAAGGCCTAGAGAAATTTTTTTTGCTAGTAGAGGTTTAAGGCAAGGTAATCCCCTTTCCCCTTTCCTCTTTACTGTTGTGGTGGATGTTTTGGGAAGTCTTGTTAAAAAGGCTTGCCAGGGCTCTGTGGTTAGAGGTTTCTTCATTGGAAAGGAAAAGGTCAAGGTCTCCCACCTTCAATACGCTGACGACACTCTTTTTCTCTTACATGGAGACGAGGGTAATGTGTCTAACTTGATTGATGTCCTCCAATGTTTTTGCAAATTGTTTGGTCTACGGGTCAATACGCAAAAGAGTCAATTAGTTGGCATTAATATGGATCCCAACGACATTGGAGCTATGGCCAGCAAAATTGGATGTGATGTGGGAAGATGGCCCCTTTTGTACTTGGGGCTCCCACTGGGGGGTAACCCAATTAAAAAGGAGTTTTGGGATCCGGTTATTCATAAGGTTGATAAAAGGCTGAGTGGGTGGAAGAGAAGCTTTTTGTCAAGAGGAGGGCGACTTATCCTTATCAAATCAGTGTTGCAATCCATTCCTAGTTACTACTTGTCTCGTTTTGGGGCTCCAATGAAGGTAGTAGCCACTTTAGAACGGTTAATGAGATCATTCTTGTGGAAAGGTGCTGGGGATGGGCAGGGTTTTCATCTTGTGAATTGGAAGAATACGCAGAAATCCCAGAATGATGGCGGTCTTGGCATTGGTAATGCCAAAGTAAGGAACAAGGTTCTGGGTGCTAAGTGGTTATGGAGACTTATGAACGAAGAGGATGCACTTTGGGCAAGAGTTATTCAGAGCAAGTATGGGTCTTCTAGCAATAGACGGATATCTAGGAACACTTTGTATTCCTCACATCGATGCCCTTGGAAATTTATTTCCAGTCTCTATCACTCTTTCCTTCCTTTTATCACCCCCAAAGTTGGAAATGGTCATGTCATCCGGTTTTCGGAAGATAATTGGTGTGGAGAGATCCCCTTTGAACAATCCTTCCATAGCCTTTTTCGTCTTTCTAATACATCAAATAAACCTATTGCCTATTTCCTTTCTCAGTGTCCTACTAGCCCTTTCAAGCCACCTTCCTGGAATTTCCATTTTCCTAGATCCCTTACAAACAGGGAAGAATCAGAAATTGTCCCACTGCTTTCTATTCTCGAACCTATTAGGCTTTCCCCTTCTCGAATGAACAGTTTCCTGTGGGTGTTAGATCATTCTGGTTCCTACTCTTGTAAGTCCTTCTTTGACTATCTTATTGACTCCCAAGTTACCCCATCAACTACCTTGTATCATCACATTTGGAAGGCTCCAATTCCAAAGAAAGTTCAAGTTTTTGGTTGGCTAATGACTTTGAACAGGTTATGTACTCAGGATCTTTTGCAGCGACGCATGCCTCATTGGTGCATTTCTCCATACTGTTGTGTATTATGCTTAAAGGCTCATGAAACACTGAACACCTCTTCTTCCAGTGCGATTTTACTGTTCAGGTATGGTTTGCTTTTCAATCACGCTGCTGGTGCCACGAGGTAATGTAAAGAATTAGGTCACATTATTTCATTTACTGTTTTATGGACTATTTGGTTCGAGAGAAATGGCAGAATTTTAAAGGGTTGTCGAGGGACATTGGATCTATCTGGGAATCCTCCAAAGTCTTAGCTGCAAGTTGGGTTTGTAGTTCCAAGTTTAGTAACGGGTACTCTTTTTCAGATTGGTACTGGAATTGGGTGGCGATTATGTAAGTTGTCTGCTTGAGGGTTGGGTTCTTTATGTAATCATGTGGGGTTTGCAGTTGCCTTCTGTGGAGTGAGCATTCCTTATGCTCAATGTTTTTCTTGCTCCCTGTCCCCTATTAATATAATTCTTTTGTCTCTTCTCAAAAAAGAAAAAGAAAAAAAAGGTTGCAGAAATCTTATTCAAATTGAAAAGATACAGCCCTTTTTCTACAGATTCTGCAGTTAGTTACAAAAATAAAAATAAACTGCCCAAACTATATTCTTATATACACTAACTGAATTGTTATAACTATTCTAACTGCATAAATCAGAGATTCTAATATATTAGAACATATCTGAACTTAGGATTACAATATTTATAAGAATATCACATTTTCCCACACTCCCCCTCTAGGTGGTTAATGGATGTTATCCATTCCAAGCTTGCCAATGATTGACTGGAACACAGTGCTGGCCAATCCTTTCGTTAGAATGTCCGCAAGTTGGCCTTCTGTTGATACATATGGTGTGCAGATTAATCCACTATCTAGCTTTTCTTTTATGAAGTGTCTGTCTACTTCAATGTGCTTGGTCCTTTCGTGTTGTACCGGGTTATGAGCAATGTTAATAGCTGATTTGTTATCACAGTAGAGTCACATAGGAGCTTCCTACATGATATTCAAGTCTTCTAAGATTATTTTCAGCCATAGGAGTGTGTTTATACAAGATGACCCGTGAATTATACCCTCTTTTTGAAAATACGAGGACAAAACTTGATTAAAATAATCCCTTGCATTGTCTAATCTAAATCTTTTGATACCAACCCCAAATTGATTTTTGACCATGTTATGAAAAGAAGGGAAGATTGTACTCAAATCAGATTTTTGTTTGAGAATGAAGATCCAAGAGACCCAAGTACAATCATCTATGAATAAGACAAACCATTTTGCCCCTGAAACATTGGAAAGTATGGAGGGACTCGAAATATCACTGTGTATTAAAGAGAAAGGAATAGATGTTCTTTTATTACTAATTGGAAAAGAAACATGATGAT
The DNA here is from genome assembly GCA_035771175.1 of Paratinospora sagittata. NCBI lineage: Eukaryota > Viridiplantae > Streptophyta > Magnoliopsida > Ranunculales > Menispermaceae > Paratinospora > Paratinospora sagittata. The sequence goes on from CM069592.1 coordinate 30,466,157, forward strand.
GTTTTGCAAATCAGTGTTTTCACGGTGCTAAGGCGATGTCTAGGCGATTTGCCCTATCTAGGCGAGGTGTAGCCTAGGCGAAGCTTAGACGTGGCCTAAGCGATAAGAAAATTATTTATTTATAGGTCCCTAGATAATTAATTAATTATTTACAGGTCCCTGAACAGTTCATATACAAAATTATATATATCTAACTATATTCTATAATAAATGTTAAATTTTCATAAAATGATAAAAAACACTTCATATTAATTAAAACATGTCCACAAAACATTAATTCATGCCATAATACATATTATCTAAGAGGTTCAAAAGTACAAAACTAAAATATCTATTGTAGGAGGTTTGTCGACGGTTGCTGGAGATTTCGATGGCGTTTCTTGGGTGGAGCAAATGGAAAGGATAGGCTTAGGGAGAGAAAGATTCGAGGGTTTACTATAGAAAGGGGGCGTTTATGTTTTTTAAGCTTTTTTTTTTTAAAATTAGAGAGAACCCCCTAAACTTCTTATATATTTGCACAAACCCCCACTGCTTGCCTAGCACAGAGCCTAGGCGTTGCCTTGAAAACACTGTTGCAAATTCACAAACATCACAATGAATATTTGCTACATCAATATCTTTAAACAATAAAGGAAACATAATTTTAAGAATGCTAAAAGAAGGGTGTCCGATACGAAAATGATAGAGCCAAATCTTATCCTTATGAGAAACTGATGACTCCAAAAGAAATGATAAAGGTAACTTGTTCTTGATTCCACTTTGACCACTTGGCTCTTTAAGATAGTAGAGTCCATTTTTTTTTTCTTAGCACGTCCAATCATCCTCCTTGTACCCCGATCTTGAAACACACAATAAGAAGGGTAAAAAACTACATTGCAATCCAAATCTTTGGTAAGTTTGTGAATAGAAACAAGGTTTGTGGATAATTTTGGAACATGAAGGACATTTTTTAGGATGAGATGTGGTTTTATTTGTATGTCTCCATGACAAGCTACGGTTGTAAGGGTTCCATTTGCCATGGAAATTTTGTTATTGCTTCGGCATGGATTGTAGTTGATGAATTTATGCGAAGAGTGAGTCATGTGGTCGGTGGCTCCTGAATCAATGACCCAAGGGCTTGAAACAGTCATGTTTGAGGCATTAAAAGCATGAGAAATAGTATACTTACCTGAAAGTGCCAAGGAGCAGGCACCGGTAGGTTTCTAAAGGACTCTAGTACATTTTTCAGTTTTTCAATCTCTTCTCGATTAAATTCACTTTGTTCATAGCTCACGGGTTCACCACCAGGTTGTGCATTAGTCAAATTTGCTTGCCCTGTTCTCTGCTGTAAACTCTTATAACCCCAATTCTTGTTATTAAGAGTTGGTTGTTTCCCATTAAGTTTCCAACAACTCTCACGAGTACGACGAGGTTTGTTGCAGTGGGTGCACCAAAGAGTTTCTTTTTATTCCCAATCTTAGCCAAATCTGCCTGCACATTATCTATGTTTGGCTTCAGTTCAGGGCTAGTTTTCTTTGTGACAATACTTTTTGAGACCATAGCCGAGCCATCTACCATTGGGGGTCAAGCATAACGCCCCTTCTTCCTTCCTCAGTTCGAATCATAGAAATAGTCTCATTTAGTGATGGTAGATCTTCCTTTCCCAACACTTGAACTCTCACTTGGTCAAATTCAAGATTCAAACCTTCAAGAAACTCATAGATCCTCTCCTTTTCCACACATTTTTTAACCAGCACTGCATCCTCACTGCACCTCATGTGAAGACATTGATAGTGATCCATCTCTTGCCATAAACTCTTCAAAATATTACCGTATTCTGTGACTGATCATTCTCCTTGTTTGATGGCTGAAATCTTTGTTTTGATCTCATATATTTGTGCTGCATCATGTACCTTAGGATAAGTTTGATGAACAGCTTCCCATATTTCTTTGGCTTTGGAAAGGAACATTCAAGTCCCACTGATTTCTGTTAACATTGAATTCCAAAGCCAGGACATAATCATCGAGTCTTCTTCGTCCCATGCGCTGAATTTTGGATCATTCACATTAGGAGCAATACCTGTTAAATGATTCAATTTCCCACTCCCCTTCAAAAACGTTCTTACCACTTGAGACCACTGTAAATAATTCTTCCCATTGAGCCGACATGCTAATTGAATATTCTTGAGTTTTCCGGTTGATTGATTGACCGAAATTTCTGTCCCTTGTATTGCAGAAGCGTTGGTTTCAGAAATTTCAGACATGATCAATTTGGGTAGAACAGATCAATATTTTAGAAGGAGATTCTAATAGGTAGAATAAAATAACAAGCTTCAAAAGGCAATTAAGGTCTAAAAATTGCAGATTCTAGAGCCGTAAAGCTCTGATACCATGTGGTAAAAGTTGCAGAAATCTTATTCAAATTGAAAGAGAACCCTTTTTCTACAGATTCTGCAGTTAGTTACAAAACTAAAAATAAACTACCCAAAGTATATTCTTATAACTACCCTAACTGCATAAATCAGAGATTCTAATGTATTAGAACATATCTGAACTGAGGATTACAATATTTATAAGAATATCACATTTTCCCACACCTTCAATTAGGATTAAAATGATTAGTTAACAAAACTGTAAAATAAATAAAATGTATTTTATGAATGACTTATATATGTGTTTTTATACACATTCCATATAATGCACAAGAATCTTACAATTCATGATTCAAATCATAATTTGATTAGATCAAACTCTCAAATGATTCGATTTTGATAGTTATGCTCTAAACTGAATGCATATTAATAAAAGAGAAATAATTGAGCTAGAGGTAAATGCACATTCTTATTGATCCAATGCACTATTTCCATATCCAATGCAATTGTAGCTTCATTGGTCCTAATGGTACGATTCCTAGGAAATTAAAGATTCTAAGAAGGGGTGTTTCCCTTGGAGGATTGATAATTGGACAAGAAGGTGGCAATGGGTTGATCTAAATGGGAAAAGAGACGATCAAGGGTGGGGTGGCAAGTGGTAAGACTGGAATAGCCAGACCACTTGTCCTCCCAGAATTTAGTTGTTTTACCAGGAGATGTGGCTGAAAAACTCATGGTAAATAGATAAAATGAATTTCCAAGGATTTTTCAAGGTGGTTCAAGGTGGTTCAAGGTGCTATGTCTGCATCCTATCTATGTTCTAGGAGTTCATTTGTGCTTTTGATTGTTGTAGCCTTTAATGATCCTTGCTCATGTGAGAATTTCGTAACTGTTTTGCTACTAAAGCCTTGTTTTACTGATGATGTTTCTAATAGAAAAACCTTCTTTCAGTATGCATTACAAGAACCTTATTGGATTTTTGTTTATTGGAGGTCTTTCTGAATATATTGTTCTTCTTGTGTCTAATACGGGTAGCTTTCTTGTTCATTTTAGAATAGATTATCAATGTTACTGTTTTTGGAACTATCATCAAGAGTATCCCTCTTTTTTTTTTTTTTTCTCTCTCTAACAAAGAACATTGTTTTAGATAGTTAAGCACACGAAGACGTTTTTGAATTTATTCCAAGCCAGAATCCTCTAGTTTTATGTATCAGTTTCTTCCAAAAATCTTTGACAGTAGTATATATAACTAATAAGTGTATGTTTGGCAATCATACACCAACGTGGATAGATTCTTGAAGTATCAATTATTGGAGCACAGATCTCATTGATGATGACTTTAAATTCTCAAGCACCTGTTTGTCATTGACTCCCAGAAATTGCAGTACTTAGCAAGAAGTTTTCATACCTTCTTTTGCCACCTTTAGAAAAAATAGCAATGAATATTGCTACAATGAAAACATTTTGAATGGTTTCAGTACCTAAGTTTATTCCAGCATTCAAGTCCAAGTGTGCATGAACTCCTATCAATAAAACGCATCTTGACCGTCTCCTTTCTGCTTCATTACATAGATTTTGTTCTTACACAAAATCCACCAAACAAATAGCAAAACACTTCATCTTGATTTTCAAGTTGAAGAATGTAATTTGTTTGAGTAGCCAGACATGTAAAGAGCTTCACCCAGAAGTTCAAAGGGGGGGTTCACAAAATTTCTGTTCACCAATCCATCCTAAGACTTTGCCATATCCTAGAAGTGGTTCGCCAGCACACCTTCCTGCAAACATTGATTTAGATGGTGTAAATAAAACCTTGAAGAAAGGGTCTTAAATCTCCCTAAATTTTTTCACAAATTTTAAGAATTTCTAACCAATGATTAAATTGTGTTCCACAAAAAGACAAAAAACTGTTTCTAGCATTGTATTTTTGATCAAATATTTGCTGTTTTCCTCCCAAAATACTTGGAATTAGACTTTGCTGATAATGATTATTATGAAACTACTGTTTGGCCCCGCTTGATTTGTGATTCTGAATCTCTGGTACTGTTTTCTATATTTGAAAACTTGAAAACATAGAAAAAAACATTTGGTTGGTCGAATCTGAAAACAGTTTTTCGAGGTTTTATTTAGAAAACTGGATGTTGAAATCAATGAAAGATTATGTTTTTAGTTTCAAGTTATGGTTTGTATTCCATTCTTTGAATCACAAACCAAATTGTTTACATGAAAAACTGGTATTAGTATTTTTTTTTTTTTGGGAGATACAGATTCCTTCTAAAAAAATGGTTTTTTTTTTAAAGATTCTGGAGTAAGTGGTTTTAAAGACACTGTTTTTGGAATTCTGTAGCAATGCTGACAGTCAATGATGACGAGTTCTGGGAGGGCGTTTCGCCAGTGGAGTTTGGTTCCTTGCCTGCTCTCCAAGATGCAGTCACTGTTGTGGGTTATCCTATTGGAGGAGATACGATTTCTGTTACTAGTGGAGTTGTATCACGTATGGAGATATTGTCTTATGTTCATGGGTCAACTGAACTCTTGGGATTGCAGGTGATGAACGCAGATTTTAGTATTTGTGATATATATAAATTGTTTCTTTTATATTCGTTATCTTCTTTCCTATAAGCCTGTTGTTGTCCTTTTGTTCTCACTTGAGTTTCTTTTCCAGATAGATGCAGCCATTAATTCTGGAAATTCTGGTGGGCCTGCTTTCAATGACAAAGGAAATTGTGTGGGTATAGCATTTCAGTCCCTTAAACATGAAGATGTGGAAAATATTGGTTATGTCATCCCAACTCCTGTCATTATGCACTTCATCAAGGATTATGAGAAGAATGGGCAATACACAGGTAATTCAAATACTGATCTTGTTTATTCTTACATATCTGATTTTTGATTCATCCCTCCAAAATTGAATGAGTCACTATTTATTTTACGCATTTCTTTTAGATTTCTATTTTGTACCTAAATTGTGGCTTGGAGTTGTCTTCTAGTTTGCCTCCTGTTCAAATGTGTAAGATGTTTGCTACATGCCAGGTTTCCCTTCTCTTGGAATTGAATGGCAGAAGATGGAAAATCCTGATCTGCGTATGGCAATGGGAATGGGTCCAGACCAGAAGGGGGTCCGTATTAGAAGAATTGAACCCACTGCTCCAGAATTTAAAGTGTTAAAGCAATCTGATATTATCCTCAGCTTTGATGGAATTGATATTGCTAATGATGGAACAGGCAAGCATTTTGTCCTTTTTGTGGTGTTTATTTGTTTGTTCTGGACTTCTACACTATGTTCTTTTCCTTTCTATGCTGTTGACTCCTTTACTTTTGTTGCTGTAATTTTTTGAGACTTAAGTTGCCTGGTCAATGTTGAGGATGCCTTGGTGAAACGGTCTTTTAATATCCGCATCAAAGAATTGAATGCTAAGATTGTAGCGCTTTTATGTCACATCCGTCAAATGCTACTTGATATTGGTGAACTCTGAACAAATTTCATGATCCCTATAGCTTACCTAATGATGAATTTCAAAATCAGGCTCGCCCCCGGCTACCTGTCCTTTGGACCAAAAGCCCGCTGTGTCAGCAAATTTATTGTTAATTTGAACCAACAAGTGGTTGGCTGAACGGTCTTGGGTTGGCACCTTATGAAGTGAGAGATCGAATTCACACCCCCCCCCGCCCCACCACCACGTCGTGGTCATTGGGGGCGTCTCCCGCTTGAGCAACCAGGGGCCCAAAGGATTAGTTGGGTAAAGCTCAATGCCTTCAGTTATCTTAAAAAAAAATTTGTTAATATGAAAAATATGATTCAAATGATTAGAAGTTTAGTTTTAGGCTTGGTTTGAATTTAGATTTATTTATTATCATACTTGTTTAACTTTTAGGTTTTGTTTGCACTTTAAAAAGTTAGCAAATACATTGTAAAAATTTAGGTCGTTGCTACTTACCATTTTTTAGTTAATCCAAGTTGGACTTAGAATAATTTATCAAAAGTTTTTAAATTGTTAGGTTATTATTTGTGTAATGGTTAAGAAACTTAAAGACCTATTACTATTAGGGAGCCTTTTGACTATGGCCTTGACCCATTTAAGAATACAATCTTTAATGTATCTCAAATAAAAGGGAATTAATCCTTAAAAACTAATATAGTTGGTTATAATAATCCAAAAACCATAACCATATATATTTTTCGCAAAGAATTTTTTTTTTTTAAATTTGAATTTTTGTATGAAACTGAGGCAGGCTTAAGCCTTCGGGCATTTTTTGCCAGCCTTGCCTTGAGATGCTCCTCAAGGTGTGTGCCTCATTCAATTTTTAAAACAATGGATTGAACTGTAGAACATCGATTAACCAACAGTTTCCATGTTTTGATAGAAAGTCTGAAACATCAGACTAGACACCTCTCTTTGTTGTTTATCTCATAGCTACTGAAAAAAGCATCATTTATGGCATCAAGTAAGGACAGAATTAGAATTTCAAATGACCCATGGAATTGAAACTTTTTTTTTTTTTTTTTAAGGTCGGTCAATTAATAGTGTTTGTTTTATTGGATCATTACATACATACAACTATGCAAATCATTCTAGATCAATGGATCAAAGACAGGGGCAGTCCCAACTATTATTACAGGGGACAAATGCCCACACCATGGCCCAATAGGACCACAAGAAGCTCCCAATAGGGGCACAGCAACTTCTCCCTTATTGCTTATTTTTTTGCTCTTAATACATCTTTTGTTCTTAAACTGATTATTCTGCTTCATTAATGTAAGGTCTCTATGGTGAGAGAGATTTTTGGTATGCTTTTCTGAAATACAAGGATTTCGCCATTCAAGTTCTAATGAAGAAGAAGTTATGCCAAAGCTAGTGATTGATCACCATGCAAGGTGGTTGAAGTAAACATAATGCATTCTCTCTTTCTGTTTCCTTTCTGGATATGTAAGTGAAAATATATGAGATTCAAACTAATAAGGAACAATTTTTGAAAAACATGATGGATAAATTCCAGGAATTTGGGAGGGTAAAAAATATTTATGGATGAATACCTAAATGGTCATGTGGTAAAAGCCAATTGAGGATACGGCAGAGTTCATGGAGGACGTATCTTTTCTGAGAATGATGAGATGGAAGACCTAACCTTGAAGATGGCAATGTGACCTTTGCTAACATGAATACCTATTTAAATAAGAGAGAGGAACAATTGCACCACTCTCAAAAGTGGACTAAATGGCAGACAGATACACATTTTCCTTACCATTAATGAATATCATGTAAAAATCTTAAGGTTATCTGAGAAGAATGTTTAAGTGAATAATATGGTTTATTTGTTTTAAATATTAGTCTTAAGAAGTTAGAGTGGAAGAAACAAGGAGATTGTTGTACAAGAAGTAAGAACAAGGTAACCAGAACCTAAAATGGGAGAAATGTCGTATTCTTGTGAAGTAATAAGCAAAGGCACATGTGAACTAAGAGGTTTATGCGAAGACAATTTTATTTAGTCACTGATTCATTTGAACTGCTAATTCATAGCTCTAGTTTGATTTTGTTTCACAGTTTTGGATCTAAAGCATTTTCAAATGAATGAAAGCAACATGTTGAATTCTTGCATCTCTGCTCCTTTGATGCTCATACTAAATTTGATTTTTTCATTTTGCATTTGTGACCTTATTTTCACTTCCTTTCTTGGTTTTCTTTCAGTCCCTTTCAGGCATGGAGAGCGTATTGGATTTAGTTATCTTGTTTCTCAAAAATATACTGGAGAGAAGGCTGATATTAAAGTTCTCCGAAATTCTGAGATTCTTGAATTCAATATCAAACTTGCAACTCACAAACGACTCATCGCAGCACACATAAAGGGCCAGCCTCCTTCATATTATATCATTGCTGGATTTGTCTTTAGCTCTGTGTCTGTTCCATATCTCCGTTCTGAGGTGTGTATTTTAATTTTCACATGGAAATTGTTCCATTTTTAACCCTGTTCGGCTGGGATGAATAGGTTTTTAGCTCATTATATTTATGGCTTTCCACCGTAGTTCGAAAATTTTCTATGTTTTGTGGCTGAATTATGGAAATCAAAGGAATTGAAGTTCAAGTTTTGCTTTTAAGCCTCCAGTCTCAACCCCTCTTTTGATCTGTGGGAGTTAGGTTTCTGTTTCTGTCATGAAGAAAATCCTTAATAAGGGTCTATAAATAATTTCCTGCATGTAGCTTTTGAAAATTCTATATCTTGATTCACTTTGCATCTATCACTACTACAAAAAATTCTGAGTTTCTTGTGTAGTGGTAGTTTATACTCAAAACCTGATTTCTATTATTTTCCTTTCTGCAGAGTAAACGATCTGTGCCTATGAATATTGTAATTATTAATTAATCTGTTGGGTTCTTAAGTTTGAATTCCTTTTATCATTGTAGTATAAACTAAAAACTAATATAAATCGATACTTTTAATACATAAAAATACCAATAAGTGACATAACAAAATCAATCTTGTTAAGTGGGTTGATGAATTTGAAATGGTGGCTTTTGGTCTTAATTCCTTTTCTTTGTTTTGATATTTAATTTTGTGGTGGCTTGCTTTTCGACCATATACTTTGCAAGTTTGAATTCTACCATGCTTAATTTATTAGTTTATTATTTAAATGTATTATTTTTTAATCTTGTTTTATAAGAGTTAACTAAAAGAAGATGGCTTTGGGAACTCTTTTAATTTATTTTTAAGTTTTTATTTTATTTCAACTTTATTTATTTATTTTTTTTGCTTCTTTTCTTCTATTTTTGGTAAAACATATCCCATAAACCACATAATTTGTTAGCTTGTTAAATTATTTTTTAAAATTTATATTGCTATGTTGGTTGATGAAGTTGAAAATAATACATAATTATTGGTATTTTTTTGTATTCTATTGATGAAATAGCATTTTTTACGTCTCTGTCGAATTTTATTGAATTCTGTTGAATTTTATCAAATTTTGTCGAATTTTATCGAATTTTTGCATTTTTGAATTGAAAAATAGAAATTTTATCAAAGTTTATTGAATTATTTCGGCAAATTTTTGCATTTTTTATTTTATATCCACTTCGCACTTCGGTAGTCAAAAAAAAGGAAAAAATTCGGGTAAGTTCGCCGAATTTTGAGGAATTTTTGAACCATGCTCACATTAGCAATGGCCTTTATCTTGATTCGTTAGTGATGATAATGTGTAAATTATGAATAAAAACATACAAATATTCCACAATAGTTGGTAATCTTTATAGAACACTCAATGTTGATACATGTACCATTCAAATAAATGTCTTTTGGTTGTTGTATTCATTGGAGGAGTCAAATAACCTCCTATGTGTTTGATTGGAAAAATATATTCTTTTATTTTTGACACATCATTGTGTTGCATGTTCTTTTAATTCTAATTTTTCTTTTTCTCGGGTTTGTTTCCTCCCCCTCCATATCTGTCTTCAGTATGGAAAGGATTATGAATATGATGCACCAGTCAAACTGCTGGACAAGCACTTGCATTCTATGGCACAGTCAGAAGATGAGCAACTTGTGGTGGTTTCTCAGGTTTTCTCTTTCTCATTTGTGTCACTGATTTTAGCAATAAGTTATTGTTGAATCTTTGGCCTATAACATGATTTTCACCTGAAAACATTGTTGCAGGTACTTGTCGCTGATATCAATATTGGGTATGAGGATATTGTGAACACACAGGTCAGTGTAGGCTGCCAAAAAGATGACTTTTATTGCAATAATTACCTTTATTCCTTAAGCCCTGCTGGTTCCTGATAGCCTTCTTTGAGTTTGTTGTTAGGTGCTTGCTTTCAATGGTACACCTGTCAAGAATCTCAAGAGCTTGGCCAGCATGGTGGAGAACTGCAATGATGAATATTTGAAGTTTGATTTGGAGTACCAGCAGGTTACACACTCTCTTTCTCTCTCTCTCTCTCTCTCTCTCTCTCTCTCTCTCTCTCTCTCTCTCCCACTTACTGAGACACAATATCTTATTAGTATTTCTGGATTTTTTCAATTTGCAGATTGTGGTGCTGCAGACTAAGACTGCCAAGGCAGCAACATTGGATATTCTCACAACACACTGCATACCTTCAGCAATGTCTGATGACCTTAAGGCATGAAGCAGCATTGTGCAGTGGAGGTGCATGGAATATTTTCACCCCACTTTTAAGACTCAATTACCCAGTGCCTTACTTTCTCTTTTGCAGAAATTGATTTGGTTTAATGAGCCTAATATTCGCTTCCATTTCTCACAACACATGATGTTCAACCCTAAGCAATTTTCAATTGGCAGAAGCTGAGTGAGTGAGCTGCTGCTCTGGGGAGCACAGTCAGCTCCACTTTTTGAGAGCTTATTGGCATTTTCTTTTTGGTGTCTCCATACTGAGAAGATGACCCCTTCACCTTGTTTTACTATGGATCACCACTCTGTAATTGGTTTCTGTGTCATAATGGGGCAATTGCGATGGCTATACACTAACATTATAAAGGACTGAAGAATCCCACAACGTTTGTGGGTGCTTCTTTATGCCTGGATTAATATTTTGCTTAGAGAATATGATGGTCCTGTTCATTTAGTAAAAAAGTTGATATTCAAAATTTCAACTCTTGTTGTGGATAATTATCATTAGCAGAATTGGTATTCTGGGTATATGCCAGAAACTCCATTTTTGTATCATGGTAGAAAGGTAGATATTCAAAGTATTAACTCTTTTGCGTATTATAATCATTACCAGGTATGGTATTCAGGGTTTTATATAGCCAAGAAACTCATTCTGTATCATTGGGTGAAAATCTGAAAATCATTTTGCAGGTTACGCCTATCCATCCTACTAAAGTATTGGGATAGGTAGATACACCACCAATTGGTATTTATCATTTTATGTCTCCCTAGATGATTTTTTGTATTCTTATTTCACATTTTAACTTCTTGTAGCCTGTAGGAGTTAGTGTTGAACTAGCATATCAGACCATTGAGTTATGGGCTCCAACTATTTATTGATTAATGTTTTTCTTATGGTACTGTACTTGTACTCAATTGTTTGAGGGCTGTTGCTTATTTGTTGTTGTATTGTTCTTTGGAGTCTTAGTGATTAATTAATGTTGGAGGCTCTTGAATGGGATCTTTAGTGTGAATGAGCTTGCTTCATCTGCTAATCTGATTCATTGGAAGCCTTCTTAAAGATAATGAGTTTGCAAGGTGGAGGATGCATTTTCTATTGTTTACTCATCAAAACTTTTCTGCAAAAGGTGGTCACTTTCAAACAAGCCCCTAGATAATTCTTGTGTTTGATACCACATGCTAGGGTTCTAACCTGGAGCATATGCTCAATGTTGTTGGCAACTTCTTTGCCATTATGGTAGTCTATTGGTGGCAATTCTAGTCCATAGAATGAGTTGGAGTAGTGATGCAATTGTTCTGTAAGATTGTATGCATCAGGAACATGGCTTTTTTAAGCTCAGCAAAACAGTTCTGATTGGGCAAGTGTGGATTGAAATAATAATACTGCATGAAATATAAATGAACTCATCATTACTTGGGATGTAAATATGGATTTCTGCCATGGCGTTGCCAAAACGCTTGGGAGGAATATGCCATTCATGGGCTTGCTCAACATGCTGAATGAACCAGATCATTCAAGATTTTGGTTGTACTTTTCCCAGCATGCTTCCATGGTGATATGGATAGTTTCAGTAGTAGAAACTTAGTTCGGAATCATTATTGTTTTTCTCTTCATATGTTAGAAACACTAGCCATTTTGGGTAATCCATGGATATATAGCTGGTAGTTGTTACCTTCAATCACATATTGACAATGGGGAGAGAAGATTGTGGCTCCTTACGAGCTCCTGATTTTAGCTAACGTCTATATCTCTTACTGGTTTGAAGTAAGGGCTGCAAGGATCTTCTACTAGCTAGTAAAAACCAAATGGACATTTAACCTGCGTTGCCTCTGGAGTACACTGCATTTATCTTGTTGATTGTGACTGTTCAATATGAGCAAGACACTGCTTTGAAGGGGCCCTATAATGGATCCAGTTGGTTAAAGCTCCATATAAGCAGTTATCCTTGGTTTAACGATGGTCTCAAAGCCCATGTATAACTCTGTTTTTCAAAACATTTAACCATTGAGCTGAACAAACTGTCATATTCTTTCTACTCAAATCACTCTTGTTACATTGTCTTTAAAGTTGAAGTGTCATATCTTATGCTCTTGGTAGAGTAAGATGATGATTAGCGATGACAGTGACAACAGGAAGATATTTGCATCTGTGTAAAATTGCATATGAATACAGTGGATGAACTTATCTGCATTTGATTGTCAAACTATTTCAATCATGTTTGTGTTTTTGTATTCTTTTGCGTTTTTGCCTAGATATCTTAATTTACTTTGCTGCATACTTTCATGCAACAGTTTCTGAATCCTTGTTGTGTAGCCACTTTGAGATCATGTCATCACTAGCAGATGGGGGTTACTTATCTGTAGCATTTGCTTAATAAGTGGGTGAAGATCCATGGTTTACATCCTGGGCCCAGGGCACTGATGATTCTTTTATTTTATAATAGTGTTAAGTCTATTGTTTGAATTAATTTTGGTTATGCTAGCTAACAAAAATATGTTATTTGTTGACCATCCCAAAATCACAGCTTATTTTAGTCTATCTTTATGCAATATTCCCGTCAAATTTTATTCCTCTTAATGATAATGATATTCTAGAGTGATTTACCTCATTCTGTGATTTTATCTTTATACATCATTATCATGCTCTGGAACCATACTTCACATCAACTTGATCTCAAAGTTGATTAATGGACCTATATTGGCTGGGAAAAGGCACTTCTTGAAAATTTACATCTGTACATCCATTAACACATGCCCATAATTCCAAGAAGAAAAGAAGAGCATGTTAACACCTAGGCCATGTATCTGTGTTATCCCCTCTGTAAAGATGTTTCAGGAGTAGTACTAACGTTTACCATCAGAGAAATGCATGTTAGTCTTCATCTCCTCCTCCACATATCTGACTGATTTGTCATTTTTTATTTATTTATTATCATTACTATTTTTAAAGTACAGCATTACTGACTTGTCCACAATACTTGCCATATCACTACACCTCCTTTCCCCATAATTGCTCGTATCTGGGATGTATATAATGCTGTACTCACCGAATTGTCCTTGCTCCAAAGCTTAGATGCCTATTCCATCAACTCTAAGATTGATTGCAAGTCCCTTTTTAAGTTTTCAGGGCAAAAGAGATGCATTCATCAGGAATGGTTAATGAACTTACCCTCTTTCATCGTTCATACATTAAGAAGTTGGTGACCCTGTATGTTCACACTAGCATGGGTCTTTTCTTTCCTACTTTTTTTTTTTTTTTTGTCAAATGCCAGAGCTCATAAATTCAATTGGGTCTTCCTGCATGTCAGATAGATTTACAGGTGCTCTCTTCGGTTGTTAGGTTAGTGAATGTCATGTGTTACTGAAGTTTCTTAAAAAGGGTTGTTTTACTTTTACAGCAAATAAAGTTGAGTAAGAAGAGGAATGATAATCAGTTTGCTTTTATTTTGAAGTGTGCTAAAGCTTTCCAAGACCAAACAGTCTTTTCTCAGTGGCAGAATTTAGGTATTGGCAGTGGCTTGAAACATTGACCACCCTTACAAGAAATTCCAGCCCCACCCACATTTGGCATCTTATATGTTTTTTGCTTTCCCTCTGTTTCATCCTTTCTTGCTCTCTCTCCATTGGCATCTTATATTTATTTTTGCTTTCCCTTTTTATCTTGTTCTCACTGTTTCCATCTCTCTGACAGATACAATAACTCACTATAGTACTACAAAGTTTGTTTCTTTCCCTTTTTATCTTTTTCTCTCTCTGACAGAAAACTCAAGGACTTACTGCAGTACTCTTAGGTACCTGTAAGGCATCAAAACCATTGTCTTGTACCATAAAGTCTCTCCTTTTTCTGCTTACCTACACACTTCTTAGCACCCTTCTTCTAAGACAACCTAGTCATGTACATGTGCTGTAAGGCATTTGCAGTTGTATCCCAAAACCATCTCCTTTTTCTCCTTTTTTCTCCTTTGCTAAAACCTTTGCAAGTAGAAGAGTTTGCTTTGTGGTTTCCAGCTTTTTCAGTACTGGCACCTACTAAGATTCTAGTAAGAGTGAAGGAAGAAGAAATGGGGCAAACCCATATGGGTTCATTTTTTTTTCTTTTCTTATTCTAAAATTCTTACTGAATATTTATTATTCAATTTACTATTTTAATATGTAATATGCATTATTAGTTGTATTCTTTTTTTTATTATGTTCATAAAACTTGTCTAGGATTTGCAAAATTAGGCATTACTAATGAAACCATTCTTTTTGTTCTCTCTTTAATATCTCCCAAGTTTTGCTTACACGGAGTGAATCTCCATATTATCATTTATTGAGCTGATGGTGACATATCCTTGAACCTCATGGGTTTTATTGATATATCAATTGCATCAACTGCCATACTTTCCCATGCATGTATTGTAATGATGATGGATCCTTATGTGTGCATACATGGGTCATTATTATAAGTGGATGCTGTAACACATTAATATACAAGTACCCGTCTCAAGCTATTGTATGGTTTGGAGAGGATACAATATACACAACCTTGGGGTTTTTGGATTCAAACTTATAACATGAGATGTCTTTCACACCGGTGTATTTTAAGTTGGAAAAATATCAGCAATCTTCCCAACTAGAGATTAATTAGTAATAGATTTTGTGCTTTTTGTCTAAAATATTTATAACTCATTTGTATTGCATTAACAATTATTATTATTATTTTTTCCGATTTGGGTTGGGGGTTGGCCTAGGTGTATGTAATAATGTAAAGTGGTTGTTAGAGATAGGGTGTATGGTGAGGGTGTTTACTCCCTTTGCTTGAGTACTTGTATTCAGGTGGATTGTACTGCCTGTTATTATGGTATTAATAAATTAACTTGTTTCCTCAAAAAAAAAAAAAAAAAAAAGAAAAGAAGAGATTATCATTCTACTTACCGTATTGTTAATATGAATTACAACATCATAGGAACAAAACTAAAACCACTTAAAATCATCATTTTTTTTTAACTGTTGATATATGATCAAACTGTATTGGGACTCCAAGGCGGGGCTTTTGACATGATTACCCTTTAAAAAACAAATAATTTCACAAATGCCATCTCCTAAAAAATAATGTCACATTCGCCACATTTTACTGTTTACTGCACAGTCAGCGCACAGTCAGCACGCCAAACATGCGCCACGTCGGCGCGGAGGTAGAATTTTTTTAAGTGGAAGGGAAGGCGTCTTTTCAAAAGACGCCTTCCCTTTACATTTTTTTTTTTAAAGTGAATGGAAGGCGTCTTTTCAAAAGACGCCTTCCATTTAAATTTTTTTTTTTTTTGAAGCAGAGGGCGTCTTTTTAAAAGACGCCTTCTGTTTAATTTGTTTTTTTTTTCATTTTTTTCCCTCCGTTCTTCTGCAACTCCTATTGATTGATCAGCAAGCATCTTACAAGCTTTCTAGCATGGATTCCATAAATCTTCGTTCTGCATTCTTGCGAATTTGCAAATGGTTCTCAACCTTCAAAACAACAACATCAACACAGATTTATCCTCTAAAAGCTCGGCACTCAAGACCCAGATTGCGAAGTTGTTCCCGGAGAAATAACAAGATGCATAGCATTGCTTTGAATGTAATTTACTTGCTAAATACTCCATCCTCAAAATCTTTATTTATTTATTTTTATTTTTCTGGGAGACCAGCAATCCCAGTATAAGCAGGCAAGAGACAAAGTTCTAAGGGGACCAGTATATGTAGTTTTCTCTGCACTTCCATTTGTTCTTTCAAAGCCTCTTTGACTGCATAACCCCTGAAGACAATGTTTCCCACCATTTTGAAAATTAACAAAAAATAAACACAACAAACGAAAGGATGGATATCTTCTTGTGAATTCATGGGCTTGCCAAAAGAAGGATCTTACTCATTCGTATCAGAAGTTGACAAGGTTGCAGATGAATTACCCATCCCGAGACTATTCAAAAGGTAAGACACAGAGGCTCCTTATTTTCAAAGGCAAAAGAAGTCAGCTTTGAGTGGAATTCTACTCAAAGATTAAGTTAATTGCAAATGATTCATAAACTATTTATTGGCGAGCACAAAAGAATGAATATGAGTTTCGTTTTTTGGCATTTTCAACACTTCTCCATGATTGGCCAGCCACAGGTTTTGCCTTGTTGAGAAAGGAAAAGAAAGCATATGACGCAAGGAAGAAAAAATGAAAAAAAAAAAAATTAAACAGAAGACGTCTTTTAAAAAGATGCCTTCTGTTTTAAAAAAAAAAAAAAAATTGAATGGAAGGCGTCTTTTGAAAAGACGCCTTCCATTCACCTGAAAAAAAAATGTGAAAGGAAGGCGTCTTTTGAAAAGACGCCTTCCATTCACATAAAAAAAATTGTGAAGGGAAGGCGTCTTTTTAAAAGACGCCTTCCCTTCACTTTAAAAAAAAGCCACCTCTGCGCCGACGTGGCGTGCTGACTGTGCGATGACTGTGTTAGGAACAGTAAAGTGTGGCAAATATGACATTATTTTTGGATGGATGGCATTTGTAAAATAATTTTTTTTTTGAAGGGTAATCATGTCAAAAGCCCCTCCAAGGCGGGCACCACGGCGGAACGCTTTTGGGACCCAGACAATAGGTTAAAACCTGTCCTTTGTTATTCAGAGGAGTGAACTCTTACTTATTTACTATCAGGATAGACGGGTTTTGATCTCTAACCTCATGGTTGTAGGTTGGTGCCTTACCAAGTGTGCTTGGCAATGGAAGGCCACTTAAAATCATAATTGTTCCTTACTGCAAAAAAGGGTTTTTTTTTATTTTTTTAGGTTGGACACCCAACATTCCCTTAAAAAAGTTAATAAACAATAATGTTAGAAGTTATAACATGGTTACAACTAATTAACCTAAATAACTTATGATGAATGAGGCCTTCATAAGAATTAATTTTGTGCTTGTTTCTACAACATCCATGGGTGGGTCATATTTGCTTTCTTGTTTCTCCACATACCCATTGAAGGACTCTAAATTATGATAGTGTATGGAAGTTGATTGCTATATTAAAATAAGTTATATCAATCATCTTTATCCAATATTAATTTAGGTCTTCCTTTGTCTTTATAATAATTTTTAATCATCAATATGTCACTTTTTCTAATTTACACATCCGGTGGTCTTTATTGTATGTATTTAATCAATTTTTCCTCATTTTATATCTAATTAAAGCTACCCCTGCCATTTTTTGAATACGATTATTTCTAATTTTATTTTTCAATCGACCTCAACTCCACTTGAACTGAATTTATTTACATAACTTTATATACAACCAATTCCAACCCAGGATTAATGTAAAATCTTGTTAGATAGACTATAAGTCTCATACTTGCAAAAGGAACACCAAGAATCAAGAATATGTCAAGAACAATTAGAAGCAAAACCCAGAAGATTGCATTGCTATTATGGTACAAAATATTTCAACTTAGTTTGTGCAGAGGATCAGAAAGGGTCAAAAGTTCAAACAAATTCCAAAAAAAAAAAAAAAAAAAAAAAAACCAACAAAAACATGTGAGACTCATTTTCTGATCCAAAATAAACAACAAAGAATATAACTAGCACTAGCACTGTGAGTATACATCAATGGTAAAATGATCCTAACTAACCTCTCATTAGCTCCCTTCAGACATTCATCCTGCTAGCAGTTACAATCAACCATTCTCTGAATCTGCTGAGAAATCTGGTTCATCTGGCTTAAAAAGCTTTGGCATTTTTAAGCTTGAAGCAGCAGGGTCAACCATCTTGACCTTGTGGCTAATTCCTCTTCTTGTATTTGCAGCAAATCTTGATGCAAGAATTGTGGCTCCTAAATGCTGACCGTGGTTCGCGTTGTCCACAGATGAGCTCTCTTCACCACTCTCTGGAAAATCCTCTAACAGAAGTTCGTCTTGATCAGGAATCGGCATATAGAATAAACTCTCATGTTGTTCCAGCTCCTTTGCAAGCTTCCTTTTCTTGAATCTTCTCCAAGCAGCTTGGATAAAGCAAGCTCCCCATGATCTCCATTGATGGGAATAATACCTAAAAGCATGCTGGAGTTTCTTGCTATGGAGGCGTTTGAACTGATTTGCTACGTACTTGAGATCTTCAGCCCGAAGTGCAAAAGCTTCAACTTCACCAAGGGCTCGAACGGTTCGAGTTGATGATGGGAAGTTTAGGGTTGAGTTTGGCATTAAAGCCCAGGTCAGAAGTTCTTCACCACAGAAATCACCAGGTTTCAGGGTGATCGAGTTGAAGAACCCGGACCTTCCTCCGTTTGTTGTGGAACTCTCTAATTGCCCTCTGATGATAAATAACATCTCGTTCACTGGATCACCTTCTCGAACAATGTATGTGTCTTTTGTGCTCAAGGATGAGACAAGGCGCTCACAAATGGCATCCAGGAGCTGATAATCCATCTGTGAAAAGAAAGGAACCTGCAAAATGGAATGGTAGGGATTTCAAGCAAAACATAATTTGAACCAGAAAATTTCCAAAAGAAGTTAACTCTCCTCAGCCATGTTATGACATCTGATTATGATTCAAACATTTGTATCTTCCACGTGACACTTTAAGACTAGCTCAAAATTTTGAAAATATTACTTGCCTTCTTGACAGTATTATATGCAACAATCTACACAAGATGATTTTAATATTTAAATACTACTTACAGCTAAATCCAATGAAAAAAAATTGAAGATGATAGGAACAAAGAGGAAAAGATGTTTCTATACAAGTAAAAGAGATGCGTGCCTGATTTCCCGCTTCATGTTTTTGTGTTGCATTTTAATAATGTAAAATTAACATAAGAGAAGACCATAAGATCACTTACGCGACGAACAAGACCAAGACATAAATGCCGTTGGATTTCACGACGGAGGTCCAAAGGCAGAGAATGCAAAATAGTTTCTTCATCTACTCCCCTTGTGGCCATCCATTTATACTGAACAAACCTGCGAACTCTTTCTTGCAAATCTAGAGGTAGCTGACGGTGCCTCATCCACTCTTCTGTATCTCTTCGCCTAACTCTCCACTCTTCAAGTCTCACCGACATGGATTGCAAATAGGTCTGTGGGGAGAAGGAAAGGAGAAGAGTAGACAAAAGATTACATTTGAGAAACACACTTTAAAACAAAGTATTTAATTTAATTTCTTTAGATTTAACTGTTTAATGTAAATTGTATTCCATGAACAGGCCTGCAAATGTTTCAGGATTTCAAAATGTTAAATGCACGTTTGTGTGTAACTATCATAACCATAATGAGTTAAGTATATTGTCCAACATATCGGAGCAGGAACTTTAATTTAATAAAAAACCAACAATTTGCAGACTATATCCAGATCATGATCAGCCAGTAGCTAGTGGATCACTAAACTAAGAGGGTTCCTAAAGGAGATGACAATTCACCATTCAACCTATCTCACCTTTCAAACAAAACTTTTTATACTTTTCTTGCTAAAAGAGAAATGAATGATATCATATGTTTATGCAAAAGAAAATCGTGAACAAGAAGCAACAATTTCAGATGAAATAGTAGGTTTTAGGTTGTATACACGTGCACATGCTAAATACAAATATGGAAAACCCGAAAACCTCTTCCCAAAATGCCTAAATCATCTAGTCTCCATGGTCTGAATGCAACTCATACAATTTGCTACAGAGTGACTCTGTTTCAATGAATGTTAGCTAACTGATTCTATGGATTCATCGAACCTATAGTCAAGCATGTCAAGGCTTTGGAAAGAGTGAAAAATGCGGACTTCAGGTGTAAAAACTGCCTATATTAACAGAATATGTAGGCCTGAACAAAATGTAATAGCTGCGAATTTAGGTAGAGGACCTAAATTTGATACAAGAAATTTATTAATTAAGAAGATGGTAATGATGATTCGTTTGTTGCACTCTGAAGGAAATTTGAGCTCTGTTAATTCAAGATAAATTTCTCTAATAGTGAATTTGTTCTTTTGTTGCCTAAACAAATTACCAAGCAAATCAAGTAGCCAACATAGCTGCATCAGTTAATGGTAACTAAAAACTTTGCATGCAAACAATCAATTGGCAAAACATTCACCCTAAAGTATTTGCAAAAGAAAAATGACAAAATTCTTCTCATGGATAAACAATTTGACATTGTTTTAAAATTTATTTAGATAAAATTCATAATTAATCTGGAAAGCTCTGATTTAACAGAGAACAATCTACTAACGAAACAAACAAAATGTTATCTAAGAGAAGTTCAGAAAATTCTCACCTAAACATTAAAGATCCATATATCTTTCAATATATACTAGAACAAAGAATAATTATAAACTAAAAGAAAAGTTCATTATAAAGAAAAATGGTATAAAGTAAGAATTATAAAATTGCTTATCGTGCAATGTGTACGATGAACTATTTTATGACATTTTTTTTTGTATGGGTGACCTATAAAAAAAGATATTATTTGGATAAGAGATTAATGCGTGAATTAACATACAGTATATTTCTACCAAGTTCTTTTCTTTTTCAGATCAATATTTAAGTCTCTTTTTTATCTATTTCTCTAGCGATAATTTAATTTCTATTTTACACAAGATTGGGTGTCAATTTTAGAGATTGTAATTTGTAATCTATAGGTCTGGTAGAAAATCATAGTTGGCATCAACTTTTATTTGAAAGAATTTTCCTTTAGAGAAGTAGAAACCTTACTATGGTTGATTCTTGTATTCATTATGTACATTTAATTTTCAATCCAGTCATTAAAAACCACGGAGGTTGAAAGGAATTTTAGAGAATTTTAATTCCATGATCCAACAGCACCCAAAAAGAAAAATGAAAGCTAGGGCCTAGGGTATACAAAAATTCATGAGAATATGATAAAATGAGTAAGAAAGCTTCAGCTGTTACCTGCATGTTGCCAATCAGGTGAGAGAACAGAACTAGACCCATTATGCATATGAGAATGCAAAATGCTGTCTCACCAGCATAAGTGCTTGTTGAAATATTCTGCCCATATGAACTGGAAAGAAAATATAATGAAAAGATGTCGTTAAATGGTAGAAATCAATAGCAACTAAAAAAAGCAGTGAAAAGAAGATTTTGGCAACATTCTCGAATGTATGGGCACATGCAGAATCAGTCATTACTAACAATGAATAAGATACGACACCCTCAAGGGTGCAAAGTACCATCATTCATCAGGATGTACTAAGTGCACAAAGGAATAAAACTCATATCGAACAACGCAACAAAACACTGGAAGTAGTGACAATTTTGAGATTGAGAAATCAAATTCACAAGTCAATGCACGATCCTGTGGTAGGAATTGGTCAGTAGTCTCACTGGCATAATCAACATAGAAATCATCAGCATAACTGAACATGAAAAAAATTAAAATGTGGCTCAACAACAAAAAAAAAACACAAAAAAAACCCTCTTTTCCTTTTTTTTTTTTTTTCAGCTAACTGATTTCATTTTTTTTTTGGGCTGATAGATTTATTTGTTTATTTATTTTGGCTCGATGTCATGCAATCATTTTTAGGTGTTATTTTGGACAAACTTTGTTTAATTTAAATTATGAAATGTTCGAAACTTCAAACAATAAATTCAATGATTAAATTTAATAGAGTAAATCACAAATAAAAAACAAAATATTAAAATTTATAATGGAAATCTAATATAACATTAAGAATACAAATAAATGTCTCTAAAAACTATATTTATATACGATTCACGATTGTTTCCTGAATGCTACGATTCATCAATTTGAATCCCAATTTGATTCAGAGGGATCCCTACATATTCACTTTCGATTCATGATTTTGACTACCTTAGGTCTAATGGCACTCCCTAAGTCAAAGTTCGCTTTTATAGTGGACCAGTGCAGACTGCAGAAAATTCAAGGAGCTTACCGTCCAAGTTGTCCCAGACATGACAGACATTTTGGGCTTAACTTTATCCACTCACTCATCTTAGAAGGCATTGCTTAACAGAACAAGTCTCTGCTGATATTTCACTACGGACTTCATATCAACTTCTCTATACCAATAAGAAATTTAACTCATGCAACCCAAATGATGGCGGTTAAGGTCTCCATTGAAGTTGCGCTTATTTGGTCTTCATCCATCTCAAGCTTGGATAAATGCACTCATCAAAGAACTTAGTAACTTGTGCTTCTAGATTTTGATTAAGGAAATCTATGCTCATATCAATTTGCAAATAACAGATAAATCCTCAGAATCACCAGATAATCTTTATAGAACATGTTCACTGTCCATAACAAAATCCGCTCTTTTAATAGATCAACAAACACTTATCTAGCCTATATTTCTGGTTCAGGCTTGTTGCTTTTACTCTTTTTAGTGCTTCAATCCGGATCCTTTCAGTCTCCCCAAGTATTCTTACAGTCTTCAAACTGGAGTCCATCTTAATCATGGAGTTATTGTTGATCTCATTACAGATGCTAAATTCAATTATTTCAATATATTAATAGTCACCTCCATTTAGTGTCGTTTCAGCAAGTCATCCATGTACCGCGGTTCTTTTGTCACTAAGTGCTCCACTCCAACTCAATCTACAGGGGAAGGACCCAAATGCTCGAATCTCACAGCATCAAATTTGCACATGGAGAAAGTATAATACAAATTTCACTAGTCCAACAAGAAAATCCAAGTATAATATATGAATATATTATTTCAAAATGTCTTATAACATATGATCTATTTAGACAACACACTCACGCACACACACATGCACGCACACAACCAAATAGTAGTCTATGTGGACTGCAATGCATTTTATACTATTAAAAAATGATTTATTATTCATTTTTTTAGAGTTATTCAATATTTTGTATATTAATTAATAGCTGTAAAAGAGAATAAAATAGAATAAAATGAGATGTTAATAAATATGTAATAAAAATGATAGAGATACATATATATGTTTTGAGAAACTATGTTTGAGAAAATATGTCTTCTACCAGGAATAGGAGGTCAAGGATATTTTTTTATTTGAAAATATAAATGAAGGAAGAGAAGAGTTAATAGTTAAGAGTGAGACTGGCAAAATGGAAAAAAAATAGAATTAGAATGGACACCAGAAACATAGGAAAAAGTATGAAGAGTAAGATAGTTAAATCGCTAAATACTAGATTACCCGGTCCCGATCAAACTAATTTTTTAAATAAGAGATAAAATAAAGTTTATAGGAGTTATATTAAATTGCCTTTACTCATTGCAGCCATTACAACATTTCATGCAATAACACGGATGAAACGTTAGTGATGCAAACAAAACAAGATGAAATAATTGGTTCAAGACAAGAAACCTCTGCATTGGGTAACAAAAGCATTTAGAAATTGAATGCCAAAAATTTGTTACTGTACCTCAAATTTTTCAAACCCCACCAAAGGCAATACAGATATTTTGCAACAAATCTTGAAGAAACAACTTCATTCGTTAAAGCATCTGCAAACATCCCATACTTCAAATGCATCCCTCTATGAGTAGGATCGCAATTAATGAGCACACTAGTAACATTGACCCAAGTTTGTCGTTCTGGCTTGTCCAAAGAACTACAATCTAGATATGAAGGACTGCAGGCTAGCATGCTCACAGTAGCCATCTCCTTCTCACACTCTCTTCTCCAGCAGGTATGTTGCCTCTCAACAGACATTAGATACCATGAAGCTCCTAAAACCTGCAGAAAAGGTGAAACAGTGACAACTCATCAGCCAGAATGTTCCCAAGTTGCAATTAATAAAGCATCACACTCACCCTTCATTTCATAGTACAAGAGATGTAAACATGAGCCTTAGCATATATGAAAAACAACAAAACATTTAGAAAATAGGGGAAAAAGGACATACATGGCTGGCTAGCATGTAGAGAAGCAGATTATATGCAGCTCCAGCCCAAGCAGTCTTTGTAACAACCCCAGTAGTTTTGATTATCCGTCGATTCAAAGGGAAAATTAGAAACAATCGAGGAACATACTGAAGGAGGACAATGAGAGTAAGAGTGTTATTAGCATGATCAGCAGTAGTGCTTCTGACAGCAGGCATGATAAACCAGTTGATGATCTGCAGAAAAAAAAGTTAGAAGTTAATTCCATATAAGTCTAAATGGACGAAGAACTTGAAAATAAAATGAACTGATCTCATGGAATAGTAATCTACCCAATGGGACAATATGGAAACATAAATCAATCCAAACAAACTGAACGCAAAATCTGATAAGACAAGATGATGTACATGATATCATTTTCCAGCATTAGGTATGCAACTTTTACACGATATCTATTTCAGTGAAATTTCTCCATGATTTGCAGGTTTGTCTACATAAATTGATGTTAATCATAGAATATTACACACATTAAAAATCTCAACTCAACTAAGCCTTTTCCCAACTACATGGAGTCGGATACATGAATTTGCATCCTCTACACTTAAATGACAAGTAGTTGTATCTTTCTTAATTATTTCTAGCCATGTTATTTTAGGTCTCCCTCTACTTCTATCATCATTTTGGATTGTTAAAAGGTTAATATTTCTAATTGGCGTATCTAAAGGTCTTCATTTTATATGTCCAAACCACCTTAATTGGTTTCCTCTCATTTTATCTTCAATTGGGCTAAACGTACCATTTCTCGAATATGCTTGTTCCTAATTCTATCTTTTAATGTTTTACCACATGTTACCATACACATTTCTGTAAACCTAGTTTGTTCACATATTGTTTTTTTATTGCCCAACATCACTCATTGGTATCTTTTGGCTTTCAATCTTCGTTGTCTCTTTATCTATATTTCTACTTACATTGATATTACATTTAATGTACTCAGTCTAAGCCCCACCAATATTGAACCCTTTAAACTCTAGAGAATCTCTCCAAACGACTAGATTTGCATTTATTTTAGATTTAGTTTCATCAATTAACACTATATCATTAACATATAACATATACCACGAAATATTTTGTTGAATCGGTTTGGTCCATTCATTTATTACTAATGCAAAAAGATAAGGCCTTAAGATAGATCCACACATCTAAAAATATGATATGCAAAGTGAATAAATTCAGTAGACTTTCTTCTACTACTTATACCTCAAACTCATGGAGTTTGGCAGGAATCGTCGAGTGGGAGTTAAACTAGTGAACCTAGCCTTTTTACTATTACAATACTACCATTACAACAAATTTTCATAGATACAACCCCAACTTTCATTGGACCACCAATAGGTTAAAAAAACAACCTCATTCATGATTCATTAGAAAAGGAGATCATCAATTCACCCTTCTATAACACCAACCCTTTAAGTTATAAATGAATGCGCCAAACCAACTATTCCTTGAAACAACATTCCCCCTACTCTAATTTTTTTTTTTTGTGGGTTTTGGGGGGGAGGGGGGAGGAGGAAAAACTTGAAGAAGATGAAGAGTCGAAGGTGGATGATTTATCCTTAATTTCTATTTTTAATAAACCTTTGGAACGTAAATGACAAAAAGATGATTAAAATTAAGTGTTCAAACCAACATAATCGATAAAAACTATATAATAATGAATGGAATAGAGATTCCATCCTTGGTCATAATAATAATACTATATATAAAATAAAGGACCTAAGTTTAACAAAGTTTTACATTGGTTATCAACAACCTAATCCAGTCATTTTTTTTGTAAACTTTGATAATGCCAATGCAAAAGACCGAATGATGAATCATGAGTTATAAAAATTAAAAACAAACTAGAGTAGTGCAAATGTTTGAAATTGCACATTGTGTACTATAGAGGGAACATGCAATGACAAATTTCATCATTATCAACTTCAGATGTGTCAAGATTTCACTCATGAAGCCATCATAGTAAGAATTACAAATTGAATTGGTGAATCCTATGATTCATAATCTAATCCACCACTAATTGCTCAAATCATGTTGAATTGCTTAGCTTGTGAATCACTAACTGAATCAATCTAACTGGTGATTGCATTTGTATCCTAATCATCAAGAAACCACCTCTCTAATGTGGACGTAAGTTTGTGCATAATGTTACTTCCCGAGACCCTGTGGCTGTAATGGTGGGAACCTCGTGCATTAGTATGTACTTTTCTTTATTGACTATGCACTAATGACATAGTACTTAAGCTAAGATATTGGATATACCTATGTCTATGTGTGTCTATGACTTTATCTTGAACACAAGAATGTTCAACAAAGAACTTTAGGTACCCAATTGTTAATAGGATGTAGTAGATTATCACGGCAGATTGGCCTAACATTACGAAAGATTGGATAAAGATTGAGATAGAGATTATGATTTGAACTTTCAGCATAATAAGGAAAAGTGCATTAAATAATTCTAAAAGTAATCCTCCTTGGATTTACAATATAATAACACTTCCTAGTTCCATCTCTTCTCCTTGTTTCTTCTTTAAGCTATTTACAAAATTGAAAATTCAGAATCAAGGTTCCCAACAAAATGCAAGTTAACTTTTCAACTTCGTCCCACTTGAAGCACATAAAAGAAATCAGTAAACTTATGATCTAGAATCCTTAACTCCTTTTATTAAAAAAAAGGAAAAAGAATCCTTAACCCTTATTTTGTCCAATAAAAAATGTAATCAACCAAACATCATCACAAACATCCATCTTACAGGAAGTACCACAAAGATCATAAATTTCTAGGAATGATATTACCAAATCTACCTCGCTGATGTCCATTTCGCAATTCACATTATATGCTACAATGACTCATAATATCACCAGATTAGAATATCAATCATGCCATTTCTTTGGCCCCATATTCCTACTTGAAATTAACAGGTGATGAAGTAAATATTCACAAGCCATGAGCTTACCAAATAAAGAAGAATTTGATCTAATTACCCCTAATTGCATGGCAAGAATGTGTAGAAACTGTTTCAACATCAATATATCATTGGGCATATGTATCAAAAATCTGATAACATAACTGAGTTACAATACATAAAACTTACTTGAGGGAGTGGAAGTGTTGCAGCAGCATCAATTATAAAGTCTGACTTCAAGTAACGTAATGCTATTTCATGTGGATCCATGACAAGTTCACCCCTTCCAACAACCCTAGAATTTGGTGCGACAAATGCAGTACGAAACTTCAAGATCACATGCATTAAATAGAAGAGATCAGTCACCGTGCGAAAGAATGTGACAGTAATACCCAATTTCACATCATTCGCCAAGCAACCCGGACCATCAACTGACGGTAGGTAGAAATAAAGCGGATCGAGGAAGAGTGCAAACAAACAACAAACAAGAAAGACACGGTTCCATTGTGTGACAAAAGGTCCGCCTGGGTCAAGAATTCGATACCGCCAAGACGAAGGAGATGGTCGCCGGACAAGGCGGAACCCCGGTACAGAATAAGGATTAATTCTATACATCTTCCATAGTAGACACCGAGGTTCCAAACATTAATAAACCCTATCAGAGACAAATAGAAAATTGTCAAGATTCCCAATGTAAATTTCTACAACGATAATCTCTTCTTCTTCTTTTTTTTTTGAGAAGAATATCTACAAGGATAATCAATTCAAAATTTAAAATTTCCAATTCATTTCCCTCTCTGTTCACAAAAATTTAGATTCCACTTCTCTTAATTCAATCATAAACCACAAAAGATACTGAATCGCTTTAAAAATTAATAAGAAACCTAGGGCAACAACATCTAAAAAACCCACATTCAAAAAAAAAAAAAATCTCAAAAACAAGAAAAAAAAATGAAGAATTGAACCTTGAAATACTTAGCAGAATCGTCGCACATCAACAAAATCCGTCCCTTCAATCACTCAATCTTCTCACTTTCATCAAAAAAATCGAAAATGTGATTCGGCGGGAGGTCGGGAACAAGAGATGGCTGTCCTTCGGCGGGGAGCGTAGGAGGCGTCGGCGTCGGCGTCGGCGTCGGCGTCGGCGTCGGCGTCGGAAAAGGTGGTCGTCGGAGAGGGAAGAGGTCGCCGGCGAGGGACGTCGGAAAGAGAACCATTGTGCCGGTTGGTGCGGGAGCTGGTGGAACACAAAAAGGGACGAGGGAGGGTCGAGAGTGTTTCCCGGGTGAGACTGGTACCTACTGGTTCTGCTTTAAATTCAATTTCTTTCTATATATATATATTAAAAAAAATTGATAATTTTAAAAAGTATTCAAGTCTTACATATTTTGATAGAAGCACTTAAATTCATAAAATTTACAATAAAGAATAATAAGGCGTACTAAATTAAGTTTTAGATTTATTTTTATAAAAACTTATTTTAAAAAACTTATTTGGTAACTAAAATACTCTAATCTCTTATTTTAATTTTATTTTAAAAATAAGAATTTTTATTTGAAATCTCAACTTCTTTCTATATAAAGAAGTTAGATTTATTTATTTTATTTGCGTGTTATTTACATATAAGATTAATAATTAATTCAATTTAAAATAATTATTTATCATGTAATGATATATTGATTAGGATTTATAACAATATATACCTACTTAAATTTAAATTTAATTTTTTTTAAAAAAAACAAATATTGGGCCCCACCCCTCTTTTAGGGAAATCCAACCTTTTACGGGACTGACTATATCTACCCCAATAACCCAATCTGCATCCAGCGACTTCTCAAATTAGGCTTACAATTAGACTCTGCAACAAACTGCGCCAATCGAAGAAATGAGTGTATTTGGTAATTGCCCGATCGACATCTCGACTCAAACTCTGGCAATAAACCTGGCGCCCGAACCACGGAACCAACGGGATGTTGCTAATTCTAAATTTTTTTGTGATTTCTCACAATACAATTTTTGTGCATATATATTACTACAATCTTATTTTATTTCTTATCTTATACTATAATATAAAAACGTTTTAGTGAAACTTAGATTGTGACATGCCACTTTTAATGTGCTTTTAATGTATCTCTCTACGGATTCTACTACTTTTCTAATTTATTTATTTTTTCTTTCTTCGTCATTTTGTTATTTTAGTCATTTTAAATTATATTTGTATAAAACGTTGGCACATAAGCCTTGTTTGGTAAAGTTTTTGTCTATAACTTTTAGCTTATGAAAAATTAATTACTACAAAAGTGATTTTTAAAAAATTATTTTCACCCTGTTTGATGAATTAGAGAAAAAGTAATCTTGAAAATTATAAAACTGTTTGTTTAAGCTTTGAACAATTGCTTCTCTCATTAATTGATAAATTTGAGGGTATAGTCATTACTTTTTTTTTTAAGTTGCAGAAGCTGAAGTCGAAAAGCTGATAGTAGGCAGTTTTTTCAAATTGTAGAAATTTTATGATTTTGAACGGTAAGCTTTTTCCTCAAATGGCTCATTTGTGCAGATTTTGTTTTATAAACGGTTAAGAAGCTATAGAGAAGTGGTGCCAAACACGTGGCACAGTGACAAAACTTGTATTAACAATTTAGTTTGGATTTTTTTTCTTTTGTTTGGGATAAGCACAACCCACCGCTAAGGTCCAATTGTCATTGCCAGAAGGCCAGTTTGAGTGAGCCTAGTCAGCTTTCTCCGGTGTCGAGGTATTATCAGTTCGGGTTGGGTCGATTTAGTGCTTAAACCGAAAGGGCCCGACTATTTTCACCCACCTATTCCTATCTCTTCACCCACCTAAAAATTTAAAATAACTCATATTCTTTCTTTCCACCATCCCATATTCCCATTCTTGGCTTGACATTTTTCAAACCCAAATACCATTTTCTATTTCCCTCTCTCTCATTTTTTCTCTTCCCATTTCCATTGATTCGTGATTTCTTTGAGTTTTTAGGGCATTTAACTCGTTAGAACACTGCTAAGAATGACTACGAGAAACCTTGTTGCAAAATCTTGCCAAAAAGCCGTGTTATTTAAGGTTTTTGGGGCCTCGAAGTAAAAGTGATTCAAGAACTCGAATCAACAAAATCGGTATGTAAATCTTTGATTTCTTTAAGTTTAAGTTGATTTTAATGCTACGTTATTGTATTGAATTGTTTTTGTGCAAAAAAAAATGGTGAAATTGAGGCAAAAGAAATGGGCTTCAGAAACTCATTTTCGCACCGGAATCGCCCCATTCGACCCTCTATTCGATTGGAATCAGTTGGACAGACAATGTCACGACGCCCCTGACGTAGGCTGACGTCATGACCGGCACAGTGTACTATACACTGTACATACCCATATACAATAGATAATACACTGTCAGCCTTCACGTAGTCTCACAATAATTTCCCAAAGTTACAACAATTTTTTTTTTCTAATATACCATAAATCAAATCCAATATAGATCTCTATAATCATTCCACAAATTAAAGTCTTATCTGATAAATATCTATGATCATCTCATTTCATCATCCCCAAGCATTATATAATATTACCACACAACCCATCTAGGTGATATTACATATATATAATGTGTGATAATTATACATATCAAAATAACAAAAATATAATCTATTTCCTCCAAGCATACATACACGTACCAGACGAAGGTTCACGTGATTATCACTCACGGATTTTTCCTTTTCCCTTCGACTCAATACCTGAAATATTGGAGGAAATGGGGTGAGCAAACAACAGCTCAGTGAATATAGTTCTTGAGATGACAATTATATACATTTAGAGAAATATGACATTTAAAATCGTTTCAAACACTTATTCAACACATGCATCATTCAACGAATATATTATACATGTCAACATCATAAATTGATGAGTTTTCAATAACACAATGCACAATCTCCCTCATCCGTAAGGCAAGAGAGCGAGCTAACCCTTGTATGGCAGTTACAAGGTAGCCACAGCCTCTCATTACCCAATTCACAGTCATTTCAAGGATCGCAACCCTTGTTAGGATAGACCTACTGACAATGAGGACTCGCAAAACCTCATCCGGATCTAATTCCTAACGAAATGACATCATTACAAACTCCAACTGCTAAAATCAGTTTGCATGCTCCATAAAACTCAATGCATTATATATAAATATAACGTACATACAATCAAACATTTTATATTCGTACAATGCCATACAAGAACCAAATCAAGAAAACTATACTCACAGTACAACACGTTCAACTTAAACCCAATCATCGTCGCTTTCGAGTCCAGCTCCAAGTTAAATCCAACTAATTTAACCTGTCACAATCACTCCATAATTCAATTTCATGTATTCATATCTATTTACATCTTTAATTTCTCAACTCACTTCAAATCACGAATAATAAATCAATTTAGGACTCATAAGCAGTTGAAGAAACTACTATATCGTTTCTGTGGTCAATCTAGATATTTCCACAAGAAAGAACAGTGAAAATAGATTTTCAAATCCTATTTTCACGACACCATATTCTTGGTTACTAAAACTATCAAATCATATCCAAAAATCACAATCTTAGCATCGAAACGTCTGGAATTCAGTTCTCTACGATTCTATGATTTCAAACCACTGTTTACATCACTGTTTACTATTCACATCACTGTCACTATTCACATGACATCACTGTTCACTATTAACATCACTGTTCATAATACTATTTGTCACTATTTATTCGAAACATGTAAATTGTATTAAAATTGTCAAACGGTCTCCAAAACTCATGAAATGGAATCTAACCACATATTCGGGGTCCCTACCGTCTAAGGAGTGTTTTTCTACCTTTCTAACGGATTTTCATTCACATTGGGTCAAAACCTCAATTTGTCAAAACGCCGTAAAACGGCTCCCACAGTAAAAATTATTCCGCTAGAAAGTTTACATCTAGCTTAGATAGTAATTTCACGAAGAAATAGAGTGGAAATCACTTATCGCGGGTCCGAATTTGACGCAAATCACGCGTTTTCCCTTTTTCTTCTTCTCCTTCTTCTCGGTTCTGGACGTTCTGCAACTTCTTTCGATTTTTCGTTTTTTTTTTCTTTTTGTTTATTGCATACGAGTATTGTTCACGGTACTATTCGGTGAACAGTACCCACAAATGAACAATATTTTTTATTTTATTTTTTATTCCTCTTCTATACACTCAATTAACATATTTAATTAACCAACCCCATAATTTAATCAATTTAAATCAATTCCAATGTTTAACTTGTAAGCACCCATATAAGATGATCTCATAGGTATTATCTTCTTTCTTTACTAATTATACACACGTATATTTTACACACGTATATTTGGCTCTTACGTATAAAATATGTGTATTTTTAAGCGTATATTTAGCTCCTACGTATAAAATATGTGTATTTTCAAGCATATGTATTTAATTAAAATTACGGGGTGTTACAATCTCCCCAACTTAAGGAATTTCGTCCTCGAAATTTAGAATCAAGGACTATTCCTCAAGTGATACTCAATCCCAAAAAACTGCTCCCGCATTTTATATGTCCGCTCCCATGTTTGCTCTTCTTGATACGTGGTATCCTTCCCAACTTAGAGTTGTGTTATCTTCATAACATATATGGAATCCGAATGACATTTCCTCAACATCAGTATAGAAAATGTTACGAACACCTATCAACTGTGACAGTAGAGCAAATCGGTAAGCCAATGGACCTATCCTATCAAGGATCTCTAATGGTCCAACAAATCGCGGTACGAGCTTTCCTTTCATTCCAAATCTCATTTGGCCTTTTTGTGGTAAGACCCTTTGCAAAACTGGGTCAGCCACAATAAATTTCAAGGCCTATATACCAACCTTGTGTATGTAATAATATCTTGTGGCACCAATAACAATAACTCCATACTTTCAAGTCAACAAGTTGGAGATCTATAAGGCTTATTATAAAACCTTTAGAGTGCCATCATTATGTTCTTATAATAGCTGTTTATACACATAAGTTTACATAAGTTTACACACATAACATATTCTTTCCAACTTCCACCAAAATTCAAGTATGCCAGACCCGAGCATGCTCGCAAGCATCAAAGTCACTCTCTCAGTCTGTCAGCCAGTCTGAGAATACAATATCACACTGAGAAGGAGATGAGTACCAAATCGAGTCTGCATCATATATCAGATCTCGACAAAATCTTCGAATCTTAATCCGACATGACAAATATCTGAGTATTCCCATCAAATCTCCCTATCTCACACATATACAATCTGCTCAGTCTATCAATAGAATTCTGGTGTTCACTGGAAGAATACAGAGACTTATCAGTCCACTAATGGTCATCGAGATGGTATCATATCTACCCATAACCCATAAAATACCATTTGAATCCCATCTTCATTTAACACAATCTATATTACCAATTTCATAATCTTTCATACTGATATCATACTCGTCTCATCATAAATCTTACTCTCTGAATATGAGTATCAATCAGCTGAACATGCATCCGAGCACAAATATCAACACATGGAGTAACAGAGAGTACACTCATAATTGTACCTCTCACTCACAACAATCTCCATTTATGGCTAACTGATAGATACTACTCCAGTTTCAGCCTGTTTCCTACTCAATGCCTCAGCACAATATTGGCTTTTCCCAGGATAATAATTCAATGTAAAATCAAATCCTTCGGGAATTCTTGCCACATTTATTACCTCATATTCAGTTTCTTTCCGTTCAAATAATTACTTCAGACTCTTAAAATCTGAAGAGAATGTGACATTTTTATTATAGAGGCAATGCTCTCATTATGTCAAATAACTACCAAAAAATGTCTATTCACTCTCACGATAGTTATTCTCGTGCACTACCAAATATCTGAAGGCACAAGTAATTAACCTATCCTTTTGTATCAATGCAAAATCCAGATCTGGACGTGATATTCATCAATCACAATTACTTCCAGGTTCTGAAACTCGTAACAACATTTACTACTGTGAAAGCTTCCCCATGCACAACGGTCCACACATTATATAACATTCGTCTGGTGTAGTTTCGTGAGTGGAACAGATAACTTCAAGGATCTTTCCACGCACTTTCTATAACATACAACTAATACCATAAACTTCTGATTTCCATCATTAAAATCAGTTTTAACAGTACTATGATCACTTTGACCTGCCCAACATCCTTAAAGATACTATTTAAGCTAGTCACGTGATCCAAAAATTCTCATCTTAATTATATTCAAAACTTATATTCACCGAGCTTGGCACTCAATCGATGATCTCTCAGTGACTACAAGATAATTCCAAGGTGCTATTCATGCTCCTCTCATTTTCTTGAGACAATTGCATATCTCATCATCGAAGACTATATAATAATCAAAATATGGTTCATATATCCACTGCATCAATCCTGTAAACGTGATTGACACATTAATCAATATGGTTCATAATATCCATATCTTGTCTTAAAACAGTCTGCATTACATCATTTTCTCGAATTCTTAACTGATGGTGCCTAGATCTCAAAATGATCTTAAAAAAAAGTTGGCACTATTTAGTTAATCGAATTCGACCATCTATCCATGGAAAGGATATTCATTCTTTATTGTTACCCTGCTCAGTTAACAATAATTCATACTGAAACATATTTCACTATACCTTCTTTCCATCTTATCACAAATGCTCTCCAAGGTGGCATATCAAGGATAATAAATCTGTTGCTCATTAACACATTTACCTACACCTTAAATTCGCACAATTTCTCAAGTGCTTGGCATCCGTTTTATATGCTATCAATCTCCTGTCCAGGTGGCAATGTTAATAATTCATCAGAGAATACTCCAATATACCAGCTCACCACAGGAATTTTAATCAACTGCATGCCTTATTACGTTACTCTAAATGGCTTTGTACTAGCCATATTCTCCATGTCCTCGTCAATAACTAGCTTATCTTAGAGAGACAATTTTGAGGGTATAAATTTCTCGAGATTCAAAATGAGAATTTTCCACTTATTCAGAATATTACTTCTTTTCGGAGAGACGGTCCACCTGGCATGAGAGGTGACCAACCAATCATACCCACAAAACATCCACTTCCAACAATGTCATATTCTAAAGTCCATAATTACTTGATGACCCTCATATTTATTTCACATATTATTTGCTAACCATATCAAGGTAGATTCTTTCTCCTGTAGGCATACTCACAATCAATGATGCATTATTATAACAGAAGATAATACAATTTGCCTACCATATCACCAAAGATAAAGGACCAGGTAGATCCAACAATACAATCAAAATATACACAATAACAAAATGTTGATCATACATGTTATCAACGTCTTACTACTCTTTGGATCTGGTCTTGTATTTACTTTAATTTATTCTCTCAAATCTGGTGGAGTCACATTAATAAAAATTATTGGGGCATTTCATATCGACTAACTGGACATTAACACATCGCGTGTCACTTTTTTTTTTTTTATAGATTGATAATAGACAATTATTGGTCGATATACAATTTACTCAGTCTGTGACTCTTGCTCAGGCAATGGGAACCACTTTTGGTTTTCATAATTCGTTAACATCACTTCCCTTTTTCTCATTATTATTGGGTTAGGTACTAACAAGATTAGAGTCACGAATACAGCCATAATCTCAACCTTACTCAATGTTTCGCTTATCTTGAAGTTCATATTATTGCCCCAAACATATCCTTACATT
Source organism: Paratinospora sagittata (assembly GCA_035771175.1). Lineage (NCBI taxonomy): Eukaryota > Viridiplantae > Streptophyta > Magnoliopsida > Ranunculales > Menispermaceae > Paratinospora > Paratinospora sagittata. The sequence continues at coordinate 30,502,179 of CM069592.1, forward strand.
ACTTATTTATCTTTTACCTAACACTGGTGTTGATAACTCGGCTTCAAACGACAGTGCAAGCTATCTCACTGTTGCTGGTGTTAACAATTTCACCACAGCTTTGGCTAACCCAAAAGTTATAGGCTGCCTCACAACTTGCGCCTATATAACCCAACAATGATCAAACCTGCCGTATAGGATCCCAAAATTTATTCTAGATCCTTATCATTCGCAGAGTATTCATAGTGATCATTCCAAAAATAAACTATACTAGTCTATTTAATTCATGTTTGTATTTATGGTTAGGCATGGCACTACATTTGAACAAGATAAACTTTTTCATGCCTTAAATCAATGTCAACATGATGATAGAAGCCCTTATAAAATAGCTTCTTTCATTAATCTCATGCCTTAATCATCTTATGTGACGCCCCGAAAATTATTTCATCTAGCCCATAACTCAATTGCACTTTGCCCAAACTCTATGCGTTGCCTTGATATGTTTAGTGTTTGTTTGATGGTTGTTTAATGTTTGTATAGTTGATGCTTGATAATGTATATAAATATGTGTATCATAAATTGTATATGGGTCATGTTAAATTAAATTATAATGCATATGTTATTATTTATGCATGGGCTCATTAAACCATGAATTGATATGAGTTATGATTGATTGAATAAAAGGATAAATGAGAATGAAAATTTGGTGTATTAAATGGATTGGACATTTAAAATACATGGAAGCATAGAATTGGTTAAAGTACATGTGGTTGGTATGGGTAGTATGAGACCAACACATGTGAAGGTTAGTCCATGAAAGTGGAAAAGTGTCCAAATCCCTCAATGAAGTGCTAGAATGAGTGGAGGGAATCAAGGAGAGAATCAAGGAGGGAATCAAGGAGAGAATTAAGGAGAAAATCAAGGAGGGAATCAAGGAAGTGCTAGAAAGAGGTGAGTGGAGAGAAAGGAAAGAAGAAGAGAAAGAAAAGAAGAGAAAGGAAAGAAGAAGAGAAAGAATGAGAGAGTTGCAGGAGGAAGATCCCTGCAACGTTTTCATCAAAATGGTGGATCTTTCGAATCTATGGTCAGATTGAGCTCAAAATTTGTCAGCAAGTTCGTAGCTTATGGTTATTCGTTCTGGTCGGTGGAGATCTTGATCAGAGGTTTCTTCTAAGAGATCTAACCTCTTAAACAAAGCTGGTCGGAAAGTCAAGATTTCTCGCGCGGTTTCGGTTAAACTTCTAGATCTCCTTAATCTACCGTTGGATGGATATAAAATTTGGGTATGTCGTGTACAACTGATAGTTCTGCATTCTGAACGGTGAAGATCTTGATTTAGGGTTTCTTCTGAGAGATCTAACCTCTTAAACAAAGCTGGTTGGAGATTCTGGATTTCTCATGTTGTTTCGCTCAAACTTATAGATCTCCTAAATCTACCGTTGGATGGATATAAAATTTGGGTATGTAGTTTATAACTGACATTTCCGTATTTTGAACGGTGAAGATGTGTATTCGTTTAGGATGTTGTGTGATATAGTCATCTGAGTTTGAGTATTTGCAACAGGAAAGGAGAAATTGTCTGATTAGAGACTTGTTCATCAAATATACTTATCTTTTCGGTCCACCGTTGGATTGGGCTGATATTTGGACAAAAGGTTTGTATCTTCACATACTTCAATCTGTACGGTTGATTTTGTGATTACATATTTCTGTTGGTATATTGATGCATCTGAACAAAATAGTAAATGAAGAATTGGTAGGGTTGCTTGTATTAGACCTAAATTTAGAATATGAACTTAGACCTTTCCAAATAGCTTGCATGTCAACTATGTTGACCTAGTTGCCATTGTTGATGAACCCATGATGCAAAATCAGTGATATACATGGCTGAACATGGTGACCTAGTGTAAATCGACAATATGGCCTAAGTATGGAAAATTTCATATTTTAGGGCTTTTGATGCTTTTGGCCTAGAATCATTGAATTGATGCAACTTATGTTTAATTAAGCATGATTAGAGTTGATTATGCTACTGATTTGGTGGTTGTGACCATATCATGGGTTAGGCCTACTTGTGATCAAGTGACCAAATTTGGGCATGTTTATGCCTAAGGAATTGAAAATCAGTATTTTTGATTAATAGAATGGTTTATGTATGAGAACTATGCATTAGAGGCCTAAGTCATGTGATTTGAGTTGAATGATGGGATTAGATGGGATTTAGGCCTATTGTTTATATGTGGGCTGATTTAGGGTTGATGTGTAATGTCTATGTGATTGAGTATAGAAATTGATGTATGGAAGGATATTGATGTATGTTTCAGGATCTTGATTGGGTTGATTCGGTTTGGTGGTCGTGTGTAAATACTCTCGCGAGGCTTGGTTGTGAGTAGACTTCATTTATGATTATATCTTTTATGTCATCATATCACTTATATATATTGTATGTTGAAAGCATGAATGTGTTCTAATGTTTTGAATGATGCATTGATTTGAAAAAACCTTATGACTTTGGTTGAGCCCATCTATCTGGCTAATAGGGTGACTTAACCTTGTCATAGGAGGGTTTTAGGAAAGGAAATGATTGGGGTCAACGGCACGGTGAAATAGACGTGTACTAGTAACCCAAATAAACATGATTGGGATCAACGGTACGGTGAAATAGACGTGCACTAGTAACCCAATGCATGTGGAATGTGGATCCAAATTGATAAGCTTTTACTTGCATCGAACTTATTATAAATGTTTGATATCTATATGTTATGAGCTTTTAAATCATGCTACACATTGACATGCATACATGATATTTATTGATGAGTATTGATAGCATATCTGAATTCTATTCACTGGGCACCGTTGGCTCACCCTCATTTTCCTCTTTCAGGTCCTTCTGTCCCGAATAAGGGCAAAGGAGTAGTTATATCTTGAGGGCCTTGCCTGCGAGAGAATCCAAAGCCTCGATGTGAGTTGAGAGGCATTTTGATTGAACTGTGTTTTAAATTATGAAGTATTATATTTTGGATTATGTAATTATAACACTTACCACATTGTAGTATGGGTGAGTTGGGACTTGTTAGATAGACCATGTGGGCATATGACGATTTTTATTTGTACCCACAATTTTGGACTTTATGTGTATGTCAATTTTAATGGACTGTAGGGATTATGATTTTATTTATGGTTCATTTTTTTATGAATTATCCCTTGTCTTTGATGATTAATACGGTGGGTAGTTTTGTTTAGTACCTTTTAATATTATGTCGTTGTTTGAGATAAGGCTCGTAGGGTCTCAACCACCTCACGGGAGTTGAGGAGTGGTCGGAGATGCCTACGCCGGGCGTCTCGCCCCGGCATTCCGCATGCCATTCCCTGCGGGGTTGGTGGTCCGGGGTGCGGGGTCGCCACATCTCAGGAGTCCTTAACCCAACTTTCTATAATCTCTTATCATCAGTTAGCTTAAACGCTAACGTGCTTTATCATTTGCAGAGACTTAATCATTCTCTAAGATGGTCTCCACTCAGAGTAGCAAATTTTTTACCATGTCTACTATCAGACTGCCAGTTAAGATAGGAAAATCTCTTCTCCCGAAGGTTTCCATAACTTTCACATATCTTTTCATTTCATCTGACTTATCATTGAGAGTCTTTAACTATATATGTTGTTCTAGAGGTACTCACACCATTGGCATCCACATCTGGAGCTATCAACGGTTCAAGCCTCTGTCTTTCTCACATTACAACTTTGCCACAAGCTCATAAGCTGCGCATTTCTTTGTTGTTGGGTAGTTCCTAGCCATATATAAGCTATATAATTTATTATCACTGGATTACATCCAGTTCTTTTCCTTCCAGCCTTCTGATCCTTTCTTGATCAGCACTTTTCATTGTTACTCTTGACTATTCATTTCCAAATCTGGAATTCACCGACACAGGTGATGCTCAGTCAAGATAACTTATTGGATTAGGCTTAACATAATAGGACTACCCATATGTATACCCCTACAAACAATCATAATATCTTAAAGCTTTTAATCTTTTAGGCTTTTAATCCTAAACTTGTCTCTGATACCAATATTGTCACGACGCCCCTGACGTAGGCTGACGTCATGACCGGCACAGTGTACTATACACTGTACATAACCATATACAATAGATAATACACTGTCAGTGTAGCGACCCCGCGCCCCGGACCACCAACCCCACAGGGAATGACATGCGGAATGCCGGGGCGGGACGCCCGGCGTAGGCATCTCCGACCACTCCTCAACTCCCGTGAGGTGGTTGAGACCCTACGAGCCTTATCTCAAACAACGACATAATATCAAAAGGTACTAAACAAAACTACCCACTGTATTAATCATCAAAGACGAGATAATCCATAAAAATGAACCATAAATAAAATCATAATTCCTACAGTCCATTAAAAATTGACATACACATAAAGTCCAAAATTGTGGGTACAAATAAAAAAAACCGTCATGTGCCCACATGGTCTATCTAGCAAGTCCCAACTCACCCATACTAAAATGTGGTAAGTATTATAATTACATAATCCAAAATATAATACTTCATAATATAAAACACAATTCAATCAAAATGCCTCTCAACTCACATAGAGGACTTGGATTCTCTCGCAGGCAAGGCCCTCAAGATATGACTACTCCCTTGCCCTTATTCGGGACAGAAGGACCTGAAAGAGGAAAATGAGGGTGAGCCAACGATGCCCAGTGAATAGAATTCAAATATGCTATCAATACTCATCAATAAAAACCATGTATGCATGTCCATGTGTAGCATGATTAAAAGCTCATAACATATAGATATCAAGCATTTATAATAAGTTCGATGCAAGTAAAAGTTTATCAATTTGGATCCACATTCCACATGCCTTGGGTTACTAGTCCACGTCTATTTCGCCGTGCCGTTGATCCCAATCATGTTTACTTGGGTTGCTAGTCCACGTCTATTTCACCGTGCCGTTGATCCCAATCATTTCCTTCTTAAAACCCTCCTATGACAAGGTCAAGTCCCCCTATTAGCCAGATAGATGGGCCCAACCAAAGTCATAAGGTTTTCTCAAATCAATGCATCATTCAAAACATTAGAACACATTCATGCTTTCAACATACAATATATATAAGTGATATGATGACATAAATGATATAATCATAAGTGAAGCCTACTCACAACCAAGCCTCGCGAGAGTATTTAATCACACACGACCACCAAACCGAATCAACCCAATCAAGATCCTGAAACATACATCAATATCCTACCATACATCAATTTCTATGCTCAATTACATAGACATTACAAATCAACCCTAAATCAGCCCACATATAATTAATAGGCCTAAATCCCATTTAATCCCATCATTCAACTCAAATCACATGACTTAGGCCTCTAATGCATAGTTCTCATTCATAAACCATTCTATTAATCAAAAATACTGATTTTCAATTCCTTAGGCATAAACATGTCCAAATTTGGGTCACTTGATCACAAGTAGGCCTAACCCATGATATGGTCACAACCACCAAATCAGTAGCATAATCAACCCTAATCATGCTTAATTAAACATAAGTTGCATCAATTCAATGATTCTAAGCCAAAAGCATCAAAAGCCCTAAAATATGAAATTTTCCATACTTAGGCCATATTGTCGATTTACACTAGGTCGCCATGTTCAGCCATGTATATCACTGATTTTGCATCATGGGTTCATCCACAATGGCAACTAGGTCAACATAGTTGACATGCAAGCTATTTGGAAAGGTCTAAGTTCATATTCTAAATGTAGGTCTAATACAAACAACCCTACCAATTCTTCACATGTATTATTCTGTTCAGATGTATCAATCTACCAACAGAAATATGTAATCACAAAATCAACCGTACAGATTGAAGTATGTGAAGAAACAAACCTTCTGTCCAAATATCAGCCCAATCCAACGGTGGACCGAAAAGATATGTATCTTTGATGAGCAAGTGTCTAATCAGACAGTTTCTCCTTTCCTGCTGCAAATACCCAAACTCAGATGGCTATATCACACAAAATAATTAATGTATAAATATTTCCACCGTTCAGAATACAGAAATATCTGTTTTAAACTACATACTCAAATTTGATATCCATCCAACGGTACGTTGAGGAGATCTACAAGTTTTACCGAAACGGAACGAGAAACCCAGAAATTCCGACCAGCTTTGTTTCAGAGGTTATATCTCTTAGCACAAGCTTCTAATTACGATCTCCACCGTTCAGAATGTATAAATATCAGTTATAAACTGCATACCCAAATTTGATAACCATCTAACGGTATATTTAGGAGATCTATAAGTTTGAGCGAAACAGTGCGAGAAATCCAGACTTTCCGGCCAGCTTTGTTTGAGAGGTTAGATCTCTCAGAAGAAACCTCTGATCAAGATCTCCACCGACCAGAATGAAGAACCATAAGCTACGAACGTGCTGACAAAATTTGAGCTCAATCTGACCGTAAATTCCAAAGATCCACTTCTTTGATGAAAATCTCGCAGGGTTCTTACTCCTGCAACTCTCTCCTTCTTTCTCTTCTTCTTTCCTTTCTCTTCTTTTCTTTCTCTTCTTCTTTCTTTTCTCTCCACTCACCTCTTTCTAGCACTTCCTTGATTCCCTCCTTGATTCTCTCCTTGATTCTCTCCTTGTTTTCCTCTCCTTGGTTCCCTCCACTCATTCTAGCACTTCCTTGAAGAAGACAAGTGGGCATTGGACACTTGTCCACTTTCATGCACCAACCTTCACATGTGTTGGTCTCATACTACCCATACCAACCACATGTATTTTAAATGTCCAATCCATTTAATACACCAAATCTTCAATTTCATTTATCCTTTTATTCCATCAATCCTAACCCATATCAATTCATGGTTTAATGAGCCCATGCATAAATAATAACATATGCATTAAACTTTAATTTAACATGACTCATATACAATTTATGATACATATATTTATATACATTATCAAGCATTAACTATACAAACATTAAACAATCATCAAACAAACACCAAACATATCAAGGCAACACATAGAGTTTGGGCAAAATACAATTGGGTTATGGGCTAGATGAAATAATTTTCGGGGCGTCACATCACACCCACCTTAGAATGAACTTCGTCCTCGAAGTTTTAAGGTTAAGAATTACCTAAGCCCATGAACTCGGCAAAGTGCTCCATCATGTAGTCCTCACGCTCCCAAGTAACCTGTTCCTCGCCATGGAACTGCCATCTCACCTTAACCATCGGAATCTCACGGTTACGTAACCTCTGGACCTTCCGGTCAAGTATCTGAATAGGTTCCTCATCATAAGTCCCATCCTGCCTCAGTTCAATGTTCCTCCAGTCCAAGACGTGATCAAAATCACTCTTGTATACTCTCAGCATTGACACGTGAAAGACATTGTGGACTGCTGCTAACTGAGGTGGCAAGGCTAATCGGTAAGCGACGGGGCCAATTCGTTCTAAAACCTCGAACGGCCCAATAAATCTCGGAGCGAGCTTGCCTTTTATCCCAAATCTAGTTTGGCCCTTCTGAGGTGAGACCTTCAATAAAACTTGGTCACCCACCTCGAACTCTACGGTCTTCCGCTTGGCATTAGTGTAACTCTTCTGCCTGTCTTGGGCTACCTTTATATTATGCTTGATCCTCTTAATCTTCTCTGTGTGTTCATGTACAAACTCTGGTCCCATCACCGCAACATCCCCTACCTCCGTCCAACAGATCGGAGATCTACAGGGTCGACCATACAATGCCTCAAAAGGAGCCATGCCAATACTGGACTGATAGCTGTTGTTGTACGCGAACTCACACAGATGTATGTACTCCTCCCAGTTACCACTGGACTCAAGGACACAAGCTCGAAGCATATCCTCTAAAATCGATATCAACCTCTCAGACTGGCCATCCGTCTGGGGGTGAAAAGCGGTACTGAGATCTAGTCTAGTGCCTAGCTGCCTCTGCAACCCCTGCCAGAATACCGATGTAAACCTCGGATCCCTATCTGACACAATCGAAACAGGCACTCCATGTAATCTGACTATCTCCCGCATATAGAGTCTGCTCAGCTTGTCCATAGAATCCCTAGTGTTCACCGGTAGAAAGTGAGCAGACTTGGTCAAGCGATCAATAATAACCCAAACAGCATTATGTCTCCTCGGGGTGTTGGGTAATCCCACAACAAAATCCATAGTGACATGCTCCCATTTCCACTCAGGAATGGCAAGCGGTTGCATCTGCCCTCCAGGCCTCTGATGCTCAGCTTTGACTCTTTGACAGATCTCACACCTCTGAATGAACTGAGCTATTTCTCTCTTCATGTCGGGCCACCAATACATTCTTTTCATATCATGATACATCTTGGTTCCGCCAGGATGAATAGCATAATGAGATCTGTGAGCCTCTTGGAGAACACTCTGTCTAAGTCGTGGATCTGTGGGAACCCATAAACGTCCCCTAAATCTCAAGGCACCATCAGATGACAAGTGCCAATCAGTAAAATCACTGCTCTTAGCCCAAGACTTGTATATCCCATAATCAACGTCAAGTCTCTGTTGGTCAATTACCTCCTGGACTTGTGTAGGCTGAGCTCTCATTTGAGCACATATCACAATCTGATCTGAAGGAGTAGCACATACACTCATAACCGTAGCCGCCTCAAGTAGTCTCCACTCATGAGACATCTGGCGTGCTACCATAACTGTCTCTACCCGCTTCCTGCTCAACGCATCAGCCACTACATTGGCTTTACCTGGGTGGTATTCCAATGTAAAATCATAGTCTTTGAGGAGCTCCAACCACCTTCTCTGCCTCATGTTCAATTCCTTCTGAGAGAACAAGTACTTGAGGCTCTTATGGTCAGAATACAGAGTGAATCTCTCACCATAGAGATAATGCCTCCAAATCTTCAAAGCAAAAACCATTGCGGCCAGTTCTAAGTCATGAACAGGGTAGTTCTTTTCATGCACCTTCAACTGCCTCGATGCATAAGCAATGACCCTATCCTTCTGCATCAACACGCAACCTAAGCCGATGCGAGAGGCATCAGTATAGATAACCAACTCCTGATCAGGCTCTGGCAAAATCAACACTGGCGTAGATGTCAATCTTTTCTTCAGCTCTAAAAAGGCATTCTCACACTCCTCGGTCCATGCAAATGACACATCTTTCTGGGTGAGCCTAGTCATAGGCGTAGCTACCTTGGAGAATCCCTGAACGAATCTCCTATAGTAACCAGCTAACCCAAGAAAGCTTCTGATCTCGGTCACTGTGGTAGGCCTAGGCCAACTGATAATGGCTTCAACCTTAGACGGATCAACTAAAATCCCCTCAGAACTCACCACATGACCTAAGAACTTCACTTCGGTGATCCAAAACTCGCACTTGCTCAGCTTTGCATATAGCCTATGCTCCCTCAGAGTTTGCAAGGTCACTCTAAGGTGTTCTTCATGCTCAGCCTGAGTCTTGGAATACACCAATATGTCATCAATGAAGACGATGACAAACTTATCCAGATACTGCCTAAAGATCCTCTGCATCAGGTCCATGAACATCGCCGGTGCATTAGTCACACCAAATGGCATCACAAGGAACTCATAATGTCCATAGCGGGTTCTGAATGCTGTCTTAGGCACATCTTCCTCCCTGATCCTCAACTGATGATACCCGGAGCGCAAATCAATCTTCGAAAAATACTTCGCTCCCCTCAACTGATCAAACAAGTCATCAATCCTTGGGAGAGGATATTTGTTCTTGATGGTCACCATGTTCAATTGGCGATAGTCGATGCATAACCGCAAGCTCCCATCTTTCTTTTTCACAAAAAGAACTGGAGCTCCCCAGGGTGACACACTCGGGCAAATAAAGTCTTTAGCCAATAACTCCTCAAGCTGTTTCTGCAACTCTTTCAACTCGGCTGGCGCCATTCTATATGGTGTCATGGAGATAGGCTTCGTGCCAGGGACTAGTTCAACAATGAAATCGATTTCTCGCTTCGGTGGTAATCTTGGAAGATCTGCAGGGAACACATCTGGAAAATTCCTAACAATGGCAATATCCTCGAGTATCACCTTACTAGTCTCTTCCTCATCAGGCACTAACCCAGCCAAAATCTCCCTATCTCCATAAGTCACAAATCTACCCCTTGTGACTGTCTGGTCTGAAGCTCTACCCTGTAGTGTAAACACTGGGTGTCCGGGGATCTGAAAAATGATTCTCTTCGCGAAACAGTCGAAAACTGCATGATAAGCCGCGAGTCAATCCATCCCTAAAATCGCATCAAACTCTAAAAACTCTAGGACTCGAAAGTCAATAGGCATCTCAACATCACCAATTTGAACCACACACTGGCTACAGATCATGTTCGGGTAGATCCTCTCCCCAGCTACAGTACTCACCACAAACCATGTACTAGCCCTAATGGGAGTCAAATGCAAACTATCTACCATACGTCCAGATATGAATGATAATGTAGACCCAGCATCAAATTGCTTAGCCTGTCTCTCAGTCTCTGGAACGTAAGCCAGTAAGAACAACCGTTTGAAGGTGTCTCAACTCTTCACTGCCCCCTGTGTATCCAACACTGAAAGCCACCAGTCCTCTGCATCACTCTCCAGTGTGTGAGCAGCACATAGGACCTGAGACTCCTCATCAAGCTCTAAGGAGCGACTGATCTTCTCGACATTCTTTAGCCAATCTTCGGCTTTCTTCAAGTCAACCCCACCAGTGAATTCCTTAGGCTTTAGCTTCATGAACTTCTCTAGCAGTCTAATCCGTCGATCAGTGGGGTTCTCCACAACAATAGGAGCAGGTGTAGGCATAGGCTGAGGTACAGCCATTTGAGGTCCTGCTGCCCCTGTAGCTCCACTAGTCTCGGCCCCACTAGTGCCCGCCTCATAACTACCCATATCATATAATACACACAGAAAATATGATAGTAAGGCTTTTAAGTTAATTCTTTTAAGCTTTTTAATCACCTAAATCTCTCACCCAATTCCTAGGTCAAAGTCATCTAAGTCCAATACATAGACCAAACCTAGTAAAATCAGGCTCTGATACCAACTGTAGCGACCCCGCGCCCCGGACCACCAACCCCACAGGGAATGGCATGCGGAATGCCGGGGCGGGACGCCCGGCGTAGGCATCTCCGACCACTCCTCAACTCCCGTGAGGTGGTTGAGACCCTACGAGCCTTATCTCAAACAACGACATAATATCAAAAGGTACTAAACAAAACTACCCACTGTATTAATCATCAAAGACGAGATAATCCATAAAAATGAACCATAAATAAAATCATAATTCCTACAGTCCATTAAAAATTGACATACACATAAAGTCCAAAATTGTGGGTACAAATAAAAAAAACCGTCATGTGCCCACATGGTCTATCTAGCAAGTCCCAACTCACCCATACTAAAATGTGGTAAGTATTATAATTACATAATCCAAAATATAATACTTCATAATATAAAACACAATTCAATCAAAATGCCTCTCAACTCACATAGAGGACTTGGATTCTCTCGCAGGCAAGGCCCTCAAGATATGACTACTCCCTTGCCCTTATTCGGGACAGAAGGACCTGAAAGAGGAAAATGAGGGTGAGCCAACGATGCCCAGTGAATAGAATTCAAATATGCTATCAATACTCATCAATAAAAACCATGTATGCATGTCCATGTGTAGCATGATTAAAAGCTCATAACATATAGATATCAAGCATTTATAATAAGTTCGATGCAAGTAAAAGTTTATCAATTTGGATCCACATTCCACATGCCTTGGGTTACTAGTCCACGTCTATTTCGCCGTGCCGTTGATCCCAATCATGTTTACTTGGGTTGCTAGTCCACGTCTATTTCACCGTGCCGTTGATCCCAATCATTTCCTTCTTAAAACCCTCCTATGACAAGGTCAAGTCCCCCTATTAGCCAGATAGATGGGCCCAACCAAAGTCATAAGGTTTTCTCAAATCAATGCATCATTCAAAACATTAGAACACATTCATGCTTTCAACATACAATATATATAAGTGATATGATGACATAAATGATATAATCATAAGTGAAGCCTACTCACAACCAAGCCTCGCGAGAGTATTTAATCACACACGACCACCAAACCGAATCAACCCAATCAAGATCCTGAAACATACATCAATATCCTACCATACATCAATTTCTATGCTCAATTACATAGACATTACAAATCAACCCTAAATCAGCCCACATATAATTAATAGGCCTAAATCCCATTTAATCCCATCATTCAACTCAAATCACATGACTTAGGCCTCTAATGCATAGTTCTCATTCATAAACCATTCTATTAATCAAAAATACTGATTTTCAATTCCTTAGGCATAAACATGTCCAAATTTGGGTCACTTGATCACAAGTAGGCCTAACCCATGATATGGTCACAACCACCAAATCAGTAGCATAATCAACCCTAATCATGCTTAATTAAACATAAGTTGCATCAATTCAATGATTCTAAGCCAAAAGCATCAAAAGCCCTAAAATATGAAATTTTCCATACTTAGGCCATATTGTCGATTTACACTAGGTCGCCATGTTCAGCCATGTATATCACTGATTTTGCATCATGGGTTCATCCACAATGGCAACTAGGTCAACATAGTTGACATGCAAGCTATTTGGAAAGGTCTAAGTTCATATTCTAAATGTAGGTCTAATACAAACAACCCTACCAATTCTTCACATGTATTATTCTGTTCAGATGTATCAATCTACCAACAGAAATATGTAATCACAAAATCAACCGTACAGATTGAAGTATGTGAAGAAACAAACCTTCTGTCCAAATATCAGCCCAATCCAACGGTGGACCGAAAAGATATGTATCTTTGATGAGCAAGTGTCTAATCAGACAGTTTCTCCTTTCCTGCTGCAAATACCCAAACTCAGATGGCTATATCACACAAAATAATTAATGTATAAATATTTCCACCGTTTAGAATACAGACATATCTGTTGTAAACTACATACTCAAATTTGATATCCATCCAACGGTACGTTGAGGAGATCTACAAGTTTTACCGAAACGGAACGAGAAACCCAGAAATTCCGACCAGCTTTGTTTCAGAGGTTATATCTCTTAGCACAAGCTTCTAATTACGATCTCCACCGTTCAGAATGTATAAATATCAGTTATAAACTACATACCCAAATTTGATAACGATCTAACGGTAGATTTAGGAGATCTATAAGTTTGAGCGAAACAGTGCGAGAAATCCAGACTTTCCGGCCAGCTTTGTTTGAGAGGTTAGATCTCTCAGAAGAAACCTCTGATCAAGATCTCCACCGACCAGAATGAAGAACCATAAGCTACGAACGTGCTGACAAAATTTGAGCTCAATCTGACCGTAAATTCCAAAGATCCACTTCTTTGATGAAAATCTCGCAGGGTTCTTACTCCTGCAACTCTCTCCTTCTTTCTCTTCTTCTTTCCTTTCTCTTCTTTTCTTTCTCTTCTTCTTTCTTTTCTCTCCACTCACCTCTTTCTAGCACTTCCTTGATTCCCTCCTTGATTCTCTCCTTGATTCTCTCCTTGTTTTCCTCTCCTTGGTTCCCTCCACTCATTCTAGCACTTCCTTGAAGAAGACAAGTGGGCATTGGACACTTGTCCACTTTCATGCACCAACCTTCACATGTGTTGGTCTCATACTACCCATACCAACCACATGTATTTTAAATGTCCAATCCATTTAATACACCAAATCTTCAATTTCATTTATCCTTTTATTCCATCAATCCTAACCCATATCAATTCATGGTTTAATGAGCCCATGCATAAATAATAACATATGCATTAAACTTTAATTTAACATGACTCATATACAATTTATGATACATATATTTATATACATTATCAAGCATTAACTATACAAACATTAAACAATCATCAAACAAACACCAAACATATCAAGGCAACACATAGAGTTTGGGCAAAATACAATTGGGTTATGGGCTAGATGAAATAATTTTCGGGGCGTCACAGTCAGCCTTCACGTAGTCTCACAATAATTCCCCAAAGTTACAACAATTTTTTTTTCTAATATACCATAAATCAAATCCAATATAGATCTCTATAATCATTCCACAAATTAAAGTCTTATCTGATAAATATCTATGATCATCTCATTTCATCATCCCCAAGCATTATATAATATTACCACACAACCCATCTAGGTGATATTACATATATATAATGTGTGATAATTATACATATCAAAATAACAAAAATATAATCTATTTCCTCCAAGCATACATACACGTACCAGACGAAGGTTCACGTGAGTATCACTCACGGATTTTTCCTTTTCCCTTCGACTCAATACCTGAAATATTGGAGGAAATGGGGTGAGCAAACAACAGCTCAGTGAATATAGTTCTTGAGATGACAATTATATACATTTAGAGAAATATGACATTTAAAATCGTTTCAAACACTTATTCAACACATGCATCATTCAACGAATATATTATACATGTCAACATCATAAATTGATGAGTTTTCAATAACACAATGCACAATCTCCCTCATCCGTAAGGCAAGAGAGCGAGCTAACCCTTGTATGGCAGTTACAAGGTAGCCACAGCCTCTCATTACCCAATTCACAGTCATTTCAAGGATCGCAACCCTTGTTAGGATAGACCTACTGACAATGAGGACTCGCAAAACCTCATCCGGATCTAATTCCTAACGAAATGACATCATTACAAACTCCAACTGCTAAAATCAGTTTGCATGCTCCATAAAACTCAATGCATTATATATAAATATAACGTACATACAATCAAACATTTTATATTCGTACAATGCCATACAAGAACCAAATCAAGAAAACTATACTCACAGTACAACACGTTCAACTTAAACCCAATCATCGTCGCTTTCGAGTCCAGCTCCAAGTTAAATCCAACTAATTTAACCTGTCACAATCACTCCATAATTCAATTTCATGTATTCATATCTATTTACATCTTTAATTTCTCAACTCACTTCAAATCACGAATAATAAATCAATTTAGGACTCATAAGCAGTTGAAGAAACTACTATATCGTTTCTGTGGTCAATCTAGATATTTCCACAAGAAAGAACAGTGAAAATAGATTTTCAAATCCTATTTTCACGACACCATATTCTTGGTTACTAAAACTATCAAATCATATCCAAAAATCACAATCTTAGCATCGAAACGTCCGGAATTCAGTTCTCTACGATTCTATGATTTCAAACCACTGTTTACATCACTGTTTACTATTCACATCACTGTCACTATTCACATGACATCACTGTTCACTATTAACATCACTGTTCATAATACTATTTGTCACTATTTATTCGAAACATGTAAATTGTATTAAAATTGTCAAACGGTCTCCAAAACTCATGAAATGGAATCTAACCACATATTCGGGGTCCCTACCGTCTAAGGAGTGTTTTTCTACCTTTCTAACGGATTTTCATTCACATTGGGTCAAAACCTCAATTTGTCAAAACGCCGTAAAACGGCTCCCACAGCAAAAATTATTCCACTAGAAAGTTTACATCTAGCTTAGATAGTAATTTCACGAAGAAATAGAGTGGAAATCACTTATCGCGGGTCTGAATTTGACGCAAATCCCGCGTTTTCCCTTTTTTTTCTTCTCCTTCTTCTCGGTTCTGGACGTTCTGCAACTTCGTTCGATTTTTCGTTTTTTTTTCTTTTTGTTTATTGCATACGAGTATTGTTCACGGTACTATTCGGTGAACAGCACCCACAAATGAATAGTATTTTGTTTTATTTTATTTTTTATTCCTCTTCTATACACTCAATTAACATATTTAATTAACCAACCCCATAATTTAATCAATTTAAATCAATTCCAATGTTTAACTTGTAAGCACCATATAAGATGATCTCATAGGTATCATCTTCTTTCTTTACTAATTATACACACGTATATTTGGCTCTTACGTATAAAATATGTGTATTTTTAAGCGTATATTTAGCTCCTACGTATAAAATATGTGTATTTTCAAGCGTATGTATTTAATTAAAATTACGGGGTGTTACAATCTCCCCAACTTAAGGAATTTCGTCCTCGAAATTTAGAATCAAGGACTATTCCTCAAGTGATACTCAATCCCAGAAAACTGCTCCCGCATTTTATATGTCCGCTCCCATGTTTGCTCTTCTTGATACGTGGTATCCTTCCCAACTTAGAGTTGTGTTATCTTCATAACATATATAGAATCCGAATGACATTTCCTCAACATCAATATAGAAAATGTTACAGACACCTATCAACCGTGACAGTAGAGCAAATCGGTAAGCCAATGAACCTATCCTATCAAAGATCTCTAATGGTCCAACAAATCGCGGTACGAGCTTTCCTTTCATTGCGGGGTGTTACAGACAATAAACCGTCTGACCCTGTTAGGTCGGACATTGTTGCTCTGTCTGCTCCAATGAGGGCGGACAATGCATTTGTTTGGTTTTGTTTAAGCTAAATATCAATTGTTTGTCCTAATTGTATAGCTTTTTGTATGTATTTGGCTATTTTGATAGTTATGCCGCCAAGAACAATGAGAGGTCGTTTGGAAGAGGAAGAACAAAGCTCCCAAAGAAGAAGGCCGACGACCTTGGATAGACGAAGATGACGCGAGTCACCACGACCACCCCCCTGTTATACATGAAGAAGAAGAGCAACAATCTGAAGAAGAACCTATGCAGATTGTTTCACTATCTTTGTAACGCCCCGTATGTATGAATCAAACTTGTACGTTAACTTATACGTATTGTCAGGCGTATGTGTATGCATATACGTATGTACATGACATTTAGATAATGTATTTGTATGTATTTTAGGGCTATTGGTACCCTAGGAGGCTAGTCGTATTATAAAATGCCCAACAATAAAAAAATTTTCAGATTTGGGTACACGAAGTGCCCTTCTCGGTGGACCTGCAATTTTTTTAAAAGATTTGGTCGGTGAGGCGGTGTGTGCATGTTATGAAACACTTCTCTTGACCTTTTGCAGCCATGTTGAACTAATTTGGGCATGTTATGGCTTGCTGGCACGACCAAATGAAACCATTTGTGTTGTCTAAAACTTGCTGATTTGAAAAAAAAAGAAAACAAATCAAATGAGAAAGAAGAAAGTTGCAGAGCGACGTTTGGGAGAGGAAGAAGAGGACTGATCTTGGAGCTTCAAATTTGATGTGAGAACTAAGGTTTCTGGGCATGAAATTTACTTATTTGAACTCCTCTCTTCCATTTATACATCATATATAACATGCACATGATTTCCATGGCTAGATCAAAAGTTGGAAATTGGGAGTTTCATTTGGAAATTGATCAAATTACCAGCTGAGACCATTGGAGATCAATTGATGGGTTTTAGTGAGTGTTTTGATGTTTAAAACACTAATTTTGCAAGGCCGGAAAGTGAGGGTTTTGAGCTGGAAATGATTGAATTGTTGATTACAACCATGAGAGATTGATTCCTGATTGCTTGGTAAGTTAATTAATGTTCAATTCATTGATTTTCCATTACTGATTTGGGTGTTCCAGACCTTGTTGAGTAAGGGTTTTGGAACCCATTTTCAATGACTGATTTGGGTTGTTTTGATGAGTTTAATTGTTAGAAACTGATCTTGGATGATTGGTGATTGTGAATTGTAGATATCAGAATACAGATTTTGTGAAAATCTGGGTTTGGTGATGTGCACAAATCCGGTACATGTGCTGGAAATTTACAGAATCGGGTAATGCTAAGGTAATGGCCTTTTGATGTGTTGTGATTAATTGGTAATCAATTGATCTAATTCTGTAGCTGGAATGTATGATTAAGTGTGTGCAATATGAACTTTGCAGAGAATTGGATATGAATTAGGTAATGGAATGGATACAAGTGAGATGCTTGTGTGATTATAGTGTTGGGAATACATTGGTAAGATGTTTCTTAATGTATTAGTGATTAAATGATTAATTTGATAAGTAATTGAATGAATTCATGTGCTGGAATTCATGTATAATGTTTGTAATATTGAATTGTAGTGAGTTGAGTAATGAAATGAACAAGTAAGGTACTTGGGTTGTGCTGTAAAAGTTGAGGAAAATGACTAAGTGTGGTGTTTGTGCTGTTATAGTGGTGAATTGACTAAGTGTGTGCTGTATGCTGTGGACTTGGTGAAAATCATGAAATTGTGAGTGTTTCTATCTTGGTTTTATTTATGGCATTGCAAAATATATAAACTCTGTTTTAATAAATGTAAGCATGTTATGAAATATTGCATTTCGGTTTGAATGCACAGACTCTCTCATTACCTGATGAATTGGATCTGGTTAGAAAGGATAAGTTCTCCTTTTATAGACGTATGAAAAGGATACAAACTTGGCCCGTATACCAGGATCGTGTGCACGTGTCTTATGAAAATATGCATGGTTTAAATGGTACAAATGACATGAAGTATCTTGAGCATGTATTATTATTTGATATTGACTTGCATAGAGTTTATAAAGTTATTTCAATATGCCATGTTTTTATATTGATGCGTATATACTGCCATAGAGAGATTACTCACTGAGCTTGTTGTAGCTCACCCTACTCCCTTTTTATTACAGGTGTAGATTACAAGGGCAAGGACAAGGCTCCAGAGAGTTGATTGAGCCTGTATTTGCCAATGTGAGTATTTTGTGTGTTCAGGGAGATGAGTATATGCCTTATTTTTGGTATATATGTATGTATATAACACCAAACAATATTAGTGAGATGTATAAATGATAGTATACATGAGAATAATATATGTTGATGTATATTTTGGGGAGACTTAGTTGTATAAGTCTTATGAAAAAAAAAAAGAAAAAAAAGAAAAAAAAAAGAATTATATATATGAATGATATTTTGTGTATATGTGGAATGGATTAATATGAATGATGATAACATGATTCATATGTGATAAATTTTTAGTGATTTATGTGTATTCCTTAAAGGACGAAGGCTGACAAAGTATCGTATAGTTTAAGTAAGGCGTATAAGGTATTCTGTGCCAATCATGATGTCACCCTACGGAGGGGGTCGTGACAATCTTCTTCTTTGTGTCTTTCGGGTTATACTCACCGTACCTCTCACATGCAAACTTGATTCACGGTCACCTACCCTTAGTCCCCCTACATCCGAGCTCTTGATAACGACAACAAAACCATTTGCACAACCTGCTTCCCTTGTCCATGCAATAAGTTCGGCCTTACTCTTAAACAAAATATCGGTTGTGAACTCATCAGTGTAATTTTGAATTAACACCAACTCATTGCCAATAATTTTGGATTCATCAAATCCCTCATCATCCTGATGAATTACAAATCAATATTAGTGTTACATACAAAATAAAACAAGAAAACAACCAGAATCAGTTGGACAAAAGCTTTCTGTTCGACTGATACTGGTCAGACAGGAAATGTTTTGTCCGATTCTGACAGGTCGGACATAACATTTGCTATGTTTTATTTTGTTATGTCCGACCAGTCATGGACAAACATTTCCTTTTGTGTCCGATCTATTGAAGTCGGACACCACACTTTTTGTCTGTCCACGATAGGTTGGATAGAACGATTTCGGGGGCAATTTTCTGGGTTTCAAAACCCATTTTCGCCCCCTTCCCACCTCGATTTTAGGTTTGTTTTTTGCATAAAAATAGTGTAAATACCAAATGCACGTACCTTAGGAGATGAAGAACGACTTAAATCTTTTTCTATTGTTGGTCGAACGACTTGCTTGATGGTGCACACTTCCAACACTTTGAACACTTTTCCAATGACTTGCGAACACTTCAAATCGAAAGAAATAACTTGCGAACAGTTGAAGACGTGCTTGTGATTCGAAAAATGGGTTAAAATCACAAGATCTAAGATTGAAATTTGTTGGGGGATTGAATAGTTTTAGGGTTTGGGTAGGAGTTAAATGGTTGATGGGTGGGTGAAGAGATAGGTTTAATAGGTGTCTTTTTTGGTAATTTTACATGAGAATTTTTTAGTCTTTTTACTTTTAAGATGAGGTGGGTGAAAAGATAGGAATGGGTAGGTGAAAAAAGCCGGACCCAAACCGAAATTGAACCAATCACTTATCCAATTCGAACAAAATAAAGCTGATTTGGTTTGGTTTGTATTAATTGGGCTGGACTTTTTAACGTATAAAAATATTTATTTTAAATCTAAAGAATATTTATTTATAATAATATTACAAATTTATATAATTTTGTAAATAAGAATTTTATTTTTTATTTTTTACTTAATTATTTTATTTTATTTTATTTTACGGGCATGCCCGTGAGTTAAAGAGTGCATTACTTAAATTAATTATTATTCCTTTCTTTCTTTCTTTTTGAGTTAAGGGGCCAACAATGAAAAAAGAAAAAGAAAAAAAATACAAAGTTAATAAATTTACTAATTGGCTTTATATAGAAAAAAAATTAATTAGTAAACTTGTACCTTTAATTAGATGACTCGGTTAGTTTTTGTTTAGTAAGATTATATTTTTCAAAGTACACAAAATTAAAATAAAAATAAGATGGGATATTATAGTTTATATACGCGCCCCACCATTCTTGGGACTTCGCATATGCGAGAGCTTTGTGCACTGGGCTATTTTTTTATATGTGTGCAAAGTATTAATTAAGCTTTATATATTAGCTTAAATATTTATATGGATTTATTATATCATCAATCTCTTTATAAATAAAAGGAAATTATCCAAAAATTAAATTGATTAAAGGGTAATGCTATGCTACATAAACAAACTTTTTTAATACACATTTTTGACATTATAAGTGAGAGTGGTTAGATTGTCTCGAATCACGTGATAGCACCTCGTATCACTCATATCACGCATTAATTGAGTGATACGAGGTGTTGTTGCGTGATTCAAGGTAATTCAACCACTTTTACCTACAATGCCAAAAAAGCGTGTCAAAAAGAATTAGAAGTAGAAGTAGGTGAATATTTAGAAGAAATCTTAAATATACAAACACAAGCATTAAATACTTCTTTAAAAGAAAACCTACCTATCAAAATAAATAATTTAATAAATCAATTAGAAAAAGAAGGAATAATAGGAGAAAACCCAACAATTAGTAAAACAAACCCTTAAGAAATTGAAAAAATAAATAAAGAATTAAAAATAGATGCAACAAACTTGGCATATAGTTTACAAGATAGGAAAGATATAAAAAATCATATTAGTGAATTAATAAACTTAAAAATTATAAGACCAAGTAGAAGTAAACATAGAAGCCCTGCTTTTATAGTAAAAAATTATAATGGAACAAAAAGAGGAAAAAGTAGAATGGTTATAAATTATAAGCGATTAAATGATAATACTTATGACAATAGTTATAAAATTCCTTATAAAGATGAATTATTAAATAATATACAAAAACTCAATGTACTTTTCTAAATTAGATTGTAAAAGTGGACATTGGCAAATTTCACTAGCAGACGAATTCATTCCTTGGACAATATTTACTTGCTCAGAAGGATTATTTAAATGGTTAGTAATGCCTTTTGGACTAAAAAACGCATCATCTATTTTTTAAGAAAGGATGGATAAAATATTTAAACCATATTCACATTTTTGTATAGTTTACATAGATGATATTTTGTTTATAGTAAAAATAGAATAATATTTATCATATAGAACAAATATTAGAAACCTTAAGAAAACATAAAATGTTCTATATTAGAAACCTTAAGAAAACATAAAATTGTTATAAGTAAAAAGAAACGGAATTATTTAAAGAATAAATTGATTTCTTAGGAATAAATATAGATAGAAGAAAAGTCAAATTACAATCTCATATAATAACAAAAATATTAGATTTTCCTGATAAAATCGAAGAAACTAAATAACTTAAAAAATTCTTAGGATTATTAAATTATGGTAGAAAATTTATTCCTGATTTAAGTAGATTAATTGGGTCTCTATATAATAAGCTAAAAGAGAATTGTCAAAAATATTTCAATAAAGAAGATATTAAGCTAGTACAAAAAATTAAAGAAATAATAAAAAATGTTAAACCTCTAGCCTTATCAATAGATAATTTTTATAAAATAATACAAACTGACGTTAGTAGTTTAGGATGAGGAGCAATTTTAATATAAAAACTTGAAGAAAATAGTTCTCTTGAATTAGAAGAAATAACCCTTTATCATAGTGGAAAATTTAATGAGACAGAAAGTAAAAAATCAAGTACCAATCTAGAAATATTTGGAATAATAAGAGCTTTAAATGCTTTTCATTTATATATTCAAAATGATACTTTTACTATTGTAAGAGATTGTTGGTTATACCTAAGAGGGGGTGAATTAGGTATAATGGCCAAAATTAAACTTTTCCAACGTATTAGTGAAATACTTGGATATATAAGAAATAGATGATCATCCTTAACAAAATACTATGGAGAAAAATGTAGGAAACATGGGACAAACAACAATTTATAGTGGTTCAACATGCTTACATCCACTACTTAATCTCCCAATTAGGATTTTCTAAATCTACTACTTGATTCTCTTACGGGTGAGAACCAAATCGTTACAAATGTTCTTTTACAAGTTCAAGACAAACCTATCTTTTTGCGGGCTAAGGATGAACCACATTTCTTTTTTCTGAGCCGAGGAAAAAACCCATGTTCCTTTTGCAGGCTAAGGAAAAACTGTGATCCTTTTCGCGGGCTAAGAAACAACCCATGATCCTACTTCAAGATGGAGGATAAACCTTCGTATGATTCCAACCTTGGAATCATCAAGTGAACTAAATTCACTTGACTTGGTTGTTTCAATCC
This sequence comes from Paratinospora sagittata, assembly GCA_035771175.1. Taxonomy (NCBI): domain Eukaryota; kingdom Viridiplantae; phylum Streptophyta; class Magnoliopsida; order Ranunculales; family Menispermaceae; genus Paratinospora; species Paratinospora sagittata. Next base: position 30,525,043 of record CM069592.1, read on the forward strand.
TGAAACGCACCAACTCATAATAACAAAACACACCAACTCATAATAACAATGATGGTTCTGACTGAGTAGAACACTACAATTCAGCTCATACATTGAATTACAAAGATATGTAAAATTAAGCATGTAATGTTGAGAGAAGTACACTTACAATCCTTTTATCTTTCAATGTTTCAGTATTGCTCAAGTACATTTTCGAAAAGCTTGTATGATGCTTCTTGAAAAGCAGTTGTGAAATGCATCTTCAAAAACTCTTTTGCTTGATCAAACATTGAATTTGAAATCAAAGGAAAACAAGTGTAAAGACTTAAGAGATTTTGGAAAACACGATTAATTTAGTTCCTATTTCCTTTTCCTCTCGTGTGACTCCCTCTCTTTTTGAGAGATGGCTAGAATGAGTGTTTATATAGATGAAGATCTGTTACTAGCGTTACACTAGGAATGAGCATGACAAGTTTGAAAAACAAATTTAAACGTTTGTCAAATGGTCAAAAACTTATATAGATACAAAGGGTTTTTCAAACGGATAAAAACGTATGTGAAATAAGGTACAAATGTATCCTATAAACTATTTCTCAAATTTCCCATTCAGCAAGATTGATATACGAATATAATAGTGCTGAAAAGTTGAATGAAAATAGTTCAGTAACCTTCAAATAAATTTTCAAAGAAAGATAGATATTAAGCTTAGTATGAAAATCTTTTGAACAAGCTAAGTTTCAAAGAAATCACTTTGAAAACTAAAATAGTTTAAGCTTTGAAATCAAATTGAAAAATTCGATTAATTTTCAAAAGTATTTGCTCAATAAATTTTTCGGCGTGTGGTTCGAGTTTAAGTGCTGGTATATATAAACTCAGTAGAAATGAAGTTGTTGGTTATTTGAATTTGAATTTCAAAATGACCATTTACTCACAACAACTAGAATCTTTCATGAAGATGGCAAATGCAATCTTCACGAACATTCTGGTTCTTTTTAGATTACACGAATAAGGAAGGTTTCAAGAATCGTGATTTCGTGTATCAGAGGAAATCTCTGACAAATCTTAAAAGGTTTCTATCCATAAAAAGTTCTGAAAAAGAAATTTGAAAAAGTGCACAGACACAACTTTATGACAGTGTTGGATTAACGTCTTGATTGGTCAATTAGCGTCTTGACGCATAATACCAACTTTGTCATTTTGTTCTTTTGATGGCACTCATGGACCATAAGCGTCTTGTTGAACTGTGAAGTGAGAGCACTACTTGATCGTATGCGTCCTAACTTGGTGATTAAAACGACTAAACTTCATGAGGGTGCTAAACCACAACTAGCGTCCTGCCTTGTTTTAAAATATTTAAAGTCACAAGGGCGCTACTAGCGAGTAAACGTCCTGATATACAAAAACTATAAGGGAGCTACTAGCAAGGTAAGTGTCCTGAAAATTTTAAAACTCAGAAAACAATCAGCGAGCTGATGCTGAATCAACGTCCTGATAAGTTCACAGGTTGACTTAAATGAGGCTGCTACTGATGAAGTAAGCGTCCTGATGAATAAATATATTTCAACCTTAAACATTATCAACATCCTAATGTATTATCAGCGACTTACTAAGTCCAGGAGGGCGCTGCTGAGACATCATTATCCTGATCGAACACTTAAAAACTGCTTTTTGAGATTAACTTAAACTTTCAAAACTCGATTAAATCAACTAAACTTCGATCAAATCAAACACTTAAAATAATCATTTAAAATACTTTTAAAACATATCGATCAACACATGTAAGAGATTTGTGCGTGGTTTTAGAAAGCATTTGAGCAACAAAGAATAAGGAAAGTTACGTTACATTATTTATTTGTTCCTCTCATAATTCATCACTTTGTTTGCACTTGGAGATCTTTCGTTGCTGAGTCGAGTAGTCATGAACTTCGATCGTGTGATGTGATTTTGTAGTCCTCGATCGAATTGTTCTTCTACTTTTTGCTTTTTTGAGGTGCTGAAATATATACTTGATTGAAACATTAGTACCAAGCAGTACATTGTTAGTTATTGGTTGTTAGCATCAAAACCCTTAGAAGCGTGCTAAGTGATGAACCACTTAGGCCAAAAGAGATTGTAATAATATTATTGAATTTTATAAGAAATTAGAAAATAAGAACTTCTTAAAGAAAAAGTCATTAAGTAGTAAACGATAGATAAAATTTTTTGATGCAATACAAGGTAGATGATATAAAGCAAAATTTGAGCATGTTAAAGGTAATAATAATTATATAGCAGATTTTTTATCTCGCATAATTTCTAATTAATTATTTTATCTTACGGATGTAGAAATCAAAAGGAAGCCTAAGTTCTCAACATGAACCTACACCATTTGGGTTCTACAAATTACAACCTTATCCTAAAAAAGTTTTTTTTATCCAATAGTAAATGTAACCTGAAAATTAAAATTAGACCAAAACTGTCTTTTAAATAATATTTGGACTTTTAAAAGTAATAAAAACCGTTTTACCAATATTTTAAATACATTAGCTCATTATTTTTCAACTAATAATATATATGAATATTATGTAGTTTTTAAAGGTCATAATAGAGACATTTTTAGTTCATGGAAAAAAGTTTTAGAAAATATAGAAAATTATGAAAAAACTAGTTATAAAGGTTATATTTCTTTTGATAAAGCTAAAGAAGCTTTAGATTTTTATATTTCAAATCTTAGCATAGAATATCTAGTCATCAAACTAAAAGGCAAATCATAGGTGGGCTTTTAAATTTCATGCACACATACTAAGAACTTAGAATGAAAAAATAGCTTGAAAAATGTACAAAATAAACTAGATATTCGTAGAAAGAAATATATGGCAAAAGTTCTAAAAATAATCATGAAACCTGCAATAGCTCAAATGATCATAGTCTTGAAAAATATAGTAGTAAACGAGAATTTTATAATTAGCCCTTTACACCACCTAGAGTTATTTTAGATAGATTTGATGAAAATATAAAAGAACATATTTATAATTTAGCTCAAAAACGTAGTTCTCAAAGGCAGGGATTTATTGTCAAATTTCTCATGGTCTATGCCAGAATGCATCAATTTTACTATGGAACTAGTTATGAATGAGACTGTCATCATAGTAAAAATTATATGTAAAAATAAATTAGAATGTATTCATGATAGAACTCGAAAACAAAATTGTACCTGTACTTTAGTTCATAGTATATAAAAAATAAATTTAAATATAAAAAGATACAAAAATATTAAAATAAGTTTTTAAGGAGAAGAGATAAAGCTCAACTCTCAATTATTATTGGATTATGGACTGGTGAATCATATCATCTTCATTGATCCAGACTAGACAGACATGTTCGGAAGAAAATTAGTAGGGGCAGTTCTACAAATCTTCTCAAGATATTAATATGTAGAGGCCATTATTAATTCAAAACCACTAGAAGGGACAAAGACTAGCGGCATCATACCTGCTCAACAATAAATAATATTGAATGGTCACGACAACAATCTTAAAATATTAAGATATGATCAACCTTGGGTCTGTGATCGATCAATCAGAAAACAAATTTGACACTAGAAAGCAAGAGTAATTGGTATAGATTTTTGGATAGAGGAAATGACGGAAAGTCATAAATTAATTGCTGAAGATTTTATTCAAAAAATTTATTGTGAAGAAGACTGTTATGAGATTTCGTTCCTGTCCAAGACCCATTACCAATCACTAGTAGACAAATATAAAGTCGAATTTTACAGAGATGAGGATGCAGACGAAGAACAGGATGATGAAGATTATGATTGGTGGGGAAATCTTGATGCGATGAAACTCCATAATATTAAAAATATGATGGAAGGATAAGACAACTGAACAACTGCACCACTATCAAGCATACGACATGTCAACAATCCTATCTTCTTTAGTAAAAGTAAATAGTAAAGTATAATGTCGTACAAAGTAATTGTCAAAAGTAAGACTTATTGTTTTGTCTTGTTGTAAAGGTGGTGTGTAACATTAATGTCACATTAAATAAAGATGTGTAGGTGTAAAAAATAAATAGTAAAATTAAATAATTGAGATTTACTGTTACGGATGTAAAAAACTTTTAAATCCGTAGAATCATCTATAAATAGGAAGCGAAGGCATAACTAGGGGATGACAAGGAAGATCACAGGTCAAATAGGAAGTCGAATTGATCTTGCATGCATTGTCCTGTCTTTCGCGATTAGTCTTTCCAAACTTTGTTCAAGTATCTGTACAAAATAGCACTGTAAGTATGCTCTTCTAATATGAATAAATTTGATCTTGCTATAAATCTAGGTAATGCATGTTTCATTTTTTTCTTTATCTTAATAGTTTTATATTCTATTAGTTATTTGTGTGGTTATAGAAAAAAAACTAATCATAAAAAATAGCATTTTTTGTAGAATAAATATAATTATTAAAAGTTAATTATATTAGTTTCAGGGTAAGGTACAAAGCAAGATCATGAAACTATAAATAAAACTAATTTCTTAATCCAAATCCTATGTTTGGGTGTGAGGTGGGACGGGATAAAAATAATCCCACCTCATCGATTTATCCCCGGGATAAAACAATCCCGACCATTTTGGTCGGATTATTTTGGATCCCCTCCTTTTTTTTTTTGCTGCAAATCGCACCATTCTTCTTCCTTCTTCCTCATTCTTCCTTGTTTATCCAAAAAAAAAAAAAAAAAAACAATCAATGGGTTTTGTGAATCACAAAACCCAAAAACGCTGATTTTGCTATTTTGCAAAATCAGGTTTTTTTTTTAATTTAATTAAAAAATTAATTACTTTTTTGCTCCAATCCCAAACATGCCACCAAACACCAATATTACTCTATTTTTAATCCTATCGTATTCTACCTTATCCAATCCAATCTAATCCCATAAAAATAATCTGATTCTACCTCGCGCATCAAACAAGCCCTTACATGATAATGCAGTCGAATTGGTCATATAAGAGTTTTAAATTTCAGTATCATTGTTCATGGCACTTCATAGTGACACCGAGAATTAGTTAAAACATAAGTTTCTCTTGTACCTAATTTTAATTGTACTTTTTATGTCATGTTAATATATTGATATATTGATCTATTTTGACCAGTATTTGATACCACAATATATCCATATTTACAAAATGTTGTTCACATAATTTCTTGTGGGGCATCCCAATCAGATAAGCTGTGACAAGTATATATATATATATATATATCTTGCTGACTTGCTTGTATGTTTAGGCACCATCGTCCCTTGACTAGATAAGTCTAGCAAAAATACAACAGAAGGCTTGTTCTTATCATCAGTGTGAAATGTGAGAATTGTAGTAGTACTGAAGGAGCTGAAAAAGACATTTCATCAATGGAGACACCATTGGAAAAATATAATAAGGCTATTTCAAGTATAGAAAAATGAATCAGGAACATTAATGTATGAGCATGCTTGTGATGTAGTAATCAGCTCTTCCTTTCAAAAAAACTTCTCATTTGTCTATTGACTTTGTTGCAATTTTGATTGAAAATTTGCTTCAACAACTGCAGTACGTAAGATGCACATGTTTATATATATATATATGAACCATCTATTTATTTATTCAATATGTTTCACTATCTTGGGCTGTTCCTTTATTCAAGTCATGCAACTTGGTATAAGATCATATCAGTGGCTTCTCCATTTTCCAACAATGCCCATTTACTGTATCATGCTAATGTTTGTCATTTTCAAACACATGATCACATGGCAAGGTAAAAAAAGAAGGTTGCTTTCGATTGAAGAATTATTCATAATGCGTAGTCGTTTTACCTCTTGCTTGTTTAATGGAAAGAATTGAAAGAAATAGTACTAACAACTCAACTCAACTCAATATAGCATTTTTCCCCTACTACTTGAGGTCTGCTACTTGAATCTGCATCCTCTACTCTGCTGATTAGGCAAGGGCTAAGTTAGACAGCTATATTAAAGTAGTTTTATCTTTCTTAATTATATCTGTTAATATTATTTGAGGTCTTCTTTGTCTCTATCGTCACGCTAATTGTTAATAGGTCACTCTTTCCTAATTGATGCATATAATGGTCTTTGTTAACTTCAATTGGAAAAGATATAGTACTAACAACAAACCAAAAGTTTTTAATGGCATGGAGGGTCTTGGAGTAAATATAAGCTGGAGCATGCTTGTTGATTGTGACTATTCAATAATGTAGGCCACCTCTTTTGATGGAACCTTTTCATGAATAAAGTTGCTTAAGCTCCATATGGTGAGTCATTCATTAAAACTTCAACGATGGGGTCGAAGCTCCATACATTATGCATGTCCTTCTTGAAAGCCTTAATCATATTGGGCTGAAGAACATGTTATGTTCCTTTCTTTCTAGATCATCCTTGTAGAATGGCTTGTAGGTTAGCTGTTGCCATGTCTGATGATTTAATGAAGACAATGACAATAAGAAGGTATTTGTGTTGCATTAACTATCAAATTATACTGCCTAAAGTCCTGTGAAAAAGGATTTGAATTCTTTTTCCATTGGCATGAGTAATTTTTCAAATACTCATTTTAATTATGGCTTTTATCTTTATACAACATTCTCTTCTTTTTCAATGGAGAATCTATATATATAAATCTCACCAATGATAAAGATTTTCTTGAATCATTCATCTCATGCATCATGATTACGTTAGCGGCCTTGTGGACGCTATTCATGAGTTGCCCATTCCCATCTATCAACTTTAGCTTCCAAAGTTGATTGATGGACACATAGGTTGATGACATCCTCATGTGTTGGTGGGGGAGTACATAAAATTCAAACAAAAATGCATTGGTGCATCGATTACTAGAGATCGGCCCCCCATAAAACAAAGAGCATCTTACCAACTAGGCCATGTACCCATGTGCTATCCCTTCTGTAAAGAGGTGCAAGAAAAAAAGGGTACTAGGAAGAAATGCATGGTTGGAGATACCATTATGCTAAAAGGGACAAGCTAGTGGAGGAAGCTCCCATCCATGCACGGTCTGGGGAGGAGTTAGACCACTTTGAGTTTATTGTATGTAGCTAGCCTTCTCGCATTGTAGGAGAGTGTTTTTTACTACTCAAACTTGTGACCACCATTATCATGATGAAGAAACAGAATTGTACTAATTGGTGCTAGGATTGATATAATTGGAGGAAGGACATTAGAGGGGGGTCACGAGTCACGACCTTGATTGATATGTTAGTCCTCTAAGTTTGATTCTGATAAGGATAGAGGCACATCTACCGACCTTATAAGCTTGGTTGAAAGATGATATATAGCTAAAGAAGTAGGGCCCCTTTGGAAAGGTACACAACTTTGTGTGATCATATGTCCCTATCCCTTTTCATTTTCACTTCCCCACATATCTCACTGACTTGTCCCTCATACTAAACCTTTTATGTGAGAATTCAGGAACTCCATGATTGCAAGTCTCTTTCAGTTCAATGGGAGATAAATATGAAATCATAAAAAGCCACCCACATCATCATTTCATAATTCAATCGTGGATAGATCTTATTATTCCCATTTTAACAAGTATTTAAGCACCTAATGCTTAGTCTAAATCACACTGCTAAGCCAAGTTGCAAGGGAGAGGCTAAGAAGGCTCTTTTGCTGCCACCCAACATCATACATAGTTAGTGTGTTTTGGGTTATTATGGGTTTATTTTTAGGATCATCAAATCCATGGCTCTCTCTGATCATCCAGGTAGGAGATCCATTACCATATATTATTTCAAAGTTTCATTACCTTTATGACATTATGTACCAATATGTAATGTTTCCTATTAGAACAAATAGATATCAATATTGCAAGATTAATTGCAATTAATGAGAATCTTGGCTTGAATCATTAATAGGATAAACTTGGGAAGATGGGCACCATATGCTAAAGGAACCCAATTGCAGTTTGACTGCTCTTGGCTGTCTGTTCTATTTAAAGCACAACTTTGAGTAAATATATGTGACAGATATATGTGGTGGTACCCCAATTATATATTCAGACTGTTCTGATATTGGAAAATAGCATCTATAGGTTTTATTTTTTATTTTTTAAGGACAGTATGTATGAACCAAGATTGTTTTGTTCTGTAGCTTCAAATATATGTGTCTTCCTGACCTTGAAACTAAAGTTTAATGGAGAAGAGTGTAAAAAGAGAAGATGAATACAGAAGGGTTTATATTCAGAACTTTTGTGGCCTTACCTCTGTGGTAACAGCTTCAGACAGTTTTCTTTTTATCACACAAAGTAGCTGAATATATAAGCTTTTATATATATATATATATATAAGAATATTGGGTTCACTGATCAACTTGCCGGTATGCTCATAAAATCTAAAGCTTGTGAGTCTGGAATTGGATGTTGTTTCCAACATGGGTATTTCTTTCTTTGGGAGGTTTTGATTTTTCACACCCAAAAAAAGATGGTTCTTGATCATAATCTTTATGATATTGATCATCTAACTCACCCATTTCAATGCCTTTTTTTTTTTTTTTTAGATGAAGTAGATATACTGTAGGTTCCTAGAGAAAGGGTTGTTTTACAGCAAGAAAAGGTTAAAAAAAAATAAAAAATGGTAATGGTTTTGGGTTTTTTGTTTTGAAAGGAGCAAAAGAGCTTTAATTTCTAGACAAAAGATATGTGATAAAACAAAGCCTTCACGTGACAAATGGGAGCTCTTTCTCAGTGGTCTGAAGTAGGAATTGCTGGTGGCTACAAGCATTTGACCAACCTTACACAAAATTCCAAGAACCCACACCCATATTAATTTGCTATCTTTATATTAGCTTTTACCCTTTTTCTCTACTTTTTCTTCCTTCTCCTCAAGACATGCTACAGTTCTTAGGCAATTGTAAGGCAACTAAATTATGCTTTTATGTGTTTTCTTTGTGCCTATGTCGCAAATATATAATATATAGCTACAAGAAAATAGGCATATTACAACAATAACAATGGTGTTTTATGTTTAATGTGGTCTGAAAACATGTTTAGTGACGTTTATTAATGATATGTCAAGTCATATAATTTTTTCTGTTTGGCATTTGATGTTGTACCACAAAATCTTTATTTAAAAAAAAAAAAAACTTTTCCAAGTTCAACATGTGCCAGTAGTATGGTTGAATTTATGGTATATATCCAGCTCGATCCTTTAATAGTACTGTGGCATACAGGAAGATTCCTAGTAAAGGATAGAAGGATGGTCAAAGGAGAAGGACCCATATGCCTTCACAATCATAAAACTCATCTACATATAGAAAAATGACTCATCACTGCATCACCACCAATGCTACATGTTCTTTCTTTCCTTGCTTTGACAAACATTAATGGAGATGATGACACATGGTTGAAACCCATGGTTATTGAGATGGAAATATATATCAAATTGCACCACATGCTCACATATGTCCATTCATGGGCATCTATGTAAAAGATGTTGCAATAACTCATTTTCCCATTAATCTATACATTCCATATATAGGGGGGGTTTTGAGGGAAATGAGCCCTTACGTATAAGTGATGATGTAGCACAAAATGCCATATATGTGCTTACATGATCCTCATGCATGTGTTCATGTAGTAACCAAAACAATGCATAGCATGCAAAGGTTAAAATAAGTGATGTTTTAGGTGTATGGGGTGATACAAACTACAAAGTAACTTGTTGGAAAATGTGGGACTCCAGCAGACAATAAATAATTGTTTAACAAAAGAAAAAATATTATTAGGACATTTCACCTACACACACCAAGCAAGTTGCCCAAATTGATGAGGCCCCTTGACATCAGAGAAGCCCTAATCTCAAACCTTATCCAATCAAACTTCTTTTATAACTGACCAACATGTTCTGAAGAAAATAAAATAAAAAAAAACCTAATACATAAAGTATATATATATATATATATATATATATATATATATAAAGTGTTGCATGAAAATATTCGAAAGTGTGTTTTTATTATAGTGAAATCAGAACACTACTCTACATATTTATATATTGTTTTATTAATAGGATGATTTCTCTGTCTTGGGCAATGAGGTTATTGGGCTTTGAGCTTTTCTTCTAAAATCTTACAAAACTTTAATTCATTAACTTAATAAATTGTGGCAAGTTATTTTTTAACCATGACACTAAGCTCCTTTAGATGTTGAAGATGTTGTACAATACATAAATATTCTCAAGACATCCAAGGGAGTTGGATGTCAGCATCAAAAAATGATGTTGATACCCAACGTATATAAAATATTTTTTAATATAATATTCTAAATTTTTTTAATAGTATAATAAACTATGAAAAATGCCCATATCATTTTTACAATACTCAATTCAACTCAATTAAACATTTTTTTAATTACATAACTTCGACTATATATAAGAATCTGTTTCTATCACTATGCTCTATGTTTTATACCTAATTATACAGGCCAAATGTGTTTAATTAAAAATATACAAACATGTACATGCACTTGACATAGGCAGAGTTATAACGTATTTAAGGCACTTACCAAGTTAGGTGCCCATATGTGAGAGATTGGCTGCTTTAGTGGATTGTGAAGTTCTATGAGATAAACTTAAATTTCTGAATCTCACATGACAAGGATACATGGGAGAAGCAGGAATAGCACTACTTCCTTATTGGGCAAGGAAGGGATGGGACACTCTTACCACACACATACCTACCAAGACTCTTCTGCCATGCTTTTCTCCCATACCCATTTCTTATATTCCTTCATTTTCTTATCATATAAAATAATATAGTTCTCTATATGTGTCACATTAAATAATAATAAAAAGAAAATAAAATGAAAAGATAAAAGGTTAGCTTCTCTCTTCTCTCCCACCACACTACCACCACTCCTTCAATAATTCCATGCCCCATGAAGTCCAGCACTCCTGCTTTTGCTTACATAATCACACAAGCTTCTGTCTCCTCTTCTATTATTTAAGTTTATTTCATACGGCTTCGTACATAACACGTACATTACTTGCATTATATGAGGATAATATGATGCACACTTACCGACACCCAAAAATGCCAAAGTGAATGACCAGCTGCTTGAGGCCCAAAACACATTAGTTAATTAAAACATCATCATTAGTGTTTAATAGGCTCGCTTAATTTAACACATGACCTCCAAGTTAGTATAGAGCAAATTTAATTATTGTGAGAAGACCCGGACGTCCTCTACCATTAGAGCTTCTACATGTATATAATATCATCCATTAAAGAGTACTGGAGTTTCTTCCTTCAATTACTCCTGCCTAAATTCTTGTTTGTCAATCAACTCTTTCCACCAATACTAGTTTTATTTTTTCTCGTTAAATTTGAAATAACCATTTTTTTTAAAAAAAATGCTAAAGGAATTGAAATTTGCACACCCATTACTACAAATCTAATATGGATAACCTCTGCATCATATTTTTGTTTATTGAACATTATATTGTTTAGATGAATTTAAGTTATAAAGCTGATGTGACATTGATTTATAGCAAATGATGTGTGGTTTTCAATTCTTATAGTATTCCTCCTTTTTTTTTTGTTGAAAAGTTGCCATCACACAAACTCAATATATATGAGATGTAAATTTGTAATTAGTTAAGCTCATAGTATAGATTTGAGTTCGAATCCCACCTTGAGTAGACTACTTTTTAATAGTGTCTATGGTGCATGTTTCACGAGACCTAAATATCCATGAATCTAAAACTAAATAATAATAATAATAATAATAATAATAATAATAATAATAATAGTAATAATAAAAGATAAGAAAAAAGAAAATAATAGTTCTAGTTGATCATCAAGAAAGAGTAAAAAATATAGAAAATGTTATTCTAACCGTAAAAATTATAACTGTATGCATAACTATATATGTGTATTTATTGAATTTTAATATTTTACGTATCTCAAGGTGTATAAAAACCGATGCAATAAATAATATGTGTAATTGTATGTGTAGTTATAATTTTTTACCGTTAAATTATAATATTTTCCAAAATATATTAAAAGTACAGAAGACCCATTGGAATTCTCATCAGGAGAGTAAAAAATATACTCTTTCTCTTTCTCAAGATCAAATTGGAGCTTGCCCATCAACATAAGAAGCCAAGAAGGGAAGAATTAATAAGATAGCAACATGTGTCATTGTCAAGAGATGAATAAGGGAGACAAATCAATTATATATTCTTCGTAAAAACAGTAAAAATAAATGAATTAATTAAAGCAATTGAGGGGTATGATCTCCATGCATTAATTTACACATTGTTTTATTACATGTTTTAGATGAGAAATAATATCATTTAATTTATTTGGGCTATATTTGTGGATGGATGGTCAAAGAATGCGTGTAATTGGGTCTGTCAAAGCTTTCTTGGTGTCAGGGGGGAGAAAGACTAGAAATGAAAGCTATATGTGAGAACCCTGAAAACTCACCCTTTGATCATCATCATGAAGAGAGAGAGAGAGAGAGAGAGAGAGAGAGAGAGAGAGAGAGAGAGAGAGAGAGAGAGAGAAAGAGATGGAGAATACTCAGTCATTTTCCAAGAATCTGAGATAGTTTATCTTTCCTGGACCCCCCTCTTCCCAACATGTCTCTCATACATCTAATCTTACTGGCCTTTTAAGTACACACTTTAGCTTCTTATTTTCTAGTACATAAATATGATTTTCTTTCTATCTTTATATGTTTCATGGAGTGGAATTGTGTTCTTTTAAAAGTTTCTGCCTAAATGTATTTTTGTTATTTTTTAAATAAATATATATGAGCTTTTTTTTAATATAACTATTGACTTATACAGTTCTTGATAAAACATAGTAGAGAAAATAAATTCATGTAACAAAAGCATGTAGTTAAGAAAAAGGGTTTTTTGAGTTGAGTATGATAAATTATTTATAAAACATACACAAGGGTATTATATATAGCCACTATTGTTATTATTAAGCGATTCCTTATTATATTTTTAGGAATTCTTCGTTCTTGTAATTGAAATGTTAATTTAGTCCTTCGTAAAATGAAGTGGAGGAAGCAAAATCATGTAGCCAACCCATAGAGTAATTAGGAAAAGACTTATATGTATATTATTAATTGCATTAATTTATCATCGTACAATAAATTTATTATTTGAATTGATCAATTCAATTCATGAGGATTTCTTCATTCTATTTTACCCTCAAATTATATATTATTATCAGCATAAATTTATTTATAATTCTACAATAAATAGAAATAAAAAATAAATAAATATGCATTCCCTTAATAATAAAGCTCAATGATAGTATATATAATTTTGAATTTGACTAATTACATGCCACCCTTGATTATATAGCAGTCTTCTTATCTAAATTTTAGAAGAAATGGCAACGTCTAAGATGTGCCAATAGTAAATAACAAATTATCTTAAAGAACAAGATCCTTATATAAAGAAACAAATTGATCTAAATCTCATATCTCTTAATTGTTATCAAGAGATAACAATTAAGAGATTTTTTTTGATAGACCATAACAAGAGACTTGACTAAATTAATCTACAAGATCTAAATAACTAAAATTGGTCAAGCACTTGGATAAACACGAGTTGGTCATATTATTTACTTGAGAATTTACGATACGTAGGGCTGTCATCGGTTCGGTTTGGATCGGTTTAGACCCCAAATCGTAAATCGAACTGATGGGCATCGATTTTATTTTTTGTAAACTGAAATCGAACCGATTATACCCCTTAAACCAAACCTATCCGAACCGAATCAATTCGGTTTGGTTCGGTTTAGATTGATCGATTTACATTTTTTAACGTGTAAAATATATTTTTAAAATTAAAAGAAACATATTACAAATAATACAGCATAATCATGTAATGTTACAAAAATAAATAAATTATTTCATTAACATATGTATCAATATATCATGTTGTATTAATACCCATATCAAAGTATTTATTATCTAACATACATGCAACAATGATATCGTTCTTTATCATAAAGGTAAAAAATAATTAATTTAAATCTCATTTTTAAAACAAAATTAACTAAAGTACAAAAAAACTATCAATTGGTTCGGTTCAGTTTGGTTTATAATCGATTTTTAAGACCTCAATCCGTAAACCGAACCGAACCGATTGGATTTTTAAAACCTCCAAACCGATTAAAGCCCCTAAACCGAACCAAACACTTCGACACGGTTTGGTTCTGTGGTTTGAACCAATTCACTGACACCCCTAATGATATGTATATCCATATTATTTTCTAAATCTCTCTCTCTGCAGGTATCTTTTATGATTGATTCGGTAATAATGCATCCTTTTTAATTAATTATGCAAAAGAATGAATATTTAATTATCTCCTATTTGACTTAGGTTATTCAATTCATTATCTTAATTGATCAAGATAGTGTAGTTTCTTAAATGAAAGATTATATTTGATATTGTTGGATGATTCTACTTTTGATGAATTTCAATATCACAAACTACAATTTCCTTCTTTTATTGTTTTTAAGGGGAATTTTTATTGTGTGTATGCTATTTATAAAGTAATAACTTCTTAATTTACGGTGTGCCACCTTTATCCATAATTCCTAAATGACCCATTATTTTACATTCTACAACTATTAATAAAATTTTCCTATAAAAATAAATTTAAGGGTGATATTGTAATAAGCCACCAAAAGATATCAAATGTTAAATTTATGACATAAATATCAAGAATTTTAAGGAACAATCACACAATATATAGTATAATAGAAGTGGGATCACTAATTTATCCAAGTTGTTGACTAAAACATAATTTAATCTATTCGGATGTAAAAGTTATGATCTCTTGACCAAGTTATATGAATAAAAAAAAGAGAACGAAAGAAAAAAATTTCAAATGCTGAATATCAATTAGTCGAATTATAATCATAATTCAAGGACGACCAAAATCGATAAATTCTTCAAGAAATCAATAAGACATATATATTATCGCATGAAAATCATTGATGTGATGTTACTCATGCTACATTAACAATAAACCCATTATCCTTTTTTTTTTTTTTTTTTTTGGTCTGTGAGCCCCTGTGTCCCACCTAACTTTTTTTACGGGGACGAGACTATTTCGGAGTTAGGAACGATTAAAGCTATTAGGGCGTTCCTTTCCAAAGCGGACGAATAAGTATGAGTACGAATTTAAACTCAAAATTGAAACTTCGTCCTTTAATTACGACTTATACTTCGTCCTTCATCCCTCATCCAATAAGGCTACCCAACTTTAGTTCCATTATCGATATTCATAAATTAATTAATCCAAATCAAAAGTGTTAAATGGATTCATGAAGATCACCAAAACTTGCAAAACCAATTTATTTCTTAGTGGGTCTTGTCATATAACCATAACATACGGAAAATGCATCTAGAAATATATACCTAAAGAAATCTAAGTGTTGGAAATTTTCATGGGATGAAATGATTAGAAAAACTTGGAGTGTCAGGGCAGGGAAGAAAGTTAAGTGAGAGAGAGAGTGATTTTCAAGACAGGAACGTATAGGGGATTCACTCATGATGAAGAATTATAAGGTTCGGTCTTGCTGATAATAATTGATAGTGGGGGATAGCAGTTTGAATGGTGACATGAAAAAGAGACCGTTGGGAACTGGGAAAATTAGTTAAAAATAATAAAAAAAATTAAAAATTAAAAACTAAACAAATAAAAAAAAATTAAATTAAATGTGGGTCTCACAAGATCACAATAGATATATACTAAACTTAATTGTAAGAGAACATTATATATAAATGTTTGCTGGAGCTACGACCCACAACTCCTTCATGGTCTAAACCATAGGACCTTCTTACCTGGCTGCTGACATGGACTGCATCATCTTAAGGCATGCACCGCCGGCTGTCAGGTGGCAAACAAGATGAAAAAGCTTGAGGCCCCACGGTGGAATAAAAAAAAAGAGTGATGTTATATGTATGTTAGGTTAGATACTTAACTTATTTTAAATGTTGAGAATGTTATGTAATACACACATATCTCCAAAATATTAAAAACAGTTGGGGTGCCAGCATTAAAAAATAACGTTAGCGAATCAAGGTACATAAAATATTATTTAAAAAAGAAATAATTGTCATTGTACAGTTGGCAAAATGGCAAGTGGATGGCAAGTGGCTGTAAAGTTAGTGTAATATTGGAGAGAAAAATTTGAAGATGATGATGCAGAGAAGAATTGTGGGTTGTAGCTGCAGAGAACCCCCACCTTTTTTTGTCCAAATTTAAAGCATGATTAAATAGTTTTACAGAGAGGGAAAGGGGGAAGCCAGGGAAGGTAGACGGAGAGGTATAAATGTGGGCTTTCCTTGTTGGTGGCTTTACAATGAGAGAGGATTGGATGTTGGGTTTTATTTTATTTTAATTTTGTTTTTGTTTTTTTTCTTATTAAATTTTCCCTTCTTCCTTTAGGAGTTAGAAAGTTAGGAGAAAAAAGAGTGGAGAGAATTATAAGGTTTTAATCTAAAGAGGTTAATGGAAGAACATATTAACCCATTAGCTGTTACTCATCTCCTTCAACACACCTTGAGAAGTTTGTGCAGTCATGAAAATTCTCAATGGGTTTATGCAGTTTTTTGGAGAATCTTGCCTAGAAACTACCCTCCACCCAAGTGAGAAGAAAACATATATTTATAGATATATAATCAAAATATTATTATTTTCAAGAACAATATATAGTACTATTTCGTTAATTTCCATTAGATTATATGGAGAAAAAAAAACCCAGCAGACTCAATTCTCATGCATCAATAATGAATTTTTTTTTTCAAAAAAAATTCTTTGTTTTTAATTGATACATATCACATGTTTTGAAACAGGTGGGATGTTCAAGGAGGAGCTTATGATAGGTCAAGAGGAAACAGGAGGAACTGGTACTTCTTCAAATATTATTATTGCATTCATGATATTTTTGTAATTAAGCAACTCTCTACAGCACTTGTGATACATATATACTGATCATACTAATAAATGTGCTATAGGATATTGGTGTGGGAAGATGGATTCTGCAATTTTGCGGCGTCAACGGCCGAGGTCGACTCTGGCGATTGCTCCGGCCAATCGTTTTACGGCAACTGTGATCAGTTTCAGCAACTTAAAGGCCTGCAACCAGAGGTCTTCTTCAAGATGTCTCATGAAATCTACAACTATGGAGAAGGGTGAGTAGAGATCAATCTACTTTGTTTGATGCAGGAGTTTAGAGTGATCAAATTATAACAATATAAATGGTTTTGTGGGCAGTTTGATTGGAAAAGTTGCTGCAGACCATAGTCATAAATGGATATATAAGGATCCTAGTGAGCAAGAAATCAACTTCTTATCTGCATGGCATAATGGAGGAGACGCAGTAAGAAATTTTTTTAAGCTTGCTCTATATATATATATGATCAAGGAGAAAAAGGGTTGTTGATTTTTAATTCCCTTTTTTTGCTGTGAATTTTCCAGCATCCAAGAACATGGGAAGCTCAGTTCCAGTCTGGTATAAAGGTTCATGCACATTCATTTCTCCTTCCCTTTTAACTTCTATCTCTAAATGATTCTCCTTGAATCCTTTTTTCAACTTTAAAAAAATGTCTCAAATTTTGCAGACTATAGCTCTGATTGCTGTTAGAGAAGGTGTTCTTCAACTAGGAGCAGTTCACAAGGTCCTCTTAACTCTCTTTCTCTCTCTCTCTCTACCCTTCTCAACTATATTGATCATGTTTTAAGCGTTCCTATTTTTGTTTTCTAGGTGATGGAAGATCTGAGCTACATAGTGCTACTAAGAAAAAAGTTTAGTTATCTCGAGAGCATCCCAGGCGTGCTCTTGCCGCATCCATCTTCTTCGGCATTTCCTTTCAGAGCAGACGGCTGCAGCGTCACGCCCGACTCGTGGCCTTACCACTCGTCTCTAGCATCACCATCATCAATGGAATACTACAACAATAACTTCAGTCATCATCAGCAGCAACCATTGAGGATTATCACTCCATCAATGAGCAGTCTCGAAGCGCTTCTCTCGAAGCTCCCCGCCGTTGTACCAACAACTACGTCTCCATCATCGTCCCGATACTCCGAGTCAACACAGCAGTTTTTATCACCGTCTCATCAGAGGCCAATTGAACTGATGGGGATGGGGAAGGTAGCAAAGGTAGAGATGGACCATGATGACTATGGCTGCCATGGGAGAGACATGGGTGAGAGTAGCAATACTATGCCATTGTATCAAAATGAGCAGCAGCATCAGAATTACAATATCAACTTCGATGGCAACAGACCCGACAAGGGATTTTGATGGAAGTTTCATTATCGCCATGATTTAACTGATTAGAAACTCGATTACTTTTAGGCTTAAGTTTTAGCCTTGCCCAGTTTCATATTTAGCTTCTTGATGTAGAGCTTTCTTAGAATATATGAAATGAGCCCTTGTATCCTTATATTTATATGTATAAAAAATGTTTGTAGTTAATGTACTTTTTTGGTAAAATTAGTGCAGTTAGGAAGAAGGAGGGCATACTCTTAGCTGAGTTCTTCATGCAGCATTTCTCAAGAAACCTTAAAAAACTATGGATCAAATCAAGAAAACCCTCTTGACTGAACTGACCACAGAAGTAATTGATCTACACGAAGCTTAGAAACATTTTGCTGGCTTCAATTTCAGCTCATATTTTCACTGTCAGTGAATATCAAAGTAACAGTGTTCATATACAAACTTGTACAAAAAGATTGGGATTTAAATGCTTGACTAATACATGAGATTTACAGTATTACATTGGCCCTTTTAGCCTGCAGATTTTATAGTAACTAAAATGATTTAGAGTACAAAAGGAAATTCAGGTGCTCTTGGAGGCAAACTGCATAACAGATTTGCTGCTACACAGAAATACAAGAAGACAATTCAAAGAACATCCATTTGATATGATGGTCCCCCCCCAAGTGAATTGGGCACTGAGATGAGTTGTCTCTGATCATCTACCTCAACATTGGAGCATCTTGTGTATTTGACTTTTCTTATATGCCCAAAACTTCAACAATAAGAGAGACGAAAGGAAAGGAAATGGGCCTCATATTCTGCCACGTCAAGACCCAATACAAGATTCAAATTGGCTGGCCGCCCACGACAG
Source organism: Paratinospora sagittata (assembly GCA_035771175.1). Taxonomy (NCBI): domain Eukaryota; kingdom Viridiplantae; phylum Streptophyta; class Magnoliopsida; order Ranunculales; family Menispermaceae; genus Paratinospora; species Paratinospora sagittata. Next base: position 30,544,164 of record CM069592.1, read on the forward strand.
CTCGTGGACCAGTTTTGCATCACTTAGGTTCACCAGATGAGCCTCTTAATTTAAGGCAAATAATGGTAAGTTTCTTCATCAAGCAAGAAATTTATGTATTTCCCTCATAATAGATCTTTCGAGCTTTGATGTCCATTTCTCGCACAAAGTTGTGTGGTACATCAAATGGAATGCAGCTGCTGCTGCTTCAACATAGGGAGCGAGCGGGTCCATAATGTTCATATCAGATAGGTCCACCTTATCACAAATCCGCACACTCACCTGCACAAAGTAGGAAGGATATTAGACAAAAGCTGAAATGTCATTTCATGATAGGATTTGTGAACTGTAGTAAAAAAAATTGTTTGGCACTAGGGTCGTGTATTCATTTATTCAATTAGAATTTAGAAAAGAAAAACAAAGAGAGGTTCCAATTACAACATAAAAAGATTGGTTGGTTATTGATTCAAAAGATTCCTAAAACCTTAAATAAATATGTTTACAGACGAGTACACCAAATCATGGTTTTATAAATAACAGTATCAAGATCCTCTAACATTACATTGACATCAATATGTTCAATCAAATCAATCAATTAAGAGATCTTTTAAGAAAAGTTTTGACAAATTAACCAACACGATGATATATGTTGGAGTTTGTAGTAGCTAACATGACTCCTGACATTACACATTTAAAACCACTTAGCATAATTGATGAAACAAAAGTAGGAAAAGGTCTGTATAATTTTTCATGGGGATTTAAGCTTATAGTTTTTCCTTATTTCCATTCTATTACCACATGAATCAGAAGAATGCCATTGTTAAATACCTCACCCTCCAACTATATCACTGCAACTGGTAATGGCCAATTGGAAACACAAAACATATCTGGCGTATTTTACATTTGGTCTACATTGTCGGTCCAATCATGCACAAAATGAAGGATTTTTTTTCAAGTTGAATTTGCATACAGCCTAGAATAAGAGAAAACCAACATGGGTGGTGTTTAGGTGGGTGTCTACAGGGAAAATGCTTACCTACTAGCTTCCACCTAGAATTGGTTATAATGAATAAGGTTCACAGCTAGGAAAATATTCATTCTTACCAAATTTGTAAGTATTATCACAAATGTCGACACATCAGATGTAATCAGGTTGTAAAAACCAGGGGAAGTATTAGGTAATATGTCACAACTTCAGTACTAGCCAGTCATCTCAAGTCCCAACGCTCAAGTATTACTTGTGAAACACAAGGAAATTACAATGCTGCACCAACTGTATAGCTTTTGTTAGGGTAATGCTAAATAAACTTAAAAATAAAAAAATAAAAAAATAAAAAAAATCTCAAAACACAAACTATGATGAGTAGGCATCACCTACCACCATTGACGGGACCATGTACAATTCAAATGATAAAAAAAAAAAAACAAAGAAAACAAAAAAACAATAAAAACAAAAGGTTTAGGTGATGCCACCTCATCATAGTATGTGTTTTGAGCTTTTATTTATTTATTTATATAATTTATTTAGTATTACAACTTCGCCATGGCTAGTCCCAAGCCCAAGTAAAAGAAGAGGGTTGGGTTAGGTAGCTAACGACCAATATTAAACTTTGTCAAATCAATTATGTCATGAATCTTAAAGAGTGGATGATGTATATTCATGTAGCTGAGCCAATGTTGTTGGGAAAACGCTTAGTTGAGTTGAATTGAGTTTATTTAGTATTGCCCTTTTTGTTATATACAAGAAATGCTACTGCTTGAATGCAAATACTGTATAAAATGAGTAATCAGATTTTCATCAGTCAAAATATAAGCAACTTCTTGGATTACTTCAAGGAATTGTTCCAGTGGTTACAATCATTTGTATTGGCTTAGAAGTCGGGACTACTTGTCCTCCTTTCTCTTTTGTTCCTTTTCTTGTATTTTAATACAATCTTGTTTCTAGAAAAAAACAAAACACAAAACACAAAAAACAAAAATGTTGAGGGGCTTGAATGCCAATATCTCATCCAACAGTTAATCAAGATCAATTAACATATTTTTTGTGAAATTCCAAGTTTTAATTTTGTTCCAGTGGATATGTCACTATGAAGTCAATTCAGAAAAAATAAAATAAAATGAAGATATTTCATGTAAGCTTGAAAATGTCAATAGGTTGTACCTATATATTGCATATGAATTTCATTTCGACATGAACACCGACATATGTATGCATGTCAATTTTGACAAACATATGTATAGTTCACATTCTATGCCAGTGAAAAGGACCCTAACAACTACACTCAAAACCGAAATATTTGACTTTTTTCTTGTCCCTGGCTGAATTGCCCATACAGCTATAGATCTCATCCATATTAGAATATAGGATTTTCTAAGGTTCAATGTAACCTTTATAAATAAATCCACAATAGTTTATTAAAGGGCCTGCTGTTTACCCAATGCCCACTGCTAGGCACAATATGACTTAGCTACTAAGAAACAACAGAAACAGTGGAGACGATGAATTAGTGTGAAAATCACCATAAAATCAGTAGCCAATTAACTGTGAAAATAATGAGAGATGTGTAAAAGGAAATTATGCTCCACATGCTCCGTCATAAGAGAATTGAGATTAAACCTGTCCACCGCTTGCTTTCTCCTTGTTAATGCCATCAAATTTGGCGAGCTCCCTTTTCTTCGTTGTTGTTGTTGAAGTAAATGAGTATCACAACCCGCAAAAAGAACCAAGCAAGTTTGACTGGTAGACAAATGATAAAACCTTATGATATAATCACCACAAAAGGTAGTACTGAAAAGAAGAGTTCCATATTGTTGACCAACAAATAAAATTATGGTTCTAAACTTGTCAAAAATGCAAAGCATGATCAAGCATGGTTGTTTGTTCTGTTTCCATCCAGCCCAAAGTAGTGAAGAAATTTCATAGGAAATTAATAATGAAATCATTATTAGATATGTCAAAGATAAAGAATGTTAGACTGCAAACAAAAGTCCTATCAGAAACAATAACTCCAAATGGTGATGTACACAGATATCCTTTAAATGCCCTAAGTAGGATACTATTTTTAATTGCTACAAAAGAATTCACTAAGCAGCAAGTATCAAAAACTCAACACTTAAAATTTGGAATTAATTAGGAGAAATCCAATATGACGAAGAGAAGTTTTGTAAAATTCGATATTTTAGAGAAGTATAAAGAACTTAATTTAAATGTTGGAAAGATCTATGTTTTTCTAAATATGTGAAAACAAGCATAGTTTTCTACTTAAAATTCATTAAATTATCTAATGGTTGAAGTAAGATTTTGAATCTATATGATACTAGGCGCACATTGTATGGGCAACAACGTGCAACAAATTATTTTAGGACTTATACACGTCATAGATATAAGATATTTATAGGTAGATTACAAGTTTATAATTGCACATTCTTTTCTTTTTCAGTCAATATTAGAGTTTTGCAAATCTTACTTCTTTCTTCTTTTAGTGATTCTTTAGTTTTTTTTATTTACATTAGATTGACAATTATGTGAACATCATCCACTGGGTATGCCTTTTGTTTTTTATTTGATAAATAAAAATTCAAAGGATTTCCAAATTTTACAAATCATTATGGTGCTTTTTTACCAAACTTTGTTGGAGTTTTTGTTATATCTTGCTTACATTTAATTTGTAATTCAATGACTAAAAAGCAAACAAAAAATTCGGAGAAAATCAAAGAATTTTCATTCCAAAGCAGTACGCAAGGATCGAAAATTTGATATCGCCCTTGACTTCGATCATTTGAAAATTGGAATTAATTCAGAGAAGTTTAATTCGACATGGACAATTTTTGTAAAAATTCGTTAAATTAGAAAAGTTTGTTAAGTGGGTTGATGAATTTCAAATTGTGGCTTTTGGTCTTAATTTCTTTTCTATGTTTTGATATTTAATTTTGTGTTGGCTTGCTTCATGACCATATACTTTGCTAGTTTGAAATCCACCAAGCTTCATTTATTAGTTTATTATTTAAATGTATTATTTTTTCATCTTGTTTTATAATAGTACTAAAGAAAGATGACTTTGGGAACTCTTTTAATGTATTTTTAAGTTTTTATCTTATTTCAACTTTCTTTATTTATTTCTATTTTTTTTTTTTTTTAGTAAAGCATATCCCATAAACTACATAATTTGTTAGCTTGTTCAATTATTTTTAAAATTTATATTGATATGTTGGTTGATGAAGTTGAAAATAATACATAATTATTGGTATTTTTTTGTTTTCTATTGATGAAATAACATTATTTTACTTCTCCGTCAAATTTCATTGAATTTTGTTAAATTTTATCGAATTATTTCGGCGAACGTTTGCATTTTTTATTTTGCATCTACTTCGCACTTCGCTAGTTAAAGAAACCTCAAAAATTCGCCGAATTTTTGAACCATGGCAGTACGGAGAAACATAAATAGAGGTTGAAATATTTGCTCATGAATTATCCTGTATAAGCAATCTATCCAAAGGTCCTACACTCCCACAATAATGGCCTCTCTTAATAACATGCAACCAGCAACAAGCCAGGAAGATAAGAACATTACTCCACTCCAATTACAACCAGACATTTAACTTGGTTCCCTTTCTACTGGAAGCTATAAGACCAGCTATACATGACAGCCTTGACCTTAGGATGGTGATGTTCAAATCTTACTGTTAAGTATTGAAACACTCCATAGTTAAAGGACTTCCATAGAGTCCAGTTTAGCCAAGAAGGTGAAGGTAGCTTGCCCACAAGATAAGCCTATTTGTACAATCACTCAATGAGATTTTAAGGAGAGGTCTTCATTGTTCACATTGTGAGAAAAGTCTGATATGAAGGGAACAACAAATATTTATGTCACCAAAGATGAACAACTATTTTTTCCTTGCTTAAAACAAGCATACCAGAGTATCCTCCTCCCTTAATTATCCACTGGAAATTCTGACAAATTTAAAAAAAGATAATTTTAATGGAATGTCCTTCGATTAAAGTTTAAACTAACTCTGAAGTGACAAATCTGTGGTAGTATATTCAAATCAGAAGGGCTGGAAAGTTATGATTTAAATCTGAATTAAATATTTGTTTAATAGGAGGAGTTACCCCTCTGTTAACTATCCAATATCCATGAGAAAGCATCCAAAAAAGAGGACATTTTTAGTGGAATTTCCTTCAGCTAATTGAAGTCCAAATGAAAACCTGTGGTAGTAAATTCAAGTCAGAAGCACTGGAACCATGGTTTACAGCCAAAACAATTATTTCTTTGCTGGGGTAATTTCAATCCCAAGGCTTCAAGGATTATTTGAAGTTCAATAGAGTTTGTAGAAATATTGAACGGGTAAGTCAGTGATAAAATTAAGTAATTTGGATGGAAAGATGATATTGGCATTTAGTAACAGTTACTTCAGATTTATGGTTGCACCATCTTCTATGGAAAATTGTTCTAAGATTGGCGAATCAAGATTTATGCCTCCTGAACTGTTGGGAGTGCAGAAGAAATGTTGCTTCCCATGTTGACACCACCCTTGTTCAATAAAAATAACTTAACTTAGATAAACTACCATACTTGGGGCATTCCACAAGTTAGAGATATATGACGAGCGTTTAAGAGAACTTTACCTAAATACCCTTGAACCTATTGGAAGAAGAGGTGGAACAGAAACAATTGAACCTTGCTTAAATCTCCATTTATTCATATAAAAAACCATATATATTGTTATCTTTTTAATTCTTTACTTATTTTCATTTCCCTTTATCACTAAAAGGTAAAAGCAGGATAATTTAACAAAACAAAGCAAAGAAAATATTATCTCAAGATGGCCTACAAGGAGACATGATTACGAACAATAGAGATACAAATTTAAAAGGAAAACAATGGTTGAAACAATGAAACTGCAGTACAAACATTCATATGAGTCCAGAGTACAAGAGACTTCCACAGATACAAAGAAAGTTTTTTTTTTAGCAGAAACAAAAGATATATTATATTAATTTTAATAAAACAGCTTACAAACTTGGAGGTAAGCACCAGAGGTACTTAACCCTGCCAATCATCTCAACCACTATCAATAGTACCAAATGGACAGAAGTGTATACAGCCCAAATCTCACTCCGTAAACAACAATAGAAACCTGATCAACATCCAAGCTATATAAATAGACAACTATACACAAGTACAACGAAACTGATAAAGACAATTAGACCAACTTAAATACCAATCTGAAAGTGAAAGACCCTTTACTACGGAAGAGGCAAAAGCCCAAGTGCTAGCTAGGAGCCTAATTTCTTCCCACACTTGAACACTCTACTTGGACACATTGTTAAAAACTCTACTGTCTTGTTCAAGCCAAAGGGACCATAGTGTGGCATAGGAAGCAATTTGACCCACTTCCTTCTCTATCCTCAAAAGATTTGGAAGATGGGAGAGTGATAGTGCTTCACCCAAACTTCAAGCAATACCAAACTTCTCTCCTAAAAATGTAAACCAATTATGCCAAATTTTCCTAGCAAAAGAGCATAAAAAAAAAAGTTCCGATGACTCGCCATCGTAAAAACAAAAGGACAACAGCGTGGAGAATTAACAAATAGTGGGAGGTACAAACAAAGTAACAAACACAATTACAACAAAACAAACTAATAGAAAAAAAGAGAAAAAATTGTGAACTTGGGCCTTAGAGTAAAAACAATGATAAGATGGAAATGTTTTCTATTTATAGTCTGCAATCAGCATAAACCATGAGACTATCTTAGAACAAGAAAACCCCCAATTCAAAAGAGGACTACTCAACTTACAGAACCGTGTTGTCGATTGTCCACAATCTGTGGCTTACATCCTTTAGGAAGAGCCAACTACATCCAGACCCAGTTAAGAATATGCTAGTCTTGACACTGGCATTCAGTAAATTTGAGGTTCACACTTCACAGTAGTTAGATTGTCACAACCTTCACTTGATGATAGACATTGAGGTACTTGGGTTGTGAATGGGCCAAGATCAGATGTGGAATTCAGTGAAGTACATAATACATAGTAACAGGAGACACTAGCGAATGCTCGTGAAGGCAGTAATAGCACTTGAAATTGAGTTGACAGCATTGAAGACTTGGTTGAGTGAGGGTGACTGGGGCATTCATGGAGCATGACTAGGAAATACTTAGCCTTTACCTAGATGGTGTGTGGGCTTTGATGTATCAGTGGAATGGGCTTTAAAAATTTGTGGGTTCTCAATGCCGGAAAAGTGGGTTCCATGTGATGAAATCCCTTCTTAGATAATGGCATGAGGATGGGCTCGAGGCTAGGCTTGCGGTGCATGATACATGGCATATTAGGAGCTGACCCCTCCCATGTGTCTACATAGGTGATCGACAGCTAATGGACCAGTTGTGAAAATACTCCACTTCAAATTAAATTTTCCTAAATTAATTCAAATTTTTAAGTCACCAAAGTCTAGGGAAAAACTGAATTTTTTATCATTTCTCCAAAAACGCGTCCTTAATGCACTTGATGATTGTAAGGCTTTGAGATCAAGAACAACTTTAGAACGAAAACCAAAGAATAGAAGTTGAGAAGCTTGAGGGCTCTATCATAAAAAATACAGAAAGACAAACTGTTAAGTATGACTAACTTACATGGATACAAACAAACGTTGTAACAATTAAACTAACTAAACTATTGAAGCAATTCAAAAACACAAATAACAAAGAAAGAGACACAAATATACGTGATTCGGTTGCCGGTGTAGCTATGTACATGAAAAGAGACGGGATATTCAATCTTAGTCATCGAGGATCTTTCTACATGCCACATGTATAATAGCCAAGAGGCTATAATTAGCAACAATCTTACAAGGTAAGAACTCCAATTAGAATATGAATCAATTTAGAAGGCCAATTCCATGATTGTCTCTTGACTCTCTTCTCCAATAACTATCTATGCTTTAACTTGGAGAAGGTGAAGGGAAGGTGGCGACATTTTGGAAATGCTCGAACCATGGGAGCAACATTAGAATCATCATCACTCATTGCACCACTTTCTTCACTCCTTTGGATTGAATGCCTTCCAAGTCATAAGTTCCATACAACCCCAAGGGCCAACCGCCTCCAACTCCAAGTATGCTAGATTTTGGCATAGGGCTTGAAGCATCTCATACGCCTCAATAATAACTAAGGGGAACTAGCAAAGAAGCAATGTAAAATCAAGTGCATTGTTGACTCATATAATTCCTTGTAAATAGGATGGAAGTTTGGAATAATATTCCTACAAGGCTGAAAGCTCTAAACACATTGATACTCAATATATTGTTTAGGAGACCTTGACCGCCAAATTAAAGAGTCCAAGAGATGACTAATGACACAGGGTGGGGGAGGAGGAGGAGGAGAATTTGGCTTAGATAAAGATATATTAAGAATGTTCCAGATGAAATAAATAATGAACCTGATTAACGCACAATAGGAGAGTAAGGACAGAGATTTTATGTCAGCCATAAGTGTGGAGCAACCTCCTTCCAAACCATGTAAGTCTCTTTGAAACCAAAGGCCTAAGTCACCTTGCTGTCATCCACTCCGCCAATTTCCCTAAAACCTAACAATATTTTCCTTCCAAACTTTGAATTTCACCCGCTTTATCGTTCATCTTCCTTCCCCACCAGGAGGATCAATCATCTTCATCATTTCCCATTCTCTCACACCATGTTTGGCCTCACCAAACTCTCCCTCCAAATATCTTTCAATAATATGAGCACAAAATACCATCCTTTTTAGAATCCTCAAACACCACATTCCTTTTAATATTTGGCCAAAACCACTCCCCTCTAAAAAGCATCATTTACTAACTACAGTAGAAAAAGTCTTCTCTATCAAATACTCTTAACTCATCATGTGGATCATGCCCAACTTAACATAATAGGCCTTGCAATGATAAATAAGGAGGTGTTTGTTATCTCTACTTACAACCTCTAAAATAGGTAGAGGCTAGTAAAATTTTTATGTTTTTGCATACTATTTAAGACTATTTCTACCTTTAATTAGTAGTAGCACTAAAACCTCTAAAATAATAGGTCAAATTTTTTTGCTTTTTTGCTTATTGTAAGTTGTAACCTCTACTACAAACAAAGGTTCATATAAAATAAAAATAGAGAGCATATAAATATGGTCGCCAAACCTAAAACTGGCAGTCTAGCACAACAACAATCATTGAACCATGCAACTGGTTAACTCATATTATTAGGGTTGTCATCGATTCGGTTTGGGTCAGTGTAGTGCTCAAACCAAAACCTAACCAATTACCTTGGCTAAACTAAACCGATCAAAGGTTCAGTTTGGGTTAATCAGTTTAGACCCTTTAACCTAAAACAATATTCATTTTAAACATAAATAGCATTTGTTTGCAATAATAATCTAACACAAAAACATGTAATTTTACAAACAAGAACTATATTTGTAATTATGTAACAAGAACATGTTGCAATGTATTTAACATCAATTATGGTCTTAACCTTGGTCGGTTCGGTTTGAGTTAATACGGTTTGTAAATTCTCAACCCTCAACCTGAACCAAACATATGAAAAACCAAACTAATTTCGTGGTTTTGAATCAAATCACTGACACCCCTACATATTATAACATTAATCTTGCTAAATCACCTTAAGAGCCCCATTGCAGACCCCAGATGAAGGCCAGCAACAGAATATAAACAAAATTCGTACCTTTGAATCAAGATAAACTGATAATTGATGATTAAATTTGAAAATTTTTGATCTTGAGCCAAAATGCAACAGTTTAATCGACTCGGCAGGATATCAAGAAAATGCAACCAGAAATAGAAAAAAAGTAATAAGAACTTGAGAAGAAAAGAAAAAATCTAACATGGGTTTCTTACTCAATGCCTCAATGGATTCTTCTGCGGAGGCATTGCTACAATTTGATTTGCTTATGATCGTTGCTGTCGAAGAGGAGAGACATACGCCTTGGCAAATGATAACTGAACGTACCAGGTACTCTTACCAGTAAATTTAGCAAGTGGGTAAAGATAGTAGGTTAGTGGGCTACATATATAATTTCCCGAATTGATTTAGGTTTAGCTGGTAACAACATTCGTCTTTAACATGAGAAAAATATATAAAGCAAAACGAAAGAAAAAATTATATAATTCATAAAAATAATTTTTTTTTATAATTTTCATTTTTACAAAATGTTTTTTTTTTGTTTTTTTCTTAGAGGGATGAAATACTAAATTTACATTTTAACTATTTTTATCTTCTTCATTTTAAACTTTTCAATTTAAATTAAGCACCTCATTATCAAATTATATATAAATATTATATATATATATAATTATATTTAACACTTTTATATTAAAAAATAATATGTAATTTAAAAATTTATGATAAAAGTAGCATAATGTGAATTAAAGAGTTTTAATTTTATAAATAATACAGATAACTTTTAGTATCGTGCAACTCTTTTTTATTTTTTAAGAACAATGCTAAATTAATTGAAAGTGTTGTATTTCTATTGGTAGTGTAACAAGTTAGGTTGGAATCAAAATTATTCAACCCAAATCAAATAATTTGGATTGAAAACAATAAAACCCAACTCAAATTAAATTAACTGGTCAACCCATCGGGTTGAGTTGAGTTGATTATTTGGGTTAAAATTGTTTAATTTTTTTTTTCAAGAAGATGACTTTAAGTTTAGAAGAAATAAAAAATAAAATAAATTATTGTTCTTCGTTGAAGCAAGAGTGTCAACTCATAATTCATCGCAAATTATTTGAATTAAAATTTTTGGAACTCAACCCAACTCAAACACTTTAACCAATCTAATCCAATTTATAGGGTTATGTTTGGTCCGTCAAGTTGATAAAATTGGCTTATACCCCTAATTTCTATTAAACCACGTCCCCTTTCACCTTTACATTTCATTAAATTATACATTGACATAAAATAAAATATTAATTGACATGGGTTACTGTCCCGAGATGCCTATGCGGTATTATCAAAAGAAAATCGAAAATTTAAAGGTGTTGGGGGATGATGTAGTTTTTGTTTCATTTATATCACAATTAATATATAGTATTACTTTTTTTTTTAAATTACATAAAAAAAACTTTATTATTTTATTTATACTAGTACGTGACCGCTTGTGTTGAACATAAATTTTAAAGTTTAAATATTTAATTTTGTAATTAAAATAAAATTTTGTTTGAATATAAAAAATAGTAGAAAAGAGCACAAATTTTAATTTAAAAAGAATAAGTCATATTGTTAGGCTTGTGGTTCGTGCCTATCAAAATTAAGATCATTTTGGGACAGAGTTGTTAGGTCTCTGGGTCTAGCTTGTAGAAAATGAATCCATTTGATTGTGGAGTTAGATCGATTAATGTCTCATTTTATATCATCCCCTAATAATAAAAAAAAAAAAATTATGTGTAGGCACAAAAATAGGAAACATATAGGGGAAAGAGTGAGTTATTTAATTACTAAAATTATAATTTTTGCCTTATAACTATTTTTTTTTTTTAGGTCTCTGGGTCTAGCTTGTAGAAAATGAATCCATTTGATTGTGGAGTTAGATCGATTAATGTCTCATTTTCTATCATCCCCTAATAATAAATAAAAAAAAATTATGTGTAGGCACAAAAATAGGAAACATATAGGGGAAGGAGTGAGTTATTTAATTACTAAAATTATAATTTTTGCCTTATAACTAATTTTTTTTTTAGGTCTCTGGGTCTAGCTTGTAGAAAATGAATCCATTTGATTGTGGAGTTAGATCGATTAATGTCTCATTTTCTATCATCCCCTAATAATAATAAAAAAAAATTATGTGTAGGCACAAAAATAGGAAACATATAAGGGAATGAGTGAGTTATTTAATTGCTAAAATTATAATTTTTGCCTTATAACTAATTTTTTTTTTTAAAAAGATAACTATTAGTTTTTTTTTTTTGAAACTTGCCTGCTTGCATGCATTTGACTAATCCTAAGGGGTGCAAGCCTCTAGCCTGTAAAGGGGCACCCCTTAAAATTTCGAAAAAAATCTTTATTCGGGTTCGTATATACCTCGAAGAGGAATAAGTGAATGAAGTTCGAACTCGTAACCTCTCGGTTACTTGCCTCTCTATCCAATCACTTGACTAACACCTCTTTGGTAGATAAGTATAAATTTAAAGGTGTTATTTTTGGAAATTTGACAGAAATGGCAACATGGGTGAACTCTTTCAAGTAGATTTTATTATAATAGTATAAATAAATATAGATAAATATAAATATTCTTTTACCCAACTTAATAGCTTAATCTTTTTGTATGCATGTGTAGGTTACATGAATGTGATACCTCCATGCCACTTTATTAAGGGCTAAATTGATATTAAATTACACATAGTAATATTTTCTTAATTATTTTTATTATTGTTATTTTAAATCTTCTTCTACTTCTATCGTTACTATATATATTGTTAATAAGTCACTCTTCTAACTCTACTTTATCAGTTTTCTCCGTTTGTAATTGGAGTTATTCTTATTATTTGTTGAATTTTTTTTTTGTTGACTGGTTTTCTGACATTTGGGAGGTGTCTTCCTCTGTTTTAAGACGAGACTAATCCTCCTAGACTCAAAGAGTTCGACTGACGCTTCTCCTAACTATAATATGTCCAGGGTGGAGATTGAACTCGTAATGAGTCTCCCAACCCATTTTTAGGCTCGTTCCTGTTACCAGCGAACCAACCCTTGATTGATATTTTCATTTCTAGTTCTATCTTTACTGTTTTATCATTTATCCATCTTAACATTGATATTTCTAATACACTTAATTTATTCACATATTATTTTTTTATAATAAAATATTTATTTTATTTAATTAATAATTAACAAAATTTATGTACAATACACGTGTGAGTACAAGTTCATCAATATAATCTTTCTTTCATATTATTTTCATTATGACATTTTTTGCAATTTATTTATGGTTCATGCCTAACAGTTTTCTTAAGTACAATGTGAATACAAAAATTATTTTAAATTTTTTAGAAAAAATTGTAAAATAACCTTTAAATATATTGAGTACGGATAAAATAAAATTAAAAGAGAGAGAGAGGTTTGCATCAGCTGGCTAATATGCAAAAACAAACTGAAAACATACAATATTGTGAAAACAAACTTCAAAAAACAAAACAAACCCATGAAATGACTGAGATGGAAACATTAGACACTTAGGACTCGTTACTGGCCTCTGAGGAGAACTAAACAAGTGAATGACTTTTATAAAAGAGCAAAACATCTTGTGGACTTGAAACATCTTTGAATCCGTGGACAGGTGGCAGATAAGTATTCAGGAAAGTAGATGGAGACAGTAGCAACTAGTGGAAGTTTGTCATCATGTGGTGTGCTGGTGAGCAGTCAGAGTTGTCGGGTAAGTGGACCTTTAGACTTTAGCATGCGAAAGGCAAACCAAACAGTAAGATGCTATTACTGTGGATGAACAGTGCCTTGTTGGGGATAAGATTCTTTGGCTTTATCAAAAGATGAAGGTGATGGGGAGAACATCTTGCTTTATGTTTTATGTGACAGGATTGTCGTTAGTGGAGACATCTTCACGTGGTGTCAGCTGGTCAAAGTTGAATGATGAGCTAGAATCTGATGTGCTGGCAGATGGAACAGTAGGGAGACTTGTGGACGTTGTTGCAGAAGACTGATCCTACAAAGAAGAAGGCGTACCTGAAAGATGACGATTTCGCGGGATGAAAGACTGGCGATATGTTCGACGATGAAGAAGAAGACGAACAACAGGAAGGTCAGTGTGGACAGATTGTTGACGATGGCTGTACAGAGCACATATCATGGCACTGAGTCTGAGCCGTGGATATGAATATCCTGGAGCCAGAGAATTATGGAGACCAACGAAAGTTGATCGGCTCATGGGATGGGGATAAATTCTCTGCTTCTTCGTCATCAAGGTCATCGTTGAGAGAATCCCAACATGCCTGGGAGCACTGGTACTGGTCAGACGGAGGAGAGAGATGACCAGAGGCTATGAGAGCTGTTCTTTCATCATCTTCAGCTTGCTGGGCTTCAGGTGAGAGGAGTGTTATCCCAAACTGGTGTAGGTGGAGAGACTGGGCTATCTGGAGCCAAGTTCTGGACTAGATAAGTGAGATGTTCTTCTGGAATGAACTCTCTGGGGCTGCGGATCACATGGGGAAATATTGCCTGATTGATTATTGATTTCATTGAGAAATGTGCATAAACTAGTGAGTACCTGTGAAGGCGGAGTACAAGAATATGTCTGAAATTGCTGCAAGTAATGTTCAACAATTAACCCTTGAGGTGAATCTGAGTAGGGTTGGTGACATATATAAATGGCATGCAGGCTTTGTGGAGATAGCTGACATATTTCATTGGCCTGCGAATTCCATATTTGAAGAGGAGCAAACAGTTGTAGACATGCATGTAACAATGTAGTTTGCTGCCTGAGTTGATGCTGGAGCTGATGAGGAATGAATGCTACAACAATCTTATAGAGATACGAAACACACCAAATGTACTAGTATAAATTTTCTGTAAGTTCAGTACGAAGGTGGATGATGAATAGATAGGGCCGTGTCTGGTTGAATGGGTTACCCTGGTTAATCTGTTCTGAAAAGTCCATGAGATGCTGATGGGCATAATAGAACATGTAGGACTGGGCCAACTCGTTAACTTCATGAGCTGTTTTGGGTTTTGGATTTCCTGGTGGAATAGTGATAGCACAAATAAGTGAGATGGATCCAGACTGGTGAAACAGCTGCAAAGGCTTGGGCCTTGTAACAGTACTGGGCTGCAACAGTAATGGCAAGTTGTAGCATCCTGTGATTAACGAGAGTTGGGCTTTGAACTTCTGGATGGGCCTTGAAAGGAAATCTGCTAAGACATTCTTATTGCCTGGGATATGTTTCACAGTAAAAGTGTACTGTGTGAACCATTCTTGTAGGCGAAGAAGTTGAGCAGAAGGCACCAATTTGTTTTTGAATTCCAACATTTTTGGAAAGGACAAACTGTCCATTTGAATTTCAAATTTTGCTGGTTTGAGGAAGAAGGCAAACTTCAGAATACCATATTTAACAACAAGTATCTCTTTGATGGAGATATGGTAATGAAGTTCTGCATCAGTAAATTTTTCACTCTGATAACCACAAATATTTTATGTATTATCTTTTTTTTCGAGGAGAACAACTTCCCAGTAATGATCAAAGGCATCCGTCTGAAGTATGAGAGATCCTGTGGTTGGAAGAACTAATGGAGGAGGATTCTAACAAGCTTTCTTCAGATGTTCAATAGCTTGAGTGTGGATATTTTGCCTAGGGGGAGGATCTTTCCGTAAGAGAGAGGAAAACACGGAAGTGTATTGACTTACACGTGGCAAAAAAGACCGTAGATAATTCACAACACCAAGAAATTGTTGTAGCTGTTGTTTCGTAAAATTGGAATCAAGGAATTGCAGAAGTTCGACTGCAATATGAGAACCTGGTTGGTAGACTCCATTAAAAAATTTCATGCCTAAAAAATCAATCTCAGAGGTATTGAGAATGCTTTTCTTTTTTGAGAGCATGATTCCTGAGGCTTCAGTAATATCCAGAAATTGGGAAAGCAATTGTTGATGATTAGCGTCATTATTGGAAAAGAGCAAAATATCATCAATATATATGGGTGCAGTATGCAAAAGAGGAGCATATATCTTCGTCATTGCTTTCTGGAACAATGATGGAACAACTTTAAGACCAAAAGGCATAACCGTCCATTGATAATGTGCATTAGGAATGCAAAAGGCAGTTTTGGGACGATCATCTGGGTGAACACCTAGTTGCCAAAATCCTGCTTTAAGATCAAATTTGCTATAAACAGTGGATCCTGGAAGCAGTGTGAGCTGGGACGAGATTTTTGGTAATGGGAATTTATCATTACGTAAAAAGGTGTTCAAAGGCTTATAATTGATCACAAGCCTTTTTCTTACCGCGTCTTTGTTCAGTTCGTTTGTTGACGTAAAAAGCTTGACATGCCCAATCAGAATTTGTAGGTTCAATTAGACCTTGAGCAAGCAATTCAGTACATTCTTTCCTGGCAAGCTCTAGTTCATCAGGTGGCATTCATGGATGAATAGCTTTTGTAGGGTTGATATCTTCATTGAGTTTGAATGGTAAATGGACATAAAAACTTTCATTCTTCCATAATGGATGAGGATTAGTGAAATCCTTGTGAGACTCAGTAAAAGACTTTTGAAGTTTGGTTTGAAGAGTATCAGCATCCTGGATAGTATATAATTTTGGAATAGCTGTATATGGAAGAAACTGCTGTTTGTAATGAATACCTTTAGGTAGTATTCTGAGTGGAGTCATTGAATAAATGTCCATTCCAAGTAAGATATCTTTGTCAGGAAGATCACAGCCAATGATATGTGTCCAGATAGTTAAATCCGAAAAGAACTTCAAATCGATTTTCTTTGCAGTAATCAGATGGGTTTGAAAAACTTCATTATTGGCTGCTTTGAAAGATTCTGTGTGGGGCTTCCAACAATCTTTGGGAAGTATGCGTGGGTTCATCATACTTTTAAATGCACCTGTATCAAAATAAGTAATTACCTTGATAGGTTGATCATATTTTGATTGGAGGAGAGAAATCTGTGCATATGGCATTAAATGCGTTGGAGCTGTTGGAAATGTTGGTGGAGCAACCATGCCCATATAAGGATCATCAGAACTGGAGGAAGAATATGAAAAGTAGTCTTGATAAGCAAGCATTGTAGCTTCATCAGGAGATTCTTGTTCAGAGAAGATAGATTCAATATCCTGATCATCACTAAGTGAATAAGACTGTTGAATCTGGTGGATCAGATGACGACTCTTTTTCTTGTCAGGACATTGTTTTGCATAATGACCTGGTTTTTTGCAAATATAACATCTGGAGTCTTTAGGAGAGGAACCACGTCGTTTGTAATAACGAAGACGACGTTTCATTTTCCAGGGGAACCCTTTCTTGAATTTCTTTGAGAAAAATCTGGGTTTCTTCTTTTTCTTCCAAAAAGGTTTAGATTTGGAACCTTTCTGGCCTGGACAAATGCATTTCTTCTTGCATCCAATTTCAAGATATTTCTTATCACATTCTAACTTGTAATCGTTGGCAGGATCAGACATGTCCTTGACAAATTTTCTCACATCACATAATTTGTCGACGGCTGTCAGGAGATTCTGAAATATTTCAGCAATGGAAATCTGATCAAGTGGTCTGCCAGTAGCAATAAGAAGACGATTTAATTCTGGATGGCACTCTGTAAGAAGAGAAGCAATAAAAGTATTCTTCAAACCTGGTTTATCATTTCCACCAAGAAGATGATATCTGTGGATCATCCTAGTATATTGTCGAAAAAGAACTTTTCGATCAAGAGAACAACACTTCATGGTGAAGAATTCTTGCTTGAATTTCTTTTCAATAATAGAATGATCTCCAACAAATTCTTTGAACATCACCTGATAAACATCTACTACGGAGAGTTGAATAAGTTGGAGGATACGATATTCACCAAGATTAACAAGCCAATCACGAACAAAACCAGTACAGCGAGATAAGAATTCAAGTATAACTTCTTCAGAGGTTTTGCCATTGATAAGTTGATTTGTCATCCATGCAAACCAAGAGGATAACTTAATACGCCATTTGTGTGGAGGAACATCATCAAGTGAAAACCAAGGACCATTCCCGGTTTTATTTTGATTGTTAGGGCGTGGAGTTTCCTGTGCAGGAGTTTCAGCAGTAGTGGCATCAGTAAATTCTTCATCTCCAGAATGAAGTTCATGAATACCAGGCTCATTTGAGGACAAAACACCTTGACCCATATGGATATGTGCAAGAGCTGATATATCCATAACCTGTGAATCTTCAGAAGAGGCTGAAGTATATTCAAATGATTCTGTATCAGTGTTTGAAGAGGCAGGAATAGTCATAAGATACTTCAGAGGAGTCGTCGGTAGATGAGAGATCTATTTATTCAAAAGAAGAATCATTAGATGTGCCGGGAGATACCTCAGTAGTATTCTCAGTAAAATCATCATTACTGTCATCATCGGTAAGATCTTGATAAAAAGGCTGAACAGGGTTACTCGGAGGTGGTTGTTTAGGGATGGGAGGAAGACTAGGAGTAAGGACCGGAGGAGGGTCATAATACTCTGGTTCATGTTCCATAGTAGGAACCATTGGAAGTTTTCTTTTATCACCAAACATAGGACAAGGACCACAGATAGGTGAAGGTCGTGGAGTTGGAAAATACCGTTGGGTTTTTGGCTGAGGTTTTGGTTTAGAGGCATCAGATCGGGCCTTAGAGGTTAACCGGCTGGCTACAAAATTCTGAGATGCATCTAAAGAACTGGGTGTACTAGACACGGGTGAGACAGAATGCATCATGAAAGTATTGAGAGACATGGGATACGTTTCAGGGAACTCAGGCTGCTGGTATTTTTTCAGATCTGCTGTAACATGAGATAGTTGATCTTTGAGATGAAAAGGGCTTAGTAGCGTCTGATGTGTTGGATCTGCTACTCTTGTTAAGGGAGGAAAATCCTGATCCTATTGACCAACTGGAAAGCAAGGTTGAATAACCGGTGCTGCAGGTGCTACAGGAGGTTCATAAAATGATCTTCGAACATCAGATTTGCTCGAAGATTTCTTGGATTTTCTTTTCTTTTTAATATCTTCATCATAACGGCAGGAGCTATCAATCCAATCTTCACATTCTTGATCATCCTGGCAAGAACAACTAGGAGCACATAATTCTGGGGCACAATCCCATATAAAATGACCATCTACATGAGAATGATAGATAGGTTTGCCGGCTTCTTTGAAAGAATGGATACGTGAACTATCCGTATGATATTTGAAGACAGGTTGAATCATCATGGAATGATGGACAGGAAAAAGTTCCTGTGATGTTGACGGAGTCTCAAAATTAATCTTTACCGAGCCGTCAAATTGTTTCTTCATGAGTGGACAAGTAGTCGTTGTGACTGGTTCTGAACGTTCCAAGAATTGTTCATAATTAGTGAACTAAGTCATAGGCATCATCTGATGGAGATCCTTTTGAGGAATTTGCTTTGGGATCTGAACAATGGTAGGGACTTCATTGTCATTGACAAAGGCCATGACAGTACCATGAGGTTTATGAGTCCTGAGATGAATGGCTTGGTCTTGAAGACGAAAAGCCATTTGATGATGCAAAGTGGCCATGACACTATCCATACGATGTCTAACACCAGAAAACTGGACTTGTACCTTAAACCGAGTAGGTAAGGTTGGATCAGAAAGACAAATATTAAAGTCAGGAGCAATGGTGAAACCATAGAACCATGACTAAAAGTTGTAGTAATAGTGCCAATACAGGCATGTTCATAATCCAACAAATTGGTATCCAGTAAAGCAACACGAGCAAAAAGAGGGACATCACCTCTGCTGTGGTAAGATAAAACAAGTCGAATTGCACCTAAATGAAGATGGGTATAGCCATTGGCTAACCAATGACGAATAAATTCAGGTTCAAATTCGAGACTGACATACTGCTCTTGATGGGCTGATTCAAGCTGGCAGTTTGTGAGGGCCGTGCTTTGAACATACTCCTTGATAGGAGGGACCTTTCGAGAAATTAAAGTTCGGACAGACGTAGGAAAATATTGACGTTTTTTTAGTAAAAAGACTGTAAGGATTTAACAAAGGAGGAACAGTTTAATTAACTTTACTGTCATCTTGGATGTGGGTGACCTCAATCAACTGGTCTATCTTGGGCGTTTTTGTTTTCAAACATGATTCCGGGAGACTAGAAAAGTTGAACGATGAGGAGTTAAGAACAGGTGTGGAGGAAGACACAAAGGCTGAAGGTGAACTGTCACCAAGGGGATCCATGGATACAATTGGACTTCTGTCACTTACGCGTACGACACTCTTTGTCTGGCTGGACTGTCTCTTTGCTATCCTCTGGACATAAAAAGGTGAAAAACAGAAACCTTTGAACTCTGGAAAAAGATTTACAAAACCACGATCACACACGTAGGGTTCTAGGACTTTAAACACCTAGGAGAAAACATATTACGGACTCGATAAACTCAATATGCAAAAACAAACTGAAAACATACAATACTGTGAAAACAAACTTCAGAAAACTAAACAAACTCATGAAAGGACTGAGATGAAAACATTAGACACTTAGGACTCGTTACTGGCCTCTGAGGATAACTGAGCAAGTAAATGGCTTTTATAGAAGAGCAAAACATCTTGCGGACTTGAAACATCTTTGAATCCGTGGACAGGTGGCAGATAAGCATTTAGGAAAGCAGATGGAGACACGAGCAACTAGTGGAAGTTTGTCATCATGTGGCGTGCTGGAGAAAAGTCAGACTTGTCAGGTAAGTGGACCTTTAGACTTTAGCATGCAAAAGACAAACCAAACAATAAGATGCTATTACTGTGGATGAACAGTGCCTTGTTGGGGATAAGATTCTTTGGCTTTATCAAAAGATGACGGTAATGGGGAGAGCATCTTACATTATGCTTTATGTGACAGGATTGTCGTTAGGGGAGACATCTTCACGTGGTGTCAGCTGGTCAAAGTTGAATGATGAGCTAGAATCTGATGTGCTGGCAGATGCAACACCAGGGAGACTTGTGGACGTTGTTTCAGAAGACTGATCCTGCAAAGAAGAAGGCGTACCTGAAAGATGACAATTTCGCAGGATGAAAGACTGGCGATATGTTCTACGATGAAGAAGAGGACGAACAACGGGAAGGTCAGTGTGGACAGATTATTGACGAAGGCTGTACAGAGCACATATCATGGCACTGAGTCTGAGCCGTGGATATGAATATCCTGGAGCCAGAGAATTATGGAGACCAACGGAAGTTGATCTGCTTAAGGGATGGGGATAAATTCTCTTCTTCTTCGTCATCAAGGTCGTCGTGGAGAGAATCCCAATATGCCTGGGAGCATTGGTACTGGTCAGACGGAGGAGAGAGATGACCAGAAGCTATGAGAGCTGCTCTTTCATCATCTTCAGCTTGCTGGGCTTCAGCGATTTCTTCATAGGTGCTCTGTACAGCCATCGTCAACAATCTGTCCACATTGACCTTCCCCTTGTTCGTCCTCTTTTTCATCGTCGAACATATCGCCAGTCTTTCATCCAGCGAAATCGTCATCTTTCAGGTACGCCTTCTTCTTTGCAGGATCAGTCTTCTGAAACAACGTCCACAAGTCTCCCTGGTGTTCAATCTGCCAGCACATCAGATTCTAGCTCATCATTCAACTTTGACCAGCTGACACCACGTGAAGATGTCTCCCCTAACGACAATCTTGTCACATAAAGCATAAAGTAAGATGCTCTCCCCATTACCGTCATCTTTTGATAAAGCCAAAGAATCTTATCCCCAACAAGGCACTGTTCATCCACAGTAATAACATCTTATTGTTTGGTTTGCCTTTTGCATGCTAAAGTCTAAAGGTCCACTTACCCGACAAGTCTGACTTTTCTCCAGCACGCCACATGATGACAAACTTCCACTAGTTGCTCGTGTCTCCATCTGCTTTCCTGATTGCTTATCTGCCACTTGTCCACAGATTCAAAGATGTTTCAAGTCCGCAAGATGCTTTGCTCTTCTATAAAAGCCATTCACTTGCTCAGTTCTCCTCAGAGGCCAGTAACGAGTCCTAAGTGTCTAATGTTTTCATCTCAGTCCTTTCATGAGTTTGTTTAGTTTTCTGAAGTTTGTTTTCACAGTATTGTATGTTTTCAGTTTGTTTTTGCATATTGAGTTTATCGAGTCTGTAATATGTTTTCTCCTAGGTGTTTAAAGTCCTAGAAACCTACGTGTGTGATCGTAGTTCCGTAAATGGGAACCTCTCAAAGCCTAGGATAGATCATACCATTCATTTTCAAGTTACAAAAATCAGCTATGACTACGTTTAGGAGAACTTTTTCAAAGTGTATTTAGAATAAAAATATTTTTAAAGGTATCTGACACCACTTGTTTCTAGTTAAATTGCGATAATTTTTTTTTTTAACTTTTAAAAGAAGTTGAAACTAACCAGCTTTTTAAAAAAATGCTTTTGGTAGAAACACTTTTTCAAAAAATACTTTTAGAAAAACTCTCTCAAACAGAGCTATATTTAAAGAAAATTAAGGAGAAAGGAGCCATTCACCATAATCTTGCATGAGAGAGGCAAAACTATAGCTACTTGATTTGCTTCCCTAAGACAGTGAACCACCTTCACACGATGGGAGTTTCAAGTGATGAATTAATGGTGGTTTGATATTATGATCAATATAATTTTTTCAAAAGAGACGTTTGAAGAACAAGATATATTTGACTACCTCCATTGAACCAAATGCCAATTTTTTCTAATAAATGAACATGTTTATGCTTTTTTTTTTTAAAGAAGAAACAAGTATAACCCGATACTCCCCACCAGTGGAACATTCGAGCTATGCAGGACTCTACTAATACCTATGTCAACAATACCCGACCCGACGACCCTTCAAAATTGACCGACAATTAGTCTACGCAGTCATTCCGCGCCAATAAGAGAATTTGAAGAAATTTAGTATCTGTCCCTCCAAAGTCCCATAATTAGTCTACGCAGTCATTCTGCGCCAACGAGAGAATTTGAAGAAATTTAGTATATGTCCCTTCAAAGTCCCATCTCGAACCTCTGACTCTGTGTAATAGACTAGCTGCTCGAACCATTGAACTAATACCTTGTTGGCAACATGCTTAGGCTTATATATATATATATATATATATATCAAAATTAGGTTCATCTCCTAAGTAAATGCTTGCTCACAAGTCAATGAGGTGGGCAGCCTAGCTAGCGTGCTATTGAATTGTTTATATATATAATTACATATAATTACATATTTCTAAGTATAAACTCGACAAAGTCTCACGAGTATTGGTGGACTTCCCAAAAGTTATGGAAAAATAATATTTGACCAAATTACATGCACAATATATGGTTACCTTTGATTTTTTTTTTTTTTTTTGTTTTTTTGAATTACTTAGAGATATATTATGTGGCCAAGAAACAAACACCTTAACCACACTCTAAAAAGGAATTTACTCATCAAGACCATTTTTTTTTCCTTCTTTTAATGAGAGGTTGGGATTTTGTGAACTTTTACTATAAAAGATAAAATATAAAACAAACTTACGATTAAAATTTACTTATATTTTTAATATTTTTTTAATGATTTTTTGTTTTATTCCCCTAATTTATATTATTAGTATAATATTATTGCGCTTGGCATATGGCAGGCGTTCCCAATATCATTTCGAAGCTTCAAGTTTTTAGAGAGTTGTTTCCAAGGTGGGACTATTTGGTTTTTACAATAATTTTAAACAAAACTCCAACAATGTTATATGTAACATTTTTTTTTTTTTGACAAGAAAAGTTATATGTAACTTTGACTCCCATCCCTTCTTAGCTATATTTATAAACTACCCTTCTTCACTCCATTTGCAATTACACAACACAAGCTTTTCTTCTTCTTCTTCTTCTTCTTCTCTCACCCTCTTTTATGCTTAGACTGAGCTGATTATTATATCACAGAGCTTCACCACAGTTACAGATCATGAGGGTTGGAGCAAGGAGAGGGAAATATTGCAGTACTGTGAAGGCATGGAAGAGAAGAATATCATGCAAGAGAAGAATATCATGCAAGTTGGTAATTAGGATGAAGATGAGAAGGTTGCAGAAGCTGGTGGCTGGTGGGAAAGAGTTTTGCTTAATGAAACCAGAGAAGCTCTTCCATAGGGCATCTTCTTACATCTTGCATTTGAGAATGCAAGTTTCTATTCTGCAAGCTCTTTTACAAGCTGCACAAACCCCATGAATCTGTTGAGCTTAATTTGCTGGGGTTAATTAGTATATAATTAGTAGGAGCTGCTTTGTTTTCTTTAGTGTTTTCTGATATATATTTTGTATTTTTTTCCTTTTTCCTTTTGGCAGTGGTACAATATTGACACATGTGGTGCACTGTAATGGTTGAAAGTAATTTTTGGAACCATCCAATGAGAGATTTCTTTGGTAGAATTCAATAGATTTATACAAGAGTGCAATGCGTTCCCCATAACAATGCAGTCATGTGCCAAAAATTTTACATAAGCTACATAAATTAAATGCTTGAACATCTTTGTTTTTTGGCCATTCCTGCTTCAACTCAAACACTTTCCACCACCAAGTCTTTCATTCCAATTGTTTTCTTTAGCACCTTGCATTTGAAAAGCTTTCATCTCTTCCAAAGTTAAAGTGTTTGGGGTGGATTTTATCCCATAATAAGCTCAACATGAGTACCTTGGTGACTAGAGATTAAATCCTCGTACAAATAAAATAAATGTTATTTGTAAATATAGTGTGAGCCTATAAGCCTTTTGTTTCAAGCACACTCTTAACTTATAGGTTCGTAAGACTTATCTAGGGGGTCCACAATATATGTATCAATCATTTATTTGTTTTTGCACTACTTTTAGAAGGCCAGATATGCCCAAGGCCCAGGCTTTTCCTCTTAATTAACATGCATTATGCATATCTTAAAAATTGAACAAGTTTGACTTGCCATGGCAATTGGACTTTTTTTTTTCATCAATCTAGAGTATTTGTTACATTATATTACAATTATATTAGATCAATGGATTAAAGATAACAGTTGTCCAAAATATTAACATAGGGAACAAATGCCTGCACCAAGGTCCAATAGGGCCACAACAAGCCCCCAATTGAGGCTCAATCACTCCTTATTTCACATGAGATCGAGGAAATTTAAACTCCAACTTTATATGAAGGGGATAAATGCTTAATTGAGTGAGCTACTGGATATTAGTGCAATTGGACTTTCGATGCTGAACTTAACAAGCTTGTTTGGGGGAAGGTCAAGAGAATTATATATAATCTCTCACAAACCCTTATGCCTGGCATGGTTGAGTTGCCTTTTAAAACGCGTATTCAATGAACAAGAATGTATAATGTAATAGCCCTTTTTATTTATTGATTATTGATTATTTACCCAATTAACTATATGCTTTGAATCTGTCACCATTTCAGCCCATTTGGACCTTTTGATGATGGGCTGATTTAATTTAACTGATACATGGCACTCCAATTTCAGAGGATCTACTAGCCGGCAACTAATTTTCTTAAACAAATGCTGATTTTGGCATATATTTGACAAGATTCCAAGCCTCCAATGGAGATGACAGCCACAACAACAACAAATTTCATAGAAAAACCAGCCATTTGGCACTCTCCCACAATCAAACAAACCACTTCAAAAACCTTGAAGGTTTCTCCTTGTTCCTATCAAATTACTCAAAACTTCATACCAAATTTCACCTTTTTCCTATTATAATCTTCACACCCACAACCAAATTGCAGTGCCCATTTCAATCAATTCCAGGATGGATCAATCAAGAATCAAAATCACCATCTGGGTATTCTTGTTTCATCTCCTTCTTCAACAAATCTACCCAGCAAGCTCAGAAACAGAACAGGTGAAGAGCTCACTTATCAGGTTCCTGAACCAATTATCTCAGAGCAGCAATGGCATGAAAGCCCCCGATCTGGGCTGGAACATGAGCACTGATCCTTGCACTGATCACTGGAAAGGTGTGAGCTGCAATGGCAGATTGAAGTCTGTGAGGAGAATTGTTCTTGAAGGTCTTAATCTCAGTGGAACTTTGAGTGCAACTTCACTTTGCACAGTGGAAACTCTTTCTGTTTTAAGTCTCAAGAATAATAGTATCACTGGGCAAGTTCCTGAAGAGATTGGAAGCTGTAAGCAGCTGACCCACATTTATATAAGTGGTAATAAGTTCTCTGGAAACCTTCCTCAATCTCTTTCACAATTGAATAATTTGAAGAGACTTGATATTTCACACAACAATTTCTCCGGTATATTACCCGATTTAGCTCAGATATCCGGTTTAGTATCATTCGTTGCAGAATACAATGAGCTTAGTGGAAACATACCTGCATTTGATTTTACAAATCTTCAGCTTTTCAATGTCTCATTCAACAACTTTAGTAGCCAAATTCCTGACGTTAAAGGTCGTTTCGATGCGAGCTGCTTCATGGACAATCCCTATTTGTGTGGGCAACCTTTGCCTAATGCTTGCCCTCCATCTTCCTCACCTCAAACAAGTGAAAATTCTGGTGGTTTTTCTATCAAGAAGTTTCTAATCTACTCAGGTTATATTGTTATTGGTGTAGTTATTGTCATTGTTGTTGCATTCATTTTGTTCAAAAAAAAGAAGGCAAAAGTGGGGAAAAGTGAAGTTGTGACAAAGAGCTTAAGTTCTGAAGATAGCATCAATAAGAAGATTAGTGGAGATCACACTAATTCTGGTTATAGAACTGGTGAAAGTAGATCGGAGTTTTCGATTACATCTGTGGAAAGTGTAATGGTTTCTTCGTCACTGGTTGTTTTATCAAGTCCGGTCGTGACGGGTTTGAAGCTTGAGGAATTACTTAGGTCTCCTGCTGAATTGCTAGGGAGCGGAAGGCACGGTAGCTTGTACAAGGTTATAATGGAAGGTGGGAAGAACCTGGCAGTGAAAAGGATTAAACATTGGAATATATCAGATAAAGAGTTCAAGCTGAGGATGCAAAAGTTGGACTTAGTGAAGCATCCTAATGTGCTGCCTCCTGTTGCCTTTTATTGCTCCAAGGAAGAGAAGCTCTTGGTTTATGAATACCAGCAAAATGGAAGTCTTTTTGGGTTGCTCCATGGTACTATGTTCATTCCCTTTTCATTTATGTTGAAATTTAGCTTATCCATGATGCATTTCCATCACAAAATTATATTTTATGAGATGAACTTTTTTCGTATATAATGGAAAATCACTATTATTTTGGTCTACAAACACCCAACACTTCTATCTTTATACCGACAATTGGATCAATTTTTTTCCATGTTTGTGTTGGTGGCATCATGATGAATGCAAGTGAAATTATCATTAATTTTGATCTACATAATGTTGGTGATATAATGCATCATAATTAAGTTCTTATCAATATCAATGTTGAATATATCAGGAACTAAAGAGGGTCGAAAGTTCGACTGGGGGAGCAGGCTAAATGTTTCAACGAGCATCGCTGAGGCTTTGGCCTTCATGCATGAGGAGTTTCGTGAAGATGGGATTGCGCATGGGAACTTAAAATCCTCAAACATTCTATTTAACAAGAAGATGGAACCATGCATTAGCGAATATGGTCTAATGGTCGAACACAAATCATATATTGGTCATAGTAATGAGTACTCTTCTGATGAAATGAGCCCAAGAAGTGCCACCGTACATAGCGCCTTCATGGTAGACTTGTATGGATTTGGCGTGATTCTCCTCGAGTTACTAACAGGAAAGTTGGTGCAGAATAATGGACCCGAATTGGCTAAATGGGTGCGATCAGTGGTTCAAGAAGAATGGACAGCAGAAGTGTTCGATAAGTCACTGGTAGAAGAAGGCGCTAGTGAAGACGGGATGGTGAACTTGTTACAGGTAGCTCTAAAGTGCATAAATTCTTCTCCTGAGGACACACCAAACATTTATGAGGTTTCTCTCATGATCAATGCCATAAGGGAAGACAGATCCATAGAATCTGAACCATGACAATTCAATAACTTTCAGGTTTGCCTAAGAATGAATTAAAATTATAAGTCATAAACTAAACACTAGTGCTAAGCACTTTTGATTGAAGTATATATATTAATTCTTTCACCATTGTAATTGAAAATTTGTAGTTTTATAAATGCAATTTCCCACCTGTAAAATTCATGCCAATGATCTCAGTTCATAGTTCCAAATCCCATTCCATGCAATTATCATGCTTAAGGAGAATTAGAACTGATCTGGGAGAAACTCAAGAACTCATGCTTTAAACCAAACATATATAATAACAGAACCCTATATATATCATCCTTTTATCAAATATATGTAAAACTCATATATACTTAAATTATTTTTTTTCAAGGATTGAGATTATTATATACCTGTAATAACTTATTATTTGAGAAGCTTGGCGACAGATCATGTACTTTAAAAATACATAAACCCAAAATCCCCAATCCCCAAATTAATTAATTAATTAGAAAAGGCTAGATTGAATCTTTTTGTTGGTTCTTTATTTTCTAGCAAACTGACGAATGGGGATGTAACAAAAAAGATGTCTGATAAAAAACAGAGTAGATAGAAATCTTCTTTTATGTTTCCATCACGATTAAATTTTAGGTAAAAAATAGGTCGACCTGCTAAACTCAAAAATGACCCGTTTAACACGAATATATTTTGTGTTGAGACTTATGTTATGTGTGAAGACTTTTTGTTATTTTATGTCATGTGTTGAGACTTTAACTTTTAATATTTTATTTAGTCTTTACTATATGATTGTATAATTATAATTTTTAATTTTTAATTTATATGTTAATTTATAATTTATATATGATAAATAAGTTAAAATGAAATTATTTAAGCTTTAAGGGTTATAAATGTGTCAACATATTTAACATGTTTACTAAATGTGTTGAGTTTAAGTTTACATATAATGACACGTTATTTAAAAGTGTCGTATTTGAGTTTATAATATATTTTATTATACACGATTATGACACAATTGATTACGACACGATAACACAAATTGTCGCCCCTAACTTCAAACCTCACGCTATTTCACAATAATCTTTTGCTCACTCTCTTGAAATTTATTTCCTGGTTCTTTTGGCATAGTGTATACATTCGCATTACTTTATTTGATACTCTGATGCTTCCTTCAAATAACAGATGTAGTAAATTGAGTCGTTTTTGTCAGGAAACCATTCGTGCATTTTAGATGGGAAAAATAATATACATTTTTACATGCATCCAACCAAATAAGAAAGCAACCAATTCCCTTCCTTCCCCAAGCAAAAACACCTACCAATCCAGCTATCTTTCAAAACAAGATATTCCAAAAAGAGAGAGTGAGAGAGAGAGAGAGTGAGAGAGTGAGAGATTCAATTCCTACACCAGTGGTTCACACGTGAGAGAGTCCTCCTCCCACCTCCCACGCCACCCCAACTACTCTCCACAAATGCCCTAATCTCAACCGTCCATCAACTCAACAATTACCAAACACTACACAATAACGAGGATCTGGCTCTTCAGATCTCACTACTTTTGAAAAAAAAAAAGTACCAAACAATACACAATAATTAATTAGAGTCACCGCTTAATTGGGATTTTAGGTAATTTGATTTTTTTAATAATTAGTTTAAAGTATGTATTAATATTCAGAGATTATTAAATTAATTTTTTTTTCCGATAAACTCGATCAATATCTCCCTGAATAAGCTTCTGTTTGTGCTTGTTGGTGTCCGGTTTGATGCTTAAAGATTTTCTGTATCTAACTTTTGGGATTTGTTTGATTTCTGTACAGTTGGAGTACTTGGAAGAGAGGAGATTGAAGGATCTCGTGAAGAAACACTCTGAGTTCATCAGCTACCCAATTTACCTCTGGACAGAGAAGACAACTGAGAAGGAGGTAAGTGACGATGAAGAAGAGGAAAGCAAGAAAGAACAAGAGGGAGATGTCGAAGAAGTAGATGAAGAGAAAGAAACCAAATCGAAGAAGAAGAAGGTGAAGGAAGTGTCACATGCATGGCAGTTGATCAACAAGCAGAAGCCCATCTGGCTGCACAAGCCGGAAGAAATCACCAAGGAGGAATATGCTTCATTCTACAAGAGCTTAACCAATGACTGGGAAGATCATCTAGCAGTAAAGCATTTCTCTGTGGAAGGGCAGCTCGAATTCAAGGCTATTCTCTTTGTACCAAAGAGAGCTCCATTTGATCTGTTTGACACCAGAAAGAAGATGAAAAACATCAAGCTCTACGTCTACAGGGTCTTCATTATGGACAATTGTGAGGAGCTCATCCCAAGGATGTTGTTGATACCAATTTGTTGTTGACAGATGTCTGGTCCTGGAGCCTCCACCTCAACTGAGATTTTATTCTCGTCTTCTTCAGGATGGTTGGATATCTCTGCTGACTTGATAGGAGTTACTGAAATATCTAACTCCACCTGCTGATGCAAATCTGGATCTCGATTTTTTTATCAGAAACTGTATGCTTTAACATCACAGATTCGTCAAAAGTTACATCTCGACTTAGTACAATCTTCTTTGACTCATGGTTCCATAGTCGAAAAGCCTTAACGGGTTGTCCAGACCATACCTCCTTGGGAGTTTTGCCATCTATTGCTGTTGCAGGAAGTCTATTGATGATATAAGAGGCATATGACAAAGCTTCAGCCCAAAATGCCTTGCTCAGTCCAGAATGAGATAACAGGCAGCGAACTTTATCTACCAAAGTACGATTCATGCGTTCAGCAACACCATTTTGTTGTGGCGTGCCTGCTATTGTGAAATGTCTGACTATCCCTTCATTCGCACAGATTTTTTGAAATGGGTCTGACTTGTATTCTCCTCTATTCTCAGATCTGAGCCTCTTAATCTGAGCCACATGTGCCAAAGTCGGGAAGTGTCCGATGAAACATCATTAGAACGGGTGCAAGCTGATACACTTTCGATTACTGTGTGTCCGTCAAGGAAATAGAGATTTCCTTTATGAGTACCCTTCATGGCCAAGAGTGCTCCACGTACAACCTTCAGAACTCCACCTTCAATGGTTACCTTGTAACCGCTGGAATCAAGGACTCCTAGTGAGATCAGATTTTTCTTCAGATCTGGGACATATCTGACTTCCGTGAGCCGTCTTGTTGTACCGTCATGCATCTTTAGGCGTATAGTTCCAATACCCTTTGTTTGGCAGGTATTGTTGTTGCCCATGAGCACGACTCCTCCATCGAACTCATCCAATTTTGAGAACCAATGTGGATTGGGACACATATGATAGGAACATCCGGAATCTAATATCCATCTATCAGACTGATTGTCTATAGATGAAACTGAGAATGCAGAGTCTTCTTCAGCCTTCTGTGCCACATTTGCATCTGTCTTGTCCTTATTTAGACAATCTTTCTTCCAGTGCCCCTTTTGGTGACAATAGGCACATTCATCCTTTGCAAGACGTCTACGTGATGAAGGTCCTTTTGACTTTGAGCGAGATCGGCCTCGCCCACTGGATCTATCAGATTTGTTGTTAGCCCTGCCACTGGATACCGTCAAGGCTTCTGGTGATGCTTCCTTGTTATCGAGCTGGTCCTTCCTTCGATACTCGTTGTTCACAAAAGCATTTGAAACATCACTTCATTTCATTACAAAATACTTCTGATCTTTTGCCAAGCAGAGTCTGATTGTTCCACAAGCTTGACGATTTACGAAATTCCAATGATCATCGGACATATCCTTGGGCTTGGTTTTTAAGGCGATATGTGATCCTTCCCAGAATAATAGATCTTGAACTTCGCATTGTCACATGCCAATGTTGTTGGTGCCGTTGAATTTCTCTACCTTGAACTTTGCGTTGGACATTGAGCTTCTTTGCCAAGGCCTGCTTGTGGTTGCAGTATCTTTTGTGATTTCCTCCGCCATTAAGACCAAATATATGTATGACGCCGAAAAGTGCTTGAAAAATGATACACGATTCCAACTAAGCTATGTCAATAACTTAGGAGCTGAATCTGCAGAAACTGATTGCACGGTTGCGTCCGGAACGGTCGAAAATGGTGGAAACGAGTCTGACTTTGCTGAAATCAGACGGAAAATGAGCCGGATATGGTTGGTCAACCGAAAATGGATTCGGTCAACTGCGGGCCGAAACAGGTGGGGCCGGGCTGAACAGAAGCGGGCCGAAGTGGGCTGAGAGCGGGCTGGGTCGGGATGAACAGTATAGGGCTGAAACGGGCTGAGTGTTGGCTGGGCGGGATGAACAGTGTCGGGCTGGGTCGGCTGGACCGGGTCAGGGTCGTGGGTCGGATCTAGGTCAGATCCTTCTTCTTCGCTGCGCCTGTTTCTGCAAAAAAGAATTTGCACCGAACTAGGCAAACTTTGATCGGCTCCTGGGAACTCGTTTTTTGTCTGTTTTTCTCGCCGTTTATTGCGTTGGACTCCTGGAAACGAGAGCTACCTCCACGGGTGATCAGAAAACAGTTCCGATCATTTTTACGGAATCTCAAAATTTCGACGAAGTCTCAAAAATTCGACAGAGGGTTCGTTTTCTTCCAAAGCTTAACCTCGTCTCTGATACCAATTTGTTATGCGAAATCGTGGTAAAGCATGAAAGAAAAAATAAGACAACAATATTTAACGTGGTTCGACAAATTGCCTACGTCCACGGGAGGCAGCAAACTTGTATTTAAGATTACAAACTTCACCCTTAGGTGGATCTCACAGATTGGATCTCTTGAATTAGATCTCTCAGAATATGAATTTCAAGAATGAAGTAAGGCTCTATTTATAGGAGTATTTAGGGGCATTTTCGTAATTATAAATATATAATTTAGTATAATTAAATAAACCTTCCGGCGCATTCGGCGCTATCAAATTTTGGCGCCGAATACGCCATCTATTTGCTGGCCGCCCACATTGGCTGCCACCAACAAATTAGTTGGCCGCCCATGTGTGAGGTGGACCCCAACAAATCTCCACCTCCACCTCATGTGGAACATAGCTTCTCCATACCAGCAGCAATTTGTCAATTAAAGCTGCAGAGCAACAATCTTCACCGTGGCGAGCTTCCTTAAAAAAATTGTTGTTGCCTTCATTAGTGCCCTTAGGCACTCTGACCTCGTGAGATGCTGATCAAGTCCAAACAATGTTGGAACTTGATCCCTGTAACCACCTTTGTAAGCCTATCTGCGGGGTTATCTGCAGTCTTGATCTTTTGTAGAAAAATACTCCATTTTTCTGCTATTTCTCGAACAAAATGAAAACGAACATCAATATGCTTCGTTCGACTGTGATGAACTTGGTTTGCCAAACAAATGGCACTCTGGCTGTCGCAGAAAACTTCAACATTCTTCTGCACAATTCCCAAGTCTTTAGTCAATCCATGAAGCCAGATTGCTTCCTTGAAAGCTTTTGTTATTGCCATGTACTTTGCCTCTGTAGTAGACAAAACAACTGTTGACTATAGTGTTGATCTTCAACTCACTGGTCCTCCTGCCATAGTGAAAACATAACCAGTAGTAGATCTGCGCTTGTCAAGATTTCCAGCATAGTCAGAATCCACATATCCGACTAGATGCTTACAACTTTTCTTAACTCTCTTGAACTTTAAACCAATATCTACAGTACCATGAATATATAGTAGAATCCACTTCACTGCTTGCCAGTGGCCTTTACCGGGGTTGTGCATGTAACGAATTACCATACTCACAGCATGTGAAATGTCAGGTCTGGTACACACCATAGCATACATCAAGACACCAACTATATTTTCATATGGAATGTTCTCCATTTGCTTCTCCTGATCCTCAGAATTTGGTGACATTGATGTACTCAGCTTGAAATGTTGTGCCAATGGTGTGCTCACAGGTTTTGTGTCATTGCCAATGCCAAAAGTTTGAAGAACTTTCTTCAAATACTGAGTCTGAGTCAAACAAATTGTGCCTTTGGCCCTGTCTCGAGTTATCTCTATCCCGAGAATTTTTCTGGCCTCTCCAAGATCCTTCATTTCAAACTCTAAGCTCAATTGAGCCTTCAGCTTGTTGATCTCCACCTTGCTTTTAGATGCGATTAACATATCATCTACATATAAAAGCAAGTAGATAAATGTACTATCTTGAAGTTTGCGATAGTAGACACAATGATTAAACTGACTTCGAGTATATTTTTGCCCTTGGATGAAGCTGTCAAATCGCTTGTACCATTGTCTCGGTGACTGCTTCAGGCCATACAATGACTTGTTCAACTTGCAAGCCCAATTCTCTCTTCCTGGTACGTTGAATCCATCTGGTTGAGACATATATATCTCCTCTTCCAAATTACCATGCAGAAAAGAAATTTTGACATCGAGTTGGGCTAATTTTAGATCAAACTATGCAACCAAAGCCAATAATATTCGAATTGACGAATGCTTAACAACAGGTGAGAATACCTCATTGTAGTCAATTCCTTCCCTCTAAGCGTAGCCTTTTGCTACCAGTTTGGCTTTGTATCGGATACTATCTGTGCTGGGAGAGCCTTCCTTCTTAGCGAAAACCCATTTGCAGCCAATTGGTTTCTTTCCTCTTGCAAGTGGAACCAACTTCCAAGTCTAATTCTGATGGAGTGATTTCATCTCCTCATTCATTGCCATTTTCCACTTATTACTTTCCATACTCTGAATAACATCTTTGTAATTGTATGGAATATCATCTCTGGTGACTGGAAATGCATATGCAACCATGTCAGTGTACCGAGCAGGTTTGCGGATTTCTCTTCTTGGTCGACTGGTGGCAATTGATTCTGGTTGTTGACTGATGTCTGGTCCTGGAGCCTCCACCTCAACTGAGATTTCCTCCTCGTCTTCTTCAGGATGGTTGGATATCTCTGTTAACTTGGCAGGAGTCACTAGAATATCTAACTCCACCTGCTAATGCAAATCTGGATCTTAATTTTCTTTATCAGAAACAGTATGCTTTAACATCACAGATTCGTCAAAAGTTAAATCTCGACTTAGTACAATCTTCTTTGACTCATGGTTCCATAGTCGGAAAGCCTTAACTCCTTCATTAAAGCCCATGAAAATCACTTTCTTAGACCTAGGATCCTGTTTGGATTCCTTCACATGGAAATATGCAATGCATCCAAAAATGCGCAGAGAATTATAATCTGAAACGGGTTGTCCAGACCATACCTCCTTGGGAGTTTTGCCATCTAGTGCTGTTGCAGGAAGTCTATTTATGATATAAGAGGCATATGATAAAACATCAGCCCAAAATGCCTTTCTCAGTCCAGAATGAGATAACATGTAGCGAACTTTATCTACCAAAGTACGATTCATGCGTTCAGCAACACTGTTTTGTTGTGGCATGCCTGGTACTGTGAAATGTCTGACTATCCCTTCATTCTCACAAATTTTCTGAAATGGGTGTGACTTGTATTCTCCTCCATTATCAGATCTGAGCCTCTTAATCTTCATTCCCGTTTGGGTTTCTACCATTTTTTTCCATATAAGAAAGATATCTAGCACTTCATCTTTATGCTTCATGGTATAAACCCAAACATAGCGTGAGAAATCATCAATGAAAGTAACAAACCAACGTTTACCTCCCAATGAAGCATTTCGAGAGGGTCCCCAAATGTTGGTATGAACATAATCCAATGTTCCTTTTGTGCGGTGGATTGTAGTTCCAAACTTGACTCTCGTCTGCTTGCCTAAGATACAGTGCTCACAGAAGTCAAGTTTCATGGTCTTTGCACCTTTCAGAGAACCTTGCTTTATCAAGGTTTAAAGAACCTTATCTCCAACATGTCCGAGCCACATGTGCCAAAGTCGGGAAGTGTCCGATGAAACATCATTAGAACGGGTGCAAGCTGATACACTTTCGATTACTGTGTGTCCGCCAAGGAAATAGAGATTTCCTTTATGAGTACCCTTCATGGCCAAGAGTGCTCCACATACAACCTTCAGAACTCCACCTTCAATGGTTACCTTGTAACCGCTGGAATCAAGGACTCCTAGTGAGATCAGATTTTTCTTCAGATCTGGGACATATCTGACTTCCGTGAGCCGTCTTGTTGTACCGTCATGCATCTTTAGGCGTATAGTTCCAATACCCTTTGTTTGGCAGGTATTGTTGTTGCCCATGAGCACTACTCCTCCATCGAACTCATCCAATTTTGAGAACCAATGTGGATTGGGACACATATGATAGGAACATCCGGAATCTAATATCCATCTATCAGACTGATTGTCTATAGATGAAACTGAGAATGCAGAGTCTTCTTCAGCCTTCTGTGCCACATTTGCATCTGTCTTGTCCTTATTTAGACAATCTTTCTTCCAGTGCCCCTTTTGGTGACAATAGGCACATTCATCCTTTGCAAGACGTCGACGTGATGAAGGTCCTTTTGTCTTTGAGCGAGATCAGCCTCGCCCACTGGATCTATCAGATTTGTTGTTAGCCCTGCCTTTGGATACCGTCAAGGCTTCTGGTGATGCTTCCTTGTTATCGAGCTGGTCCTTCCTTCGATACTCGTTGTTCACAAAAGCATTTGAAACATCACTTAATTTAACATCATCTTTACCATATAGCAAAGTTGTTGTTAAATGTTCATAACTTTCAGGTAAAGAGTTTAACAACAATAGTGCCTTATCCTCATTACTAATTTCAACATCAAGATTTTGTAGATCAGCGAGAATCTTGTTAAAATGATCAAGATGCTCAATCATGGGAGTACCTTTTCTTGTACTGAAAACGAAAGAGCTTATTCTTCAGGTAAAGTCGGTTCTCTACGCTTTTCGTCATGTACTTGTACTCCAGTTTCTTCCAGAGGCTTGTTGCCATAGTCTCTTTCATGACAAAGTACTTCTGATCTTTTGCCAAACAGAGTCTGATTGTTCCACAAGCTTGACGATTTAAGAAATTCGAATCATCATCGGACATATCCTTGGGCTTGGTTTCCAAGGCGATATGTGATCCTTCCCGGAATAATAGATCTTGAATTTCGCATTGCCACATGTCAAAGTTGTTGGTGCCGTTGAATTTCTCTACCTCGAACTTTGCGTTGGACATTGAGCTTCTTTGCCAAGGCCTGCTTGTGGTTGCAGTATCTTTTGTGATTTCCTCCGCCATTAAGATCGAAGATATGTATGACACCGAAAAGTGCTTCAAAAATGATAAACGACTCCAATTAAGCTATATCAATAACTTAGGAGTTGAATCTGCAGAAACTGATTGCACGGTTGTGTCCGGAACGGTCGAAAATGGTGGAAACGAGTCTGACTTTGCTGAAATCAGATGAAAAATGAGCCGGATATGGTTGGTCAACCGAAAATGGATTCGGTCAACTGCGGGCCGAAACGGGCTGGGCCGAGATGAACAGTATCGGGGCCGAATTGGGCTGAGAGCGGGCTGGGCCGAGATGAACAGTATTGGGCCGAATCAGATCCTTGGGTCGGATCCGGGTCAGAACATGGATCCGGATCGGATCCTTTTTCTTCCCTGCGCCTGCGCGTTTCTGCAAAAAAATTTGCAGAGCACAGGGATCAAACTTTGATCGGCTCCTGGGAACTCGTTTCTTGTCCGTTTTTCTCGCCGTTTATTGCGTTGGACTCCTGGAAACGAGAGCTACCTCCACGGGTGATCAGAAAATAGTTCCGATCACTTTTACGGAATCTCAAAATTTCAACGCAGTCTCGAAAAATTCTACAGATGGTTCGTTTTCTTCCAAAGCTTCACCTATGCTCTGATATCAATTTGTTATGTGAAATCTTGGTAAAGCATGAAAGAAAAACAAGACAACAATATTTAACGTGGTTCGGCAAATTGCCTACGCCCACGGGAGGCATCAAACTTATATTTGAGATTACAAACTTCACCCTTAGGTGGATCTCACAGATTGGATCTCTTGAATTAGATCTCTCAGAATATGAATTTCAAGAATGAAGTAAGGCTCTATTTATAAGAGTATTCAGGGACATTTTCGTAATTATAAATATAATTTAATATATTTAAATAAACATTTCGGTGCATTCGGCGCTGTCAAATTTCGACGCCGAATGCACCATCTATTTGCTGGTCGCCCACATGGGCGGCCACCAACAAATTAGTTGGCCGCCCGTGTATGAGGTGGACCCCAACAAGAGCAAGATGGAGGAAGTCGATTAAAAGAAGTTTCAGCTAACTTTAAAGGGTTGTGGTAAAGAAAAAAGGGAAATTTACCAAAATAACATCTTAAAAATATCATTTTACAAGAACAACACCTTTGTTTTAAATTTATATGTATAATATGTTTGGCCATGTAAAATGTCTAAAATATCCTTATTTAATTCTAAATAATTCATCTTTATTCCACAACGTCTTTCTACCTGCTTGCTTTAAGATCTAAACGTTCATCTTAACAAAGAATTGATTTACAATGGCTACAATTACTCTTCTTCATTTTAAAAACGAAAAACAATCTTGGAACTACTAAGTTTTTGCAAGCATTGTCATTACATTCAAAAATAATCCGAGCCTATCTACGTCAAAACAAAATGAAGGTTTGAATCTTTTTAATGTTTATTGTTTCTTAAAGTTTGTTATTCTACTTGTTTTCGACAAAAATTACATAGCGACATCCAAAGCTAAACCCCTTTAAACGCAACGATTAAATGCCAAAACCCAGATATATTAATTTCTAGTTGTAGACGCTTAGCTGATATATCAGTTTTGGTAATACTAATGTATCAGTCATATCTAGTTAGTTATATCTTTATTTCGCGATAGAAATGACTGATGGATCGGTCCTGATATTACCGATATATCAGTCATATCTAGTTATATTCCACCACAAAAATGACTGATGTGTCGATCCTGATATTACCGATAGATCAGTCATATCTAATTATATCTTTATTCTGTGACAAAAATGACCGATGTATCGGTTCTGATATTACCGATATATCAGTCATATCTAGTTATAGAGATATGATAAATGTATCGGGTTTGACATCATCAATGTATCACTCATATCTTATACCGTGACGGAAACGTGACTGATGTATCGGTTCTGATATTATTGATATATCAGTCTTATCTATATATGCGTTACGACTGATAAATCAGTTATGATATTACCGATATATCAGTCATATCTAGTTATAGAGATATGATAAATGTATCGGGTTTGACATCACTGATGTATCGCTCATATCTTATACCATGACGGAAACATGACCGATGTATCAGTTCTGATATTACCGATATATTAGTCTTATCTATATATGCGTTATGACTGATAAATCAGTTATGATATTACCAATAGATAATAATCATAAACGTATTAGTTATATATATATATATATATATATATATATATATATATATATATATATATATATATATATATATATATATATATATATATATTGTGTGATAGCACTTGACTGATCTATCAACTCTGATATTACTGATATACCTCTATTATGATAGGTTAAAATATAATTGATATATCAATTTCGATATAACCAAAACATCACACATTAGTTTTTTATAATAAAGATATAATTGTATATAATAAAGATATGACCAATGCATTCATCAACTAATGTTTGTCACTATGACAGGAACAAGGATCATCTTAACACAAAAATCACGTTTTTGATCTCTGAAAGCTCTCCTTGAATAGCTCAAAATAACTTACAAAAATCGTGCTTCAATCTGGTTTCAAAATTAATGATTCTTTAGAAGAATGAACACTTGCTAGTTTTATAAAAACATGAGTATGGGTTGATTTGATTTAAAATATTATTTAATGTACGATGTGTAAGAGCATGCTAGACAATAGGAGAAAAATCCAGGTGTTAGTGGAGAATATTTCTTTCGGGATAGCCTGACAAAAATGAGTGGAGAATAAAGAAATCGAGCAAGTGAAAACACCCACCTTTTTCTTGTCAGAACTGTCAGTGTTTTGTCTCAAGCATGGATAGCGCGCTATCAAGGCCTTTAGAGCGCTATCAGGCTGTGCAAGATGCCCAATATTAACTTATAGCGGGCTATAGATGGCGATATGCACAAACTCGAGAGCACTGAAAAATTTTGCAGAGTGATAGCACTCTATCAAGCCTAATTGCGCGCTATTGCCTAAATTTTCAGAAAACTTAACAACATATTGGATAGCGGGCTATAGGGACCTATAGCGAGCTATTGGTCCTATTTTTGGAAAAAAAAAACCATTCTTTTGACACTAAAGACCACTCATTTGATTCAAAAACACTTTGATATAGGATTAAACACTTTTAAATCATTCAAAACTCATTGAAAACATGATCGAAACTTTTTGAAAACCATTTTTTCAAAATCAAATGTAAGATCGAGGTGATTTTGAAAACATTGGAATTTTGAGTATTTAAATGCTGAGATTGATCGAGAGGTTACCCTAAAAGCCTAAGATCAAACTAATACATTACATATGAAGTTTGTCTTCGTTCTTCGAGCTTGAGCTTGACCAATGTATTGTTAATGTCAGAACCTGTACATCAATAAAATTGAAAAACTCATTCTCAATATATGTATGACCAATGTATCGGTAATATCAGAACCGATACATCTGTAAAATTGAAAACCCCATTCTCAATATATGTATGATCGATGTATCGGTAATATCAGAACCAATATATCAATAAAATTGAAAAACTCATTTTCAATATATATATATGACCGACGTATCGGT
The DNA here is from genome assembly GCA_035771175.1 of Paratinospora sagittata. NCBI lineage: Eukaryota > Viridiplantae > Streptophyta > Magnoliopsida > Ranunculales > Menispermaceae > Paratinospora > Paratinospora sagittata. Next base: position 30,584,494 of record CM069592.1, read on the forward strand.
AATATCAAAACCGATATATCTGTAAATTTGAAAATCTCATTCTCAATATATATATGACTGACGTATCAGTAATATCAGAACCAATACATCTGTAAATTTGAAAAACCCTATTGTGTTGGTTGTTCTTCTTCACACAATGGAAGATCGACAACTGAGGAAGAAGTAGTGTAGAGAGAGAAAGAGAAATGGTTGCAGATGAAGAAGAAGAACCGCAGATAGAGAGAGAGAGAGAAGGGGAAATGGTTGCACACAAAAAAGAAGAAGAAACGCAGAGAGAGGGAGAAATCGAAGAAGAAGACAAAGAATTGCAGAGAGGGAAATGGTTGCAGACAAAGAAGAAGAAAAAACGCAAAGAGAAAGGGAGAAAGCGAAGAAGAAGAAGAAGAAGAAAAAGAAGAAGTGCAGTGAGAGAGGAGCGTTAATGATGGAATGAGAACGAAGAAGAGGAGGGAGAAATCGCAAGATGAAAAAAGGGGTTTCCATTGAGCGACAGTGAAATGGCGCAATTTTGGACTTAGTGTGAGAGAGTTGTGTTTAAGTTAAAAAAAAGAGGGCATTTTAGACATTTTACAAGGTTAAACATGTTATACATATAAATTTAAAACAAACATGTTGTTCTTGAAAAATAATATTTTTAAGATGCTAGTTTGATAAATTTCCCAAATTTAATCTCATTAATGTACTAGCTAGCTAGGTTTGTCATTCCTTCCTTTTTCTGTAGAATAGTGCTAAAAGTAAAGTGGAACTCAAAACTCCAAAAGAAAATTCAAACATTGTTTGTTCGTAGGATCAACATAGATCTACATAATATATATAGACCAATATTGATCCAAAGGACATATAATGTTCAAGTTTTTATCTAAGTTTTGTTGGGTATATGTGGACCGAAATAATAGTTTCACATCGAATATGGATGAGTTCATCACATGAAAAGTAGTTGTTAAAATCACCCACCATTTACCCTCTGTCCACCCACCTCATATATATATATGTGAATGAATGATCTATAAAAAAAAATTATATACATATATATGCTTTACAAGAATGGGATGCTTTTAGGCATATTACTTACATATTATGCATTAGTTTGCACAGTAAAGATTGATTAAAAACCCAAGTTCCTACCATCTTACTGTACCCATAAACTGTGATATCAGACAAGCAATGTTGGGAAGAATATAGAAAAACAAGCTCTTGAGTTCACGGAAGACGATTTTTCATTCATAATAGCAACCAACTTCGAATCTGCTTATCATCTTTGCCAACTTGCACACCCTCTCTTAAAAGCCTCAGGAGGAGGAAGTATTGTGTTCATATCTTCAATTGGTGGTGTAACTGCCACTGCATGGACTACTCTTTACTCTGCAATGAAAGGTAATTCTTACTAATTACCTAGCTAGTACACCTTCTTAACAACATATCTATTGTTCATATTTTGATAATTTTTTTGAATTTGATCAATCAAATGTTTTTCGTATTTTTGGATTTTTGGATATTGAAAACTATATCCAAATTATAAACTAAAGATGGCCTTATATATCCTCATTTCTTTCAGGAACTTTGAATCAAATGACAAAGAACTTGGCATGCGAATGGGCCAAAGATAATATTCGAACAAATAGCGTAGCTCCAGGTCTTGTTATGACCCCAGCTGTGAAAGAAGTAATATTCTTCCCTTGACACAAAAGTTCTGTTCTTGATCAAATTTTGAAATATTGCGATACCCAGATGATTAAATTGAAAAAAAAAAAAATAGATTTCAATTATATAGATCTTTTAGGTTATTTTAATAAAGATTAAAGAACTCACTTCTGTCAAAAAAGGGATGTTAGTGATACTTTTATATATAGATCATTGCGGTTTTACTTGGTATATCTGTAGTTTTTAAGTCAAGTAGCTTTAAAGAAGATGTCAAGACTTTTGCCTTGTGAGATGTCTTTGGTTCAAGTTCCCTACACATGAAGGGAAGTGTTATATATATATATCAGTTATAGCTTTGATTTTATGAGGTCTTGGGTTCAAATTTATATATATCTCTCTTATCGCTTTGAATGCAAGATGAAGTTGCAAGTGAGAATGAGTCAAGAGTGTTTATAATAGCTTGATATATAATTTTGAGCTTCACCTATCAATTAATTATTAAAGTCCAGTGGCTTTTAATAGGGGAATTATAGAAGGATTAACAATTAAAGAAGTTGATGACATGAATATGAAAGGAAGTATTATGTTGAAGTTTTTGACAGATTTTAAGTGATGGGCATTAAGTAATTAAATGAAACTGTTTTGTTTTGAATTGTCAGTTAGTTGGAAACAAAGAACTCATGGAGCAATATGAGAGGCAAGTTCCTGTTAGACGCATTGGAGAGCCAAAGGAAGTTTCATCAATGGTAGCATTCCTCTGCCTACCTTCTGCATCATACATCACTGGCCAAACCGTTTGTATTGATGGGGGATTTACTGTCAATGGATTCTATCCCAACAACTATTAAATGAAAAATTAATGCTACTTCTCATGCTCCATACAAAATAAATTTTCCAAAAGAAACATTGCTTGCATCCTAAAACTTGTTAGATCCAAAAAATTAAATTGGGGAGAATCCTTTATTTCTCTTTAAACTTGTATATTGTAACCTATGGCGTGGTGTCAAATTTTTAATTCCTAATTAGACACAAACTCCAACAAAATATAATATAATCTAGATTATTTCTAATTCCAACATCACTCCATAATTTAGATTATTCGAATTAAAATTATATCCCCTCATAATCTTGATTATGCATACTTTAAGCATATTCTTTCCACTTAGATCATCTACAAATCTTTTGTCGCTTCTTTTGCCTTCTTCGTGGACGTTGAAGATGCTCATCAGGGTCTTCGTTTCTATTATGAATAATTTCCACCGATGTTTGATATGCACATGATTTTTTCATCTGTGTTTTAATCATTGATTAAACCTTTTCTCATCAAAAATTAGAATCAACTGTTGATTCAACCCATTGGAAGAAGCCATCTTCCCTTCTAATTAAACCTAAGAGTTAGATTAATTAAATAGCTCTAACAAAACGTCTTTTCCTTCCCAAAAAAGTGAAATTGTCACAATATTGTTTTTTTTTCCATGCAACATTCTTTTTTTCACTACGTCGTCTTCTCTTTTTACCTCTTCCCTTTTTTTAAGGCTTCCTTCTCTCCTCTTCTACCGAGTCATAGACACACAAGGCGTAGCAATACATAGCAACGAAGACGTACAATTCTTAACAACCACTTGTTGCTCTTTTCTTTTTGTATTAATCTTCCACGTTGTGGAGGTGTGACAAGTGCAACAACTTCACCCTACGGTAACTAACACACGCATTATTTACAGTTCTTTTCACCTCTCTGCAACTTAACACATATACAACGAAAGAAACTCTCTTTTGTGGTTTTCCTTCGTTTTAGCAACGGTATCCGTGCTAGTCCTTTTTTTTTCTTTTTCGCACTTTATTAGTGTAATACACAACTGCAATCCGTAGTAGCAACAATACAGTAGACCTTCTACTTACGGTTTTCTCTCTACACTTTCTTTTTCTATATCTCAAGATCTAATCTACGTCTGCTGTGATACCATGTTAGATCCAAAAAAATAAAATTGGAGAAAATCATTTGTTTCTCTTTAAACTTGTATGTTACAACCTATGATGTGGTGTATTTTTTAACACCAAAAAGTAATTTCTAAACTCTTATAATAAGTAATTTCTAATTTCTCAACCTATACACCACAAACTCAACCTTCTAATGTGACACATCTCAAATTTTTAATTCATAATTAGACATAAACTCTAACAAAATATAATATAATTTAGAATATAAATTACTTCATTTTGCCATATTTTTCTATTTTTTTTTGGGATTGAAGGGTTTTGCTACAATGGCTAAGATTACTTCATTTTATTCTAAATGTCACAGGTTCAAATTTAGAAATAACACGTCTAATGTGGAAATAAGATTGCTTAATTACATCTTGCGTGCAATGATGTTATCTTATTGGCGGGCATTTTATTAATTAAATAAATAATGGTATTGTCTACTTTATGAAGTTATGGAAATATGTATCTTACGATGAATATGTGGTAAACTATTAAAAAATAGAAAATATAAATGAAGATATACGAAAAGATTATAGGGGTAGCCAAATTGAAGATAAAATAAGAGTAAACTAATTAAGGTAGTTAATTTGGACACAAACAATATAAAGACCTTTAGACGTTTCCGTTAGAAAAAGTGACCTATTAATAATTTACTGTAATAATAGACATAAAAAAAAGACCTAAAATAACATAGAAAGAAATAATTAAAAAAAAATATTAAATGTCGACTTAATAGTACTCTTGAATAAAATAGAATGGAGAAAATAAATTCATGTACCGAAAACTCATGTAGTTAAGAAAAAAAACTTTGTTGAGTTGAGGTATCACCGCGAATAGTTGAGTTGAGGTATCACCACGAAACACATATTCCACCATTTATTAATTAATGCAAAAGTCTTGGGAGGGAGAATTATTAATTTGGACCACTCACTTAATTTAACCTTTTAGCCATATATGTGGAGTCCTTTTCAATTGATGATACTCTTTATCTGTTGGTCCAAATTGATATTATATGATTGTAGTGTTGTGGGTGGTCACCTCGCCGGCCGGCTTGTAATAATTGAGATTTATTATTTATATATTATCAAATACAATTCTCCACTGCCCACATAAACACCAATAGAAGTTCAAAAAAAAAGAAAAGCAAAGAAGGAAATTAAAGATGGAGGGAAGAAGATGGTCTCTAAGTGGAATGACTGCTCTTGTAACTGGTGGAACCAAAGGAATTGGGTACTCTCTCTCTCTCTGTATATATATATAGTCTTATTAATTCTATGATCTTACATAAATTACATATTTTTTTGTTCAGGCATGCTATTGTGGAAGAGCTGGCGAGCATGGGAGCATCAGTTCACACCTGCTCCCGGCAAGAGGCGGAGTTGAACAAGCTGCTGGGTCAGTGGACTGAGTCAGGCCTCCGAATTACCGGTTCAGTCTGCGATGTTACGGTTCGAGCTCAGCGAGAAAAGCTAATAGAGGACGTTTCCTCTGTGTTCCAGGGAAAACTTAACATTTTTGTGAGTTTTTTTTCTTCTTTTTTTTTTTTTTTTGCTTAAATAATAATTCTAGTACTGATGAAGACAACATTAATTAAGAGAAGATTTGAACTCTCAAGGCTCTATATAATTGATAATAAATAAAATAGAAAATGTTATTTTAACACCAAAAATTACAACTGCTTGTGCAATTAAATTAATGTTTTATTGGATATTCATTGGATATAAGTGTTTTACATATCTAAAGGTGTATAATAAATGATTCAATGAATATATAACTTTGTGTAATTAAATTAACATTTCCTTTAAAAAAATCTTTTCTTTTCTTTTTTGGCTTAAACTCTTTATAATTAAGTTTTACTTTTTGAAAAATATTTGAAAACACACTTTTGACACTTTGACCTCGCCCTCAACACGAGACATAGTGAGAAAAGTGAGTGCCTTCAAACATAGTTCAAAAGTGAATTCCTTTAAATGTGTTTCCAAAACATTTTTTCTTTTTGACTGCATGCTCCGTTACCAAGAAAATGTGAACAAAATTTATTAACGTTGAGGAAATATAGAAATTTGAATTGAAAATACTATATCAATTACTACGAATAAATGTCACATCAAAATAATACACTTTACAAAAAAGCTATAAATCTGATGTAGAGGCTTGACACATTAAATTTACAGCAATTGGAGGAGAGATTTCAAGCTCAATCTTTAGGCATTTTTTAGAAATTTAAAGAAGGAAAATGCTAAAGGGGGGACGTTATTAGTATGACGGGTGATTTAAGAAAGTTTGCATTGAAATATCACTTCAATTATGAAATGTAAGTTACATCTATACTATTTATAAAATCAAAACTCTTTAACTTATCATATGTTACTTTTGTCATAAATTCCTAAATTACCAACTACTTTCAATATAAAACTGTCAAATAAATTTGTAATAAAAAATACATTTATAAGTAATTGTAATAAAGTGCTAAATTCTTTTTTTTTAGTAATGTTAGTAAATATAAGACTTATTTGAAGAATTGTTTTTTTTACCATTTTCAGTCCCTTTTATTTTTTTTTTGGTAATTTTTAGCTTCTTTTTATTTTTTTTGGTAACTTTAACTTCCTTCTTTTATTATTATTGCTTTTTAAGTAACTTTTAGTCTCATTTTATTCACGTGCAACGACATGAGGTCGACTAGTAATAATTAATAGCTTTGTTTTTTGAAAGGTGTAATAATTATATATTAATAGCTGCAGCTTGGTTTGATGCAAATAAAAATTAGTAATTAATTATCGTTACTATTATTATATTATATTATTGGCAATTATATTAAGAGATGATGAATACAACGATAATGACTTCCTTAAGTTTTTAACTGTTAGTTAGCTTTTCATGTCATTCTAAACTACCAGGGATGCACAAGATAAAACTCAAATAGAAAACTTAAACATCTGTATCCATTGCATTATTAACATGGATTCACACAAAAAGTTCAAGTTTTCATCCGAATTTCAGTGTATGTTGTTATATATATATATATGTACGTAAACAGTTTTATTTATTTGCTACTATAATCTGTAATGTAGATAAGCAATGTTGGGAGGAATATAGGAAAGACAGCTCTTGAGTTCACAGAAGAGGATTTTTCATTCATAATAGCAACCAACTTCGAATCTGCTTATCATCTTTGCCAACTTGCACACCCTCTCTTAAAAGCCTCAGGAGAAGGAAGCATTGTGTTCATATCTTCTATTGCTGGTGTAAGTGGCATTGTATGGACTACTCCTTATGCTGCAATGAAAGGTAATTCTTACTATATATTATATATACACCTTCATAGCAACATATGTTTTTTTTTTTCCTTTAATTTCTTATAATTTTACGATTTTTCGATTTATATTCCTATACGTCCTTATTTCCTTCAGGAGCTTTGAATCAAATGACAAAGAACTTGGCATGCGAATGGGCGACAGATAATATTCGAACTAATAGCATTGCACCAGGGGTTATTAGGACCCCAGCTGTGAAAGAAGTAAGATTCTTATTCCCTACATACAAAAGTTCTGTTCTTGCTCAAATTTACAAGTTTGGATTATAGAATTTCTAAGTTATAACTTTAATAAATAACGCACTTGCAGTCATAAAAAAGTGATGTTGGCAATACTATTGATATAAGATTATTGCGCCCTTTACATATTAGCTGTAGCTTTTCAACTCGATTTAGTTTCTAACATGATATAGCTTTTAGCTACAACAGTTTCTAATATGGTATCGGAGTTTTGACGTTGTGAAGTTTCTAAAATAGTATAAAAAAACTGTAGTATTGTAAAAGGTACTGGGTTTAAGTTTATATCTCACTTTTGTCCCTGGCATGCAAGATGATGAGCAAGGAGTACATGGTTCACTGTATAACCACTTCCATTATCATATTATACTTTTAGGGAGGAATCAAGTTGGTTCCTAACCCATTAATTTCCCTCACCTCTTAAGGTGAGAATCAGAAACTTTTGGGTTCCAAAGGCACCCTTTACCAACTGCACCAACTCCTTATTGGCAAGTTGATACATGTTAATTTTTTTTTTTTAATTACAAGTTAAAATTAATCTTAAAAAGGAGTCTAGTGACGTTTTGACAGATCCGTTTGTTTTGAATTGACTACAGTTACTTGAAGACAAAGAACTGATGGAGCAATTTAAGAGGAAAATTCCTCTTGGACGCATTGGAGAGCCAAAGGAAATTTCATCAATGGTGGCATTCCTCTGCCTACCTTCTGCATCATATATCACTGGCCAAACCATTTGCATTGATGGGGGATTTACTGCCTATGGATTCTACCCAAGAAATTAGTGCTACTACTACTCATGTTCGTTGCAACATTAATAATATTATTCACCACCAAGAAACAACGCCTGCCTGCATCATCCTTAAGCTAAGCCTCTTTGTTTGTGTTAGATTAGTGATCAAAATTATGATCATCTAATGTGCTTATTTATAAAAAATATTAGTTTTTTTAATAATATTAGTTATTTGAATAGCAATTTCATAAAATTCAGTTAATCTTAGGGAGAATGATTGAACCAATATAATTAATGCTACCGTTGTCTTAGGAAGGAAGAAATAAATTCCAAACAATCCAGTAATCTCAGTTCTAGCTCTAAGACTAAGGTAAAGACTGACAAAGAAACAGCAACAAGAGTTTGAGAGAATAATAGAAGCAAAAACTAGAATTAAATTAAAGGACGTTTTCATAGTAAAGCAAGTTTGAAATGTGCTGTTAAGGGCTGAAAGTAAGAGGCATACATGCTGAAAGTTAATAAACAACGACAAAGCAACAAGCCCCATCTTCACTTTTTTTTAATCTGATCTTGGTTCTTCAAGTTACAAAAATCACACTCAGTCCCAGCATACAAAGTAGCTGGGAGGCTAAAAAATCCAACATAACAAATTTAAAACCACCCCTCCTCTTTCTGACAACTATCACTCTACTACAGCTCTTTCATGGGAACATTAATACTTATAATGTACATAAACAACAAAATTACCCAAGAGCCATTTCATTGGCAGATCACTAATCAATATATATGCAAGTTTGCGCCAATTGCTTTGAGCCCAATAGAATTGAAAAATAAGCCGAGACTCCATGCAGGAACAGGCGTGGCTCATGTAGAACTCTTCAGTGCAATTTATCACAGCACCAGATTTATATTCGTTCAATGCCAGAAAAATATCACAAACTTACAAACCAGGTGGGAAATTGCTGATCTGTCCTTGTTCCAACACATCCTGATTGTTCGCCTTGTATGCTATCCGTATGCGCATGGCAAGATTTTTCTGGAAATACCATAATTTGAAGAGGTATGAAAGAAAAGTTAGAAAACCATGATAAATACTACATATGCTTCAGCTTGAACAACCAGTGCAAAGAAAACAAAATTGTTCTTTAACTATTATATGGTATTAACCTTTTATACAACACATAACAAAAAAACAATTAAAATAAAAAATCCAGCATTTCATAGTATATAAATAATGGAATTCATATCAACTCACAATAAACTCGCCAGTTGTTAGCTAAACTCAAGCCTACTTTGAATGTCTGACACTTGTCCATGTCTTTCTATCACAGGTTGTAATATGGTTCTTGGTTGAGGGACACAATAAAGAAGAAAGTTCTTGACCAGGTTGAGTTTGTGCAATTGAATGAGACGCTAAGGGATCTAACCAGTGTTATTAAGGGCCTAAGGTGCAATCAAGGCGAGGGACCCCTCTAACGCCTGAGGCGCAAGGCGCAAGGCGAGGGGCGCAACCGAGTGATGGAAGGCGCAAAAATATATGAACATTTTTATTTATAAATTTATTATCAATCAATGAACCATAAATTCAATAGATAAGCAAACAAGACATTAAATAAAACAAATTTATGTCATATGACTTATATAGTCATATCATAACACATATAATATAATTAATTAATTATATGATCGAAAGAAAAACGACATATGAGGCTATGGGCATGATAACATTCAGCACTAAGCAGCAACTCGGCAGAACGGAAAAAAAAAAAAGAAAAAAGAGCAGCAGGGCAGGAGGGAGAAGAAAGAGGGAAGAAAAAGAGAGTAGCAAAAGCAAAGAGAGTGCAGGAAGGTGAAAAAAAAACCCAGAAGAAGAAAGAAAGAAGGATCGAAGAAAAAGAGAGTGGCAGAAGTAGAGAGAGTGCAAGACGGTGGAAAAAAGAAAAAAAAACCCAGAAAAAGAAAGAAAGGAAGGAGAAGATACTTGGTTTGGAGAAGAAGGTGTCAGTGCCAGTGGAATGGAGGAAGTTGGTTGTTGCTGCTGGTGAAGCCATTAGAAACTTGGAATGTTTTGTGCTTGTGATTTTAGATTAGGGCAAGTCAATTGTAACATGCATTTGAAGTTCTAGCATGTAATATTAAATTGTTATCATATTATATAATAATATTTTATTATTGTATAATGTTATTGTTCAGTTAAAAGAAAAAAAAGAAAGAAAGTGGGAGCAGCAATGAGGGCGCCTTGCGCCTGGGCAAAAGGCGCACGCCTCATTGCGCCAGGGCAATTTCTAGGTGCAGGGAGCTCGCCTCGCCTGAGGCGCGCGCCTGGCGTCAACTTAATAACATTGGATCTAACAGCACTTTCAATAACAATCTCTTTCTAAATAAGTCAGCACTTAGACCACCATTGATACAGATTTATGACTAGTTAGTTGGTTCAGATATCATCATTCTGGTATTACAGCTCTTAAAGAGAAATTTTTAATTTTAGGGATTATATTACTTACTGAAGGATAAGTATGCTTGACATTGAAAGGCCTGTAAGATATAAGTAAATAATCATTTTGGAGGTTTGGCATGAAATTAGCGTTTTAGGCAGGATCCTGAAAATAGGGGTTGCCTAGTAGTGATTATTGGAAGAAGGCTCGAGATAATCGTTAGAATTGAGGGTCTTCAAACAAATAAAAATGATAGGAAGTCTGATTTCATCTCTAGACCAATGTATTTGTATCTTGAAATGACATTCAGTAATTGTATATACTCCAGCCAGGTTATGAAGGCCTAGAATTTGAAACTTTAGATTTTGAAAGAACTTCAGCCCTCCGGCCATTTAGGTTTTGTTCTACATCAGGATTTATCCTTTGGAATGGCTGGCATCTATATTTGTGAAAAATCAAAAACATGGGAACAACATAGAGTCTTGGAGAGAGATATTAGAAATCAGACATTTCAACAAGCCCAAATCCCTGCAACAGAGTAAAAGAAAGCACATGTATTGGAGAAAATCGAATCGACATACCTGCCCTTGTTGGCTGTTAGTAACTTTCAAATTTTGAGTGATTGATCCATTTCCACTTGCAGGAAGAGTATTACCAGAAGCTGGATCCAAATGTAGTTGGACAAACTGCGAATTACGCAGAATAAGGAGTCAGTGTGTGTCTAGAGTCGACAACCAAAAATGCAGATGTGAAAGAGAAGATGCCAAAGTAAAATTTGAGCGAGTGCTGAGTGGTAAAGCCCCCTTTTTGCTCATAAAGGGAGTTAACAAAAATTTAAAGCTGTAACTAAATACCAAAAAAGGGAATTTGACAATTTGAGAGTAGAATCGAAAATGTACACGACTCCAACTTTCTTTAAAAATTTCAAAACCTCAATAGGGATACCATCAAAGTCCAAAAGCCTTTGCATTTTTCATGTTCCTTCAAGCATTTTTACATCAAGTATGTTAATTCAACGGAGGAATTGATTTTAATTAATTTCTCCAAAGTGAGTATGTTCTACACTTTAAAACTTTCAATAGATTTTCGTTTAAAAACTTTTGAAAGTAAGTTTTCCACATTTCATTAATATCCTCTTCTATCACTAAGAATCTACAAAGCAAGGAGAAGATTACAAAATGTTGGTCCATCCCCTCAACCACTTAGAAATCCCATAGCCTTTTCCAAGTTTAGTTGTTACAATCCAATTACTAGCTCACGTTTTAGTGAATCTCCATATGTTCATGAGATCTTACCCTCTTCCTTTAAAAATTATGTAGTTCCTTTCCAACCAAATTGACACCGTATTGCCACCATTATTTCTACCCTCCATGCACGTTGGGTTTTAAAGGAATGAGTGGTAACCTTGGCAAAGGAAACAACCGTCTTTATCGGTTGGTCTCGTACACTCCTACTTGGTATGCTCAATTCAATGTTGATCTTGATCATACTCAGCGTTGTCTCTAAAAGGAGAAAGAGCGAAGATGTGAAATAATATTTATTTATAAGAGATCTTCCCTACACAATAAGGCCAAGTGACACCTACGCATTGCAAATAATATTTATTTATAACTTCCCGAGCAAATAATTAAAAAATTTTACAAATAGGACTTTTGTACATCTAATTACATACATATTCCACTATATAAAAGCCAAATCTTGGGTAAAAAATGATAAAACATATTTTACATTCTGCAATTGTGTCCACAACATTAAAAAAAAAAAAAAATTATATATATATATTAAAAAAATAAGAGAAGTTAGCATATAGCAATATAATAAAAACAAAAAATAGAAAATAGAAAATCAGAATTAGAAAATAGAGAAAATTAAAAAGATAACTGGCAAAATCGGATAAGACATACACCAACCCTTCTCTAAACCCCCACAATGGCGGGTTCCTTGTGTACTAGGTTTTTCTTCTTTTTTTTGTGTGTGGATGTGAATCTTAGCATGAAGCATCTTAGACTTCGAAGGAACATTAAAATGAGACATAAATGATTTAAATACAACGATATGATTTAACTATATTACAAATGCGTAATAAGAATAATAATGGGAGGATGTAAAATGAGTTGCATTTGTATCAAAGCACAAAAGGTTCAAAACCATCAAGAACTCTATAACCCTACTTCCAAAATAATTTTTTGCCTCAACTTCTTTTGTAGGAAACCAGGACAAGAGAAGGGAGCAATGAAATGACAAAGATTTGTTGACTTGTAACACAATTCTTTTCTTTTCCTGAAAAGAAACTAGAAATGTATTTATATATAAAAACAAGAAGAAAAGTACCAGGTGCAAGATGCACCCTAGCAAAACAACAAAGATGTCAAAGAAAGCCAAAAACTTAACCTATAGACTTGTAACACAATTAAAAGCAAAGATGAGAAATTTGAATTCACCCTAAATTTTGGTTCCTTAAAATTCAAGATTACTTTGGGAAAGTTCAATTTGACAAGGAGAATTTTTGTACAAATTGACATCCAGGAGAAGTATAAGGAATTTTTTTTTATTTTACTGTTGGAAGATCTATACATGTAGATATGTTAAAACAAGCATAATTTTATACATAAATCTCACTAAATTAAAAAATGTAATGGTTTAAAGTATGATTCATAATCTGTTTAATACTTGATGCATATTGTATGAGCAACAAACTAATTTTATGACTTCTATTCTTAACACATGGGAGATTGTGATTGATGAATTGATAACACACAATTTATAAATTGCATGTTCCTCTCTTTTTTGAATTATAGTTTAGTAAATCTTATTTTCCTTGTTCCTTAAGATATTCTTTAGTTTCTATCACATATGAAATTGTTCTTCATATATTTTTATTCCTTAAGAACATCTTCCAACAAAAGTTGAACTTATCATTGGGTTTTTTAATAATTGCTTTTCAAAAAGTAAAAAAACTCCAAGTATTTTTTAATTCTACTACTTTTGATTTTTTAACTTAGTTCAATGGAAATTATGTAACATTTCGTTTACATTTATCTCCTAATTCAATAAAAAAAATTCGATAATATTTCGGAAATGTTCAAAGAATTTTCATTCCAAGATTAAACGATCCAGGAATACACAAAATATTCATCGATGATTCACAGAAGAAAAGCTCCTCATAATAATATAACTTTTTTCAGAATCCTTTATCAAAAATCTTATGTAAATGCTGCATCTTTCAAAAATCACTGCATGAGGATAGACATTATCAATGTTTTCTAAGTTTGTACGAAATAGTGAAAAGAATCTTCAAATCACATTAGACAAAACCTTTGACACATGATATGCCCAGATGCATGGGCATTGCCAAAGATCTCTATGCACAAAAATCTCAATCCAAGTAATGGTCATACAAAAACCTATGATCACCAGCATTGTATGAAGAACAAGAAAAATGGAGTCAAAACCGTGGCAAACCAGTCCAGACTTATCAAAACCAATGTGTAGCAAAATGAATGGATTATTGAACAATGGTACTACATCTGGTGGCACATAAAACAAGATAGCCATCAAAAGCTTAAGGAAATGTTTGAGCTACATTAAAAAACTAGGTAAGGTCAACAAATGCTCTAGAAAGAAACAAGGAGTTATATACTGAACTTTAGCTCCACCTTGGATCTTCATTTCAGGACAATAATACCAGAAATCCTAAAAAAGCTTCAAGTGTTTCCCTAAGCCCTCTGGGCCAGATACTATCATAGAACTAAACATTTCACTTTGTATGAGTAGATGCCTGCGAGTATTGATGATTTAGTTAATGTCTTAGCCCATGATGGAGCTTACTAAATAGTATGTAGCCTTAGAGAATAATCATAGCTAATTTGCTCCATGTTCTTTTCTAGTTGATGCCTTTACAAGTGTACATCACCCAGTAAATAGGATTAAGCATAAAGGATATGATAACTGGTTATCCAATACCAGAGAAAGACAATGTGACAATTTTATCCAGAGCAGCGTATTAACTTAAAAAAGGAAAGTAAAATAAAAAAGAAGATTACGAAAATAGAAAATTTTATGTGGCCCCAACCCAAGCACAAACAAAAATTTGTTATCAGTATGAAGGGTTAAGAGATTAGTGTCTTTGGATATTACCTTCGGAACTGCAGCCTGGAAAATAAAATCTGTAAAATTATTAGCCGACATATTTGTAAAAGTGGCATGTATCAATGTTGCTTGGGGGTTTTCCAGCTGCTTGCTGAAGCTGAACTCAACCTTCAATGAGTTGCTCTTGAATACAGTTATAGAGGAATAAACAGAACCATTGGCTCCTGCATAAACAATGAAAAAGCATCCTTATGCCCATAACACAAACTTCATATCTAAAAGTGGCCAATTAATAAATGACAGTTCCACTAACCAGAATGGTCTGTTTGTGTAAGACCTCTTTGATCAGTATTCAACACACTGGGGCTCAGGCCATCCAATAAATCCATCATTGGAGCAGCACCAGCAGGAGAAGAGACCTGAGTAGAAAGTGGAGAAGAAAGTGATGACAACCCTTCCAGTGGAGCAGCTGACTGCGTTTTATTATGACTGGAAGATAATATGTCTGGCATTGAGGAGTTATTTTGCACTGACGGCGTTCCAATGGACAAGAGATCCAGCAGAGAATCCATAGGAGCCTGGCTTGAACCTTCACAAAAATGTGACAGAACATAGCCATCAATATATATTGCCAATAATAGTTTGTAAGAATGAAAAACAACATATTACAACAAAACTTCGGCGAAACAACATTGACTCCATATATTAGCATTACCAGCAGAAATAGTTTAAAATGTGGGAAAAAAAAAACAAAGAGAGGAATGAAAAATTTTATTTTCAAGTGGCAAAATTTGCAAAAGACGTGAACCAACACGGACAACAACAAAGGATTTTTAACCATATAAAACTTTTCATAGACTTGACAGACACATGACAGAACTCTGAATTTTTCAGACTCTGCACAAAAATTTGTGAAGCCTTACACTGACCAAAGTTTATTTCATAAGAGGCTTCAGTTATTTTGGAGTTTTGTGCTATTTATCCTTTAATTATAATTTGTGCTTTCATAAAAAAATCATGGACTGGAAGGATTCCAATTAGTTTCCAAATCAATCCAATTTTTCCTTAACGTAACTATTTTCTGGCAGCATTAAGCGTATAAAGTTCCTATAAGTTTCTCGAATTTTTGGATTATTCTATAAATATTGGCAAATTTTAAACATGTTTCCAAAATTGTTCTAAAAAAGTTATGTAGTATAATTTACAGCTCTAACAATTATGGTTAAATGTTTTAGATGTTTATTGGGCCTCTATAAATTTTCAACACATTCTAAGATTAAATCATTCATGTTGGTCAGATATGATTTACATTGATTGATCTCATATGTTGATCCATGAATAATGGGACTCCAGTTTATGAATTCAATTTAAAAATTACTCCCCACCTTGGAGTTTAAAGCAAGTCCAATTTCCAAATATGTTGAGTTGACTCTCATGGTTCAGCTTATATGAATTGAACCACTAATAGCTCTTACTATTTCACATGAAATCAAGCTCCAGTATCTATTATTTGTAGTCATTACAAACATCATCTGATAAGTTTAAAGTTAGCATTGGCGTTTTACAATTTTTCATCTAAAGAAGTGAAGTTGCAACAGATTTTTTTTAGTTTTTCAAATTATTTCGGTTTTTTAACTAAATTCAATCATTTTGTTGTATTTTCTATTTATAATTATTCTATACTTCAATGATTATAAATTGAAGCTACAATTTCAGAGAATTCTAATTCCAGGAATCAACCTTGGTAAGTCACACAATGCTAATTGCTTGAGCTGACTGTTTACTTGTTTATTCAACTCATTTCAAGCTGGCAACGTTGAGCCTTGTGTATCACTTTCACCTCATGCCATATCATATGTCAATCATCCAAATCAATTTGGTCTGAACATCATGCAATTCATAGCACGAATCTCAGCTCAAAAACTTCAAGATAATCTAGGGATCACATGTTCTAAAAAGATATTCTATTCTAGATAACCCCCCATGTGACGCCCCGAAAATTATTTCATCTAGCCCATAACCCAATTGCACTTTGCCCAAACTCTATGCGTTGCCTTGATATGTTTGGTGTTTGTTTGATGGTTGTTTAATGTTTGTATAGTTGATGCTTGATAATGTATATAAATATGTGTATCATAAATTGTATATGGGTCATGTTAAATTAAAGTATAATGCATATGTTATTATTTATGCATGGGCCCATTAAACCATGAATTGATATGGGTTAGGATTGATTGAATAAAAGGATAAATGAGAATGAAAATTTGGTGTATTAAATGGATTGGACATTTAAAATACATGGAAGCATGAGATTGGTTAAAGTACATGTGGTTGGTATGGGTAGTATGAGACCAACACATGTGAAGGTTGGTGCATGAAAGTGGACAAGTGTCCCATGCCCACTTCTCTTCTTCAAGGAAATGATAGAATCAAGGAGAGAATCAAGGAGGGAATCAAGGAATTGTTAGAAAGAGGTGAGTGGAGAGAAAGGAAAAAAAATAAAAGAAAAGAAGAGAAAAGAAAAGAAAGAAGAAGATAAAGAAGGAGGGAGTTGCAGGAGGAAGATCTCTACGACGTTTTCATCAAAGAGCTGGATCTTTGGGATATATGGTCAGATTGAGCTCAAAATTTGTCAGCAAGTTCGTAGCTTATGGTTATTCATTCTGGTCGGTGGAGATCTTGATCAGAGGTTTCGTCTAAGAGATCTAACCTCTCAAACAAAGCTGGTCGGAAAGTCTGGATTTCTCGCGCCGTTTTGCTCAAACTTCTAGATCTCCTTAATCTACTGTTGGATGGATATAAAATTTGGGTATGTAGTGTACAACTGATATTTCTGCATTCTGAACGGTGGAGATCTTGATTAGAGGTTTCGTCTGAGAGATCTAACCTCTCAAACAAAGCTGGTCGGAAAGTCTGAATTTCTCGTGCCGTTTCGCTCAAACTTCTAAAACTCCTCAATCTACCGTTGGATGGATATCAAATTTGAGTATGTAGTTTATAACTGATATTTCTGTATTCATTTCTGTATTCATTTATGATGGTGGTCGTGTGTGGTTAAATACTCTCGCGAGGCTTGGTTGTGAGTAGACTTCATTTATGATTATATCTTTTATGTCATCATATCACTTATATATATTGTATGTTGAAAGCATGAATGTGTTCTAATGCTTTGAATGATGCATTGATTTGAGAAAACCTTATGACTTTGGTTGGGCCCATCTATCTGGCTAATAGGGGGACTTAACATTGTCATAGGAGGGTTTTAGGAAAGGCAATGATTGGGTTCAACGGTACGGTGAAATAGACGTGCACTAGTAACCCAATGCATGTGGAATGTGGATCCAAATTGATAAGCTTTTACTTGCATCGAACTTATTATAAATGTTTGATATCTATATGTTATGAGTTTTTAATCATGCTACACATTGACATGCATACATGATATTTATTGATGAGTATTGATAACATATTTGAATTCTATTCACTGGGCACCGTTGGCTCACCCTCATTTTCCTCTTTCAGGTCCTTCTGTCCCGAATAAGGGCAAAGGAGTAGTTATATCTTGAGGGCCTTGCCTGCGAGAGAATCCAAGGCCTCGATGTGAGTTGAGAGGCATTTTGATTGAACTGTGTTTTAAATTATGAAGTATTATATTTTGGATTATGTAATTATAACACTTACCACATTGTAGTATGGGTGAGTTGGGACTTGTTAGATAGACCATGTGGGCATATGACGGTTTTTATTTGTACCCACAATTTTGGACTTTATGTGTATGTCAATTTTAATGGACTGTAGGGATTATGATTTTATTTGTGGTTCATTTTTATGGATTATCTCTTGTCTTTGATGATTAATACGGTGGGTAGTTTTGTTTAGTACCTTTTGATATTATGTCGTTGTTTGAGATAAGGCTCGTAGGGTCTCAACCACCTCACGGGAGTTGAGGAGTAGTCGGAGATGCCTACGCCGGGCGTCCCGCCCCGGCATTCCGCACGCCATTCCCTGCGGGGTTGGTGGTCCGGGGTGCGGGGTCGCCACACCCCAAACTAGCCGCCCCCAAAAAAACAATCAATTTTTTTTATTCAATTCATATCCAACCAGCCCTCCCTCTACAATGCTATTACAAACTACTTATAGATTTTCAAGTAAAGTTAAGACTCCCAATAAAACTCTTAATAAAAGTCCTAATCAAGTAGAATAACTAGAATTCTAATCCTCTCAAATAAAAAAATTAACCCTCAAAAGTAAACAACTAATAGTCCTGCAGTATTCATATAACTGATATTTAGATAAAATCAAAAACTCAAAATTCTATCTACTAATTAATCCTCATCAACAGCCCTCAAAATCTATAGAAAAGAAATACTCACTTGCCCCCACTAATCTTGAGGACTAGCTACACTACATTTGATCACAATCTTCACATGAGAGACCTCTAAAATCTTGAAAAATTAAAGAGTACTCGAATAGCATTGCTATAGTAAAAATAAAATAAAAATAAACCTCCCCCCAAATACCAAGAATCAAGAATTAAACAAGTGATATCATCACCATAAGATTCCTATCACAAGGGGAGAACATTACACCAACCACTTCAAGGCTCTTCAATGCATAGTTCTACACATGCCAAAGAGGAAGAGGAACATGCTTCATTCAAACCTCCAAGTGACTCTATAATGCTAGAATAAGCAGTTAACTTTATAATTTACAACACATGATGCATGAGTCAACAACTATTCAAGCGAAAAGAAAGTATGAAGTAGAATAACTTCAATAGAAACAGACACAAAGGATTTTAAGAGTTAAAAGATTACTACTCAGCACATAAACACAGATGGAACCAAAGGTATACATAGCATGTTCAATAAAGAAATCCTCCAATCTACAATGGCCATAGAAACAAACCTCAATCCCATGCAAAACACAATAAATAAATAAAAAGATTAAAAAAGTTCATAAAAGACTATGAACAGCCACTGGAAAGAAAGTTCAATTCTGCCGAAAGACAATCATGAAAGAATGAAAGAAACTAAAGCATAACAAGCAGATCAATGAATATCATTTCCCAACTTTAAATTACATCGAATTTATATATGTGCAGCATATGAAATGTCCCAGGCTCCAGAAAGTAACAAGCATGAAGCTTTGAAAACTAAGACTTCAAAAATAATGTTGACTAACAGTACGAACAAGAAAAATAGAACATGCAAAAGAAAATAATGTTAATCAATATAAACAGAGGTTTTCTGTTCTGAATTCCAGAGTTTACAAATTACCATAAACAAATTCAACAGGTTAAATGCAGTCTCACAAGTGTTTTTAGGAAACAAAAGGGGATCAAGGAATCAAGAAAAAGACCTGATAATGACGAAGCCAACGTCAAGCCTAAACCAAGAAGATCCTGAAGTGGATCGCCACCTGAAGAGCTAGGTACAGGGGCATCATCTGAACTCAAGTCAAGTAAATCTACGAGAGGAGCTGCAGGGGGTTTTGCATCCCCATTTGGCAGATTAAGTGAAGCACCAGTGGAAGCTGGAATGGCTGTAGGAAAAGAACCAGCCTTTCTTCCATTGTAAGTTGCCTCATCAAGAACTGGCATTCTTTCAACCAAAGTAGACCTGCACATAAACGTTTGTAAAAAAGAATTTCATAATAACTATTCGAATTTCTGTATGAGAAGTGAAAATACTAAAACTTCTAACAAAACAAAATGCTGGACTACAAGTTACCTTATATTCTGATGCCTCTCAATTATCCTGTTAAATTCCAAGGATCTTTGCTGCAACTCCAACACAAAATTTCCTTTATGTTCAACAATTATGTCATTTATCCTCCTGCAGAAATCATAACAAGAATCACCACACATGAGAAAAACATAAGACAAGTTCTGCAGTCACAAATAAACAATGGACCAAAAAGAATGAAGTGCTCCTGATTATTAAAGTCTTACCCTAAATTTCTAGATAAGCTCGACCAACATTTTATACTTAAATCTATCTAAAGTAAATGAAAGGAAAGATTGACATTCATTATACAAAATGGAAACATTTATGCTGTTTTAATCTGTACAACTCTGAAGTTCAATGAACTGGAAATAAAAGAATAAACCACAAATAAGTAATCTTAAGAACATGAATAAGATATAGAGATAATACATAAAATGTTAAGAAGACATTTTCAGTTGGATTATTTATTTATTCAAACCACGTAACAAGGAGTCAAGGACAGAGTCATGTCCATCTTCTGACAGAAGTATGAAATCCAACACCGCACCTTTAAGAAGCCAAAACCATTACATTCATTACAATACTTTGGCTGATTTAGATTAAAATTTGTTCAAATGAAAACGACTCAACTCAACAAAGTCTTTTTTTCCAACTACATGAGTTCAGCTACATGGTTGAAAGCACGTGCAAGCAAAAATATTTTCTTTAGGTCCACCACCTAAATAGAGTTCACCAGGTCAAAAGGAACCTAGAAAACTATGCTCAAGAATGCCCACACCTTTTTCAAGAAGTCCAATTTTCACAAAGCTAAAATCTACTACTCTAACTAAAGCTCCAAAAAACCAATTAATATTTCTCTTACGTTATAAAGGACTCCAAAATATCAATATCCCTTAACCAATTAAAGAGAGCCTTGTCAGTTACCAAATTCAAATGATCTACAACTCACTCAAGATCAAAATGATTGATAGTTTTCTATTTTAATTACTTAATGTTTCACTAAATGAGGCAATGAGAGATTAAGCTTCAAAGTGGGAGACCAGTAGAACAAAGCCAATCTGCAAAGTTTCCATAGGCCATAGTGCCTGAAATCTTCAATAAAAGCATCCTATGTATGATGTATGTCTACACGATAATATATGCAGGATACACGTCTAAATAAAAAAAGGGCATACTCAAGGCAGGATGCCCACCATTGCATGGCATAAGGAAGGGACAATATACGCAACCTTACCTCCATATTAGAGAGGTTATTTATAGATTTGAACCAGTCACCTCCAAGTCACAATGGAGCAACCTCAACCATTGCACCAACGTTTTCCCTTTATACACATGTCTAAATTCATCTCTAAATTTGGAGAATTGACAAATTATATCATACTTTTACTAATCCATGCCCATATTATCATCCATATCAAGGCATCCAAATCAAACTAGGCCCTTCGAAATAGTCAAGTGAAATATTCTCAAGTTGAAAGATAGAGTACTTCACATATAAACTCCCATTAACAAATGCGTAAATCTCCTCTTTTAGACAACAAAAGAAAAAAAAAATTACAAGACAAATAAAGAGTTTAACAAAGACTTAAGCCTCCATCTCTCTAGTATTGCACACATTTTATGATATAATGTTTACTTCAGGTTTCCGAAACTGCCCTTTAATTATGGTTTTCAAACATATACAAGTGTGCCCGGGTTACCATGCCCATACTTAGTTGCATTCATATCAAATATTTCAAATTTAAACAATAAATTGCATATTCATGCCATGTGTGGTCATACTGCAAAATATATCTTGATAAAATCATATCCTGCCCCCTATTACAAAAAAGTATAACCTCTTGATTATCTTATCAGAAGGACACCACACCAGAACTTAGTGAGAAAAACAAAAATTAACATGAAGTGTTGCAAGACTGAAGTGCAAGAAAAATTATTTACTCAAAAAGATTTAATTATAAAAATCTTGCATTGAGATAAAATATGCATGAAAATTTTATTCGAGCAAAGATGGGCCAGAAAAGATTGTTGATATTTATAAAGGGAAAATGCATAGAAAGAAGACTTTTGCAAACAGATTTTGGTCTGTACAAAATGCAATCCAATTTAAAGGAACAGCTGCAACAGGTTATCATCCACTTGTTTGCATGGAAGCTTCTTAATCTATACATAAAGATTCATGTATTTAATTGTAGTTACTAGTTACTATTAGCTTGGAACACATTATTGGGACTCTACATAACAGCGGTAGCATTTGGGTTTAGTGGTTATCTAACATACTGACATAGTATCAGAGCTTAGATCATGAAGATCTAGGATTCAAGTTCCTTTGTAAGCATCTGCATGTTCCACATTTGGTTGTTTAGAATATGCATGCTCATTTGTCTCTCCATGCGGAGAACGGAGTCGCGTGTCAAGGTGGGTGTTGATATACATAATTAGGCCTCTACCTAACAGCTAGAGCATTAGAGTTCAGCAGTTATCTAGAGTTGTAATATTAGCATTATCAAAGCACGTTAAACATTCTTGATCCAAAGGCAGCTAATAGAGGCACTGAAATAGGAATGAATCCTTGTTTTCCAAATGCAGGACATGGGTACAGAGTACAGACACCATTATCAAATCAAGAAACTTGATGAGTTAGATTTCATGATCAACCATGATCTTTTGGAGGCTTTACAGCATGGAAAATATAAGAAAACTTATAATGTCTATCATTGTTTATCTCTTTTGGAAAAGGTAAAGGAATGTCTATCATTGTTGTTAGAACCATGAATCAGAATCGAGTTTTTTCAAGGGTTGGTGAATCAAATCAAGATTCGGATCGGTAAATCATACGATTCAAAATACAAATGATTATCATATATTTGAATACATTAAGTACCTAAAGAGTAATAAACACATTAGTATTTTTTTAGTTAAATAACGATTCCGGCCGATTAACTACCATTTAGTTAGTCATTCGGTCCGATTCACTTACAATTCACCACCAATTCAGATGGCTTCACGTACGATTCACAAGTATGATGATTAAAGAAACTAATTCGAATCGTATCAGGATGAATCGTATCAGGATGAATCGAATCATGAATCATACGATTTAGCAATTCAAATCGCAATTTTGATAAGTATGATGTCTATAACAATAGTCACGAGACTTGCAATGTATTATTCACAATATTTTTGTCGAAGGAAATAGCAAAGAAGTATCAGAGAGTATCCCTACAATAAAAAGCTCAATTGTATATGAAAAACTGCAATGAGGAAGTATCTAAGTAGATATAGATATCATTATCATATCCTGAAGATGTAGATACTCGAGACATAATGAGCATTGAAATATTATAGCCATGATGATTTAGCGACCTATGCCCATCCTCTGGTTTCAATTTTAAGCAAAAGCAACATTGAAATGATGATATTAATTTGTTGTAGCAAGCTAAGATGACACATTAAGGTAGCATTTGGTGACTTTAACTCTAGCCACTTTTTCCTTGAAGTCTACTTAAAATAGCAATTAAAAATATTAAACTGCTTCGTAACAATTTGATACCCTCTAAATAAGGTAGAGGTTGATAAATTGTAGAGTAAAACCTCTACAAGAAAAAGTTAAGAAATAATTTTTATTTTTTCTTTTATTTTTATTTTTATTTTTATTGTAGAAAGATCATCATTTGCATGTAAAAGATGTATAACCTATATCTCTTATTAGAAATAATGTGTCCTCTACCAAACTTGTGAGTACTTACCAACATAGAAGGGTTTATCAGATAGAAAGTGATAATTAATAATAGAAAATTGTCATCCGCCAAACATGACAAATAATCACCAATATAGCAACTAATAACTTTCAAGTTTTTTTGTGTTTTAAAGAAAAACAAATAATAATTTCTTTTAATTTTTAAAAAATCTTAAATATAATTTAAACAAACAATAAATATACTTTTAAGTTCTTTATATATTGGATGACAATATAATTTTATTACTAATGATAAATATATATATTTTAAGAGAATTTAATACATACATTTTTGTAAAAGAAATCAAATACCCCTTATAACAAGAAATTGGGATGTTAGATACCAAACATTTTACCTCTAAAATAAAACTAAACTGAGAGGTTGGAGTGTTGGCTACTGAAAAATATGTCTATAAATTAGAATAAGCTCTTTTATATGTTCTTATTAAACCAAAGCTAAAAAAAAAATGTGCTAATCATTTTAGACGTAGAGACACAGAGTTATCAAAGGCTACCTGAGAGTAATACAATAACCATGTTCACAATGAGAGAGAGAGATGGTCAAAACATCTTTTTCTTTTTTGACAGTATACAATGTTAGTAATTAATTGTATAACTAGCTCCATCACCAGACCACACTCTCGGGAAGGTATTAGACTCGTTCCTGACCCATTAATCCCCCTCACCCCCTAAGGTGAGGCAGTGACAAGAGTCGAACCTGAAACCTTTGGATTCCAAAACCACCTCTTTACCAACTGCACCAACTCCATGTTGGCGAGAGATGGTCAAAACATCAATAAACCAATTTGAAGACATAATAGTATAATACATCAAATAGACTAAATAGATGGATGCTGCACTTTGAATCAGTTTCCTCAGCCCAGCACAGGGAAGAGCCCAAGGGAATATAAGAAACAATCAATCATAAGGATCAAGCTGAACAGATAGAAAGGAAGATACAACAATATCAACAAGAAATTATCCATACCACGTAGACAAAAAATAAAATAAAAGGCGAAATATATATGGATGCAAACATTCAAAATGATACAGCCAAAATAAGTTGAGAACATCTGGACAAAACTCAATAAAAAAAAGCCAACTGTGATTGCCGTAAAATTATAAAATTCAGGAGGTCCCACATATAGATTTATTTGACCAATACATTTGTCAACTATCAAAAAGCAGTAGTTGCTAAAAGCAAGATCACCCAAAATATTGCAGAGTGTGAGAAACATTGATGAAAGTAAAGAAGAATGAACCTACTGTGAACAAGAAGGAAAACGGGAAGAGAGCTTCAAAAGAGCCATCAAGGTCATTGCTCGGGTCGTTATATCTGTTGAATGTCGTTTCATGGAAATCTCTAAGACATCCACAACATCAGACTCTGTTACCTGCTTGACATGATGATGCTCACATAAAAACAAAGAACTTGCCCATAAAATAAAAATGGAAAAACATGTGAAACGCAACATAACAAAAAATAACACAAAAAAGAGTTTATACGCATGACAATATCATCTCTTCTTAGTGATGGCATGCTTATGCTGCTAATAATTAGTTCTTCCATGCATCATGAGATTACAAATGAAACATTGAAATTTTGAACCCCAGACCTAAAATAAATTGGAGAGAAATAATTAAAAAAGATATAACTATTTGTAATTTGAATGTCAACTTAGCCCAAGATAGAGCGGAGTGGAGGAAGCAAATTCATGTAGCCGACCCCATGTAGTTGAGAAAAAGCTTAGTTGAGTTGAGTAGAGGATGCACTAAATAGTAAAAGAACCTACAACAGACCATCCTTGAGAATTACCTTGAATTTTTTTTCTCAAGGAACATCAAATGAAAATTATACATGTGTAGGTAAGTTGGCAGAAAATATCATCCAACTAACATAGTTGAGAACTGATGACTGAAGTCCTAAATAGCTGAAACAAAAAAGCCATTCAAAAACATAGACTAAGGTCTAAACAGGGCTAAACTGTAGTTGAAGCACAATAAAACAAGTTTTAGTAGAAAGAATACTTTCCAGAAAAATGGGTCAGTAAGGTAGTTTTTGTTTAAAACTTTTTCAAAGGTCCCTGGAAGGAGGATGTCTAAACAGGGCCAAACCGTAGTTGAAGCACAATAAAACAAGTTTTGGTAGAAAGAATACTTTCCAGAAAGATGGGTAAGTAAGGTAGTTTTTGTTTAAAAAATTTTCAAGGGTCCCAAGAAGGAGGATGTCTGGTGACTTTCAGGGAAGTTAGGAAGATATTTAAATCAGGGAACTTATTTCTAATACTACAGTTCAGAGCTGTAAAGAAGGCAACATAATGTTTCTAACAAAGAAGAATGTTATGTTTCGAGAGTGTTGGGAATTGATGGGGATAAATTAAACATTGGGAAATAATTTCAAAGACTAATGCTTATGGTTTTGTAATGATCATGCTCACTGTCACCATGATCAGAAAGCCCATCAACTCATAAATAATCACAACAATTAGTTCCCTAGGTTAATCTTTAGGGTTCCTCTATATAAACACTATTGCAGAAAAAGATTTTTGTCCATCATCATTTTCAACAAAATTGTTTTTTGAAGAAAAAAAAGATCACCTGACAGGGGTCAGGCAACCCAGTTGTGAACGCCATTAATTTTTAGGCGTCCTCCATAAAAACAATATTGGAGATAAAGATGGTGCTCCATCATCATTTTCAAAAAAAATATTTTTTGAAGAAGAAATGAGGGATCTCCTAGACAGGCATCTGTCAACCCTGTCGTGAACACCATTAAGTTTCACAGAGTGTGATGGTCACCAGATTCACTGAGAAAAGGAACACCTTAGCTTGATAACAGCAATAGTATACCCATTTCTTCTATATTAATCCATCTGTTTTCTTCTCCACTTTTCGTCCTTAAGCATTGTGCTATGACGACCATGTACACCAACAATTCAATTAAAATGGGACACCTCTACCTTGTTACTAGTAGTAGTTGATCCGTTCTTTCTATGTTATTAGTATATTGTTTTTTTATTTATTTTTATTTTTTACCCTTTTGCACTTTCTCCTTCGTCTGAGAAATCCATCTCACCAGACTTAAAAGCAATAAAAAAGTTAATCAATTCCTATTTTGATTAACCTAATCAATTAAGAAATTCTCTTAAACTTGAGACATACAACATTTTCATAGCAAGCAATGACATGAAGAACCTTAAACCAACCAATGACAGCAAAAATGATTAGAGCAATGGAAGTCTTGGAAGAATTACCTTTATTTTTAAGTTTGATTTATAAATAAAATAAAATAAAAAATACTTAAAGTGCAGGAGTGAACATTATAAGTGCCATTTCTTAGTGCCAGGGTAGATGTCTACTTAACCAATTAACCAATGTAAAAAACAAAAATTATGTTGCGGAGAAGAGAGAAATCTATGTGATTTATTTCTTTCTAGAAGAGATGATAATTTTAGTGGTTGTTTTATTTAGCAGTTACTAAAATTGTAATCCTTGTTATATGTGTGCGCAGTCTTATATGTCTATTTATACAGTGTTCCTCTATTGAGACAACCCCACAAATAAGATTTATCCCTCCTCTTCTTCTGTGGACGTAGGTCATTAAGCCGAACCACGTTACATCTTTGTCTTGTTTATTTTACAACATGGTATCAGTGCCTTTGGCTCGTACAACTGGGAACATTTTTTTTCCAGCCAGAATTGTCGGAATCTTCTTTGCCGGTCTTCATCGTCAGAATCTTCTTTGTCGGCCTTCATCGTCGTTGTTGCCGCAACTCCGTCTTCCACCTCTACTACAGCTCATCGCTGCCGCACCTCCTTTGTCGTTGCAGCTACGTCTCCTGACCGTTCCGCCGTGCATCGCGGTACCATTGTGATCTCTCCTTACCACTGCTGCTGCTGCTGCGGTAACTTTCTTACCTTCTCGTCTTCTCCTTCTTTCGTCTTTCTTTTTTTTTCTTGCTTTTTCTTTTTCTTGCTTTTTCTTTTTCTTTCTTTTTCTTTTTCTTTCTCTCTTTCTCATGTGCCTTCTTTCTTCTTTCTCTCTTTCACGTTTTCCCGTCTTCTTTCCTCCTTTCTTCTTTTCCTCTTTTGGCGCAAAAAAAAATAAAAATATGACGGTCATTTCAGAAACTGTGCAGTCCGATGAAATAGTTTACAACACGGAGAAAAGGGAATTACCAAATATTCAAGTAGCATATAGACTCAATGCGAAAAATTACCTACAGGGGTCACAACTGGTTCGAACCTTTTTACAATGTAAATGGAAATTGAATCACCTTTTGGGCACTGGACCAAAACCTGAAAATCTTCAGTTTGAAGCATGGGATAATGAAGATGCATCAATAATGGCGTGGCTATGGAATTCGATGACGCTAGATATCAGTGATATGTGCAAGTTCCTGACCACCGCTAAAGATATTTGGGACGTCGTTCACCAAACGTACCCCAAAGCACATGATGCAGCCTAAGTGTATGAAATCAAGGTTAAAACTGGAGCAACAAAACAAAGAAACATGACAGTCACAAAGTATGCCAA
This sequence comes from Paratinospora sagittata, assembly GCA_035771175.1. Taxonomy (NCBI): domain Eukaryota; kingdom Viridiplantae; phylum Streptophyta; class Magnoliopsida; order Ranunculales; family Menispermaceae; genus Paratinospora; species Paratinospora sagittata. The sequence goes on from CM069592.1 coordinate 30,612,927, forward strand.
TATACTGAAAAATCTCTGGCAGGAACTTGATCATTATCGGTGTATCGAGACTAAATGCCCTGAGGATGTTGTAGTTCTAAAAAATTACATTGAAAAAGATCGGGGCTATGATTTTTTGGTTCGATTCAATACTGAGTTTGATCAAGTGAGAGTTCAGATTCTTAGCATAGAGTTGCCAACCCTGAACTAGACTATCTTTGTTATCCAAACTGAAGAAAGTAGAAGAAGTGTTATGCTCACACCTCAGAAGATGGAAGGCTCAACTATGATTGCTAATCAGGGTAATGATCAAAAGATAAGTACCCCAAGAGTTGAAGCATCAAAGGTCCCGAACCGAGATAACAGGGACAATCTATGGTATATTTATTGTCAAAAGACCAAGCATACTAGGGAGAAGTGCTGGAAACTTCATGGTAAGCCGTCGACATCTAGTAAAGAATGGGGCTACAAAAGAGGACAGTAGAAAACCAATGGACAAGCATACTTGTCTACTGAACCACCAGTTGCAGACTCCTTGGCGCATGTAGGGTTCAATCAAGATGACATTGAACAATTGAGAACTTTGTTTGGCACTCTGAACAAACCCTTAGGTACCTGCTCATTGGCACATTCAGGTAAATTTCCTTTTTCTATTGGATTCAAAGTCTCGGATAAATCTTTTGCCAACTCTTGGGTGATAGACTCTGGTGCTACTGATCAACTGACTAATTCCTCCAATATATTCCATACATACAACCCCAGCCCAAGCAGTCAGAAAATAGCCACAGCTGATGGATCATTAACTACAGTTGTTGATATAGGAGATGTTCACATTAGTCTCACACTTACACTCAGAAATGTCCTTCATATCCCAAAATTGTCTACTAATCTCATCTCTATTCAAAAGCTGACCCATGATCTGAGTTGCAATGTGATTTTCTATCCTGCTTACTATGTATTTCAGGACCAGGATTTTGAGAAGATGATTGGACGTGCTAAAAAACAAGACGGGTTGTATTACCTTGAGACACTAGTAAATCTTATCAAGATTGACACTTCATTTCTCTCCGAGCACCATGCTTCTAATGAAGAAAAGATTTGGCTTCATCATTGCCGTCTTGGCCATCCTTCTTTTCGAACCCTTAAAATCATGTTTCCTTTTCTATTTAAGTCTTTGGATGTTGAAGATTTTCATTGTGAGGTATGTGAATTGGCAAGACACAAGCGTATACCTTTTTCAATTAGTGATGTAAGAAGTTCAGATCCTTTTGATCTCATTCATAGTGATATTTTGGGTCCCTCTCCAATACCAAATGTTTATGGAGCACGATAGTTTGTGTCTTTTATTGATGATTGTACTAGAGTCTCTTGGATATTCTTACTCAAACAAAAATCTGATGTAAGCTTAACCTTCCACAACATGATACAAACCTAGTTTGGTGCAAATATCAAGAGGTTTCGATCTGACAATGCAAGGGATTATTTTAATCAAACCTTGACCACTTACTTCCAAAACAAGGGGATCCTTCACGAATCATCATCCTAAGTTCACACTCCACAACAAAATGGAGTCGTTGAAAGAAAAACCGGTCACCTGCTTGATACAACCCAAGCCTTTTTATTTCACAATAATGTGCCTAAATCTTATTAGGGGGAAGTTGTCCTTACTGCAACACACCTTATTAACCGCATACCGCTCAAGTCCTTGATTTCAAAAGTCCTATAGAAAAGCTCTGTCAATTTTACCCTAAGCTCAATCTCAAATAATCTTCTTCCTAAAATATTTGGAAGTTGGATCCCAAAGCTCTCAAGTGTGTCTTTGTATGGTACTCCTCCACTCAAAAGGGATATAAGTGCTACCATCCACCATCCAAGAAGTTTTTTGTCTCTATCGGTGTTACTTTAAGCGAACATGAGCCCTATTTCTCCGCTCCTTCTCTTCAGGGGGAGAGTTCAATCATGGAAGACAAGGATTAGGATTCTTTTGATCTTTTTTACCCTTTTAACCTCCAACAAACCAAACCTGAGTCTCCTATACTCTCTGAACCCATTGACAACCAAAATGATGAACCTAAGGATCGAATGACTGGAAAAACATACTCAAGGAAGAAAGCTGCAATTCCTGAACCGACACAAGTTCAAGAATCTGAACCAATTTCTGAGAATGAGGTATCAGACTTTAAACCCTCCTTACAAACTCCATTAGCCTCTGAAACTGACAATGATCTTCCAATTGCCATTAGAAAGGGAACTAGGGAATGCACTAAACGACCCTTGTATCCACTATCTCATGTTGTGTCCTTTGAGAAATTTTCACCAATCCATAAGAGTTTCCTTATCAGCTTGAACGATATCTAGACTCTTACATCATTATCTGAGGCTTTATTTAATAAAAATTGGAAACTAGCTATGAATGTGGAAATGGAGGCCCCGGAGAAAAATGCAACATAGGAGTTGGTGATTTGCCTGTCGGAAAGAAACCCGTAGGATGCAAATGTGTTTATACTGTTAAGTACAAAGCAAATGGATCACTGGAGAGATGCAAGGCAAGATTAGTAGCGAAAGGGTACACTAAGACATATGGTGTGGACTACTTGGAGAAATTTGCACCGGTCGCCAAGATGAACACGGTCCGAGTATTGCTCTCTTTAGCCGCCAACTACGACTGGGATTTACAACAATTTGATGTGAAGAATGCCTTTCTTCACGGAGACTTGGAAGAAGTGATCTATATGGAAGTGCCTCCTGGATTTGAGAACAGCCTAACCACTGGTAAAGTGTACAGATTGAAAAAGGCCTTGTACAGACTTGAACAATCTCCAAGGGCATGGTTTGGCCATTTCGCCAAACTAATGAAAGAGATGGGATAAAAGCAGAGCCAAGGAGATCATACCTTATTCATTAAGCACTCAGCTTCAGGGGTGTTACCGCACTCTTGGTGTATGTACATGACATTATTATGACAGGAAACGATGTGCATGAGAAACAGAGCCTGAAACAATCTCTGACCAAAGAATTTGAGATTAAGGAACTAGGAAGGTTGAAATATCTTTTAGGGATTAAAGTAGCACACTCCAAACAGAGAATTTTTTTCTCTCAACAGAAGTACGTTACGAATCTTCCTAAGGAAACGGGGAAGTTAGCATGCAAACCAGTAAATACACCCATTGATCCCAATCACAAGCTTGGAAAAGCTAAAGAAGGACCTACTGTTAATAAGGAGATGTATCAAAAACTAGTAGGGAGACTCATCTATCTCTCTCACAAGAGACCTGATATTGCATATGCAGTGAGTGTGATAAGTCAGTTCATGCACAATCCTAAAGGTATTCATTTGCAAGCAGCTAACCGTGTCTTACAGTATCTTAAAGGGACTCCAGGACAGGCATTTTATTTAATCATGAGGGAACCAAAATCCAACCAAAGTTTAGGATCACAAGAAGTCTACCCTCCAAGACCCAAGATTCCTAGGGAGCAAGCATTGAGCAATGGCTTCTTATAGCAAAAGAGAGCATCATCCAGGCAAGACCATACATTGGAGGGAGCAAGCACGAAGTAATGGCCTCTCTTAGCAAAAGCGAACATCACGACCATGGGAACTCCACAGAAAAAGAAACACACACAAGAACTGATTCCCTTGTACTTATAGTCATGTTGTTGCACCATATACACCATACAGACACAAACACACAAGGAAAGAAGTTTATGATAATGATTTACCTATATGATGGGAAAATATACATATATATATAAAATAAAAGGAAAGGGGGGGTTTTGTATATGTAATTTTATCTCATTTTGAACTTAGTTTTTAAAACAATGAAGTTAGGGGTCCAAATGAATACCGAGAACATAATTAAGATCATGATAGTTGAATTTTAAGCAGAATACCAATGTGCAATGTATTTTAATTGTTATTTCTACAATGCTAAGCCAACTAATCATCCAACTATGCATTTTGTTACCAAAACCCAACCAGATTCATGGACTCAGACAATCCTGCTTTTAGGTCTCAAGAAAAAACCAAGTGGTCGAACTCCTGAAATTCAAAATCAATGAACATAAATGCCCTAGATTCCTTATCCTTAGCCCTAATTCAATCTGAATCTCTCTTCCCCAAGTTTGATAAGTAAAAAGTTTTGCATTAAAAACTCCCTTATGTCTCTGTTACAGTAAACTCCCAATATAACACCGTAAATAGTGTTATGAAATTTTTTAAAGCAACTCATTCTTATCATAAATGGCTGGTCATTTTCTTGTCCTAATATGCTTGGGAAAAAGAAAAAAAATGATCACTGTATAAAGAAATAGTTAATGAATAATGATCAATAACATGAAATAAATTACTTGGGCTGTTTCTTTTTTTTCTTTTTCTTTTTTTACAAGAAACATACTATTTACATATATATAAAGATTCCAGGATGGCGTTCCAGTTGAACATCTAATCCCCAAAACTGTAGCCTAAAGAAAGGTCATACCTCTTGGTTCCTTAACATCTCTTTTGCCTGTGTCGATGCCCAAAGTAAATCCAAGCACAAAATCAAGAAAAATATGGAAAAGGGAGTACTCACAGTTATTGGTTCCTCTTTATCAAGCATTCCAATATTATTAATCAACATTTCTCCATACTCCCCGATACACCAAACTGTCACTCGAACAAGACTTTCCTGAGAAATGACAAGTAAGGAATTCACTCAGAAAGAGCTACAGAGCTCCATGGGCATATTCATATTTAAGAAATCCAAAGATTTGACAGTTAAAGTACCTGTTCACCTGATGTTTGGAATGCTCTGTAAAGGGATCTTACAGTATAACCATGGAGGTCAGAAGCATTGCTTATGACAACAATTAGGGCATGCCATACTTCATCCTTTACAAAGTTTCCTGCCTAAATGAATTAAAGGACAAAAGAAAAATGAATACTGTTGAAAACAAATATAGCATTATAAGATTAATATAGCCAAAACATTACTTGGAAATGATATTAATCTCAAGAGAATAGGTAAATCAATCAATTAATATATTTACTAATTAAGGAAAAATCTTGAAGAAAGAAAAGTAGGAGTTATAGTATTAAAATTATTAAGAATAACAATAAATAGTATCAAGCTAGGAGACTCTTTTAGAGGCGATTCTGACCATAGTTTAATCACACATAATATAGAAGATAAATAAATGCAAATGATGGTTGTATGTATAGGCGTGACTATCAGAAATAAGTTTTACACTATGTTTCAGCAACAATATACATCCGGCCACTAAAACAAAAAAAATCATGAAGATGACATTCAAATACTAAATTTGAATTCAATTGTGAATAATACAGAATATTTTAGCAGTTTTATTGTTTATCAAGTTTGATATACCAATGAAAGGTTCTTACACTTTAACATTATGAAACCAGGTATTTGTGGAGAATACCAATAGCCTACCGACCACCTTCATACATATCCTTGGTGTAACCATACCATAAGTAGGAACTCAACTCACAACTTTCCCCTAAACTGTTTTTAACTTTGGTTGTCAATTTATCATAAATATCCTTCATAAAGTCAATGTACAAATTTGTAACATTTTTTTCCCTAAAACCCATCATATTACATCTCTAGGCACTCTATTATAGGTTTTCTCTATATTAATAACAACCATTTGAAAATCTTTCTTCCCATTATGCCTCTCCATCAATCTCCCTACTAAGTAAATAACATCCATGCATGATCTCCTAGATATAATCCAAATTATATTGACATCGTAGTTCAGCTCTTCTTAATTTTCAATTACTCCCTCCCCAATTTCATTGTAAAATTTATTAAATTAATACCTCGATAATTCGCACAATTATGAATATCTCTTTTCCTTTATACATAGGTCTAAAATTGTTTTTCCTCCAGTCATCAAAATTCTTCTAGTTGATACAATTTTATTAACCATAGAACTCCAACTTCCCCTAAACACTTCAAGACCTCAATGGCAGTGCTATTTGGTCTTGTAGCCTTGAAGTTTTTCATTTTTCACCTCAAACCCGCTAATTTTATGAAAGAATTTATTTTTGTCGGTAACACCTGAGTTTTTATGTTCTTCTACAGTTAAATTCTCCAAATTATTTCCATTTAATAGATTTTTTAAATATTTTTTCTACCTTTCCAAGTTTCCTTGATCTCTTCTTCTTTTCTCCTAAGGTTGTCTACTCATAACTTTTAATACACCTAATATGGTATAGTTGCCCTTACTATGTAACTAACTTAGCATATAAATCTCCATATTTATTGAGTTGAGCAACAGTTATGGCATTTTACTTTTTTTAATTTCGTCTCTATGATTTTTGAAACCTTTCTCATCCCTCATCTTTTGACAAGTTTAATATATTGTCCCTTTTTCTATTTTTTTTAATTTGAACTTCTTCATTCCAACAAGAATTTTCATTCACTAAAGATCGTGTCCCCTTTGATCTCTATGAAACCTCTTTTGCGAAAAATTTTATGCAATTAGCCATCATATCCCACATTATATTAGGTTCATCTTTTACATTTGAAATCATTTCTTTCACTAGTTTTCTTTTAGATATTTCTAATTTCTCTCCTTTCAAATTCCACCATTCAGTTCTCAGGTTGCTAATTTTCCCTTTAACCTAGATTTTAGTTTTAGTCATTCAGATATATATCTACCACTATGTTATGAGGCTAAGCTCTCTTATGGAATAACCTCACAATCTTCACATTTTAATTCCTCAACCTTATTAGTTAAGAAAAATCTATTTAAGTTCATTAGGTCCACTCTTAAAGGTTATCAAGTTTCATCTCTTTTTTTTTCTAAATATGTATTTGTTAATATAAGGTCATAAGCTATTGTAAAATCGAGTATACTCACTCCAGGTTCATCCTATCTTCAAATCCATGTCCTTAATGCACCACTTTATATCATACCCTTTCTTAGCCTACATTTGCATATTGCATTAAAACCTCCTCCGATATGCATCTTCTCACCTTGAACTATTTTGAAGAACAACATCCATATTTTCTCAAAATTGTGTTATAGTATGTTCATTTTTGGGGTGCATATGCACTACCCATATTAAATATATTATCTTTACTATTATAAGTTTTTTAATATGATTACAATATTTTATCTCCTTTCCTAGTAACATAAACAGTATATTTTTTAAACTTCTTCTCCCTAGAACTATTCCTACTCCATGTTTGTTTTTATGTTTCTCAATATAATATAGTTTCTAACTTTCTATCATGTGCTCTCTCTCTCAATTTTTAATGATTCCCACTATAACAGGGAATGATGACAGTCAATAAATCAAGAAATGCATGTCCAAGTTTCTAAATTTGGAGAAATACCACCCACAATCGCAGACTTATAGAGTATCTTAGAAGAAGCAAAACCTTTTGCCTCAGAACAAAGAGCAATAGCATAAATTTTATGTAAAATCTTCCAATGAGAAAAACAAGTCACACATTACACAAAAAACTAGCTTAATTAACAATGCAAAAATAGAGACCTAAGAAGCTAGGAAACTGCAACCCTAAAATTCACATGGACAGGAAGTCCATGCCATGTATTCCTTTCCTACCTCAGATAGAACCTTCAGCATTTGATCAACATACCAAATTTTCTCCGAGGAAAACCTGTGGAAAGAAGTTAACAGCTCAAATAAGAAAGCACATTCAAGCAAACAATATGAACATTCAGTGATGGGAATTATTGAGAAATCATACACAATTCCAACGTATTAGCAGAGATCTATAGAACTGGAGTACTAATACATCTAGAAAGGAGATGCAAAGGAAATGTAAGACCATTGCAACTGAGACCACTATTAGAAAGAGGAAAAAAAGAAAGTTGGTATCACAATGACTATGAGAGAGAGCTACATTCAAGAAGGAAGAGCTCATAGTTGATTGGTAGGACCATTGCTAGCTGTCACCAATTGACAATACTTTTTTACTCAGCTTCTTATCTCTTTCATTTCCCTTCCCCCCTCCCCTCCTCCCTCTTCACCCTTTCTTTGAACCTCACCAAAGGTGAGGAGTTCACTACTTACTGGACAGCAAAAACAAATACACTGCCTGGAGAAAGCCCAAGAAAGGGACAGCTTTCCCTCACTTTTGGCATATCAGACCACCAGTGGAAGGCTCGCACAACAGGCTGTGTTGTGAGGGCTCTTGACCATATGGATAGTTCAATTTGCTCATCAACGCCTGACCTAGAGATGTGGATCATCACAGGCACATTAGCATGGTGTACTTTTCTTATTCAAACCACAGTTTGGAACCAAACCTCTCCTCAAGAGGATTGACGGGGCACCCCTTCAAGAAAGGTTCCACATCAAGCGAAGAAAAGGAAGCTCCAAATAATCTTAAAAGTGCATGCAAATCTCCAAGTCCATCACCATAAACCCTTCCCTCACATGATCCATTCCGGGTACAACAAAAAAAAGGTCGAACTGAACCCTCCAATTATATCTTACCAAAGTATACTCAACTCAACTCAACTAAGCTCTTTCCCCACTACAATCTTACGATTATATTCAATAGAAAATTATTAAGCAATGAATCATCCTATTCATGAATTAGCAAAAGCTGCAAAACTACCTGAGCCTACAGCGCTAGTAAAAGTAAACCCATATAGAGTATGAAATTGGTAATTTCCTCAACACAAGAATAATCTGGAATGAAAAAAGCAGTTTGAGCCATCGAATGAAAATTCGACTAGGGGTGAGCATGAGACCCACAAACCCGATTAACCCGGGTCTGTTATTAAGGTCGGGTCAATTTTTCGGGCAATGAATACATAAGGAATGATGTAATATATGTCATCATGGAGCATGAAGAAAGTATCTTGAGAGAGAGAGAGGGCTCTTGATGAAAGGAACCCCACCCAAGTAATCGCTTTCATTAAGACAGTCAGGGAGAGGTGGGGAGTAATTTATAGAGGAAAGGCTCTCTCCCCCTCCTTCAGTCCCACCAATGTGGGACTCAAAACATAGAGAGGGATAGTGGACCCCTCCCCCCTTAAGTCACTAATTTTTTGCGACCTTCTTTTATCATATAATTTTTATCTTGTTAGGAATAATTATTGTTTAGATGATTATCAAAGTCAAAATCAATAATTTATTAGGTATACATTGAATATAAAGCTATTTCAAACAATTATTATTCACTGCTTTACCACTACTAGCTGCCAATATTTAGGTGTGTGGAACCTATCTTAGTAATGTTGGTATATCCCCTCTAAGTCTCTAACAAAAGTATTCATGGTACCATTGACCCATAAGAAGAGCGCATGGTTTTAATGACAACTACTTATTGTATTTGCTTCAAAGATACATATATTATAGTGATTTGACGATGGAAAACTTAACTATCAAAAAAGATAAAGATAAATGAAGGGTCACTCCCTTACTCTAGATTATTGCAACGTTTTATCAAATTTGATCTAACAAAAAGATATTAATGGACGATAGATATTATTGAGAACAAATAGGAAGGCATCCTAATGTGATTCTAATGTACATAAAAAAATCTACAACCTAAGATTAATTGAGTTTTACTATAAGTTTTATTAAATTAGTAAAATGTTTCTTATATCATTCCCATATTATCTACATCATAAATAAATAAAATAGATGATATTGGTTTCTCAACTCCCAATAAAAAATTTCTTAATAATTTGATTACATAATTTCTATTTTAGTAATCCATATAAACTATATGAGAATGGGGACTAAGGTCGTGCTCTTAGTGACTGAAGGGAGAGTGGGCGGGGGAGCAGCGCACCCTCCCTCTCCCTATTTTTTAAGTCGCACATTGGTGGGACTAAAAGAGGGGGGGAGAGCCCCTCCTCTATAAAATCTCCCTCCCTCCCTGCCTTCTCTTCTCATGACAACCTCTTTAGGACCTCTCCTAGTCCCATTGGACATCTATCTCAAGATTTTAAACTTGAGGTTACAAATTAAGATTTCTACAATTCTCAAAACAAGATTTTACAAACTTTAATTTGAGAAAATAGTAGTAAAAAGTGTTACAATGGTTTGACTGCATTTCAATTGTTATAAAACAATGAGAGCCTACTACCCGATTGACCCAACCCAACTCGGTACGGATCGATCGGGTACTTTTTTTTCTTTGTACTTTTGCAAGTCAGGCTCAGGTGGGAATTTTTCTTACCCAAGGGGTCGAAGTGGACTGGATCTTTGAGCAAAACCCAGCCCAACCCAACTCATGCTCACCCCCTAAATTCAACATAATTCTCTGAATTTTTGTCAATTTCTCAATCATCGAAATACGAATTTAATGAAATCAAATTATTACAAAAAATCCAGTGAAGTTAGGTATATTACAGATATAATTTGTTAAACTCAACAAATCATTTTTCATTTCAAAAACAAGGTTAAAAAAAAAAAAATCAATGCTAACGTTAAATTTTGTTAAAAGATATTCCTAGAGAATAAAAGTATATGAGATTGAAGTGCAATTTTGTATTTACAGAATGAACAAAAAGAAGCACAACAAGATTTACAAAACTCTAATTAAAAACAAAAATGAACATATAACTTCTAAAATGTGTAATTAATCCATATATCTCCTATATATGTTAAGTATAAAAGTCACAAAATAGCTTGTTACTCATGCAATATGAGTCAAGTAGTATAGAGCATGGTCATCAAATCGGTACAATTTTTTACTTGAATCATATGATTCAAGTTGAACCGCACCTATTGCAATTCAATTTTGAGAATAAATCGGAAAATCCCAAAAATTGTAAGATTTTTGGTTGAATCGTAAGATTTAACTTGAATCGTAGGATTCCAATCGAGTCATAAGATTTTTTTAGAATCAATTTAACTTAATCAATAACCAATTTTTTGGAACTTTTTGTCAATTTTTTTCAACTTCAATTCTTTTTTAACTCCTTTATAATCCAATGATACAACCTTAAGCGTTTTAAAAGCTTAGGCTTGTGTCCATACCACATAAATAAGAAAAGGCTTTTGGCCCATACTTTCTTTACCTTCAATAAGTTACTTATTTTTTTCATCAAAACAAAATCCATTTGTTGCTCAGTTTTTCAACAGGTAAAAAGCTTCGAAATACTTGGTAGTTTCCATCTGTACTTTGTTTCTTTCAATTATAAGGCTTTTTGTTGTATTATTTGATGTCTTGGGTGGTTTTTCATTATTATGTCCGTGTTTGAGAAATGGGAATTAATAGAAAGATAGACAAAACTAGGAAGCACGGTTCTATGGTACATCCAAATAATAAAAACCAATGATGCAGCTCATGCTTTAAAAATTCGCCGAATTTTAACCATCGAAGTGCAAAGTGGATGTAAAATAAAAAATACAAAAATTCGCCGAAATAATTCAATAAACTACGACAACTTCGACGAAATTCGATAAACTTCGAAAAAAGTTTAGTTTTTCAATCAAAAAATGCAAAAAATCGACAAAAAATTCAATGAAATTCGATAAAATTTACAAAATTGGACAGAGAAGTAAAAAAATGTTACTTCATCAATAGAAAACAAAAAAAACACCAATAATTATGTATTATTTTCAACTTCATCAACCAACATAGCAATATAAATTTTAAAAAATAATTTACAAGCTAACAAATTATGTAGTTTACGGGATATGCTTTACCAAAAAAAGAAGAAAAGAAGCAAAATAAATAATTAAAGTTGAAATAAGATAAAAACTTAAAAATAAATTAAAAGATTTTCTAAAGTCATCTTCTTTTAGTTAACTCTTATAAAACAAGATTAATAAACAACACATTCAAATAATAAAGTACTAAATTAAGCATGATAGAATTCAAACTAGTAAAGTATATGGTTGAGAAGCAAGCTACCACAAAATTAAATATCAAAATAAAGAAAACAAATTAAGACCAAAAGCCGTCATTCAAATTCATCAACTCACTTAACAAGATTGATTTTGTTAGGTCGCTTATTAATATTTTTATGTATTAAAAGTGTCTATTTATATTAATTTTTAGCTTATACTACAATAAATTTAGATATTTAAGCATATATGCAGAAATTCTCTAAACTTCTCTAATTTAGCAAATTTTTACAAAAATTCTTCATGTCAAATTAAACTTCTCCGAATTAATTCTGATTTTTGAAGGTCGAAGTTTAGGGTAAAATCGAAGTTTCGAACCTTGGTGCAGCTCTATTTTAGAATGAAACAACATCTTGCAAAGATATGCAACAATGTTAAAACTTGTATCAATGAGCTAGATAATGTCAACTCATTCTTGAAAAAGTCTATTTCAAAGAAAGGAAAGGAAGAAATAATAAAGAGATAGAAAGAAATAAGAAAAAGATAGTGGAATATTTGATAAATACAAGAGGAGGAAATTTTATTTTTGAGCTTGAATGCTTGTTATAAACAAAATAATGAATATTGAATTATTTTAGATTTTTTTAAGAGAATTGAAGTATAATTTTGTAAATACAAAAAAAATGGAAAAATCTTATGATTTATGATTTGAATCTAATTCCTTAACAATTTCACAATTCAATATTGATTTGACAACTATGGTATAGAGATTATAAATCAACTATAAACTATTATATTTCTTGATTTAATGAGTTCTAAGTACGCAATTATGTTTGTTTCAACAAATCTAAAAGAAACATAGATCTTCATAACATTTAAATAAAAAAAAAATTATACTTCTCTACAATGTCAAATTTTTATAAAAAAATTTCATGATGAATTGGAGTCCCTCCAAATTTTAAGGAACCGAAGTTTAGGGCACGAATCCGAATTTCCAATCCTTGGTTTGAGCTTGATAGCATACACTCTCACTACACCGTGTCTTTTCATGACATTAGAATAAAAACAATAATTTAAAGAGAGAGTTAGATGATTAAAAAAAAAGGTCAACCAACTCAACAAGAGATATTGAGTGAATACAGTCATTTATGGAAGCAAACAAAGCAACAAGAAAATCACATTCAAGCAATTGATACATGTAAAAAATTCTAAGTGGCACATCTACAATTGAAAGAGACATAAGCCATTTTTCTTGCTTTGACTCAACATCAACCATAGAGGACTTCATGGTGACAAGAAATCAAACATCAATTTAGTCAATATTATGCCTACAAGTCTTCCCATTATAACGAGTTGCAATAATCTCTTCCTGTCTTCCCATTTTGTTGGGCTTCTATCTAGATTTAAAGACCATTGGAAAGTTATCAAAATGGTTGTAATTTGGTGTGTTTGGAATAAGAGGGCTCTCAGGGAAGGATGTCGCTCTATTATAGTAGTTTGGGATAGATCTCTTCTACTAGCTTCATGACGGGTGGCAGAGATTAAATTATCGAGGGGCTCTAGTTTTAGTGAGTGGTATAGGAATTGGTGTAATATTGTACCTAAGTTGTAGTTACAGCTGGAGAACAGCTTGTATTCCTGCAGTTTTCTTTTATTAATATATTATATTCCACTCTTGCTTCTTATCAAAACAAAGAGAGAGATACCCATTATTAGTTTCTCAAGAACACTCATGTTTGAGTGTCACTCTTAGAGTCTAAGACTCTCAGACCTGATTACCACAGATGGAGTACCACCACTCTTTCTTTCCTCACTCCAAAAAGTTGTTTTTAAGGGTATATGACTAACGAATTCATTGCACTCTAATTAATTAATAATCCTAATGTTTTAGACTATCCTTTTTCTAAGCATAAAAACAGTGTCAATTTAACAATTTTGCCACAAAAAGCAAAATCTATTTAAAAGCCAACAAAAACAGCAACATTGACACCAGTGGGACCCAGCATAATCATTCAATCACTACTTATACTACATAAGCAAGAACAACTTCAACCAAAGAAACTCCTATTTAACATATTGCAAACATTCAAGCTAAAGAAAAAATTTAAAGTGCAGAACACACAACTTGTACTTACTTTTCAACAATGGAGCATATTTTGGCACTAAGATCTCCCTTGAAATCTTGATCACTAACTTCCAAATAATCAATAAGCTCTTTTGTCAAAGACTTCACATTGTTGTCATTCACTAAGAGATAAACAAGCTCAAGGGCCCTCTTCCTAATAGAAGCATCTGTGTCCTACAACATGCATAGAGAATAATAAAACTTTATATATTGCGAGGACAAAGTTTTGGCAACCACAATAAATAAATAAAAGACATAAAAAACCAGACAATACATCATCACAGAATAAACCTGCACCACATGTTAGAAATCACAGCTTTCACAACTCATACAAATGATTAGTATGGTAGATATGCCTTCATGGCATTTAACATAGCACAAATACAAAGCCACGTGATTCTTTCAGGAAACCCAACAATGCAATTGCAGACGCATGTTCTACCCAACAAGGATGGAAGCAATCAAGGGCACGCACAAACTCACACGCAAATGGACACACATTTGCCTGGACCAAAGCTACAACTACATACCCATACCAACACTCAGGCACTCAATGAGTGCATCGAAATAAGATTGGACACATGCACCTTTATCTATTTCAGCGTTTTCAAAGCATCACCAAGGCATTATAAGAATAATCGCTTAGGCAGTTATGCCAGCAGTAGGGAGAGGTTTTTAAGATTTTCAAAAATTTTGGACAAACATAAAATTTGTTAAAAGATTTAACCTATGGTTTTTTGTGGTTTAAATCTTGAGATACAATACAAAAGGAAAAATCTAGAAAATAACTATTTATCATTTTCAGAAAATAACATAGCATGGTTCTAAGTAATATCTTTAAAAATAGTTCTTAAATTTGACAAACCTAATATATTTCATTCATTTTTTTGGGAAAATTTAATTATATATTTTTTTTTTTTTAACTAACATCAAAATTCTAGACAACTTAAAATGTAACAGACCCATAATCATAAAAAGCTATGCCTCTTTTTTTCCTTTGCTTTTGCAGATATGTGCGTGTGTGTGTGTAAAAGAAAAAAAACCACAAAAAGCTGTGGAATATTGTTGCAATGGGAATGGTCCACCAAAGATAAAAAAATAAAATAAAAAAGTACATAAAATACCTTTACACACTCCAAAATCGTAGCCCGATGCCTCTGCACTGCTTGAGCATCTACTGCAATGGCTTTCATCAGCATGTTTAAAGCAACATACCTGCAAAAGACATGGAAATTAGCATAAATTTGATACAGTCCCATAACTAATTCTTTATCAACTTGAGATTTATATTCTAGTGAGCAATTTATGAATAACAAAATAACTATAATGGGCCTAAACGTAAATTATGGATAATACCCAATAACATGAAAAAGAAATTCCGCAAGCAAAACAAGACATCCTAGTCTTACCATTGGGCCATTCTCCATCTAAAATCTACTCCATAAGCATTTTATTTCTTGGCCATCATATGTTCATTCTTACAAATTAGTTATTATTGTTGTTAGAGCACATATCTCTGAGGTACTAAGAGAGGCATATCTCTAAAAAATTAATTAGCAAAACAAAAAAGACTTCAGGATGAAATTAATTGACGGTTAAGATTCATAAAACCAATAGTTGCTGAAGTCTTGAATCACATAACATAATCACATGTGAGCTTGGTAAATAATATTAGGACTTGAACCACTGAATCATAACATTCACATATATTCTCTGACTTGTATGAATACATATACGAATTTACATAATTTCACACAAGTTGAAGTTTTGAAATAGTGTTATGAAGATGTAAAGGAGATGCCTAGGTGATTTGACCTAGTTTAGATGAGGCAATATGTAGGGAATGTTTAAGTGAAACCTAGGCAAAAAGAAAATAATTATTTGAAAAAAAAGAAGAAGAAGAGACTTTCAAAAAAGAAAAAAAGAAACATATAAGGAAGCCTTAAGAGGACAAGTTGTTCTCAAAAAGCCCCTCAAACAAATTATAACAAGTGCCTCTACTCCCTCCACCAATCAAACGGATCGTAACCTTAGGAAGGCTTGTTATGAACAGTCCATTTGAAGAAGCCTTAAAATGAGAGCGTTCTTAGACAAAGATTGCATCCTTACAATGGTCCTCGAAGATCCACCTATTTTTGTTCTTACCAAATGCACCATAACGCTAACCATAAGAGCCATCCTCCATGTGTTCCAAAATTGTAAAGGATTGTGAGAACCATCAGGAAAGCAAAAGAGGTGATCCCAACTATAGTGCCTTCTAAACAAAAAGAATACTTAAAAGTCATGAGCAATTTAATATATAATTGCACATACATGTTGAGTACTAACACTAACAAACAACTAAACTATGAATAAGAACTCGATAAAGTAATAAACATGACCAATTAACATTTTACAATATGCAATCAAAATTATTTATTTTGAAAATAAAAATTATGAATTTATAAATAAAATGAAAAAAAAGCATATAAAAATTAGACTTTAGCCAATAGATTATTTCCATTTCTTTTCCAAAAATGAGAAATAATACAAAAGGATAGAATAATAAAAATATACATGACGTATAGTATTGATTAGAAATCAACATATAACCATTTCAAATCTAATACAAATTTACAAGATATAGAATATGAAATAACAATATGTAAAAGTAATGATCTTGACAATTATAAGTAAAACATTTCGCATAAATGACTAACTTTTGTATTTAAAAAAGAAGGAAAAAAACATACACACAAAGGCTACAACTTTTTGACAAACTTTACTCTCCAAAATCAATCTTATTTAATCAATTTCAGTCTCATAAAAAAAGAGAAAAAGGTTGAAAAGCTAAAAGATTGAAAACAGTGAAAAAGATGGTGTCCCTATTTATCATGGTAGTCAAAATCGTGAATCAAGCCAATGTTCGGTTGGTTGAGTAGCTCGGGGCGCTCGTCTCAGGAAACGAGGTCACGAGTTCAACTCTTCACTAGCATTGGCCACTGGGGGCATCTCCCGCTCGAGCAACCAGGGGCCCAAGGGATTAGTCGGGACTGCATACCCGGATACCCTCGGTTATCAAAAAGAAAAAAAAATGGTGAATCAGAAGTGAATCATTTTGAGGCTTGGATTCGAATCGATGAATCATAAGATTCATGACACATATGTGAATCGTATATTTGTATATATTAAGTATATATGTAGAGTTATAAAAACATTAGTGGTTTTTAACAAATTCACGATTCAGATAATTCACCATGATTCAACTAGCGATTTACTACCGATTCACTTACGATTCACAGGTATAGCGATTCATGAATCTGATTCGAATCATTTTGGGTTGAATCGAATCGTGAATTGTACGATTCAGCGATTCGAATTGCGATTCTGACTACTATGCTATTTATATCTCATATAACCACTGTCAAAATCTTAAATGAGTCCATAATTATTTTTTATAAATTTTCCAGTAACGCCAAATTTTTTTGAAATCTTTAAAACCTCCCTATTGCTTGCCTAACAAACTGCCTAAGGCAATGGCTTAGAAACACCTTGACTATTTCAAAAAGTTTTGGATTTTTTGTGAAGATGATCACTCGACCAAGGAGATTTTCCTCACAAATTTACTTCATCCTAAAAGCCATAACCTAATCAAGTTTTTCCTCATTAATGCCAAAAGTGGATAACGTACACATATCCACTCTCATACTACCTTTTCACTAAGATATGAAGATTTAAAGTTGCTTTTCAAACAGGACTTACTTTTTGAAGAAGTCATGTCCATCAATGATCAACTCATGCGAAACCTTTTAACTAGGCAATTTAGTCATTAGTCATGCCAAAAGCTCTAACCAATAACTATGTGTTCTTAGCATTGATATATCAAAAGCTCAAGTGTCATCCAAAGTCAGAACCTTGAGGTGGCTCATCGCCCATGGCAAGCTTACCACAACTAACATACTACAAAAGATATTCCCCAGAGGTGTATATTTTCTCATTGGTGTTGGTTGTGCAAAGGAGAAATAGTAGACCCTCTTTTTTGTAAAAAAGAAACTAAAAGGTATTTTATATATGTATTGGTAAGAGGAAAGAAACCTGTACATAATCATCAATATAGACCACACTCCTATATAGATACAAAATTACCCCACCTCTGAATCCAATCACCCACCCCATGGCCTCTTGACAGACTACTATTAGCTACCCAAAAGGAGGCTAATAAATGAGAAGACTCCCACACTTTGGCAGCAGAGAAGAACTCATCAAGAAACACCCGTTTGTTCCTCTCCTTCCATAAGAACCATAAAACTGTCATACAAACCACCTTCCAATGATCCCTCCATTGTGACTGAATATTGTTCATAAATGGGAAAATGGTTGTTCCCTCCTCAACTGCCTCATCAACACCCATGACAAGGAAATGGGTCCTCCATCTGCACCAAACCTCCTTAGCAAAAGGGAAATACCAACATAAATGTTGCACAGATTCTGACTCCCTTCTACAAAGGTAGCACCAAGGTGGAGATAAACGCATATGTGAGAATCTTTTTTGCAGCCTATCCCCTATGTTCATCTTCCCATGAGAAGCTACCCACCTCAAGAATTTAACCTTTGATGGCACATGAGCTTTCCATATTAGACTATGATTTGGAAAAGGAGAAACATGAGGCTCATCAATGATGGAAGATTGAAAGGATTTGGTGGTGAAAAGGCCAGACGAGTCCCATGGCCAAGAGATTTTATCATGGTCCCCAAATAGGTGACAGTAGACCATCTTTCATTCATTATATATTCTGTAAGAGGATTTGGGAGGGAGAAATTAAAAGATTACATGTCTTTATCCTTTTCCTACACTAATGGTTGCAGGGAGCTATTCCAATTTCCTAATGATGGAGGTATCCTCAATTCCATCAAGGATTATTGGAAGGGCATTCTTTTTTATTTGGTTTGGAACATTTGGAAGAGAGAAACCAAAAGATCTTTAATCAGAACTACCATAGTTTCGTGTTCGATTGAAATGGTTCTCACTCCCTGGCTACTTCCTGGGTGACTACATGAAAACTTGAAAACTCTCAAAGGGTTGGTTTAGGGGATGGCATAACATCATGTTCAGGCCTTTTATTTGCTTTTTCGCAAAAATTCTCGTGCTCCTGAAGTTGTGGCTCCTGTATCTTTCCCGTATCTTATAAGAATTCACTAGTTTCCTATTAATATATATACATACATACATATATATATATATAGGAGAACTTATTTTAGTTTACAGGTTGAGGCATTATGATCAACAACAGTATAAGATAGGCAATGTAACGCTCTTTATTTTCCACAAAAATTATCCAAGTTGCTCAGAATGTGATACCTGAACCATGAAAAAAAAGGATTTGATTATATTTGTAGGACTCAGTACACAACTCAAAAGCATTGTGATCCTAGCTAAGGATGACAATCCTCTCAATTGAATCATGAATGGTAAGATTCTCATCGTTGAACATGGAACATTGGAACCTACAACTTTGTCTGAGCCAATCCCCAACTTCTAGGACGAAGCATAGTTTTTCCAATTAAAATTTTATAACCATAAGTTTATAATTGTAAGCAAATAAAAAAAAAGACTAATTGATCAAAGTATCACACTATTACATGTAAAGCTCACCTGATATTGTTATCACGATTGGACAAAAATCTTCCCAATATATTAATTGCAAGCACACGTAAGCCACTATTATCTTCAATACTCATGATAGTTTCAACACATTCATAGAGTATAGCATTCCCCGCATTTTTATTTGTTTCTGTTTTTGTTGCAACCTGAAAAAGGAGAAACAAAATATCAATATTGAGGAAATAAAAGCCACTACTCTTCAATTAGGCCTTTTCCTCTAAGCATTATAAAACCCATAAAAAATAAAGGTAACGGCTAGCATCCCAAAAGACATTAAAAGGATGATAATAGAAATTGCAAAGCCTAAGAAAATGGAAAAGGATCTGGTAGAGGAAGGTAATAAAAGTAAAGATTGAAGATTGGGTTATGGCAAGAAGGAACAACTCCTTTATGTTAAATGGCATCGGTCTATGTTTTATTTTATGAAGAATGCTCAAACGATCTTTAGAATAGTAACTGTAAGACATGTTTCATCCAGTAAAAAGCACAGAAAAGATCACAACAATAGTAACCACAAAAAGTTGGCATCCTCTCCCAAGTCTTTTTTTCTAACAAGTAATAAGATTACTCTGGACGAATCCAATTTGGAAATAATGCTGAATATAGAAGGAGAATAAAAACTAGCAATCACCAACCAAAATCTCAATTCTGAATACATGAATTCACCTAAGGAAAGTACTTTCTATCCTCATCTTGGTGATACTAGTAGCAGAAAGCATAACATCCCTCAATTTTTTTTCTCTGTTTTCTTCCATTTCTTTATTTTAACATTCTTGTAAAATACCCTTCATGTGTTTGGAGTCTGCGAGTGTGTTTCAACCTTTCAGGTTTATGGGATGGGTGGTGTAGAAGAAGTCAAAGGTTGTTTCCCCCGAATGCAAACAATCTTTTTTCTTTTCCTAGTGCTTTAGTGAATACTAAACTTCAGATGTACTGGAAATGTATTTATTTTGCTATTATGTGGTGTATATGGACTGAAAGGAACAATAGAATTTTTAGGGATAGATTTACTAGTAATAGCAGGTTATGGGAGCAAAGTCTGCACTGTTTTGCTAATTGGGTTAGTTCCTGCAAGCTTCATTGGGGTACAGTTTTGGGGATTGGTTGCTAAGTTGGAACAACATCCTTGAAGCATTGTGTTCTCTTATGGGACATCTCGTCCCTTTTGTTTCTTCTTTTTCTTTGTTCTATTAATATTAAGTATGTTTCTTGTCAAAAAAAAAAAAAAAATACCCTTCATGTTCTAAATTTGAGTCACGTAATGATGTGGATTTTTATTTGAAATGTATATGACTATTAGAGAGTCACTTTAGGTGAATAACCAAGTGTCTTCGGTCTTAGGGTGATAAAAACATGAATGAGGATCAAAAACGTTAAATTTAGAATCAAGGTAGTCAGAATCATGAACCAGAAGTGAATCAGTGAGTCTCTCTCTGAATCAAATCGGGATTCGAATCGATGAATCTTAGGATTCAGGATACAATTGTAAATCGTATATAAATTTAGTTTTTAGAGACATTTATTTATATTCTTAATGTTATATTAGATTTTTATTATAAATTTTAATATCTCATTTTTTATTTGTGATTTAATCTATTAAATTTAATAATTGAGTTTCAATGTTCGAAGTTCAAAAAATTGAAACATAATTTAAATTAAACAAAGTTTGTCCAAAATAACACCCAAAAATGATTTGAAGCATGATGTCGAGCCAAAAAAATCAAAATCTATCAACCCAAAAAATACGAAATCAGTTAGTTAACACAAAACACAGCAAAAAAAAATGGAAAAGAGGGTTTTTCTATTGTTGAGCGTGAACACGAGGAGCAAAGAAAAAAGCCCCCTAAATCAATCTGAATCGCCAAGTCGTGCGATTCACACTGATTCAAACCGATTCAAGGGGGATTCACAAGTATTTGGATTCATAGGTAGGATCTGAATCGATGGAGGGCAAATCAAATAGCGAATTCTAGGATTCACGGATTCGAATCGGGATTCTATCTACCTTGTTTAGAATGAAAAATAGCCTTGAAATGCATTTGTAGTCGACCAGAAGGCCCTAGTAGTCAAAACGGAAAATGATCGAAACCTCTAAACTTCAAACTGTCCTCATATAGTCGACTACGAGTGACCATGTACTTGACTAGGAGGTGGTTGAGGCCTTCTTGGAGCAGATTCTTCATTAGTAGTCAACTAGGAACCTCAAGTAATTGACTACAAGAATCTTGTAGTCGACTACAAGGCTACGTGATGGGAAAAAAATAACAAACAAAGGGATTTTGTGCGCAAGTATAAAACCCACTCAGCCGCTTAACACCAAAAACTTGTTCTAGACCTTTCCAACACCAAAAGACACCAACAAGGCAGGAAAGCAACCAAAGAGCAAGGAGAAATGCAAAGGAAAGAGCGCCTCAAAGTTGATCTACACTAGATCTGACCCTAATGGTTAGATAAAGTTTTCACTTGATCTTCGATAGATCGAAGGGGATTGGGATGAGCGAGTTGCAATCATCTAAGCAATAGTGAGTAATTTTCCCAACTTTCTTTCATCTATGTCATCCTAGAAATACATAATGATATGTTCTTAACATCTATGATTGAGTATTCATGAAATGCATATTTTGAAATATGTTTTCTCATGCTCAAATGTGTTGAGGTTTGATGTTTATCGGATTTTATGCTTTAAACCTCCTCAACCATGTTTGCATTTAATATCCACATGATTGTACACCTGGGCATGATCAGTTTTGTTGTTACATGGCCCAAGCGGAAAGTCGTGCAAGTACCGAGGGATGAATAGAGTGCATGCAGTCAGTCTACTCGTCGTTGAGTCTTTCCGTCTGCAAGAATAGCCACCCACTCCCTATGTTACTTACACTCGAGTATAGGTGTCAGATACGGGTACATATCTAGAGGTCCAACTTGTTCATTTTCATATTATAAGATATGGGGGCACCGCTAAAAAGTCTCTAAATTTGGATCTGGGTACTTGGACAATGTTATACTCACTATGAAACCTATATTATATGTTCTCCTTTCTTTTCTTTCTTCTTTTCACTCATTTATTGTCTTTTTTCCCTTACTTAAGGGAAATGTCACTTATTAGTTATTATCTTCTTTCATGTTTTCTCTTCTTTCGATTAGAGAATCCATATAGTAATATTCTAAAATCTAAGTGTCAAACACATATCTCATACCCATGTCGAATCATGAAGTATCGGACACGGGTATGTTGGGCTAGAGTAAAGAGTCTAGTAACATAGCCCACTCCGAGACTGATTTCTTGTGCATGTGGTGATGAATGGATTTCCACATCAACATTATAGCAAGAGGGTGTACAATGTTGACACCCTTACCAAGACTGGTGGAGGATTGACAGTATTAAGATTCTAATGGTCTTAACAACAGGATGAGCAGTGAGCTTGTACACATACCAAGACTGGAGGATGTATAGTTTGTTTTTATTTTTATTTTTTGTTTTTTTTTTCCAAGGTCCAAATGGTAGTTGGGGTGTATTTGCACACAATCCAAGACTATTGGAGCTTATAAAGTGAGTTCCATAGGATTGTAGAGCTAGCTCATGTAGAGTTTCCACTACATGGTTTCAAATGAGAAATGTGTTTTCAACATATACGAATTGTATGATCTACTGTATATGATGCAGTATTTAATATTGTATTTATGCATGGATTGGAATTGTGTTTTTGGTTTACTTATGCAACGTATATCATTATGCGTACTTATTTTCATAGATGAGTACATAGATGATTGTGGTGCCTTCTACTCATTGTGATTCATAGCTCACTCATTTTTCTATTGTTACAGCCTTATAGGAGCATTCCTCCAGGGATAAAGACAAAGGGCCTCATAGGATCTCCCAAACTCTACACTGGACTTGATTATGTATCTAAGATAAGAGGTCCAAGTTTTTGTATTTTTTTTTGGTATTGTATATGTGGGAAACTGTGGCGGAAAAGAGTGAAGTTTATGGAATTTGTTACCATTTACAGAAAAAATTACAATTCCAGTAGTTGTCATATCTAGTAGTTGCTATATGTGAAATAGTTGCTATATGTGTGCAGCTAGGGCTGTAATCGGGTCGAGCCAGGTCGAGTTTGAACCCAATCTGAGCCCGACCCGACATGGTCGGGTGAAGGAAATCCCTCACCCGAACCGAACCCGACCCAAAAAGAATTATAGCAAACCGCCCAACCAAATGTTTGGGCGAGTCGGGTCAAGTGATCGGGTGGGGCCAAACCCAAGAAAAAGAATACAAAAATGAAAATGCAAATCAAAAGAAATTAAAATGTATTCATATATGACTACATAAACAAAAAAAAAAAATTCTTTGGAAAGCCTCAATACAATAATGCAGAAGCTCCACCATAAAAAGCCTCATGCTTTGGCTAAAGGCCCTCTTGTGAGATGGAAAAAGAAGGGGGGGCGATTGGGTTTTTAAAGGGGGGAATTCACCCCACCTTTCCCACCCAAGCAATGTGGGACTAAAGGTTGGGGGGAATTTGCCCTCCCCAAAACTTTTGAAAGTTAGGGCATATTTCCCCCAACCTTTAGTCCCACATTGCTTGGGTGGGAAAGGTGGGGTGAATTCCCCCTATAAAATCCCAATCCACCCTACCCTCACAACCTTTAAGTTCGCTAACTCTCTCTTTCAATAGTTGCAACTTGCAACTTGTAATGGGTTGGGGTGATTTTCTTCCCCCCTCTTCTAAGTCATGTTCCATGATTGGTTGGATAAAACTATTCAAATTATTTGACAAGTTGTAATGTGGCCATAAAGTAATTAAAGTTGGGTATAAAATTTGTGTAAAAATTAGTCTATTCTTATAAAATATTAGTCTATAATTGCATTTATATAATCTTTCCATGTTATTCAAATTATTGGATAAAGCTATTCAAATTATTTGACAAGTTATAATGTGATCATAGAGTAATTAAAGTTGGGTATAAAATTTGTGTTAAAATTAGTCTATTCTTATAAAATATTAGTCTACAATTGCATTTATATAATCTTTCCAAGTTATTCAAATTATTGGATAAAGCTATTCAAATTATTTGACAAGTTGTAATGTGGCCATAAAGTAATTAAAGTTAGGTATAAAATTTGTGTTAAAATTAGTCTATTCATATACAATATTAGTCTATAATTGCATTTATATATACTTTCCAAGTTACTCAAATTATTGGATAAAGCTATTCAAATTATTTGACAAGTTGTAATGTGATCATAAAATAATTAAAGTTGGGTATAAAATTTGTGTTAAAATTAGTCTATTCTTATAAAATATTAGTCTATAATTGCATTTATATAATCTTTCCAAGTTATTCAAATTATTGGATAAAGCTATTCAAATTATTTGACAAGTTGTAATGTGGCCATAAAGTAATTAAAGTTAGGTATAAAATTTGTGTTAAAATTAGTCTATTCATATACAATATTAGTCTATAATTGTATTTATATAATCTTTCCAAGTTATTCAAATTATTGGATAAAGCTATTCAAATTATTTGATAAGTTGTAATGTGGCCATAAAGTAATTAAAGTTGGGTATAAAATTTATGTAAAAATTAGTTTATTCTTATAAAATATTAGTTTATAATTGCATTTATATAATCTTTCCAAGTTACTACTAGTCTACTATGACATTATTTTGTAAGGTATTGACCACTATGACATTGATTAGTTTTGAATCATGTCACTAGAATATAATTAAAGTTGGGTATAATATGTGTTAAAATTAGTTTATTCTTATAAAAAATTAGTCTATACCTCCATTCATATAATATATACTTGCATTCGCATAATATAATAAAAGTTGGATATAATATATATTAATATTGGCTTATTTTTATAAAAAAATTAGTCTTTACTTGCATTCACATAATCTTTCAAGTGACCATTATGACATTAATTAGTTTTGATTCATATCACAATAATATAATTAAAGTTGGGTATGATACATTTGTTAAAATTAGTAAAAAGAAATGGCTTAATACTATTTATTTTTATAACAATCTTGATAATTTACAAGGCAAAGTTTGATTATGAATGTATAAGAAGCAACATATATTAGACACATGTAAAAATATTGTTGATAATATAATTTTCAAAATTAGAAGTAATTTCTAAGAGTATAGATTCTAACTATATGCTAGTATGATAGTATGATATAATAATAAACAAGGCAAAAGTAGTCAAGGTTTGATTATGAATGTATAAGTAATAACATATATTAGACATGTAATAATATTGTTGATAATATAATTTTCAAAATTTGAAGTAATTTTTAAGAATATAGAATCAAACTTCTCCCCTCATTTTTTAGTCCCACACTGCCTTTGAAGGAGGAGAGTTCAACCTCTCCCTCACCTCCTATAAAAAGGGTTCCCCACCATTCTATTCACTCACTCTACATTTAACATGTTGCATTGAAGCAACACTTGCACTTGAGCTTTAATTTTGGAGCATGAGTGTTGGGCCTCCTCAATGAGGAAACCCATAACAAAAAAAAAAATATGTTAGATTAGGAAGTTTAGACTATTAGATAGAAATAGTAATTATTAATTAGATAGAAATTTGTCACATTTAGAAGTATATAAGTAGATTTTAGCATATAGGTTAGAATTAGTTACTTGGTATATTTGTAGTGAGTAAGATATTAGGATTATATGCATATTATATATATATACACACACACGTCGGGTCAGGTCGGGTCAGGTCGGGTCAACCCGATTGGGTTTTAACCATACCCGAAACCCGACCCGATTAGGTCGGGTTCATAAAAAACCAACCCGACCTATAGTGTAAACCCGACCCCGAATGGTCGGGTTTGGTCGGGTCGGGTCGGGTCGGGTCGGTTGGGTTGCTTACACCCCTATTTGCAGCCCTATATGTCTATTTATACGGTAATCTTCCACTGAGACACCACGAATAAGAATTATTCCCTCCTCTTCTCCCGTGGATGTAGGCCATAGAGCCGAACCACGTTATATCTCTTTGTTCTTTTTATGTTTTACAACATGGTATCAGAGCTTTAGGCTTATATAACTAAGAATATTTTTGGCCTTCATTGCCAGAAGTTTTTGAGAATCTTTTTTTTTTTTGGCCTTCATTGCCAGAATCATCCTATTTGGCCTTCATCATCGTTAGAAAAGTACTATCCTTAATCGTCATTATCATCGTTGCAAAACCCATTTTTGCGCATCATCTTCTTCGCAAAACCGCTCTTTAAAAAACCCACCGTCATCTTCAACGCCGTTGTTGTCGCCGCTACTTCTGTTGTTGTCGTCTACATCTGTTGTTGCTACATCTCCTTCCACCGCGGTATCTTCTTTATCATTTTGGAAGACCTTAGGATTAAGTGGGATGGTCCAATTAGACTCTATTGCGACAATAAATCTGCTATCAGCATTGCACATAACGCAGAGCAACATGATCGAACCAAGCATATTGAAATTGACAAACACTTTATTAAGGAAAAGCTTGATAGTGGACTGATTTGTGCTCCATATATGTCTACTCGTCATCAGCTAGCAAATGTACTCACTAAAGGACTGAGTAGTGCTACATTTCAAACAAGTGTGTCCAAGCTGGGAATGGCAAACCTTTATTCAACAGCTTGAGGTGGAGTGTGGAAAACTGTGGCGAAGAAGAGAGAAGTTTATGGGATTTGTTACCATTTACAAAAAAGATTACAATTCCAGTAATTATCATATCTAGTAGTTGTTATATGTGTGCAGCCTTGTATGTCTATTTATACAGTGATCTTCCATTGAGACACCATGAATAAGAATTATTCCCTCCTCTTCTCTCGTGGACGTAGGCTATAGAGCCGAATCACATTATATCTCTTTGTTCTTTTTAAGTTTTACAACAGTATATTTTGGGACTATGTAATAACATATGAACAATATGAACTATGTTATAATTTTCATCTTTTGGATCCTTAGAACTCCATTGTAGAACTATTAGAACTATGAAAGCAAACAGGTTATTGACAGGTTGAGAGCAGGACACAAGGACTTCGATGTCTTGGAATGGTAGGGACATCGAAGTTCCAACACAAATGGCAGCAGGACTTGTAAACAGAGAGTCAGGCTCCTGTCCGTTTTAGAAAGATTGCTTCATTTTCGAAACATCATGAGCACAAAAACTTTAAGTAGCAATCTATAACATTACTGTATAACCCTATAGCAAGGACTTGCTACTCCAATCAATTCTTCGGGTTATGCAACTCAATCCATAAATTTTTATTAGCCTAGTTTCCAAGTTGAATACAACTGCCCCTTAAAACCTAGTTTTCCAGCACCATGGACCATGTAAATCAACCCTAGTAGAACCTTGGACTTTTCAATTATACTGCAATTAAAACACTCAGTTTTGATTAATATCAAACCAAGTGGCAATGCATCAAGATTCAGGAAGGACTAGATTGATTGAGGAAGAAAACAAAGATGACCAAACATTTTAACGCCGTCTCAGCTGAGTTACAACTGATACGCATGCAAAAGGAATCATAGTCTCCCTAAGAAGGCAATAGTAGTTTTTTATGCTTCACCCAATAATTTTTTAAGTTAACTCTAAAGATATTTGAATCAAATGCATATCAATTAGATGCAAATTAACCAACCTTTTTCTTTGCCATTGCTAGAAAATGTTAACATGTTTTGAAACAACAAACCATATAGCAAAGTATGAACAAAAATGCATGCGGCTGAATGTTCCAGCTCTAGCATTATTTCTTCCAGAACTTCTCCATTAGAGGCAAATACATTCAAAAGCGAATACCACTTCAACAAAATGCAGCTTTCTATTTGCTTTAACTTGTAATTGAACACTCAGCGTAACATAATTCTCAATAATTAAGTGACAAATAAGAAACAGTTAAACCAATTGTTAATAACAATATAAATAAAGGGCACAGAAACTAACCTGAGCAAGAATGTCATTCATACAGTCACTTGCATCAGCATCTCCTTGACCCAAGAAACGCAAAAGCCTAAGCAGTCGAATGTGGAGAAACGGATCTGTGATCCCAGCAATATCATACTCTGGTTGGTATGGACTATTCGCAACATCCTTTAGAACTTTAACCAAACTCTCCGTGCATCTCTGCAAACATGATCACTGGTAAAGTCAGTGCTTTCAAAGCATCAAGGCAATTGTTCCCATCAAAGTAAAGCCTAAGGATTGCACATAATATTTATTTTTATAACTCCCTAAGTAGATAATTAATTGGTTTTACACATACAAACCCTGCGTGTATAATTACATATATAATTCACAATATAAAAGTTAAATCTGTTGTCAAAAAGATTTAACTATGTTGTAAACTCTTCAGTTTTACGAACACAAATATATGTGTATGTATGTATGTATGAATATAAAGAGCTGGCATATGGTGAAAGTATAACAATTTAAAGAGTCGTATTTGATATACTACTTATCATAAAAAGGAACATATTTGCAGCAATAAAATAATACTCAAAATTAAAGAATAGGTAAAAGAAAAGGATAACAAGCATAGTAGAAATAGAATTATAACACTAGAATTAAAAGTTACGCCAATATTTAAGTTATACAATCAAATAAGTAACAATATGAAAAAAAAGAACCTTATGCTTTATATATTTACACTGACCTACTTAAACTTCTAAAATATTTTTAAAAAGCCCCATTATCTGTCTTAAAAATGGCCTTGGTGATTTAATTGCTAATGGGCTCAACAATGGACTAGTTGTTGCCCAAGCGTGGCCTTGACAACATGGGTAAAATAATTCAACCCCTTAGAAATGTCGCCATGCCAATTTACTACTACAGCCTTTACAATGTTGCCAGGTATCTATTTCGGAAGAAATAGAAATATTGAGAATTGTGCTTTTCCATTGGTGACCCCAATGAAAAATCATCTTCTTGGAAATCATTCTTAACCTAAAGCTTGTGATTTCAGCCTTACAATTTTTGTTTGCATTGTGGGCATGTGGAAGCATTCTTAAGTCTTAACCAATTTCTCTATAAAATCTTGGCCTCTTTCTCAGTTACAAAAGCAGCTGTTTTCTAATAAGGATCATCTAAACTCATCTTCTTGGAAATCTCTTTCTACTGGTTTCTTTTTTTTTCCTTTTTTCTTTTTTTTGACAAGGCTATCTATTGAGAATTCAAAAAGTTTTTTTATGCAACAAAAAACTAAACAAATATTGCAAAAATATGAACCAATATGAATTGAAAAATTGGTTAATTGAATCAATTTGCCCATCAAATGTTCACTTTCTGTTATTCTAAATAATTTCTTCATCAAATCTTTGTTTGTTTCCATGCATAAACGTAAGTTTTGATATCTATTATTCAAAACACAAGTTATTTTCCCAAGAATAGGCTTACTTATACTAAACTGCATATTAAAAATACTTATTTAGGGGGGAAAATTTGGCTTTCTCATACTAAAATTTATATCAAGTATAATTTTTAGAGGGAAAAGCATACTTTGACCTTCAAGTCTTAATAATTTATTTAATTCACTTAATCATTATGGAATGTGAAGGGTGGGCCTTGGCACAACGGTTGAGGTTGCTCCATTATAACCTAAAGGTCAGAAGTTCTAATCCAGAAACAACCTCTCTAATATAGAGAAAAGGTTGCGTACATTATCACTTCTCCAAACCTTGCAATGGCAGGAGTCCCATGCACTGTGTGCACTCTTTATCATGGACTGTAAATATTTACACATTGGTTCTACAGCATCTAAGTCTAGATTATCTTAAAATTATCATTCCTTGAATTGTGTAATTGAGACTGGTCATTCATCCGAATGCGTAGAGAAAATCATAAGCAAATATGCAAGCCCATTTTTAAATTAGTTTGTCATAATCTAATAGTTCAAGAGCCCATCAAAAACCTTCATTGCATAAGTTTTAATGGAATATGGAACTCTTACTCCTCTCATTCATCTTTTCCCCTTTCCTTCTTCCTTACAAACCCTAAATCCACAAAAATATAGAAGCCATATGGGAAATCACAAGCTATCAAAGAGTTGCACCACACCCCTTATAGGTTCAAGCATTTCAATTTGGTTATCCACTCAAGGAATAAATAATCAAATTAATTCAGCAAATTCTAAGCACTACTTTAGTGGTCAAATTACAGATTACATGGGAAACATAAATACAGAAATTCGACTAAAAATTCAATTATTTGAAGAAAAATTGAAAACAATTCAAAAAAAGCATGAAAATTAAAAAAGAAATAAGTAAAATTCATAAAATCAAAAAAGAACAAACAAATTCTTAACATTCAAAAAAAACTAATTTCAATTTTAAAAATTAATGCAATAAGCTATTATTTTTTTTATATGTATAATAAATATATTGTTACATCTAAAAAAGTAAACTTAATATTTTAAAATCAAGCTTAAGATATTTTCTAACTTTGAAATGCAACTAAATTTTTAAAGAACTTTAATTGGCTTGACATTATTCAAATTCTTTAATTAGTTAATATTTCTCAAATAATAAATAAAGCTTCACTTACAATAACAAATGAAACACAAAGAAATTAGTTTTTAGATGCATATAATCCGAATAGCTTACTTTTAGATTCATACAAATTCAAATACAAACAAATTTGCCAGCAAACAAAATAGCTCGATGACTATAAACCCAACTAGTTCAAAATTAAACCCAAGGGGTCATTGGGATATAGTTATTCACTCACCTTAAGAAGTAAATTACCTGGGTTCAATCCTCCACTCCTATAAAAATGGGGTCATTCCCCTTTAAGTATCCTGTCGCAAGGGGGTAGGGAGATTCGTACATTGCTCCAAGGAATTAGTTGGGTGAGGGAGTCCAAATACTCTCGATTATAAATAAATAAATAAAAATTAAAAATAAAAAGCGTAAATTTGAACTTAATTTAACATATTCAAATTCTCTAATTAGATATTTCATCATAAAGTTTAAATTACCATAATAATGAAAAATACAATCAGATTAGTTTTTAGGTGCATGTAAATCTAAAGTATTCAGCTAAGACTACTTTAAAGTGCATATAAATTCAAATATAAACAAATTAGTCTACAAGCAAAATAGGTCAAGCCTATGAAAGCTATAAAAATAGTTCAAGTTTAAAATGGTAACTCAACCTCTAAAAAGGTAGCCAATTAGATCCTAACACTTTAAATTCAGATGCATAGTGCATACTACAACAAATGTGAATCTTTCACCTAAAAAAGACAAAAAAAAATGTTTGATACCTAAATAAAATCATAAATCCATTGATTATGTTAAAAATGTTTTTAACATTCAATCTATATGCCAACATAAAAAATAAAAAATAATAAAAACTAGAAGAGAATAATTCGCTATACATACAATATGCACTAACCATTGCTAATTTCAAAAAACTTTTTTTTTTTTTACTGGAAACATAGATAGATATATTAGATAGATAAAAGAAAAACTACATAAATAGGGATGAGATATCCCCCAAAAATTACAAAGAAACCAAGATGTTATGCCAGTTCAGAGCCCAATCCCCAAAATTGTACCCTAGGGAGAGTTTGTTGGAGCTGACCCATCCAGCGAACAAAAAGAGACTCTTCTCCCAGACCTTCCTACTAGAACAAAAACAGTCTCTGAAGACTCGGCCATTCTTCTCGGCCCACACACTCCACAAAACAGCAAAAAGAACACAGATCCAGTACTTTTTACAACAATCATCTCTTAAACAATTTCATAAAACATATTTGAACTCATTATACTAGTATTCGGTCCATTGCATTCTATTTCATGTCCCCTTGTCCCCTAGTTTGTCAGAGACTCTTCATTCTCATTCCTTATATTTCTTTTCATGTTTTTCTTAGAAAAATTCTATAGAAAGTCAAAGACAAGGGTAGAAATGCTCTAGAAACGTGCGGCCCCCCGTTTCCCTATAATAAGCATCGAGTAGTGTGTATTCATGGCTTGATATTAATCGTAAGGATGCAGGGGCGCACGTCCCCCTAGCATCACTCTTTTTCTTAAAATCATGAGCTAGTCCATTTCTTATCAAAAAAATAAAATAAAATTTCTTTTAGTTTTAATAGAATTAATAGTTAGTTTCTTTTTATTTTTAGTCAAGTTTCCTTTTTTAGAGAAGTTCTATTTTTTTTATTTTTTTTTTGACGAGAAACATAATATATTAATAGATAGAAGGAGAGGAAGCCAAAGGGACGAGATGTCCCAATAGAAAGTTACAACGCCAAAGCGAAGTTCTATTTTGATAGAATTATATTTTAATGGTAGTTCTAGATGGTTTCTAAATTCGTTTTTATTATTCAAGTTGTATTAAAAAGTATCTAAAAGTATCTAAATAGAGTTTTAATAACATTATAAAGTTGGTATAGTATTATAGATAGCTTAGAAAACTTATTTTTAAGTATTTTAGAAAGTTTCTAAGTAGTTACAATGGAGTTATCTTTATCTATATAATCAATTCAATCAATTTAGTTATTAATTATCTTTCTCTTTGAAAATAAAATTTAGTTTCTTAATTCTATTTTTTATTTTCTCTTGAATCGATTGATTCAAATATGTTTCTGCTATGTTTCAAAGGGAGCCAAGAAATTCTCCCAAATACAGCTAAGAACTGGACACAATACTCCCCTACTCCCTACTCCACTCAGTTGCACTATAACCATTTGAAAGCTTACTAGCAGACACCCAAGAAGACGCAAGCCAAAGCCAAACCATCATGCAGCTTTTTTTAACAAGAATCTTTAATGGTTGGGAAACAGGCTCTATAGCTGACCAGTCCTCATCTGGCTTATCCGCTAGTCAGAAAGTGCAAGTTTGCCCAGGAGGAGATCATGTTCAAGGAAAAGGACAAAGTGACTTCGGCACAAACTAAGATTAAGCTTTTTAAAGAAGTTCTATTTACTTTCTTTGAACATCACTTCCAATATTATCTTTCCTGTTGTGATCCAACTACCACTTGGGGTTAATAATTCTACCTAAAGTGCCTAATTCTGGTTTGCCTTTTTGGAAAATTTTCCTACTATTGAGATCATTCTTGAGTTCTGTTCCATGTGCAAATCTTCTGTTAACAGAGGCCAACAATCTCCTTATTCATTGCCCCATTGGAATGAGTTAATGGCTTTTTTTTTCCTGTACATTGGAGCTATTAGGTTCTACTCAGAAGATTACAAGCAGTCCATTTCGGCCTTCTTTTCTAAAGAGACTAGTACGTGAAGATACTCCATATTGCAATATTTACCTTTACAAATCAAACAAAGAATATTTGAGGTTTAAAAAAAGTCAAAATACAAGCATTCAATATTCTGTAGGTTTATATTCTTCAGATATATGTGGAGGATCGTTCTTTGAAGACGGTTTCCATATGGGATCTTAACCATGCCGCAATCCGGTCCAAAGTGTTTAAAGAATGAAAAGCCATGTTGTTTGAGTGGCTAGTTGCAAGAGGAAGAGCATTAGAATGACAATGTTTCAATATGACTGCTCACTTATTGCTGTTTTTCTTTAGTTTTCTGTACACAAGCCATATAGGCCACTCTTTTTCTATGATTTTCAATAAGCTTTTGATGTGTGTATCTCAGTCTCTAAAGCCACTGACAAGAACAAAGAGAAAAGTTACCTTTCTAAAATACTCCAGGGCCTCCTCGCTTACTTTGCATAGATCTGTACAAAGTTGAACTCCAGCTATCAAAGCTCCATGATGTTTTTCTTTAAGTAAGACAGCAGCAGGACTCATGAAGTTTTCTGCCAAATCAGGAACTTTCTTTATGATCCTTATAGAACATAAAGCTGCCTAAAAAAACAAAGAAACCACTGTCAATAACCATTATTAGACAGAGAAGAGAAATAGCAACTAATCAAAAAAAAAAGCAAAAGAAAATTCTACCATTCCATCATTAGAAATAAATAAGTATAATGAATATGGTGAATATCTATGGACAAAGGGCAACCCCTTTCAAATAAATAAGATTTAAATAAGATGCATGGCAGGGTTCGGACCAGTCCTTCAGGCGCTTTGTACCTAAGTTGAATATTAGCACATTTCTTCATTATAGTTGCAGAAAACCAAATATAGAGTCCAACAACTCCTAGTGCATCAATCACACATAAGATCAACCAACAACTTAACAAGGAGATGAGAAGTTAGAAAGCAAAAAAGCTGCAGTCCCAAGAGTATTGGCAAGAGACGCTTTGTAATATCACTCAAAAGGAACAGAGGAACCCTGATATTTTCCATTGTAGCAAAGCCACCAGTTAAATCAAACCACCAAAGTGAATAAAAGATCCATCGCAAAGCACTTAAAAGGAAAAAGCTCAAGATAATGAACCAAGTTCCATAATAAAGAGAACAGCTCCATGTACAAGACAGATTCCAGATATGCTGAGAAGTCGTAATAGAAAAATAAATAACCATCTTTTACTAATCAAAAGAAATGTGTCCATAACTAAAATATAGTGCATTTTTTATAGGTGAAACAGTGTGCAATGTTAGACATAAGGGAACCCTCATTGCATAGCCCCTAGGTGTAATTACCAAACAAAAATTGGAATTAATCATTTGACATGGCATCACACCTCATAACATGAGTTACAGGCCTTAATTCAGTTGTCTGGGCTCAAACCTAACAACACATATGCCTATGACTTCATTGTTTATGACTGGGAGAATAGCTTTGAAGTTTGACGTCTGATGTTACTTTTGTTGAAGAATTACCTTCTTCCGGATATTAGGATCTCTACTTTGAAGCAGCCTTTCTACTTCAGGTGCAAGATCACGAGCCATTTCTGCAGAGCATATATTTCCCAAAGCACAAAGTGCAAGCCCCACAATATATTGGTTTGAATGATTTAGATCTCTGCATGTATGTCAAGGTTCTGAATAGCAACATATAACCTTTTTTACTCATTTGGAAAACAAATTTTACTTTTTTCATTTCAAACTTAAAAAGTAAAGTTGCATCTCTGAATATAAATAATAGGACCATGCAACTGATAATATTAATTGAAAATATCAATGAATTCTGTATAAATTATTGGATACTGTTTTAGTGAGTTTGTAACCAACATCAAAACTTCTTGTCTTTCATCCAAAAGCAGCATGAGACCAAGATATCCAATTCTCTTTTCAGGAAACCCGGCAGATGCTATCCCCTTCAGGCACTCCATCTGACCAAAATGTGTCGGGTAGCCAAGCATGTGAATAAACATGAGTTTTGCAAGATTTCGATGGCGATAATCATGGTCATTGTCACTAATCGCAGCACGAATTGCAGCACATTCCTTTCTTACAACAGCACGCTCCTCTGCTGCAGTTTTGCAAGCACGTATAGACCGAATCATGTCCCTGCAATCGAACAGTAAGTTTATAATAAATCAGAGCACATGCTAGAAGAATATCTAAACAATGATACATTTGTAGCAAACAAACAAAGGAATAGGAAGCTTCATAAGAGAATTATTAACTTCACCAAGGACTCATGGAGACTAGCCAAACTTGTGTCATTCTCACTTTTCTAGATATGCAAGTTTATCAACACACCCCATGATATGCTAAAACATATGAAATATTAGGGTAAACATGACGGAGCTATATTGCAGTCCAATATTTTTCAATCTTCGTAAACTAAGGTAGTGTTTGGTAACTCTACGTTTTTTAGCTATTAAAAAATTAGCTCTACTTTTATAAGAGCTTATTTTAAAAATGTTGTTTGGTAACTAAAATACTCCAACCTCTTATGTTAGTTTGATTTCAGAGATAAAACGTTAGGTATTTAAAATCTCAACTTCTTACTATAAAAATAGTTGATTTTATTTTATCAAAATATATTTGTTCTATTTATGTGTTATTTACATATAAGATTAATAATTAAATTCATCTTAAAATAATTATTTATTATATAATAATTATATTGGATATTGATTAGGATTTATAATAACATATTTTCAACTAAAAAAAAATTAGTTATTTATGACATAATATTTATTTAAATATATTAAATTTTAATTCATTTACTTATTTATATCATAATTTTTATTTATATATTTGTTAATTATCTATTATATCATAATTTTTATTGAAATATTTATTAAATTATTCATATCATAGTTTTTCAAGTATTTATTTTTAATTTTTTATGCTATTATAATTTTAATTAAATATATTATAATTTATTTAATTTTTATTTATTTAAATATTAAAAATATTTTAATATTAAAAATTATAATTTGTCTACCTTTATAAAATAAATTA
The DNA here is from genome assembly GCA_035771175.1 of Paratinospora sagittata. NCBI lineage: Eukaryota > Viridiplantae > Streptophyta > Magnoliopsida > Ranunculales > Menispermaceae > Paratinospora > Paratinospora sagittata. The sequence goes on from CM069592.1 coordinate 30,649,738, forward strand.
AAAAAATTAATTGTTATATTTGCGATTATATTCTATATTTGGTTAAATAAAAAAATATTTTCTATTAATTATCACTAACTAAATTTGAGTGGTGACAAATTATACCATATAGTGATTAATGCAAATTTTGTAGGTTACAAACCATTCCTAATATAGTTGGTTCATTGTAGCAGAGGATAAACCTCTACAAGAAATTTGCAGTGAAGAGTTTGCCACAGGCAAATTACTACCAATAAGATTTCAGGTGTAAGAACACAACATTCAGGCAAATAAGCAGCAGGTTTTTCCTTTTAAATAATTATTGTTTATGGTTGATATACAGGTAGAAAATTGGAAAGGGACTCGAAACTTATAATCCCTATCACATCACATGAACATTCATAAATTCTCTCAATAACCATGATACGTATGTAGAATGTAAAACAGTACAGTCTTGGACTAATGGCTTTATAAATTTAGGAACGAGACAAACAATTTATGGAGAACGGTCTTTCGATCCAGTCCTGAAACCATTACTTTTAGAATAGTAAATTGAAATCAAATCATTGTGAGGTTTGGTGAATCAAGTTATGATTCGGATTGGTGAATTGTAAGATTCACAATGCATAAATGAATCGTATATTTGTACATATTAACTACCCATAGAGTAGACAAGAGTAATCTTTTAGCTAATTAATGATTCAGACTAATAATGATTCACTACGACTGAGCTAGCAATGCGATCTGTTTACCACCAATTTACTTACAATTCACTCCAATTCACTTACGATTTAAATCTGATTATAATTGTTTGGAGGGTGAATCAAATTGTGGATCATATGATTCACTGATTGAAATCGCGATACTAAGATCTATGCCTAAGACCCGAGTGATTGATGGAGTAAGTGATGCAAGGTTTCAAGGTATAATCATGCATCATATTGAGGAAGTTGAAGGCCAATACCTAAGGTCTGAAAAGATCTAAAACTATGTTGATTTTAACAGCAACATTAAACCTTGTCCAACTATTTGTACCTGACTCAATGAAATTTTGTTTTGTCATTAACCTTTTTTTTTTTTGAGAACCAAGGGTATCCAAGTTTCGCCCAACTAATTCCTTGGACCCCTAGGTACCACCACACCATCTCTTGGATGGTTCGTCAATAACTATTTCAAGGGCCATATCTTGTTTTAAATTAAAAGCAACAATGTTTTCCCTCATTTTTCCAACAAAACTCAATTTTGGCATTCCTCTTACATTTTTACCACTCCTTCATTACAGTAACCATTGATCCTATGTCATGGACAAACCACTTCATTTAGCTTTCAATCATTTCATCAGCAAGTGGTGCTACCACAACAGGCTCATGAATGGTTTCATTTTAATTCTATCTTACCTCCAGTGTATTTAATCCCTTTGAAATTTTGTCAATGAACAGAGCATCAAACAAATGCACACCATTAAACTTCCATATGTATTTTTTTTTTTTAGTCAACTCAAGAGTAGGATAAACAAATAAAGTGTCAATGTTGATGCCTAACATATGCGTATTGTAATCACAAACTTGTCTATTTATCGTCTTAACACTAGTTACCACTATATTATGCAAATCCATAATCAAATTAAAAAACTTGCTCCCCCTTTCTCTTTCGAACCCGCTGAACAGAATCTCTAGATATACCCTTTTAAGTTACTCTAAATTATTGTAATTAAAACACACAAAAAAAACTCAACGGACCAAAGAGAAAAATAGCAAGAACACGAGAAAAACTAAACACTCCGCACAAATGAAGATCAGGAGTTCTTTCTCGTATATGTGGCATGCCATTGAACTCTCAAATCTCTATCCATCTACAAAATTCAGTAAGGTGACCAAAGAATATGGACTGTGGGTATAGAGAGGAATGGTGAATGAAATTTAAATTAAATGAAGCTAGAGATTTAACATATGTCTAATAATTGTTTAAAGGATATTTCCTGTTTGGATTACTAAGCACCCTATGTGATGTATTCCCAACTCTATTACTACATCCAACAAGAGGGAAGTAATGGTGGTCAACTTCAGGGAAAAGAGCAAAAATAGGAGAACATGGTTCATCAATGTCTACTGGGATTTTACAGTCAATCCCTCTACATTCAAATGACAGGATCATTTTTTTTGTTGAGTACAAAAAGGGACAAATCTCTACAACATAATTCTATCAAGCTCTTATGTTATTCTTTGCACCTTGCCACTTTTCTTGGGTATACCTAGTCCCATCTAGAAGGGCAACATGCTCATTGCCAAGGACCAAAAATTCAACTTCATCCTGAACTTTAGTCATTTGAAATTTAAAGTTAATTCAGGAAAGTTTAATTTGACGTGGAGAATTTTTGTAAAAATTCGCTAAGTTAGAGAAGTTTAGAGAACTTTTCCATAGATGCTAAAATATGTAGATTTATTATAACAAAAGCTAAAACTAATATAAATGGACACTTTTAATACATTAAAATACCCACAAATGACTTTTAAAAGAAAATCAATCTTGTTAAGTAGGTTGATGAATTTGAAATTGTGGCTTTTTTCTTGGTCCCTTTGGCTTGCTTCTAGACCATTTAACTTGCTAGTTTGACATTCCACCTTACCTAATTTATTAGTTTGTGTTTGCCTATGATTACTTTTCATAATTATTTGGAGGATTTGGCAGGAAAGGGACAGTAAAAATTTTCAAGGGACAAAACGTGGTGATTTTGTTGTTTGGGAGGACTTGGTTGTGCCTACTTCTCTTTGGACGCCTGCATCTAAGTTGTCGAGGGGTTTCTCCTTTGGAGAGTGGTTCAAGGGTTGGGAGAACCTCCAGATTCTCTTGTGTAATTCAGCTCTTTCTAGTTTTTGCTTTTCTTTTTTTTTTTTGTTTCGAGTTTGGTGGCTCTCATCTCCTAGTTCAGGCCACGCTCCCTTTTGCTCTCTTTTTAATAATAAATTTTGTATCTTCTCAAAAAAAATTATTGTTTTATTATTCAATTGTGCTTTTTCATCTTGTTATATCAGATTTTAAACAAAAAGAAGATGGTTTTAGAAACTCTTTCAATGTATTTCTTAAGTTTTGTCTCATTTTAATTGTCTTTCTTTCTTTACTTTTGTTTTTCTTGTTTCTTTTTCTTTTTTCTGTAAGGAATATCCTGTAAAATTACATGATTTGTAAGCTCGTAAGAATATTTGTAAGCTTGTAAGATTTTTTTTATTTATATTGCTATGTTCCTTGATGAAGTTAAAAATAGTGCATAACTATTGGTAATTCTTTGTTTTGTATTGATGAAATAACATGTGTTTACTTCTTCATCAAATTACATCGACTTTTGCCGAATTTCATCGAGTTTTTTGTCAAAATTCTGCATTTTCTATTTGAAAATTTTAATTTTTATGGAAATTTATCAAATTCTGTCGGATTTTATCCATTTTTTGGGGAAATTTTTTGCATTTTTATATTACATTCACTCTGCACTTCAGTGGTTCAAGAAACCGAAAAAAATTGTTGTCTTCGGCGAATTTTTTCAATTTTTCGAATCTTGCTCATCACTATATTTCTTTGCACAAACTCCTTATAAGTTATAACAAACCACCAAAGAGCTAGGAGACTATCATCCCATAGTTAAATAATTTCCTTGTGCATTGTGCCTCCCATATGAACTCTAGGGAGATTGCTTGAGGGTGAGCTGGGCTTGCCCAAAACTCAGTGAGTAGCACTCTTAATAGCTGGAATTCCCAACCTTCATGTAGACTGCTTTTCATTTGCAATTTTAGATAACTTGAATTGAAAGAGGCAAGAATACTTTCATGTGGATGACTAAATACATAGTGACTCCGATTTTTTAAAGGGGATTTGCTAAATGATAGGCAAAGTTGAGAGAGAGAGGAAGAAAGAGAAAGACAGCACAAGCCAACCTCAAATGGAAGATATATTTAAAACAATTGCAACATATCAGTTTGAACAGCCACTGAGGGTCTCAATGTAGGAACATTTATTCAAATGATTCCCAATTTTCATCAGCACTTAATTTAGCCTTAGAAATGGAAGAAGAGAATGATGAAAAAGAACCATACTCACAAGTTCGGCACAACTGAACATTACACTTTGACCTAAAAAACACCCTCTAGTGCCCAGAGATGACCGCCAGAACAAAAGAAACAAGTACCTTCTACAACTCTCATAAAATAGAGAGCATCCAAAAGGCGCATTCTAAGAACTATAAACACCAGCATTGATGTAACCGCAATCAAGAGAACGCCAGGCAAGCAATTAAGAAGCAGGCAGGCAGTAAAAATTAAGCTAAAGAAAGAGAAGATTTAAAATTATCATCTGTATATAGTAGTGAAGAAAGCAATTCAGAAACAACATCCCTTGTTCTTCACTGAAGTTCAGTATTTTTATTTTTATTTTGTCCTTTTTTGTTTAAAAAATTCAGACATTCAGGAATAATAACTCACTCCACTACTGAAGAACCCAAAACAGATCTCAATTTCCGTCCATGTCACGCGCATAAACCCCGATCAGGGGTCCTCAACAACAACAAAATAAAGAATAAAAAAAAAATAGATCTTCCACACAAATTCAACACAGTTTCTCTACCTAATTTCTTTCTACCAGGGAACAATCGACCACACCAATTAAAAAACTACAACGATTCTGAATTACAACAACAAAACAAAACGAAATAACCAAATCAATAACCGCGTGATGATCAAGCAAGAAAATTTGGCGCACGCATCTCTCTCTACTTACCTCAACCGCGTCCCGGACGAGAACGGATTGATGATTAAGTCCGCCATGAAGATCTAGCTTAGCTTCTCGCGATCAGATCCGGATCAGAACACAGCGCCGGTGAACGGCCGATCACGGAACGAACCGGAAATCGGAGGTGGTAGAGAGGTTAGCACATCGGAGCTGCGAAGATGAAAAAAATATATAGAGAGAGAGCGATCCAATCAGAGAGACATGAATAAAATGCAGAGCGAGGAAGAAAGCGATAGAGAGAGAGATTTGGATCTCTATAGAGAGAGCGAGAAATAGAGCGTACGGGGTTCGAAGGGATTTTTTACGTGATTACCCTCTAAAAAAAGAATAATTTCACAAATGTCATCCTCTCAAAAATAATGTCACATTTGCCACATTTTACTGTTTACTGCACAATCATCGCACAGTCAGCGCGCCACATAAGCGCCACGTCTGCGCGGATGTGGCATTTTTTTTAGGTGAAGGGAAGGCGTCTTTTCAAAAGACGCCTTCCCTTCACAAATTTTTTTTTTTAACGTGAAGGGAAGGCGTCTTTTGAAAAGACGCCTTCCCTTCAAATTTTTTTTTTTACAAGTTTCTTGATCTTTCCTCAAATTATCTGACCTCAATCCCCGATGGGTTCATTGCCAATTGTGGGAAGATTACTCGTTGAAAGTGTTGAATTTCAGTGGGAACAGATTGGGTGGTTCTTTGCCTATATTTAATGGGTTTTCTGGGTTAGAGATTCTGGACTTGTCTTACAATTCTTTGGGTGGAAAGATTGGGTTAGAATTTGATGGTGTCGTTGGCATTAAAAGCTTGAATCTTAGTATGGCTTTACTGGTTTATTCCTACTAAGCTTGGTAAGTCTTGGTTTTGGAGGAATTGCAGCCATCAAAGAATCATTTTGAAGGTCCAATACCAGAAGAACTCTTCATGAATTACCAAAATCTATCTCTGATTGACCTCAGTGTGAATAATCTTACTGGGTTTGTTCCTAATTCTATAAAAAGCCTTTCCAAGTTGGAAATTCTCCTTCTCTCTTCTAATTCTCTGACTGGAGCAATCCCTAAAGGCCTTTCAAGTATACAAACCTTGTCAAGGTTTGCTGCCAATCAAAACAGGTTTACAGGTACCATTCCTAATGGAATTTCTCGATATGTGACAAGTTTGGATCTCGGTTATAATCGGTTGAATGGCTTGATTCCAGATGATCTTCTTTAACCACAAAATTTGCAGCATGTTGATCTATCTTATAATTTACTGGTAGGGCCTATTCCTGCAAATATTTCTCCAAACTTGATTCAGTTACGACTGGTTCAGTGGAAGCAATTTGTAAAAACAAAATTTGAAGGGAAGGCGTCTTTTCAAAAGACGCCTTACCTTCGCGTTAAAAAAAAAAAAATTTGTGAAGGGAAGGCGTCTTTTGAAAAGACGTCTTCCCTTCACCTAAAAAAAATCCCACCTCCGCGCTGATGTGGCGCTTGTTTGGCATGCTGACTGTGCAATAAACAGTAAAATATGGCAAATAGGTCATTATTTATATGTAGATGGCATTTGTGAAATTTTTTTTTTTTTGAAGGGTAATCATGTCATTGGGCCGGGTGGGCGAGTAAAAAAAGAAAAAAAAAAACAGCGTAATTCAGTGTTACGATGCATCGGGTGAGGGATCAGTGACACGTGTGAAGTATTATAACTTCAGGGACAGGATTTGAGTTGGGTGTTATGAAGGATGTACGAATGTCATTTAATAAGATGGTCCGGTTGTACGGTTTTACCCAATTGAGTGACGCGGGATTTTGAAAGGCTTTTGGCATGATTAGCATAATTAACTAAAATTATGACATTAATATCAATTTTTTAAAAATTATGACATATATATCTAATTTTTAACAGTTATTTATCTACATAGGCGATGATTCAAATTTTATTTTTTTTTGTCAGGCCGAAGGTGTCATATATATATATATATATATATATATATACATTTTAAAAGTAAAAAAATTTTATACGACAGCCAATTCATGGTGTTTTCTTTTCGACCGCCACTTGGAGCGAATTCTAATATTCTTCCAAAGACCCCTGAAATCGACAAAACCCTGTTTTCATGCCCCGGGATTGTTTTACCTCCCAATCAGAACTTTTAGTTCAAATAAACTAAATCGACTTAGGAAAAAACTTTTAAATCAACCGCAGCCAATCCATCGAATTTTTTTTCCAACCGACACTTGGAGCTAATCTCAATATACTCTCAAGGACCCCCGGAACCAACGAAACCCCGCTCTCATGCCCTGTCGAATATTTCTCCGCATAACCGAAAGTTTTAGTTCAAATTAATTAAAAACACTTAGAAAATATTTTTGAATCAACCGCGGCCAATCCATCGGGGTTTTTTTCCGACCGACACTTGAAGCGAGTCCCAATATCCCCCCAGGGACCGACGGAACCCCGCTCCCATACCCCTGTGAATTTTCCACCCCCAACCAAAATTTGTAGTTTAAATTAATTAAAAACACTTAGAAAACATTTTTGAGTCAACCGTGGCCAATCTATCGAGTTTTTTTTTCTGACCGGCACTTGGATCGAGTCCCAATATCCTCCGAGGGACCCTCGAAACTGACGAATCCTCCCTCCCATTCCCCTGTAAAATTTTCACCCCTCCAACCGAAAGTTTTAGTTCAAAAAAACTAAATCGACTTAGAAAAAAACTTTTGAGCCAACCGCGGCCAATACATCGGGTTTTTTTCTCGACCGACACTTGGAACGAGTCCCAATATCCTCCCAGGGACCCTCGAAACCCCGCTTTCATGCCCTGGTAAAATTTTCACCCCCCAACCAAAAGTTTTAATTCAAATTAATTAAAAATACTTAAAAAATATTTTTGCGTCAACCGCAGCCAATCCACCAGGTTTTTTTCCCGACCAACACTTGGACAGAGTCTCAATATCCTCCCAGGGACCCCCGAGACAGACAAAACCCCGATCCCATGCCCCGGTGAATTTTTCACCCTCCAACCGAAAGTTTTAGTTCAAATGAACTAAATCGACTTACAAAACACTTTTGAGTCAACTACGGTCAATTCACCAGTTTTTTTTCCCGACTGACACTTGGACAGAGTCCAAATATCCTCCCACGAACCCCCAAAACTGACGGAACTTCACTCTGATTCCCCAGTGAAATTTTCACCCCCCAACCAGAAGTTTTAGTTCAAATTAATTTAAAACACTTAAAAAACACTTTTCAGTCCACCGTGGCCAATCCATCGGATTTTTTTTCCAACTGACATTTGGACCGAGTCCCAATATCCTCTCAGAGACCCCCCAGAACCCCGTTCCCATTCCCCGGTGAATTTTTCACTCCTCAACCAGAAGTTTTAGTTCAAATGAATTAAATCTAATTAGAAAAAACTTTTGAGTTAACAGCAGCCAATCCATCAAGTTTTTTTCCTGACCGACACTTAAAGCGAGTCCCAATATACTCCCAGAAACCCTCGGAACCCTGCTTTCATACCCCGGTGAATTTTTCACCCCCAACCAGAACTTTTAAGTAAAATTAATTAAAAATACTTAAAAAAATACTTTTGAGTCAATTGCGGCCAATCCATCGGATTTTTTTCCTGACCAACACTTGGACCAACTCCCAATATCCTCCCGGGGACCCCTAGAACCGACGAAACCTCGCTCCCATTCCCCAGGGAATTTTTCAACCCCCAACCAAAATATTTAGTTTAAATAAAGTCAATCGACTTAGAAAAAACTTTTGAGTCAACCGCGGCCAATCCATCAAGTTTTTTTCCCAACCGACACTTGGAGCGAATCTCAATATCCTCTCAGGGACCCCCGAAACCGACGGAACCCCGCTCCCATTCCCCGGTAAATTTTTCACCCCCCAACCAGAACTTTTAGTTCAAATTAATTAAAAACCCTTAGAAAATACTTTTGAGTCAACCGCGACCAATCCATCAGGTTTTTTTCCCGACTGACACTTGGACCGAATCCCAATATTCTTCCAGGGACCCTCGGGACCGACAAAACCTTACTCCCATTCCCCGGTGAAATTTTCACCCCCCCAATCGGAACTTTTAGTTCAAATAAACTAAATCGACTTAAAAAAAAACTTTTGAGTCAACTGCGGCCAATCCATCGGATTTTATTCCCGACCGACACTTGGAGCGAGTCTCAATATCCTCCCAGGGACTCTCGGGAGCAGCGGAACCTCAATCCCATGGCCCGGTGAATTTTTCACCCCCAACTGGAACTTTTAGTTCAAATTAATTAAAAACACTTTGAAAACACTTTTGAGTCAACCGCGGCCAACCCTTCGAATTTTTTTTCCCGACCAACACTTGGACCGAGTCTCAATATCCTCCAAGGGACCCCCGAAACCGACAGAACCTCGCTCCCATTCCCCAGTGAATTTTTCACCTCTAACCGAAAGTTTTAGTTCAAATAAACTAAATCAACATAAAAAAAAACTTTTGAGTCAACCGCGGCGAATCCATTGGAATTTTTTCCCAACTGACATTTATAGCGAGTCTCAATATCCTCCCAGGGACCCCCGAAACTAACGAAACCCCGCTCTCATGCCCCAGTGAATTTTTCACCTTAACTGGATGTTTTAGTTCAAATTAATTAAAAACACTTAGAAAACACTTCTGAGTCAACCGCGGCCAATCCATTAGATTTTTTTCCCAACCGACACTCTGAGCGAGTCCCAATATCCTCCCAGGGACCTCCGAAATTTTTAGTTCAAATGAACTAAATCGATATCATATATGCATGTCAATGTGTAGCATGATTAAAAGCTCATAACATATAGATATCAAGCATTTATAATAAGTTCGATGCAAGTAAAAGCCTATCAATTTGGATCCACATTCCACACGCATTGGGGTTACTAGTGCACGTTTATTTCACCGTATCATTCTCATCCCCAAATATGTCCTTTCTAAAACCCTCCTATGACGAGGTTAAGGTTCCCTATTAGCCAGATAGATGGGCCCAACCAAAGTCATAAGGTTTTCTCAAATCAATGCATCATTCAAAACATTAGAACACATTCATGCTTTCAACATACAATATATATAAGTGATATGATGACATAAAAGATATAATCATAAATGAAGTTTACTCACAACCAAGCCTCACGATAGTATCTAACCACACACGAACACCAAACCGAATCAACCCAATCAAGGTCTTGAAACATTCATCAATATCCAACCATACATCAATTTTTATGCTCAATCACATAAACATTACACATCAACCTTAAATCAGCCCACATATAGACAATAAGCCTAAATCTCATCTAATCCCATCATTCAACATGACTTAGGCCTCTAATGCATAGTTCTCGTTCATAAACCATTCAATTAATCAAAAATACTGATTTTCAATTCCTTAGGCATAACATGCCCAAATTGGGTCATTTGATCACAAGTAGGCCTAACCCGTGATATGGTCACAACCACCTAATCAGTAGCATAATCAACCCTAATCATGCTTAATTAGACATAAATTGCATCAATTCAATGATTCTAGGCCAAAAGCATCAAAAGCCCTAAAATATGAAATTTTCCATACTTAGGCCATATTGCCGATTTACATTAGGTCACCATGTTCAGCCATGTATATCCCTGATTTTGCATTATGGGTTCATCAACAATGGCAACTAGGTCAACATAGTTAACATGAAAGCTATTTGGAAAGGTCTAAGTTCATATTCTAAATTTAGGTCTAATACAAACAACCCTACCAATTTTCCATTTAATATTTTGTTCAGATGTATCAAGCTGACAACAGAAATTTTTAATCACAAAATCAACCGTACAGATTGAAGTATTTTAAGAAGCAAACCTTCTGTCCAAAAATCAGCTCAATCCAACGGTGGACAGAAGAGTTAAGTCTTTTTGATGAACAAGTCTCTAATCAAACAATTTCTCCTTTCCTGCTGCAAATACTTGAACTCAGATGACTATATCACACAGAATACTTGACCCATCAACATCTAAACCGTTCATAATGCAGAAATATTAGTTGTGAACCATCTTCTGAAATATCATATAATCCAACGGTAGGTTTAGGAGATCTATCATTTTGATCTAAACTGCGCGAGAAATTTAAACTTTTCGGCTAGCTTTTTTTGGGAGGTTATATCTCTCAGAATAAAACTCCAATTAAGATCTCCACCGACCATAATGAATAACCATAAGATATGTACTGGTTGAAAACGTTTGAGCTCAATCTAACCATATATCACCAAGATTCAGCTCTTTGATGAAAACGTTGTTGAGACTTCCCTCAAAGCAATTTCCTCTTTCTTTCTCTTCTTCTTTCCTTTCTCTTCTTTTTTTCCTTTTCCTCCACTCATCTCACTCTCTAAGACTTCCTTGGAGAAGAGAAGTGGGGCATGAGACACTTGTCTACTCTCATTCACCAACTTGACATGTGTTGGAGAAGAGATATGGGGTATGAGACACTTATGCACTCTCATGCACCAACTTGACATGTGTTGGAGAAGAGAAATGGGGCATGGGACACTTGTTGATTCTCATGCACTAACTTAACATGTGTTGGTCTCATACTACCCATACCAACCACATGTACTTTAACCAACCTCATGCTTCCATGTATTTTAAATGTCCAATCCATCTATTACACTAAATTTTCATTCTTATGTATCCTTTTATTCAATCAATCCTAACTCATATCAATTCATGGTTTAATAGGCCCATACATAAATAATGACACATGCATTATACTTTAATTTAACATGATTCATATACAATTTATAATGCACATATTTATATACATTATCAAGCATCAAATATACAAACATTAAACATATCAAGGCAAACATATAGAGTTTGGCAAAATGCAATTGGTTATGGGCTAGATGAAATAATTTTTGGAGCGTCACCCGGGACCGACGGAACCCCACTCTCATGCCCCGGTTAAATTTTCACCCCCAACCTGAACTTTTAGTTCAAATGAACTAAATCGACTTAGAAAAAACTTTTGAGTCAACCGCGGCCAATCCACCAGGTTTTTTTTTCCCGACCCACACTTGAACCGAGTCCCAATATCCTCCCAGGGACCCCCGGGACCGACGGAACCTCGCTCCCTACCCCGGTGAATTTTTCAACCCCCAACCGAAAGTTTTAGTTCAAATTAATTAAAAACACTTAGAAAACACTTTTGAGTCAACCTCGGCCAATCCACCACGTTTTCTTCCCGACCGACACTTGGACCGAGTCCCAATATCCTCCAAGGGACCCCCGGGACCGACGAAACCTTGCTCTCATGCCCCGGTGAATTTTTCACCCCCAACCGAAACTTTTAGTTCAAATGAACTAAATTGACTCAGAAAAAACTTTTGAGTCAACCGCGGCCAATCCACCGGGTTTTTTTTTCGACCGACACTTGGAGCGAGTCCCAATTTCCTCCAAGGGACCCCCGAGATAGACAGAACCCCGCTCCCATGCCCCAGTGAATTTTTCACCCCCCAACCGAAAGTTTTAGTTCAAATTAATTAAAAACACTTAGAAAACACTTTTGAGTAAACTGCAACCAATCCATCGGGTTTTTTTCCCGACCAACACTTGGACAGAGTCCCAATATTCTCCCAGGGACCCTCGGGACCGACGGAACCTCTCTCCCATGCCTTGGTGAAATTTTCACCCCCAATCAAATGTTTTAGTTCAAATTAATTAAAAATACTTAGAAAATACTTTTGAGTCAACCACGGCCAATCCACTTGGTTTTTTTCCCCACTGACACTTGGAGCGATTCTCAATATCCTCCCAAGGACCGACGGAACCCCACTACCATGCCCCGGTGAAATTTTCACTCCCCAACCGGAAGTTTTAGTTCAAATGAACTAAATTAACTTAGAAAAAACTTTTGAGTCAACCGTGGCCAATCCGCCAGGTTTTTGTTCCGACCGACACTTGGAGCAAGTCATAATATCCTCCTAGGAACCCCAGGGACTGACGGAACCCTGCTCCCATGCCTCGGTGAATTTTTCACCCCCAACCGAAAAATTTAGTTCAAATGAACTAAATCAACTTAAAAAAAAACTTTTGAGTCAACTGCGGTCAATCCACCGAGTTTTCTTCCCGACCGACACATTGAGCAAGTCCCAATATTATCCCAGGGGACCCCGGGACCGACGAAACCCTGATCCCATGCCCCGATGAATCTTTTACCCCCGACCGGAAGTTTTTGTTCAAATTAATTAAAAACACTTTGAAAACACTCTCAGAATGTTAAGAATCAATATGTTTGTATTAATAAAGGAAATGCAAAACACAAAAATCCATGAAAAAGTGTATTACTTCAAAATGTTCCAAAACATGTCGTAAATCTTACATCAAAAGGATTCATTACATATTTTTGTGCATATCAACTTACATCATAAAAGAACCTATACCATGATATAAAAAATGTGTTGTCAATCGATGCCACATATTGGCCATTTACGACGTTTGTTGCAGCGCAAATGAGCTCTAGTGTATTGTTGCAATAGGGGTTGGACTAGAGGATGAACATCATCTAGATCGTGATCATGATCAGAGGGCTCATTATGTGACTCTGTAATCGCCTCTGGCATAGGTGCAAGTCCTCGCCTCCGCCCTCGCCTGGGTGCTCACCGACCTTTTCCTCCCCAATATTCTACTTAGCCCCCGCCCTCGTCTGAGTCCTCACCCAGCTCATCACGTCTTTCTATAATCCCCTCTGGCAGTCCCTCTTCAAATGGCATAAGGTCTTCCTTGAATTCCATATTTGACAAGTCAACTCCAAATGGTGTACTTGGGTCAAATAACATAAAAGGATCTTGATATGAGGTTGACGCGTGAACATCCGCAAATGAATAAGGGTCGATGGGGGGTAATGGGACTCTGGTGAAATGTGGACGATGGTTCTTCTGTAGTTCCCACCCTCAACAGATGCTCCGAGTGCATCATTTGCAATGCAGTCATTGAAGTCCGGTCAATCTCCCTCAGGGCAGATACGTCATTAATCTGACTGTGCAAGTGGACCTAAGCTAAGTTGGAAGCCTAAAAAAGAAATTACCTAAGTTAAATTAAAAGACAATTACAAATAATTTTAAAAATATAAGAAGCAAAATGCATGTTCTCACCAAGTAGTTGATAGTTGCTCCACTTACGGTCATATACTTTTGCATTACCGATCGATACCATATCATGTATGAGTCATAATAATCAAGGGTTGATGATGCATGACCCTGATAGGCTTCACCCTCTGGCAAGTTTTCTTCTCGTTCCTCCCATTGAGCAACGTAATCTTTATGGACCACAACCAATTAGCATCAGCCTGTCCTCTCATGTCATAATCATGAAGATCGAGTCTTGTGTTGCATGGCTCAGGAATTGTTTGTCTCATTCCAAACTGTCACAACACTCGATCGGGTCTGTGTAGCTTGACTATGGAGAAAAAAATCAACGGTGACATAGTTCGCCATATGTGTCTTCCATGATAACAATACTCAGGTAATTCATTGATTAATTCATCTGAGTATGGTGTCCATATCACCTGAATAACCGTATACTAGTGTTAGTGGTGATATACAGCAAAATTATAATAAGTTAACCATGATCATCAATTCTTCAATGAAATTTACCTGTTGAGGAGTTTGCATGTCCAGAATCTCTCTATATTTATGCAAGACATGCATTGGGACCTGTGTAGTAACGAAAACGTTTTTCCATATGCAAAACAAATAGAGAGATCAATTTAAAGATATAAATATATAATGTTATATTTATAATGCAAAAAATAAAGGCTACTTTCAATTTACCTATATCCTAGCGCATGCGGCCCAGCTGGATCAACATGAGTACTGTCAAGCCTTTGTGGAGCTAAAAATGGAAATCGGGCCCATGCCCACGATTGCAATAGAATAAGGGTCCCTGAGACACCTTGCTTCTTAAAATCAAACGCACGACACATTTGACGATATAGCCAAGCCAAGGTAATAATCCCCTACGCGTAAGTGCCAGCCACGTCAAAATCAACAAACAAAGGTAGGAAGCACAGATGTACCAAGTTGTTTGATTGGTCTGAGAATAAGCATCCCCCAATTAGTTGGATGATGTACGCTCGTGCATATCTTTCAATCTGAATCTCTGTGGCATGCTCGGGCAATGGTGGCACTCTATTTTTAAGTGTGGATAACTTTAGTCTACCCCCACGTCGATCGTTCCCCTGTGGGGTAAATCCAAGCAACTCAAGGCAGACCTCATCATAGTCTATGTTGGTCGATTCACTCACGGGGAGACCATCAACTGGCAAACCGAATTGAATCTCCACATCTTGCAGAATGATGGTCGCCTCACTCACTGCCAAGTAATACGTATGGGACTCTTGTCGCCATCGCTTGATGAAAGTTGTGATCAGATGCCAATCCAATTGTATAAATCCAACACGTGCCACGCCGTAGAACCCCGCCCTCTGAAGGTACGAAATAATTTGATGATCCAGTGGATACCTGCGGTTTATAACAACTTGGCTATGACGACAGTGTAGCTCTTGGACCTCCTGTAAAAACACAAAAGAAGCCAACATTTATTAAAATAAAAATTGTAGAATGGAGTCACGTGTGTAAATTCATGGATAATTACCTATCCATCCCAAATGGGACCGGATCGATGGCGACGCTGAAGTGTCAATACCAATGGATCTTCGGGCCCCGGGTCCATCTAAATTATAAATAGTAAAAAAATATATGAGTTAATGAGATATAGTGGAATCATATGATTTAGCTAAAAAAGTCAGTTGCAGTATCAAAGAGAATTATCCCTAAATTTATTAAGGCAATAGATAGAAGTTTTAGCAAAGAGCTACGATCATTGCCTAACGACATTGCACACGCCTTTGCATCAAACCAAATACTACTAATAATAAATCGAACAAAAACTCAACCTTACTCTTCTAATCCCTACCTCCTCTATAAGAATCTCTCCAATAATCAAACTTTTACTTACATGGAGCTCAACATTTAAAAATAAAATAAAATAAAAAAATTAATGGTATGTTTTTTCTGGGTTGTAAGTGGCTGTGAAGTTTTAGCTCATGTGGTTGAATGTACTAAATAATTAATATCCAAAGAAATATAATAGAAGGCCCAAAATCCACGTCACCATATCTAACCAATGTCTCATGTCCCCCCAATCCCATCAACATTATCCTCAACTCATCCAAAACTCAAGCTACACTATGATGTGTCATCACCTCATCCAATCTCCCCCTCTCTCTCAAACAATAATACCCATCAAAAGTATTTTAAAAAAAATGGCATTCAACCATGCAAAAAAAAAAAAAGAATTAAATAATTGTTCAATGAAACAAAACAAAATAAAAATTCAAGTGTTTGTGGTGTGAAATATTACATGAGATTCTTCACTAAAGAGAAATGGCACAGAAAATGCACCAATATTTTGTACAAGAAAGCCGAAATAAAGAAATTAATTCTCCTTTTTATGAGAATGTGGCCATTGGCTAACTATAACTTCCACTAGAAATACCACAATATTTTATATAAAGAGTAATGAAATCAAGAAATCAATTCTTCTTTAGAAAATATGACTAACAGGAACTTTTGCTCTTACAATCAAGCAAAGGTAGGTATATACATTGACTAGAAATAGATGATGCAGGAGCAAAGGACCTCCATAACATGATCTACAAATTGCTTTGGAGATTTATGGAGCAAGAAGAGAAATGGATGACATTAAAAACACTTAAAACCTGACAAGCAACTCATCAAAGTTCTCTAAATGAGTCTTAGCCATTTCTTGCTTAGAATAATCTTGGGCAGATGAAAAATAATTAAATAAATTCACTTTCTCCCATGAAGGCTACGATTCTAGAGTTTGAAAAAAAAAATGATTCCATTATATTTTAAGAGCTTTTGATTGAACAACATCTAAGCTAGGATATTCATAGATTCAATTGTTTGGTACAAACAAAATAATATCATTTCCAACAAATCTTTTTTTTTTTTAAAGCATAAAAATTGACTCAATTTGGAAAGTAATCGAACAACTATTCAATCGATTTACAAGTAAAAGAAAAAAGAAATTAACACATTCTCAAACAAACCACAATAATCCATTAACATTTGCAACTACAATTTCAACATTTTGAAGATAAGAAACGCAATACCTAAGAATTTGATGAGCAACAAATCAAAAGTAGAAATTAGGGTTTTTCGAAAGTGCGAGAATGAGAGATGAGAACCGCGGCTGACACGACCTCGCCGGAAATGTCGTCGCAACATCGAATTTATCGCCGAAATTTTGACTGGAACGAAGAGAAATCAGAGAGAGAGAGAGAGAGATTTGACCAAGAAAACGACGCGCACTGTTTGTTTGTATTTAGGGCGTTTGTATTTTTAAAGCCGCTCGTAATTTTAATTTATTTATTTTCAAAAGACGCCTTCATCGAAAACTTTTTTTAACGCGTCTTTTCCTCCTTTGAACTTGTTTTCAACAAGTTTTTAAAAGAAGACATCTTTTGTAAATACGTCTTCATCGAAAACGCAGTAAATACACAACCATTCAATTTTTTTTCACATTTGCGTTTCAAACCGCTCCGAGCTCTCTCTCTGTTTTCTCTCCGTTCCCTGTGACATTTTTCGGTGATAGATCCGGTGCTCCGCGGTTGTCAACTCTCATTTTCTCTCTTTTGAAAAACCCTAATTTCTGCTTTTGGTTTGTTGCTCATCAAATTCTTAGGTATTGCATTTCTCATCTTCAAAATGTTGAAATTATAGTTGCAAATGTTAATGAATTATTGTGGTTTGTTTGAGATTGTGTTAATATCTGGGTAGGGTTATTTTAATTATTTTTTTGTACACCACTTAGACCTACTTTTATTGTTTGTAAGAGATTTTTTTTTTTTAGAAATTTTGCTAGACATTTTTTTTTTAGTAATATCTAAGTAGGGTTATTTTAATTTTTTTTTGTACACCACTTAGACCTACTTTTATTGTTTGTTGGATATTTTAAAAAAAAAAAAAAATTTCTAGACATATTTTTTTAGTAATATCTAGGTAGGGTTTTTTTTTTTGTACACCACTTAGACCTACTTTTATTGTTTGTTAGAGATTTTTTTTCTTTAGAAAATTTGCTAGAGATTTTTTTATAGTAATATCTGGGTAGGGTTATTTTAAAATTTTGTTTTTTTTTACAACACTTAGACGTACTCCTATTGTTTGTTAGAGATTTTTTTTTTAGTAAATTTGCTAGAGATTTTTTTTAGTAATATCTGGGTTGGGTTATTTAATTTTTTTTTTTTACAACACTTAGACCTACTTCTATTGTTTGTTAGATTCGATGTTCTTAGTGTTAGAAAGATCAATGCAATTGTTAGATTCTATCTTGCAAAAGATTAAGAAAAATGCAATTGTTAGATTCAGTGTTCTGATTCGTTTATTCGATTAGTTATATTTTTTTGTATTTTTACTTAAAGGTCTTAGAAACGTCCAAATTAAATGTTTAATCTTTTGCCTTAATAATTTTAGGGAGATTTTTCTCCGCTTCTCTTTTAAGGTTTTCTAATTTGGCAGATTAAAATTTATTGTTAAACTTATTTATTTTATTTTTAGGTGCATTGGTTTCTTCTACGACTTTATTTCTCATTTTTTATGTGTTTAATTTAAAATTTTCTTTAGGTGCATTTCAAGTAATATTTGCTATAATAATGATATTCCTGTTGGTGAGCTTGTTTTGGTTGTGTATGTGAATGTAGATGGCAGACAAATTCGTTTTAGTAATATGTTATACCAATGGCCAAATATTACTCGGCCCTCAAGGTGTATCGTATGATAGTCCCCCGATTGGCATTGCACAAGTTTGATTCGACATTAATTTTGAAAAATTTGTAGGGGTTACCTGAAATGTACTGTGGATTGCTAGTTGTTCAAGAATAAGTATAACCTATAGATGTTCGTTGTTTCTTGGAGTTGGAAATTTAAATTATACGATTGCTCCGATTAGAAATGAACAAGAGTTAAGGGACATATTTTCCATGGTGCAAGAGATTCCACTTCCTAATAATATGGAGTTATATGTTGATGTTGTCGGTGGAATTCCAGCTCAAGCTCATACGAGGAGTTCCCCAAGCTATGTAGATGTAGCTGGCCCAAGTGCACGAAGATCATTGGAGAACATTGGTCCCAGTACAATGTCACCCATTGAAGCTGTAAATGTGGGCACAAGACCTGAATTTGATGATATTTGTCCATTTGTGACACGTTTATCTGATGATGATTTTAATTTTGATGACGACCGTGAAGAAATCATTGAAGATAGCGAGGAAGACAATAACAGTGATGGAGGACAAGAGACATCTAATCCAATCAATTTGAGTAATGCACTCTTGACGGTAATACGAAATGATGGTTCTTTGTATGCAACTCGATTACAAGAGGAAGACAATGGGTTGAGCATGGAGGGTAATGAGACACGTGAAACTCAGTTGCATGATGTAAGGGGTACACCTCAACCTACCACAACAGGCTATGAGGCTCCATAACCGAGTTTCATGGAACTTAATAATCAAGCCATGACACCAATGTCAGATGATCATGAAAACATATCTGTGGGTTGGAATGAGTCACTTGATTTTTGCGAAGGACTCACATTTCCCAGTAAAAAAAACTTGCAACATACTGTGAAGTGATGTTGCATAGCACAACAACGTGAATATGTTGTTGTCGATTTAGAACCCAATGTATGGTCAGTTAGGTGCAAGAAGTGGAAGAACGGTTGTCAGTGGAGGTTGAGGACGGCAAAACATAAAAGGACAAGGTTGTTTGAGATCACAAAGTGCAAGGGAACCCACACGTGTGTTTCCTCGAATGTCACAGGACCACAGACAATTGGATTTAACACTAATTTTTTGTGAGGTTTTTAAAATTGTAAGGCGAGATCCTTCAACCTCAGTGGGGGCGCTTCACGAAATGATTAAAAACAAATACAAATACGATGTGCATTATAAGAAAGTGTGGCGTGCAAAACAGAAGGTGATGGAGAAGATTTTTGGTGATTAGGAGGGATCATACAACGTGTTTCCTAAGTGGATAGATGTATTAAATGCAACCAATCCAGACACTATTGTAGGAGTGATGCACTACCCGGAAGATCCAAAATATCCTGGTGCAGTAATTTTTCAACGTTTTTTTTGGTCCTTTGGTGCTTCAATCGAGGGCTTCAAGCATTGTAGGCCTATAATACAAATTGATGGCACACACTTATATGGAAAATATAGTGGTAAGATGCTAATTGCCATGGGTATTGATGCAGCCAGTCATATATTTCCTCTCGCATTTGCCATCATTGAGGAAGAAAATACAAATAATTGGGCGTGGTTCCTCAAAGTCCTTCGATATCAAATGATGAATATAGTTGGCATTTGCCTAATCAGTGATTGCCATGCAGGTATTTTTGCAGTCGTTAGAGACCCTGAGAATGGTTGGACAGAGCCCAATGCATATCATAGATATTGTTTGCGACATGAAGCAATAATTTCAATGATAAAGTACACAACAATGAGTTAAGAGTTTTGGCTAAGAAAGCGGGTTCACAAAACCAACCACGAAAATTTGAGGTAGTAATGGAAAAACTTGAACATAAACAAGAAGGTTGGACAAGGTGGCTCAATGTCATTAACAAAAAGCTGTGGACAATGGCATACGATGGTGAAGTGCGGTATGGTTGGATGACTTCCAATGTAGCTGGTACGTGTGTCTTATTTTTTTTTTATTTCATCGTTTATGACTATTTCAATATGCATGATTTTATATATATGTGTGTGTTGATCTTTTTATGTTTGTTATGTGTTTATCTTGTTTTTCTTCTTTGTAGAAAGCTTTAATGGCGTATTAAAAGGGGTCCGAATGTACCCGATCTAGTTCAGTTAACGTTCTACAGAACAGTTGCATGGTTTAATGTTAGACGAGAAGAAATAAAAGATGCAATTCGTCAAGGGCAATGTTACACCACGTAAGCTGTTGAGAAGATGACCAAATGGGCAGCTAAGGCAGGGGTCACACAGTTACATTGATTGATCGACAAGACGACACATTCAAGGTTGTTACTGGGATACAAAGTGCGTGTTTGAACAAATGAGGAAACAAACAAGTTGTCAATCTACATGACCATTTTTGTAGTTGTGGAAAATGTCAATACTATGGAATCTCATGTTCCCATGTACAGGCAGTGTGTTGTTATGCTGTCTTCGATTGTGATGCATACATTGAAGATTGGTATCGCCTCGATAGGTACCTTAAGTGTTATGAGCCACAGTTTCATTCAATTCCATACGAATCATATTCGCCACTATGTACAATCAAGTTTAAAGTGCTCCCTAATTATGATTTTGTTCATAAATCCGGTCGGTCGAGGACATCACGCATAACAAATGAGATGGATATAAGCTAACCATCCTCTAGGATTCGATGTGGGCATTGTGGACGCGAGGGTCACAATCAGCGTCGTTGTCAAGCTCGTCGTGGAAAGGCCACCTAAAATTTATTGGCTGCATAATCTTCATGTCTTTTAGATTCTGATAATGATTTAACTTTGTTACTGTAATATGACACTTCTTGATACTTTTGTTGATAAATCAAACTTATGTACTTTTTGATTTATATGACAGTGTGTGCATATGGAGATGTGCATCTTATATTTACCTCAAATGCATTTCATTTTGCATGTAATTATATAATTTTTGGTGTTGTTTGAATTTAAAATTTCTCTTAATGCATACGTTCATAATTTTTGGCATCTCATTTAGTCCATAATGTTTAATGTGTTCAATTTAGATGGAGCAAGGGCCCTCTAATCCATCACTATTAACACTCTAGAGTTGTCATCGATCTGCGCCTTGGCCGCGGCTGACTGAAACATGTTTTCTAAATAAATTTAGTTCATTTAAAACTAAAACTTCCGTTTGGGGGGTGAAAAATTCACCAGGGCATGGGAGTGGGGTTTCGGGGGTTCCTGGGAGGATATTGACTCAGTTTAAGTGTCGGTGGGGGAAAAAAACCAGGTGGATTGGCCACGATTGAATCAAAAGTGTTTTCAAAGTGTTTTTAATTAATATGAACTAAAACTTCCAGTTGGGGGGTGAAAAACTAACCAAGGCATGGGAGAGGGGTTTCGTCGGTTTCGAGGGTCTCTAGGAGGATATTGCGACTCGCTCCAAGTGTCAGTTGGGAAAAAAAACCCGATAGATTGGTCACGGTTGACTCAAAAGTGTTTTCTAAGTGTTTTTAATTAATTTGAACTAAAACTTTCGGTGAAAAATTCACCAGGGCATGGGAGCGTGGTTCCTTCGGTCCCGGGGGTCCCTGAGAGGATATTGGGACTGACTCCAAGTGTCGGTCGGAGAAAACACCTGGTGAACTTGCCACGGTTGACTCAAAAGTGTTTTTAATTAATTTCAACTAAAACTTCCGGTTGGGGGGTGAAAAGTTGACCATGTCATGGGAGTGACGTTCCTTCTGTCCTAGGAGTCGCTGGGAGGATATTGGGACTCGCTCCGAATGTCGGTCAGGAAAAAAAACCGGTGGATTGGCCGCGGTTGACTCAAAAGTGTTTCTAAGTGTTTTTAATTAATTTGAACTAAAACTTCCGATTGGCGGTTGAAAGATTCACTGGGGCATTGGAGCGGGATTTTGTAGATCCCGGGGGTTCCGAAGGCGATATTGAGACTCACTCTAAGTGTCGGTTGGGAAAAAAATCCGATAGATTGGCCGCAGTTGACTAAAAAGTGTTTTCTAAGTATTTTTAATTAATTTGAACTAAAACTTTTGGTTGGGGGCTAAAAATTTCACCGGGGCATGGGAGCGGGGTTCCAGGGTCCCTAGGAGGATATTGAGACTCGCTCCAAGTGTTGGTCCTAAAAAAACCCGATGGATTGGCCGCGGTTGACTCAAAAGTGTTTTCTAAGTGTTTTTAATTAATTTGAACTACAACTTCTAGTTGGGGGTGAAAAAATTCACCGGGGCATGGGAGCGGGATTCCGTCGGTCCAGGGGGTCCCTGGGAGGATATTGGTACTCGCTCCATGTGTCGGTCGGGAAAAAAACCTGGTGGATTGGCCGCGGTTGACTTAAAAGTGTTTTCTAAGTGTTTTTAATTAATTTGAACTAAAACTTCCGGTTGGGGGGTAAAAAATTCACCGGGGCATTGGAGCGGGGTTCTGTCAGTTCCGAGGGTCCCTAGGAGGATATTGGGACTCACTCCAAGTGTCAGTCGGGAAGAAAACACTGTGGATTGGCCGCGGTTGACTCAAAAGTTTTTTTCCAAGTGTTTTTAATTAAATTGAACTAAAAGTTTCGGTTGGGGGGTGAAAAATTCACCGGGGAATGGGAGCGGGGTTTCGTCGGTTCCGGGGGTCCCTAGTAGGATATTGGGACTTGGACCAAGTGTCGTTCGGGAAAAAAACCCGATGGATTGGCCGTGTTTGACTCAAAAGTGTTTTTAATTAATTTGAACTAAAACTTTCGGTTGGGGGGTAAAAAATTCACCCGGGGCACAAGATAGGGGTTCCGTCAATTTCGGGGGTCCATGGGAGGATATTGGAACTCGCTCCACGTGTCGGTCGGGAAAAAACCCACTGGATTTGTGACTCCCCGAAAATTATTTCATCTAGCCCATAACTCAATTGCACTTTGCCCAAACTCTATACCTTGCCTTGATATGTTTGGTGTTTATTTGATGGTTGTTTAATGTTTGTATAGTTGATGCTTGATAATGTATATAAATATGTGTATCATAAATTGTATATGGGTCATGTTAAATTAAATTAAAATGCATATGTTATTATTTATGCGTGGGTCCATTAAACCATGAATTGATATGAGTTAGGATTGATTGAATAAAAGGATAAATGAGAATGAAAATTTGGTGTATTAAATGGATTGGACATCTAAAATACTTGGAAACATGAAATTGGTTAAAGTACATGTGGTTGGTATGAGACCAACACATGTGAAGGTTGGTGCATGAAAGTGGACAAGTGTCCCATGCCCTCAAGGAAGTGTTAGAATGAGTGGAGGGAATCAAGGAGAGAATCAAGGAGGGAATCAAGGAAGTGCTAGAAAGAGGTGAGTGGAGAGAAAGGAAAGAAGAAGAGAAAGAAAAGAGGAGAAAGGAAAGAAGAAGAGAAAGAAGGAGAGAGTTGCAGGAGGAAGATCCCTGCGACATTTTCATCAAAGTGGTGGATCTTTGGAATATATGGTCAGATTGAGCTCAAACTTTGTCAGCAAGTTCGTAGCTTATGGTTATTCATTCTGGTCGGTGGAGATCTTGATCAGAGGTTTCGTCTAAGAGATTTAACCTCTCAAACAAAAGCTGGTCGGAAAGTCTGGATTTCTCGTGCCGTTTCGTTCAAACTTGTAGATCTCCTGAATATACCGTTGGATGGATATAAAATTTGGGTATGTAGTTTATAACTGATATTTCTGTATTCGGAACGGTGGAGATGTTTATGTGTTTAGTATTTTGTGTGATATAGTCATCTGAGTCTGAGTATTTGTAGCAGGAAAGGAGAAATTGTCTGATTAGAGACTCGTTCATCAAAGATACTTATCTTTTGGGTCCACCGTTGGATTGGGTTGATATTTGGACAGAAGGTTTACCTCTTCACATACTTCAATCTGTACGGTTGATTTTGTGATTACATATTTCTGTTGGTAGATTGATACATCTGAACAAAATATTAAATGAAGAATTGGTAGGGTTGCTTGTATTAGACCTAAATTTAGAATATGAACTTAAACCTTTTCAAATAGCTTGCATGTCAACTATGTTGACCTAGTTGCCATTGTTGATGAACCCATGATGCAAAATCAATGATATACATGGCTGAACATGGTGACCTAGTGTAAATCGACAATATGGCCTAAGTATGGAAAATTTCATATTTTAGGGCTTTTGATGCTTTTGGCATAGAATCATTGAATTGATGCAACTTATGTTTAATTAAGCATGATTAGAGTTGATTATGCTACTGATTTGGTGGTTGTGACCATATCATGGGTTAGGCCTACTTGTGATCAAGTGACCAAATTTGGGCATATTTATGCCTAAGGAATTGAAAATCAGTATTTTTGATTAATATAATGGTTTATGTATGAGAACTATGCATTAGAGGCCTAAGTCATGTGATTTGAGTTGAATGATGGGATTAGATTGGATTTAGGCCTATTGTTTATATGTGGGCTGATTTAGGGTTGATGTGTAATGTCTATGTGATTGAACATAGAAATTGATGTATGGTAGGATATTGATGTATGTTTCAGGATCTTGATTCGGTTGATTCGGTTTGGTGGTCGTGTGTGGTTAAATACTCTCGCGAGGCTTGGTTGTGAGTAGACTTCATTTATGATTATATCTTTTATGTCATCATATCACTTATATATTGTATGTTGAAAGCATGAATGTGTTCTAATGTTTTGAATGATGCATTGATTTGAGAAAACCTTATGACTTTGGTTGGGCCCATCTATCTGGCTAATAGGGGGACTTAACCTTGTCATAGGAGGGTTTTAGCAAAGGAAGAGATTGGGGTCAACGGTACGGTGAAATAGACGTGCACTAGTAACCCAATGCATGTGGAATGTGGATCCAAATTGATAAGCTTTTACTTGCATCGAATTTATTATAAATGCTTGATATATATATGTTATGAGCTTTTAATCATGCTACACATTGACATGCATACATGATATTTATTGATGAGTATTGATAGCATATTTGAATTCTATTCACTGGGCACCGTTGGCTCACCCTCATTTTCCTCTTTCAGGTCCTTCTGTCCCGAATAAGGGCAAAGGAGTAGTTATATCTTGAGGGCCTTGCCTGCGAGAGAATCCAAAGCCTCGATGTGAGTTGAGAGGCATTTTGATTGAATTGTGTTTTAAATTATGAAGTATTATATTTTGGATTATGTAATTATAATACTTACCACATTGTAGTATGGGTGAGTTGAGACTTGTTGGATAGACCATGTGGGCATATGACGGTTTTTATTTGTACCCACAATTTTGGACTTTATGTGTATGTCAATTTTAATGGACTGTAGGGATTATGATTTTATTTATGGATCATTTTTATGGATTATCTCTTGTCTTGGATGATTAATACGGTGGGTAATTTTGTTTAGTACCTTTTGATATTATGTCGTTGTTTGAGATAAGGCTCGTAGGGTCTCAACCACCTCACGGGAGTTGAGGAGTGGTCGGAGATGCCTACGCCGGGCGTCCCTTCCCGACATTCCGCACGCCATTCCCTGAGGGGTTGGTGGTCTGGGGTGCGGGGTCGCCACAGGATTGGCCGTGGTTTACTCAAAAAACGTTTTCTAAGTGTTTTTAATTAATTTGAACTAAAACTTTCGGTTGGGGGATGAAAAATTCACCAGGGCATGTGAGCGGGGTGTCGTCAGTCCCGGGGGTCCCTGGGAGGATATTTCGACTCGCTCCAAGTATCGGTGGGGAAAAAGACCCGAGGGATTGGCCACGCTTTGCTCAAAAGTATTTTCTAAGTGTTTTTAATTAATTTGAACTAAAACTTCCGGTTGGGGGGTGAAAAATTTGCCACGTTGAATGTGTCTTCTTATACCATAGCCAATCCACGTTAGAAGACACCTTCAGTACATTACATTTTTTTATTATAAAAAAGCAAGAAATTCTTATACCACAGCTAACCCATGGTGTTTTCTCTTTGCCAACCACTTGGAGCGTGTCCCAATATCCTTCTAAGGACTCCCGCAACCGACGAAACACAAATCCTATGCTCCAGCAAAATTTTCACCTCATAACCGGAAGTTTTAGTTCAAATGAACTAAAAATACTTAGAAAATGCATTTGAGTCAACCGCGGCCAATCCATCGGATTTTTTCCCCGACCAACACTTGGAGCGAGTCCCAATATCCTCTCAGGACCCCCTGGAATCGACGGAACACAAATCCTATGCCCCGGTTAATTTTTCACCCCCCCAACCGGATGTTTTAGTTCAAATGAACTAAATCGACTTAGAAAACACTTTCGAGGCAACCGCTCCAAGTGTTGGCCTAGAAAAAAACCCGATGGATTGGACACAATTACCTTGAAAGTGCTTTCTAAGTAAATTTAGTTCATTTTAACTAAAATTTTCTGTTGGGGGTTGAAAAATTTATTGGGGCATGACATTTGTGTTCCGGCGGTTCCGGGGTTCCGGGGTTCCTGGGAGGGTATTGGGACTCGCTTCAAGTGTTGGTCGAAAAAAAAACTCGATGGATTGGCTGTGGTTGTAACACCCCGTGGTTTTAATTTAAATACATACGTTGAATTACGCGTATATTGAGATGTATAATACACGTATTTTATACGTATGAGCCAAATATACGCGTGTATGATTAGTAAATAAATAAAATTATAAAATGAAGATGATACATATGGGATCATCTAATAGGGGTGCTTACAATTAAAAAAATGGAGTTGAATTAAATTGAGTAATTTATGGTGTTGGTTATTTAAATATGTGGATTGGAGTATGATTATTAAATGAATTATAGAAATGAGATGAGTTGAATTTAATGAAATTTGATGGGGTGAGTTGGTTAACTATTGAGCATGAGGAGCATGAGATCATGTTTATATAAAATTATCATCTCATTTCTAAGCTCTCTCCAACGTTAAATAAAAAAACAAAAAAACAAAAGAAGAATGAAAAAAGGTTGCTGGAACGAAAAAGAGAAAAAAAAGAGAGAGATAGAGAACATCCAGAAGAACGAAAGAAAGAGAAGAAAGAAAAAGGAAACGATGGATTCACGGCCAAATCTAACTTGCCGGTAAGCTATTTTTGCTATTTCTCGTCGTGAAATTGATCTTTAACTAGTGTATGACGATTCTAGCGGAGTAATTTTTGCTGTGGGAGCCATTTTACGGCATTTCCAAAAATTGTGGTTTTGACCTAACATGAATGAAAATCCGCTAGGAAAATTGGAAAACACTTCCTAGGCTGTAGGAACCTTAAATATATGGTTAGATTGAATTTATGTGTTCATTTGGAATTTTTATAGTCGTTTGAAGTTTGTTGGAATTTAGAGTTTAGATTGGAGACCATTTGAATCAATTAAAACCCGATGAAACTCCAGTTTAAGGTTATAGAATGGTAGGATTCACTGTTGTGAGTCCATCGATGCTAAGTTCATGATTTTTGGAGACCGTTTGACAATTTTAGTAAAAATTTACATGTTTCCAATGAATAGTGACGACTGAACAGTGACGTGAATAGTATTATGATCATATCTAGTGAATAAAATGGAATTAGAATCCAATGAAACTCCGGTTTGAGATCATAGAATCGTAGAGAATTGAATTCCGGACGTTTCGATGCTAAGATCATGATTTTTGGATATGATTTGATATTTTTAGTAACTAAATATATGGTTTTGGTGAGTAAAATTCACTGTCGTGACCTTCGCGAACGTGTAAAACCTCAATAAAATACCTGTTGAAGGTAGTAGAATGATAGAATGAGTGATTTTACACGTGTCGATGTGAACATAATAATTTTAGGAATGTTCTAGATTTTTAATAAAATTGATATGTGTTCCAGCAGAAAAATAAACTGAGAATTAGTGAAAATATGAAATGGAAAATCTATTTTCGCTGTTCTTTCTTGTGAAAATATCTACATTGACCACAAAAACGAGATAGTAGTTTCTTCAACTGTTTATGAGTCCTAAAGTAAGTTGGAATCTAAATTCACAGAATGGGTATAAGATTATTCAGGTTGATCTTTATTCTTAATGATTTAAAGTGAGTTGAGAAATTGAAGATGTAAATAGATATGAATAAATGAAATTGAATTATGGAGTGGTTGTCACAGGTTGAATTAGTTGGATATAAATTGGAGCTGGACTCGAAAGCGACGGTGATTGTGTTTAAATTGGAAAAGTCTTGTACTGTGAGTATATTTTCTTGATTTTGGTTCTTGTATGACATTTTTATTTATATGAAATGTTTAATTGTAAACATGTTATATACGTATATGCATTGTATTTGATTGATCATTCAAAATGATTTTGGCATTTGGAGTATGCGAGACGTGCGAAGGCAGATTGCATATGTTGTCATTTCGTTAGGAATTTGACTCGGATGAGTGTTATGCGTAACCTCATTGTCAGTAGGCCTGTCCTAACAAAGATTAGAGATCCTTGAAATGACTGTGAATTGGGTAATAAGAGGTTGTGGCTACCTTGTAACGATCATACAAGGGTTAGACCCGCTCTTTTGCCTTGAAGGAGGGAGATTGTGGATTTTGTGAAAAAAAAGAATGCATTGTTTTTCTTGAAAACTCATGAAAATTATGTTGTTGACATGTATAATGCATTCGTTGAATGATGCATGTGTTTAATATTTGTTTGAAATGATTTGAAATGTCATATTTTTCTAAATGTATATAACTGTCATATCAAGAGATATATTCACTGAGCTGTTGGTTGCTCACTCCATTTCCTTCAATATTTCAGGTACAGAGTTAAAAGGAAAAACACGAGAATAGATACGTGAGTTAGAGTTTTATTTTGTTAATGTACGTGTATGAGAAGGAAATGAATTATATTTTCTTTAGTTTCAAATGAATATATATATATATATATATATATATATATATATATATATATATATTACCACATAGATGGGTTGTACATGGATTTTCATTTGACATTTTTGGGTTATATTATGCGTGTGATGAAATGGGATGATCGTAAGTATCTATCATGTGAGAATTTGATGTGTGAATGAATGGAATGAATGGTGGAATGATTATTTATATATATATCTCTTTGATATGATTTGTGGTATATTAGGGAAAAATGTGAAATGCCCATTTTATGGGGAGGTGCTGTCAAAATTTCTAAAAATTTTGGGAATGATTGTGAATGTTCGTTGAGGCTGACAGTGTATTATATATTGTATATGGGTTTGTACAATGTATAATACACTATGCCGGTCATGACGTCAGCCTACGTCAGGGGCTCGTGACAATATACATAAGGCATTTTTTGTCACACCCCAGTACACAGCACACCGCAGTGTCTAGTACCCCCAGGATGTGATGAGTACCTCATACCGAGCGTACCCCAGCCATTATATACCACATAATATTGTCACATCCCAATACACAGCCCACCGCAACGTCTAGTACCCCCGGGATCATTTGTCCACACTATTCATGAATAGCGTGGACAAATGATCCCGGGGGTACTAGACGCTGCGGTGGGAATAGCGTGGACAAATGATCTCGGGGGTACTAGACGCAGCGGTGGGCTGTGTACTGGGATGTGACAATATTATGTGGTATATAATGGCTGGGGTACGCTCGGTATGAGGTACCCATCACATCCCGGGGTACTAGACACTGCGGTGCGCTGTGTACTGGGGTGTGACAGCGGTTGCCTCGAAAGTGTTTTCTAAGTCAATTTATTTCGTTTTAATTAAAACTTCTAGTTAGGGGGTGAAAACTTCACCGGTGCATGAGAGTGGGGTTCCTTTGGTTTCGAGGGTTCCTAAGAGGATATTGAGACTCGCTCCAAGTGTTGGTCGAGAAAAAACCCCATGGATTGGTCGCGGTTGCCTTGAAAGTGTTTCTTAAGGCGATTTAGTTCATTTGAACTAAAACTTCCGGTGGGGGGTGAAATATTCACCAGGGCAATGAAGCGGGGTTCCACCGGTTTTGAGGGTTTCTGAGAGAATATTGGGACTCGCTCCAAGTGGCGGGCAAAGAGAAAACCACAATGGATTGGCCGCGGTTGCCTTGAAATTATTTTTTAAGTCGATTTAGTTCATTTGAACTAAAACTTCCGGTTGGGGGTAAAAAATTCATCGGGGAATGAGATTTGTGTTCTGTTAGTTTCGGGGGATCCTGGGAGGATATTAGGACTCGCTCCAAGTGTTGGCAGGGAAAAAAACCCGAAGGATTGGTCGCGGTTGACTCAAACGCGTTTTCTAAGTATTTTTAGTTCATTTGAACTAAAACTTCCGGTTAGGAGGTGAAAAGTTTGTCGGGGCATCGGACGAGAGTCCCTGAGAGTTCCAAGTGGCGAGCAGAGAGAAAACACCGTGGATTGGCTGTCGTATAAGAATTTCTTGCTTTTTTTATAAATATATATATAATGTACTAAAGGTGTCTTCTAGAAGACGCCTTTCAACGTGGCAAAAAAAAAAAAAACTTACATCGGCATCCACATGGACAAATTACTGTTGAAAGTTGGGTATATGGGTCATTATTTTTAAAAACTTGGTAATAATGTCATAATTTTAATTAATTAAGATAATCAAGTCAAAATCCATCATTGACGCTGAGTCTTGTGGGACCGAAATTATGAACAGTAGGTCATTTTTTTTAAGTGTTGTAATGGCATGTATATAATATGAAAATGATGAAATAAATAATAAATTATGCTTATATTTAAATAAACAAGAATCTGGTTTTGGTATTGAATTGATTGCCTCAAATGACCCGGAATTTATATGTAGTTTCTACATGAAACACCCGCTCTATCCACCTATATAATAAATTTTCAATGAATATATAGCAAGTAAGTAAAATGAAATGAATGTTTGTGGTGGATACATCTAAAATTTCTCAAACTTATATAAGCTTAACTTTAGGACTGAATCTTATCTTGGAGTGTAAAAGAAAAAACTAATAATAATAAATAAATAAATAAATGTGGTAAAAATTTATATTTGCTTTCATTCAGATTGTGTAATTTTTTTTACATTTAATTTGGAAAAAATAATACTTAATTTATATGACTTGATAAGATCACTTGATATTTTGACACTGAAGATTTTTGCAGTTTTGTGTTGTCTATAATAGCAATCTCCATTAACAATATTACTTTTGATTTAATTGACTAGTCGAGTCCCTAAATTAAGTGGTGGAATCACATGCACTATGCAAAATCTTGCTTAAACACCACTCTTTTAGAGTATCAGGGCTGCCTGCTTATTCATTGTTAAGAAATACTTATGACAAGACTCGTTTAGTGTAGACTAGATTACATGCTAGGCAGATTAAAGACGAAAATCGTAGATGGAGACTAAAGTTTAACTCTATGTCCTTAAGA
Source organism: Paratinospora sagittata (assembly GCA_035771175.1). Taxonomy (NCBI): domain Eukaryota; kingdom Viridiplantae; phylum Streptophyta; class Magnoliopsida; order Ranunculales; family Menispermaceae; genus Paratinospora; species Paratinospora sagittata. The sequence goes on from CM069592.1 coordinate 30,681,626, forward strand.
CAATTTTTGTCTTACACATGTGCTTACTATGTATGAAAATCGTCTTCCATAATACAATGATCTCTTCTTGTGATAATAGTACTTCAAATCATAAGAACTTCTATCCAATAATTGGTCAATACTCTCTCTTAAAGAGAATGGAAATATTGTGAAATATGTAAGAATTATGTAAGAATGAAAGAGAAAGAAATTATGAGAATTTTGATTTTTTTATGTTCAAAATAAAGGTCTAGAAGTCCTGTTATAGACATTAAAGTGTTTGTTGGTGATGTCCTTCTATACACCGTCAAATCACGTTCAATCGCAGTAGATGCAGTCTGACAGTTGTGATAGACACACCCGATCATACATTGTCGGATCTCACTCGATCGTTGAAGATGCAATCCAATGGCTTTGATCAGCGTACCTAATCATGTACCATTTGATCGCGCTCAATCAATGTAAGTGTGATCCGACGACTCTGATCAACACGCTCGATCAAACACCGTTCGATCTCACTTGATCATGATAGATGCAATCTAGCGGATCCGATTGCCTGATCAGATTCATTGAATCTGGACTACCCAATCGCCAATCACCTCAATTTTCTAAACATCAAATGCTCCTCAACTCCTCGCGACAATGCGCACATGCAAAGTGCAACGTGTTGTTCGCCCAATGCGCCTTAAGTCACCCAATCATCATTTTGCATGTACGCACGCACATCACCCCTAAGGCTTTGTCTAACTCCTTGAATGCTAAGACATGTGATGGGTAGTTGTCTAGTTATCTTTTATACGGTGAGATTTGTTTTTCTAGTTTTCCCACGTGGATTAAACTAATTTTCATACTATATACAACTTTTACACATATCAACTAAGCTATTTTGGTTTCAATTTCTCATTCACACGAAAATGAGTATAGCCAAACAATTATATATTTTTAATCTCCACATATTTGAGATTAATCTTTCATTTGGTCCCACGTAAAATCACGTGTTGGTTGATGAAAAATCATGTTTTAATAGCCATGTTTTCCAACAATATGTGATATGTTTAATAGAAACTACATTTTTGTTTTCCTTTTTTGTCAAGGCAGCAGGTCAATGCATAACCTCTTCTCTTCTTCCATGTATTGAGATAATAACTAAACTTAATTTTATTGATTAAGTGGATTCACCACACATAATGTCCTTTGACACAAAAATGATTTGAGGCTTATTAGATCTTTTTGTTAGAAAATATCTTTGGTGAAAACCATCATCCAAAGTACAAGAGCATTCACATTGAATCACCAAGAATCTATAAACAGTAAAGCAGAAGCGTACCTGAATCCATAATGACCGATTCTCTTTAAAGTCATGTTGTTTGTCTTCCAGATCAACACGTTTCCCAAGAGAATCTTTTGTTATCTCTGTGCTCTATATCTGATGATGGGACGCCAAAAATAGAATAATAATGATATTGATACGTGTTGTCACAACCCACGACGAGTGACGTCATGACCGGCACGGAACCCCCTGGTATATCTTCCTTCGAGACACCCGGCGTCCCGTCAACCTAATATAAACAACCTAATAATCATAAATCTCATACATACATCCCAAAACATATGGACATAATCAGTTCATTAAAATAAGTCACATTCCCAAAAATGTCAACCATAAAATTTCATAAGTCCATAATAAATAAAACAAAAACTAACCGTAAGCATAACCCATCTATGTGTTAATTATAAATACATAGGTGTTATTAAGTACATATTTACCAAAATACAAAAATGTACAAAAACACCTACGTCACCAAAAATACAGGAAATGCTCCTCAGTCAAGTTTTCCCCTTCCTTTTCCTATCAGAACTTGAATGAAGAGTGAGCTACAACAAGCTCAGTGAATGTTTTCTACAAGTGACAATGTACATGCAATTAAATAAAACAAGACAAGATCATCAAAAATATTTAAATAACATGGTGATATACAAGATTATATACATGCCAAATATAATGCATCATGTCATTACTCAAGACAATGCATATCATTCTTCTAAACATGTCAATGCAATCCTAACACATCCTGAGTAAGGGCGATCAAAGGCCTGGGTTCACGACACTCAGCGCCCGATCCGACCAAACAATACTCGCATTCTAATAGAATTTATGGGGTTATGCAGCCCATAGGATCAGCCCACCACTATAAGTACTATGCCTAGGCCGTCCTATTTATACAGAAGCTATAAAACCCTCTGCCAGGTCCACAATTGGGGATCACCGCTAGACTTACGAAATTTTCCAAAGAAAATCACAACTAGGAGACCCAAACCCAATTGCTAACCCTATTAGACTATACTCAAATTCATTTCATGAAATATTAAAACATGCATAACACATAAATCAATTCAAACACTTTATATAATACAATGCCACATATATAGAATCCAAATGTAAAGAAACACTCACAAATCGATTGGCTAGACTAGCCAATCCAAATCCAACCACTATGAGTACTAGGATGTCACCAAAATACTCCTATGCACCTCAACCTCCAATTGGCTTAATTGGGACACTTGGATCATTCACAAACCCTGCATATACATAGGTTCATTCTTCATTAAAATCAGTCCACGTGCATGACATTCAACATGATTAACCCCAATTCAATAGCCAATTAAGACTCTAAAATGATTGCACCTATGAGCTAACCCATATAGCTCAAACAACTCATTTTATATCTAATTAAACCACATTTAATCGAAAATAATGCAATAGGTTGATTCCCATGATCCAACCATCATAATACAATGCATTCATTCATAATTAGGGTCAATTAGACTAATCCCCATGTCAATTTCATCAATTGACTTAGTCTAGGTCAAAATCCCCAAATTTGGGCAAATCCCCAAATTCATGGCCTAGGCAAAATTTGCACTACACCTCGGGTTTTCAGCAAGCAAGATCAGTAAATTGAATCATCAATCATCCACATTTACCCATTAGATCAACATATATGGCATGCAACTTGAATGGAAAACCCTAAGTCCATAACTTAGATTTCAGTCAAATACATGGCTAAACATTAATTACACTCCTAATTCAATGCACTGTTCAGATGTAACAAACTGCCAAAGAAAACATCCAATAACTAAATTAACCGTTCCTATTCAAGTACATCAAGAGACAAACCTTCTGTCCAAAATTGAGCTAAATCCAACGGTAGACCAAAGAGATATACCTCTTTGATTAAGACAGCTTTAATTGAACGATTTCTCCTCTCCTGTTGCAAATACTTGAACTCAGACGATTGTATCTCCCCAAATACTTAACCCGTCAACATCTTAACCGTTTATAATTCAACACGTTCAGTTGTGAACCGTATTCTGAAGTATCACATCCATCCAACGGTAGATTTAGGAGATCCAGTGATCTAAACTGTACGAGAAATCCAAATTTTCCGACTAGCTATGTTTGGGAGGTTATATCTCTCATAAGAAAACTCCAATCAAGATCTCTACCAACCAGAATGAAGAACCATAAGAGACGAACTAGCTGAAAAATATTCAGCTTGATCTAACCATGGATCTAAGAGATCAAACCTCTGATCAAAACGTTGCTAAGACTTCCCTTCAAACAACTTCCTCTCTCTTTCTCTTATCTTCTTTTCTCTCAAAAACGTCCCCCAAGGAAGAAAATGAGAGATTGAGACACATGTTACACCCACATGCACCCATTTTTCCAAGTGTTGATCATGCTCCAACACCATGTCAAGTGTTTGCTCAAGGGCTCATTTGTAGCCACAAGGTCTTTACCCAGTCACAACCTCATATGTGAGTTGTTAACCAATCCACTAATTCCAACAATTCCATCATTTTTTTTCATTTATTTAATCAATACATGCCCATTTCAAATCATGGTCCAATTGACCCCATTATACAATTAATAATACATACATTAATATTAATATGTCACTATTAATATATTACTTTAGTGAAATGTATAATTATCACTATCAATGTCATTAGCACATAAATGACAATATAAATAATGATAATTCTCTAAAATAGCATGCAAAGACACTTGAACTAACAAACGTCAAGCATCAAATACGTATACATACACGTATATGGGTACACTACAGGTCATGATGACATCATCCTAATGTACGAGCGTTATACGTGTGATCTGGGGACCATAACCGCTTTTATAGATAACTTCCCAGTTCTCTTTTGATATTTCTATTTTAGCCCATCATAAAAATAGAAAGTATTTTTAAGTCTCTACACATTAAAGGTCCACATCCTATCAGATACATTAAAGCCCAAATTATTCGAAACTTAGTATATCACTTTTAATTAGGCTTAATCTTATTTGACAGTCCGTAATGCATAATTATTCACGTATAAGCCCAACGTTGGATTAATGATCCAACAATCTTTCACTTGGGCTATACATGTAGCCTGATAATTATGCCTTGCAAAAATAACCGAAAGAGTTCAACTTTGCTGTCATTACCAAAATGTATCTATAACCAATCTGATCCATTAATCATACCAACATAGGATCAAAACGGTCTTCATTACAACTATCGTAACTCAACCCAACAATGGTCACGTATGCCTATACAATTGAATGACATGGATCATGATGTGGAAGAGCATGAAAATTTCATGTAATGTGACCTTAACATGCCTATTTCCAACTAGTCCACCCTTAAACCTTAGTGAGATCAAACCATACTAAAATCAAAATGTAAATAAACCAAAACTTTATTTTTGCAGAAAATAACCTCAAAATATCCATAAATTAAAATAACTAAAAAATGTCTATATCATAAACGCCTATAAGGTACAACTCCCACTAAAATTGAATATCATCAATAGACATGACACCCATACGAGAAGTGTGCTCATGAAACACTTTGGGTGGCAGTCCCTTAGTAAGTGGATCCGCAACCATGGAGTTTGTTCTGATGTATTCTATAAACAACTATCCATTTTGAACTCTTTCTTTAACAACTAGAAACTCGATGTCTATATGTTTTGACTTTGTCGAGCTCTTGTTGTTGTTGGAATATAGAACTGCTGACTTATTGTCACATAATAACTTGAGTGGTCTTTCAACACTGTCCATTTTGCGTAGCCCTGTGACAAAATTTCGCAGCCATGTTCCGTGATTTGATGCCTCGTAACATGCTATGAACTTTGTTGCCATGGTAGAAAAAGATATAAGTGATCGTTTAGCACTCTTCCATGAGACAACACCTCTAGCTAACAGAAAGATATAGCCAGACGTAAATTTCATACTATCTTGGCATCCCGCAAAATTGGAGTCAGTATATCCAACGATCTCAAGTTGATCCAACCTTCGATACATGAGCATGTAGTCTTTTGTTATCTGTAAGTACTGCAAGACCCGTTTGGCTACTTTCCAATGGTATATTTCTAGATTGCTTAAATATCTGCCCAACATCCCAGTAATGTACGCAACATCCGAACGCGTACAAACCTGAGCATACATTAGACTCCCTACTGTTGAGGCACAGGGAATCTTTTACATTTCCTTTTCCTCAAAATCATTCTTAGGGCACTAATTGAGACTAAACTTGTCTCCCTTAGCCACAGGGGTATCACCTGGTTTGCAATCCTGCATGCCATATCGCTTGAGAACCTTTTCAATATAGCTCTTTTATGATAATCCAAGAATACCCCGAGAGCGATCCCGGTGTATCTGAATGCCTAATACAAAAAAGGCGTCGCCAAGATTTTTCATCTCAAAATTCTTAGCTAGAAATCTCTTGGTTTCATGCAATAAGCCTATATCGTTGCTGGAAAGTAAGATGCCATCGACATATAAAACCAGAAAAATATGTTTGCTCCCACAAAACTTATGGTATATACAATCATCGACCAAATTCATCTGAAAACCGAACGAGATGATCACTTGAAATACCATTGTTGAGATGTTTGTTTGAGTCCATAGATGAATTTTTTAAGTTTGCAAACCATATTATTTGGGTCTCCCAACACAAAGTTTTCTGGTTGCACCATATAGATCGTCTCATCAATGTTATCATTGAGAAACGTTGTCTTCACATCCATCTGTTGTAACTCAAGATTGAAACGCACCACCAATGCCATTATAATTTTGAAAGAATATTTCGAAGAAACCGGAGAGAGTTTTTTTATAGTCGATGCCTTCTTTCTATGTAAAGCCCTTTGCGACAAGACGAGTTTTGTATCTTTCCACATCACCTTTTGAATCCCTTTTGGTCTTAAATATCCATTTGCAATCAATGGGTTTCACACCTGATGGCAATGGGACAAAATCCCACACGCCATTGTCCTTCATGGACTTGATCTCTTCATTCATGGCATCAATCCACTTATGAGAGTTAGAACTTTGCATGGCTTGACGGAAGTTGATCAGATCATCTTTCATCACTCCAATATCTACCTTATGTTCTTGGAGATATACAATGTAGTCATCTGGCACTGCACTTCTCCTCTCTCTAGTGGATCTCCTTAATGGCATAGTGTAACACCCCATAGTTTTAATTAAATACATACGTTGAATTACACGTATATCGAAATGTATAATACACGTATTTTATATGTAGGAGCCAAATATACGCGTGTATGATTAGTAAATAAATAAAATTATAAAATGAAGATGATACATATGGGATCATCCAATATGGGTGCTTATAAGGTAAAAAAAATGGAGTTGAATTAAATTGATTAATTTATGGGGTTGATTAATTAAATATGTGAATTGAGTTGATGATTAAATAATTAAATGAGGTTGTGAAATGCATGAAGAGTTGTTAAAGTAATTGAATAGTTGCATGAGGAGCATGGGAAAAAATAAAATAAAATAAAGATCTCTCATTTCTAATCTATTTCTCTCTTTTTCCAACGTTTTAATAATAATAATAAAAAAGAAACTCTCTCTCTCTTTAATCTCTTTCTCTCCACGTTTTAGGAAAAAAAAACAGAAAGAGAAAGAAGAAAATAGAACGAAGAAGAACGAGAGAAGGAAAAGAAGAACGGAAGGGAGAAATGTGAGATTTGCGCGAAATCGGGACTCGCGGTAAGTGATTTTCACTCTATTTCTTCGTGAACTTGATATCTAAGTTAGATGTAATCTTTCTTTCGGAGTAATTTTTGCTGTGAGAGCCGTTTTATGGCGTGTTTCAAAAATTGGGGTCTCAGAATGGTTCAGTGGCTACTCAGAATGCGAAATCAGACTCCTTAAGGGAGGTCTCGAGTTCGATTCTGGGGGAAGCCCTGCACTATTCATGATGAATAGTATGGACAAATGATCCCGTGTACAAGAGACGTCCTTATGTGGTGGTGCACCCACACCTGGGTAGGGGGCACGCTGTGCAACCCAGGATGTGACAACATGTGTCTAGGTACCAAAGTTAAATTAACCTCAGAACAAACCAAATTAAGAAGCATACCTTTCTTAGCACACCATGCGTGATAGTTGGTGCATTGCTTCTTCTTATGCCCTTCAGCTCCAAAGAAGAAACAACTAGTACCTCCCAATTCATTCGATTTCTTTTGTTGTGTCTTTTGAGGTGCCGTATCTGCAACATCCTTATCTTTTTTTCTTTTCTTTCCCTTCTCCTTAGAGGTTGAAGCTAGGTGAACACTCTTTGTCTTATCTTCCTTAAGCTTTTCTTCTTTCTGAACACAGTGTGAATTGAGCTCATTCAAAGACCAAGTCTCTTTCTGATAGTTGTAGCTCACCTTAAATTGGCTAAACTGTGCCGGAAGGGATATCAAAACTAGATGCACCAGCAAGTCCTCAGAGAGTTCGAGCTTAAGTGTTTTCAACTTGGAAGCAAGATGAAACAATTCCATAATATACTCCCTTATATTGTCTTTTCCCTTATATCTCATTGAAATTAGACTTGTCAAGAGCGTACCTATTTCAACCTTTTCGTTCTTGACAAACCTTTTTTCAATATCCGCAAGGAACTCCTTAGCCATAGTTATCTTTTCAGACATTGTGCCCCTGAATGCTTTAGGAATGCCCTTCTTCATGGCCATCATACCTATGTGATTTAATTTCTCCCACCTTTCCAAATCGTTCTTGTCATCATAAGTACTATTATCCGTAAGATGTTGGGGAGAATACGTCCTTAATGCAAAGCCGAGATCCATGACTCCGAGAACTATTAAGAGGTTCTCTTTCCATGACTTGAAGTTAAAGTCATTTAGCACAGGGATAGAATTAATGTTGGCATTAATATTAGCATAAGTCATAGCTGAACAGAGAACAGTAACCAAACAAAACAAGCTCATATAAATCTCAAAACAAAAACTAAATTCAAATAAAGGTAAACCCCATCTCAAAATACCGGTCACTCCATTAATATTTTGCCTTTGGACAAAATATTAACTTGTAAGTGATATCTTGGTGTAGTAATCAAACACTGATAGTAAGAACATATCGAACAATAAATGTTTCTTTAGGCCGATTTATTGGTCACTTGTAAAACTGAATAATAACACGTATTTATTACCACAAGTGCCATATAATTTTATTAAATATTAATCTACCTTTGGGCCGATTAATATTCACATAAGTTATATGTTCACAACCTTTTATATTTCAAAACAAAATAATTTTTTCAGAAGAGGTCACTTTGGCGACATATTGCTTCAATTAATTCATTTTAAATATATATATATATATAAACAAACATACCAATATTGGAATTTAAAATTTGCACCAAAATTGAATTCTTAATTTTTTTTATTTTTTGTTGCTGCCTTTTTCTTTGAAAGAACTTTTTTTTAATTGAATTGCCGCAGCTTTTAAACCTTTTTTTTAATTGACTAATTGTTGCAGTTAAACAATTTATTTTATTTTTTTTATTATTATTAATTTTATTTCGGTTTCCCTATTATAGGAAAACCCTAGAAACCAAGCGGCCATGGCGGCCGCCCTAGTTCAATGCCGCTCCAAGTTGTCGCGGCTGCCTTCATCGGTGTGGCCTGAGAGCCGTGCCAATGTTTCTCCGGCACTGACGGTATTGAAACCGCAGGCCTCAATTAATTTTTTTTTTTTTAAATTGATGCGGCGGCCATGGTCGCCGCTATAGGCTGCGGCCCCCTTACCGGCGTGGTCTCACGGCCGTGCTTGAAAACTTTACCACCGTCGGCCACAATCCAATTTTTATTATTATTATTATTCCTTAAAAAAAAACTTAAACTCGACAACCAAAACCCAAAATTTGTTTTCAAATTTAACAACACCAAAATCGAAATCGTTAAATTCAAAAACACAAAAATTATTATAAATTTTGATTCTCAATGATTCAAGATGAAGAGGCTCTGCCACTTGTTAGAGAATTTCTTTGATGAAAACCCTCATCTAAAGTATAGGAACATTCGCATTGAATTACCAAGAATCTATAAACAGTAAAGTGGAAGCGTACCTGAATCCATAATGATTAATTCCCTTTAAAGTCGTGCAGTTTATCTTCAAAATCAACACGTTTTCCTAAGAGAATCTTTTGTTTTCTCTATGCTCTATATCTGATGATGGGACATCAGAAATAGAATAATAATGATATTGGTACGAGTGATTTGGGCACCATAACTGCTTTTATAAATAACTACTCGGTTATCTATTGATATTTTTATTTTAGCTCATCATAAAAATAAAAAGTATCTTTAAGTCTCTACACATTAAAGGTCCACATCCTATCAAATACATTAAAATCCAAATTATTCAAAACTTAGTAAACCACTTTTAATTAGGCTTAACATTATTTGACAGTTCGTAATGCATAATTATTCACGTATAAGCCCAACGTTGAATTAATTATCTAACAATTTTTAGTGCCAAAATCGCAGTGTCTTTTGTTTAAAAATAATGGAATTCATAAAGATATGAAATAATAAAAGAAACCCATATTTACAAATACAAAGAAATGGACAAGATAATAAACTTGAAGGGACTTAAATCTTTGGCTTGTTTGGTATTGCTTTTGTTTATAGCTTATAGCTTTTATAGAAGTGCATATGAAAAAACTTCATATAAAAAGTTGTTGATAATCTATTTGACAACTTTATTTAAAAAATATATTCGATTGTTATTTTAGTATCCAAAATATATATTTTTGGTTTAAAAAGAATAAAATTGCAGAAGCAGAAAGGATAAGCTGACCTTGAACAATTTTTTCAAATTGCAATAGATCTACAATTATTGACAGTTAACAAAAGCAAACAAATGGGTCAAACTCGACTTTTACTTATAAAAAGTAAAAAAAAAGTGCTTCTATCACAATACCAAACAATCCCCTTAGGTAGAAATTAACTAGGACAAACTACCTATCTAAAGTTTCTACCAGAAATCTTATCACTTTGTGAGGTATGCAAGAATAGGGTGGAAACTGGAAACTACTATTCAGACATTCTCAAAGAATGGGTTCTTTTGACAACTGAAAAGTTTGATGATGAGGACTTAGACTCTGCTGTATTCCATGGGCACTTTGGCACAATAGAAACCGATCTATTCACAGGGAAGCGCCATGGTTCTCCAAGTTTTTTTGCACCCCACCTAGAGGAGCGGCAATATGGACAATATAGAAAAGCCCAAGATGCTTCAACTCTGACATCAAGTTACAGAATTAGCAGAAGTGCAATGGTTCTGATGTTGGCCACTGATTTTGAAAAAAGATTTTGCAGATGTCTGATCTAATAATTTTAAGTAATACTGGAGGATAATCAAGATCTCTAATTTTTCTAAGAAATATCAAAAGAAAAGACAATTGAGAAATTAAACTTTAAAAAACTTATAAATTTTCTTCTAAAAAAACTAAATTGAACTCGTTTTAACTTAAGGCTTACAATGATTTATATATTTTTAATACACTAACATATTTCAACAAAAAATACTGATTTTTTAATTCAATAAAAATATTAAAAAATAAAATTATTAAAAATAGTAAATTAAATTAGTAAAATTTTTTAAAATATAAAAACACTAATTTGATATCTCTACAAACTCCAGCTCTTATTACATTACATCATTCTCCTCGTGTTAAAAAATAAATTTGCCCTCTAATTTGTTTCATCGTCGCTTGAGGTAGGACAATGGAGTTAGTTGCAAGCATCAAAAATGTTGTCTAAAGGATAGTCGGAGGCACCACCTAAAATTATTGAGTCAAAATCAATTTTTTTTATTCGAGGGTGAATTTTTTCAACATTGGGAGAATAATTCAAGGTAATAAGAGTTAAAATTTGTAAAAATCTCAAATTAGTGTTTTCATATTTTAAATTTTTTTAATAATTTTAATAAATTTACTATTTTCAAAATTTACTATTTTTAATAAATTTACTATTTTTAATAATTTTATTTTTTAATATTTTTATTAAATTAAAAAACTAATATTCTTAATAAACTAGATTAGTGTGTTAAGAATATATAAATCATTGTAAGCCCTAAGACAAAATGAGTTCAATTTAAGTTTTTTTAGAAGAAGAATTATAATTTTCTTAAGGTTTAATTCTTGTATTGTTTCTTCCTCCGCTATTTCTTAGAATCAACATATTAGAGATCTTGATTGTCTCTTCCTCCTCGTATTCCTTATAATTAAGGAATTAGAGATCTACAAAATCATTTTCCAGATTCAGCACCCTCCGTCAGATTCCCCCCCAAGTTGAACTTTGATGGAGCTGGGGCGAACAAAGCAGGTCTAGATACGGTCATCCATGACCAAGATGGAGCAGTTAGTTATGGCATCTACGGCAGAACCTGTCCTCGCGGCCTAAATGTTGACGCTGTAGAGGCGCATGCAGCGGCAAGAGCAGTTGAATTAGAATGGGAAATGGGATTTCAACAAATTCATATTGAAGGTGATAGCAAAAATGTCGTCTCCGCTCTGCAGTTATCTGAGCTTCTACATGTATTGGTCACGAGTGCTTACCTTATCATGTCTCCAAGTTTGAGTGCTCCCACACATATACCAAGAGAAGGAAACAAAGTTAGCTCATCACTTGAAGCAAATTGGTGGCATGTAGTCCTGATTCAAATAGGATAGAGAGCAAGTTTTATCATTATCCTCCTTTTGTAATCTCAAATTTATCTTACTGTTATGCTCTTTTTCCTCGAAGAAAAAAAAAATCACCAAAGAGAAAGGTAGGTAATGCAGCAATTGTTTGGACTAAGCATGTCATAAATATACTATAAATTACCCATCAACTATGATTCTGTATAGGAGAAAAAGTGTGAAACTGTACAGACTTTGTGCCCATGATTGTACGAACGCACATTATTAACACCTGAAATATCTTCCACTAGAAATCTTGTTGTCGACATCGTTCCTTGCATTCACTTGAATAAAGATCCTCCTTCATAAGAGTACCAGAACACATTTCTCCTCTCCAAGTCGGGCCAAATTGCACCAGTCACTAGTCAGAAATGCACCAAGAATCAAAAAATGGTATGGGTTTTCTTCTATGTATGTTCACTGTACCACATAATAATAGGTTAATTCTCCCCTTCTGCTGCAGCATGAACCACATTCTCTATGCCTGGCCATGAAAAGAGGAAAGATGTTCCGAAGGGACTCTCATTTTTTTTTTCTTCTTTCCGAATAAAAGCTAATTGCACTAATAACAACCACCAAACACCAGACTATGTGCAGCCCAATGGTCAAAAACTTGATCCTGAGTCTTTGGCAGAGAACTCCAAAAGAAAGTATCAGAAAAAGAGATCATTCATCAATGCACTGAAGTCATGGGTAAATGGCATTCCCATTCCATTCCATCCCAGCCAATAGCCACAGGATTCTGATTTTGCCCAATGTTAACACAACTACGTATATTCACTACTATCCATCTCCAGCATAACTTTCAAATGAAAATTGAATGGTGGGGATTAAATCTTGGCTTCACATTTGAAGCAGCACTAGCAAGGCCTTGAAGTAATTTCACGACATCAGCAGCATCGTCTAGGTAGTACTTGGCTTTGCTTGGCTTTCTCCCCACTGTGCATGCAAAGATCTCTGGAGTTGTGGGTAGCAATGAACTTGAAATAACACGTGATATATCCTCAAACATGTCCTCATCGGATTTGTCATCTCCAATACACATAACAAAATCAGGTGGCTTCCCATCACCAACCATGGTTGAAAGAAGCTTCTCTGCAGCCAATCCCTTACTTATTCCCTGCATGTAATCGACAAAAGAAACTGAGAAACCAAAGAAACAAGTAAAAGGAAGTTCAAGATTTGCTTGGGTTGGAAAGAATTTTCACCTGTGGCTTCACTTCAACTATATGCTGGCCCCTCTTAACAATTACTGGCTCATTTGCAAGTACGTTTTCCAGGTGATCTAACAGTTCCATAGCCTGACAGGACCCAAAATCAGGGTCTGCATCTTGATGGTGCCAGACCAATGCACTCTCCTTGGTTTCAATGTAGGAGCCGTCCGTCGTTTCTGTATATAATCTCATCACGGGTTCTGCAATTCTCTTCCACCCAAAGTCAGCATGTAACGGACTGACCTCCCATTCAGAGGCCTTACTCCACCTGCAAAACAAAGGGAAGGTGTACATATCAGTTGATAGAACTAGAAAAGAATTCAGAATAGCCATACTATGTCAGAACAGAAGGATAACCTACCTTATAAAGTACCCATGCTCAGCTGCTATTCCCAAATTCTCACAGGGGTCAAACCATTCACTCAGGGAACTCCTGCCTCTACCACTAACAATGAACACCACGTTCTTTGGATCGCTGCAGAGGTTTCTTAGAACAGAGATCACTTCGGGACTTGGAGGTTTAGTGATAGAAGTTTGGGGAACAATAGTGCCATCATAGTCCAGAAATATGGCCCTTCTGTTTGTTCTCTTGTAAGAGGAAATAATGTGACCGATAGACAATTTCCTGAAAGATGGTGATAGAGAAATTACTCTGAAACCCAGTCCAAAACCAATGCCCCAACAACGTTTACTGTAGTGTTCTTTGCACGCTCTTTCTAAATCCTGCATGAAGCTCCGGCCCCAGTAAGCCACATTATGAGTGCTAACATATTTATAGTGTTTCTCATGCCGCAATTGCTTCTCAGCATTGGGAATCTTAATTGCCAAACTCAAGGCATCGGCTACACCATCAATATCCCAAGGATTGATCCTGACTGCTCCACTTAGAGATGGTGAACAACCTATGAACTCCGAAACAACTAGCGTGCTTGTGCGGGGGGAATCAGCACTGATTCCCATAGCTTCATCCATTGCATTCGTTCCCTGTCTGCAGACAATATACTCGTATGGGACTAAGTTCATCCCATCTCTTACAGCATTTACTATGCAACATTCTGCCATAGCATAATATGCAGCTTTCTCAGAAAGGGGAAGAGGATTATCAATCAGGACAACAGGATCATAGTCTGTAGAACCATACATTTCATTGATCCTTCGGGCAGTCAGATATGTCTCTCTTTTTGTTTCCTGCACATCCTTTCCAGTGCTCCTTGCAGGATTCACAATTTGAACAAGGATTACTTTGCCTTGCATCTCAGAATTCTGCTTCAAAAGCTGCTCCACTGCCAGTAGCTTGAGACTGATGCCTTTGAATATGTCCATGTCATCTACACCCAAAATCAACGTTTTTCCCTTGTACTTTTCTTGTATTTCTCTAGCTTTGATAAATGTGGAAGGGAGATTTAACATGGATTCTAGCCGGCCCAAATGAATACCCACAGGCAGAATTTTAATGTACACTGTGCGACCAAAGTATTCAAGCCCAATGTAGCCCCTCTTACATTCATAATCAAGACCCAGCATCCTACTGCAACAGGACAAAAAATGCCGAGCATAATCAAATGTGTGAAAACCAATTAGATCACAATTCAGCAGAGCCCTGAGAATTTCATCTCTGACTGGCAGAGTCCGATAGATTTCTGATGACGGGAAGGGGCTGTGGAGGAAAAATCCTAGCTTAACTCGAGTGAATCTCTTTCTTAAAAAAGTGGGGAGAACCATAAGGTGATAATCATGAACCCAGACATAATCATCTGCATTGATAACCTCCATGATCTTATCTGCGAATATCTTATTTACTGAAACATAGGAATGCCACAGTGACCGATCAAAACGATCACCATGATCTGGGGAAATGGGCAGCATATAGTGGAAAAGAGGCCACAACTGCTGCTTACAGAAACCATGGTAAAAATTTTTATGAAGGTCAGGAGGTAAGAATGTTGGGACACAACCAAAATCATCCAGTAGTTTCTGTGCAACTTCATCCTGTTCTCCGGCTTCTATATCAACTTTCAGAGAGCCAACGTAAAGAACTTCTGTTTCTGGTGATAAACAATCCTTCAACTGCAACAGAAGTGAATCCTCATCCAAACGGAAACACCAGCCACCCGTTCTCGCATCTCTTTGAGCAAGCAGTGGAAGCATATTTCCTACTATAATCTTTCGCTCACGCCGCACAGTTGAAGAGCTGTCAGAAACCGCATCATTACTCTTACCACTATTTAAATCAGGTATAATTCCAGGAAAAGTCATCAGCCGTGGAAGCGCTTTAGGAGTCACAGGGAAATCCAGTAGTTCTCCAGAAGCAAAACCCAAAAAACTTGTGTACGATCTCGACATCATGATTAACACATACAATTTTGCTATCTTTAAAAGCAATCCCACATATGCAGATCAACTTATGAACGAAGAATACTTTCACATCCAGAGAATTATAATGATTACTCAATCTTCAAGTCCCCGCAAAAGCAATGCCAGTATAACTTAAATGCTCAGCCTCCACAAAACACTGTTATTAAACTAATACATTAGGCAACCAATAAAAAAAAAATTATACACACTAATTTAAAATGCATGAACTGTAAAGTACATTAGTCAGTCTGGTTTTATGTTAATCTCAAGTTTGGGTGTCATGTAAAATCTTAGGAACCTAGATATAACATAGAGCATTCTTACTACTCTGTTGCAGCATCCATGGTCCATACTATACAAGAACAAGAACTCAAGACAAACTATCCCAACACAATAAGATGCTTGGAAGTCGTTAAAAGTTGCTGCAAGCATTATGAATAAAATTATCTAAATGAGCAAATATAATATAATTTATGATGCTTGAAGAAATATTGCTCTTAGCAAAAAATAAATAAAAATTCTCCTTTTATCAGTCAACCTCTACATGCAAGTGATCCACCCAATTGTCAGCTGAAATAGGTTTTCTCATGGTTTGCTTTTCCTCTGATATACCATTCTACAATGCCTATCTTTGCCACTACAGAAAGCCTCTTCTACTTACTTTCTGTCATAAAGCAAAACAAAACAGGAAATAAGTTTCAAAATATAAGTGTCGGAAACTAGAAAGAACCAGGACAAGGTTGCCAACAATAGACCTAAAAGTTGTCCAACCCCTCCTCAGAACCCTGTGCAAAGGCCGGAGCTTTATGCACCGTGCTTCCCTTTTTTTCAGAAAACTCCAACAGAAATTAATTTGCAATTACTAGTCCCCTGAAGACTAAGATTTTTGAACAGGTAAATTGATGAGCATACAATAAATTTCCAAAGGCAGTCCATCATAGTAGGCCTTTTGCTTTATCCAATTCTTGCTAAGGATTTCATTCTCGAAAAGGAAATAAAAAATGTAAAGAACCAAGCTTTCTTTTTTCCGACTGGCATGATTCTGACTCAAAAGTACTCAGGCGCTTTCTTTTTTTTGTTGTTTAGTTCATATCCAATAACGATATCTTATAAGGGATTCGGATTAAGATCAAATTGAAGAACCTAGCCATCAAAACATCCTCAGAAATTCCTCAAAAAAAAAAAAAAAAAAAAAACTATAAACTCTCTCCTTTTTCGCCATTCATGGAAATTCTCGTAGATTCTCAGAACATAACACAATTTTCAACATATCTTCGTATCCAAACAGTTCAATCTTTTTTTTTTCAAAAAAAAAAAAAAAACACACTATACGTATATATATCTCTCCATTTTTCTACGTTTCTGATCTCGAAAACTCCCAAAAGCGTCCACTTTTCACGAAATTTCATCATCAAAACCACCTTCCACAATCACTCCACACAACATACTCCAAGATCTAACACAGAACAACGCGTAATCAGATCTTACCTGAAACAAAAACAACGCGTCCCTCACGTCGTTCACACCACGGTCACTGTCATTTCCTACATTAACACCGAAACAAATTAACAACAACAAATTAGAACATCACCAAAAATCAAGAAATAATCATCTGAAAAATACGAACGAACGGCCGTACTACCATGAAGAAATCAACAGTGATGATCAACATAACAAAAGATCGTACGAACAAATGCGGAGTTGTTGTTGTGATGATCATCAGGCTTAGGCTTCCGGTGACGCTCCGGCGACCTCGATCGTGATCCTCGACTGTTTCCGGCGAGAATGTGATCCGAAAAATAAAATAAAAAAAAAAGTAAGAAGAAATGAAAGCTCCGCTCTTCTTCTTCTTCTTCTGTTTGGTGTTTTCCGTTGAACAGAGGAGCGGAAGTTTATTAAACACAAAGCAAAGCGAACCTGAAATTGGCATTTTAACCGCGGTTAGGGGATTGGATAAACGTTTCGTTCCCGCATCTTCGTGTGAGATTGCCCCTGTAAATGACAGTTTATTACGTGAATTGCCATTCATGTTTATCTACATTAATTAATCTATATTATTATATATACGATATTTTTTGTTTAGTGTATATGTATTATATATAGTTTGACAGTAACATTCATTCCGGGTCTTTGTGGATATTATCACATATGCCGCCACGTGGACAGCTTGTTCCGTGGGGATTCAAAATAGTGTGTTTTCATAAATAAATAAATAAATAAATTCATGAGTTAAAATATTGAGTTTCAATACATCCGTCGTAACATTGCTCTAATTTTAAATGTAGATTTTTTTTTTTAATATTCTTCAAATAATTATAAAAGTGGTTTCTCATTTATATAATATATATAGCATAGAAAAACTAATTGAATTTGTAATTAACACAAATAATACAAAATGTTATAATTAAAAGAACCGTTGCATGGGCAATGCAATAATTTGAAAGTATAGGGCTCCATTAATGAGATTGTTCTAGAAATTAATCACTTTTGCAACAAACTAATGTTTTTATTTTTTTTATGATTAATTTGACCATTTACTATGAGAAAATTACAAAATAGTCATTAAATAGTACTTTGGCAGATATAAATGAAAATACCTTGTGAATAGGAAACACAAAATGTCAAACATCATGTGGAATGTTGGTGGAAATATGGTGTTATAGTCAAGTGATACCTCATCATCTTCACCCTTTTTTGGAGGTTGAACCTTTCCAATAAGACTCTCATCATTTAAGATGGATTCAAAGTAGCAAAGAAGATAAGAATGAAATTCTATGGAAACTCCTCTCAAAAAATTTTAATGATAGATTTGATGACCTCTATAAAAAAAATAACCTCTATATAATTATAAAAAATTTTGTTCCCAACTTGGGTCAATTATAAATAGAAATAATTTTTACATCGTAATAAATTATAATTTTTTAAGGTCCCATCTTAAAAAAACTTGTCTCTACATAATAATAATTAATTATATATTACAAAAAAAAATATTGCATTAAATGTTTAAGATGAAATAAAATATTTATCTAAAGTTGTTTAGGACAATAATTTAATCTTTAGAGTTGTTACAATATTTTCGGGCTTACGGGTATGTAGTAACTTGTCAGCATGAACACCTTCTTGTTAAAGGCAAAATATTTCTAACTTCTCAAACATGTAAAATTTTAGACTTTTAAGATGAGTTTTCATATTTTTAATACTTTCCAGCACTAAATAAATCTATGCACACTATTTTTTGAAACTATATAAGAATTTTTCTAAGTACAACTCTTTTAAGTTATAAACTCTTCATAGAAATAAATTTAACTTAGTTCCAACAGTATGACTATAAAGAGGTTTCACTGTATAACAAATAATATGTTTATGCCTTTAATTAATCTTATTCATATAAGTTCTTAAAGCTTATCATATCATTGTTACCTACATTTTTTTCATTAATTAATCAGTTAACCCAAGTGAAGTTTTTTATAATTATCTATCCATATATATCCTAACTTGTTCATGTAAAATCTATTTTATTGAAAATTCAACTTTACCAAAGGAAGTGTAATTATTTGGGTCAAAAGTCAAGTTTTGACGTGGCTGCATATGAATATTTTGACCTTTCGTGTAAACCATATAATGGACATTTTCCACGAAATTAAGATTGAGTTATGTACCCAAAACATAAATAATTTTTTAATTAATTTAGGGAATTGAAAGAGATACATAAAATTAAAATATATTTAGATAGATCTTAATGGAAGGGTATTTCGCTTGATCCATTAAATAACATTATCCTTTGATAGCATGTCTGTTTTCTTTTCTTTTCTCTTTTTTTTTTTTTTTTTAAAGAAAGTGCTATCATCCTTGCCTTCTTTTAATTAATTGAAAAGCTTGGGTGAAATAAATAAGTAGAGATCAAACCCACTTGTTGTTGTATCTTAACATTTATTAATGAGCATGAATGTAAAGAGATCATTAGTTTATAACTAGTATATATACAAAAATAACAAAAAGGAGAAAATATGTAGTTAGGATATTATAAATGCTATTTGGTGTCTAGATTGTTATATATATGCTTGAAAAGAATCAAATGAGTGAATATTTTACCTTAACAAATCTAGTTATTTTATATGCAATTTATCATAACCATTGGCAATTTCAAATACATGAGCTGTGAGACCCCTTCACAAAAATCTCGAAACACCCTTACTAGCACAGAAATTTAACCATTCTATCCTCCATAAAATCATTAGACTCCTATTAAGCTTCAGTCAGACTTCGACAAAGTCTCATTTATAATTGAGTCATCTAGATTAACAATTCAATATTTTACTACTATCCACGACTAGTACAATTCCAAATCAAATAAAATCCATAACATTATAATTTAAGTGTGGGGTGATATATAGATAACCAAAATATCAAAATATACATATATAATCCATATTCATCCATGTACATCAAAATCTTCTAGCAAGGCAATAATCTCTCACTGTTGTGTTATCCCGCCCTTATATATTACCGAAGGACCTAAAAAAAAAGGAAATTGAGTGACTCAACGGTACCCAGTAAATAGAATTCAATTATATCACCATTTATACATCTACATCATCATGTATGCATGAAATCATATTGTGTCAAGCCAATTGCAATTATACATGTATTTAAGCAACATTCTATAAACAATGCAAAACACCTCATATGCATTATACACATTTCCACCTTATTCAAGTTTTGTGACAACTTTTCCAAGACATATATGAAGGCATATAGTCACTAGATACTAATGTTAATACCCTAAAGTCGCATATTGGGTCTTACTTGAATAATTCAGCCACGAGTACTTATAGACATATTCTTTATATTATCCAATAATCACTAATTATAATCTATTAAAGGAATGTTAATCGGACTCATTTCTAAGTTAAACACCCTTCTTCTAAAACATGAACAACTTTCCTCGAAAATAATAATTGAACAAAGTCTACATTCCTCTAACATATAGATTCCCACATAGCTCCCTGAATCTAAGTAGAATTTTTAGACCCGATTATCATCGTAGGGAGTACACTCGACCTACTCGGTCATGTCTAAAAGTCTAACATCCAATAGAATCATTAAGCCATGTAGAAATCTTTATCTTTCCTTCATGGCACAAACAATCACACATATATGAACAAACATTCACATATAGATATATATATATATATATATATAATGATATAAATGAAAATATAATGAAATTCTACTTCCAAACAAGTGCCAGAATAATTCTCCCACACTATCAACTGGTTCCAATTCCTTTACTATAACTTCACACATCATTTATAACTACATCAATACCAATTATCCATTCTCAATTTAAATTCCTAACATTCTCAAGCTTTCTACTATTTCCCACTATTGAAAATTTATCAATTCCACTCCTAAACCCAATTTCAACACATATGTCATCAAGAATAGTATAAATTAGCACCTTAATCTAATTTTCACAAGTTCCTAACTTTATTTTATGTGTTCCTAGTTGATTTTACACTTCCAACTTGGTTACCGGCCTATATAACCGTCAATTCAAAGTGCAAACCCTAACAAAACACTATTCCAGCATGATTTGGGTGATAAAACACTATATCTACCATTTCTAACCGATTCCCGGTCAAGAGCACCAAAACCCTAATTGAGAATACCCAAACCATCATTTATAACAAAAATTAATCCGAGGGAAAGGTTTCTTTCAGCACCAAATGCAATTTCATAAATAAATTCGTGAAAAAATCACTTACCTTAGCTTGATTTGGTGAAAATTTGCTTTGAAACCTCTTTTCCCCCTTTTGTTCTCAGCCGAAAATGAACGAAATAACAAGATTTGGGGTTTTTATATTCGTCTACCGCCTCATCGACGTTCTTTAAAAAAAATTGTAATTTACTGTGAGGAGCGTGTTTCTCTCTCCCAGGAACGTGCTCCTCCCTGCTCAAGGACATAATACCTCTCCGTCGCTCGCAAGAAGCGGCTCCTCCCATGTCAGGAGCGCGCTTCTCCCATGTTCAAAAATCCAAATTTGTCTCTGTCCTAGGAGAGCGTGCTCCTCCACTCCAGAAGCGAGCTCATAATGTTTAAACTCACTATTTCACCTATTTTCCACCAGTTTCTTCCTCGATTGGTTTCTCAACCAATCTCACATCATATTTAGACAATCTATATTTCTAGAAATCATACAAGACACAATCTATACATCTACTGGTCATATTTTCTAAACATTATGGAGTCCCATTTTAAGAAAAGGAGGGTTGTTACATGAGCTACTGTACATATTCTAGATTTTTGTGATTTTGGGTCATTTTGCTTAACTTTTAGAAGAAAAAATAATATTATTTCTTTTTCAAGTGAGAAATAATTACATATAGAGTAATTATAAGTTCAAAATATAAAAAACTATTATAGAACTTTTAATGCATTCACTAATACTTAAGTAGAATTGCTATAAATATAATGAATATTGCCCGGCCTTCAAATAAATCATTAGTAGAGTTTTAATGGTACCTTATTTTAGTTTATTGATGGTTTGAGATTGCATTAATGTTCAAAAAGAAAAAGATAAAACATGTTCTTGAGTTTTATATAACTAGTGAAAAATGTGAATATTCTTACTAGTTTATTTATGAATAATTGAGAAGATTAATTATCCTTTTAGCATCCAATTGCTCAAATGCTCACTTCTAAGATATATAAGTCTCCACAACAATATTTGATGGCAATAGCCTAGAAGTTTAGATGCTATAATATCTGTATCTATCTATATATGTGTGTGTGTAGATAGATAGATATAAAATATTTCCACCACTTTTTTTTGGATTTTTAGTGGGGGCCAATTATCTTAGTACAATTGATATTTTTAATTAATACATAAAATTTATTAATTATTATCTCTGAAAATTTATTCACAAACAACACAATTAAACAGTACCTTTAATAACTTCTAATACCCTGTCTATATATATATATAGTGGGAGAAGATCATTAATTTATTATACACGTCATAAAAATTAAATATGCTTTCTACTTTTGATAGATGACTTCATATCAATTACACATTGATTATAACCTATGCATTTATTTAAGTTTGCAAGCATGCATATTCTAATATTATAATAAAAGGAAAATATTAATTTAACTGTAAAAACTACAACTATAAGTGTAACTATATACCATTAATATCATTGAATATACATGCATTACACATTTCAATAATGTAATAAATGATTTAGTGATATTAAAAATATAGTTACACTTAGAGTTATATTTATTTATTTATTTTTTTAATTAAATTAACATTTCCTATAACAGATAATAAATATGACCCATAACACACGACACCCACAACATTTATTCATGAATATATATATATATATATATGAGTTGATAGGGCAGTTTTAATTAATTTCCTATTTTATCAAAGTAACGTCATCCTATATCGATGTGATAATGCAAACTGTGATACAAGATAAAACACATATACTTCATTTTATTTTTTTATTATACATTTGATGAGTAGATCATCCATTCAATTATTTTATCAGAGCACCGTAATAAATCATTATTTTTTTGCTGTAAACGTAATCTGGTAAGAGCTCTACACGCGCAGAGCTTGCAGGTATATTGGTAATTAGTGACAAAAGCAAGGGCTTTTTGGCAGTTCGACTTTAGAAATCAGATAAAACTAATTCTGTAAGACAAGGATATACTTGACTTTTTCGCAACGCTTTCCATTTTCCTCGTCCCGTCCATGATCCCACCCCCACCGTACGATTCACAACACGTGTCACCAACCCACGTTCCCCAATGACCGTAGATGGACCACATCCCTCCACGTGGCCTAATAGCCCACGTCATCACATGTACACACGGGTGTGCGTGTGTGTGTTTTTATTTTTTATTTTTTATCTCATGATCATAGTATATATCATATATGTGTGGTTCAGTTTTTCATAAAATAATGATGTTTAATTTTTATTCCAATGATCCAATTTTATAGTAAAAGAAAGGTGAAATGATAACATTATTAATGAATATCATGAACTACTATAGTACGGTTTATTTGAGAAATTCGAATTTAAAATTTTCATAAAATAACAAGGTTTAATCTATTTTAGTAACAAGAAAGTTAAAATGATAAGATTAAGTACTAATTATTAAATTAATCTTATGTACTTAGTGTAGTTCAATTTTGGGAATGTTCTATTCCTTATAAGTCCAAACTGAAACCAAACCAACCTTCGCCAAAATGAATCAAACAAAGTCAATTTGAGTTAATCAACTTAGACCTTTTTAACTTATAACAATAATCATTTTAAATGCAGAGAATATTTATTTACAACAATATTATATTAAGAACATGTAATTTTATAAACAAGAACTATATCTGTAGTCATGTAACAATAACATATAAGAACATGTTTAACATATATAACTATTAACCTTGGTCCGTTTGACTCGAATTAGTATAATTTTTAAGCACTCAACCCATAACTTAAACATAATATGTGAAATACCGAATCGAAGGTATCCGTTCAGATCGATTTACATATTTGAGCTATAATGCCCCCTTATCTCTAATATTCATTAAATTAATAAGTATTAGTTTATTTCAATAAACTAAAATTATTGTGATCTTGTGATAAAAAAAAGTGTTCAAAATAATGCACAAGAAAATGAAATATTGATCAAAAAAAAAAAAAAGAATAATATTTAAAAAATCTAATACTGGAGTAGAATTTTAAATTTCCATAAAAATATAATTAAGGATATAACGTATAAGAAAAGTCAAATGATGAAACTAATAAGTTCACCGTTAAATCAATTCTTGGATTAGTTAAATCTTTAAATGTAATCAGTCATTAAATTAGATTTTAATAATAATAATAAATAAATAAAAACCCTCAAGATAATAATTCTCGGAGTTACCAATATTAGAAAAAAGATAAAAAATAAAAAAATCTAAAAAAACACTTAACCATGGGTTAAAAGTGGGGTCCAGTTTATCCGGTCGCCGCTTTTGTTGTCAGGTTATCAAGAGAGAGCAGTTGGAGGAGAGGGGCCTCTCGTCCATATCCAAAACGCAGGGTGTTGGCCCCACACAAAATGGAATGTTCTAAACGTATATTTCACGTTTTAATGCTTTCCGTTCTTTTTCTCATATTTTTAATTCGGTAACTGATTTCCTACGTCCATTCTTACGTACGAACGAGAGTCTTTGGATAAGCATTCCACGTTGCACGGACATTGTTAAATGACCCTGAACGTTGATTTTCTTTTCATTTTTTTAATAAACCGGCTATCCACACCTCATCCTACTTACAACCGGACCAACCTGACCTTTTGGGGCTGGAGTTATTTTACAACACTGTTTTTTGTTAAATTAGGATAAAAAAATAATATTTTTTTACTTTTAAAAGAATCACGGTAATAAGATCCCAAAAGCTCTTTTTTAAAATAAAATAACATCATAATAATATTTATATTTAACTTAAAAATTAATACATTGAAATAGATCAACTCGACTCAATCAATTTAAAGTTATTGGATTGAGATAGATTAAGTTTAAGGGTCCTATTAAGTTAGGTTAGTTTAAAATTTTTTTCAACCCTACTTAACTAAGTTATGTTGGTATTTAACCTTAGTTCAAACCAATCAAACGCGTGAACACCCTTATCTGGGTCAACTTACGTACACCCGACTAATTTTAAGGATAAGCTTTAATGAAAAAAAAAGAGTGGTATCCCCTAATAGATTTGTAGGTATCCTAATACATAGATATATAACACAAGAGATTTTTTTTCAAATAAATACTTTATTTATTTTGTGTTGATAAAATTAGAACTCATGTCTTTTATGAATTGTGAGTAATGCTCTAACCATTTCATTATTTTGTTGATAACCGAGGTAGGTGGCTTGCTTGTAGATTAAGGACATGCTTGGTGATAGGGGAGTAGAGTTTTCTCAAAATAATATTTGTAAGGAAAATATAGTCAACAACAAAAAGAGAAAATATGTGGTTGGTGAGTTTTTTAAATGCTACAGAACATAAGTCTTTTCATGGAAACTATTTGTAAATTGAACATCAGAACTTGTTTTTTTATGTAAAAAAAAAAAACTTTTTTTTTTTTTTTTTTTTTGAGAAAATGTTGAATTTCTCAACTATGAAAGAGGACCTATACTTTGATTGTATTAGTAAAGGAGGTGGGGAAAAAAGAAATAAATTATTAAGTCTTTCTTATTAATGGTCAATAGTCAACATTTGTAAATTAAGAGAGGGTAATATTGAATATGAAGTATTACCCAAATATGAATAGATGAAGCTTTATTCATTTGATGATATTCTAGAATCCTAAAATGGGATTAAATTCCTAAATTATAAGACAACAAAATTCAAGTCTCTTATATTATAACCTTTCTAACCATCTAATATACTTTGTTTGAAATTATAGTTTTATATAAACTCAAATGATCAATATTTTTCAACCTTAAATGCAACAAAACAAAACAAAAAAAAGGTTTTTTTTTTTTCAATATTTATTCTGATTCATTCTCACCATAGCCAGAAATTAATGAAATATATAATCTCAATTCAAATATTCAAATAATTGCATATTTAATTGACTAAGTATTGGTTACAAGATTAATTTAATACAAAAATACTAAAATGATCTGAAATATATACTCTTCGTGATGACTTGCCACATAGGTTTGATATTTGAGTATTATTTTGAATTGTTTTAGGATTCCCCAATTTAATAATTTACGTACTCCTCACTTTCCTCCACTTCTCTTCAGCTTAATTTTAATGGAATTTCTATCTTTCTTTTATCCTATTTAATCCTAACATATTACTTAAATAAAAAGGCATTTTTATTAGTTTACTCATACAATATTAATATCTGTTAATAATAATAATAATAATAATAACTAACATTCTGTTCATTGACTCTCGTCTTAAGAAATAAAGTCATAAGTTCGCCCTTTACTAACATTAGCCACTGGGGCGTTTCTCGTTCGAGCAACTAAGAGTTCAAGGAATTAGTCGGATATGCCCTTGGTTATACAAAAAAAAATAGAATAATAATAAAAATAATATATTTTACAAATATAAGAGATAATGTGAACAAAGCAAGATTAAGAAGTCCATCAAGCCATCAGCCATCAGCCATCTAATCGAATCGCTCTAGGGCTTTGAGTACTCAAATTCATCTCTTTATTAGATAACAATTTGGACGGAAACTTTGACTATATCTTCCCTAAATCCACATGGATACATACAACTCCATTCCAATATATATTAATTCAAACTTAACTTCCCATGTAATTATGTAAATAATCTTTCAAAGAGGCTTCTTTGATCAACATGGTCCAAGTTGACAATGAAATGATTCAAACAAGTATATATTGCACAGCAGATACAGATAGAGATAAAGATTAGCTCAGTTGACTTGAGAAGATAAGGCTCAAAGTTTGAAACTCAGCCACCTCCCCCTAATAATAATAATAATATGAAATCAAAGAGACATTGGTTAAATAGTTGGGTGAAAGGGCAAGTAATCGAGAGATTGTGAGTTCGAATACTATTCACTTATTTTTTTTTTAAGATATATATAAGTCTGAACGAAAAATTTTCTCCGAGTTTTAAGGATATTTTCTTTATAGGCTATAAGCTTGCACCTCCTAAAATTAGTCGGATGCGTACAAGTTAAATATCCAAGTCTAAAAAAAATAAAAAAAAAAATAATAATAATAATACGAAAGTCAGCATCCTATAACCTATTAATTGAAATAGATAGTGTAGACAAATATGTGCACACAAGAATGAATGGATATGTGTTGGGGAGACAAGGAGAATTTTCTTTTGGGTGTCTTGGAAAGAGATTTTGATTGGATATATATATATCTTATGAGATTGAATATTATTTTTAATTAGAATATCTTTCTGAACATATTGACCTAGTATTGCTGCTGCATGCTCTTTTAGACCCAAATAATAATAATAATATATAAAAAATGGAATATTTTAATTTAATTAGTATATGCTTTTGGAAGAAGAGAGGCGGTTTCCATGGGAATTAATTAAGGAATTGGTATGTTATCTCAGAAAGTCTTCTTGTTGGAGCCTGATGTATATGGTCATTGTGTTTATCAATGTGGGGCTGCTTTGGTGGGAATGTGGGACCCAAATGTCTTATCTGAAACTTGAAAACTGAATAAGATAAGATTAAGTTGAATGAGATGGTTAAACAACTTTTTCATGAAGAATAAAAAAATTAAAAAAAAAAAAGGCTAATTACCATGCATCAATTAGGTACATTGGCTGAGATTAATATGATCATAAAAATCAATCATTAATTTTATTTTATTTTTAATATTTTATATATGCTAGGTGCCAATATTTTTTGACGTAGACACCCACCACCCTGAGATGTTTTAGAAATCACAGCATCTCAACATGTAAGGGAGGTTGAATGTCAATGTAGAAAAATAATATTAATATGCACTTAACGTACATTTAACATTACTCCTTATACTTATTGATATCTATTGTTGGGTACTTTTTTTTGAAAAATATTAATCTAACTACAAAATATTACAACTACACATTTATATTTATTAGATCATTTATTATATACCTCAAGATATGTGTAATATACACATCTAATAAATACAAATGTGTAATTGTATTATACATAATTATAATATTTTATAATTTGATTAGCATTTCTCTTTTTTTTTTTTTTGTCTTATGTTGGTTCTCAAAGTCACATAGTCGATATAAGACTATTTTACGTAAAAGACATTAAAAACATTAAGAATGTATGTAATGTCTTCTTAAACTAATTGGATATTATTACAACAATAATAGAGATAGTTTATTTTTTGAGAAAATATAAAAAGTGTTTTGATATTAGTCTAAGGTTAAAAGTTAAAAGTAGTATTGATAATGGTAAGATATAGTTAGAATAAACTTTAAATGGTAGGAGTAAGGAGATATACTTTTTTTAATATTCAAAATACTTAACTTACATTGAAATTTATTCTATAAAGCACAAAGATAAATATAAGATTAATTAATCAAACTATTTTTTTTTAACAAATTAATCAAAGTAAATTGGAAGTGAACATTTTGTATATATCCCCCTGGCCTCAACTAGTTGATAGATTCACACGAGAAAGACCGACTTTGGTGGTAGGGATAGTGTCTCAACGTTACACTTTCTCAATAGCTAATTATAAAGAACTCTCTTTGTCCATTAATATGAAAACGTGCATTTATTGATGTATTATAATTATTAAAATCTAGGTAGATTTGCCTCAAGCTTGTCGGTATGATCCCATGAAGTTGTTCCTCTCAACAACAGTTTTTTGAACATTAAAATATTAATTAGTGACTCATGAACATTAGATTTCATTATTTCTTTTATTGTGGGCAACGAACATGATACATTTATGATGAAAAAGTTTATATCCCGATAATGGCGTATCTATGTCACAATCACTTTATTAAGTACCATTAATATAATTAATTTTCTTTACATTATTGATTAAATCACTAATTTATATAAGATTAAGGTAACGAATTTGTGGTATAAATTAAAAGAAATGGAATTGTCTGTTAGATCATATATCGTACACATGTCAGCCACGCCAGGTTCACCAAATTGAATGTAATACAGATCAGGTAGATATACCGACCTATTCTGAACAAAGAATAAAAATCTACTCAGTCATGTTCATAACTCGAGACATGATCGGTCCTACCGACCTTGACGACGTATTACTCGCCCTAATGATCAAATCAATACGAGAGAGCACTCCGACGAGTTTCAGATCAACCTCACCGTCTATTAGTATTGATCAAATCTTGCACTAATAATATCAATTAACAAATATGTCAAAATCATAAAGGATAAACGTGATAGTTGACATCACTTTTGAAATTTCTTAATTTAATTGGGTGTGATACATGGTGTTTTTTTAATTGAGGATATCTATGGATGACTTTATTGTCTTTAACTACCATTGTTACACGTAAATTGCACAAGTTTTATATAATTTATTCAGTAAAATAAAATAAATATTTTTTATCCCAATACATACATATATATTTATTTTGTATATATTATTTGTCTTGAACTTGTGTTCATGGATCCTTGCAGCCGCCCCATCCATGATTTCAGATCATGACCATGCAAATGAACTGATCCCCAGCCTAGAAATATTTCATTTTAATTATTTAAAAAACTACATATACAGAATATATATGATCAAAATACATAGCCAAAAAGAAAAGAAATAGCCAAAAAGAAAAGAAAAAAAACTAGACAAGATAGATCATGCCAACCTCTAATGTTGAAACATGAGGCATGTTCAAAGCATAAGTAGGACTTCTAGAATTCCTCCTAAGAAAATCATATCCAACATTAATCGCCACCTTCTTCATCAAGCTTGATCCATGCTTCGCCCTAACGTAGGAATGCCCGAGGATAAACGCCATCCCCGATTCCCTCGCTTCCATCAATTCCTGCAACTCTTCCCGCGCTGAAACATCAATTTCAGGACTTCTGGGCAGCAAGAACTTAACCCTTTTCCTAATACCTACAGGAGACTGAATCTCCCTCATCTCTGAAGAACAACTAGCCTTTTCACCAGGATTCTCCTCCTCATCACTACTCATCTGTATCCCATCAGTATGTGTAGAACACGTCCCAATCACCGCCATTTTCTCATCATCTTTCATCAGCTCTTCGGTTCCTCCATTCGTTTCGGGTCTCTCCGACCTTATAAATTCTGCAATGCTACAAACAAGGTCCCTTTCAAACTCCACATCATCCTTGTGGATGTCGTGGTACCCGTATCGGACAATGCACCTATAGAGACGGTATTCTTTTGGCCCGATTCGCCCTACCAGGAACCGCTCCTCAGGTTGGACGTAGGGCACTGGCACTGATTTGATGCAGAGGAAGACTAGAACTTGGTGGAAGGCGGGGAGATTGGTCACGAAGTGGGAGAAAATGGCGGGGATTCCGGAGACTAGTTCGTGTTTATGAGCCCGATTCCTCGGACCCGAACAATGCCTAGGCTTGGACCGAGGCTTAGGAGCCAGTTGATGGAGACCTTGTTTTGGACGTCAAACTCGTACTTTTCGAGAGTTCCATAGTGCCAGACATACATGACGACCATGAATATGAAGGAGAGGACAATTGGTACCCATGCGCCTTCGAGGAATTTGATGAGGGAGGCCGAGAAATAGAGGGCTTCTACAGAGCCAAAGAACAGGATGAAGCAAATGGCTAGGAAGATGCTTCGGTGCCAGCATAGGACCATGACTAGGGACATTAGGCATGTTGTTACCAGCATGACAGTTATAACTGCCAACCCTGTTACAAAGTAAAGCAATATCTTGTCATTCTTCAATGTACAGTAGTTCAATATTGCCAATATCTAATATAGTTTCTTTTCCTGTTTAGTTTCAAGAATTAAGTTTGGTAATCAATCCTGGAAAAGATGACAAGGGTCAGAATTAGTAATCGGGTTCTGATAACATCAGAAAAATACCTGAAATATACCTCTCAAGTTTAAATTTTCCGGCTGAGAAAATGAAGATTTTCTCAAGAAAATCATAAATTCCAGGGGGTTTGGTTGGCAAGAGAACTAAGAAAAGGAGTTTCTCAACCATTCTATTTTCTCAGGCGGGGGATGGGAAAAGGAGTTTCTCAACCATTTTATTTTCTCAGGCGGGGGATGGGAAAAAGATTTTCTTACGAGAAAATCTCTTCACAACTAACTATGAAGAGGTCATAGTTACGCGATTGAATAACAAAACCACCATGAGAATATTTTTCTCATGTCTAACCAAACAACCATGAGAAAATTTCTCGAGATTTTCTTCGGAAAAATATCATTTTCTCTAGCAAAATTTTCTCAGTTACCAAACACACAAGAAAGAGCTAAGAATAAATAGATTCTTCTTGGTCTAAAAACTATCATACCTGATGCATTACCAAGGCGCTTTGTGTCTCTGAAACCAATGGTAACAGCCAAGCATAGAAGCATTAAAATCCAGTTGATCTCCGGGATGTAAATCTGACCGTGTACTTTTGATGATGTGTGGACTATTTTAACTCTTGGGAAGCAGCCTAAGGCAGAGCACTGTTTTATGATAGAGAAAGTTCCGGTGATGACAGCTTGGCTTCCCACAACAGCGGCAAGAATAGCAATGGCAAGAACAGGCCATCTTATTTTCTCTGACATTTACAAATCAGTTACTTTTTGTTAGCTCAAAATACTTGGTTATATTTTGAACCATTTTAACTCAAAAAGAAAAGCTCAACGAACCACCTGGTACTGATACGTAGAACCCAATTCGGTAATCGTTTTCAATAATGTGGTGCTTAGATAGATATGCAGCTTGCCCCATGTATGCAAGAATTAAAGACGGATACACCACCGAGGTGAAAGCAATCTGAAAAAGGGTAATAGAATATTAAAGAAATTGAGAAAGTTGAAATAGATGAGTTCATGTGGAAAGGTCTGCCATTCAGAAATAAAACTCAAATGCAAAGCTTATGTGACATATAGAGTCTATTTCCAATTTTCTATACAAGAATTTTTCATTTTTATTGCCTTGATAACTGTACGATTTTTAGGGAGGAGAAAATAGCACAATTCAAAATTTAATAAGCCAAGGAAAATTCGAAGAGAAATTCACATTCCATCTGGCTAAACAAAAACAGAAAATCCCAGAGGAAAACAATGACAAAAGGTAACAACTGCAACCCAAATAGAAAACTACTCACAATGACAAAAGCAATTGAAGCCAGCACATAAAGAGTCAGAGACCAACTAGCTGCCCTCTACTACCTTCACTTAAAAGCACCACCCTTATGCAAGGGAATGTGGTTGTACATGCCCAAGTAGCGAGTAATGGTGCACAATTAAGTGGTTGGGTGGGGGTAGGAAAGAGGCCATTTTGTGGCAGGGAGCATTTAGTGCCCTCCCTCCTGTAAATATTAGTCATTCTTACCAACAACACACACTTGAACTACCGCATTTCGTCACACCTACTCTATTTAGATCAATACAAACTCCTTTGCTAAGTTAAGTATCAGAGGAGCTTTGTCAGTACCACACAATCTTACCACTCGCCAATAGCCTTCTTCATTTTCCCTATAGGTTGCATGTCAATCCCAAGCTCTACATCCATTTGTTCATTGACAATTAATGGTAATGATAAAGAGAGATGAAGACTTAAAAGAATATGATAAAGATGAGTAAGAGAGATGTATCTACTTATGATATTAAGTTAGGTTAGTTTAAGATTTTTTTCAACACTACTTAACTAAGTTATGTTGGGTGAACACTCTTATCTGGGTCAACTTACGTATACCTGACTAATTTTAAGAATAAGCCTCAATGAAAAAAAAAAGAGTAGTATCCCCTAATAAATTTGTAGATGTCCTAATACATAGTCATATGACACAAGAGATTTTTTTTTCAAACAAATACTCTATCTATTTTGTGCAGATAAAACTCGAACTCATGTCTTTTATGAATTATGTCACGACGCCTCTGACGTAGGCTGACGTCATGACCGGCACAGTGTACTATATACTGTAACACTGTTCACATCACTGTCATATTCACATCACTGTTCATAATACTATTTATCACTATTCATTCACAACATGTACATTGTATTAAAATTATCAAACGGTTTTCAAAACTCATGAAATAGAATCTAACCACATATTCGGGGTCCCTACCGTCTAAGAAGTATTTTTCTACCTTTCTAGCGGATTTTCATTCACATTGGGTCAAAACCTCAATTTTGTTAAAACGTCGTAAAACGGCTCCAACAATCAAAATTACTCCGCTAGAATCATTACATCTAGCTTAGATAGTAATTTCACAAAGAAATAGAGTGGAAATTACTTACCGCAAGTCTGAATTTGACGCGAATCCCGCATTTCTCCTTTTTCTTCTCTTCCTTCTTCTCGGTCCTTCCTCTTTTGTTTCTCTCCTTCCAACAGCTTCAGTTGTTTGATTTTTTCGTCGTTTTTTTTTTAGTATTGTTCATGGTACTGTTCCACAAACAGTACCCGCAAATGAAAAGTAATTAATTATTATTTTATTTTTTTCTTCCTTTATTTCTCTTTTTCTTCTTCTATACACTCAATTCACATATTTAATTAACCAACTCCATAAATTAATCATCTTCTTTCTTTACTACTCATACACATTGGCTCTTATGTATAAAATACGTATATTATCAAATATATAGTTAGCTCATACGTAAAAAATACATATATTATATATCTTAATATACATATACGTCAACGTATGTATTTAAATAAATTTACGGGTGTTACAAATTGTGAGCAGGGCTCCAACCATTTCATCATTTTGATGGGTGGTAGTCTAACCGTTGATAACCGCGGTAGGTAGGTGGCTTGCTTGTAGATTAAAGACATGCTTGGTGACTGGGGAGAAGAGTTTTCTAAAAATAATATTTGTAAGAAAAATATAGTCAACAACAAAAAGAGAAAATATGTGGTTGGTAAGTTTTTTAAATGCTACAGAACATAAGTCTTTTCATGGAAACTATTTGTAAATTGAACATCAGAACTCGTTTATTTATGTAATTTTTTTTTTTTTTTTGAGAAAATGTTGAATTTCTCAGCTATGAAAGAGGACCTACACTTTGATTGTATTAGTGAAGGAAGTGGGCAAAAAAGAAATAAATTATTAAGTCTTTCTTATTAATGGTCAATAGTCAACATTTGTAAATTAAGGGAGGGTAATATTGAATATGAAGTATTACCCAAATATGAATAGATGAAGCTTTATTCATTTGATGATATTCTAGAATCCTAAAATGGGATTAAATTCCTAAATTATAAGCCAATAAAATTCAAGTCTCTTATAACCTTTCTAATCATTCTAATATACTTTGTTTGAAATTATAGTTTTATATAAACTCAAATGATCAATATTTTTTTTTGAGAATTTAACTCAGATTCTTTTTTTTTTTCAATATTTATTCTGATTCATTCTCACCATAGCCAGAAATTAATGAAATATATAATCTCAATTCAAATATTCAAATAATTGCATATTTAATTGACTAAGTATTGGTTACAAGATTAATTTAATACAAAAATACAAAAATGATCTGAAATATATACTCTTCGTGATGACTTGCCACATAGGTTTGATATTTGAGTATTATTTTGAATTGTTTTAGGATTCCCCACTTTAATAATTTACGTACTCCTCACTTTCCTCCACTTCTCTCCAGCTTAATTTTAATGGAATTTCTATTTTTCTTTTATCCTATTTAATCCTAGCATATTACTTAGTTTACTCGTACAATATTAATATCTATTAATAATAATAATAATAATAATAACTAACATTTTGTTCATTGACTCTCGTCTTAAGAAATAAAGTCATAAGTTCGCCCTTTACTAGCATTGGCCATTGGAGCGTTTCTCGTTCGAGCAACTAAGAATTTAAGGGATTAGTCGGATGGAACCCAGAGATACCCTTTGTTATATAAAAAAAAAAATAGAATAATAATAATAATAATATATTTTACAAATATAAGAGATAATGTGAACAAAGCAAGATTAAGAAGTCCATCAAGCCATCAGCCATCAGCCATCTAATCGAATCGCTCTAGGGCTTTGAGTACTCAAATTCATCTCTTTATTAGATAACAATTTGGACGGAAACTTTGACTATATCTTCCCTAAATCCACATGGATACATACAACTCCATCCAATATATATTAATTCAAACTTAACTTCCCATGTAATTATGTAAATAATCTTTCAAAGAGGCTTCTTTGATCAACATGGCCCAAGTTGACAATGAAATGATTCAAACAAGTATATATTGCACAGCAGATACAGATAGAGATAAAGATTAGCTCAGTTGACTTGAGAAGATAAGGCTCAAAGTTTGAAACTCAGCCACCTCCCCCTAATAATAATAATAATAATATGAAATCAAAGAGACATTGGTTAAATAATTGGGTAAAAAGGCAAGTAATGGAAAGGTTGTGAGTTCGAACACTATTCACTTTTTTTTTTTTCAAGATATATATAAGTCTGAACAAAAAATTTTCTCAGAGTTTTAAGGATATTTTCTTTATAGACTATGGGCTTGCACCTCCTAAAATTAGTCGGATGCCTACAAGTTAAATATCCAAGTCTAAAAAAAAATAAAAAAAAATAATAATAATAATACGAAAGTCAGCATTATAACCTATTAATTGAAATAGATAGTGTAGACAAATATGTGCACACAAGAATGAATGGATATGTGTTGGGGAGACAAGGAGAATTTTCTTTTGGGTGTCTTGGAAAGAGATTTTGATTGGATATATATATATCTTATGAGATTGAATATTATTTTTAATTAGAATATCTTTCTGAACATATTGACCTAGTATTGCTGCTCCATGCTCTTTTAGACCCAAAATAATAATAATAATATATAAAAAATGGAATATTTTAATTTAATTAGTATATGCTTTTGGAAGAAGAGAGGCGGTTTCCATGGGAATTAATTAAGGAATTGGTATGTTATCTCAGAAAGTCTTCTTGTTGGAGCCTGATGTATATGGTCATTGTGTTTATCAATGTGGGGCTGCTTTGGTGGGAATGTGGGACCCAAATGTCTTATCTGAAACTTGAAAACTGAATAAGATAAGATTAAGTTGACTGAGATGGTTAAACAACTTTTTCATGAAGAATAAAAAAATTAAAAAAAAAAAAGGCTAATTACCATGCATCAATTAGGTACATTGGCTGAGATTAATATGATCATAAAAATCAATCATTAATTTTATTTTATTTTTAATATTTTATATATGCTAGGTGCCAATATTTTTTGACGTAGACACCCACCACCCTGAGATGTTTTAGAAATCACAGCATCTCAACATGTAAGGGAGGCTGAATGTCAATGTAGAAAAATAATATTAATATGCACTTAACGTACATTTAACATTACTCCTTATACTTATTGATATCTATTGTTGGGTACTTTTTTTTGAAAAATATTAATCTAACTACAAAATATTACAACTACACATTTATATTTATTAGACCATTTATTATATACCTCAAGATATGTGTAATATACACATCTAATAAATACAAATGTGTAATTATATTATACATAATTATAATATTTTATAATTTGATTAGCATTTCTCTTTTTTTTTTTTTTGTCTTATGTTGGTTCCCAAAGTCACATATAAGACTATTTTACGTAAAAGACATTAAAAACATTAAGAATGTATGTAATGTCTTCTTAAACTAATTGGATATTATTACAACAATAATAGAGATAGTTTATTTTTTGAGAAAATATAAAAAGTGTTTTGATATTAGTCTAAGGTTAAAAGTTAAAAGTAGTATTGATAATGGTAAGATATAGTTAGAATAAACTTTAAATGGTAGGAGTAAGGAGAAATACTTTTTTTAATATTGAAAATACTTAACTTACATTGAAATTTATTCTATAAAGCACAAAGATAAATATAAGATTAATTAATCAAACTATTTTTTTTTAACAAATTAATCAAAGTAAATTGGAAGTGAACATTTTGTATATATCGCCATGGCCTCAACTAGTTGATAGATTCACACGAGAAAGACTGACTTTGGTGGTAGGGATAGTGTCTCAACGTTACACTTTCTCAATAGCTATAAAGAACTCTCTTTGTCCATTAATATGAAAACATGCATTTATTGATGTATGTATAAAAAAGTATTATAATTATTATAATCTAAGGTAGATTTGCCTCAAGCTTGTCTGTGTGATCCATAATTATTACCATATAGAAAAGTCATCTAATCCCATGAAGTTGTTCCTCTCAACAACAGTTTTTTGAACATTAAATTATTAATTAGTGACTCATGAACATTAGATTTCATTATTTCTTTTATTGTGGGCAACAAACATGATACATTTATGATGAAAAAGTTTATATCCCGATAATGGCGTATCTATGTCACAATCACTTTATTAAGTACCATTAATATAATTAATTTTCTTTACATTATTGATTAAATCACTAATTTATATAAGATTAAGGTAACGAATTTGTGGTATAAATTAAAAGAAATGGAATGCTCTGTTAGATCATATATCGAACATAAAACATGTCAGCCACGCCAGTTTCATCAAATTGGATGTAATACAGATCAGGTAGATATACCGACCTATTCTGACGACGTATTACTAGCCCTAATGATCAAAACAACACGAGAGAGCACTCAGACGAGTTTAAGATCAACATTTTCACTTCACCTCACTGTCTCCCGGTATTAGTCAAATTTTACACCAATAATGTCAATCAACAAATGTGTCAAAATCATAAAGGATAAACGTGATTGTTGACATCACTTTTGAAATTTCTTAATTTAATTGGGTGTGATACATGGTGTTTTTTTAATTGAGGATATCTATGGATGACTTTATTGTCTTTAACTACCATTGTTACACGTAAATTGCACAAGTTTTATATAATTTATTCAGTAAAATAAAATAAATATTTTTTATCCCAATACATACATATATATTTATTTTGTATATATTATTTGTCTTGAACTTGTGTTCATGGATCCTTGCAGCCGCCCCATCCATGATTTCAGATCATGACCATGCAAATGAACTGATCCCCAGCCTAGAAATATTTCATTTTAATTATTTAAAAAACTACATATACAGAATATATATGATCAAAATACATAGCCAAAAAGAAAAGAAAAAAAACTAGACAAGATAGATCATGCCAACCTCTAATGTTGAAACATGAGGCATGTTCAAAGCATAAGTAGGACTTCTAGAATTCCTCCTAAGAAAATCATATCCAACATTAATCGCCACCTTCTTCATCAAGCTTGATCCATGCTTCGCCCTAACGTAGGAATGCCCGAGTATAAACGCCATCCCTGATTCCCTCGCTTCCATCAATTCCTGCAACTCTTCCCGCGCTGAAACATCAATTTCAGGACTTCTAGGCAGCAAGAACTTAACCCTTTTCCTAATACCTACAGGAGACTGAATCTCCCTCATCTCTGAAGAACAACTGGCCTTTTCACCAGGATTCTCCTCCTCATCACTACTCATCTGTATCCCATCAGTATGTGTAGAACACGTCCCAATCACCGCCATTTTCTCATCATCTTTCATCAGCTCTTCGGTTCCTCCATTCGTTTCGGGTCTCTCCGACCTTATAAATTCTGCAATGCTACAAACAAGGTCCCTTTCAAACTCCACATCATCCTTGTGGATGTCGTGGTAGCCGTATCGGACAATGCACCTATAGAGACGGTATTCTTTTGGCCCGATTCGCCCTACCAGGAACCGCTCCTCAGGTTGGACGTAGGGCACTGGCACTGATTTGATGCAGAGGAAGACTAGAACTTGGTGGAAGGCGGGGAGATTGGTCACGAAGTGGGAGAAAATGGCGGGGATTCCGGAGACTAGTTCGGTGTTTATGAGCCCGATTCCTCGGACCCGAACGATGCCTAGGCTTGGACCGAGGCTTAGGAGCCAGTTGATGGAGACCTTGTTTTGGACGTCAAACTCGTACTTTTCGAGAGTTCCATAGTGCCAGACATACATGACGACCATGAATATGAAGGAGAGGACGATTGGTACCCATGCGCCTTCGAGGAATTTGATGAGGGAGGCCGAGAAATAGAGGGCTTCTACAGAGCCAAAGAACAGGATGAAGCAAATGGCTAGGAAGATGCTTCGGTGCCAGCATAGGACCATGACAAGGGACATTAGGCATGTTGTTACCAGCATGACAGTTATAACTGCCAACCCTGTTACAAAGTAAAGCAATATCTTGTCATTCTTCAATGTACAGTAGTTCAATATTGCCAATATCTAATATAGTTTCTTTTCCTGTTTAGTTTCAAGAATTAAGTTTGGTAATCAATCCTGGAAAAGATGACAAGGGTCAGAATTAGTAATCGGGTTCTGATAACAGAAAAATACCTGAAATATACCTCTCAAGTTTAAATTTTCCGGCTGAGAAAATGAAGATTTTCTCAAGAAAATCATAAATTCCAGGGGGTTTGGTTGGC
This sequence comes from Paratinospora sagittata, assembly GCA_035771175.1. Lineage (NCBI taxonomy): Eukaryota > Viridiplantae > Streptophyta > Magnoliopsida > Ranunculales > Menispermaceae > Paratinospora > Paratinospora sagittata. The sequence goes on from CM069592.1 coordinate 30,721,378, forward strand.
AAGAGAACTAAGAAAAGGAGTTTCTCAACCATTCTATTTTCTCAGGCGGGGGATGGGAAAAGGAGTTTCTCAACCATTTTATTTTCTCAGGCGGGGGATGGGAAAAAGATTTTCTTATGAGAAAATCTCTTCACAACTAACTATGAAGTGGTCATAGTTACGCGATTGAATAACAAAACCACCATGAGAATATTTTTTTCATGTCTAACCAAACAACCATGAGAAAATTTCTCGAGATTTTCTTCGGAAAAATATCATTTTCTCTAGTTACCAAACACACAAGAAAGAGCTAAGAATAAATAGATTCTTCTTGGTCTAAAAACTATCATACCTGATGCATTACCAAGGCGCTTTGTGTCTCTGAAACCAATGGTAACAGCCAAGCATAGAAGCATTAAAATCCAGTTGATCTCCGGGATGTAAATCTGACCGTGTACTTTTGATGATGTGTGGACTATTTTAACTCTTGGGAAGCAGCCTAAGGCAGAGCACTGTTTTATGATAGAGAAAGTTCCGGTGATGACAGCTTGGCTTCCCACAACAGCGGCAAGAATAGCAATGGCAAGAACAGGCCATCTTATTTTCTCTGACATTTACAAATCAGTTACTTTTTGTTAGCTCAAAATACTTGGTTATATTTTGAACCATTTTAACTCAAAAAGAAAAGCTCAACGAACCACCTGGTACTGATACGTAGAACCCAATTCGGTAATCGTTTTCAATAATGTGGTGCTTAGATAGATATGCAGCTTGCCCCATGTATGCAAGAATTAAAGACGGATACACCACCGAGGTGAAAGCAATCTGAAAAAGGGTAATAGAATATTAGAGAAATTGAGAAAGTTGAAATAGATGAGTTCATGTGGAAAGGTCTGCCATTCAGAAATAAAACTCAAATGCAAAGCTTATGTGACATATAGAGTCTATTTCCAATTTTCTATACAAGAATTTTTCATTTTTATTGCCTTGATAACTGTACGATTTTTAGGGAGGAGAAAATAGCACAAATCAAAATTTAATAAGCCAAGGAAAATTTGAAGAGAAATTCATATTCCATCTGGCTAAACAAAAACAGAAAATCCCAGAGGAAAACAATGACAAAAGGTAACAACTGCAACCCAAATAGAAAACTACTCACAATGACAAAAGCAATTGAAGCCAGCACATAAAGAGTCAGAGACCAACTAGCTGCCCTCTACTACCTTCACTTAAAAGCACCACCCTTATGCAAGGGAATGTGGTTGTACATGCCCAAGTAGCGAGTAATGGTGCACAATTAAGTGGTTGGGTGGGGGTAGGAAAGAGGCCATTTTGTGGCAGGGAGCATTTAGTGCCCTCCCACCTGTAAATATTAGTCATTCTTACCAACAACACACACTTGAACTACCGCATTTCGTCACACCTACTCTATTTAGATCAATACAAACTCCTTTGCTAAGTTAAGTATCGGAGGAGCTTTGTCAGTACCACACAATCTTACCACTCGCCAATAGCCTTCTTCATTTTCCCTATAGGTTGCATGTCAATCCCAAGCTCTACATCCATTTGTTCATTGACAATTAATGGTAATGATAAAGAGAGATGAAGACTTAAAAGAATATGATAAAGATGAGTAAGAGAGATGTATCTACTTATGATATTAATGTAACTTAGCCCTTGATAGGGAAGAGTTGAGAAAATGGATTCATGTTGCCAACCCCAGGAAGTTGAAGAAGAAAGACTTTGTTAAGTTCAATTGAATTTTATCAATAGGGGAAATTAGAAACAACATGGATATAAATATAAAATGAGAAGTGTACATAGGATTAGGAAAAGGGCTAACAGAACATCAAGTCCATTAACTCAGCCAACAGCTGATTTATGGGATAGAACCACCACTGACATCCCTCTTGCCTTCAGGATGGCTCATTCCAACAAAAGATACGTCCCTCAAACTTGACCTCACTAATTAAGTAATAAAGATGCATACAAATAAATGGTAGCATGCACCATGAATGCAACTGCAAACAGGTTGCCATGGTTCTCGATGGTCCAGTGTTAGATTCCTTCCATAGGGCCCCTATTACACCAAGGACTCTGGCATCAAAACAAGCGTGTCATGATTCAACTTTAGCCGATTCCATGCCTATGATTCCCCATATGGAACCTCCCTAGGGAAAGGTGTCTATGTTATCCTTCTAATGACACCATGTTATTATTTATTTTCTATTTGTGTTCTGCATTACTTGTTTATGCTCTACTCACACAATCATATGGAGGTATTGAGAAATATTTACACATATAGTGAGAATACGCTGTATCATTATTTGAATGGAGGTCCTCTTATAAGCTTCTGCATATGTTTCAATCCAGAAAACAACTCAAAAAGAGTATAGGTTAAAAGACTATATAGTGCGAGATGAACAATCCTAAGTACCTGACCTACAGGCTGGAAACATGGATCTGATGACCACAAATGAGAATGGAAATGCCTAATACAAATTGTCAATCATGAAAAACAATGTTGAATCACAATAGCCAGAGGAATGAACAAGAGGAAGTAGCACATTTAGAATTTGGGATGCATACAGAATTATAGATTTGAAAAGATTATGTCAAACAGTGAAAGGAACGCATCCAAAAGAATTTGTAAATTGGGTAAGTTCCGGTACCTTGATTGATAACTGTGAAAAGTGCCCGAGATCAGCAAACATAGCTTCTGAACCTGCAAGGAATGGGAAAAAACATCTCAAGAAGATATGTTTAGTGGCATATGAAATGCAAAGCACTATATTTTAACTTTTTAAGTTTATTTTATTTTATTACTATTATTATTTTTTAATAAAAAAAGCCATTTCTCACCAGTAATACATAGAAGTATTCCACCTAATGACATCCAACCTCGGCGTTGCGTCTTCTTTAAGAATTTGTACATGTAATAAGGGGAAAGTGCTTGATATACTTTGGGATTCCAATGGAAAATATTGTACAAACCAATCATACTGATGCATAGAAGCCATGTGATGACAATTGGTGCAAATAAGACCCCAACACGGTGCGTTCCATAATGCTGGAGTGCAAACAAGCATATCAATATAATACAGGCAACAGGAACCTCCACATCTGCAAAACCGAGGAACTTAGAAGCAAAACTAATAACTAGAACGTAGGAGTATACTGTTTTTGTTTTAAGTATAAGAAAATGGGAAAAACTAAATGTGTTCTACTCAATCAAAGATCTCAAAAATGCCACATTTAAGAGGGGTCTAATAATAATAGAGACCAGAATCCAAAACGGAGCACATACTCTAGTCACAGTATCAGTTTCCTGATATTCAAATAAGTTGTTGTTTCAAGTCAAAGGTTTGCTTAGACTATCGAGGTGTTTCTAGAAAATGCATAAAAAGTTCGACTTTGCCATAAACTTGGGTTACTTTAAATTAATTCAGTCATCCAATTTGTGGAGAGTTTTCATTAAAAGTGGACATGTTAGAGAAGTTTAGAGGAGTTTTATCAAAATATTAGGACTTAGGAACCTTTTACGATATCCTAAAATAAGCTCGATTATATACTTAGACTATAACGACTTTAAAATGTAATAACTTAAAGTAAGATTTATACTCACAAATCGGAATAATGCTTACACTATGTGTATAATGAACTATTCTATAACTTTTATTTTAATGCCAAATTGGTGACTAAAAATACGACTATTATATTTTATTCCTTCTGTTATTTGTTCTAGAGAGTATTTAGTTTTTACACAGCGCTTCAATTTCATTTATGTACAGCCTCCTCTACAATTTCATTTATGTACAGCCTCCTCTAAGGAAATTCTGCAAAAATCAAAGCTAATATCCAGTTTTTACTTTCTTTTTTTTACAAAAACTCATTTCAAAGTAAAAAATTCCGACATATATTTTGATTTTTGTGAATTATTTCAATTTGTTTCATCTAAGAGAACTTTGAAAGACCTTCAGGGAGTTTTCATTACATGCCTAAGAAATCTTGGAGATTTGTGTTTACAAGGAACAAAAGCTCAACATAGAAGGGAAACAATGCCAAAGAATTGAAAATTCAAAAGAAGAATTTACTGTAATTAGCTACCGAGAGTTGATAACTTAAAGGCACAAGTTCTCCCGAATAAACAAGTAGTTATTGACCAAGCAAACCTAACTATTAAATCAGTAATTTATAACTTCCACACTAAATTATGGTACTGTAAAGTACATGGTAAAGCACAGAAACACAACTCTAAAGTAAGAAAGCAATTCAGGTTGACAAGCAACTCATGCTAGATTCAAATAGTAGTCAAGAGTCAGTATATCTAGAATCACTTAACTGATGGGCAATTCACAGGGTGTGAAGCAGCTACAGTAAAAAAAGTAAGAACAGCTACAAGGGAATGAGCAATTCACTGGCCTAGAGGATCAGATACTACTCTAAGACTCGCTACTTAGTTCATAGTTTCTTTCTCGTATCCAATTTAATTTATTTTTCGTGTTCAGATACTAGATATTTTACCTTATTGTTCCAGACATATAATTAGACAGTATGATAGAAGTTGATATTTTCTTTTTCACCATTTTTTTATGTTGAATTTAGAGAAGAAAATAATTCTCATATGTCTCAATGATCATTGTACAGTCTGAATATATAATGGAAAACTAGTAAAATAGGAAACTAACTAATAGAGATATCAGGGATTTCCTGAATCTCTTTATTCCTAAATTAATGTAGACAACTAATACTGAAAATCAGCAACTGTATCCTGAAAATCAGCAGCAGCTGTATCCCTGAAATCAGGGATTGAGTATTTCAACAATCAGCAACTGTATCCTGAAAAACAGCAGCTGTATCCCTGAAAATCAGGGATTGACAGCAGCAGCTGTATCCCTGAAAATCAGGGATTGAGTATTTCAACACTCCCCCTCAAGCTAGGCGTAGATGTTAATCAAGCCAAGCTTGATACTCAAATCTTCAAAATTCTTCCTTGGTAGAGCTTTAGTGAGGATATCTGCTATTTGCTGACTTGTCGGTGTGTATAGCAGACTAACTGTCCCATTTTCTATCTTCTCCTTTATGAAGTGGCGATCTATCTCCACATGCTTGGTCCTGTCATGATGTACTGGATTCTTTGCAATGTTAATAGCTGACTGATTGTCACAAAATACCTTCATTGATTCAGAAGTGATGATTCCTAGTTCCCTCATTAGTCTTTCTAGCCATATTCCCTCACAAATTCCGAGTGCCATAGCTCTGAACTCTGATTCTGCACTGCTTCGAGAAACTACCGATTGTTTCTTACTTCGCCATGTTACTAAGTTTCCCCACACATACGTACAATAACCAGATGTTGACCTTCGGTCCGTTATTGATCCGGCCCAGTCAGCATCAACAAACACTTCAACATCTTTCCTTGTGTTTTTCTTGAAGTACAAGCCTTTACCTGGTGTCATTTTAAGATACCTTAGTATCCGATAGACAGCTTCCATATGTTCTTCAGTCGGATCATTCATGAATTGACTGACTACACTAACCGAGAACCCAATATCAGGTCTGGTGTGTGAGAGATAAATCAGCTTCCCAACAAGTCTTTGATATCTTCCTTTGTCCACTGGAATATTGTCCTTATTAGCTCCAATTTTAGTGCTTGAATCCATGGGTGTTTCAGCCGGTTTGCACCCAAGCATTCCCGTCTCTTTAAGTAGATCTAGTACGTACTTCCTTTGTGACACTGAGATTCCCTTGCTTGACCGGGCTACTTCCATTCCAAGGAAATATTTTAGGCTCCCAAGATCCTTGGTTTCAAATTCTTTGGCAAGTAGGGTTTTGAGCTTGATCAATTCATCTTCATCATCACCTGTTAAGATGATGTCATCTACATATACAATGAGAATTGCCAACTTTCCTTTGGTTGAGTGTTTGACAAACAAAGTGTGATCAGCTTGACACTGAGAGTACCCATACTTCTTCACTGTTTTGTTGAATCTGTCAAACCAAGCTCTTGGAGATTGCTTCAGTCCATAAAGGGATTTCTTGAGCTTACACACCTTATTCATAGTTGCCTTGGTTTCAAAGCCGGGAGGAATATCCATATAAACTTCTTCTGTAAGGTCTCCATTGAGGAATGCATTCTTCACATCAAGTTGGTGGAGAGGCCAATCAAGATTGGCAGCTAATGATAGTAGTACCCGAATGGTGTTTAATTTGGCTACTGGAGCAAACGTCTCTTGGTAGTCAATGCCATAGGATTGAGTGAACCCTTTTGCAACCAGCCGCGCTTTAAATCTGTCCACACTTCCATCAGCCTTGTATTTGACAGTGAAAATCCATTTACATCCTACTGGATGTTTCCCACTCGGTAGGTCTGAAATCTCCCAAGTTCCATTCTTCTTTAGTGCTTGCATTTCTTCCCATACTGCAGTCTTCCATTCCGGAATTGAAATGGCTTCTTGGATGGAGTTAGGAATTTGCATTTTGTTCAAATTTGCCACAAATGTTTGGAAGCTAGGTGACAACCCTTTATAAGAGACAAAATTGTAGATTGGATGACTGGTACATGACCTCCTACCTTTCCTTAAAGCAATGGGACAGTCAAGGTCATTAGCAATAGACTCACTAGTGATGAATTCAGAGCTAGTGTTACCTGGTGAACTTTCATGGTTTCTTGCACTCGGGTCAGATTCTTGACTTTGCTTGGGAGGTGCTTGTTGCTCAACATCCTCTTGGATCTTCTTCTTCCGAGAATATACAATGAACTCACCATTGATTGCAGGTTTAGGACATTGGACAGGACTTGAAGGTAGAGGATTTTCAGGAGTTGAAGATGGAGGATTTTCAGGTTCAGATTCAGAATTTTCCAAATCAGAATTTGTTTCTGTTTGGTGGCTTTGGTTTGGAGTAGGAGTAGTTGAGATAGGAGGGATGGTGACTTGGGAACTTGGGGAACTTGGGTAGTTGTTGGATGTTGTGGCATCAATATCCCAAAGCTGGTATTCCTGTATGAGATTCTCCCCCTGAATATCAGATTTGGGGTAATAAGGTTGATGTTCAAAGAAAGTAACATCCATGGAAGTGTATAGTCTTTTGGTAATAGGAGAATAG